>OZ005734.1:265300287-267800287 GCA_963930755.1 Eudasyphora cyanicolor | reverse complement strand
GCTGATTCTATTTAAACATTTCTGTATGTTCATCTTAAGATGTGCGCAAGGTTCAGGTCACAATAATATTCCGATCTTGATAATCCGATTTGATACATTTGGTACGAAGCTATGTTTCTCATCATAAACAAAACCTATTGAAGTTGGTCATCGGCTAATAGCTATCGAGATATGATTAATGATTTTTTATGGTCGGAGTTGGATGGTATTGATCTGGGCAACGTTTACTTTCAACAAGACGGCGCTACGTGCCACGCAAGCAACGAAACCATTGCTCTGTTACGGGACCGGACCGTGTTATCTCTCGAAGAGGTGATCACAATTGGCCACCGAGATCTTGTGATTTAATCCCTTGCGACTTCTTCCTTTGGGGCCACATGAAAGATAAGGTCTACGCCAACAGCCCAGCGTCGATTCAAAACCTCAAAGATAGAATTCGTAGGGCATAGGGCAGCCACATTGCGATTTGGTTATGGAAAATTTCATGAAAAGGATATGGTCCCCAAGAACGATCCCTATTAAAATTGGTCAAAATGGGTTCAGATTTATATATAGCCCCCATATATATGTTACCCCTGAGTTGAAATGTAAGCGCTGTATAAGCTGTATTTTATATCAGAGCAGTAGGAAATTTGGCAGAGAGAGTTCTCGTATTATTTTTTATGGTCGGAGTTGGATGGTATTGATCTGGACAACGTTTACTTTCAACAAGACGGGAAAAGTTTCCGGACCGTGTTATCTCTCGAAGAGGTGATCACAATTGGCCACCGAGATCTTGTGATTTAACACCTTGCGACTTCTTCCTTTGGGGCCACGTGAAAGATAAGGTCTACGCCAACAGCCCAGCGTCGATTCAAGACCTCAAAGATAGAATTCGTGAGGCTATCGAGGACATAGGGCAGCCACTTTGCGATTTGGTTATGGAAAACTTCATGAAAAGGATATGGTCCTGTAAGCGTGGTCGCGATGGCCATTTGGCTGATGTCGTTTTTCATTATTAACGGCATACCTTCCTCTTTATTATGAAATAAACATTTGATCATTTATCTCAAAAAATGAAATTTTTCTTTGAATACAAAATAACACCTCTTGTTGGAAAACCCTTTATTACCTCATCCAAGTCGATCGGTGGTGTAGTGTACGAGTAAATAAATGTTGTCATTGGTCGGACTTTACCATACAGAAATCGACACACCCTAATGTGTATACCTCCCCATAAGGTATGCTTCTTTTTGATTGAATTATTAGGAGCACATTATTCCGCATAGTCTACTATTATCCGGTAGATGTCTCAGGCAATTCAATTACAGATGTTAAATATTATGTATTTTTTAAGGGCGAAAAACTATAAAGTTCTCGTTATGACATTTGAGTTCTTCACCGGAAATCCGTTTTAGGACATTTTATGTCATTTGAGCAATGCTCGTCCGTCTGGCTGGTGCACACAATATCTCTCGAAAGGAGTAATATTTTGTTCAATTCCAAACTAAATATGAAGATCGGTCATAGTGGTCCTCTTCTTCTAGGACCTATGTGCAGAACGCTATCTTTACAGTTTAGCCAGACAAAGCGCCATCTTCAATATGCAGACATACTAAACGAATTGTCAAACTTCATGCGACGTCTATAGTATTCAGTTGTCATTGGACGAGGAGTTTATTATTACTGAGTGTGCCTTCCTGACGAATATTGCTCTCTGTAAATAAAAGCGAACGCCCGTGTCCATTTTTTAAACATAAAACCGAAAGTGTTTTGTTTGCTTATATCCCAAACCTGTGGAACCTCACGTAAATATCACCCGAATACTTACTTTGTCGTTCTTCGTTTGTTTGTTTGTTATACTAATGGTGATTTCGATTCTGAAAATTGCTGCACTTTTTGCAGAAAAGAAATTGCCATAAGTGTTTATTGTGTTGTATTATCATTTCAACTCTTTTAGGTTTAGGTTAGGGTGGCAGCCGTATTTTTTTACAAGCTCACATGGACCAGTTTAGGTCCCTTGTGTTACCACGGGCTGAAATGCCCCTCATCGAAACCAACCTGTTTGATATACAAATTTATCGATAGTACAAATATCGGTACTGGAAAGATCTGTTAGGCTGCCTAGAAAGGCCGACCCCAGTATGTCCAGTCGTCGTTTAATCAGAGCGGGGCAGTCGCATAGCAAGTGCTCAATGCTCTCCACTTCTACCTCATCTCCACAGCTTCTGCAGAAGTCATTGGAGTCAATAACCAATCTTTTGGCCTTGTTCGCCGATCAAGCAGTGTCCCGTCAGAATTGATACTAACGTGGACAATCTTGGCCTCTCTAGTGCGAGGAGATATTTTGATCTTCTCAGGTAATACCTTGGCCAGATTTGTCTAGCTACGCTGCAGGTGCCGATTTCTTTCGTTGGACTGCCTGATTGCCTCTTGCCTAAGCCAAAGCTTGCACGTGTATAGTGGCGCACCAATATATGCAAATTCTTCGAGAATTAGTAATGTCGTCCCTTTCCTAGCAAGTTCTTCGGCTTTGCAGTTCCCCGGGATATCCCTATGCCTAAGAGTGTAAAGGCGCTAAGTCCACTCACTGGATGTATATGAAAGTTTTTATAAAGTGCTAAGTCCAGCTTGGACGATTTAACTTTTAAAGATGACTTAGCACGACTTTTTTGGCTTTTTGTTTTCAAATCGATGTATATCCCACACATCTTACGTTCTGCTTCAAAAAATAAATTTTGGAAAAAAGTGGACTTAGCGCCTTTTCACTCTTAGGTCGCGGTATATTAAACTGCCATCTCGTTAAGAGATCTGCGGCAGTCGAGGACTGTTTGTGAATTTAGGGATGTTGCCTCCAGAGAATTGATGGCAGCCTGGCTGGCCGAGTAAATGACAACGCCAGTGTTGGTTATTATGTTGCGACTCAGCCACTTCCCTTATTGTCAGTACTTCGGCTTGATAGACACTGCAGGTATCTGGTAGTCTGTGAGCTATATCCAAACTAAGTACTTAACAGTGTACTCAGAAGCCAACATTTTCATCAAGCTTCGAACCATCCGTGTAAAAGTGGAGATGGTTTCTATTACCTGGTATTCTGCCAACCCATTCATTTCTGGCGGGAATCATTGTGATGTAATTTCTCTTAAAGGTGAACACAGTTGCTATTAATCCACTCGGTCGGTTACCATAGCACTACACTTTGATATCCTCATGCGACCGTTGTTCTTGTACCTCCATATTGATAGGCAGTTTAATCTTATTGCCGCTTTAGTTGAAACTTCTCTCGCCACAATATTAATCGGCAGTATATGGAGTAGGGCTTGTAGAGTCTCGGTCGCAGTAGTCCTTAAGGCTCCGCTTATGCTTAGGCAGGCAGTTCTCTGAACCTTTGTTGGTAGGTTGGTGAAGGTTAGTTTGTCAGTTGCCCTCCACCATACCACAATGCCGTATGGACAATTTTAGGAGAGAGAGGCCCCACCGCGACCCTACGGCCTTTTTGCAGGAATATAAGGCGACGTTGGCTTTCCTTACACGTTCCAATACGTTAAGTCTAAATAACATTTGTCTATCTAGAATTATTCCTAAAAATTTTGCACTTTCAGAAAAGACTAGATCTGTTCCATTTATCCGAGGTGGAGGGTCCACATGTGGGACATTACTCATCCTAGTAAGAGATCCAATTCTGTCTGATTCTGGCCCATCTAGCCAATTTGTTCAGAGCCACCTGTAGGATGTCTCTGAGGACGATTACGAATTTGCCACGTCGTCCGCATATGCCACGATCTTGCAGCCACAACGTTCTAGATCTAGCAGGGTTTCATACACTGCTAGGTTCCAAATTAGTGGAGACAGGGGAGGGACCTCTTGTGGGGTACATACATATTCTACATCCAGGGGATAATGTACTTTAACATTTTCTGCATTTCTGCTGGAGTGATGCCGTCTGGTCCAGGTGACTTGAAGAACTCAAAGCTCTTAATAGCCCAGCTTATTCTGGATCTCTCAATCAACAAGCTAGCAACGCTCGCAGTCCACTCGCATTCTTGTTGGTCTTGCTGATCTTCGGGTTCTGTTGGTGAGTTCCCCGGGAAATGTGTGTCGAGCCGTACATTCAGCGACTGCTCTCTGTTTTTGTCCAGTTATTTGCCTCATCCTGCAAGTAACACTGTACAGGGTGAAGCTGATAGTATTTTCGTCAGCCTTGCGGCGTCGGAGACCTTTTCCACTTCGCCACAGAAGGTATACCAAGAGCGTCTTTGCGCCTTCCTAAGCTCCTTATTATAGATCTTGAGTTGCTCTTTATAGGTATCCCAAACATTAGCGACCCCAGTAGATTTAGCCTTGTTGAATAGCTTGTTGAAGGTCTTTTTCATAGCCGTTAGCTCAGAAGTCCACCATTGGGGTTTAGTTTTACCCTTGTACCTCGACAGGCTTCTACAAGGCAACTATTGAATGATATAGCGATATGCTCGACCAATTATCCAGACCGGCTTTGTCATTTCAAGCTCTTACTAACACGAATCTTCTGTAATTCCACATATAGTATAGTATAGTTTTTCCTCGCTACCCCTCGAGAAAAATCGTCGCGCCCATGGTCCACGTCGCGCCGAAATGGTCCATTTTGTACAAAAAATTAACTGGTTTTTATATATTTTCTCTGTTATATATATGTTCTGTTCCTATAAGGATCATAGGACCTCAACAAATGTTCTCCAGTCAGATATCTCAGTTGAATAGTTCGGGTATAAATAATTTCGAAGCCCGATTAGTTGAAATGCGTGGTTTCGATGGCGTTAAGAATTTAAATCTGTGGTGGTGTGCTTTATATGTACAGGGTGGTCCATATTAAACGCACGATGTTAATTGTAAATAAAGCAAAACGTTTTCAGAGAATTATCTTAATATTTTTTATTATAATAGAAGGATCTATGCCAATTATGTGTGAAACAAAATATCGGCCAAATGCTCGCCACGGCTCACCACATGTGACTCACAATTAACATCGTGCATTATGGTTGCATCACCTTCAGTCTTTTATCTCAATAACTTCAGATCGTATTTTGACTCACCCATTCAATGGTGAAGGGTGTAAAACTTCTATATTAAAAACGACATAATCTTTAATTATGTAGGTATGTCGGTTATTAGATGACTTATTCGATTATTTTTATAAAAATAAAACCAATTTCTTGACCACAGAAATCAACGGATCTTCCCTTATAAGCTCTGGTCTCACGCAATAGAATCATCAGTGTGCATTCAAAGAGCAGTGCGGTCGTTTCAAGAAAATCCAAAATCATGAAGTTTCATTTAGTTTATCTTTTATTGGTGCTGAGTGTTTTTGCGGTGGAATCTCAGAATAATAATGAAGAAATTCTGAATCAAGCTGTAAGTTCTAATATGAAGTCTGTTTAGAGTTTTTAATAACAATCATATTTTTTCATACAAGGGTTGCTATATATATTTCTGGCCTTTTTAGCATAAACGTGACATTTTTTAGCATAAACGTACTCAGAACGTTTTGACGTACGACCATCATTTGTGTTGTTTACAGTGACTTGAAAAAATCAATTTGGCAAAAAAATGGAATTAACTCGTGAACATTTTCGTGCGATCATTTTTCACAACTTTCGAAGTGGATTATCACGACAAGTGTGCATCGATGAATTAAAATCTTTGTATGCCGATGAAGCACCATCCTATAGCACTGTGAAAAACTGGTTTAATGAATTTAATCGTCACCGACGCTCGCTCAAAGACGAAGGTCGTGAAGGTCGTCCAAAGCGTGAACTGATAATGCAAGATCGTCATGTGACATACCGTAAGATAGAGGCATCCTTGGGCATTTCTTCCACCAGCATACATTCGATATTGCATGAACACCTGGCCGTAAAAAAGGTTTGTTCTCGTTGGATCCCGCACAATCTGACAATCGCCCAAAAAAAATGTGTCGATTGGTGCAAAGAAATTTTGAAAAAATACGATCGCGGTGCTTCAAAAGACGTTTATAAGATCGTCACAGGTGACGAATCATGTATCTATGCGTATGAGCCCGAAACAAAACAGCAATCGACCGTGTGGGCCAACGAAAGTTGTTCGTGGAAGAAGCACTTCGAAGCAAATGGTCGCCTGTTTCTTCGGCAAAACTGGTCATGTGGCGACTGTTCCGTTTGAGCAACGTAGGACGGTCAATTCTGAGTGGTACACCACAATTTGTTTGCCTGAAGTCTTCGGAGAAATTCTAAAAACGAACAAGAGAAGACGAATCATTGTGCACCATGACAATGCGAGCTTTCACACATCGGCTGAAACCAGCGCCATTTTGGCCGGCCAAAACGTCGAATTGAAGGGTCATCCCCCGTACAGCCCTGATTCGAAACCCAACGACTTCTTATTATTCGCTCACATCAAGAAAAAGCTGCTTGGTCAACGTTTTTCGACGCCCGAAGCAGCTGTTAGAGCGTTCAAAAACAACGTTTTGGAGTTGAAGAAATCTCACACTAAAAAACAAAACAATTCGCGCTCAAATGACAAAGCGTTCTGAGCGAGGTTATGCTAGAAAATGTCATACTTTCCAATGGAAATTCCAGTTCTCATCTGGCAACAGTAGTATTGCCAGGAACCGAAATATAAAGAGCAACCCTCGTAATATGTACTTTGGACTGTATACGAATCAAATTTATGTTATAAGTTCTTATAACAACCACTGTTCATACATAACTAAATATTTGTATTTGTTTATTTTTTCTAGAAAGGGGTAGGCAAGACAGTCCTCGATGTTGGTGAAATAATAGGTCAAGCATCATCACAACTGAAGCGGGCATTGAACTTGAGAAAATAATATTATGTTCAACATATGATAAAATTATATTTTAATAATATATCAAAATCTTTTTATATACTATTGTGAACAAAATACGAGAATCAAATTACACTATGCCACAGCTAAAAATAGTTCCGCTTACCACTATCTTTTATTCTGTCATCTGAAACCATATTTAAAAATTAAACACTGCTTTGAATAATACCGGACTACTTATAAAATAGATAGTTGGTCGACTAAATTCAGCCCAAGCAGTTGAAATTTGTGGTTTATTCGATGTTAAGAAGTCAATTCGAGAGGGAACTTTGTAAGGGGACAATATCAAAACATATTCGTAGACCTATGACGATCTTTAGCAAGCCTCACTGCGACATAGCATGAACCACAATAGAGTAGAATCCGCAAGGTACCCACCGAAAGTCCCCCCACATCTGGAGAAGACAGATCGAAAATGAGAAAAAACTGGAATGAAATTAAGAATATAGCAATGGGTAGATTAAACTGGAAGTCTTAGTATAGGCTCTATATTCCTTATAAATTTATTTCTAAAGTTAGGTTCGCATACACAATTTGTGGTGTCTATGGCGTTAAGAATTCAAATAGGTCCGGAGGCTGACATAGGCTGTTATTCCAGAAAACCACAGATTTAAAGGGTCTCCAATAAGAGGTTTCATTCTGATATTTAAAAAAACATTTTTAAGGGAAGAATTAGAGGATTTTTTTTGTAAAGAGGTACAGTGTTGCCGTTGATGATTCTAAAGGACCAAAATGATTATTTTTCCTTCCTTGATTCTTTTCGGAATCACTTCAATTTTTATTCCAAAAATGATTCTATTTTCAAAAAAATATGCTTTTAGATTCCTTTTGACTTTTTCAAAAGAAATATGCGATAATGTGCTTCATTATTTAGTAAAACTTGAAATTACGGAATTTGGTATATAGAATTTGGGAAAAGGCAAACGAAAATGTTGCACTTTTTGCAGAAAAGAAATCGCCATAAGTAAAGGGTTTTTCAACAAGGACGCTACAAAAGTAGACCGACAGGGACAGCAAACGACGCCATATTTTTTGGCGCTCTTTTAACATTTCTCTTCAGTAAGGTTTGCCATTTCATGATGGAAAGATATACGAGCCAACAACGAGTCGAAATTATTAAAATTCATTTCTGGCTGAATGGCTTCGTCAATAAATAATTTATGCGTTATTGGTCAGACAGTAATCCACACGTACTCCATGAATCATTATTGCATCCCGAAAAAATTACGGTTTGGTGCGGTTTATGGGCCGGCGGCGTCATTGGGCCGTACTTCTTCCGTGATGATCAAGACTGGCACGTTACTGTGAATGGGAATCGCTACCGTTCAATGATAACCGAATATTTTTGTCCCCAATTGGATGATATGGACTTGGAGGACATGTGGTTCCAACAGGACGCGCCACAAGCCACACAGCGAATGCCACAATCAATTTATTGGAAACCAAGTTTGGAGAACGTGTTATCTCACGAAATGGTCGCCTCGGTCGTGCGATTTAACGCCGTTAGACTATTTTCTGTGGGGCTACGTCAAGGCTGTGCCAACAAGCCAGCGACGATTGATGAACTTCGTACGAATATGAAATTGCAGCAGTATCGGCCGATTTATGCTTGAAAACCGTAGAAAATTGGGTTCAGCGTCTGGACCCGTGGTGGCATGCAAAAGAAATCGAGTTCCATACGTATTGGCATCGAACGTACTTTCACAGGAATAAAGAATTTCATTGATATCCAAAACCGTTTTTGTTTCATTTACAAAAAACTTTTGTAGCGCTCTTATTGACGGACCCATTACAACTTGCACTTCCATACTTTTCACTATTTTTCTCATTTACTTTACTCACACTTTAAGTCCATATTCACACTCGGCAATTTTTTCCAAGCAATTGTCAAAGTTTGTGGGAGAGAGAGGCAGGCGGAAAGAGCTATCTGTATCTCTCTCCTACACACTTTGACACTCGCTTGGAAAAAATTGCCGAGTGTGAATCTGGACTAAGCACTGTAAATCACGCACTGTGGTCAAACTCTCCCCTTTTATAGCTCGTTTGTTTACTCTTCTGTCAACTTTGTAACAACTCTTCTAGGCGCCACATGTTAAGCATTTCCGCCAATTTCTCCTTCACAACTTTGCAAAAACATACCCTACATACAATTCTGGCGCTTAAATTTCCCTCAATAAAAACGGTGACAGTACTGTTGATGTGGTAACTCTACCAGCAAATTGCATTACTAGATGCAACCCTGTTGTGTTGGTAGTTGGCAACGCCATTTCATGTCACTACTACTTGACAGCTGAAACCACCTTCTGATATCCACAATAAGGACATCTCTTAAATACCGGTGAATGCGTCCGGTATCTGTCAAAGTGTTGTTGTATGTACAGAAAACAATAGGATGAAATTTGAGTTTGACAGACGCCGGACGCATTCACTGGTATTTAAGAGATACCCTAAAAACGATAATTGACACCGAAGCAGCGTTACCGTTGTCCCACAAAGTATCAATTTTGCCACTTTTTAACAGGATTGATAGTTGTATTTCACTTTTTTTATTTTGATACTAAATTATTTTGTGCCCCTTTGTACTAAATTTGTGGCACTTTTTGTAAAAAACAGTTTTTATATTACTTCATCGATGGCACAGCACAAACAAATGTAGGAATACGCGTAATACGCTGTATTGTGTATAGTGCACTTTTTGTAAAAAACAGTTTTTATATTACTTCATCGATGGCACAGCACAAACAAATGTAGGAAAACGCGTAATACGCTGTATTGTGTATAGTGCACTGCTGCACACGACTTCTGTCAAGGTAAATCAATAATTTGACGGACCTTATTCGCTTTCATAAATAATTTTCCGTATACATTTTTACGTTGCCTCATAGCAGTGCTTGCGCAGAAGAAAAATGCATTCGTGTCTGTTATGTTTGCCGTCCTTTTGAAAGATAAAGTGAAAATTGTTGGGAAAATGAATAAAAAATAGATAAATGAACCAAACAACATTAACATGTATCTTTTGCTGAAGTATCCACCATAATTTCAAAAAACCTCTGTTTATTAGTGTGTATAAAATGTATTGAAAACCTACAACTACACTGTTGCTTTTTAAATTGTTTCATAATATCTTAAATTAGATGACCCAAACAATCGTTTATTATACCTATCAACCAAGAATCTCTTTCTGAATTGGTTTGGTTTTGTCCGTCCGTCTGTTTGTAAATGTATTCTTGCTACCAAATACAGGTCACAATTATGCTCAGATCACTATCAAATTTAGCAAGAACTTTCTTTTTAACTCTATGACTTACTGAAATGGGTACAGAAGGTTTCCGATTTAGATATAGCCCCTATATATACATATATGATGAATCGAGCAAACAATTGTATTATTTTCGGTTGCTTGATTATTCCTCATTATCTAGAATCAGCTGTTGCTACTTTTACAGCTGTTGGATAGGGTTGCCCCCGTTCTGATATTTTCGTGTGGAAAAAGCTGTAAGAAATATCAATAACAACATGTAGGTAATATTGGTATTTGATAGGAAGACGATGAAGAAAATAGCTTTCTGACCCGAACGATAAGTCACAATGAACCAAATTAAAAACATGATCGCTTGGGTGAGAATAATAAGATGAAAATTATTGCTTGGGTAGCTATCGCACGTCTGCGTTTTGTTACATTTAGCTGAACAGGCTGTTAATTTTATTGTCGTGGTGTTGGAAGATTGAAAAAATATATAGTTTAAAATATATAAATGTACTAAAATTAAATGTTTTTTTAGTTTTCATTTAATTTTTTGGTGGTTTTATTGAATAAAGTTCCCAGCGGTCACCCTGCACCGAAGGTACATATTTTTTTTTTTTTATAATTGTAAATTATTTTCAGGTTATTCATGAGAATGCAGACGGAAACCAAAACAAAACAAATATGTGGCCTGGTATGTATCTTGTTTTATAAATTTAATTATATTTTGTTGTTGTTTCTCCCACCCCTAGGCACTGAAGACCACTGCAAGACATTGAGAAATTTTTTATAAACTTTGTACGCTAAAATTAACTCTAAAGGAGTACATACTTACTTTCCAAATGTTCATGGTTGCATAAAACAAATCTTCTTGACTCACCAAATAAACTTCGGCGGCTGAGTTTCAGCCGATGTGAGCCGCTAAAATCGGCGGCGAAGCCGGCTGGAATACAATTTTCGGCTACGGCGTGCCGCGTCGGCTTCATAGCCTGCTCCTAACATGATCGTCTGTGAGTTAGTTAATTGGACGCCGCTTACAGAACAGATTGAAAAATACCGAAAAACTATTCCCAAAACTAAGCGTTTTTGTTAACAGTGAAATTTGAAATTAATAAAATTAATTGTAAAAAATCGATTCTTATTTTCTTTTTCGTCAAAATGAAATTCCTTCCAAAAAAGTCAGCGGCAACACTGGGAGGTTATGCCAGCACTAAAGAAAAACAATATCAGCGAAATGACCGCCACGGCTACGTTTACAGGATCATATTCTTTTCATGAAATTGTCCATCACCAATTCGCACATTTGCGACTCGATAAATTCACAAGATCAATCTTTGAATTCTTGAATCGAATGTGGGCCATTGGAATAAATTTCATCTTTCATGTAGTCCCAAAGAAAAAATCTAAAGGTGTTGAATCGTAAGATCCTCTTCGAAATTATACTCTATACAAGAGTCGACCACTGTGGTCGTCCTCTATACTACATACAGTCGATCAACGTTATATGCCGTTAACTTTTTGGGAAAGTGGTCCATTTGTATGGGAGGTATCAAAAGGGGCGTGAGAACTTTGTGTGGGAGGTACTAGAAGGAGTGGACGAACATGATCCATCTTCGATCGTAGCCTGATATAGAACAAACTGTTAGCATGCACCAAATTTGAAGTCACTCGGTTACTATTATCGAGAGTTATCGTGCGCACCGGCCAGACAGGCGGACGGATGGACGGACATTGCTCAAATGACTTAAATGGATCAAAACTGATTTCTGCCAAATATTCTTGAGGGGTTGGGTCACTTATTGAGGGTATAAAAACACGATTTTTTTAAATTTTCTTACTTCTACCTAAAGGGTTGTAATTGCAACGTTTATCCATAGATTTTGTTTAAATTTTTCATTGCTTTCTTCATTAGTTTTTTTACTTTTATGGCCTTCTTCGGGTCAGTAAAAAAAGGAATTTTAAATCAAATTTTTAACGACTTTTACTGAACCACTGTTTCTACGTGAAATACATATTTCGAACACTTGTAGCCATCACAATTGCCTTAAGCGTATAAAAAACAAGCTCGGACACTAGAACAAAATTTGTTTGAGCATAGTGTTATCATAAAACAATTGTTAAACTTTTTTATTTCAAAAATCATTTTTCACTTTGTTGCATATTGTAATCGGATAACCCTTCTTAAAATGGACGTATATTTCAAAATTGCTTAAAATGTCAAGTCACTGTCTAGTCTAGCCAATTTAAAAGAAAATCCAACTCATTGAGATAACGTCAACATAATAAATCTGTAAATACTGCACTGTAAGCAAACATCACTACCAGACATTGAAAACTTATCGCTGACGGCTAAATCTTATCTTCACAAATACCCACCCCCCTTGAGCAATAATCGTGACTTGTAGTTACTAGACATTTGATAAGTAATAAATACATTTTATTTCATTCAAAGAAATAATAACAAAAATATATACTAACTATGTACTATGATTGAGCTAAATTTGACTTAGTATTCTTTTTTTTTTTCAAATAATCTTAATCTCTTTTAGATTTCCCACTAGATTTCCGGTTAAATAACTTAGCAACTAATTTTGCGGTAAATTTAACAATTTGAACAAATAAATAAAATACTAAGAGTACGCAGGCGAAGACATCCAAATTGTTGGCTTCCACAAAGGACATAGTCTTCAGTGGACTTTGCAGATGAGGAGCTCCTTTGTAGCGTATCAAATACTCCAGCCAATAGACGGCATTATCCTTAATTTTCAAAGGACGATCTCGATATAAATTGGAGAATTGTTTAACATTATTGCCGTATGTTTTATTCTCCAGAACTTCATTGATGGTTTTATAGATTACTTCTTCGGTTAGCGATTCATCGTGCTGTATGGTCAAACCGTAGCCTTTCATGACGACTTCTTCCATATTCATGGGTTGATCACCAAAAATTGGCAATCCCACCATGGGAACACCATAGAATTTAGCCTCTGTTATGCCACCCTTACCGCCATGACCAAAGAACAGCTTGACATTGGGATGGCCCAAAATATCACCTTGTGGCAGCCACTTACGGAAGAGAATATTAGGTGAATTGCCCGGTACATTGGACTCATCATCACATTTCCAGAGGACTTTTTGTGGCAACTTCGAGAGGACATTATAAATTTTATCCAGAGCCTGAGGTTGTAAATGACTTTCCTTTACATTGGTACCCAAACTAAAGAAGATCACACCATTTTCGGCTGAACTGACAAATTGCTCAATGTCCTGGAAAGATAAGGAGGGAGTAAAATATTGCGACTTTCATTTCCGAACTAAAAATCTTACTTACCTCTGGCAATGGTTTGGGGTCTTCATTTAAATGAATACCTCCGATTTCAATTAACCCGGGCACAAGTGGTCTAACGGGCTTTTCACTGAAATGATGACTGAACAGAACCATGGAAACGCGTTCTTTGGCCTTTTCAAAGCTGACATATTTATCGGAAGGAAAGTGTTTTCTGAAATTAGAAGAACAAAAAAAAAATAAGAACAAAGAAATATTTAATAGTTTTGTAGATATCTATGTTTCAAATTTGTTATGTGTTAATATTTTTTCTATATCAGGTTAATGTCAAAGATGGACCATATCGATCCACTCCTTCGAATACCTCCCCCACAGAAGTTAAGCACTTAGTGAAAGATTGATATACTACTTATCGGAGTCTTCCGCAATTTCACAAATAGTATTAAGCGGAGTATAGACGATTGCCAGATCGGCAAACGTTATCAACCCTGTTAAAGTGCTGCAAATATACGGACAATGAAAGATTGTTAGGCAAAGGTGAATTGACAGTTCAGACGATTGAAAGAAAACATTACAATTTCATATATTTACAATATATTTTGTAAATATTTACATATATGCTGGATTGCCAATAAAAATACATTATAGACAGTGTTGCCAATAAAATGTTTTTCTGGCAATGGTGCCTTTGTCACATGCATAATCTTCGCACATATAACAATCTGCAAATTATCTCGCAATGACTTCTGCTAACGTTGCAAAACAAAAATTGTATGTTCACACGGTTGTAAATTCACACGGTTGCATTTTCCGTCATTTTTCTGGCAATGTTGTCCGATCTGCAAATCGTGTGTACTTGCCTTTACTATCTTAGTTGCAACCACCTTGGGAAAAATGGGCGAAGTTGCCACGCCCCTTTTCGAAGCGCCCATACAAATGAACCATTTTGCACAAAAACTTAACGGCTTATAACTTTAATTCCAGTCAATACAAATACTTAAACTTTTTTTGTTGTAATGCTTTTACAGTACCTGAAGTCCCTTGAAAAATGGCCGTTATACCTCCCAAACAAAATGGCCAAAATAAAAAAAATTTAAAATGAGTTTTTCAGTTTTCCTTATTTTTACAGTATGGGTCATAATTCATAAATTGTTTCCCTTTTATATCATTTGCTACGAAGATCTCAATTATGCTTGGCGGAAATTCGATTTGGGTCATTTTAAGTCATTTGAGCAATGTCCGTCCGTCCGTCTGTCTATGTGTCTGTCTGCTGGCTGGTGCGCACGATAACTCTAGAAAGGATTAACCTATTGACTTCAAATTTGGTATGCGGTAATATTTTTCTCTATCTCCGGCTAAGTTCGAAGATTTGATGGGTTATATTTTTGTACTTGATTATTAAGCGATTTGTATATGAATCGCGAGGTAGGCCAGTGGTTGTGATGCTAAACCACGAAACCATGAGGTCGCGAGTTCAATCCCACCTCCCTTCACATGAAATTTTTCGTCATATGACGACAGCCATTGATAACTACTCTCTCCCAATTATAAGCTCTACCCAATGTTACGCTCTCAACAATTTTACGCTCTCTTCTACTTTCGCACCACATTCCACCACTGATGGTGGTGAACAAGCAATACCAACCCAGAAATATCCATTACCACACAAAACACACACTCGTAAAATTATTTCTTTTGTCCACGCTTACTTTTGAATGTAAGCGAGGGGGTAAGTGGTTATTTTTCAGCTGCTTGTATTCTTTAGTGACAACACTTTCCTCCAACGACATGTACATGTAAAAATAATTCGAAGGGAGGCCAAATTATAAGCAGTTACTAGTTTTGAATTTAGCTTACCCGCCAGGTTATTTGGTAATGGGAAATTTTGCTGGGTTACTCGACTGAACTTTCTTACTTGTTTAAAATAGGCATTGTTTTCTTCGCTGGGATGCTAGCTTTCAAAAAGTGTAGCGAATTATTCGCATCACTTTAACATTCGCTTTCGCATTCGCAAAAACCATCTTTGGATTATTCGCTTTCGCAAAAATATATTTCAGTATTCGCTTCCATTTGTTAAAAGTGTTAAATCTCCTTATTCCCTTCACACAAGTCGAAGATATTAATACCAATGAAAACCTCTATCACTTCTCTTCAAAACAGTTGAAGAAATATGTTTGTCCTTGTGGTAACAGGAGGTAAATCTATGGAGAACATTCTTAATACTTGAATATCCTGGAAAAGTATAAATTCAGTTCCTTAAATTTGTTGGTACTAAAGGGTCAAACTATTACTCGCTTTCGCAAAAATGCATATTTCACTATTCGCATTCGCAAGAAATATATTTTAATATTCGCTAAAGTCACTTTCGTTACATCCCTACTCTACACCAGACTGTGGTCCAAGTGTTATGAGTTTGTTCATTTTTTTGGAACACCCAAAAGAAAAAGAGATAGACCAATCTTTTATTATACCGATCGACTTGGAATCACTCCCTAAGTCGATTTAACCGTGTCCGTCAAAGTACAGGTCGTAATTATGGTTCGATTGCGTAATTATGGTTCGAGTCCAGGGACGATCCATATTGAAGATCGGTTCAGATTTATATATAGCGCCCATATATATTTTCCTCCGATTTAGGTTCTAAGGGCTATATAAGGTGTATTTTCCATCAGATCGAGATACAAAGTGACACGACAAATATCTTCAGCCATTAATAGAGATCGTAAAGTTAGTGGAAATCAGTTTAGATTTAGATATAGGTCCCATATATACGTTCCTTCCGATGTGACATCTAAGTGGTATAGAAGCTGTAGTTTTAATCAGATCAAGGTAAAGGTTGGCAGTGTGAAGGCTCTTCACCCATTAATAAAGACTACTTAATTTAGTGGAAATCGGGTCAGATTTAGTTATAGCCCACATATACATGTTCCTTCCCAGCAAAATCTTGGTAAGCACCTTACCAAATAATGACATATCATTATTCGCTGCATTACTTTCGGCTTATTAATAATGACTTACCAATAATAACTGAAATAAGTGATTTATTGTTATGAAAATCATTTTGGCAAATTTTAATATAATGCAATTCTGGCTATATGTGGGTTATTGTACAAGATTTATTTATATTTCAACATGTTTTCAAACAATACGTGCAGATTTGAATGAAAATAACAGAAATTCGAATCTGGCATGAGCAAATTGTTTGTTTCGAGAAATATGCGCGACAAAATGCAAAAACTCGTTTTAAATGGCCATTTCTACATATCTACTACTTATTTTATAACTTATTGGTAATGCATTATTCAAGTACATAAAATCGAGCTACAAATAAGTACTTATTATGCTACTTTATTATATGCTTTTGGGAAGTACTTTCCTCCAATGACATCCCCATCTTAAAATAATGAGAAAAGTGGCTAAATAATAAGTACTTACCATTATCGAACTTTGCTTACTCGTCGGATTATTTGGTAATGAAAAATTTTGCTGGGTTCCGATCTGGCTTCTAGGGCCAATCGAAGGTGTATTCTACACCAGACCAAGGTAAACCTTGGCAGAAACAAGTCTCTTTACCCATTAATAAAGACTACTAAATTTAGTGAAAATCGGTTCAGATTTTGATATAGATCTCAAATATATGTTCCATCCGATTTGGCTTCTAAGGCAGAGACAAGACTTTTCATGATTATTTTATGATGTAGGGTATTATATAGTCGGCCCCGCCCGACTTTCTACCTTTCCTTACTGGTTTTGCATATTTTTAATGACTGTTACTAAACTAAAGGTTCTTCATGTTACATTTGTATCCCTCTTAGGGCTTATACAGGGTGGTTCAATTGTAAGGGCCGATGTTGAATGTGAACCACACCTAAACGTCAAGTTTTTTTCTGCATTTCATTTGACATTTCTCAATTTCAGACTAACTCAATTTGAACAGTGGAAAGATACACAATCGAACGCGTTAAAGCTTTTAAGCCTTTTACGAAAATGGGCGTTCAAATCAAAATGCATTTCGTGCACTTCGTGATGTTTTTTTGAGCAGCATAATCGACTAAATGTGTCCACAATCGGGAGAATTGTGCGCAAATTTCAGTAAACCGGGTCTGTAGGAGATGTGAAAACACCTATGCATGCTCGCCCAGTTCGTTTGGTGCGGCTTATGGGCTGGCGACGTCATCGGGCCATACTTCTTCGAAATGAGGCCGGTCAGGCAGTTGGCGATGTCAATTGGCCGCCAAGATCATGTGATTTGACACCGTTGGACTTCTTTCTTTGGGGTTATTTTAAAGAAAAGGTGTACGTCGATAAGCCAGCAAACAAGAGCTAAAGGATGAGATAATTCGGCACATTAACGGCACAGAACCTCAATTATGCCACAGCGTCAATGAAAATTTGGACCATCGGATGGAGGTGTTCCGCCGAGGTCGCGGCGGCCATTTGGCCAATATTTTGTGCCATACATAATTGAACCATAACAATATTATCATAATAAAAAGAAATGACAATAATTTCCTAAATAATTTATATTTTATTCAAAATCAACATCGGCCCTTAAAATTTAACCACCCTTTACATCAAAAATATAGTCCAAATACTAGATACATTCTATGAAAATTGGTATTTATTTATAAAAAATACAAATGTTATGTACATCCCTTTGACAAAATTGTTTAAACTATTGTAATCTATGTAACACAATTACAGGGTGGCTGATATGTAATGCAACAAAGTAAAGCGTTATATTTTTTTTATTTTTTTTTTAAATTTTATTGTTCAAAAGCAAAAAATGTCGGAAATAACATAAAATTTTAGAAACAGTTTAGATTCCCAGCAACATTTCTCATTACCAAATAATCCGACGAGTAAGCAAAGTTCGATAATGGTAAGTACTTATTATTTAGACACTTTTCTCATTATTTTAACATGGGGATGTCATTGGAGGGAAGTACTTCCCAAAAGCATACAATAAAGTAGTATAATAAGTACTTATTTGTAGCATAGGCATACCACATAAATATGTGCTTATGTTTTCACGATTTTAAGTACTTGGATAATACATTACCAATAAGTTACAAAATACGTAGTAGATATGGTAGATATGTAGAGATGGCCATTGAAAGTAATTTTGTGCATATTGTCGCGCATATTTCGAATTTCTGAACCCAAACCACCATGTGAAAAATTCTTCAATGGTCTAACATCATACGATATACGTAAATATTTTTGGTATTTTCATTCAATTTGCACGTATTTTTAGAAAACTTGTTGAAAACAAGTAAGAAAGTTTCAGTCGGGTAAACCGACTAAGGTATACCCTCACTTTGTGAGTAATGTAATATTGAATATTACACAAATTATTCTGTCAATTTTTGTGGGATGTACCAGAAGGGGTTTAAGGAATGCACCTATATTTCGCTGAACAGTAGATACTTTAAATACATTGCACTGTGCCGAATTGTAACCGTTTATATGGACTGGTATATTAACGTTGAGATATTAAATTGTGGTATAATTTGGCCATTTTGTGTGGGAGGTACAAAAAGGGGCGTGGTGATAACGCTCATTTTTCACTGGACTATAGGCATTATAAAATCATTACACTGTACAAAATTTCAAGTAATTGTATACACTGATATTAATGTTATAAACTGTTAACTTTTGGTGCAAAATGGTACCTTTGTGGGAGAGGTACCAAAAGGGGCGTGACAATAACGCCCATTTTTTAATGGACTGTAGGCACTATAAAAACATTACGCTGTACAAAATTTCAAGTATTTTTATACACTGGTATTAATGTTATAAGCTGTTAACTTTTGGTGCAAAATGATGCATTTGTGTGGGAGGTACCAAAAAGGGTGCGGTAATAACGCCCATTTTTCACTGGACTGTAGGTACTATAAAAACATTACATTGTACAAAATTTCACGTATTTCTAAACACTGGTATTATTGTTATAAGCTTTTAACTTTTAGTGCATAATGGTGCATTTGTGTGGGAGGTACCAAAAGGGGCGTGGCAATTTCGCTCATTTTCCTCGAGTTGATAGCGACTAACAAACTAATACTATGTGTGGAATTTCAGAAGATTCGAATACGTATAATAGCAGTTATTAAAGAATCAATATTTCACAACATTTTAACCCTTTGTGGGGGCGGTACCAGAAGGAGTGGACCAATATGGCCCAGGTCTTCAATACTGTCTTTAGGACATTTTCCCGATAATATTCGGCATTTATTTTGACCCCATGGTCGATGAATACGAGCGGGGAGCGACCATCGGCCGTTACGGCGGCCCACACCATTACCATCGGCGGCTCTTGAGTTCTGGTGGCCAATCGAAGGTGTAAATTTTCAGCTGACCTCTTTGGCAAGTAAACCCGATCATTTTGGTTTGTTCACAAACTGCTCAATTTGGAATGGCTTCTCATCGGAGAAAACCAAATTCGGTAACTGGCCACTTTCGTGCAAGCGAAGCAACTCCTTGGCTCTTTCCAGTCTAACTTTTTGTTGTGCATTGGTGAGCTCTTCCACTTTTTGGAACTTCAATGGCTTTAGTCCAAGCTCATTTTTTAATATGTGTTGTATCCGTTCTCGCGATATGTTCAGCTCACGAGCAATTTTTCTATCACTGCGGCGTGGATTTCGATCACTTTTTGGACGCGATGCGTCCAAAAAGTGCCAGTATCACGGTAACGAGCAATGGTACGAGAAACAAAAGATTTATTCACATTTAAATGCTGGAGGGCTCTAACGATAGCCACTTGTGGTTTTCCACCCAAATATAAAGCAATCACACTATCACCCTTGAATTCCATCACGAATAGCTTTTTTCTGAATGCAATAGATCAAAATGCTTTTGTAAGCTTGTAAACAATAAAATGAACTGTCACTGAAATAAATCTGTCAGCTATCAGAATAGCGGTTTAGAAATGATAGCAACCTGAAGTTGGTTGCAATACATATCAGCCACCCTGTATATGTAGTGCCCTGTATGATATAACAAATTTAAACATTATTTGAATCAAATATATGAAACTGACAGTTATAACAGTCGGCTATCACTAACGGAGCCACAGCGGACCTTCCTGAAATAAATGCCGTACATTTATTTCAAAATTGCTTAAAAATGTCTGGTCATTAAAACCAATATGAAAAAAGCCAACTCATTGAGATAACGCCAACACAATAAATCTGTAGGTTCTGCACTGTAAAAATCAGTATCAGAAATAGAAAACTTATCTCTGGCGGCTAAAAGCCGTTTCACTAAATTTTAAATAATTTGAGCTCTGTCCGTCCATCAGTCTGTCTGGCTGCTGCGCACACGATTGCTCTCGAATTAAGTACATTTTCAGTACATTTTAAGTAATTTGAGCTATGTCCGTCCAATAGACCTATCAATCTATTTTAATCTACCTCAGGCTAAGTTCAAAGATGGGTCAAATTGGTACACTCCTTCTTGTAACTCCCCCCAAACGGTTGCACTTAATAAAGTATTTAATCACTTATCACTTCTATACTACATTTCCGAATCTTCCGTAATTTTACTCATATTAATAAAAACACTATTCATATAAGCTTGAAAAAAAATTTTCTTTGCTTTACAGTGATAAAAATAAATAATGATTATATTAAATTAAATTTTGGAATCCTACTTAAATAAATATCATTGCCAAAACACTTACTTATAGACAGTCTTCATAAAATTATATTGACGGACCGCCATTAATGTATCCATAACAACGGCAAAAATATTTTTTAATCGAAACAGAAAACCCTCATTTTCAGCCACAGCATTAAAAAGACTCAAAATGGTATAAGAAGTTTCCAAAGGATTGCCAATAAGTTTTAGCACAGGAGTAATAGGTATATTTGGCCATAGCAAAGCCACAGGACAATCGAAATGTTCAGCCAATCCGAAGAAAATATCACCGTGAATATAACCGAATAACATTAAATCGAATTGATTACCCGGATTTTGCATTAGCTCTTTCATTTGCGAATCATCCAAAATATCGGCTAAAGAGCGTGAAATGCCATCAAATACGGCAAGACCTTGACGTATGCCTTCTAGACCTTTCAGCCTGGTGGCATGTATGGCCGCATCCATATCGAAGGAACCCGAATTCAGTTGAATGTGTCGCACACTGGGATGTAACCATTCCGATTTTAAGGGTAGAACCGAGACGACGGTTATGTTGTGCTGGCGTTCAGCCATAGCTTTAACCACAGATGTTTCGATGATCAAATGTGATGGACTGAACGAGGGCAGCAAGGCGAATATATTTGCTCCTTGCACCGTGAAAGGAGTCAGCGAGATTAGAAGCAAGGTAATTGATAAAAGATGCCACTTGATGTTCATTTTAAATTTTTTATTAGAAACGGAAGAATAAGTTACTTTTTCCTACTCGATCGCCGTGAAACTAATTTCAAAATGCAACTTATTTAATGCACTTATATTACATGACAATGGATTTCTTGTGTTCCTATCTTAATTCATTATCTAGGAAAAGATAAGGAAATAAGATAGAAATAAACTCATTTATGGTTACTACTTATTGGCATTTTGTAAACAAAATGTGTAAGTCTTATCAGGCTTTCACACGAAATTTTAAATAATCCAACAATCTGACAACAAAGATTATTTTTCACATAGCTAAAATAAAAATAAATCTATTAAAGTATTGAGGAATATCAGATAAATTTATAGAGATCAATGCATCTCTTTATTGACTCAATAAATTATTTAAGAAGCAGTCAGTTGGAAATTTTTGGAACCATCACGGGTATCTTGCTGCAATAATACTCGACTGGTATTGTTGGGACTGGGAGATTAATGGGAAAGTGATGCGGTAACAAATAACATATTTGTGCACAAAGCCAATCCTTTCGAAATGACGATCCTTTCCAAATGACGGAATAACTCTATATAATAGCGTGGACGAAATACCACTGCTAACACCGGCACTCCTGGTTGCACTATTGGCAGCCCCAACACCAGGATCGGACGAATAGCCTAATCAGCCGTCCGTCTTAAACTCAACTGATTAATGAAACCGAAACCAACAGAAATACAATCAAATCGATGACGAACTTTGGAATGAAAATAAAGGACTCGAATTGGAACCTGGAACGTAAGGACACTCTCCGAACCATCTCGCCTCGCCCAACTATGTCGAGAGTTTGAATATTATAATCTTGCACTGCTTGGAATATGCGAAAGTCGAGACATAGTAATTATGATGGGCGACTTTAATGCCCAAGTTGGATCTGACAACGCAAGCGTAGAAAGTGTAATGGCGAAACATGGCCTAGGCCGCATTTTTGCCATTTATTGTATTGTTACAAAGAAAATTTTTTTGTAAAGTATAACTTTAATTGGCCATAATGTTTGTCTAAAGCGGGTGCATCAAATTGCAATATTTTTTCATCAAATAGCAAATTTTGTTGTCTATCCAGAAAAGATGATGAGAAAGGAATCGGTATAAAACCGGCTGAAATATATACCGATTCGCAGGAAAAGATCGGGCAAAAAATAAACAACAGTTTGTTTCAAAGGAAACTTTATTATTCCATGGAATCTTAAAAAATTTATATATCTCAATTATTTTTTTTGTAATTTGTACGTCTTGACACCAGAAATCGAGGCTATTTCTAACATTATTATATTTGAAAAGGTAAATCAACAATTCCCAAAATAAATTCGAAAATCCCCAAAAAAGTAAATTTGTAGTTTTTCTCAAAACTACTCAAAATTCCTTTTGCAGTTTATCATGTAACACATTACTACATATAACCAGTAAGGAAAGGCTAAAGTCGGGCGGTGCCGACTATATAATACCCTACACCACTCTCGTAATATTGAATAACTCTGATATATCAATTTTGTAATTCATGTATAAATTGTTTACATAAATTTACTTTTGGGACATTTTATACTTAAATAATACCCTGTACCACAGTGTGGTGTAGGGTATAAAAACGATTGGATCTAAAGAGCCAAATCGGATGAAACATATATATGGGAGCTATAGCTAAATCTTTACCGATTTTCTTCAAATTCGGCAATGTTGGTTCATGGATCAAGAAACTCTACCATTCTAAATTTCAAAACGATTGGATGTAAAATATAGCTTCTATAGAACTAAAGGGCCAAATCGGACTAAACATATATATGGGAGCTATAGTTAAATCTTTACCGATTTTCTTTAAATTCGGCAATGTTGGTTCATGGATCAAGAAACTCTACCGTTCTAAATTTCAAAACGATTGGGTGTAAATTACAGCTTCTATAGAACTAAAGGGCCAAATCGGACGAAACATATATATGGGAGCTATAGCTAAATCTTAACCGATTTTCTTCAAATTCGGTAGTGTTGGTTCATGGATCAAGAAAATCTACCATTCTAAATTTCAAAACGATTCGATGTAAAATACAGCTTCTTCAGGACTAAAGAGCAAAAGCGGACAAAACATATATATGGGAGCTATAGCTAAATCTTAACCGATATTCTTCAAATTCGGTAGTGTTGGTTCATGGATCAAGAAACTCTACCATTCTAAATTTCAAAATGATTGGATGTAAAATACAGCTTCTATAGGACTAAAGGGCCAAATCGGACGAAACATATATATGGGAGCTATATCTAAATCTGAACCGATTTCAACCAAATTCAATAGCGATCTTAACAGCTGCGAAATACTCTAAACTGCAAAATTTCAGAACGATCGGAGTGAAATTGCGACCTGTAGTCGACGAACAACTTTACATGGTCGGACGGACGGACAGACATGCATAAATCGACTCAGCTAGTGATTCTGAGTCGATCGGTATACTTTAAGGTGGGTCTAGCTGTGTTATTTTCAGGTGTTACAAACATCTGCCATGAAACAAACTTATAATACCCTGTACCACAGTGTGGTGTAGGGTATAAAAATGGTAAAGATTTTCATATCATAAAGGGATTTTCCAACAAGACAAGTGTTATTTTGGTATTGAAAGAAAAATGTCATTTTTTGGCTGTTGGCGTAGACCTTATCTTTCACGTTGCCCCAATGTAAGAAGTCGCAAGGTGTTAAATCACAAGTCATTTAAAAAATCAATTAAATCACAAGTCAATTAAATCACAAATAATTTTAAAAATCCCCAAAAATCGGATTTTTTGGATTTTCCCCCATATCTACTATACTAAAATCCGGGTTTCAGATTCCCCTTTCATACAATACCTTAACACATATAAATATGCCAAATCTTTTAACATTTTAGCTTGGCGATGGGAGAAAATGTGGCTTTTGGAATTTGGGTAAAAAATGGTGTAAATTTAAATTTTTGACCTGTTCATTCTTTGAGAACATTCTCTGGAAAGTTTCCTTTAAGATGATAGTAAAAATGTTATATTTTTTAACGCACTTCTTCTAAAACTCGAAAATACGACATATACATTTTTCCTAAAAAAATAAAATAATAGGTTTTCTAAAAAATAAAACTAAGTGGCCATAACTTTTGTCCTATTGGGTTCATCATACAGATGAAAGATTTTACGAATAGGACGAAAAAGACGAAAGTTACACTCGTTTAAACATATTGTTCAAATTTGAGGCCCAAACTCAAAACATAACTTCTCTAATACCTCTTCTAAAAACATGCCGAGTGTGGTCGCAATCGGTTGTCTGTTAAAGAAACGGCAGAATTATTTTCCTTTTTTTTTAATTCCTCCCACTGTGCGACTTTAGTCTTCCTTTAATTTCTTTCTATTATCTTATAAAAAAATCTTTCCTGGTCATGATGGCGTAAAATTTGTTTTACTATTTGTTGCATGGCGTTTTTATATTATTTATCGAATAGAGAAAAAATGCTAAGTCAAATCAATCAACCTTACGAAGAGAAAGAGAGAGTTAGAATATTTAACATGTTATTGCATATTCGGGAAACGATCAACAAATTCCGGCACTCGCCAATTTAACATCAATTACTGAACCCACTGGTCGCACAGTGTTTCACAACACAACAAACATTTATCATATATTGGGTCATCCATCATTTCGTTCGTAATTTCATTATAACAATTAATAAAACAAATGGACAGACGAACGAAACAAAACATCATCGAAGAGTGTTTCTTAGTCTATTGGTAAAATAAATAATAATCTCATGTATCCTCGTACGTAATTCTACAAGTCATGGCGTGGGGTGAATTAAACGCGTTTTAAATTGGCCACTATAAAAAAGTATCTTTATCGCGTTTTGTTCCCCAGTGCAATGATTAAAAGAAAATAAATTTGCTACTCTTATGTGGTTTGTTATTTTTTGTTTTATTCTGTCGAACTGTTTTTTTCTTCTTATTGATGATAACTGAGGGCAATTAATTCATGTTTGAAATATTTAAATTTTCAATGACGGCAAAGTACGAGTATTGCGTATTATTAGCTATGACGTATTGGAGCTTGGTTCCTGATAAACAAATTGACAGTTATCTAGTATCGATATGGATCAGCATATGAGTGATTTCAACATTGCCGGATAATTTGCTGTCTTTGTGTATTTAAATAAGGAAAAATAAAATATATTTCACTTTGGTATTTACATTTACGGTCACTAAAATATTTTTTTTGGAAAATTTATTTTTTATGAAAAAATTGTCCACTAGTGTTCTTAAAAGTCATTCCCCTGGCTGTCCCTAAGTCCAGATTCACACGAGACAATTTTTTCCAAGCAAGTGTCAAAGTTTGTTGGATAGAGAGGCGGATAGCTCTTTCCGCCTGCCCCTCTCTCCTACAAACCTTGACACTTGCTTGGAAAAAAATTGTCTCGTGTGAATCTGCACTAACTCTACTTTCACTTAAATTTTTAAATTATTTTTACAAAAATAGTAAATATTTATTTAATAAAATTGGTTCAATGTAAAATATAATATTTAATGAGTTATGTTTTCTATTAATGTTTATAATTTTTTATCAATTACTATTTTTATGGATGATTATTTTTTGTCCCTGAGTCATTCCCCTTTCAAAACTTATATTCCGTGAAATTCAAATTTCAAAACCATTCTGGATTTCCAATAATTAAAATTATAAAGAGTATTTAATTTACAACAGTAAAAATAAAATGATTTAAGTCGCGCTTTGTCTTTCGAAAAAAGCTTTCACACTCACGTGCGTCATTCCCCTGTGCTGCTTTTATTTTTAAAGTTCAATACTTTTTATAACTTTTTTGTGCTTTTTAACTTTATTGTGAAAACCAATTTCCGATCCATGCACATTTTTGGAATGCAAGTATTTAAACCGAAATTATAGTCTTTTGTAGTCAACCGTCTTTCCCCTGTCAAAAAATGGCTGGGGAACGACGATTAACAAGGGAAATTTAATGGGCGAACACCAGGATCCTCGATCCTGGTTCTATTTGGATAGAAGACCTCAAAATAAGAAGAAGAATTGAGGGTCATTTTATCGATAACTTGCTTAGTTATAGAGTTATCGGACAATAAAGTTTGAAAAAAAAGACACAAAAAAAATAATTGACATCAATAATATGTAAAAATCAATACTATTTTTTCGAGAACTATCCCAGTTACTGATATATGAAAGAAAAAACCTTAAAAATCAGTCAATTTTTTTGATTTTTCAGATCGAGTCATTCTTTTTTATTTGTCGACTGATAGGAACAATTACAAAAACGTTATTAAAAGCAAAATGTAAGTAGATATTAATATAATTATGGAGAGAGAGAAAAAAAAAAGAGTCTTAGTTGAGCTCAGCTGACCAGTTTTGCAGTTGGAAAAATTTTTTTCGGCCCAAAATCGACTTCATCTTCCAAAATAAAAAATAAGTAAAGACGGATTAAGTTCGGTCTTGCCGAATCTTATATACCCTCCACCATGGATCGCATGTGAATGTTACGAAGTCAATTCTTGAGGGACCTTTGTGTGGGGTTCCGGCGGCGAAACTGTGGGAAATGCTAATAAATTAAAAATGAAGCTTGAAAGATTTGCGAAACATTTTTCACAGTTTTTTATAGGTGCAACTATTTTACAAAAAGAGGAGAGTTTAGTGTCGCTAAGACGGAGTAAATTCCACTCTGTTATAATAAATCGGGGTCACATTCAACAAGCTTAAGGAATATCTGAACAATAGACAGTATTGTAAAATCTTAATTGGAAAGCACGTTTTCGGGGATTATCATATTTAACTAAAGCTGTTACTTTAATTTTTAAAATCGATTCCCTTTTCCAACCAGAGGTGTTATTTTGAATCACCCGGTATTTCGGTAGCTATCACTTTTAAGCTTTTATTCTTTGACATTTGACAAGTAGAAACTACGCCATTACTAACCAGTAAGGAAAGGCAGAAAGTCGGGCGGGGCCGACTATATAATACCTTACACCTCCCTAACAATGCGATAAGGGTCATTGCCATAATAATTTGGAATAATTGGTAAATGGGTAGAAACGTATTCTAATTCTGAAACGATAATCGCTAAATTAAACAATATTCGTTCCTAAAGTGAGAAACATCTTTCTGGGAAATTTTAATGATCGGAAGTAAAATACAACTTCTATAGCGGTTTGATACCAAATCAGGAGGAACATATATATGGAGCTTTAATGTAAATCTGAACCGATCTTCCCTGAATACCTATTCATGTAAAAAGACCTCCTTCTGTCGAATTTCGTACTGATCGGATATAAAATACAGTCTCTACAGCGCTTACATGTCAAATCGGGGGTAACATATATATGGGAGCTATATCTAAATCTGAACCGATTTTCTCCAAATTTGGCAGTATTCCTTCATGTAATAAGAAACCTCTTTCTGCCGAATTTCGCACTAATCTGTTATAAACTACAGTTTTTACAGCGCTTACATGTCAAATCGGGGGTAACGTATATATGGGGGCTATATCTAAATCTGAACCGATTTCTTCCAAATTTAATAGTGTTCAGCCATATAATAAGAAACCTCTTTCTGCCGAATTTCATACTGATCGGATATAAAATAAAGTTTTTACAGCGCTTACATGTCAAATCGGGGGTAACGTATATATGGGGGCTATATCTAAATCTGAACTATATTATTTATCGAATAGAGAAAAAATGCTAAGTCAAATCAATCAACCTTACGAAGAGAAAGAGAGAGTTAGAATATTTAACATGTTATTGCATATTCGGGAAACGATCAACAAATTCCGGCACTCGCCAATTTAACATCAATTACTGAACCCACTGGTCGCACAGTGTTTCACAACACAACAAACATTTATCATATATTGGGTCATCCATCATTTCGTTCGTAATTTAATTATAACAATTAATAAAACAAATGGACAGACGAACGAAACAAAACATCATCGAAGAGTGTTTCTTAGTCTATTGGTAAAATAAATAATAATCTCATGTATCCTCGTACGTAATTCTACAAGTCATGGCGTGGGGTGAATTAAACGCGTTTTAAATTGGCCACTATAAAAAAGTATCTTTATCGCGTTTTGTTCCCCAGTGCAATGATTAAAAGAAAATAAATTTGCTACTCTTATGTGGTTTGTTATTTTTTGTTTTATTCTGTCGAATTGTTTTTTTCTTCTTATTGATGATAACTGAGGGCAATTAATTCATGTTTGAAATATTTAAATTTTCAATGACGGCAAAGTACGAGTATTGCGTATTATTAGCTATGACGTATTGGAGCTTGGTTCCTGATAAACAAATTGACAGTTATCTAGTATCGATATGGATCAGCATATGAGTGATTTCAACATTGCCGGATAATTTGCTGTCTTTGTGTATTTAAATAAGGAAAAATAAAATATATTTCACTTTGGTATTTACATTTACGGTCACTAAAATATTTTTTTTGGAAAATTTATTTTTTATGAAAAAATTGTCCACTAATGTTCTTAAAAGTCATTCCCCTGGCTGTCCCTAAGTCCAGATTCACACGAGACAATTTTTTCCAAGCAAGTGTCAAAGTTTGTTGGATAGAGAGCCAGATAGCTCTTTCCGCCTGCCCCTCTCTCCCACAAACCTTGACACTTGCTTGGAAAAAAATTGTCTCTTGTGAATCTGCACTAACTCTACTGTCACTTAAATTTTTAAATTATTTTTACAAAAATAGTAAATATTTATTTAATAAAATTGGTTCAATGTAAAATATAATATTTAATGAGTTATGTTTTCTATTAATGTTTATAATTTTTTATCAAATACTATTTTTATGGATGATTATTTTTTGTCCTTGAGTCACTCCCCTTTCAAAACTTATATTCCGTGAAATTCAAATTTCCAAACCATTCTGGATTTCCAATAATTAAAATTATAAAGAGCATTAAAATTACTACATATACTTGTGGTTTCTTTTGCGCCAACAGTAAAAATAAAATGATTTAAGTCGCGCTTTGTCTTTCGAAAAAAGCATTCACACGTGCGTCATTCCCCTGTGCTGCTTTTATTTTTAAAGTTCAATACTTTTTATAACTTTTTTGTGCTTTTTAACTTTATTGTGAAAACCAATTTCCGATCCATGCACATTTTTGGAATGCAAGTATTTAAACCGAAATTATAGTCTTTTGTAGTCAACCGTCTTTCCCCAGTCAAAAAATGGCTGGGGAACGACGATTAACAAGGGAAATTTAATGGGCGAACACCAGGATCCTCGATCCTGGTTCCATTTGGATAGAAGACCTCAAAATAAGAAGAAGAATTGAGGGTCATTTTATCGATAACTTGCTTAGTTATAGAGTTATCGGACAATAAAGTTTGAAAAAAAAAGACACAAAAAAAATAATTGACATCAATAATATGTAAAAATCAATACTATTTTTTCGAGAACTATCCCAGTTACTGATATATGAAAGAAAAAACCTTAAAAATCAGTCAATTTTTTTGATAACTACCTTGCAGTCACATGCTTTCCCCTGTCAAAAATACGCCAGGGAAATGACGATTAACAAGGGGACTATAATGGGCGACCACAAGAATGCCATATATTGTTATCGAAATCTTGCCTAGTTATCGAGTTATCGGACGAGAAAGTTTGAAAACAACTTACAGCCTGTTTCTGTAACTTACAAATTTGCTTTCGTTCGCCTGCCAGACGACAAACAGCTGATTTGGGTTTCACTAACAACCATCACATCGACAAGTCGCACGATAATGAACTCGTATGAAAACGTAATCATTTCAGTTTACATTTTGGTTTCTCTATCTCTCTTTGCTGTCATCTGGTCGAAAACAAATGTCAGATCGAGTCATTCTTTTTTATTTGTCGACTGATAGGAACAATTACAAAAACGTTATTAAAAGCAAAATGTAAGTAGATATTAATATAATTATGGAGAGAGAGAAAAAAAAAGAGTCTTAGTTGAGCTCAGCTGACCAGTTTTGCAGTTGGAAAAATTTTGTTCGGCCCAAAATCGACTTCATCTTCCAAAATAAAAATTAAGTAAAGACGGATTAAGTTCGGTCTTGCCGAATCTTATATACCCTCCACCATGGATCGCATGTGAATGTTACGAAGTCAATTCTTGAGGGACCTTTGTGTGGGGTTCCGGCGGCGAAACTGTGGGAAATGCTAATAAATTAAAAATGAAGCTTGAAAGATTTGCGAAACATTTTTCACAGTTTTTTATAGGTGCAACTATTTTACAAAAAGAGGAGAGTTTAGTGTCGCTAAGACGGAGTAAATTCCACTCTGTTATAATAAATCGGGGTCACATTCAACAAGCTTAAGGAATATCTGAACAATAGACAGTATTGTAAAATCTTAATTGGAAAGCACGTTTTCGGGGATTATCATATTTAACTAAAGCTGTTACTTTAATTTTTAAAATCGATTCCCTTTTCCAACCAGAGGTGTTATTTTGAATCACCCGGTATTTCGGTAGCTATCACTTTTAAGCTTTTATTCTTTGACATTTGACAAGTAGAAACTACGCCATTACTAACCAGTAAGGAAAGGCAGAAAGTCGGGCGGGGCCGACTATATAATACCTTACACCTCCCTAACAATGCGATAAGGGTCATTGCCATAATAATTTGGAATAATTGGTAAATGGGTAGAAACGTATTCTAATTCTGAAACGATAATCGCTAAATTAAACAATATTCGTTCCTAAAGTGAGAAACATATTTCTGGGAAATTTTAATGATCGGAAGTAAAATACAACTTCTATAGCGGTTTGATACCAAATCAGGAGGAACATATATATGGAGCTTTAATGTAAATCTGAACCGATCTTCCCTGAATACCTATTCATGTAAAAAGACCTCCTTCTGTCGAATTTCGTACTGATCGGATATAAAATACAGTCTCTACAGCGCTTACATGTCAAATCGGGGGTAACATATATATGGGAGCTATATCTAAATCTGAACCGATTTTCTCCAAATTTGGCAGTATTCCTTCATGTAATAAGAAACCTCTTTCTGCCGAATTTCGCACTGATCTGATATAAACTACAGTTTTTACAGCGCTTACATGTCAAATCGGGGGTAACGTATATATGGGGGCTATATCTAAATCTGAACCGATTTCTTCCAAATTTAATAGTGTTCAGCCATATAATAAGAAACCTCTTTCTGCCGAATTTCATACTGATCGGATATAAAATAAAGTTTTTACAGCGCTTACATGTCAAATCGGGGGTAACGTATATATGGGGGCTATATCTAAATCTGAACCGATTTTATCCAAATTCAATAGGGATCGTCCTTGGGCCAAAAAAAAGATGTGTGTAAAGTTTCGTCGAGATCGGACCATAATTGCGACCTGTACTTTGATTACAAGAATACATCTACAGACGGACAGACAGACAGACATAGCTAAATCAACTCAGAAAGTGATTCTAAGTCGATCGGTATAATAAACGATGGGTATTTCTTCTCCTTTTGGGTGTTACAAACAAATGCACAAAGTTATAATACCCTGTACCATAGTGTGGTGTAGGGTATAAAAATGGAACGATACACGATTCAACAACGCTTTGAAATTATTAAAAATCGAAAATCATCGAAAAATCATCTTGACTGATAAGGGCCATTTCTACCTCGGTGGCTACGTCAACAAGCAAAATTGTCGCATCTGGGGCTCGGAAAACCCAAGAGTTATTGTTGAGAAGCCTCTCCATCCTCAACGTGTGACTGTTTGGTGCGGTTTATGGTCCGGCAGGGTCATTGGACCTTACTTTTTCGAAAATTAGATTGGATCAACAGTTACGGTGAATGGATTGCGCTATATTGCGGAGTTGGATGGTATTGATCTTGACAACGTTTACTTTCAACAAGACGGCGCTACGTGCCACACAAGCAACGAAACCATTGCTCTGTTACGGGAAAAGTTTCCGGACCGTGTTATCTCTCGAAGAGGTGATCACAATTGGCCACCGAGATCTTGTGATTTAACACCTTGCGACTACTTCCTTTTGGGCCACGTGAAATATAAGGTCAACGCCAACAGTCCAGCGTCGATTCAAGACCTCAAAGATAGAATTCGTGAGGCTATCGAGGACATAGGGCAGCCACTTTGCGATTTGGTTATGGAAAATTTCATGAAAAGGATATGGTCCTGTAAGCGTGATCGTGGTGGCCATTTGGCTGATGTTGTTTTTCATTTTTAACGGCATACCTTCCTCTTTATTATGAAATAAACATCCGATAATTTATCTCAAAAAATGGCATTTTCTTTCAATACCAAAATAACACCTCTTGTTGGAAAATCCTTTATTTGACATAGCAATTCGATGTACATTCCAAATAGCTGATTTTACTTCTGTTTTTCGGATTGATTTCAATCATTTTGAATGTAATTTACCGCCTTTGAGCGATATTTTGCAAAAGCTAAAGTGATTTATTTTATTTTTGTAGTCAATGCTTATGTTACTTTCTTTATAAAATTGTTAATATTAGAGAAAATTTGATTCCTTCCGTTCCCAGGGTTGATTTTTTTACCCCCGCTAGTGTAAAGAGTTGTATTTGCTAAGGTCGACCATACAGAAATATGTGCTTTTTTAGATCGGAAGTTGTGAAATTATTGATCTGGCAATTACATTAAATTTCTTATTGGTAAATTGCTAACGAACGAACAAACGCACCTTAGAGAACCCAAATTCCTGACGTAAGTCAGTGACTGGTTTTCGTTCGCAGAGACTTACGTTAGAAATACAGAAACAGGCCGTTATTTTTTTAAAACCTTAACATACGATAAATCGATAGCTAAGCGATATATCGATAAAATGCACCTTATATTTTCTTCTTATTTTGGCGTGCTCTATCCAAATATGTCATCATATCGAGGGTCTCGGATATTTTACACTCACGTCATTACCCTGGGGGCCATATTTTAAAAAAATCCGTATAATTCGGTTAAAAATTAAAAAAAATAAAGTGTACCTTCGGTAATAGATTAGCTATTCTTAAAAGGATTATACATATATACATATCTGTAATATTGAATTCTGCAAAAAACTTCAATGCCAAAAATAATGTCGAAATTGGCCCGTAATATCGAAACCACCCATATATGTTTTCATATACATATAATAAAATCCGATCTAGTCGAAATTTCCAAAAATTATGTTAACCACAATATAATCTGAAGCATCTATTGTAAAGTGTATGTTCTTTAATAAAGGGTCCGCCATCTAACGTTTTTTTTCAACGAGTGCTTATTTCGTGAATGGTAACACTTAGCTCATGTCTGATTTGACAGATAATTAGTTTTATCCTTCCGCTGAACGAATATGGTTGTGTATACGCTTGAACAACGCTCGCAAAGTGGGCCTGCGATCGACTTACAGAAGATGCCGATTTTGCCAAAAAAAAATCATCTTTTCAGATGAAGCTCATTTTGATCTTGGCGGGTATGTAAACAAGCAAAATTGTCGCATTTGGGGCACAGAAAACCCGCACGCATACATTGAAAAGCCGATACACCCAAAACGAGTCACTGTTTTGTGCGGATTTTGGTCCAGAGGCATAATTGGGCCAGTTTTCTTCGAAAATGAGCAAGGAGTGGCCGTTACAGTCAATGGCGATCGTTATCGGGCCATGTTGAACGAATTTTTGTTCACAAAAATTGAAAAGGAAGATATTGGCAACATTTGGTTTCAACAGGACGGCGCTATGTGCCACACAGCCGAAGCTACACTCGATGTTTTGCGCCCTGATTTTGAAGATCGCATTATCAGCCGCAGAGCTGATGTCGTTTGGCCACCTCGGAGCTGCGATTTGACATTATTTGTGGGGTGCCCTCAAAGATAAGTGTTACGCCGACAAGCCAGAGACAATTGACGCTTTAAAGGTCAATATTCGTGAAACCATTGGTGAAATACAGCCGCACACAATCGATAATGTGCTTAAAAATTGGACCGATCGTGTAGGCTACTGCATGGCCAGCCGAGGCAGCCATTTGAATGAAATTATTTTCCATTATTAACCGGAAGGATTGTACTTTCAAAAAAAAAGGAAATTTGAGAAAATATTCAGTAGTTTTTTTATAGCATTTTCAAAAAAAAAGTTATTTAGCGGACCCTTTATAAATAAACTAATTCAGAAGGTATCATTATACTCGTGTTAGGGCTGTACAAAATATTGACCGCTTTCAACAAGTAGGAACTGTAGTTTATTCGGCCGGTCCGAATTTTATATACAATAATCAATAATTTTATAGACAATAAATTTCAATCTTAAAATATAACTTTAATGCATGAAATCAAAATTTGGAAAAATTAAAAAAATATATTTTGAAACATGTTGACTAGGGTGATCAAAAAACCGGTTATTTTGAAAATACGGTTTTCGGTTTCTTCGAAAATTAAGTTAACTCTAAAACCGGTTTTCGGTTTATTCCAACTAAATTAAGATTTATTTAATTTTATTTATATTAATTTTATTTTCAACACTTCATATTTTTATGTATAATAGGTAATTGTTCCAATTTCATTTATGATATAATATTATAATCTTTGCAATATTTGTAATATTTATGTTAAATTTCAAAAAAATTGATTATGATTTTTATAAAACTTGACTAATAGTGAAGATCGGCAAAATCTTAGCTTTTAGCATCATATAAATGGCAAACCGATTATATACACATATTATCAGAAGTAGCGGATTCTGCCTTGAGCATACTATAGAGATGAAAACATGTCGAAATGTGAAACTGAACATATGTATTTTATTTATACCTACATGTCAATTAGAAAGGATTGTTAATTAATATCTATACCGCAATAAGACCCTTGATAAAATATGCAGACGAAGTCAATAGAGAAGTTAGCAATGTAAACAGTATAAATACATATAAAACTGAATTTTGAAATCGATGGATATGCACAAATGATGTCAACGGTTTTTATATTGATGTTTTCAAAATTTTAGGTAGGTTCCTGTTTCAAAAATAATATTTTCTTTATCATTTTATAATATTTTCAAACAACCGAAAAGTCGAATAAACCGAGTTGGTTCGAGTTATTCGAAAAAGCAGAAAAACCGGAAACCGATAGACGGGTTTTAAAGAGAAACCGATTAACCGGTTAACCGGTGCGGTTTTTGATTACCCTAATGTTGACGTTACTTACTCATATATCGGTTTCGACCAATAGGTTCTCACCGCAGTCATTATGTTTTCAATACCGACGGCCAGAACATTTTTCAAACGAAATGGAAATCCTATAGTATCGCCTGCTAAATTCATCATTGAGGAAACGGTGTAAGAGATTTCATATGGATTTCCAATAAGATCCAATATTGCAGAAATGGGTATATTTGGCCATAACAAAGCCACTGGACAATTGAAATGTTCAGCTACGCCGAATAAGAAGTCTCCAGCAAAATAACCCACAAGCATTAAGTCAAAATTATTTTCGCTATTATTCTGCAATTCTTTCATTTTAGGATCCCCTAAAATGTCTCCCATCTTAAGGACTATATTTTTATACATGTTTAGCATGCTTCCGAAACGTGCAAGTCCTTTGGTGTTGGTGGCATTCATGGCGGAATTCATATCGATGAAGCCGCTATCGAGTTTTATGTGGATCATATGCGGATGTAGCCATTCCGATTTTAAAGGCAAGACGGAGACGACGGTTACATTATGATTTCGTAGGGCCATTTCTTTGGCCACCGCCATTTGTATGACCAAATGTGAAGGACTGGAGGAGGGAAGCAAAACTAAAATATTTGCTCCCTCGGTGGACGTGATGATTCCCAAGGATAACAAGACAGCTATGGATGTTAGAATATTCCACATTTTTGCCATTTCACGATATACGTTTATTCTGACTATACGATTGGAACGCGGAAAGACATCCGTCCGATAAGACGTTGAGCGGAAAACTAACGAGAAATGTGTTCAAAGTTAGTTCGATTAGAATTTTTTTTATCAATTATTTGTTTCTATTTTCTAACATTGGGCATTGACCACTACATTTGAAAAGATAACTCCCGCAATGATTTCTTATCTGCAGTGAACATTGAAGTAAAGAGGCTCGTACAATGACGCTTGAATCCAATCTTTTTGCAATGTTGTTGCTTCATGGTGAAAATCAGTTCAGATTTAGAAATATGTGTTTCGTACGATTAGACCTATAGAAGCTGTATTTTACATCCAATTGTTTTGAAATTTTGCATGGTCGAGTTTCTTGATCCATTGACCAACATATTAGCTATAGCTCTTATATATAAGTTTCGTCCGATTTGGCTACAGAGCAGATACGTGCTAAATATAAATTTCGTAAACAAATTTTAGTTGAAGTATGTATACATTGGATATTTCATTGTCATCCAATGGGTAGGGTATCATATAGACGGCACCGCCCGACTTTACACTTTCCTTACTGTTTTTTATCCGAGACTTTTATTTCCGAAAGAAGATTTATTTGCATTCAATAATATAGAAAATATTCGTATATAGATATCTTAATTCTGTGGTTTTCACGAATAGCAAAACAAGTAAGAAAGTAAACCGACTTAAGAATCCCCTCACCTTCAGTCCCAAAAAAATATTAGTAAATTTATTTATTTTTTTGTTTTATTAAATTTAAAATTTAAGTTATAAGCTTTTAACTTTTGATGCAAAATGGTCCATTTGTGTGGGAGGTACCAAAAGGCACGTGGCAAGTTTAAATAGGGCATAAAGTGCTCAAAATCGCTTATTTTCGCAAATAATAGATTTCGGCGGAATGTTTCTGTATTCCCAACGAAAGTCTGTGCGAACGAAAACCAGTCAATCACTTTCGTCAGGAATTTGGTTTCTCTAATGTTGGTTCGTTCGTTCGCCTGGACTTTTTGCAATATAAATAATTTAATTGTCAAATCTGCACTAGCAAGATTTTTTTCCATCTTAGCGAGCTGCCGCAATGTTAACTCCTTTATGCTTAAATATGTATACATATGTACAAAATTGTATTGTTATTTAATTGGTTTTGCCATAATCAATGTCAGTCGACAAATAAAGAAAAGTGACTCGATCTGACATTTGTGTTCGCCCAGATGGCAGCGAAGAGAGATGGAGAAACCAAAACTTAAAATGAAATGATTACGTTTTCGTACGGGTTTATTATCGTTCTGATGGCAGTTAGTTAGTGAAACTTAAATCAGCTGTTTGTCGTCTGGCAGGCGAACGAAATCAACATTTCCAGTTACAGAAACGGGCTGAAATGTATTTATCCAAAAAAGCTCAAAAATGGCTTAACACGAATTATGTTGTTATTCACTAATTTAATTAGAAATTTTAAATGTTCGTGAAATTTCTTTCTTTGTTTTAAGTTTTTCAGCAATTCAAATTATATTATAATTTAAATCGTATAATCTTGAATACCAATAAATTGCTTAATGAATTGACAACGAATGATGACTTAGACTATTAAAAATGGGTTCTTTGAAATTCGACAATGCACTTTTAATTTGAAAGATACATATTATTCGAAATCCAGGAAAAATTAAAATAGAAAAAGACAGCAAAGTTTTGAAAATATTTCTCAAATATAGAATTAGTTAGGAAATTCCAAATAATAATTTGATTTGTATTTAAAAACATATTATTTATTTGAGAAAATTGGTTCCCAAATATGTATATCTTATTGTAATATGTCGTATATTAACATCATATTTAGATGAGAAAAGTGTTCACTTAGTGCCAAACGAAAAAAAAGCACTAGGTGTACGCTTTTAATGTTGTTTGTTGGTGCGTTTGACGCTTTTCGTACATTTGTCAGATCAAATCTGGCAACATAATGAAATTATACTATTTTTGCTACTCCGTGTTCTGAACATATTTATATGCAATTACATTTGACTCTCTGATTTGAATCTTGCTGTTATCACTTCTGCAGTTTAAATTTGATTGAAATTTAGATTACAAAAAGTAAAACAAATAGCTTTTTAATACCATACAAAAGTATTGCGGAAATGGTTTTTGCCGAAATATTATGGTTTTATAAGTGCAAGATATTATTATTATTATTATTATTATTATTTATATTTATTCATTTGATATCATATTTAATTTGTACATGTCATGAGATTTTACATAAAAGTATTACAACAATTGAATTCAATTTAAACTTAATGAGAAAATGCTACTATATTATCACAGTTTAAGGAAAAATGGTTCGAAAAAACCTTTGAAATAATCAAAAAGTTTAAGAATTTAATTAAACGAACACCTGTAAAAATACTTTCTGAATGAAAGTAAGGGAAGTGAAAGTTAAACTAGATTTCTTAATGTATCGAATGTAGACCTTCTGCATCTTTCGCGAAATGTCAGTGTCAAGTTCCTAGTAAATGTACTCATCATCATATGACCAAATCTGTTGTGGAGCTCGTAAGTTGAAAACCATTGATGGATGTATGTTCGTGGTTACAGTGTGGGCTTTTTCAAAAACATCACCTATAACATTAGCTTTATCCTCGTTTGTTTTTAAGATCTCACCATTTACAAACAAGTCTCTCATTTGTGGCCGCTTCCCTCTAATAGCTCTAGTAATTTTCCAAAATTTTTTAGAACCTCTAGGTAGTTTTGAAATAAATCTAGCCCAGTTATCATTCCTATCCTTGTTTAGATGGTAATCAATCAGCATGTTTAATTGTTTCAAAATTGATGAAATTTGAGATTTTCTATTTGAATCAGTGCATCTTTGAAATTTTCGTTTATATTTATTACGTTGGCTGATTAGTCTTTTGCTAAGATCAGATATTTTTCTTTGCCATGTATTTACTCTTCCACGTGAGATCTTTTGGCTAGCTTGTTGTATAATATGGGTTACCTTTTCTAAACTGTTATCTACGGTGTCTGCTGTGATACCGCTAGTATCGGAGTATAGGACTTCAACTTGATCAATTGCCCAACTTTTAAGGGAATTCCAGTTAGTCATATGATAAAGTGGCACTGTATGATAATTGCATTGAATATCCCCGAAAACATAGCAGGTTACTGGGACGTGATCCGAGTTGAGCACATTGGGATGAGTCTCTAAGTGGGAAATAGGGAAACTTGTATTTGATAATAGGAGGTCAACTGTGGAGGGTTGAACTGGTGTAGAATTTTGACTGAAGCGTGTATGTGTTACTGAATTATATATAAAATAATTCGATTGCATGCTATGATTATACAGTGTCATTCCTGCAGGGTTACTCGATAAGCAATTCCAGCTGGGATGATGTGCATTAAAATCACCGAAGAGAAGAAAATAAGATGTCGAAGTGGTTAATACTGCTAGATCACGCTCAAAATTGCCAGTGTAATGGGGGCTATATGCGGAGGTAAATATTATTGGGCGACCGTTTACTTTAACTGATATAGAGATGTTTTCGAAATTGGATGTTTTACGCTTTGGTAAGAGTGTATGTACAATATTGTTTAAGATAGCAATTAGAACACCACCACCATGGGTTGCTCGGTCTTCTCGATATATTTTGTAATTGCTTAAACGAAATTTGTGGTGGTTTTTTAAAATGTTTCATTTAGCAGGAGAAAGTCAATTCGTTTACTGTACAAAAAATCATCCAATTGTGAAATACTGGATTCAGTTGTTATGCCTTGGGCATTCCAGTGCATAACATGTAATCTATCTTTGTTAATTTGATTATATTGCATGTTTGAGCATCATACCTAACACTCTTAATTTATCAAATTTGTTTTTACATCTCTGCAAAGCATCTACAGCTTCGAAAAAAATTTCTAATAACCGTTCGTTAGAAATATCATCCCTGTCTCTTGTGTTATTGGACATTGCGATATCTGAGTATAATCTACCATATGTTCCCGCTTGCTCACGTGTTCTGGTTCGAACAGATGTTCTTGGATAATCAGGTGATCTCGCATGATCATGTGTTCTTGCTGGTTCATGTTGGCGTGCTGCTGACATGTGTTCCCTTAGTGGTAGCTGAGGATAGTTGTCCACGTTGTAATAATAATCAGCTGTTTGTGCACGACGATGAGACATACCTCCTGATCTTGATGTTAGACGTTGACGAATCTCTAAGTAATCTTTACGGCAAGGGCAGCGAGGGTCATCTGCTCTGTGGTTAACATTACTAAGTTTTTTGCTCAAACAATTGTAACATTTGTATATGACGGGCCCATTTTGCTGTGTTTTACTCAACACGCACTCAGAGTGATCATGATTACCAGCGCAAGCTGGACAGACTGCTACTCGGAAACAATTTCTGGCCCCGTGACCATACATTGAACATTTACTACACTGAGTTGGCCCCTTGTTACCTTTCAATGGAGATCTCCAGAAAACAGAAATGTCGTAGAAAAATTTAATTTTCTTAACTTGACTCTTCGAAATTTGTTCCCTATTAAACTCAATCATATATAATGCGTCATTGATGCTTGAACGTTTAGTTTTGACCTCTTTTACACTTACGGGATGGATGTTGTGTGCGAGAATGAATTCGTCCAAGATTTCTTTGCAGCTTAATTGGTGGAGTCCAAACAACATTAGTTTAAAGTTTTTAGTTTCCTTCATTTGATGAGTGTAAAACTTTAAGTTCCCAAGCTTAAGTTTTTTAATAACATCTTCATAAAGAGCAAGTGAATCGGAAATGATTTTGGTGCCAATCGACATTCTTTTGAACTTGTAGCTTTTACCAACTAGCTTTATCACAGAAGTAAATTCATGGGAACTGTCAACTACAACAGGCGGAATTTTTTCTTTCGGTGGCACGACTTCACCCTCCTCATCAGATGTATCCATGTCATCCAAGTCCGAAAGCGATTGGAATCTATTGTTGGTCGAAGCATTAGCAGATGTTCTTATTGATTTGTACTTGGGGTTGTTTCCCCAGAAACCTTTCCTCTTGCGGGCCGGCATTACCACGACAACAAAGTAGAATTGCAAGTTTTTTTATTACAAAAATTAAATACAATTATGAAAGAAAATTCTGATCGAAAAAGTACACGTTGTCGTGTCAGCTGATTAGCGATGACTGTTTTATAAGTACTTTTCTTTTTTAAGGCCCTAAAATATTGTGTGGCATGTCCATAGATCTTATGAAACTTTGGTCCGCGTAACCGGCTTTGGAAAAAATGTTCAATCCCGGCCGAAGGCCTGCCACGCAGGGTCACTGGTCCGCGCAGCCATCATTGGACATACATCAGAAGGGAAAATCTTTAACCGCGACCAAAATCGGTCACGCAGACACAGTTTGGTCCGCGTAGCCCGCTTTCGAGATATCGATAACTGGAAAATCGTCTTCAAAGATAACATACAGACTAAGTGGTCTATTGACTCAGAATCACTAGCAGATTCGAATTATTATAGGGATAAATCGAATCTGCTAGTGATTCCTTATTGTTCAGCAAGCCTTTACGAGTATTCAATATAGCAGAGAAAAAATTTATGAATCTAAGCGCCAAAAATACTAAAAAGTTTGAAAGTATCATTTTAATTAGGGAAACAACTTTGTTAATCAAAGTTCTGATAACAATTTTTATTTTAAAATTTTTAATGCAAAATTAAACTTTTTCTTGCAAATGAAAGAAAAATAGTTTAGTGCCTTTTTACGCTTTTTGACTGGAATTTTACGCCTTTGCTCCGCAAATAGTTGGCTTCACTGAACATCACGCACAAAATGATTTTAAAATTTTTATTTATCAGTATTTTGGACAATTTTTTTATTTTTTTTTCAATTTTTTCAAAACTTTTGATCGCTCATAAATGTGGTTTCTGTAAAAAAAATCAGAAAAAATGAGAATCATAAAAAAGTCGTCAACGTTTCTTCCAAAGAGATACATTCGATTCAAAACGAGATACCTTTACTTAATTGGAAATAAAAACGAAAGATGTTCATCGATTTCTATGATCAATGTCTCATTTTGTTCATAGGTTATGTGGCTTTTCGTGAAAGTTATAAGAATTGACACTTTTTTCCGTTTTGGATTTATATGATTTAAAAAAAAGAAAACATTTAATTTTTTTTCACAAAAATATCATTTCAATGTGGTTTGTGCGTGACCTTTTGCAATATTTAAATGGAATAAACGTTATTTTAGTCATTAATAGGCAAAAGTTCATTCAACAGGAAATAATTTTTGAGAAAAAAATCAAAAAGTCGTCACCCTAATGTATATAATACTTACAAATTTCTGTTCCACATATTCAAACACATTAAAAAGACAATTTTCTCCCGCATAGCCTTCCTTAACTACAACAATAGGTGGACAGACGAACGTGTCAAAACCACATCGTAATGTGATTCTAGTCGATCGGTATAATACATAAATAGTAATCTTTTCCCCACGGGCGTAATTCAGTAAGACATAGTGTGGTGTGAAATAAACCAGTTTTAAATTGGTGGCCATAAAAAATTTCTGCCCGCGCATTATCGCGTTTTGTTCTCCAGAGAAATTATTACAATAAACTTAATTTGCATTCTTATGAAGCATGTTACTTTTTCTTTTGTTTTATTCGCTGCGTCGCACAGTATGGTAGATCGCAAATCCAACTGGACAAAATGAGTAAATCGCGTTGGGTTCACTTCTCATTTTTTAATTATATAAAAATTGAGTTTAAATATATAAATTACTATACTACTTTTACTACTTTTTTTAAAAACAAGATTTTTTTAATAAAATGACACAACAAATAAAAAGTTCTCATTGCAAAGAAAAAAAATTAAAAAAAATGTTTCTTAAATAAATCCTCTGAGATTATTTGTAGTTATATATACTATTATTTAGGTTGAATATAACTAAGATACATGATTAATAAAATTATTAAGTGAGTTTTTATGTAAGGAATCGGAGATAATTTTTAATATTAAAATAATTTTAATATTTTTTATAAATATTTGATAATAATTGATTTATTTATTTGTTTTTGCTTTATTACATTAATAATACATAATAACACATAAATATACATATAATAACAAATAAATACTCATAGAAATTTTATTTTATTCATCCTCCTCAAAAGCATCAACGGATAATAATGAAAGAACTTCTTTTGTTATGAAACCTCGAACTCGAAAAGGAGTGTGACGCAAACTTGCATTAAAAGGATCGGAAGAAATTAAGAGTCGATTGAAAAGATCTGTATTTGTATCTATTCTCGATGATTTTCTTGTAAACAACTCTCTAAATTTCCCCGTGTCCTTATTTCTTGAGCTTCTTCTGAGAGCTGTCCTATAGGAAGAATGCAAGACCTTATTATGTCTTTTCCATGAAAAACTATTTTATGGACGCTGACTGGCATAATGTACCATGGGTATTCGTTTAAGTATAAATTTCGTGTGACAATAATAAAACTTTCAAAAACATCTTCATCAATAGGGTAACCACTACCTTAAGTTTTCAAAATAATATGAAAGCGTTCAATTAATTCTTTATTGACACCAGTGTTTTTTGAACTCTATAAAGAACCGTCTAGCAGTATTACCGTCATTCGTATTAACTCCTTGTTGTGTTGGCATGTCTACAAGCAACCCCATTTCATTTCGTAATCTCTGTTGAATATTTTTTTTTCTTCAGCCACTTTTGCTTTATTTTCCGGTCCTCGAGATTGCCACGTCATTATAGGAAGCTTATATGCTATGTGTAATACACGCTCCATAAAACGGATCCATGAATGTAGCGAAGACATTCCAAAGGTTAAAGATCGTTTATCGACAATTTTATTTAAAATCACAGAAGGCTTATATAGTTCGCTTTGTTTTGCTCCACATATGAAACACGTTTGAGAAGAAGAGGTTACAGACTACAGATGGTGCAGTACAAATTTTACCGTCTATCATAGTAAGCAAAAAAGTAGACTCAACAAGAAAGCTTTGTTCGCCATTTATTATAAGAGTTGGAGACAAATCTCTAATTTCTTGAAATTAACTCAGTGGACTCTTTGGCAAAAACAAACTTGGTTGGACGGCAGTATCTTGTAGATGAAGGAGCAGGATTTTGCCATACAATTATTTTTCTTGGTGTAGAACTGGAACCATTGAAATACTAAAAAAACTTTCATCTGTATGGCCCTCCGCCGAGAAAAACGTATGTTTACACTGCAGGATAAAGTTTTTTCTTTGCTTTTTGAACATTAGTGTAGGAGGGAAAAGGGTTTTTGCACTTTGCATTGACTTTTAGCCGAATAACATCCTATTGATGTTTCGACAAATTAGCGTCAACCATTATAGATAAGGTTTCATCGGGAGAGCCTGTGCCCTTAGGGAGCCTCCCTAAAACAGAATTCACGTGTTGACAACAACTGAATTAAAGCTTACTTTTTCCTAATTAGAACTAAAATCAAAACATGCATTACTGTTTCCTATTATATTGAGAAGTTCATTAAATGATCTGAAGGAATATGCCAGACATTTTTTTTAATTTTGTCCAGTTAGATTTGCGATCTACCACACTGTGCGTCGTTTCATTTGTTGTTGCTTTTTATTTTTTTTGATTGATGAGAACCGAGGGTAATTAATTTATGTTTGAAACATTTACATTTTCAATTACGACAAAGTATTTCCTATTATTAGATATGACGTAGCTGGTGCTTGGCTTTTGATAGACAGTTTGCAAGTCATCTAGTATTGATATGGAATCTATTATAAAACTTAGACCTATGTAGTCCAAATTTCAAAAAATAATATTAAGCTCTATACTAAATGGAGCATCGGGGCATGAAGAAAACACATCGTAAGGTATCATTATATTGGGGCCATAAAATATTGTCGATTTGAACCATTTTTTCTATGAATGGTCTAGAATATAATATATTTAATATAGGTTTCTATTTAAGGACTATATATATACATATACTGATATGGAATAATTTTAGTAAAAAATAAATAAAACATAAACTACCACATTTTTGTAAAATCGACTGGAAAATGTGGTATTTATGGCATAAATAAGCAAATTTGAGCGACACCTATAGGTTGACTATATCAAAAATGTGGATCGATGTGGTTATTTTGCTGTTGTGAAGGATTCTTGTCAAAACCCAGCAAAATATTGGTAAGAACCTGTCATTATTCCCTGCATTAACAGATAATGACATCTCATTATTCGATGCATTACTTTCGGCTTATTAATAATGACTTACCAATAAAAAGAGAAATAATTGATTTTTGTTATCAAAATCTTGGCAAATTTTAATATATGTAATGCAATTTTGGCTATATGTGGATTATTGTACAAGATTTATTTATTTTTCAACATGTTTTCAGATAATACGTGCAGATTTGAATAAAAATGCCATAAATATTTACGTATATCGTATGATGGAGAATTTTTCACATGGAAGTTTGGGTTCAGAAATTCGAATCTGGCATGAGGAAACTGTTTGTTTCGACAATATGCAAAAAATCACATTAAATGGTTACACTCAGGAAAATAATTGGTTGGAATTCGATTGTAACAATAAAAAAATAGTACTAGCAACAAAAAGTATATTGCCTACACCGTCTGTCGGTTGTATTTATAAATAATTAGTTGAAACACCAATAATAACATGGATACGATCAAATGAAAATGCTTGCAACTAAATCGATGGTTGTATCAATCGAATTAAGATTGTTTTTTTCATTGACACTCGGTTAGTTGTGGTAACCGATTTTAAATTTTCATTATAGTACCATATGATCGATTTTTGGTTGTGACAACCAATGTTTTATTTTGACAACAGAAATTGTATCAATAAACCAGTTGTGGTAACCGATTTTAAATTTTAATTATAGTACCATATGATCGATTTTTGGTTGTGACAACCAATGTTTTATTTTGACAACAGAAATTGTATCAATAAACCAAAGATTATTATTGCAACGAATAATTGGTTACTACAACAGAAAAAATATTAATAAATAATCGTTTATTGGTTATCCCAATCATTTCCCAAATGTATTTTGGGAAATACAACCAAAAGATTGGTTGCTGTTCTTTTGCTGATACATGACAAACAAAGAATAAAATTACTCGACATAAAAAAATCGTCAACATTTTGTTCAAGAACGGTATAGGTAATCAAAAATAGTCTCGTGTGGATAATAATGTGTGGAATGCAGAATATGTTGTGCAAAATGTTTTACATAAATAAATAATTAAAAAAAATCATGAAATTTAAAGCACAGGGTAAAGCGAGCAATATTTGTATAAAAGTTTTGTGTTTTTTTTCGTGTACTAAAATGTGTGTCAAATATTTCCACATCTCATAATAGTGATGAATTTGTAATATGGGATTTTTAATTTTGTTATGAATTGTTTTGTTTTTTGTTCAATAAATAAAATCAAAATTAATGAAAACTGTTTTTAATTAATTGTCGGTAGTAATGACTGACAAATTGTCAGAACAACCAATTTTTTAAAACAGTTGGTTGTGGCAACTACAACAGATAATTTAAGCCGCCATTTTCGCAGTTGGCGCAACAAAATATGATTGTTGTCAACATGGAAGCAGAAGTATACCACAACCAAAATATTGGTTGTCCTGATGGAATCGCATGATAGTAGACAGAACTACCAAAATTCGGTTGGCAGATAATTCGGTTGAGGCAACCAAACTGTATGCACTTCTACATATCTACTACTTATTTTATAACTTAGGTGTAATCAGGAATGCCAACTTAGTGCTTTTCGCACTAGATTTAGTGCTTTTCAGACCCCCCAATACGCGAAAAGTATTCAGTTAGTGCCAAACGAAAAAAGCACTAACTGTACGCTTTTCATATTTTTTTTAGTGCTTTTGACTCTTTTAGTACATTTGTCAGATCGAAACTGGCAACATAAAGAAATTGTACCATTTTGTTACTGCAGGGCAACATATTATTTCTATGCACTTACATTTGTCTCCCTCATTTCACTCTGTGTTTTAAATGTCGTTGGAATTAAGAATTGTGTACAACCAATAAAAACAACCGATATTTTCAATATCATACAAAAAAAGTGTCAAACTAAATAAAATAATTCAGTTAAATTGTTAAAATTTCACTGAATTATTTCGAAAAAATTGCCTTTTTTACAGATGGAGCGCTATCCACAAAAATGGCTGCGCCCAACAAAAGATTTTTAAGGCATTTGTTCGGATTTTTTTTTTTCTCGTATTCAATATCTAATTTGCTTCAGACGCAAAATAGTTATTCTGTACGGTTTACCGAGAAAAACGTATAGAAAATGTGCAAAAATCGACCTTGAGACAAAAAAATCGTATGGCCATTTAATTATTAATTGAGCCAACTTGACTTGATATATATATATTAGGCCGGGTCGATTTGTGGGGAGGCAAAAAAAGTCGCCATTGCTCAGTGAAAATCGTATTCTAGGGATCAAAGTAAGAAACTTTGCCGAAGGAACCATACCTCTAAAACCAATTCTGATGTCCCGGAATTTGGGTCGAACTCTTGGGTAGGCGCAAATTTTGAAAAATCCCACTTTGACCCATTTAGAGTGCTCCAATCGAGTCCAAATGTATGACCGACCCCCACTAAATTTGGAGGCCCGACCCACCCATGCCAGTGGCACACCCTTGGAACCCCCTGGGGGGTTCCATACATTTGGACTCGATTGGAGCACTCTAAATGGGTCAAAGTGGGATTTTTTCCGGGACATCAGAATTCGTTGTAGAGGTATGGTTCCTTCGGCAAAGTTTCTTATTTTGATCCCTAGAATACGATTTTCACTGAGCACTTCACTGAGTGGGGGTCGGTCATACATTTGGACTCGATTGGAGCACTCTAAATGGGCCAAAGTGGGATTTTTTCCGGGACATCAGAATTCGTTTTAGAGGTATGGTTCCTTCGGCAAAGTTTCTTATTTTGATCCCTAGAATACGATTTTCACCGAGCAATAGACGATTTTTAAATCGACCCGCCCTAATATACAATATATTATAAATATGTATACTATATATATTTTTTTGTTTAGACTATCAATTTTTGTTTACTGTTATACCAAAGTGCCTTCAATAAAGAAATTTTTAAAATAAAATAAAAAAATTTCTAATTAAAAAAAATTTAGCGTTTTTTACGCTTTTTAAAACTTTCGTTACGCTTATGCTTCAGAAAAAGTTGGCATCCCTGGTGGTAATGCCTTATTCAAGTACTTAAAATCGTGAAAATATAAGCACATATTTATGTGGTATGCCTATGCTGCAAATAAGTACTTATTAAGCTATTTTATTGCATGCTATTGGGAAGTACTTTCCTCCTATCACATCTCCATGTTAAAATAATGAGAAAAATGGCTAAATAATAAGTACTTTCCCTTATCGAACTTTGTTTACTCGTCGGATTATTTGGTAATGAGAAATTTAGCTGGGAATGCATAGATTTACACAACTTGTTTGGGCAATGTGGTGTATATATATATATTTTCCAATAGTTCCTAAGGGGAGCATAGGGCCGTAACAAAATCATTCCACTTCATTTTATCTAAGGCTAGGTTTTTAATTTCATTCCATGTGTACCCTTTCTCTGTGCCTTCTGCGTCTACCAGGCGTCTCCACGTATTTGCAGGTCTTCCTCTTCTGCGGCTTCCCTGTGGATTCCAATCGAGGGCTGTGCGTGCAATATCGTCTTGCGGCTTTCTGAGGGTATAACCAATCCATTTCCACTTGCGGCGTCGGATTTCCTGAATAATAGGTTCTTGCTTCGTGGATGTCCATAGGTTTTCATTGGAGATTTTATTGGGCCAAAATACACGTATGATTTTCCTCAAGCAGCGATTTGTGTACGATTGTAGTGCTTGTAGCTTTTTCCTCGATGTGTTCCATGTTTCGCAACCGTATAGAACAACTGACTTGATGCTCGCATTAAATATTCTAATTTTTGTGTCCCTCGAGATGTGTGAGATCTCCATACCTTTTCGAGTGAAGTGAAGGCTGCACGACCTTTGTTTGTTCGAGACCGTATATCTTCAGCTGAACCACCTGTAGTTGTTATGATGCTGCCGAGGTAGCAGAATGACTCTACGGTATTAATTGAAATATCGCCTATCTTAATTGGTTGGGGGTTGTTGGTGTTAATGCGCATAACTTTGGTTTTAGGAATGTTGATGAACAATCCGGCAAGCGCGGCAAATTTCTCAACATCATTTAACATTCCAGTTATGTCTGAATGTTTATGAGCCAGGAGACATATGTCGTCAGCATAGTCGAGATCGCTATGTTTGATGGCCTTCTAGCTCCTCTTCGCTTTCTAAAGTGTATTTGTGTCCTAAGAAGACTTTAAATCTTAAAATTATAAAAAAAAAACAAAGTAAATTAACATCTGTACCAACAATAACAACAAACACAGCTCCATCATCTTTATTGTTTTTAAAAAAACATCCAAGAGGGTGTAACAGGTCGGCGCTCAACATTCTGTCTACTTTTAGAAACCCTGGGGGTATGTTGTCGGGTCCAGGGGCCCTGTTTGATTTCAATGCTGAAAAGCAGTCGCTATTTCGGGTATGCTGGGGCAGGATATGTCGAACTGTGTGCTTTCTTCATGGTGTTGGCAAGAAAAAGTTGTAGGCATGTTGTGATCGGGTGTTGAAAGGAGCTTCGTGTAATACTCTTCCCATATCATAATCTGCTTCTCTTTGGAGGTTGTGGTTGCACCGTCGATGTCCATCAAGGGTTTGCTGGTTGGGAATTTGTTGTTAGTGAGTTGGCGCACTAATTGGAAGATATCACGACTTCGGTGAGTATCAGCTGCAGCTTGCGCTTTGGTTGCAATCTGTTTGCTCCACTGGCGTTTATCATTTCTCTCGCTTTTCTTCACAAGCTTATCAAGCCTGGTGTGGTCTTGTTGTGCTGCAATTTTCGAGGCTCTCGTTTTTGCTGAATTCAGGTTGTTTTTTGCTGATGATCTTAAGTCTATGAGACTCCATGTGTCATCTGAAATCCATGGTTTTCTCGCAGCAGTCCTATAACCAATGTGTTCTTCTGCAGCTTTGATCAAGGTGTCCTTTATATTTGGCCATCTATCGATGCCTTCCTCATCAGAGTAGTTGTGGTTTCTGAGTGCATTTGTGGATAGGTTACTAACAGTTGGGTTTATCAGTTTATCCACGTTAAATTTCTTGGCCGTTCTTGAAACAAATGTTGAAGATTTATTTATGTCGAGTATTTTTATTTTTGGTTTGTCATGTATCAGCAAAAGAACAGCAACCCATCTTTTTGTTGTATTCCCAATTATTCTAAATTTGGGAAATTATTGCGATAACCAAAAAATGATTATTTATTAATATTTTTTCTGTTGTAGTAACCAATTATTCGTTGCAATAATAATCTTTGGTCTATTGATACAATTTCTGTTGTCAAGAATAAAACATTGGTTGTCACAACCAAAAATCGATCATATTACTATAATGAAAATTTAAAAGTAGTTACCACAACGAACCGAGTGTCAATGAATAAAACAATCTTAAATTGATTAATACAACCATCGAATTAGTTGCAAGCATTTTCATTTGATCGTATCCATGTTATTATTGTTGTTTCAACTATCTATATATATAAACCAGTAAGGAAAGGCTAAAGTCGGGCGGGGCCGACTATATAATACCCTACACCACTCTCGTAATATTGAGTAACTCTGATATAAAAATTTTGTAATTCATGTATAAATTGTTTACATAAATTTACTTTTGGGACATTTTATACTTAAATAATACCCTGTACCACAGTGTGGTGTAGGGTATAAAAACGATTGGATCTAAAGAGCCAAATCGGATGAAACATATATATGGGAGCTATAGCTAAATCTTGACCGATTTTCTTCAAATTCGCCAATGATGGTTCATGGATCAAGAAACTCTACCATTCTAAATTTCAAAACGATTGGATGTAAAATATAGCTTCTATAGAACTAAAGGGCCAAATCGGACGAAACATATATATGGGAGCTATAGCTAAATCTTAACCGATTTTGGATCAAGAAACTCTACCATTCTAAATTTCAAAATGATTGGATGTAAAATACAGCTTCTACAGGACTAAAGTTCAAAATCAGACGAAACATATATATGGGAGCTATAGCTAAATCTTAACCGATTTTCTTTAAATTCGGCAATGTTGGTTCATGTATCAAGAAACTCTACCGTTCTAAATTTCAAAACGATTGGATGTAAAATACAGCTTCTATACAACTAAAGGGCCAAATCGGACGAAACATATATATGGGAGCTATAGCTAAATCTTAACCGATTTTCTTCAAATTCGGTAGTGTTGGTTCATGGATCAAGGAACTCTACCATTCTAAATTTCAAAACGATTGGATGTAAAATACTGCTTCTATAGGACTAAAGGAACAAATCGGAAGAAAGATATATATGGGAGCTATATCTAAATCTGAACCGAGTTCAACCAAATTCAATAGCGATCTTAACAGTTGCGAAATACTCTAAACTGCAAAATTTCAGAACGATCGGAGTGAAATTGCGACCTGTAGTCGACGAACAACTTTACATGGACAGACGGACGGACGGACATGATTAAATCGACTCAGCTACTGATTCTGAGTCGATCGGTATACTTTATGGTGGGTCTAGCAGTGTTATTTTCAGGTGTTACAAACATCTGCCGCGAAACAAACTTATGATACCCTGTACCACAGTGTGGTGTAGGGTATAACAAACAGACACTCTCTTTATACCCTACACCACACTGTGGTACAGGGTATTATAAGTTTGTTTCACGGCAGATGTTTGTAACACCTGAAAATAACACAGCTAGACCCACCTTAAAGTATACCGATCGACTCAGAATTAGTAGCTGAGTCGATTTAAGCATGTCCGTCCGTCCGTCTGTGACCTAGAGTGCTGTAATGTTGTACATATGTATCTGGTCCAGTCCAGTCCACGTGATTGGTCCAAAAATTGGCGGGATCTGACCAATGGGCGTGCCACCGCCCATATAAGCCAAATTTTGAAATTGAATTATTATGCTCATTTTGTTAGCGAGAGTGTTGAAATTTTGCGTATATGTATCTGGTAGTACTATTTTTTTATTGTTACAATCGAATTCCAACCAATTATTTTCCTGGGTGCACATTTTATCCCTACGATTAATCGAGTTCATTACAACGACGAATCCCATTCATCACCACGATGAACACCATTCATCCCTACGATGAACTCCATTCATCACCACGACGAATCCCGTTTATCACCCTGATTAGCAAATGATCAAAAAAATCTTCGTTGTGGGAATGAAACCATATCGTTCCCTCGACGAATTTCGAAATCACTCGTTCTATTGACGTACAAAAACATCGCATGTACGAAACTTTTCGTCAACAATACGAAGATATATTGACGAATCTGATTCGTCATGGTGATGAACGGGTTTTCTATCAGTGTAGTATATTCCTTAACAGAGAGGGATCCTTCAATAAAGTTGACTTGGTAATGCAGGCGGTTTCGGTGAACTTGCTGTAGGCATGCTCTTGATTGGGCTGAATTTTTGTCCTATTTCTATTAATCTCTAACTATCTATTAATCTAACCCTGTTCTATGGATAAATAACGATAGATTGATTGGCCGGAAATCTTGCTTATAATAAATAAACTGCAGCTGAAGCGATGACCTTTAAATTCGCAGTATTCTTTCAAGAATCGGAAGGTACCAATAGATAGGACTATACATAATCTAAACAGTTTTTCATCAACTTGGATCAAAAACCTTAATTTCTGTCAAATTATATAAATATATTGACACGGTAATTTACGTCCGATCTTTATATAATTTGACAGAAATTAAGGTTTTTGATCCAAGTTGATGAAAAACATCTTCAAGGTATGCGGAAAGGTATATGAGGAAGGTATGCCGTTAATAACGAAAAACAACATCAGCCAAATGGTCACCACGACCACAAGTTGATGAAACGATCCAAGTTTATGAAAAACTGTTTAGAGCGCTTAAATACTAAATAGGAAGGAACACATGTATTTGGCTATATATAAATCTGAACCGATTATCCCCAAATCGTTCATAAATTAAGAAACTTTTTTCAGCTATAAACATAAATATGGGGGCTATCTCTAAATCTGAACCGATTCTCCCCAAATTTGACAGTGTTCAGTCATGCAATAAGAAACCTATTTCTATCAAATTTCGTACTGAACGGATATAAAATAATAAAATACCCTTCTTTCATAATAAAAAATATTAAGATAATTTTCAGAAAACTTGTTGTTTTATTTACAATTAACATCGTGCGTTTTGGTTGGACCATCCTTTATTTCAACAATTATTTATTTTAGTAATTTGTAAAATTCGTGTCTCGTACCGGTTTTCTGTAACTCGTGAGGTATAAAAAGATCATAAGTAAGGAGCGGACAACAGGTCGAACCACTGGCTTAAGTTTATGTCCATGGACATGAGACGTTTAAACGTCTCCTCTCTTCAACCTAACCTAACCTATTAATTTGTATAACGGTGGGCTCAGCTAACGATTGCTTTTTGAACTACGGGTTGGCCGTAGTGTTCCATCATTAATCGGAATGTTGGGGCAAAAAAAATCGTTAAAAAAATGTATCCGTCTTTTTTTAAAACGCAACTTTTTCGTGGGACAACCTTTATTTGTAAAGGATTCCAGCGCATACAAACACTTGCAATTTTGTACAGTGTAATGCTTTTATAGAGCCCATAGTTCATTGAAAAATGTGCCTTATTGCCACACCCCTTTTGGTACCTCCCAAAAAATGGTCGAAATAAAACATATGAAAATTGTTTTCTTTTAATTTTTCTTACTTTACGTATTGGTCATAACATAAGGCTGGGTTAGGCAAACGTAACCGTAACGCCCTCGTGGCGTAACGAATCAGCTGATTCGATCTGACATATGGAAAACAGTGTAAACGATTAGCCAACGAAACGTAAACGGAGGACTGAATGTGCAGAAATTTGATTTGGACGATACGTTCACGTGCATTTACAAACAAAATCAGCAAAACAACGTAAAAAGAATACATTTACGCGAAACTTTTGAAATGGAATGATAAATAGGTAATAAAATATTAAAATAAGAGCAAGAAAATATAAAACAAAATAAGTATTTTACAATGTTGGTTGTGAATGTCTGAGACATATGGCACGTTTTCTAGGTTTTGGGTAATTGCTCCAGCGGGCAACGTTACAACTGCGCTAAAGTTAAGATACGGTTAAGTTTGCCTAACCCAGCCTTTATACATGTATCAATAGACTTTTTATACCCTCCACAATAGGAGTGTCTACGAATCCTATAGTTCCCATCTATTCCCAGGATGGGGTCTGGACAGTAATCCCAGATTGGTCACCAGTCCTAGATTTTCTGGAGTCTAACTGATAGTATCTTCGTCTACGCAGTCTGACCAGAGCATTTAATCTGGTACCACGGGAGTCAGGAAAGCCCTCGGGACGCCGGTTCCGGCCTGACTATTGGTGAGGGACCTATTGGGTGCCAACGTGGTGGCTGTAGATGAAACCAAAATCACTGGGAGAGAACATTCTCGGATGTGGAGTTGCAAACCCACCGGGTGCCATGATCCTTAGAATGGCAAGAAGTTTTAGATAGGCTCCGCTCCTAACCAAGGAGGAGGGCAAAAGTGTCCAGAAACACGGAATTGTTTGGTACTAATGCACATTGTGCGAGGTCGAAGCATGTATTCACCCTGGTGTTTAAAGCACGGTGGGGCTAAGCCTAACGGCAGGAACTCACCTAAATCCAGAATACCTACCCTCTACCATTGGATGGGGGATATATTTATTCTGTCACTCTGTAACGCCACTAAATTTTGATCTGGGACCCCATAAATTATATATAAGGGTAGTTAAATTGTAAGGGCCGATGTTGAATGTGAGTTTTTTTCTGCATTTCATTTGACATATCTCAATTTCAGACTAACTCAATTTGAACTATGGAAAGATACACAATCGAGCAACGCGTTCAAGTTTTTTAAGCCTTTTACGAAAATTGGCGATCAAATCAAAATGCATTTGGTGCACTTCGTGATGTTTTTTGATCAGCATAATCGATCAAATGGGTCTACAATCGGGAGAATTGTGCGCAAATTTCAGCAAACCGAGTCGGCAGCTAACGAAACATTGGCTCCTTTGCGCAACAAATTCAATGGCCGTGTTATCTCACGTCGTGGCGATGTCAATTGGCCACCAAGATCATGTGATTTGACACCGTTGGACTTCTTTCTTTGGGGTTATTTGAAAAAAAAGTTGTACGTCGATAAGCCAGCAACAATTCAAGAGCTAAAGGATGAGATAATTCGGCACATTAACGGCATAGACTTATACCTCAGCGTCATCGAAAATTTGGACCATCAAAACCAATATCGGCCCTTAAAATTTAACCACCATTTAAATATTATTAATAGGCGTAAAATTCTAAGATGATTTAGCCATGTCCGTCCGTCCGTCTGTTGTAATCACGCTACAATCTATAACACTATTCGGTACATATACTTCTTATATCTGCAGGTATGTTGGGATTGAAAATGGGCAATATTGGTCCAATTTTGGATATAGCCCCCATTGGACTTCTTAATGTCATAGAGACCACAAATGTCAACTAATCGGGCTGAGTATTGATAACTGGGGTTTATTTATACCCGGAATTATTCACACGAACAACGGTAGTCATAGGTCCTTGCCTTGATATAGCCACCATACAAAGGTTCCTCTAGCTTTAACTTGTAACCCCACAAAAACCTAAAATTTCAACGAATTGGGCTGAAGTTGGATATAATGAGTTTATTTGTACCCAAAACCATTCACATGCGATTTATGGTGGAGGGTACATAAGATTCGGCGTGGCCGAGCTTAGTCCGTCTTTATTTGTTTTCAAATAGGCATTGTCTTCTTCGGTAGCAAGCTAGCTTTTAAAATGTGAAATAAAATATTTTTTTACGATATTTTTCCATTTTTATTGATTTTTTGTGCTTCTTCGTCGAAAGTTTAAATCACGCTACAGTCCGTAATAATAGAGATGAGTTGATTAACTTTGGCAGGAATATTTCCTATAGTTGCAGATCATTTGGGATTTACATTTGTATATTTGTTTGTATTTTCTAACATTGGCCAACACATTTGAAAAAAAAACTGCACCAATGATTTCTTATCAGCTATTATCGTTGACGTAACGAGGATCGTTTATTCGGGCAATGACACTACGGTTTTCAATTAAAATAATTGTCAAATCATCAAACTTTGATTCCATTCTAACTTTAGCAATTAAATTCTACACGCAAATACATACATACATATGTCATTAATATATTTCTTGAAATTCCAAATATCATGAAATAAGAAATTTTAGATGTTTAAAACCTAAAGCCTTATGTCTTCATTTTATGTGGTGATGCCTAAACAGTGGCAATTGTTCCCCATTCTTTGTCAGAGCATAGTCTTTGGAATAGTTGTCCAAAATACAGAATTTAAACACATTACACATTCCTTGTCCGAGTGGATATGAAAACAGTGATTGGAAGAGTACTCAGAAAAACTTTTTTTCGTAACATGTTTCAACATGTGAAGGAAAATTTATTTTCAAATATATTTTAATTTTCTCAAATTATGTGCAGTACTTACTCATATAAAGTTTTAGCCAAGCTATCTCGTATCTTCGACATTAGCATATCCACACCGATGGCAAATACATTTTTCAAACGAAATACAAATCCTTTAGCATCCGGCGACATATTCCACATTGTAGTAACCGTATAGGATATTTCCAGAGGATTCCCAATCAAATTCTGTATTACTGTCAATGGAATATTTGGCCATAGCAATGCCACGGGACAATCGAAATGTTCACCCAAACCGAAAAAAAAGTCACCGAATAAATAACCGAATAACATTAAATCAAAGTGATTTCCAGGATTATTTCTCAATTCGTGCATTCTGGGATCATCCAAAGCTTCGGCTAATTTCGATGTCATCTCATTGAAAACGTTTAAAGCACTGCCCAAATGTGAAAAACCAATGTTTCTTGTTGAATTTATGGCCGAATTCATATCAAAATATCCTTTATCGAGTTTAATGTAAGTCATACTCGGATGTAGCCATTCCGATTTCAAAGGTAAGACGGAGACGACTGTTACATTGTGATTACGTTCGGCCATTACTTTGACCACTGCCATTTCAATGATCAAATGTGAGGGACTGGCGGATGGGAGGAAAGCCAAGATATTAGCTCCCTCTGTAGCGCTAAACGCCAGACATAAAATTAAGAAAAATTGCCAAGTGTTCGTCATGGCACGTTTCGCGATTGTTCAATTTATAACAGAAAGACAACGGAGCGACTCACACAGCCAACCGACCGACGGACCGATCGTTTCGAGAGCTACTGAAAAACTAATGTGAATTATCGAAATGTCCACTGACTTGTTATCATGCTAACTGATACAAATTTAAATTGGTTTTTCTCTATCGTTTCTCAAATATTTTTTTAATTAACAGAGAATGCTTAATGATAGTGATGTGGTGTTCGGTTTTTAGAACCGGTTTTTAAGAGTGGCTTTATTGCGAGATTAAAAACAAGTAAAACGACTATATGTTCGACCATACCGAATCTTATATACGCTCACTACGGATCGTTTTCCACAGACGTTATTCCAGATTTAGGTGAATTCCTGCTGTTAGGCTTGAAGCCACAGGGCTCATAACACGCGGGTGAATAAAGCTGAGTATAGACGATTGCCAGATCGGCAAACGTTATCAACCCTGGTAAAGTGCTGCAAATATACGGGCAATGTCAGATTGTTAGGCAAAGGTGAATTGACAGTTCAGACGATTGCAAGAAAACATTACAATTTCATATATTTACAATATATTTTGTAAATATTTATATGCAGGATTGCCAATAAAAATACATTATAGACAGTGTTGCAAATAAAATGATTTTCTGGCAATGGCGCCGTTGTCACATGCATAAACTTCGAACATATAACAATCAGCAAATTATGTCGCAATGACTTTTCTGCTAACGTTGCAAAACAAAAATTGTGTGTGTTCACACGGTTGTAAATTTACAGGGTTCCATTTTTCCGCAATTTTTCTGGCAATGTTATCCGATCTGCAAATCGTCTGTACTTACCTTAAGTATAATGCGTCGACCAACGCCCCCACACATATTGTAAATTTACAGGGTTCCATTTTTCCGACATTTTTCTGGCAATGTTATCCGATCTGCAAATCGTCTGTACTTACCTTAAGTATAATGCGTTGACCAACGCCCCCACACATATTGTGCATGAGTACCAATCAATTCTGCGCTTTCGGACCAGCGCTGCCAGTTTAGGGGATTTATCCCCAATTTGGGGATTTTTCTTTGCGAATGGGGATATATTTTTGGATTGGGGATCCGGGGATTTGGAGGGCATTGCAATTTTTTATAATTACTTTTATTGTTATTTGTATTTTTTGTTAAATCTATTTTTTTAGAGAATGCATCCGTAAAAATTCGTATTCTATAGATATTTATAAATCTTAATTGAAACCAAATGCAGTTTATAAAGTGGAAATAATTCTTCCGGACATTACGAACAAATCCATTTTATCCAAATCCATTTTAAAGAACAGGAACCGCTGGCATTAACCCTTTGATGTACTTTAAAAAAATTCTGTGTGTTGTCAATTATTTAGTCCATTGGCAGAAATTATCAAACATTTAATACCAAAAACATGTACAAAAAATTAGATGATGTAGATGTGATGGAAGACTTTTAATTAGATATATTTGTACAAACAAAATGAATTTTAGTACAAAGTACATTGCATTTTTAAATTCATCATTCACATAAATTAAAATATTTTCTGGGGATTTTTTTTGGGGATAAGAAATTTTTTTTCGGGGATTTAGGGGATAAAGAGTAAAAATTTGGGGATTCGGCACTAAAAAAAACTGACAAGCCTGTTTCGGACACATTTTCCCTTCTCTTTGGTTAAGAGCGTAGCCCATCTAATATTCCTTGCCATTCCATGGGTCATATTCGAAACTATACTCTCCCAGCGATTTTGTTTAAACCACAGCCCCCTGAAGGGACCACAAAAACAATCATGCAGGAACCGAAGTTCCAGGCGCTCCTGACTCACGAGGTACCAGATTACATACTATGGTCAGACCGCGTAGCCAAAGATACTACCACTTAGACCTCAAAAAGCCTGGGACTGGAGACCCAACTAGAATTACTGTCCACTCCCTATTCTGGGAATAGATATGGACTGTAGGATTCGTAGATCCCTCGGATCGTGTTCCACAGTATAACATAGAAAAGTAGAAAATAAATAAAAAATTAAAAAAATTTATGTGTTCTCTGATATTGTGTACAAATTACCAATTTTCATCCCGATAATTTTAAATTTGTGGTCAATATTGTGTTTTGAAGTAAAATCGGGGAGGGCGCCTTATAACACTATGCAATAAAAAACATTTTTTGTCCAAGACGTAAACGTTTTTTACCGATTAAGACATCTTATTTTCTGAAAACAAAACAAAAATTTTGGTAAGGTGAAGTTTTTTTAAAATGTTTTCTAAAATTCCAATTTTTATGGAAGTTACCTTTAGTATTTGTACCATATTTTTTTAACTATAACCTCGATAAGGCCGAGATACCATTTAAAAGAAAAAAATATGAGGGCTAGAAATGCTGAAACAATTACTTAGAAATGAAAGTTTAAAACTGTCGCCAGAACAATTAGAAAAAAAATACTTTTTGGTTTAAAAAAATCGTTTTTTGTTGGCACGAAAAAGACCATATAAATGGAAAAAAATTCGCAGACATTTGCTTGTTCCATTTTTTGAAAGCTAGCATCCTAACGAAGAAAACTGTCAATTTGCAAAAAGTCTTATGTATAAATTATGACCCATATTGTGAAATAGGGAAATTAAAAAAAATAATTTTCATATTTTTTATTTAGACACTTTTGTTTGGGTATAAAGCTTAAAGTGTTTGTATGTGCAGGAATTGAAGTTATAAGCCGTTAACTTTTTGTGCAAAATGGTCCATTTAGGGAACGGGACTATAGACACTAAAAAGGCATTACACTCCACACAATTTTAAATATTTGTATGGATTGGAATCAGAGTTATAATGGGTGATCTAAGTAGAGATACTTTTTTCAATAGCCTTTTTTTGACAGATCACGTGTGAGTCGTGTCATGCTGTCATGTTATTTTTGTTAAGTATTGTTTGGCATTTCATCATGGAAAGACTTACGCCTGAACAACGTTTACAAATTATTTAATTTTATTATCAAAATAATCGTACGCAAGGAAAGACTAAAGTCGGGCGGGGCCGACTATATAATACCCTACACCACTCTCGTAATATTGAATAACTCTGATATATAAATTTTGTAATTCATGTATAAATTGTTTACATAAATTTACTTTTAGGACATTTTATACTTAAATACTACCCTGTACCACAGTGTGGTGTAGGGTATAAAAACGATTGGATCTAAAGGGCCACATCGGACGAAACATATATATGAGAGCTATAGCTAAATCTTAACCGATTTTCTTCAAATTCGGTAGTGTTGGTTCATGGATCAAGAATCTCTACCATTCTAAATTTCAAAATGATTAGATGCAAAATACAGCTTCTACAGGACTAAAGAGCAAAATCGGACGAAACATATATATGGGAGCTATAGCTAAATCTTAACCGATTTTCTTCAAATCCGGTAGTGTTGGTTCATGGATCAAGACACTCTACCATTCCAAATCTCAAAACGATTGGATGTAAAATACAGCTTCTAAAGGACTAAAGAGCAAAATCGGACGAAACATATATATGGGAGCTATAGCTATATCTTAACCGATTTTCTTCAAATTCGGTAGTGTTGGTTCATGGATCTAGAAACTCTACCATTCCAAATTTCAAAACGATTGGATGTAAAATACAGCTTCTATAGGACTAAAGGGCCAAATCGTACGAAGATATATATGGGAGCTATATCTAAATCTGAACCGATTTCAACCAAATTCAATAGGGATATTTACAGCTGCGAAATACTCTAAACTGCAAAATTTCAGAACGATCGGAGTGAAATTGCGACCTGTAGTCGACGAACAACTTTACATGGACAGACTACGACTTATATCTAAAAATAAATTAAATCTAATACATTTGAAAACATTGCCAAACTAGAATTTATATCCAAATCCACACAATTTATGCGGTTAAACTCATTTAAAGCCCTCGAGATAGGTTCATGGTAAGAATAACTCGTTCTATGGAACGGCACATAAAACAGATTATTACGTCTCAAAGTACGAGAAGGAACATTAAAAGGCAAAAGTTTAAGTAATTCAAAACAATCGACTACACCATTAACAATTTTGAAAATAAAAAGGAGAGACAAAACCTGTCTTCTGCTTTCAAGTGTTTTTAACGATATTAATCTGCATTTTTCAATATATTTGGGCTCAGGCAGTGTAAAATGTATAGAGTGAAGAGCAAACTTTATAAATCTTTTTTGTACATTCTCAATTCTAGTAATGTACTTAGAACAGAAGGGACTCCAGATAAAAGAAGCATATTCCAGCTTTGAGCGTACTAAAGACGTGAAAATAAGCTTAAAAGTATATGGATCCTGAAATTGCTTGCAATTTCTCTTTAAAAACGCAAGTAATGAATAAGCTTTAGGGATAATACGATTCAAATGGCTGACAAAAGTAAATTTTTCGTCAAAAATAACACCTAAATCCAAAACTTCATTTGAACTTTCAATTCTGAGTGAATTGATAACATAATCAAAACAGATACGATTTGAACACCTACCAAATGAGACTTTACTGCACTTAGACACATTTATTTCTAATGAATTTTCAGAACACCATTGGGAGATAGAATTCAAATCACTTTGAAGACGAAACGCATCAGCAATCGAATTAAGACGCAGAAAGATTTTTAAGTCATCAGCATACAGTAAAATCTTACAAAATTTAACAGAAGATGATATATCGTTAATGAATAATACAAAAAGTAAGGGACCAAGAATCATCGGTCCATATTTCTTCAAAAATGATGCCGGGTGACCGTTATCATGATAACCGACTATTTGATGCCTGAAAATGAAGCTCGTGATCTCGGCGACATTTGATTTCAACAAGACGGCGCCATTTCCCACACATCGCATCAATCAATGGATTTATTGAGAAAACACTTCGCTTATTTACCGAGATATTGATATTTAAATTTTGTTAAGAAAATTCGAAATTTTGAATACTACCAAAATATCGTTATTTTCGCTCTACGACGCTTATTTACCGAGATATTGCCATTTTAAGTTTTGCTGAGAAAAAATTTTTGGCAAAACAATAAGTGATACCTAAATATCGTTATTTTCGCTCTACGACGCTTATTTATCGAGATATCGGCATTTTAAGTTTTGCTGAGGGAATTCAATATTTTGGCCAAAAAAATAAGTGATACCAAAATATCATTATTTTCGCTCTACGACGCTTATTTACCGAGATATTGTCATTTTAGGTTTTGTTTAGAAAATTCGAAATTTTTAACAAAAAATTATCAATACCAAAATATCATTTTTTTCGCTATACTACCAAAATATCGTTATTTTCGCACTACGACGCTTATTTACAGAGATATTGCCATTTTAAGTTTTGCTAAGAAATTTTAAATACCAAATATCGTTATTTTCGCTCTACTGCGCTTATTTACCGAGATATTGCCATTTTAAGTTTTGCTGAGAAAATTCTAAGGGCCTTATTCATAAAAAGTTAAAGAAGGTTTGATGAACGCTTTAGCAGTGTCAAAGCGTTCTTCAAACCTTCATTAAATTTTTATGAATAAGGGCCTAAATTTTTTACTTCACTTGTTTACCGAGATATTGCTAATATAGGTTTTGCTAATGAAATTCAAAATTTTGGCCAAAAAATAAGTGATACCAATATATCGTTATTTTCGCTCTACTTCAATTATTTACCGAGACATTGCTATTTTAGGTTTTGGTAATAAAATTCAAAATTTTGGCCAAAATATAAGTGATACCAAAATATTGTTATATTCGCTCTACGACGCTTATTTACCGGTATATTTCCATTTTAAGTTTTGCTGAGGAAATTCAGAATTTCTGCCCCAAAAATAAGTGATACCAAAATATCGTTATTTCCGCTCTACGAAGCTTATTTACCGCGATATTGCCATTTTAAAGTTTTGCTGAGGAATTTTAAAATTTAGTAATACCAAATATCGTTATTTTCGCTCTACGACGCTATTTTACCAATATGTTTCCATTTTAAGTTTTGCTGAGGAAATTCAAAATTTTGGACAAAAACTAAGTGATACCAAAATATCGTTATTTTCGCTCTACGACGCTAATTTACCGAGATATTGCCTTTTTAAGTTTTGAAATTTCTGGGCAAAAAATAAGTGATACCAAAATATCGTTATTTTCGCCCTACGACGCTAATTTACCGAGATATTGCCATTTTAAATTTTGCTAGAAAATTCGAAATTTTGGCCAACAAATAAGTTTTACCAAATTATCTTTTTTACCGAGATACTGCCATTTGTGATACCAAAATATCGCTATTTTCGTTCTACAACGCTTATTTACCGAAATATTGCAATTTTAAGTTTTACTAAGGAAAATCACAATTTTTTCGTTCTACAACGCTAATTTACCGAGATATAGCCATTTGCTGAGAAAATTCAAAATTTTGGCCAAAAAATAAGTGGTACCGGAGATATTGCCATTTTAAGTTTAGCTGAAGAAATTCAAAATTTAGGACAAAAACTAAGTGATACCCAAATATCGTCATTTTCGCTCTACGGCACTTATTTACCGATATATTGTCATTTAAGTTTTGCTAAAGTTATACCAAAATATCGTTATTATTATCGCTCTACGACGCTAATTTACCGACTTACTATTCTTGGATATATGCTTGCGCACCATGTATTTCTCCGTTCATTGCTCTTGCGCCGTATTGCATTGCCCAAATAAATAAAGGGTCCGCCATCTAACGTTTTTTTTTTCAACTAGTGCTTATTTCTTGAATGGTAACACTTAGCTCATGTCTGATTTGACAGATAATTAGTTTTATCCTTCCGCTGAACGAATATGGTTGTACTTTGAAAGTCATGGTAAAAAAAATCAAAAAAATCATCTTTTCAGATGAAGCTCATTTTGATCTTGGCGGGTATGTAAACAAGCAAAATTGTCGCACTTGGGGCACAGAAAACCCGCACGCATACATTGAAAAGCCGATACACCCAAAACGAGTCACTGTTTGGTGCGGATTTTGGTCCAGAGGCATAATTGGGCCAGTTTTCTTCGAAAATGAGCAAGGAGTGGCCGTTACAGTCAATGGCGATCGTTATCGGGCCATGTTGAACGAATTTTTGTTCACAAAAATTGAAAAGGAAGATATTGGCAACATTTGGTTTCAACAGGACGGCGCTACGTGCCACACAGCCGAAGCTACACTCGATGTTTTGCGCCCTGTTTTTTAAGATCGCATTATCAGCCGCAGAGCTGATGTCGTTTGGCCACCTCGGAGCTGCGATTTGACACCGTTGGACTATTATTTGTGGGGTGCCCTCAAAGATAAGTGTTACGCCGACAAGACAGAGGCAATTGACGCTTTAAAGGACAATATTCGTGAAGCCATTGGTGAAATACAGATGCACACAATCGATAATGTGGTTAAAAATTGGACCGATCGTGTAGGCTACTGCATGGTCAGCCGAGGCAGGCATTTGAATGAAATTATTTTCCATTATTAACCGGAAGGATTGTACTTTCAAATAAAAAAAGAAATTTGAGAAAATATTCAGTAGTTTTTTTTTATAGCATTTTCAAAAAAAAAAGTTATTTGGCGCACCCTTTACTTGGAATCAATACCAGAGGCTTCGAGGTAATTTAGAATAACTTCAGCCAAACCTTTTCCATAGAACTATTTTGTTGGGACGAATCTCATAAAATCTTCGCAAATTTTTTTGTCGCCCATCGTTTTGTGAAATGGCGAAAGCTCTTAATATGATGTCGGTGTTAAGAGTGTGACAAATACTTATAATTTCATTTTGAACACGATTGCTTATAAATACTTATACTCGTATACATACATCGCGTTTCGCAGTGAATTTGTCAAGTGACTATTCAAATTTGAATCCATTACCGCCCGATACCTTAGCAAGGCTCTAAAATTGCCATCATAGTTTCATTTGAATCGATTCTGCCTGTATCACAACTTCCTTTTAGTAAGTCTTGTCGACCACAAAGGACGACACGTTAATTCGTGCGAAAAATGTTAATTTTTATGATTTTTTTGTGACGAAAGGGCTAAAATTTTTTATTCGAAACCAATGGTACATTAAAGTACATATACCTTTCAGTTTATTGTGAAAAATTTTCATAAAAAATATTAAAAAATATATAGCCAGGTAACGCTGTCGAGTTTTTTTTTCAAAATTTAAAGTTTTAATTTTTTGGGAACACAGAAGTGAAAAATTCGATTTTTGCGAGAAAAAAATCGACTAATTGGTAATTTTTAAATAAAAAACTGACAAATTTTAGAAAAAGTCGACAGCGTGACCTCGTAAATTATATAATTAAATAGTGTTAAAAAAAGGATAGTTTTTGAGTTATGAGGGGCACCGTCTTTGAAAACATGGGTTGTGGGAAAAACGCTTTAAAGTTTTTCTGATGTACTGAGTCACGTATATGAGGGGCGGTTGCTTAGACTGTTGTAAAAAAATGCAATGCAAAAGTTTATAAACGTTACTCCCCTATTAAAGTAAGCAGCAATTCAATTTTTGGTTATTGATTTACTTTTTGGAACAAGGAACACATTTTAACCATAAAAAAGTAGTAAACATTTTTAATTCCAAATAATTTGGGGGGGGGGGGCATCGAGTCAATAGCCTAAATAGCAGCCCAGCAGACATTCTCCTGCACACAGAGATATAATACAAGTAATTTCAGCGTTTGATTAACTGTAAACCAGTAAGGAAAGACACAAAGTCGGGCGGGGCCGACTATATAATACCCTACACCTCCCTAACAATGCGAAAATGTTCATTGCGATAAGAATTTGGCAGTGTTCATACATGTAATAAGAAAACTCTCGCTGCCGAATTTCGTACTGATGGGACGTAAGACACGGTTTCTACAGCGCTTACATGTCAAATGGAGTGGAACACGTTATAAGAAAACTCTCTCTGCCGAATTTCGAACAGATCGGGTGTAAAATACGGTTTCTTCAGCGCTTACATGTCAAATCGGGTGTAACATATATATGTGGGCTATATCTAAATCTGATTCACGTAATAAGAAAACTCTCTCTGTTGAATTTCGTACTGATTGGATATAAAATACGGTTTCTACAGCGCTTACATGTCAAATCGGGTGTAACATATATATGGAGACTATATCTAAATCTGAACCGATTTTCCCCGAATTTGGCAGTGTTCATTCATTTAATAGAAGAACTCTATCTGCAAGATTTCGTACTGATGTGATATAAAATACTTTAATAGGGATCGTCCTTGAGCCTAAAGAAAGATATGTGGAACGTTTCGTTGAGATCGGACTATAATTGCGACCTGTACTTTGATTACAAGAATACATCTACAGACAGACATAGCTAAATCGACTCTGAAAGTGATTACAAGTCGATCGGTATAATAAACAATGGGTATATCTCTTCTCCTTTTGGGTGTTACAAACAAATGCACAAAGTCATAATACCCTGTACCACAGTGTGATGTAGGGTATAAAAAAACAGCAACAACTTTATTCTTAAAAACTCTTGAATCAAGAGCTCAAGGTTGTTGGGTTCGATTTAACCAACAAAGTTGTTATACCAACAATTTTGTATTCAATTTCAACAACATTGTTTATTAAATCGTACCCAACAACTTATTTTATTTTTCTGTGTGTGTCCGTCCTTAAAAAATAAATTCATCCCGATTTTCAGGAAACAATGATCAAAAAAATATATTGACCAGAAGTCCACTACAGCGGCATCTAACGGTTCAAATCATATATACAAACTAATTGCTCCGGAAATTCAAATTCTGCGAATAACTTGACCACTCCGCCATCATGCGTTAGAAACGTACAAAGGATTATATATATTACGTTATATATTTCTTATTTTTTTAGTTTTTCTCATTTGTTTTGCCAATGCATCTAAACGTTAATCGCTTACGCTACGTGGCGTGACGGTTACGTTTGCATAGCCAGTCTTTAAATAGCAGCCTATGCCAAAACAGGGGAACGCAGTGAAAACTACATATCGCCGGCGCCGATGTTGCTTAGATGTTTTCCAACACTGATCACAAAAAGTGCAGTTATAATTTCCCATTTAAATGGAAGTTAATAGATTTGTTAAACCATCCGGGATTTCTTTGCAAACAAGACAAGCGCACGGCAAAAAAATTTTTTTTCTGAGAGGTTTAAAACTGCGCTAAAATTAAAATAAATTAGTCCCAGAAAAGAGATCTGTGAAAGGATTTTTGTAATAGCAAACGTAAAATTATTTGAATAAATAGTGAAATATTTTTCATTATTTATTTTGCTAAAACACTAGTTGATCAAAGCTTAACTGGAGAAAAAAAGTAACGGAGATTTTATTGTTGGAAATCTGAATTCTAAGAACTGACCAAATGCAGAGTGGTGACATTATGTATCGCAGCAGTCCTGAGTCGAAAAAGGTAGGCATGATTTTTAATTTTGTTGCTGTGGGGGCCATATACAGTTATCTGTGGTGTAATTGTAAATTATTTTTTCTATAATGTGCATATTAGCAACAACCAGAAATGCTAAACAATTTCCTTGGATTGAATAGTCTACACATGAAATGTTTCCAAGAAATGTACTTGGATACTTGCAACAAATTGGTTTCATCCTCGACTAGCGTTTCACCCACTTCATCTACGCCCGATACACCACCACCTACGGGCTCGATGCCGTCTCCGATGTCATCTTTATCTCCTGCTTCGTCATCGAGTTCTGGTTCTATGTCGGGTTCTTCATCAGATTCAGGAGATTTAGCTGCCTCGATCTATGCTTTGCAACAACAGCAACATCTCCTAACGGCTCATCAAAAACAACAATTATCGGCCGCTGCCATGGCCATGGCACAGCAGCAACATCAGCTTGCCTTAGCTGCTGCTGCAGCAAATCATCATCCCAGTGATCCTGCAGCTGCTGGACAAGTGCAACAACTACCCATTGGTACTGTTGGTAGTGCTGAATGTACCCAGCAGCAACAAGATGAGATTTCAAAATCCTTACAAATGTTTGCTATGCTAACTGCTTATTCAAATGGCAACGGTAAGTTTTTGTCCCTTTACATCCGTCCTTTATACATCATCCAATGTTGTGCAAAAAAGCTTGTTCAGTTGTGATGTATTTTAAAAATATTTTTGGTTGCCTTGTATGAGGAAATTCTGTTATTTTCTTGGAATCCATAATTCCAAGAAAATGTATGTATGTATTTACATAGTACATGTATATTCATAATCTTTGTTACTTTGGATTTGAGGTTATGGTGAAATAGTTCATTGTTTAACATTGAAATCTGAACACTTTCGGGCATAAATATTTACACAGCAACAATAATTGAGCTCAAGAATATTCTTTTTTTTTAAATCTAAAGTCGCTATTATATTAAAGAGTATTTGTCGTCACTATCCTCTTGAATAAAATGTAAATGATGTTTGATGTCCGACCTAAAAGGTGACCTCAAATATTCGCATTATTTTTATTATCCTAGTTTCTAGATGGAAAATAGGGCTACAACAAAAAAAAATTCCAATTACTAGTTCTTAATGCTAACAATTTTATTTCATTCCACGTTATATGCTCGCCTCCCTTACTTCGTTTTGAACTTACCGTCTCCATGTTTGAGCGGGTTTGCCTCTTCGTCGGGTACATTGTGGTTTCCATTCAATAACTTCTTTGGCAGTATTACTTTCAGGCTTCATCAATGTATGGCCTATCCACCGCCACTTCATGCTTTTAATTATACATTGGCTTTTGATTGCACCTTTCGAGATTATGTGTGGCCAATGGATTTACAATATTCTCCTAAGACATCTACATAAGGACAACTTCGTAAATTGTTCAATATCCTGAGAGTAACGGAATGAACATTGTCTATCAAAACTATATAAGGAAGGAACATAGAGTATGTTTCTTCCACAACAGCTGATATATCAGATATTCTGAAGTGGAATAGAACCACTACAACATTTTTTAAAAAAAATACTGTCTCTGTCTTTCTAGACCTAGTGTCCCATCATCAATAAACACGTTCCCTGACAATCCATCCAATTTCCCTTATAGCCTATTAAGTTATAAAAATGTTTATGTGCCAGGTTTTACCCTCAACTTTCCCACAAAATAACATAGACCGTTCAATTTATACATGTCTCTTTACAGTTATGTTCAGCAATTGTACTTGTATTGATAATAAACGGTATGCTGGGAATGATATATCTAGGGTCATATTAAATATCTTTTTAATTTCCTTCTGCCAGCTATGCTTTACTTTAAAAAGTTTATTCACTGTATCTGAAACAGTAAATCGTCTACGCAGAAAAGCATCTTCTCTGAATACATGTCGTAAGTAAGATTCAAAGCGGCTGTCAATTTCTTGACATAATTATCTATCTCAACATTAGATAAATATTGTGAAGAATCTGAAAAGTCTCATTCCTGAAATCGTCCCGATTCGTATTAAGGAATACATCAAATTCTGGTAGTTGTAAATGTAACCTTATCGGAAAATGGTACGAAAAAGTCGTTAAGGCGAATTAATACGAAAATTTGGTGGGGTTAGATCATTCAAATTGGCACTAAGAATAAACTCATGGAGAAAAGACGATTCGTTGGGAAAAGAGGGAACAAATTCCGGAATCCTTACAAAGTGGATGATTGACGGAGCCACGAATACCCATTAACATTGTCTATGGAATAACCACTTGAATACTTCTAAAACCAAACATTAATTTCAATGTACATAGATTTCTTACTAAAAAATATAACTTAATTACTTCTAAGATCAATTTTGTAATTTTTCTTTCTATGTTTTAACTAGAACCATCTGTTGGTGTTGAAGTACCTCAACTACCACAATCTCCGGTTGAGGCTGTAATGCAGGATTTTGCTTGTAACGGTTATATTTGCGATGAACTTAACCGTTATCATTTGGGAATTCATTTGTCTAATGCAGCAGCCGCAGCAAATGCGGCTAATAATGCTACTGGAGTAGCCGGAGGAGCCAATTCCACAAGCCTCTTGACTGCAGCAGTTAGCCAACATCAAAATGGCATCAATGCTGCTACACCCACCACGGCTATGGAACAACCGCCGGCGGTTGCTTTGACACCACAACAACTGCAACAGTTGCAACAACACAATATAAATTTGAATTTCAACAATAACTTCTGGAAAATGTTACCGGCCCACATGCAGCAACATTCCCAAGCGGCTGTGACTGCAGCAGTTGCCTCGGCAGCTGCGGCAACTGCGGCTGCTGCCGTCAACATGGACTACAATTGTAATCAAAATAAGAAGATGCCAAAACGTTATAATAATGGACCAAAAAATGAGAAATACGTAAGTAAATTTAAGAATAATTAAATAACACTTTACAACAGTGAAAAAAATGCACGGACTTGACAGTATAGGTTCGATTCTACTATCAAAGTGTAGTATAACCCTATACTCGGTTTGGCGAAATTGGTGACCAATTTTTTTTATGGGCCTCCAAAGTTTCTGAAAATCAGTGGGCTCCTCGAAAAATCAGCTTTTTGTCGGCTCAATGCTATTTTGTTCCATACGCCATTTTTTATGATCGGAGAAAAACGCAATTTATTGTTTGAGTAAAAACGGGACTGAAGAGTGACACACTTTTTATTTCATAGGATTCTCAACAGTGTTTGTATAATTCTCATGCATTTCTATGCCATTACATTCAAAAATAAGCAAGTTATTGCAATTTTTGTACTTGGCATTTTGTTCCATATCCACTTTTATTTTAATATTTTTTCGTATTTGTATTACATGGACCACAAAAAAAGTCGGTATGGAAGGACAGTAATTTACATATTATGATCGAAAAAACGTAAAATTCTGAGTCAAAAATATAGGGCGATAGAAAAATTGAGACATATAACTAAAATATCAAAATTATTTCCCGTTATTCAGAGTTAAATAAATTTACCCTACCAATATCTCGAAAACTAGGCGAGATAGGAGAAAAATTATTGCATATTCTGAAAGAGCATGCTTGAAAACCATAATATCAACTCCTAACTCAAAAAACACAAAAATGGCGTATGGACCAAAATAGCATTAAGCCAACGTTTTGTCCAACAACTGATTCAGACTTGGTGATACCGCTTAAGTATATTTCGCAATAATGTAGCTAAGAATGTGCTTTTTTCAGCATAACTTCCAAGGTCTCGTAATTTTTTAGTAACAATGCTTGGCAAAATAGTAGCCAACGTAAATCTGAACAACTTTTGTGGACATATCAATATAATCTGAACATGTCTAGGCACCCTAAATAGCTCAAAAAATCACATTGTACCCCAAAAATGTTAGTATGTCACTATTATGTAACAAAAATATATTTTGTTGGTATAGGGTATGTTCAGCAACTTTAGGGCGGGGATGAAATGTTCTACAAAAATGTTGGCCATAAAATTTTACTATATGTTTTAGAACACTCCAAAGCTCAAAACTCAACACTATAGGGTTATACTAAATACGCTTTGATAGCAGATCAAAAAAATGTCAACTGATTTGGATGCCTGTGTCCCGGCATTATTAGACTGCTTCTGCCATCTCGTTAAGAGGTTTGCGACATTATGCAAGGATAACTTTCAGAGAAATATAAGATTGGATATTTCTTGTTCAAAAATTGATTCTTTCATTCAGACATTTTGTCTAGAAAGACACTAAGACCTAATTTACACGTTGCGACTTGTCTCTGCGACTTTTTTAAATTCTATTTTGAAATTCCTACGTAAAATCATGCTCGTCATATGTCATCCCGAAGCGAGTGTCAGTAAGAACGATTAGAAATGATTCCAACGAGTGGGGTTTTTTAAGCGATAAGTGCAAAAAAAGGTTCAAGCTATGTTCGCGGAAAACTGTTTTTAGCTTGTGACAGTTCATTCCTGACAGATTTTGACGTTTCGTCCGGAAGGAATGTCTTCCTATATTTATATGTCGTTATGTTATACCCGAGCGATTAAGTTGTCAGGTACGAACGAATAGAAATTTCCACGAGTAGGATTTCAAAAAGTGTACCTTCCGACCGTGGGGGCCACATCCCCATAGCGTAGGGATTGCGTACACACCATGATCCGAACCATGGTGGGATAATAGTAGAGGGTGGAATACCAGCTACAGAAAATATCAACAGCCTGCACATGCATATACAAATTTAATATTAATTCTCAAAATAATAGATTTTTACTAAATAAAGACATGCAGACAAAATACATTATACTATAATAAAAATATAATTCGAGATTTCAATGTGTCAATTCCTATATCAAAGTCAATAATATCGTATAAAGTGTTCAAATCCACACACATTCTACGGATGGGATCTGCAGATGCATAATTAGTACGTTGAAAATAAATATGTAATAATTGGTAATATCTGGATGATCTGAATGGAATATTAAATCGTATCCTCGTATTTCGGATTGATTTTCCTGAATTTTTTGTAAAAAATTAATATTAATCGATTAGCGGAAAAAAGTTCAAACTATGTTCGCGAAAAAATGTTTTTTCGGGTGTGATTAATTAAAGGTCTGTGGAACATCTGTCTAATTAAAGGTCTTTTTCCTCTATCCAGTGTTGCCTGACGAATTTAAGCAAACATCGTCAAAATAGTGATTTCGATTCCGTTTTGGGTGATTTTATATCCTTTGAGCAATGACCATCTATCTGTCTGGTTGGTGCGCACGATAACTTTGGACAGGATTAAACCGATTGACTTCAAATTCGGTATGTGTCCATATTTTTCTATCAGGCTAAGGTCCAATAAGGACTGTGTTGGTCCACCCCTTCGAGTACCTTCCCCAGGAAGGGTCAACATTTTATGAAATATTGATTATCTCATAACTTCTGTACAACTACTTAGAATCTTTCACATTTCCACACATAGTATTACTTTCTTGGTCGACATCACCGAGAGAAAAATGTGCGTTATTGCCACGCCCAAACATAGCCTAAATATGAAAAATTATTTTTCTGAATTTCCCTATTTTTACAATACGGGTCATAATTTCTACATTTATCCATAGATTTTCTTCAAAATCAGTTTATCCATTGTTTTTTTGTTAGGATGCTAGCTTTCAAAAAAGGAATCAAACTTATTTTTTGCGATATTTTCTCTATCTCTTTTTTTTTGTGCCAACAATAAAGGTTTTTTTTTTTTTGAGAAAAATACAATTATTTCTAATTGTTTATTTCTAACAGTTACTAAAGTACTGTTTCCACGTGGAAGGGCAATAATTAAAATTTGTTTTGTAATTCTTAATTTTTCTAAATTTTTTAGAGCAAAATCGGACTAGTCGTTGTGAAGTTATGTCAAACAAAAGTCCCCCAAACCTGACAAATCCCCTTTATGATACTTACTAACTTTAAATCGGTATATCTCGATACCTAGACGTGACCCAGCGAAACGCCGGGGACACGTATAACTTTTTTTGAACGATATAACTTTTCCCAGTAGTCAGAATTCCTGCCGATCACTGTCCCCTACCATTTGTCGCACTGTGTAATGAGCAAAAAAAAACTGTCGTTGGCCGTTCTCACATTCTTGATCGGTTTCATACTTTTCTTAGGATTAAAAGTGGACCATACTGATTCATATTTTTATATTCTCCACATAGAAAGATCCCAATCGTTTCTTTTTCGTCGCAGAAGCCACAAGCTTCAAACGACTTGTTGACGCAGTTGAAGCCACAAGTACCAACCCCCAACACATGTCACTTACTTCTTTGATTTTAACAAAGTTTTTTTCATATACTGAAAACAACAAAAACGATCTTAAGCCTAACAAAGTTCAAAAACAAAATATGTGCTATGAAAGCAGATCGAATAAAACAAAAAAATAAAAACAAGAAGAAATGGTAGGGCACGACCAATAACGTTGCATAGTCAACTACAGCAAAACATTCGTGTGAATTATTTACATTGTAAAAACTCAAGAGAGTGGAAGTTGGTGCATGTACGAGGGATGATGAATACTGATTGTGTTTTTTTGGAGATATGCGCTTTTAGCAAACAGTTCTCGTTTAATGTTACTTGAGCTGTGCGTATATATTCTAATGATCGACTGAAGTAATCGTTGTAATAAGGATATTGACAATGGGAGTTTGGTGGCTCCCGAAACAGATCTGTCTATCCAACCATTACAACCACCCCCAATACATGTCACTTACTTCTTCTTTGATTTTTAAACAATGTTGTTTTCATATACTGAAAACAACAAAAACTATCTTGAGCCATATGTACTATGAAAGCAGATCAAATAAAACTAATAAACAAACTTGTCATAGGCCTTACTTTTCTTAAAATTGTTCACTGCAATTTCCTCTACCGACTCAACTAAATTCCAGAGATTTTTTTCTGTTATACCATTGAATGCGATTTAAAGCGGAGAATATTATACAAGATTCGAGCCGCCGGAATGCTCCACCAATTGTATTTGTTTGAATGGTCAGCCACAGTTTTTGGAAATTTTTCTAACATTTCTAGTTTTCATGTCGGTTGCCGTTTTCAAATGTAAATGGAGAGAGAAAATCATGTAATAGGAACGATAATTTTTTTTTATTTATTTTGTTGTTTTTCTTTTTATTTTATTTTGTTCTTCTTTCATTTTTCAGTCATCGGCAAAACATTGTGTTTTCTGTGAAAATAACAATGAACCCGACGCCGTTGTCAAATCTCACGCCGTGCGTGATTCCTTGGGCAGAGTCCTTTGCCCAAAACTAAGAACCTATATTTGTCCGATTTGCAAAGCATCTGGTGATAAGGCACATACTGTCAAGTATTGCCCACAAAAACCAATCATTACCATGGAGGATGCCGTCAACGCGGAATCGTTCCGCCTATCGAAAGGCACATATTACAAACAACAAATGAAAGTTTAAAAAACTTTACAATAAATCAATTGCAAATTGATTTTTCGGTTTTAAAAAGAAAATATCAACATAGATTTGATAAATTCTCTCGTTAATTAATGCTATTAAAATTACAATCCAAAATGAAATGTTTTGAAAACATTTCTAGTACTGAATTAATTAATAAACATAAATAGAACGCGCTTGATGCGTACTCGTTAAACTAGTAGTATGTAAGATGTATACGTTTAAGGATTAATTATCAATCACTATCATTTGCTTACATATGTTTTAAATGTATACTCGCAGTTTATATAACTCTTTTATCTGTATTTAAATTTTATTACAATTTTATTCAAATTCGTATATTCTTTAATTGAATGAATTTTCATAATATTTAATTTCATAGCTAAGATTTTTCTCCAAATTGTTGATCAAAGGGAGAATTCGATTTTAATATATCTCATCAATTTATTAAAAAAAAAAAAAGAAATCAAAATGTTTATGTGTATTTTAAAATTTACAGTATATTTCCAATGGTGTTTCGTTTACACACATGTTTATCAATTCAAATTTATCATAATATATCTTTTTTAAAAATTGACATTTTTCAAAATTCGCTATTTAATATTCCGTATTACATTTCCAAATTGATACATAACAACATTGCCTATATTAATATTTAAAATATGTTCTATATATACATTAACAAGAAGTTCATTATTTACTTTTCAAATTGTTTTGAAATTTCGTTTTAAAATTAATTGTCCTTTTTATTTATTATTATTTTTCACAAAATTATGAGAATTTAAAAAAAATTAATTTTCATTAGCACTCATATTGACATATTGAGAAATGTATGTAATATTGATGTGTATGTGTGTTTCACTTCTCGAACACGCAAAATCGAACTTTATATTTATAACTGTATACATACTTACTACCATTACGTTCTATGATAAAAATAAATGTATTTTTATACAAAACTGAACATTGCAAATAAAAGTTTTTTTTATTTATTTTATTTTATAAGAGGCACAAATTCACTTCGCTTCCGACTTAAGAATGCGCTGGAAGAGTACAAAGAATCGCTATTCTTCGGATCTTTAAACCGAACTAATCCTTCAACCAATAGATCAATTTGTAAAGGGGTTTCCAACAAGAGGTGTTATTTTGGTATTCAAAGAAAAAATTAATTTTTTGAGATAAATGATCGGATGTTTATTTCATTATAATGAAGAAGGTATGCCGTTAATAATGAAAAGCAACAACAGCCAAATGGCCACCACGACCACGCTTACAGGACCATATCCTTTTCATGAAATTTTCCATAACCAAATCACAAAGTGGCTGCCCTATGTCCTCGATAGCCTCACGAATTCTATCTTTGAGGTCTTGAATCGACGCTGGGCTGTTGGCGTAGACCTTATCTTTTACATGGCCACAAAGGAAGAAGTCGCAAGGTGTTAAATCACAAGATCTCGGCCAATTGTGATCACCTCTTCGAGAGATAACACGGCCCGGAAACTTTCCCGTAACAGAGCAATGGTTTCGTCGGTTGCGTGGCACGTAGCGCCGTCTTGTTGAAAGTAAACGTCCAGATCAATACCATCCAACTCCGACCATAAAAAATTATTAATTATCTCTCGATAGCGCAATCCATTCACCGTAACTGTTGATCCAACCTCATTTTCGGAAATGTAAGGTCCAATGACCCCGCCGGACCATAAACCGCACCAAACAGTCACACGTTGAGGATGGAGAGGCTTCTCAACAATAACTCTTGGGTTTTGCGAGCCCCAGATGCGACAATTTTGCTTGTTGACGTAGCCACCGAGGTGGGAATGGGCCTCATCAGTCAAGATGATTTTTCGATGGAATTCCGGATCATTTTCGATCGATGAGTTCGGAATTTCGAATGAAAATTCTGGGACCAAATCGCGGATATCGAGAAGTATTTCATCGAAAAGCTATTTTAATTGTTGTTAATACGAAAAAGTGGACATTGGAATTAAGTAAAAACTATCCAGATACGCTGTATAAGAATGTGTATAAACAATCTACTTGAATTCGACAGAAGATTATACTCTTTTAAAGACAATAAAAAACACTATTCGATCGTAGTGTAGTCGATATCGAATGTGATTTTTCTGATGGTCAATTGTAGAGTTCTTAACTTCAACTGAAATTTTTGAATATTAATTGACGAATTCTGAATTTAAATTTAAATACATTTGTCGTTAGAAGGAGATAAACTTGGCAAAAAACCGTCAATCAAAGCATGATAGAGCGCAATATAGACCCCCGATCGGCCAGAACAACAGCGCAAAATCGAGCAGAATGGAGAAAACTTTGCAAAAAAAGACCTCTGCACTGAAAGGTAAACAGAGGTCTGGAATAAGTAAGTTGTTGGGAACTACATTTGAAAATAGTGTCGATCTATAACCACATCACGATCAATAGATATGAGACTGATGACAGACATACTCACGACAATGTCAATTCTTTGTGAGGAATTTCGGCCACAAAATCAGCCGAAGTTGGCCGAAGGCCGATTTTTTGTTCAAAAAGTACAAAAAAATAGAATTATATGACTTTAAAGAAAATTCTATTATGTAAATCTTCATAGAAGTGTACAGAAATGAACAATACTACAAAAATAATTTGAGAAAGGACACCAAAGGAAGGAAGGACACCAAAGGAAGAACGACAAAGAAAAACATGACACAGTTCCTCACATAAAGTCTCTCCAACTAGTGAAAGCATTCTTGTAAAAGTAGTACGAATAGATAATTATGAGCAATTGAGTCCAAGAACCATTAACATTTTTTAATACTGTAACTCGAGATGTTTCAAAAATTTGGAAATGGAGGCAGAAAAGTACTTGTGTGCTAGAGAGCAGTTGTTTATGCTGCTAGGTAGCTGTATCCAAATTAAGGAAATAGTATACAAGGTCATAATGCAGAAAAAATACTTTCTTTGTCATTATAACATTAAGGTTTTTAATTTTATGTGCTAAGTAAATAAAAACATACGTAAGCAGTAGACATAAACTGATTAAAAACACAATTTTTTGGTGCAAAGTAAACAATTCTTTAACAAATATAAAACATTCGGCTTCGGCCGAAGGTTGTAAATTTTGCCGAAGTTCGGCTACGTCTCTACAAATTGTATAAGTTTTGATAATTTTTGCGCACTAACACCTAACACGAACCAATTGGTGATCGAAATTTAGGGAACAAAATCCAAGATAATCACCCTTATCGGGAATAAAATTCCGCACGGAATTTGTTCCCTTTTCAATGTGCAATTTAGGGAAAAGGGAACAAATTCCACACGGAATTTGTTCCCTTTTCAATGTACAATTTAGGGAACAAATTACGCTTGGAATTTTATTCCCGATAGGGGTGAATGGCGAATAAGAGGTATACATGGTCGAGCATATATTTTTCCACTGTCCAATGTCTGAGGCTTTAGAAGAGGCCTCGCTCGAATGGCAACGACTTGGATTTCGAAGGTGCTGGGCACGATTCAAGGCACTGGAATAACATATAGCATTAACAATTTATGTTTTCATCATAATTCGAGTTTCTGCAGCTACTCACCGGGCGCACTACCACTATAAAACAACCAATTGCCCAAGACAACAGAGAAGCTAAAAAAAGACAACATCATGACAACTATTTACAGAAATGCAGCGTTTCTAGCGGAGAATCAAAACTGTAAAACTCAAAATAATACCCATTCCCTAAGATTAGCAGAAAAATGTAATCAACATCCGGAAAACATTAGGTATGATGAAAAGAACATAGGTTTCCCGCGATATATGCCGGAAACAAGTATTTTTTTAGGGTCCCATACAACGGACCCATATTCTAGAATAGGTCTAACAAGTGAAGTATAAAGCTGCTTTGTTATATATGGGTCGCTTATAAAAATAATCGAATAGGTCAATATAGTTGTTTCTTTGTTATTAAATTAAACTCAAGAACTCTTCCAATCACAATCTATGAACTTTCGAAAATTCTAGATTATCATTTCGAAATTCCATATTTATTGATTGTACATAGTAAAAAAAACAAAATTCATTAGAAAAATATTTTAAAAAAATATATGTATTTTATTCACTAACAGTAGCCGTTTTCTCGAAAATGGCTATGAAAATACCATCAGCCAAATCATCGGATGGTTTGGTATATAAGCAATTTTTTCCAATTTTCTTATATTCCTGATTACCAACATTACGCCACTTGTTGCGTAAAGCCTTTTTAGCACTCAACAGTTTGAACGATGGATTAAACTCTAAACATCTTCGCACCACCTGTTCATTCTCCTCCTCGTACAGCGAACACGTGGAATAGGCGATTCTTTTCACGTCTGGAAATGCGCTCATAGCATGTGACAACATTTTAATTTGCAAACCAGCCAATTTTTTCAAACGTTCCGGACTTTTCTCATCCGGATCCAATGACATACGATTTTGCATACCCGAACCAGAGCACGAAGGATCAACGAGAACATATTCAACACCGGGACATTGTTCGGGTGTGATTGTAAGGGCATCAGCATTAATGGGTTTGACAATTTCACAACCGGCACTCTGGGTCATATTACACAAAATATTGTAGCGTTCGTAATTTTGTTCCACCGAATAGATAGTGCCCTGATTGTGCATAACATTGCTAACGTGTATTGTTTTCATGCCTGGGGCAGCACACATATCCAAAACTTTCGAACCTACTGGGGGATTCAAGAGCTCAGCCACCAAACATGTGCCCTGAAAAATGGATAAAAAAACATTATATGTGTTAAATTGGATTATACATGGAATTGCATGTGGCTTATATCTATTTAAGCATTTTTTTCTGTACAAAAAGTTCAATGATTTCTTTTGCAATTCAAAGGGAAAATTAAATGTTTGTCATGTTTTAATACAAAATAATAGAGTATAGCATATGGATCGATAAACGATAGGAAAATAAATTTAAATTAAGCAAAGCCGGTGTAAGATATCAAAATTATTCCGGTCCAATATCTTCGGCGTTACTGCTACAATAGTTTAGAGCTAGTGGAAAATGGTTGGCTTGTTAGTCTAGACTAAGAACTTGACGTATGGCTATTCGGAAGACAGCTATCACTTCCATTGTCAGTGTCCAGCCCGAAGAAAAAGAAGGCAGAAATTCTGGGCTTCGAAACAAAAAGATTATTGGCATTCATTAAGGAATCAAAATGGAATTAAATGACATCAGAGGCCTCCGTGGCAATAGAACAAAAAAAAAATAAATAAAAAGTAGAAAACCGGAAGAGAAGAAAGAAAAACAACATGAGGAACAGCAATGGATCAAACATGGCCCAGTTTTAGACACTAGACAAGCTCTAGTGTCATCCTCTTATAACCTAACCGTCCCCGCTAAGTACATATCATAGTTAATCGTAAATAATATACCGATAATAAAAATGTTAAGTGCACTTTCAAATATATGTGATTTATTATCCCCTCTTAGGTCATTTGCTGACCTAAGACCCAAAGTATATTTGGCGGATATTCGTTTTGGGTCATTTTAAGTCAAATGAGCAATGTCCGTCCGTCTGTCTGCTGGCTGGTGCGCACGATAACTCTCGAAAGAAGTAACCGATTGACTTCAAATTTGGTATGTGGTAATATTTTCCTCTATCTCCGGCTAAGTTCGAAGATGGGCCATATTGGTCCACTCCTTCTAGTAGCTCCCCCACAAAGGGTTAACATTTAGTGAAATATTGATTATTTAATAACTTCTATACTAGTTATTTGAATCCTATGAAATTATACATATAGTATTAGTTTATTAGTCACTATTACCTCGAGAAAAATGGGTGAAGTTCCCACGCTTCGTTTGGTACCTCCCACACAAATGGACCATTTTGTACCAAAAGTTACCAGATTATAACTTTACTACCAGTGCATACAAATACTTGAAATGTTGTACAGTGAAATGATTTTATAGTACCTAGAGCCCAGAGAAAAATGGGCGTTATTGGCACGCTCCTTTTGGTATCTCCCACACAAATGGACCATTTTGTACCAAAAGGTACCAGATTATAACTTTAATACCGGTGCATACAAATTCTTGAGTCTAGAGAAAAGTGGCCTTAATTGGCACGCCCCTTGAGTGCTATATCTATATAATCTAAAACCGATTTTCAACAATTTCAATATGGATCGTCTTAGGCCAGAAAAGACAATCTGCACTTTGATTACAACGATAACGTTAAATCGACTCTGGAAGTGATTCCAAGCCGATCGGTCTATCTTTCTTATTTTGGGTGTTACAAACAAATGTAAAAACTAAGGTATAAAAATACGTAAGTCCCCCTATTATCGCGAGTTACACTCAGTCCGGAATTCTTTCCCAAAACTTCATTCGCCCGATGCGTCAGTCAGTCTGCAAAATCTTTTAAACAGATAATTTTCCAATAACGCTTGCAGATGCGATCTGAAAAATCGGAAGTTCTGGATACCGAAAATGTAGGTGAGGGAAAATTGTTTCCCGGGGAAAAAATGTTCACTTTTTATTCGCGAATGTGAAATGAATATTTTCGGGTTTTCAAATAAAAATTCAGAATTTTAAACGTTAGTTCTGAATTTCAATTAAAGAGATGTAAATTTTTAATGAAGAGTTCAGAGTTTTAAATGGAAATTCTGATTTTCAATTGGTGAGTTATGATTTACGATGGATGAGTTAGGAATTTTAAATATTTTGATTTTCAATAGAAAAAATCTGAATTACAAATGTTTATTCTGAATTTTAAATAGAAATTCTCTTTTTCAGTTGTGGATTTATCGACTTTAAATAAAAAATCTTAATTTCAAATGACGACTGATTTTCAATTAATGAGTTCGAAATTTCAAATGGAAATTCTGAATTTAAATTGGCGATTTTTTAATATCGATTGATTATTTGTGAATTACATCTCCAAATGAAACCCTTGAAGAGACTTCCATCATAGTGTAAGAAGAATTTGAAACACGGTACTTAATTGTTTACAAACCTTATCTTGTAGCATAACACGTTTCTCCTTAGTATACAGATGACTCGCCCAATAGTGCTTGTTTTTCGGATGGAATATCAGTAAATCATCCACATGCATATCGACCATATACTCATCTTCTTCCAGCTCCTTAATGGCCTTTAAGAAATCATCGTAATTTTCAAATGGTGGATGTTCTTTTTTACGCCATTCCTCGCTAGCCAACATAACATGGGCATCAGCGACACTAAGTAGGTTTCTATTAATGCGGACATAACGAGGTTTTGCATCTACCAAACGAAATATGGAAACAAAGAAAAATACATTAATTTTGTTGTTGTTATAAATAAAATACGAGTGAGCTTTATTGTAGAAATAAATGTTTTAAATACATAAGAGTTAGCTCAAAATAAAACATCCTGCCGCTTCAGTTCTTTTTCTTGATTTCGCTGGTGATGTTGGCTGGCCCAGTATTACTGCTGCTGGATACCCTTTCGGTAAATGCTTTGTATACATACAAACAAATTATGAAGTTGACCACCAAAACTGATGCCAAGACGGAGAAACAATTTGTCTGGAATGTATCGAAGTCGAAGGACTCCTGTAACCATGAGCGGACACCGTAAAACGTAAGGAATGGAAAAGTAAACATCAGTACGGAGAACGCAAACAACCATAGGAAAGCACTGCCGCTACTATTATCACTTTCCGAGTCGTACGATTCGCTAAGAGAGTCAACAGTATCGTTGTCATCGGGTTGTTGTTCCATTGTAGTCTTCTGCTCAATAACATGTTGTTGGTCTTTTTTGGCTGCGTTCAATTTATTTTTACCCATTGCTCCGTGATTAATTTGGATGTTAGTAAAGATGTGAATAAGAAGAAATTCTTGCCTTTTTTCTGCTCCGTTATACCCCTCAGGTTATCGTCACCTCCAAGAGCTTCCACCAAACGGTCTCGATACTCTCTTACAGTTTGCACCGGTCTGGACTCCCCGTTAAGTTGTTTACGTCCAAGAATTAACTCAGTAACCAGAACTCGGCACAAATGTGGACATAAACGTGGGTTCTCTTGTAGTATTTGTGTTTTTTCGATAGCTTCGTCTATAGCTCCCCGATTGTCAATGTATTGCTTCAGAACTGCTTGGAGACCCCGCAAACGCTGATGATTAAAAATAACGATACTCAATTCATTATTGCTGTACATTGACAATTGTTTAGGTTTTTTATCGCATTTACCGCATGTTTTTCTTCGTATATCAAAGACTTTAACGATTTTTTACGTTCCAAAGCGCTTTTTAACACCGCAGCTACTCTTTTATATTGTGTGGGAACTTTAACAGAATGATTAAAACCTGACATTTTCACTTATATCGGAGCGGCGACGCGTATTTTGAGAGAGTGCAACTGCTGTTTTTGATGCACGTGACAATACAGTAATTGTAAATGTAGTCTCAAGCGGACAGCTGATTACAATTTTTTGACAGCATTTTGGTTGTCAGACTTATTATTGTCACATTATAATTGTCAAAATAAGTAGACGAAGAAAATAAAGAACGTACGAGCACCCAACGCCGATGTCGGCGCTCGACGTCTGTTAGTGTTGTTGTGTGCACAGAAAACGACGCCGGGCGCTTTCATTGGTATTTGAAGCTTGGTTAGGCAAACGTAACAGTAACGACCCAGTAACGTAACGAATCAGCTGATTCAATCTGACATACGGAAATCAATGACTTGATTTATTGAATTCGTAAAGCCTTAATAGGCGTGTTTTCGTTACACCATAAGTGCTTAATTTGTATGGGGAGCTAAGCACTTTTAAGCACTGAGTTCCCGATGGAGTTTGGTGCTTGTGTTCCTGTCTTAATCGAGTATGATGTTGCCAGATTGGCCACCCTATATTTGGCAATATGGCATCCCATTTTTGGAGAGATTGCTATCAAATATTGTGAATTAACGGGAAGAAGAAGAACAAAAATGAGAAATTATTTAAATATTTGCAAAAAGAGTGTAAACAAATTGTTTATCTGTTTCGCACAGTTCTTTCTTCGCAACTCATGACACTATTGCTACCAGATAGTGAAAATCCTCCACTTATTGCTTATGTGCCAGTTAGTGGAAGTCAGTTGTTTTCGTTGCAAACTGCTAAACTAAAATTGCTAGCTTGTAACGAAAACATGCCTAATATAATGGGTAAATACGCTTATAGCTAACATTTTTCATTAATACGAGATAACTTACATACATTAGGTATCCTACAAGTTCCTAAACATATGTATTTCTACATTTCACTTATACTAGTTGCAATGATTTGTCAATATATAGGGTGATCTAATGGTGTTTTCTTTTGTGCCAAAAAATGCTACATTTTTTATGCCTTTCGCCCCAAAAATGCCTCTTTGTCTTCGATTGTAAAATAAATGCTGCACTGTGATAGGGTTTCGTTTTCTTTTGTGAAAAATGTCGCACACGCACGGGGCAAAAATGCAACATTTCAGCCCTGTATTTAATCGAAGGGGTGGACGCTGCCCTACAAAACAGATGTTTTTTCGGCGTCGAGCGAATAGTCTAAATAACCGCGTGTGTCCGTGCGTGCTTTTTTATAATGAAGTTTGGTCAGATGCTTTATTTAGGCGGCACCGTGGAGTATTCTTTGTTTTTAGTGAGTTAAAAGGCTAGTTTTTTGTATTCTTGTTATCGATTCTGACCTTAAAAAATGCAGGAGTACAAGAGGGTGTAGGCGACATTATTAAAATGCTGCTCTGACAGGGCAACATCTTTTTTTAGAAAAGAAAACACCATAAGTAGAGATACTTTTTTCTATAGCCTTTTTTGACAGATCACGTGTGAGTCGTGTCATGTTATTTTTGTTAAGTATTGTTTGGCATTTCATCATGGAAAGACTTACGCCTGAACAACGTTTACAAATTATTCAGTTTTATTATCAAAATAATCGTTCGCCAATTGCGCTAAGTCCATTTTTTTTACATCCAAAAAAAACCACTTTCCAGTCGACCCACGACCTTGACACCCAAGAACAATATTTTAGCTCTCGTTAAGGGCTATCTTTTTGCCATTGTCCGATTTCCGATCCGACGTACCGGAATCATCGGTCCATATATCTTCAAAAATGATGCCGGTGAGAACGTAACCGTCAATGGCGACCGTTATCGTGCCATGATAACCGACTATTTGATGCCTGCAATTGAAGCTCGTGATCTCGGCGACATTTGGTTTCAACAAGACGGCGCCACTTCCCACACATCGCATCAGCCAATGGATTTATTGAGAGAACACTTCGGTGAGCAGATAATTTCACGTGGGCCGGCCAACATTTGATAGACATAATCTTCAAAAAATAAATGCCAAAGAATTTTCTTTCAAATGATAATAAACATTCCCCATTCAATTTGAATTTTCTGTGTTTTTTCTTAAAAAAGTAAGGAACCTCGAAATGGATCACGCTAATTTTATATTTCCCAAAAAACGAATTACAAAAAGGGAACACACGAAAATCAGTGTAAACGATTAGAGCCTTTTTACATCATGAGATTTCACACAGAAAACAATAGGATGAAATTTGATTTTGACAGACGCCGGACGCATTCACTGGTATTTAAGAGACACCATTAAACTCGATTTCAAATGTATGAAAATGTAAATACGCCGGATAATTTCAAAAAATCTGAATTTGACTTACAACTACAACGAAAGAAAACAAAACAACAGAAAACATAAACACAAACAGATGATAAGCAGCATTTCATTTTTTTTATTTTGGAACAGTGCATGAAGAAAAATATTAAATGTAAAATTTGCTGGAAATACTGCATACAAACCGGTAGGCATTTTATATTTTACTATTATAATTTATATTAAAATTTGCTTTTCATGTTATCAGCGAAGAAATGATTGAAATAGCTGGGACACTGCCCACTTATGGAATACAATGGAGCCGCTCCACAAATGTGTAAAAATCAAGTTGGAGTTGTCAACACCAAGTAAATACCAAAACTTTAAAATATGTACCAGCACTTTTGTCTTAATGTTTATTCATTCAACAGAAATTTGGGGAACCTATTCATGCTGCTTGGACGCAAGGAATCTATTTTCAAGAAGAAAATTAATCACATTTTGACTCCAGTCGAATCGAACCCAAGAAAATCGTTAGTCCAGGTGTTTGTTCTTCCTACAATGAAGGATGTGACACGAGCTTGTTCCCAACAGTTTTTATTTCAATAGCTTAACGATGCTGCAAAGCATTGAATTCCATTTTCAACGAGGACATTTGGAAATATGAATTGAAACTGGCCAATAAACAATTCTCTACATTGAAACATGATTATAAGATATAACTTGATTTTATAGCGACACTATCATGGGAAATAAAACACGATTTAGTCCCAACATGGCAAGTGGCCCCAAAAACCGACATCTTCGATAGATGTGTTGGCGTTTGCAAAGTCAGGGGAGAATTACATGTCCTTTACATCTTGCACCAAGGGTAAAGAGTTGAAGAAAAATGATTTGACTTCGATGGACAAAACCAACATTCTTAGATACTCCACGATCACTAATATTTCCGTACTTCAATAATAAAAAACAGCATCTTGCATAACAAATACAAATAGGCAAATGCATATATGAATATATTTTGTTATTTTGATTAACCCCATTAACACAAAACAAAATAACCGAGCTTTAAAGCTAACGAAAGTTAAATTGTATGGAATTTGACAGCTATAGCCGCTAGTTAGCTCTTAAACCTAGTTTATTTATTTATTGTTAGTGGCCCTAAAACTTATAACTACAATGCTATGAACATTTTGTATTTAAAAAAAACTTTGTGTCAGATTAGGGTGTATACACAGTACTACTGCTCCAACGCAAATACAGACTATCAAATTGCTCCATTGCAGTTCGGGTTCTACTAAATTTATATTCCCTCTTCTTTGTGGTTTGTCCAGAATATAAATCATCCATAAAATCGATATTGCTCTGAATCAAATGTAGCAAAACAAAATTTTTCTGAAATGGGGATGAAAAGTCAGCTGTTTTTTGTTTACCGCGTATTTCGGTACAGCGCGCGTTAAAAATTATCCGTAGTGCGTTTTTTTGACAGACGCTGACGCATTCCCTGGTATTTAAGAGACGTTCTCCCTCGCATATAAGTAGCAGCCGCATACCGCTTTAGTTTAGGTTATGACTTCTCAAAACATAACTGTCACATTTTTCTAATCAGATGTTAGTGACAGCAAAACAGGCATGATTTGAGTTTAGGAGATTCGGAGATTCTATGGTACCTCTCATCTTCCTCACGAAATAAACCGACAAATTACATAAATACATAGAACTTACTTACGATTAGTTATTGCAAAGAAATTTAACTGAAAACATACAACAATAACAACAGACAACTAAAATTAGCGCAATGGTGAGTATATCCACTTGGATCTGTGAGACAAAAACTAGAAAATCTAAGTGAAAAAGAGGTTAAAAATTGCCAGCACAGTGGGCGAATGGTGGGGTATTTCTAGTAAACTCAACTGTGTTTTTATTTTTTCAGTACAAGTTTCTGGCTTTATCGAGAAATGGACAAGGCGTCGTTTTGGTGGGCAAACAATATTTGCAAGTGTTGCAAAATCAGGTGAGTACAGAAACGACTTGTGGAATGTCAGCTAAATCATTGGGAATATTTGTCTGTTGTTGTTGGAAAACAAGACACTTGTTAAAAGAAAAGTCAATGAGACTATTCATCAGATATGTTCTTCTATGTCTGATATATCTTATTCAATCTTTACAAATCGAACAACATTCATATATGTAACAAATTTGCCATAGCTATTTGATGAATCTGCGAATATTCCACAAATGTTGTTTTGTTACATATTTTTTATTGCCTTGAACACATTTTCCCCCCTTTAAATTATTAGCGCTGGTATTCTCAACCCGGTCGAAGGCCTGGATTTTTATCACAATTCATCGATAACATCAAAAATGAAATGGACAAGAATAAGGAAATGAAAGATAGCATTAAAAAATTTCGCGAAGAGGCACAGAAACTGGAACAATCGGACGCATTGCAATCAGCTAGACAAAAATTCAACATTGTAGAATCTGAGGCTCAAAAATCGTCCAGTATTCTTAAAGATCAACTAGGAAACATCAAGGAAAAGGTTTCCGATGTTATCGACGAAGCCGGAAAAACAGATTTTGCCAAAAAAGCCTCTAAAATCAGCGAGGAAATTTCCAAGCAAGCTAAAACTGCCAAAGAAACCATTTCGGAAAAGGGAGAAAAGATAGGACAAACAACCGCCTTTCAGGCCATTTCGGATACGACAAAAATGATAAAACAAGAAATGGATGCCCAAAGCATAAACTCTAGAGTGTATAGGTCACCTGCACTCTTGCGAAAACGCAAGGAAGTAGACTTTGGGGCTGATGAAAGAGTTGTTGAACCGAATATGGAAGCTATGGGAGTGGAGCTACACAAAGACTCAAAATTCTATCAATCGTGGGAAAATTTCAAGAACAACAATGCCTATGTTAACAAAGTTTTAGATTGGAAAATGAAATTTGAAGAATCTGAGAATCCCGTTATAAGAGCGTCAAGACTTTTAACCGATAAAGTATCTGATGTAATGGGCGGCCTATTCTCAAAGACGGAACTTTCCGAAACTCTAACGGAACTTTGCAAAATAGATCCTAATTTCGATCAAAAACAATTTTTGAAAGATTGTGAAACCGACATTATCCCAAACATTCTGGAAGCAATGATTCGCGGCGATTTGGACATACTGAAAGATTGGTGTTTTGAGAGCACATACAACATCATCTCCACACCGATAAGTCAAGCAATTAAAGCTGGTTTATATTTGGATTCCAAAATTTTGGATATTGAAAATATTGATTTGGCCATGGGCAAAGTCATGGAACAAGGTCCCGTGCTCATCATTACTTTCCAAGCTCAGCAAATTATGTGTGTTCGAGAGCGCAGTTCCAATAAAGTCGTGGAAGGTGATCCAGAAAAAGTAATGCGTGTAAATTATGTTTGGGTACTTTGTCGAGATCCCAACGAATTAAATCCCAAGGCCGCTTGGAGACTAATGGAGTTATCAGCTAATAGTCAAGAACAATTTGTCTAAAATAGAGTAGATACACAAAACATCAATAGTTGTTATGTAATACCGAACATAAACAAACAAAAAATCCTGAACTTAGTTGTTAAGTTATTTTTAGAGTTCACGACATATGCATTTGCGTTTTTCCCAAATACCCATTTATTTCGATATTTCCTAAATTGAATAGAATCTATCAGTTTGAAAATGTGTATAATTTTTTCTTATGTACATATGTAGGCACAATTTTTGCGAGATAAATGGTCATTTGAGATAAAAACAAAGATATGTCTTAGTTAAAAAAACAGAAATATTGTTAATATATCTTTAATTTTCAACGTTTTAAACAATTGCGACGATTTTAACCTACCTCCGTCTATTTAGAACGAAAGAATAAGAAAAGGTATTTTAAAATAATATCTCAGCTTTTATGTTGCTTCTATTTGTTATTAATCTATTGTTTTTGGAGTTATGTTTGGCATAAACCATTCGACCGCCTCCAATTAATTTAATTTGGTAAAACGAATAATTAAATTATAGAATGTTTTTTTACCAAGATATAATATTTTCATATAAATTTATTTGTAAATAATAACTCAATACATATGTATGTATATGCATGATGATGACTATGGCGGATTTGAACATTACCTAAATATTTAGATCTTTTAAATAAAGCAGTTTTCCACTATGTGGCTTAAAAAAGGAGACAAATATAAAATATGTGTTTAAAATGGTAATTTTATTTTTTAACAAAATAAAAAAATTTTAAAATATTATGTTATTATTTTTAAAATAAAAATGGGGTTATCCTCGGCGTAATTATTTGGTAGTCACAAAAAAAGAGAAAACTAAATTTGTAAAAGCTCTTAATTTATCTAAAAATGGTTAATATGTAAATATTTTTAAATCGTGATATCAATCGCAATGTGGCGAGATCGGCATACTTGACTTTGGTGCTTGCTTTGTGCGAGAACTAGTGAGAAAATTAGATCATTTTTTTGCTAGCTAATCAAACCAATTAGTCATTTAGGGGACAATTTGAATGTATAAGACATCGGAATAAATAATTTATGCCCAAGAACGAAACGACCATTGTTACCGGATGCCAAAAGCCCCACCATTCCTATAAAATATCGACATAAAAAACTGATGAATAAAAAATCCATGAAAGTGAAATCTTTAATCCTCAAACCCCCAAATCCCCTACACCACACTGTGGTACAGGGTATTATAACTTTGTAAATTTTTTTGTAACACCCAAAAGGAGAAGAAATTGGTCCATCGTTTATTAGACCAATCGTCTTAGAATCACTTTCTGAGTTGATTTTGCTATGTCCGTCTGTCTGTGCATGTATTCTTGTAATCAAAGTACAGGTGGCAATTATGGTCCGATATCAACGCAACTTTGCTCATATGTTTCTTTTGGCACAAGGACGATCCATATTGAATTTTGTTAAAATCGTTAAATAAGCCCCCTTATACATTCATACGATTGTAGTAGGTATGTATGTATGTTCCTTCCGATTTGGACATTTAGCGCACCAGAAGCTGCATTTCATATTCAATTTTGAAATTTAGCAGGCTAGAGTTTCCTCGTTCAAGGAACCACCCACATTGCCAAATTTGAAGGAAATCGATTCAGATTTTGATATATCCCCAATATATACTTACTGATTTGGCGCTTAAGCGCGATAAAAGCCGTATTTTGCATCCCGTTATTATAAAAATTCGTAGGTAGTGGAAAGTTTCTTGAACTAATAATAGGTAAAGTGTGCATAATTCAAAGAAAATCGGTTCAGATTTAGCACCCATATATATGATTCATCCAATTTAGCAGCGCTATAGCAGCCTATTTTTATATCCCATCATAACATATTCAACTTTATTTGCATTTTGTTTATTATTTCCCCAATAAATGTCTCGCTTCAATTTTGCAGAATTTTATTTAAGGATTTTGACCGTCTGTGCGTATGTATAAAGGGTATGACAAAATATTGTATATCGCTAAGATAACTTGTACTAAATACTATAAATACCTACATATATGTATGTGATTACACAATATTTCAATCGGTCTTCTCGGGATTTCAAAAAAATAACAACGTTACAAGAACCGATCGCGGATTCATAATTCATGTATGTATCTCGAAACAGCAACAACAAAACAACAATGAAAAAATCCCATTTTCCCACGCTCATGGGAAATTTCTCACGAGTTGTTGTTGTAACCGCGTGAGAAAATTCCCTTGGCTGCACGCCGAATGCAGCGCTGTCGCCAATTAACATCATGTGGCAACACCTCATGAGATTTTTTTCTTCATCTCGTACGTCGTTGTCGTCGTGTTCGTGTGTTTTACGTTGTGCTCGCATTTTTAGTTTTTTATTATACTTTTTAAACAATTATATATAATTAAATTAAATAATTAAACAATTATATATATATATAATATTGCACAAGTAAGCATACATGGAAATATCTATGGAAAAGTGAATTATTCAATGAATAAAATACGAAAAACATGATGGATAATTGGTGATTAGAAAAAAAATTATATGTTCTCTGCTGCCTGCTTCTTCTTCTACGTAAAACTCGTACGCGACTTCATGCTTTTATTTTGTTGGTGTCTCGTATATCTGCATGTGTATGAGTGCGCCTAATGGCTGTGTGTGTGCGTGTGTGTATAAAAAATGAATTAAAGAAAAATAAGTAATTTATATTTTTTGATCTATAAGTGAAATCTGAATTGAAAATTTTCTATTGAGGCGAATACTGAAATTCCCCCAACCCCCAAAAGGAATCAGCAAAGTGCAAACTAATCATTTATGCAGCAATATATAAAACAATACGATTAAAATAAGTAAAGGAAAAAACGTTGACGTTTGCTTTTCCTGTGTGTGGTGTGGTGGCTGGTCAAAGAAAACTCCAAAGAGGAGAGCGCAAAGTATCAGTGAGTTGTTCTCTTTTTGGTGGAATTACTTGAATATTATACACTCTCTTTTATAAAAGCCATGACATGCCTTGTTTTTGGCACTTCATATTTAAAAGAAAAAGGCTGGAAATATATGTCCAATAAAAATACAAAATAAAATTTTCAATTTTGAGGAAAATTTAAAATTATGCATCCGTGATAAGTGACTTTGTTAACAAAACCGTTACGATATCTTTCGTATTCCCCCCGCCTACTTCTGTGTATGTGCCGCCGCGACCGTGTTCACATTCATTTTCCCTTTAGTAATTAGACAGGAAATCCATAACAACAACACAGCCGTTGAGCGAGGCAGTTGTAGCAAACAGCAGCGGCTGAAAATACCTAAATTGTAGCAAAAACAACAACAACAAGGTATATTTTCTAAAAGGCGGAAGGAAGAAGGGGTGCTTATTGCATTTGTCGCTCGCTGCCTCCGTCGTTCGTTCGTGTGCTCCCATTGTGTTTTTCCTTTATACACATCAGTTCACTACAATATGTAGGGTTGCCACAATTTATTTTCGAAAAATGGAGAATTGGGGGATATTAAACAGTATCGCCGGGCAGAAACCATATATTCGAAGTATGTATATGCAACATACGAGATTGTATAAGTAGCTGAAATTGGTCTATCAGCACAAGATTTTGATTTCCAAGTTGAGTGCATGTGAGAAAAACTATTCACTTTTCAAATTTCGTTTCATCACGAAAAATTTAGTGGATTTTATTTTTTATTTATTTATTTAACATCAAAACATAGAAAGCCAAGAGGCTAATTATGCATGTATTTGAGATTAATACTATGTATAAAAATAACAACATTTAAAATATTTTAAACATTATTAATAAACAAGAATAATATTTAAATGCCTCCCCAGCCATATGAACATTGCAGAAAAAAAGAATTTGGGTCCAATAGCAATCAGAGGATAAAAATAGAAAATTATGTACAATTAAAATATTAAGGCGAAATGCCATTTAAGTAGTTTCTAACATTGCTCTTGTATGAAGAATAAGAGTAAGAGAATAGTTTGAGTAGATTAGGTAAAAGGGCTAAAGTGCATTTTACGTCCACAACCCCGATTTCTTTGAAATTTTGCACACCCCCCTAAATGACCCCCAAATCACGAAAATGTCGAAAATTGGGGATTTGACCCATGGGGCCCTCAAAACCCCAAAAATGGACCCGGCCCCCCACATAGACAATATTATACTCAAGCGAAAGGAAATGACGAGGAGAACCAAAATATGGGGAAAAAAATTTGAAAAGTTTGCTCTGAAGGGTCCTGGGGTCCCCCAAAACCCCCAAAAATGGACCCGGTCCCCCACATAGACAATATTATACCCAAACGAAAGGAAATGACGAGGAGAAATCCACTTTTAGGTTCTCCTCGCCATTTCATTTCGTTTGAGTATAATATTGTCTATGTCGGGGACCGGGTCCATTTTTTGGGTTTTGAGGGCCCCATGGGTCCAAGCCCCAATTTTCGACAAAATGTTCGTGATTTGGGGGTCATTTAGGGGGTGTGCAAAATTTCAAAAAAATCGGGGTTGTGGACGTAGAGTGCACTTTTGCCAAGATTATTTTCACACATCAAATTAGCTATTAAATCGAGATAATTATTATTTTCTTTAGTATTTGATCTATATGAAAGTAAGAATTCATCTGCAAATACAAAGGATCGACAATCACTAGTTTTTTTCATTTAAGAAATAATATCATTAATATAAACCAAAAAAGTATAGGACCCAAAGCTAACCCCTGAGGAACCCCTGAAGTGACAACACGAACACTGGAACTGAATCCATTAAAATAAACGTACTGAGATCAATAACTTAAATAAGAGCAAAACTAATTCGCATGCTGTTTTAGAGAAGTTAAATCTAGCACGTAATTTTTCTATCAGGACAGTATGATTAATACGGTCAATAGCCTTAGAAAGGTCCAACGAAAGTTATTGTAATAAATTCGAAAATAAATAAATAAAATAACAGTAAATTACAACTTTCATGAGTATTTAATTCCTGTCTAATGGAATCTGTAAGAGAAAGCAAGGCTGAGGTAGTATTATAGTTTCTTCGGAGAGCAAATTGATTTTGGTGAAAGAGAGAAGCCCTCACAACGCTCCAAAATTTGAATCTTCATTGAGTTTTCAATAATTTTTGACATAGCAGGAAGTATAGTTATAGGTCTCAAATCATTATTTCCTTGATTGCCTTTTTTATGATTGTTGTTACCCGTCCCAACTTCCAAGCAACGGAAACTTAGAAACCATAAAAACATTATTTATACGATGGAGGAGGTGAAATAAGGGGAAAGATAATTTTTAAAAACTTAATCGGAACATTATCATCACCTGCATGAAATGAGGAAGAATTTGAATTTTCCCAGAAATCATTGCCAATAAAAGATTGTTATAAAGATTGATGTTTAGCTGATTAATTTTTGGAAACACAAATTCAGTCAGCATGACTCAACAGCGCTCGCACTCACCTTCATCTTTCAAAAGCCAGAGCTTCATCTTTCAAATCCCGACCTTCATCTTTCAAAAGCCGGACCTTCCTCTTTTCGGATGAAAAAAGAAACGATGATGCCGCCAGAGTGTAAACAACACCAAACAGCCAATTGTCTTCGCTCCAAATACGACAATTTTCCTTATTGACGTAGCCATTTAACAGAAATGAGCATCATCGCTAAACACAATTCTTTGATTTGAATTTCGCGTACAGATTTATTTCTTCTTTTCTAAGTAAATTTCCAAAAATTTTTAAGCGTTGTTCTGGCCTTATATGATTCATGATAACTTGCCAAACCTTACTGAAGAGAAATGTCAACACAGTTTGACATTATCAGCTGTCAAAACAAATTTGTCGGTATCGATAATTCTCATGCAGCTAAAAAATCCTTTATACATAAATAATTGAGACATTCAATTCAATTATTTATTCTTTATAACATTTACCCCCAATTTCACAACCTCCGGTTAGAGCCAACTCAGTATAAAAATAAAAATTTCTTACAATTTGACAGCTTTAACTGTAGGTTAGCTCTAACTGGTTAGGTTAGGATGACCGGAGATTGTAGAATTTGCCGTTAGTTATTTACATTATCGACAAATTACCCGTTAATTTATCTTATTTTGAGGTGCTCGATCCAAATATGTCATCATATCGGGAATCCTGGTGGTCGTGCTTTATAGTTCCCTTGCTAATCGTATTTCCCCTGGCATATTTTTGACAGTGGAATGACGATTGACAGCAAGGATCTATAATTTCGGTTCAAGTACTTACATTTACTTGTAAGCACAAAAATAGTTATTAACTTTAAAAATAAAAGCAGCACAGGAGAATGATGCACGAGAGTGCGAAAGCTCATTTCTGAAGACAAAGCGCGAATTACATCAATACACTTTTTGAATTTATTAGAATTATTGGAAATCCAGAAATTTCGGAAATTTGAATTTTACGGAATATGAGGTTTGACAGGAAAGGGGAATCTCGTATCTCCAGGAAAAAATAATCATCCATAAAAATAAAAAAAAATGATAAAAAATTGTAAACTTTAATAGAAAACACAAATCATTTTATATTATATTTTGCACGCATCCAATTTTATTAAATAAATATTTGCTATTTTTGATTAAAAATTTAAGTGAAAGTGATGTTGGGGTGAGCATCGGAGGGATTGACTTTTGAAGACAATTTTTGGCATAAAAAATAAATTTTTGAAAAAAATATTTTAGTGACCGCCAAGACCTATAAAGCTTTGCAATAAATTAAATATCAAGGTGCAATATATTTTTTTCTAATTTAAATGCACAAGCGCAGCAAATTAAACGGTTATCCCAGAATCACCCATATATTTTGTATAATACGGGCGTTCTGGCGATACATAGTGCATCGAAGTGTGAGTTAATATATACGTGCGATATCAATATTTACAGAATTGTACAACAAAATAAGAAAATATGATAAAAAATTATGAACTTTTCACCGAAATGGTGCATTGTACCTTCTATGAAGACGTTGCTGCTCTAAGCTTATTGCAATGATTTGTGAAATCTAAACAAATAATAAAAATGTGGTTTCCATAAACCGAAAATGGGGACTAGTCATCAATTTTTTTGTTTGCTATTTTCCTATTTTCTGCTTGAGAAATATAATGAAGAACAACAAATAGAAACATATCCAAAATATCCAATATCCAAGGCAATATTGAAGGAAGAGGTGGTATAAACAGAAGAACACTTTCCTGAACAGGTTAGATTTTACCTATTTATAAATAACCTATTATAATTTTTTTATCAAGTAAAAGAATTTCATTCTTAAATAATAAATAACGTCTTGCAACGAAATAAAATAAAAACTTTTTATTAAAATTTCTTACAAATTACAAGATTAATTTTTGTAAAGACATTTATTATTTGATTTTTTAAATGTAAAATTTAAAATTTTTTTATTTCGTACCGGGAAAAAGAGAAGTTGGTTTTTATAGTTTAGGAGAAATTGTAAAGTAAAATTAAAAAAAAAACTATTATTTTAAAAGCTTTTAATAGCTGTAGCTAATTAAAAACAAAAATAACATAAGAAACATAAGATTATTTATATTGTACTTTTTCTCGTATTTTTCAAGATGCCTTTTCTAAATCTTATGGTGATTTCGTTTCTGAAAAATAATGTCACCACATCATGCTGCGACATTTTTAAAATTCCCCCTGCACCGTCTGCTAATTGCGCATTTTGCATGCGAACAATCGAACAAAAGTAAAACCCATTCCTACATTATGGCGCAACCATTTGGTAGTGCATTAAGAATGTACGCTTTCATTTAGGTTTTGTTCTAAAGTCTGGTTTTTGACGGTGCAACACTCCACACCGTGAACTAGACTGAGTGTGGAAAATGCGATATTTTCGCATTTGCGGAGTGTAATAATTTTACACAAGAAATCAACGTTCATACGGCTGCACCATTTTTACAAACGAATCTAAAAATGCAGTTTCAGCGTAAAATGTAGAAAAAATTTTAAATTTTTTTGCACAAAAGAAATCACCATTATTAGATTTATTGAATGTTTTCACATTCGAATTGTTCAGCTTTTTCGATCAACTCTTCCTTCCGAAAGAGAGGTTTTTGTGGTGTATTGGAAAAGATAAGACACTGCGCTTTGAAAGCCATGTAAACACATACCTTATATGTACGTATTTCAATCATGTGCGGGGATATCATCAGAGGGACTTATACATGGCACAGTGTGAGCTTGTAGTTGTGGCGATCATCACTTGTATATATACCAATCTACAAAGAAATGAACAATACTACACCGATTAAAAAAATATTGAATTTGTCAATTCTTTCGATTACCTTTTAGAAGCTTTACGGGGTTTGCCCAAGGGTCATAAATAAATAGCTAACTAAAGTTTTTTAGATAAACGCAAAATGTCTTTTTGGTTGTTGCTCGATACCAAAAGACTAGATTTCGTGACAAAATTTATAAAAAAAATAATAAAATTCTTCTTGATGGCTTTAGTATTACTTAATAGACTAAATGAAATGAAAAAGTATTGCCTTGTTATAAGTGAAAGCAAACAATAATAATTTTTTGTGCTTCTGACATTTTTACCATTATGTCGACACACATTTAAACCTACCAAGTATTTACTATATAAGTCTTGAACCACCAAACAGCTTTTAAACTTCTAAATACATTCCTATTGGGTTGCTTATTCCCCAGAAATTCTTGTTATCTGAAGCGTTACCCACGGAGTACTATAAAAAGCTGGTGGTATGGCAACTCTAAATACTTTGTTGTTAACATAATTCAATACTGTTAAGTGCATCTCTTTTTCTCCCTCTCATTGCCTTTAATTTCCTCTCTGTGTGTGAGCGAGCGCGAGTCTATGTGTTTTTGATTCACGGCTACTAAAAATTCTTTATACGTTTTACCACACGGCCGCGCCGCCGCTGCATTTCAGTTTATTATGTTTTTTTTTTTGTTCAATTCACAAATTCATACACACACATACAGGCGGGTAATGGTGGTACAATTGCACTTCTTTAGGTGCACTCCCCATGCCACAAAGGTGTATAAAGCACTTATAAGGACATTTTTAATTTTTATTGAAAATCCAAATATATGTACATTAGGGCGGGCCAAAGGTAATATATCGCCCTAAAATCGTGAATAACTTCGGTTGTTGTTATTTATTGTTGGTCTGTGCGTTTGTTATTCAATCAAAATTTATTCGGTTGAAGACCATATGTTTCAGTAACATTCTGTCTATTGCATGACAATGAAAAAGAAACAAACAAAACGATAGAGTTTTAATTGATTCGTAGAATTGACTGCAGTTTCGATAGACAACACTCGTATCATCTTCAGAATTCAATGGCAATAATGTATGTCTTTCGCCATAGGATGGTGACACCTCGAAATATTGATTATAGACCCCATAAAGTATATATATTTTAAATCGACGTAAAATTCTAAGACGATTTAGCAATATCAGTCGGTCTGTTGTAGTCACGCTACAATCTATAGCAGTTGAACTAGGTGACTGCAATTTGGTACATATACTTCTTATGTCTGCAGGTATGTTGGGATTGGGCAAGATCGGTCCATTTTTTGATATAGCCCCCATATATAGCATCTCCCCGATTTGACTTCTTAAAGCCCGTCCATATAAGAAGCTATAATTTTTTGAGTGATTCCTATTGACCGTACCTAGGAATAGATTAACAAGATTCCTACTGTAAGTACCTGATTGTTGATTGGAACTGGACCGTGATCCCAGATGGAATTAGCTGTGAGTCTATGTGATTAGTCCAAAGATGGGCGGGATTGGACCAATGGGCGTGGACCCATCCATATAAACAAAATTTTGAAATTGAGATATTTATTTATTTATATGAATTACATTAAAGGTAAATTTATATTCTAATTATAAGGTCCAGGGAAAGGCCGGGTTACAAAGGCCATATGGCTAAATTTTTGCAGCGACAGACCAGAGCCTCTGGTGGGAATCGAACCCACGACCCCCAAACTCATGAAATTGAGATATCTTGCACAATTTGTGAGCGATAGTGCTGAAATTTTGTGTATATGTGTCTGGTTGCAGTCTACGTGATTGTGTCAAAAGTGGACGGGATCGAAAATCTGAAATCTGGGGCAACGAATAGGACCGGGTCAGCTGTAGTGTATAAATTGTAATCCAAATTTTTGGATGTTCCGGCGCCAAGGAGATGCCGTACCGCTCGAAGCGACGAAAATATCGCAGTTCAAAATGAGACAAAACTGTCAGTGCGATGATAAAATTAAAAAAATATTATATTACATAATATACCCGTTCAATAAACATTTTTATTAAAGCCTCGGAAAAAAATATTTATCGAAATGGACTTGGTCGGTTTATGCAATATATCCACGGTATAAGTACCTGTTTTTTTACACCAAAACAAAAAATGTTACATAATTAATTTATTTTTTTTATACGGTTTTTTACGTACATTAGTACCTACGATACTTTTAAAATAGTGTAAAAAGTATGATTTTTTTGCTAAAGAAAAAAGTGCCGGAAATGTTATAAAAGTGACACAAAAAATGTGAAAAGTGACACATTTAGTATCACAAAAGAAAAAAGTATCACGGCTGAAAAAAGGGACAAAGTTGCCCCTTTAGTCGCACAACGGTAACATTGGATCCAAATGAGTGAAATTTTGGGAAGAAACTTTTATATACTAAATGTCCTCAAATTCCCATATACCATATAATACTCAAAGTCCATTTCTTTCGAAATCGCATCTCCGTTTAGTACGTGTGATGTACGCAAGGAGAAAAATATAATATACTCGTAACATTGGTGTATATATTACTTTTGAATTAAAGATCCACGCAGTCGAGTAGAACAACAACTGTATCATTAGTGTGGTGGTGTGTACAACTCAAAATATAACCAGATGTATGTTGGTGTAGTACCGACCGACCAACAAACCAACCAGTATGACGTATCAATAATACCTTTTCTTTTGATGTACTCTGTAAGTGTTTTGTTTGAGATGTGTGGGATTTTCGTTGTTGTTGGTGGTGTTGTTATGTGTTTTAGAAATTAAGGGTATGATTTAAGAAATACAATACAAAACAATCGCACAAGTCGCGCATATGTTAACATTCAATGGTGAAGGGCCGGCCAATGTACGGTACGCGTAGAGGTGCGATGCTTTTGGAAAAGTTGAAATTGAATTTGTTCATATCAAAATGTAACAATTATCCGTTCAGCTATTTTATATACAAAGTTTATTTATAAAAAATAAAGGATATCTCGCTTAGTTTTCGAGTTATAAATTTAAAGTTAAAAAGAAACATTTTTTCATTGCAGTGGTATTTAAATAGAAAACTAGAGGAAAAAATCGAAAAAGAAATTCAATAACTTTTTTATTTATCTACGTATAACTTGTATAACAATCGATTAGGGAAATTTGATAAAAATGTGTACTTTTATTTAACGAAAAATATGTGTGTATATAGGGAAATCAATAAAAATCACTTCAAAGAAAACTAAAAAGGAAAAAATTATTTTAAAAAATATTTTTAAAATATATTTTGCATTGGAATACTATTCTTGTGAACTTTGTTAAATTTTCGAATTGTTGTACGGGTTTTCCAACAAGAGGTGTTTTTTTGAATCACTCGGTATTTCGGTAGCTGTCACTTTTGAAGCTTTTATTCTTTGACATTTGACAAGTAGAAACTATGCCATTACTAAAAATGAAACATCAACAACGCATTGAAATTATTAAAAATCGAAAGTCATCGAAAAATCATCTTGACTGATGAGGCCCATTTCAACCTCGGTGGGTACGTCAACAAGCAAAAATGTCGCATCTTGGGCTCGGAAAACCCAAGAGTTATTGTTGAGAAGCTTCTCCATCCTCAATGTGTGACTGTTTGATGCGGTTTATTTTCGAAAATGAGGTTGGATCAACAGTTACGATGAATGGATTGCGCTATCGAGAGATGATTAATGTTTTTTATGGTCGGAGTTGGATGGTATTGATCTGGAACGTTTACTTTCAAAAAGACGGCGCTACGTGCCACACAAGCAACGAAACCATTGCTCTGTTACGGGAAAAGTTTCCGGACCGTGTTATCTCTCGAAGAGATGATCACAATTGGCCACCGAGATCTTGTGATTTAACATTTGGGTACCTAATTTTTCTTCTTATTTTGATGTGCTATATCCAGTTAAGAATCTTTTTGGGAAACAAAGGACCAGATATAATTTTTTTTGAAAATTTTATTTTTTTTACAAATTATATGAGGGTGCTACATATGTATATAATGGAACTTGGGAATATTTAAAGACCTCGTCACAAGCTTGCTTAAAATCTGACAAGATTTTTGGAAATGAGCTTCGTTGCTCATTAGCGTCATCGTCAGCACAAAAGTGCATCCTCCAGAGATGCTCATTTGACCGATTCAAGGCAAAATTCCGGGAAATTTTTTTCGGGATTCAAGATGCATAAATGCAATACTCAGTGCCGCAAGTTTTCTATTTATAAGCAGCTGACAATAAAAAAATGCGAAATTTAAATGTTTTTTTATTTATTAATTACCGAATACTTGGGAATTCCCGGAAAAAAGAACTATTCCCGGGTATCGAATAATGCCGGGGATTTCCAATCCCTAATCGCTTGTCAAATAATGCAATATTACCAACTCAAATTTGTGAAACCTTTAACCCTTTACATACTACATTATATCTTTATATCTTATCTGCTATAGACGCATTCTCCAGCTGGAAAAATAACAAAATTGACAACACTGACGGCGACCCCACCACAATGTTAAACTGCATATACATCAAGACTGTTAAATAACAGCATTACAAAATACAGAGAGCAACTTCATGTCTTCAGAATTTAAAAGTCTTTGATATGCATTAAATTTCTATAGAGGTTCGCAGAGAGAGAGCTCCCCATTTTAGCATCCATTCACAAATACACATGTGAATGTTCTTTTAAAAGTCTTTGGACATACGCGCCCTCTCACTCGATACACAACATAGCCAATGGAAATCAACAACATTCAAGGCGGTTACTAAAGATGTTAACTTGTCTGTACAGAACAGAGTTGTGTAGCGAGCTATGTGAACGCAAGTAGGGAAAAACGACGGAGACGACCGAGAAATACAGATTAAAACAGATTCGATATAAAATGTGGACCTTTTAATTTAAACCATTGCAAAAGCATAATTTTTATACAATCGCGTAAAAGTTAATTAATATTATAACAACTCGGGCAAACAAAACATTGTTTGAGGGCCTTCAAAAGGTGTCTAGAATAGTTTTTTTTCGCTGAACATTATAACTTAATGATGTAAAAAGCAAAAAGAAGGGGCAAAAGTTGGCAAAGAGCATGAGACAGAGAGGAGGAAATATACAAGTGGAAAAAGAATTGCAATGTAAATATGCACAACAAGTACAGAATGGAAAAAAGAAAATGCCATGGAAGAAGAAAATTGAAAATTTAATTAAGAATTGCCAAGAACACTTGCTAAAGAAGGACAGCTAAAAAAATAAATAAATAATTTGTAAATGTGTACTCCCCAATGTCTCTTATCAGTGATTTTATTGTTGTTTTTTTTTTGTTTGTTTGATGCAGGACTCGCCGTCGTGTGGTGCTGGTGAAGAGACTAGAAGAAACCTTCATTATTACTCCCCGGAAGAACTGTTGTGGTCGTTGTTATTTTGTCACATGTAATTTGTTGCTGTATCGACGATGTCATGAAAATTTTGCAAAACGAAACTTCCAACGCGACGACCCCGAATGATAACATTACGGAAAAGGAAAAACTCCAACATCCTCCGATTGTGGTAGAGAAACGTAGAGCGAAAACCTTAAAGAATAAAATTCTACAAAATGTTGCCGAACAACAACAACAGCAGCAGCAACAGAAAGAACATCATGCCCAGCTGCAGCAGCAGAAACAGCCAAGTGTTCCAATCACAACGTTGGCTTCAGCAATAGCAATGACAGATGAGCTGCTGTCTTCTGCCAACACTACCCAAACAACAACGACAACAACATCAGCTTCACCAACAAATAACAACAATAGTAATAATAGCAACAGCAACAGTAGCCGGAATACAGTGAATGATTTAGTAGGCGGAGGAGGAATAAATAGCCGCTCAAAGGATCATACGTTCGCTCTTAATTGTAACAATAACAACAGCAACAAGAATAAAAGCCAAAACAACAACAGTAGTGATTTAATAATTGCTGAGGCGGCAAAAATTTTACTGAAAAATGGTTTAAATGGCACAAATGCCGCTGCAGCCGCTGCCGTTGCAACTGCCACTGCTACCCTTTTAACAGCGGCCGCTAATTTTCAGCTACCACAGCAAACGTCGACGGCACCAGCGACATTTTCGTCGTCATCCCCGCAATCATCATCTGCATCTTCCTCACCAGAATCGGCAACGGCGGCCTTAGCCGCAAACGCGACAACGGCTGCTGCTGCTGCCCATGCGCAATTAGTGGCCATAGCGGCAGCTGCTGCTGCAGTAAATGCCACTAATCATCATCATCATAAACGTTTGACCAATACATTGACAGCCTTGAACCAATCAGCGGCATCCTCATTTAGTAACAACAATTTAAGTTTAGCAAAATCTTATCAGAATCAACAATTGAACAATGGCTTGTTGGTGGCCTCATCTTCAGCAACGACATCCACAGCAGCAGCGACAACATCAGCAACAACTACATCTTCAACAACGACACAATTTGCCAAACCATTTAAATCATCATCATCGTTGTCCAACCAGAAGAGCGTTAGTGTTAATACAACAAACACTACGCACTCGACCATGTCCTCGTCTTGTTCCATGGACATGGGTGTCATTGATTATACCATAAATTCAACCAATTTGTCATCTTCTGTCGGTTGTAACAAAAATAACAACAATGTACCCAATTCCAATTCGACGACATCGTCATCATCCTCGGTTATAAATTTATCAGCACCTTCTGCCAATAATGCTGCTGCTAATAGTCACCATAAGTTTATTAACAACAGTTCCCAAAACAACATCAATAGTTCCCACCATCGTTCAGATATTGGCAGGCCTCCGATATCATCGCATCCATCTACAAACAATCACAATCACAACAATGCTGGTAGCATCGGTGGTGCTGGAGGATTTGGTGGTCGTTTACAATTTTTTAAAGGTATGTACAAAAATTTAGTATTGTCAGCAAGCATATTAACTAATTTTAAATGTTCGATTATGAGAAGTTTTCATTCCACAAAATAGGAATTATGGTATTACAACATTCTTACAAAATGAATACGTCCACCGTAAAAAATGTACTATGTACGTACTATATTTCCGTAGAATCGCATATTAATAAAGTTAAATACAACCAGATATCGCCCACTCACTTAAAGAGTGCGCCGACGAAAACTCCTGTTTTTTTTTCAGGAGAGACAAAAACCGTGCCATTTCGTCAAATCGCGATATATTTAATGCCTCAGATTTTTTAATTTAACTTTTAAATATTTTTCACCAATATATCATGACAAAAATCGTATATATGAAAAGGCCATGACGTGGTAAATGGTTTTCAAGAAAATCTACACATAGGACACAAAAAAATTACACATAGGAGTTTTGATATTTGAATTTTCACAGCGTGCCTCAAGCTATCGGAAGTTGGCCTAGATTGTGGCCAAAAACGGCTAATGAGATTTTGTACAGAATCATCCCCTCTACTCAAATAAGAAGAGATCAAAATCTGATCTGCTTCCTTTCGCGAGTTATCGCGATAAAAACAATTTTTAACCAAAAAACGAAACTTAATTACGTTGAATCGCGAAAATTTAAAACTATAACATAATTTCCCATAGATATGAACATTTGTAAGACGCTTTGGAATGTCCGCAATATTTGCAATATTATTCTATACCCACATTTTTTTAATCCAAAAATTCGACTTACACCGCTAAATTTTTACAAACATTTTATTGCGAATTTAATAAAATTAATATATTTACATTCTTTGATCTCTGAGGAATAGATTGGCACCGTCAATTCCGCCATAAACATTCAGCGACGAATAAATTCCGAACAAAAATCATTTATGTTCGGAATTATTTTACTATATAATGCTAATATTTCGCGTCCTAGGAAAAAGTGGTCAAAGAAAGTTTGGGAGATATGAAAAAAGACTACAACTCTTTAATTAAAAAATTATAATAATTAGGTAGAGATTTAAAATGAGTCAAATCAAAATATGACTAATATAAAGGGAAAAGCATACAAAAGTTTTAACACACTGTAAATCCTTACCAAATTACTATACATTTTTTGTTAAAGAAATAGTTTTAATAATAATATCATTATACTTATATACATAGTAAAATAATTCCGAACTTAATTTTTTTCTCAAAATTTATTTGTCGAGGGATATTAATCGCGGAATTGCTGATATCAATTTATCCTCAGAGATCATAGAATACAAATATATTAATCTTATTAAATTCGGTATAATAGTTTTGGAAAATTTGGCGGTGTAAGTCGATTTTATGGTTTACATAAAATCCGCAATATAAAAACATTGCAAATATCGCGGACGTTACAAAAAGCGTCCTGTGGGTCACTACTATAAATAGTCTCCTAAGGATACTAACGGATGAAGGACTTAAACCAGTATGTTACGCAGACGACGTTATAATACTTCCGATGGGGAAGAATCCTAATCAACTTTGTAGAAGGGCCGAAACGGCTCTAAAAATTGCATATGACTGGGCTCGACCGAGAGGTCTAAATGTAAACCCAGAAAAAACAGACATATGTCTGTTCACAAGGAAAACGAAGATTGGTCAATATGATGACCCACATTTCCTAAACAAAACAATTCCAGTATCCAACAGTGTTAAATACTTAGGTGTAATCCTGGACAGGAAACTAAATTGGAAGTGCCACATAGAAGAACGAGCGAACAAAGCTCACATATGCTGGGCACTATGTAGAAGAGCCATTAGCTCAAAACGGGGCCGTAATCCAAGTATAACACACTGGCTCTACAAGAGCGTAATCAGACCTATTTTGACTTACGCATCAGTAGTGTGGTGGACATCAATGAAGAATAAGTGCAACATAATGATATTACAAAAGGTCCAACGAATGTGCTGTCTCGGCGTAAGCGGGACAATGAGGACCACATCCCGTAGGGCTTTGGAGACAATCTTGAATATCCAACCAAAAGAAATACAGATTAGATATGACGGCGACGAGGCTCAAAGTGATGGGCGAATGGATCGAAAGCGATCACAAGTCATATCATCAAAAGATAGCTGAGGTATCATCGGTATCCGACAGAATACCTGAAAAATCAATGGTTGCTGAGTGTGAGACCATGATACCAGACAGATAATCTTGGATTGATGGAACCGTAGTACAGACAGCATCTGGAAATTGCTGTTATACAGATGGATCGAAACTAGGGGAGAGAACGGGGCTAGGACTTTATATCGAGGAACCGGAAACCGAACTCTTATTCCGTCTGCCAGACCATAACACAGTCCTGCAGGCGGAAGTCCGAGCAATTACAGAATGTGTGAGCTGGCTGGGGGCTAACACAAGACCAACAAATGTGAATATTTTCACAGATAGCCAAATGGCTATCAGGGCAATAACGAGAAAGCAAACGCCTTGGCATCTAGAGCCACAGACTTGCAAACAACAACGCAAAACCCTTCGGAGTTACGCGTTCTGAACTAAAAATATGGGCGAAGAACGCCCATATCACGCTATGGAATATTGAAAACGTTGGGAAGACAACGAAGGTCTTGTGGGGTGACCCAAACGAGGACAAGACCAAGACCTTACTGAGATTGAGCAAGGTAGAAACTAGTATGATTTTGGGTGTCCCTACAGGACACACATGCTTACAAGCACACCTACATAGGATAGGAGTTGTAGATGACAGCGTATGTAGGGCATGCGGGGAGGATGACGAAACGTTGGAGCATTTCCTCTGCCAGTGCCCAGCGTTCGCGAACAATAGATCCCGTTTCTTAGGAAATGATACTATACCAGACTTGACCCAACTTAGGGGCGTAGACTGGAAGATGATTAAGGACTATGTCGACAGTACAGAGTTCCTAAAATTACTTTCCAATGACTTTTTTAATAATAACAATTAGAGCGCACAACAGGCCGAATACTGGCTTATGTGTATGTCCAAGGACATGAGGCGGAATTTCACCGCCTCCTCTTCTCAACCTAACCTAACCTACAAAGCGTCTTACAAATGATCATATTTAAAGGAAATTGTGTTACAGTTCTAAATGTTTCTTTACAAATCAAAGCTATTAACTTTGTTTTGAGTAAAAGTACTGTTTTCGCGATAACTCGCGAAAGGAAACAGATCCAATTTTGATATATTCATAGTCGAATAGAGAGGATGATTCTGAACAAAACCTTATTAGCCGTTTTTTGGCGTGAAGGTTAGGTTAAAGGACGCGTAGTGCACTACCATTTGGCGTGAACTACTCCACTCGAATTAAAGATTTGGAGTAACAGTAGAAAAAATAGTAGATTGAAAAATAAGAGGGGGTGAAGGGGGCCCCAATTAGGAGTGAGAAGAGCGGAAAAAAGAAATGTTGAATTAGAAGAGGAGAGGGCAGAAAAGTTCTTGCAGTAGACAATGCCGTTCAGGCAGATGGGTAAGCGGTTGTCATCCACAGCCACAGCCCAGGAAAGATTTGCCTTCACACGTTCGTTACGTGTTATTCTTTGCCATGTAGTTCTTGGTCTTTAATGTCCTTGCCAGAGCTTTTTTAGCTATGTCTTCTTGAGGTCTTCTCAAAACGTGTCCAATCCATGACCATTATTTGCTTGTCGACATGAACAAAATCCACAATCGAGACTACTCTCGTTTGTTACCCAGGCTGGCTGATCGTCCTTTGTTGACCCGCATATTGATGTCCTCGTCCGTGCCACAGTTTTTTTGTCAGTGTACTACCAAGATAGCAGAATTTATCGACATCCTATATCTGTTCGCCTTCCAGGAATACAAGTATAGTGATTAATGAGGTATAGTTGACAGTTGCAGGAGGTATAGTTGACAGTTGTGTTCCATAGGTGTTAGATATACATAGGTTACAATTGTTTCCGCTTTCTTGTTTATTGGACATCTTCAAATGTTTATTTTGAAGAGGCTTAAACGCTATTCTGCTATTAAACTAAGAGTTGGTGAACAATAGAAATATATGATTTGCATTTAAATGAAAATTTTCGCACTTGAGTTTTATTAACCCACTTTTTCCAATGGTGAATCGAGTAAAGCAGAATGGTGTACACACAACTTTCAAAATAAATAGTTCATTCATATCGTTATGTTAATTCAGAAAGGGCGTAACTAACCATTTTTTTGAAAACGCTTTTTTCATATTCTGTTAGAATACCCAGAAACACATCTCCTCTGAAAAATTAGTGTGATTCGGGAAAAAATAGCGGGTTTGTAGGCAATTCAAAAAAGGCGTAACTCATTTCAAAAACAAGTAAGAAAATTTGAATCGGGTAAACTGACTCTCACTTTGTGAGTAATGTAATATGGAATATAACACATTTATCTGTCAATTTGACTTTCGTTAGCTCTAACGCTCGGTTGTTTTGTTTTGTGTTAATGGGGGTAAAAGCATTACACTGTGCAATTTTTTTTTGTATATTTTTACATTGGTTTTCACGCTATAAGCTGTTACATTTTGTACAAAATATCTGGTGGGGTGGGGGGGGGGGGGTCGTACCAAAATGGGCGTGGCAATAAAGTCCACGTGGCCTGGAAGCAATTGTATCAGCCATTCCTTGTGGGACTTTGTCTGGTCCTGGCGACATAAAAGGTTTTAAGCTTTTAATAGCGCAAAGAATTCTAGATTCGGTTACAATCTCGTTGGCAACCTCTGATGGCTGCACTTCAAGGGAATCCTTAACTGAAGTATTCAATGCCTCTTCAGAGTTGCCCGGGAAATGTTATCCAGGAGCACTCACAGCGATTCCTCACTGGACGTAGTCCAAAAACAATCATATTTCTTTATGTACCCAATAGTACAAGGTGTTGAGGCTAAAATTTTCCGTAACCTTGAGGCTTCGGATGAGCTTTCTACGCCACTACAGAAATCAATCCAGGATTTATTTTGAGCCTTTCTCAACTCTTTTTTGCACCCTTTGAGCCCTATTGAAGAGCTTCCTACAGCACTTCCTCAGCATAACTAATTGTGACGACCACCATTGCGGTCGTTGTTTGCACCTTGGCTTCTGTTTAGGACATGCGGCTTATAACGAATCGATGGTGTGTATTGACATCACTGCACACAATTAGGTCCTTGTTCTTCTCGTTTGCCGCTCCTAACAATGATTTCAATGCACAAACATGAGAGTTTTCCAACTCGAGGCTGGCTGATACTAACAAAAATAATGAATAATAAGATATGTCATCCCGGAGCGAGTAAGTTGTCAGTTACGAACGAATAAAAATTTCAACGAGTTGGTGTTCAAAGAGTGAGTTTTTCCGCGGATTTCGGACCGATTTTCCCGAATTTTTTGTAATTGTCACAATTAAAAAATTAATATCAATCGATTAGTGCAAAAAAAGTTCAAACTATGTTCGCGGAATCCTGTTTTTTTCGCGTGTGACTTTCATTCCTATTCGTCCGTAACTGATAGATTTTGACGTTTCTGGCTGACGGCACATCTGTATAATTTAAGGTCTGTGGATACTAATAAAAGAAGGAATAAGTATACAGCTTAAACCTTGGCGTCCTAAGTCCACAAACCATATCTCCATTGAACCATGGTTCCTGGAATAGGACCAGGTCAGCCCCTCCTTGCATCAGGAGGTCTTCCTTAAACATCGAAGAACAAAGCAAATTGAGCACACATGTTCTTGGGGATGTTGCTGTCTTCCTCTTCCCTGTTGATGACCGCCAATATCAAGCTGTGCCTAGTAGCGTCAGCGAAGGAACCGAGAGCAGCGTTACCACTGAACCAAGGATCAGAGCCTTTTAATTGGCTGCTGCCATATGGAGGTTGATGCGTAATCCTGATCTTCAGAAATACTCTGTGCCCACTTCAGGGATTCTGTATATTTGTTGGTCAGAGATGCAGGATCGGCTTTCTCAAGTCTATCAAGGATCCTGAGAGCCATGCGCCGATCATTAAACTTCCTCTTTGAAGGACAAGTATGCTTGTCATAGGAAACCGAAGTGCCAGGCTTGCTGCAGCCTCAGAAGAGGTCTTTGGATCACTTGGATTATTTCCGAGCCAAGGCTTAGATTGTCGTGTATTTGTCGTAGTCGTCGTATTTGTTGTAGTTGCATCGTTATCAGTTCTTGTATTCGTATTGGTTGGTTGTTTTAGTGTGTCTGTTTTTGTTGATTTAAAGGGTTTCATATAGGTTCCACGAGTGTAGGGGTAGATTAGGTCACGTCATAGCCCGCAATAACGCGTCCAGGTGTCAGCAAAGGCTGCCGTCAAAAAACAGCCTATGGTAACCTGACCGAAAAGTCCAATGAGCACGGTACGCATAACACTCCGGACTTAGGGGAGTTTGTTTTAAGTAACCACTACTGTATGGGAGAACCATGTCCACCACAGCTTAGCCCCCGGTACTGTGGATTGGGTGACACCTACTACTTGCTGAGGCGCCCACGTATCAGCAAGGCTCCGTACAAATAAAGGGTGTCCCAAGAAGAGCGCAATTTTTAAATCTCGCAACATTCGAAGTGTCATTGTTTGACATTTGAATAATTGTTATTGTTTGTTAGTAGAAGGTACGAGGTTAGTAAAAATGGAGCGCTACACGAATGAACAACGCATTCTCATTGTGAAATTGTTTTACCAAAATGGTGAAAGTTTTGCGGCTACAGTTCGCAAATTGCGATCAATTTGGGGTCACAATAATGCTCCAAAAGAGTCAAAGAGATTAATGGATAAATTTGCCGAAACTGGGTCTGTTAGTGATGTAAAGACAACAACGCGCCATCGACCAGGTCGATCGACCGGTTTTTGGGTGGTTTTTGGGCTGGAGGAATCATTGGACCTTTTTTTTATGAAAATGAGGCAGGTCAAGCGCAAACAGTCAATGGTGTTCGGTATCGTGAAATGATAACCAGTTTTTTCTTGCCTAGAATTGAAGAAATGAATGTGGAGGGCATGTGGTTCCAACAAGACGGCGCCACATGTCATACAGCCAGAGAAACAATTCAATTGCTGCATCAGTCATTTCCCGGTCGTGTTATTTCGCGTTTTGGAGATCAGAATTGGCCGCCTAGATCGTGCGATTTAACACCATTAGATTTTTTTCTTTGGGGTTTTTTGAAGTCGATGGTTTACGCGAATAAGCCGACGACGACTCAAGCCTTAAAAGACGAAATTGGACGCTGCATTAATGAAATACCGCAGCATTCATGCAAAACGGTCATTGAAAATTTCATTAAAAGATCGCGTGCATGCCAGCAAAGCCGCGGCGGCCATCTGCACGATATATTGTTCCATACATAACCTCATTCTGTCTACTTTACGATATAATAAAGTTTCACGATTTTTTCTTAAATATCTGTGTTTTATTTAAAATTAAAAAATTGCGCTCTTCTTGGGACACCCTTTACATTCGATTACCCTTGACTAAACCATACACCGATAGACACGAGGTCTCATTAACTCCGGTGTTAGGAGATTTTTTGAAGTAGAAAATATGAAAAAGAATTTTGTATGGGTCTAATTTATACATTTATCGTCAGGATTTTTTTAATATTTTTTACGGTTTTTCTGTTTCAGCAAAAAACAATTTAAAAAAAAATATACAAAATGTTTTCTAATTGTTTTAACAGTTACTAAAACACTGTCTCTATATAAAACTGATATTTAACTAAAACCCGAGAATGTTTTTATTATTTTTTATCCCTAAGTACTTCAAATTTTGAAACTATATTCCAAATTCCACTACACTCGCCTTTTTATATAAACTATATTATTAACCACTAACAAAATGCATTCCCCAAATCACTTCCTTGGATATCTTTATAACAATACAGTTCCTGAGCTGTCTAAATACTCAACATGATATTGTTCAGTTGCTTCAATATCTTAAAATATTTTGTGAAAAAATTTGTAAATCCTTCTCTAGCATATAACATACTCGTATGAATAAATTATATTACTAAAATGACATTTTAATTTTCTTCAGATGGCAAGTTTATTTTGGAGCTTGCTCGTTCTAAGGATGGCGAAAAAGGTGGCTGGGTTTCGGTGCCGAGAAAAATATTCCGAACACCATCGGCTGCCACATCATCGACTGTAACACCATCGGCGACTGCATCGACATCAGCTGGGATAATACCCCCACCCTTGACGGCATCCCCAGCAGCGGTGATAAGTGGGAGTGTTGGTACTGGTGGTGTCTCCTATCCAAAGAATGAATGTTCCAACTCATTAAGTTGTAGGTTCAATCACACATGTAACAAAAATAATATAGAACTAATAAAACATTTATCTTTTTACATTTATCGCTTTTTCTCATAGTTTCGGATGACAATAGTTCTTTGCAGTCGTCACCATGGCAAAGAGATCATTGTTGGAAACAGGCGGCGCCACGAAAAAATTTGTCAAAAGAAATGGCGTTATTTTATCAGAAGCCCGCATGTCGAAAATTGACAGCCCAGGCTGTACTGTTGACTCAGAGAAAACGTAGAAAACCATACGATATGAAAACTATAGAAAATACTTCACTATTCACTATTAGTTTTAACAAAACTAATGAGCAGAAGCAACAACAGCCACAAGTGGATAATGATAAACATCAGTTAGATATTGAGGTGGAAACAAAGGCTGCAGAAGGAGACGATAAGAAAGACAAAGGAGGAATGGCTGTTAAACAATCCTCCATCGTCACTGAGGAAGACATAAAGGCTGAGATTATTGATGACAATACGAAAGGCGACGTCAAGGACGATGAAGATTGCAAAAATGCAAATAATGATGAAGCAGCAAAGGTTATGCAACAAACTGAGGTATGTAACGACGATGTTGAAATGACTAAAGTTTCTCCCATCAAGAAAGAGGACTTTGAAAACGATAATGAAATAGCAAATACAGATTGCAAGGAGGATGGAAAGGAGGATGTGGTGGAAAAAATGAATACCAGTGATTGTGATGGCGGCGGCGATGAAAGTGTGTTGGAAACTTCTATGAAATCATCATCATTGAATGGTAATGTCTCAAATGAAGATTCCCATAAACATGTTTCAGGAACTGTATCAGCATCGACAAAGACAACAGAAACAGAATGCAGCAAACAAGGAGATGAAGAAAAAAGACTTAAAAAGCCAGAAAATATTAAAAACAGAGCCAAGCTCAATACTATCGTACAAAAACTAATAGATGCTTCGGCATCACGTTTAGCAGCTCATTCTACTCATTCATTTAAACAACAACAAAATTCAGCAGGCGCCAATGCCGCTGCCGCCGTTTCATTTACAACACCCTCATTTAGTTCGCCTTCTATTTCATCGATTTCGCTTGCTGGTCCTACAGGTGGAGGAGCTAAAAATCAAAATTCCAAAGTGTCCCCACCATCGAATACTGCAGCCTCACGTCTAGTCGAATATCATCAACAACATGTATCACCACGCAAGCGTATATTGCGTGAATTTGAAAAGGTATCTTTGGAAGATAATGCTGCAGCTGCTGGTGGTAAACGCAGTCGTGCCAAGGGAAATAATTCTGTCAATTCGGCGACGAGTGGTCATTCTCCAAATCTGGTATCATCTCCAATGAGTAAAATTGCAACATCTTCGATTGGTGGTGCGTCGTACACTTCAAATGCCCCCCAACAATCAAAATCTACAACATCCACTGCTGCTCCTACTAAACTTTATAGTTCGTACAGTATACATTCACTTCTAGGCGGTAGCACCGGTTCAAATTCTTCAGCTTCACCTTCATCTTCATCGTCGTCTTCTAAGAAATCGTCCGATTTACCAGCTACAATAACTAGCAATACTTTGGGATACTCTTCTTCATATCATCAGCATCAATCGCCAACGTCCCATAATGCTAGCCACAATTACCACCACCAGTCACCAAAATCCCCAGATGCAAATGCCCCATCCTCTGGTAGTGGTGGTGGTAAATCTCCTTCCAATTCGGCTTCCAAATTGAAGAGGTCTCCGCCTTATAGCTCCCCCATGCGCGAAACTCATTCCAGGAGTCCTACTACTAATTCCGGTGCAATTACTGGAGGATTGGGTTACGATTATGGCAGACGTTCTCCGCGATTAATAACAGACGTTTATAACAAAATGAAATTTCCCGGATTAGGGGACAATTCCGGTTCACCTCAACATCCACAACAACAGCAGCATTATCATCAAGCCGCACCACCACAAAGTTATTATTCACCATATATGACGTCACCCCATTATGTACCACCCCCACCATCTACTTTGGCAGCAGCATCAAGTGCTCTCTCACCGTCAACAGCAGCAGCAACAACATCAAGTCAAGGTGGCACACCGTCATCCTCATCGAATGCGCCAAATAGCTCTCGTTCACCTCGTCATCATTCATCAGCATTTCGTGCTACGACACCAACTTCATCCAACGCCATGGCAGGAGGAGGAGGAAATATTTCAAATCATTCAACAAACATTCCATCGACACCAAGAGGAGATTTATCTCCACAGAGATCAACGACAGCTTCACCACGTGAAACTACACCTCGAACTGTACCAAAAAAGACTGCTTCAATACGACGACAATTTGCTTCTCCGACAACGAACAACAATAGTAGTTGTCCCTCGCCTACTACAGAAAATCGCAATGAGGATAATGATCGAAGAACTCCTGTGTCACACCAACAGCATCTATTGCATCGTGCCTCACCAGGCAGTGCAAATATGCAGGGTGGCTCTCCTTTACATCCATATTCATATATGTACGCTCCAGGAGCAAATAGTCCCCATCATCCTGCTTCAGCTGTTTCGCCGACAAGTAGCAATCCTTCAACGGCGGCAGCCGCCGCAGCCGCTGCAGCTGCAGCTTCGTACATTCCAGCCGTTGTGGGTTCGCCTTATTATCATCCTTACTTTTCAACACTGGCGGCTATGCGACATCCACAAATGTGGATGCAACATTATCAAAGTGCTGCTGCTGCTAATCCTGCTCTGTTACAAGCATCTCGGCATCCAGCAATGTTATCGGCAGCGGCAGGTGCTGCTGCTGCTGGGGCTCGTTTGTCACCACCCTACCACGGTTATCAATATAATGGTGTAAACAATGCAGCCGCATTAGCAGCTGCAGCCGCCGCTGCCGCTGGTTTCGGTAGCGGTCCTTCAGCGGCTACCCCTCCTCACCACCATTCAGGCAGCGCATTGCCACCGCCTCCACCTGGATCAATGTTCAATCCAATGGTTCACGGTAGTATGACATCATCACATCCAGCTGCGATGCATGCAGCAGTAGCCGCAGGTTTAGTCCCTGCCACAGCCGTAGCGGCGGCATTAGGGTCAGCGCAACCAATGACTGATACAACAACAGATCTTTCCAAAGCATCAAAGAACAATTATTCATCTAGCTCATCATCATCATTAGCGTCTTCGTCACCATTACCAGGTACTGGCAACAATTCTGCAATGTCGTCGGTTTCAACGGCGACATCTCTTAATTCGCTGTATCCCACTAGCAATAAGGATGAACAAAGTTCAGGTAAGTCGTAAAGAATTTAAAAAGTTGGACAAGACATGAATGAAAAACTCTAAACAGTTTTTTCACGTAATTAAAAAAAGTTGACAATTTTTACATCCTCAATTAAATTAATACATACATATGTATGTATGTATGTATGTACATATGTATGATTGAACATTTTATACGTCAGATTATGTATTTGAATCAATTTATTAAAAAACCAGTAAGGAAAGGCTAAAGTCGGGCGGTTCCGACTTTATAATACCCTACACCACTCTCGTAATATTGAATAACTCTGATATATAAAGTTTGTAATTCATGTATAAATTGTTTACATAAATTTACTTTTGGGACATTTTATACTTAAATAATACCATGTACCACAGTGTGGTGTAGGGTATAAAAACGATTGGATCTAAAGAGCCAAATCGGATGAAACATATATATGGGAGCTATAGCTAAATCTTTACCGATTTTCTTCAAATTCGGCAATGTTGGTTCATGAATCAAGAAACTCTACCATTCTAAATTTCAAAACGATTGGATGTAAAATATAGCTTCTATAGAACTAAAGGGCCAAATCGGACGAAACATATATATGGGAGCTATAGCTAAATCTTAAGCGATTTTCTTCAAATTCGGTAGTGTTGGTTCATTGATCAAGAAACTCTACCATTCTAAATTTCAAAACGAGTGGATGTAAAATACAGCTTTTATAGGACTAAAGGGCCAAATCGGACGAAACATATATATGGGAGCTATAGCTAAATCTTAACCGATTTTCTTCAAATTCGGTAGTGTTGGTTCATGGATCAATAAACTCTACCATTCTAAATTTCAAAACGATTGGATGTAAAATACAGCTTCTATAGAACTGAAGGCCCAAATCGGACGAAACATATATATGGGAGCTATAGCTAAATCTTAACCGATTTTCTTCAAATTCGGTAGTGTTGGTTCATGGATCAAGAAACTCTACCATTCTAAATTTCAAAATGATTGGATGTAAAATACAGCTTCTTCAGGACTAAAGAGCAAAATCGGACAAAACATATATATGGGAGCTATAGCTAAATCTTAACCGATTTTCTTCAAATTCGGCAATGTTGGTTCATGGATCAAGAAACTCTACCATTCTAAATTTCAAAACGATTGGATGTAAAATACAGCTTTTATAGGACTAAATGGCCAAATCGGACGAAACATATATATGGGAGCTATAGCTAAACCTGAACCGATTTTCTTCAAATTCGGTAGTGTTGGTTCATGGATCAAGAAACTCTACCATTCTAAATTTCAAAATGATTGGATGTAAAATACAGCTTCTACAGGACTAAAGAGCAAAATCGGACGAAACATATATATGGGAGCTATAGCTAAATCTTAACCGATTTTCTATTAACGATACATCGTTAAATCGACTCAGCTAGTGATTCTGAGTCGATCGGTATACTTTAAGGTGGGTCTAGCTGTGTTATTTTCAGGTGTTACAAACATCTGCCGTGAAACAAACTTATAATACCCTGTACCACAGTGTGGTGTAGGGTATAATGATTGAATCAATAAATCTTCTTAACGAAGATCGGTAACATTTTTTATCAGAATTTTAATTGTGGCACACATTTCTTTGTTGAGTGAAATTCTGGCAAAACTTTTCAAAATTAGTGACCTGGCGTATATAAATGGACTTTAAGTTATGTCCATAATTTGACTCTTGAAATAGAGTATAATTAAGGAGCACCTTGTCAATAGCCATACTAAGCTATTTTTTCTTAATTTTTTTTGAGGTCGTGGGATTTAGCGTGCCGGGTAAGAAATTTAATCCTATTGGTCTGAAACCAAGCATTACACATTTTGGATGTTTGTTTGGGATCGTTATCCCGTTGAAACCTGCAGATGAAACACATCTCTTCTTTAGAAAATGAAAAAATCACCTCCTTAAGTATGTTAGGGTACTTAAATAGATCCATTATCCCATACATTTTATGAATTGGCCCCCAACCCTAGACCATTATATTGCCTCCTCCCTGCTTGACAGTTGCTTTTCAATACTTACCCAGAAGTACTTCCAAAAGAATATCATTATAAGTACTTCCAAATCATAGGTATGAAAATTTTTTCGGCATTTAATGAAGTTCTCCTAAATAACTAACCAAAATGTAATTTTGGAATGTACATTTTTAACCCAACAATCAAAACGATTGATGTAAAATAAAGCTTCTGAAGTGGTAAAAATTCGTCAATTTAGGTCAGGTAAGACACGCATCGTGCTTAAATTTAAAATTATGGAATGTGAGATACCGCTTCTATAGTGCAAAAGGGCCGAAATATATATATAGGTATACATATCTAAAAATAAACTAATTTTCTTCAAATTTAGTATTGTCTGATGTACGCCAAGAACTTCTTTCTGCCAAATTTTATACAGATCGGTAAAAAAAATTTGTGTATATATATTGCATACAACGGTTGCTATTTATATTTCGGTCCTGGCAATCCTGGTGAAAACTGGAACTTCCATTGGAAAGTATGACATTTTTTAGCATAGCTTCACTCAGACCGTTTTGTCATTTGAGCGCGAATTATTTTGGTTACAGTGTGTTGAAAATTCAGCTCCAAAACATGCTTCAGGTGTCGAAAAACGTTGACCAAGCAGTTTTCTCTTGATGTGAGTGAATAAGAATAAGTCATTGGGTGTCAAATCAGGGCTGTACGGCGGATGACCCATCAATTCGACGTTTTGGCCGGTCAAAAAGGCGCTCGTTTGAGCCGATGTGTGCGAGCTCGCTTTGTCATGGTGCACAATGATTCCTCTTCTCTTGTTCGTTTTTCGAATTTCTCCGAAGACTTCTGACAAACAAATTGTGGTGTACCACTCAGAATTGACGGTCCTACGTTGCTCAAGCGGAACAGTCGCCACATGACCAGTTTTGCCGAAGAAACAGGCGACCATTTGCATTGAAGTGCTTCTTCCACGAACAATTTTCGTTGGATTTGGCTCGTCTTCGAAGACCCACACGGTCGATTGCTGTTTTGTTTCGGGCTCATACGCATAGATCCAAGATTCGTCACCTATGACGATCTTATAAACGTCTTTTGAAGCACCGCGATCGTATTTTTTCAAAATTTCTTTGCACCAATCGACACGAGCCTTATTTTGAGCGATTGTCAAATTGTGCGGGATCCAACGAGAACAAACCTTTTTTACGGCCAGGTGTTCATGCAATATCGAATGTATGCTGGTGGAAGAAATGCCCAAGGATGCCTCTATCTCACGGTATGTCACATGACGACCTTGCATTATCAGTTCACGCACGGCATCAATGTTCTCTGGTACAACGGCCGTTTTTGGACGACCTTCGTCTTTGAGCGAGCGTCGGCCATGATTGAATTCATTAAACCAGTTTTTTACAGAGCTATAGGATGGTGGTTCATCGCCATACAAAGATTTAAGTTCATCGATGCACTCTTGTCGTGATAATCCACGTCGAAAGTTGTGACAAATGATCGCACGAAAATGTTGACGAGTTAATTCTATTTTTTTTTTGCCAAATTGATAGTGACCAACACTGGCGTGTTCATTTACACGGACAGTCAGGCTGATATCTAGAGGCCACATCCCTAAATTCACAAACATCCCTCGACAGCCCTTTAACATGCACCTTATATGGGTACCTGCGCGTAGGGATATCCCGAGGAACTGCAAAGCAGATTAACTTGCTAGGAAAGAGACGACATTACAAATTTTTAAAGAACTTCCATATATGGTGCGCCAGCGTCTACGTGCAGGCTTAGGCAAGAGGCAATCAGGCAGTCCAATGATAGATAGACAGAAATCGACACCTGTATGGAGCTATGTAATTTTTTGCCCAAATACGACATAAGAGGGTTAAATATCTCCTCACAATAGAAAGTAAAAATACTGTCTTCGTTACTTCTGACGAGACATGGCCTAATCGACGAACACGGCAGGAGGTTGGGGCTTGTGTCCAATGACTTCTGCAAAAGATGTGGAGATGAGGAGGAAGTAGAGAGCATTGAGTACCTGCTTTATTACAGTCCGTCATTAAGTAATGGATATACTGGTAGTCTGACAGATCTTTCCGGTACCGATATTCGTACTATTGATAACCTTGTTTCGATGAAGGGGCATCTGAGTCCGTGGTATCTTTAGGGACCTATATTGGTCTAAGACAAAACTGACTCACCCTAACCTTAACTTTAAACCTAGGGTCGTATTATGTACGGTCTTTAATATTTTTTATTTATTCAGAAACATATACTCGTATACTGCAAAAATCTTGAAAGTACTTATTAAATAACTGTCTCTGACCAATTTGCTTCACCTGTCATATTTTGTTCGCAATCTTTTCTAATTGACATGACAATAAACTAAATATTAACTTTAATTTTTATTTTCTTTACAGATGTACCCTTAAATTTATCCAAGCATTGAAAATTAACGGGAATTAAATATTTCCCCCCCGTTAAAACAGCAAAACTATTAGGAAAACTTATGTAAGTGTTTAAGTTTATACATTCATTTTATTTCATTTCAATTACACATAAACGTGTTAAGAAAAAAAGAAAGAGAGATTAAGTAGTTTATATAGCATTTGATAAATGACTAACTATAAATAATTTCATAAAGATTCGTGCATTTAGCTGCAAACTCAAATAGAAACAAACATAAGAAAGAGAAAAACAACAAATATCTTAACTTCATTACTTTTATATAATTGTATATGTTTAACTGTATTATTTAGAACAAAACAAACATATACATCCTTATTTTAAAAAAGGAGTACATAATATACATACATATATACATAAACAAACAAACCAACCACTAATAATAACATAAAATATACTATGTACACATGGAAAAGAATTTACAAAACTAAAAAAGTATATAAATAGGTATATTTTTTATAATAATAAAAGAAAGACTAAATATTTTTGCGTTGAGGTTTTGTTTTTTTCTGTTTTTAGCTTCTAAAAAAGGATTCCTTGGTTTTAATTCTGAAAAAAGAATGAATCTCAAAAGAAAAACAAAAAATATATTTTTTAAAAACAAATAGACTGAATTTTATACGCGAAAAAGAAAGATTTTTTACACACACATACACACTGCATTTCTTAACTTTCCACAAATTAAGTAATTTTTTTTATTATGGAAACAAAAAGAAAACAAAATCGATTGTGCCTTTCTGTAATGGAAACAAATATAACTTGACAACTATTTTGACCAAAAAATAAAAATACATACATATATACGTTTTCTTATACAAATTAAAAAAAATAAAATGTTACTAACCAAAACGCCACTGAAACTGTTTTCCTTAAGGTACAAATTCGTAAGGAAAAAAGAAAGAACATAAAAGTAAATAAATATTTTATCAAAAAAAAAAATTACAAGCTATTGCTGAAAGCGCAGGCGCATTAAATATTATTTGTTCTTCTTGGAACACTAAAGAAAAACTAAGTAATATGGAAAATTGTTGACATTGTTGTAGTGACTCTCTTCCATATGGATGCTGGACATTAAATTTAACGAAATATTCTTATAATAGAGAATAAAATGTGTAATTTATACCTTAAGAGGAAGGTCTTCACTATTCTATTGAATAAGACATTTTTGTAATACGTTTTTACATTGACCTCTCTTTTATGAAATAGGCCCTTTTTCTATTATGAAAATATTTCTGTTTTTTGTGTTCTTGTTGAATATTTATTTTCCTTCTCAAACATAATCAAAATATGGTTATCAATTTAAATATTTTTTTTTTGTAATAGAGAAAATAAACTTCCAAGATGTATTTTATGTTAAAAAATATTTCATTAATCAATCTGAAAATATTCTTATAAAGGAAAAAATACACTACTCGGTACTGGGTTTTTCCTCTGTGAAAATGTTTTCGTAACTTCCTTTTAATATAATATTAAATACTGAACTTGAAGGTTAACCATATTGGTCGTAGCAAAATTTTCGGACGTATTCCAATTCTACATGGAATTCTAAGAAAAAAATTCGAATTTTGAAAACAATGTTTGCTAGGTAATCAAAGCGTTTAATCATTTAGGGAACAATTTTAATGTAGAAGACTTTGTAATACATAATACGTGTCCGAGAATGAGGCGCAGAAGACCATCAAGAAATTTTCTGAAACGATTAATGATTTACCTCTTTGATTACCCGGATGTAAATCGAACTTACCTACCTTTATCTTCAGTATTTCATAACATTTTATAATTTTGTAGTTTATGAAAGGTTCATAGAAATAATCACACAATTATTCTAATTGTCGTCGTAGCAAAAATGCTTCATTTCGGATCATATTTGTCTGTAATTAGCACTAGACTTCTGGAATAAAGGTGTATGTTATATGTAAACATGTATCGACGAGAATCACGTCAAGTGATCAAAAAAATTTCCTAAGGTCTCCGATTTTGACGTAATTTGGTGGAAATGTTAAGTATGGTGGCATAATATGGAGGATAACAAAATTGTTCCAAATTCTTCAAATCTATGCTGCCCCCCTAAGATAGATCCTAAGATTTTAGTATTTTTAAAATACTTACCTTTAACGTTTTTTAACCTTCGCGCCTTTAGCTTTAGGTTAGGTTGGCAACCGATTTTAACAGCTCACATAGACCAATTTAGATCCCTAACCTAAAATTAATAGGCATGAAAGTTAAGAAACGTTAAAGCTAAGTATCTCAATACTACATTAAGTGGAAATGTGACTTTCTTTCTTAAGAAGGCAGTATGGGAAATAAGAAGCCGGGCAAAAATGTCGCAAAATTACTTACATTCGAATGCTCATAACTTTTGTTTTATAAGACATATTTAAATATTTTGTTTTGATCTAGATTTATAAAGACTTCTTCTTTAGTAATATCAATGTTGACGCTGTTCGGAAGCTGCATCACGTATTTATGTTTTATAAATATTAATTAAAATCGAGTTAATATAATAAAGCGATAAAGCTTATTTTGACCTATATGTCCCGAAAATTTAATCTTGGGAGTCGGTAGTTTTTGAGATATCAATAAATGAATTGTCTCCTATTTATGGGGAACACAATACACAAATCATCTAAAATCAAAATCAATATATATTTTTAAATGTGAACACAGTAGTTCGAATACAAAAATTGGAAAAAACTTTCTTATTCTTTTTTTATTTCTAATATTTAATATTTAATATTTTAATTTTATCTCTCATAGTTTTGAAGATTTTTCTGAACATTTTTTTATCCTCCATATTAGGGCACCATACATTTCCACCAAGTTTCGTCAAAATCGGAGACCTTAAAGACATTTTCTAGTTCATTTAATGTAATTCTCGTCTATTATAAATCTTTTATAAATTAATGTGAATTGTTTGAAAGAGTTTCAATATTTAAAAGAAATTAACTATGTTTTCTTTTCTGATAAAATAATTATAGTTTAGCCAACAAAATGATATCTATACAATGAGACAGTTTTCTTAGAAAAAATAGATAAGTCTCGCTTTACACGAGGCAGTGGAATTCCTCTCGCTTCTCTCTCCGATGATAGGCAGAATTGCTTTGGCTAAAATTGCCTCGGGTAAAACGGTACTAACATAGTTATGTAGAAAATTTTAAACTTAAAAAATCCTCAAATTGAATTAGATTATACATCATGAAAATCGAGCAAATACAATTAAGCAACAATATTTAAAAAAAAAACATAGTACTATATACATTCTGTTTCATTAGCAAGAAATTCGACATAAATTTATTTTATGGTAGTGTTTATTTTTAAAGATATTTTTAATCGAGTTTTTAAAAAAGAAACTTCACATTTTCAATTAAACTTCAATCCGATTGGAATATTTTTTATGATTTCAATAAAATTTCCAATAATATGTGTCACAGTGTAGATGATATTCATTTAATTTTTTTTTGACAAAAAATCACATATTTGTCAATGTTATTTTAGCATAAATTAAACATATTATTTTATGAAATTAATTGCAATAGAGGTCGCTACATATTTTCTGAGAAAATTTTGTAAAGAGCATGGAAATAAACGTTATTTTGGGATCAGTAATTAAAAAAAATCTTTAAAAATAAATACGCCTTTTTATAGTTTTGTTGCTTCAGCACTATTATGGGTCCAAAACGTTATTTTGCATAATGTTCTTTTTTTATATGTATAAACATTAATCGATTAATATTAATTCAATTTCGAAGATCTTTTTTCTAATTATTTTTTTTTAATTTTATATCTTAATCAACAAATTCCATCTGCGATTTTCAAATAGAAAAAAAGAGTTTGAAGATTTTCCATACTATTTAATTTTTCTTTAGTTCATTTTACTACAAAAGATCTTATGACAAAAGTAAAAACAAACTAATCTACATCAAGGACTTTGAAATGTACAAAAACGACTTTTTTTAAATCAAACAGGCACCTCCAAAATAAACTATAACTCAAGACAAAAAGAAAACAAACAAATGCAGTGTTAGGAGAAATTAAAATAATACAAAAAATACTGAAAATTCCTATAAAGACAAAAAATATTTAAAGAATACATTTTTAAATAAAATATTTACAAAAATAACAAACAAACAAAAATGTTGAAAACGTTTATGTATAACTTTTATATTTAACAAATTATTGTACAGTATTTCTAATATTTTTAAAGTAACGAAAAAAACAACAGAATAAAACTCTAGTAATCTTCTTAATGATTGATGTGTAGATTTTGCTAAAGAAATTCTTAGTACTAAAGTAGAAAATTCCCCTACTACTTTACTTTATGTCTTTAAGTTAATTTTTGTGAAATTACAAATCAATGGTTTAAAATTGAAGGTATAAAATAAAATGGTCCGAAAAAAGAAAATCCGACTTATAAATTGGATCAAGAAAATGAAAAGTAGTCCACCATAACTCAATAATTATAGTCCAAAAGTAAATGAAAAATTGCTAAAATATGAAAAAATGTTCCAATTTTTATATTAAAACCGTGGATGCCCCATGTAAAATCGATGTTGTTGATTGTCATCTGTTTCATTAGTGTTAGGATTATTAGTAAAGACGAGAGAATAAAGCTGCGACTGATTAATTGATACTCGTGAGTGATTCGACAATTAGCTCCATTGTACAGATCTTGGGTCAGATGGATCAGTGTACTAAATCTTTAATTGCATTTATGCTTTATTTGTTCACTGGAAAGTCTATGTATCGAATTGTATATCCGATACCACACTTTGGTAAGGGTATTATGACTTTGCGCATTTATTTGTAACGCATAGAAGAGAAAAGACAGACCCATAGTTTATTATACCCATCGACATAGAATCGGTCCATGTTTTGATATAGCCCACATATAAATAACCCTTTTGCTTATACTTCTTGACGCTCTGTGGAACACACCTTTTAACTGATTTGGCAAAAATATAGGCATATACATATATTGAATATTGCATTAAATTGCCCCTAGTGAAAAAGGGGCACATCGGTCTACGGTTTGATGTAGACTAATTATAAAGGTCGGTTCCGATTAGTTGGCGCTCTAGAGATCACTTTTCGTTTTCAAACGATTTCGCTGAAATGTAAACATTTATAATTTATATATCATTACTCGAGCCTACTGAAAATAGAACACATCGGCCCATGTTTTTATGTATCCCCCATATAAAGTTGCCCTCCAATTAGACGTTTTGGCGCTTTGGAGAAAGCATTCTTTTTTTACCGATTTGATTAAACTTGAGTATTTTGAACTTTATATTGCTTTAAATCATTCCTCCAAGAGTGATATATACGGGCCTGTTCTGTAATCACACGATTTGATATCACGGTGATTTTCAAAATACCATCGATTTTAAAACTATTATTGGTGCTCGGAAATGGTACGATTTATTGTTTAAAGTAAACAACAATCAATTTAAACCAACTATACCAAAATCGGACGATTTTCGAACCCTCCAAGAGTGATTTTAAAATCGGTGATATTACTAAACCACCGTGATATCAAATCGCGTGATTTCAGAACAGTCCTGATATATACAAGGTCACTTCTGATTAAACTTCTTGGAGCTCTAGAGAACGTATTTTTAACGGATTGTGCTGAAATTCTATGTAATAATGGTTTGATGAAGCCCCTATAAATTCTTTATGTATTGCTAGGCAAATACTGTTTGAGGGTATTACATAGTCGGCCACTCCCGACATTTGTCTTTCCTTATTGGTTTTCTAATAGTTTCAATAAATTGTTTAAAAGAGCTAAATTCTTAATATTGAATACAGTAAGATCTCCATTCTAGGTTTTAATTTCCTATATATATACGAGTATATCGATACCTCCATTCTAAAACATGCTAAGTCGACTTAGCATGTTTTTAGGGACATTGCATTTTTCTAAATATTCCCAATTATATTCAGTCGAAATATGGTGTTTATCAAAACAGTACAGGTCATTCATTCAATTTTCGTTATAAAGGAATTCCACACAAATTTAAAAAATGCATCAAACTTTGGTCGTCTCTCCTGAAAACCGACCTTTTTGCACTAAGTTTAGAATGAAAGTATCGATCGATCTCTGATTTTCTGGAATAACAGCACATCTCAATAAATGAAAATGTCCAGAAGAGCCAAAATAATGTTATTTTCTAGCAGTAAATTTGATACTAAATGCGCTTGTTTGGGAGTTGAAAAATCAAAAATTTGGCATACCTAGGAGTGTCATATATGAATCCATAGATAATGATTAGCTGAATGCATTTTTGGAATAATCGCGAACGCCTCTGTTCTGTATTCCGATTGTGGCTTGAGTCGAAATTTTTCGCTGGGATTCAAAATTCTGATCTTGTTAGTTCGGACCCAAATATGTTTGCAATGTATCAAATAAGTTCGAATAAGAAAATAAAGGCAACCTGCGGTTACGGAGAAACTTCAAAAGTCATCACAAAGAAATTATGAACAATTTTATGAATTATAAATTCGTATTCATTCCACTCTCGGAATACAGAAAGGGGTTGGAAGTCGGGAATTTCTGACATGTGCGGTTATTCCAGAAAAGCACAGATATTTCAATCATTGAAAAAATTTCCAAAAGTTCGGAAAAAAAAATTTCAAAATTATGTGCAAAATGTGGGATTATTCTTAATTAACAGCTTAAAAACATCTAAAAAATTTCATATCATAATTCTATGTTCAATCATTAAAAAGTTTATTTGCCAAAAAAAAAAAAAATCAAACAAATATTTACAACTTTACATATTCCCATAGTAATATTATACATATACATACAATATATTTAAAGAACAATATAAAAACAAAAACTTATTCCATTGGAAGAAATTACGCACAATGTGTAATATTTTCAATAAAACTAAGCATTATTATACGTATTTGTATATTTTTATTTAATTATGGAAAAAAAAACTAAACGCTCATATTTTTTTCTTCAATTAAAATATGTCTATTCCATTTTTGATCATTTTTTACGAAGCCCTGTACATTTGAAGTAAGAAGTAATATTAGTTGTTTGTGTGTACTGCTATATAAAACCATTTTGTATCATACATTTTATATTTTACACAGACATAAGTGTATAAACCTTAAGAGTTTATATATGTCGTTTCAATATTATTACGTTTTTTTTAGTTGTATTCATTCTACTTTAACTAAATTAGTTTTTTTATTTTTATCTTAAATGGATGTTATTATGTTAAATACCATTATTATTATTATTATTCAATGCAAAAATACGAATAAAAAATAGTAATAAATAATAAACTAGTTTTTAATTTAAAATTATTTTACATTAAAATTACCAAGCAAAAAAATGAAAGGATAATTTCATCAAATATAAACCATTATTTATAGTTGTAATATTAATGAGATATGATAACAGACACGAAAACAGAAACATTTAAACTTTTATTTTTTGCCTACACGTCGAAGAATATAAATATATATGTTTATGTATTTTAAAAATATATATAAAAATATAAATATATTAAAGAAAAATAAAAATATATATGCGTTTTATTAAATGTTCGGATAGACTATTTTGTCCGACATATACAGGGTTTGGGAATTGATGAACGCCGACTCTGGCAGATCCAATGGAATGCTGTAATTCCTCAATATTCTCAATATTTTTCGTTTGACATTTTCACAACGTTCTTCTAGCATCAATAACAACTTTATTACAGCTTCAGCCATTTTTTCTAACTTTAAGGCAAAATTTTGAATGCGCAAAAATGTTACCAAATCAAAACAGCAGATTCGAACATTGGTTTCGAAGCAGGCCAAAAACAAAAACAAGACGATTTTATGACACCAATTTATATCGGAATCGGTTTTCAATTCCGACTCGGATTCTGCTTCAACCCCGATAGTCTTAATAGGGATGGGGGGGCTTTAAATTGGTCTTCCACACTAATTACACCATGCAACAAACAAATTTTTTTTTGTGTCTTAGACCTAATAATTTTTTTTTTGTGTATAGATTGTGGCATATACTGTTATATAAAATCAAAACCAAAAATTTTTTAGAGTATAAATTTTTTGGAGTATATGCCCGACCAGGTCGACTTATACGTTAAATTGAAGCTACTAATGTGGGCTACCAATGTTGGAAATATCTCTTTCACTTAGAAACAGTGGTTTTGTAACAGTAATTAAACAAATTGGAAAAAGTAGATTTTTTGAAAAAAAAATCCTGGGACAAAAAAAAACATAAAAAATAGAAAAAAAATCGATAAAAATATTTTATTTTTTAAAAGTTTGCATTCCAGCGAAGAAAATAATGCCTATTTGAAAAAAATATATGGATAAATGTAGAAATTATAGCCCTTTTGGTAGAGGTAAGAGAATTTCTGTTTAAATAGCGATTTCATTTATTACTTTTATTTATATTATGTACACTAGCTGGACCCGGTCCACTTCGTTGCCCCCACACTTCAGATTTCTGACAGTAGGAATCTCTTTAATCTATTCGTAGGTACGAACAGTAGGAATCTATTCGTAGGTACGAACAGTAGGAATCTATTAGTAGGTACGAACAGTAGGAATCACTTCGTTGGTCCACTATTTGCAAATTTTTTTTTCCAAAACCATCTCAGACAAAATAGCTTTCAAACAAAAGAAAAAATTTTAAAATCGGTCCAGTGGTTTGAGCGTCTATAAAACACATACATACATACATACAAACATTTTTTCATTTGTATTATATACTAGCTGGACCCGGTCCACTTCGTTGCCCCCACACTTCAGATTTCTGACAGTAGGAATCTCTTTAATCTATTCGTAGGTACGAACAGTAGGAATCTATTCGTAGGTACGAACAGTAGGAATCTATTAGTAGGTACGAACAGTAGGAATCACTTAAAAAATTGCCTTATATATAAAATGGACCCGGTTCACTTCGTTGGTCCACTATTTGCAAATTTTTTTTTCCAAAACCATCTCAGACAAAATAGCTTTCAAACAAAAGAAAAAATTTTAAAATCGGTCCAGTGGTTTGAGCGTCTATAAAACACATACATACATACATACAAACATTTTTCCATTTTTATATATATAGATAGCTGGACCCGGTCCACTTCGTTGCCCCCACACTTCAGATTTCCGACAGTAGGAATCTCATTAATCTATTCGTAGGTACGAACAGTAGGAATCTATTCGTAGGTACGAACAGTAGGAATCTATTCGTAGGTACGAACAGTAGGAATCTATTAGTAGGTACGAACAGTAGGAATCACTTAAAAAATTGCCTTATATATAAAATGGACCCGGTTCACTTCGTTGGTCCACTATTTGCAAATTTTTTTTTCCAAAACCATCTCAGACAAAATAGCTTTCAAACAAAAGAAAAAATTTTAAAATCGGTCCAGTGGTTTGAGCGTCTATAAAACACATACATACATACATACAAACATTTTTCCATTTTTATATATATAGATAGCTGGACCCGGTCCACTTCGTTGCCCCCACACTTCAGATTTCCGACAGTAGGAATCTCATTAATCTATTCGTAGGTACGAACAGTAGGAATCTATTCGTAGGTACGAACAGTAGGAATCTATTCGTAGGTACGAACAGTAGGAATCTATTAGTAGGTACGAACAGTAGGAATCACTTAAACAATTGCCTTATATATAAAATGGACCCGGTTCACTTCGTTGGTCCACTATTTGCAAATTTTTTTTTCCAAAACCATCTCAGACAAAATAGCTTTCAAACAAAAAAAAAATTTAAAATCGGTCCAGTAGTTTAAGCGTCTATAAAATGCATACAAACATTTTTCCATTTTTATATATATAGATAGAAGATAGATAGCTGGACCCGGTCCACTTCGTTGCCCCCACACTTCAGATTTCCGACAGTAGGAATCTCATTAATCTATTCGTAGGTACGAACAGTAGGAATCTATTCGTAGGTACGAACAGTAGGAATCTATTCGTAGGTACGAACAGTAGGAATCTATTAGTAGGTACGAACAGTAGGAATCACTTAAACAATTGCCTTATATATAAAATGGACCCGGTTCACTTCGTTGGTCCACTATTTGCAAATTTTTTTTTTCCAAAACCATCTCAGACAAAATAGCTTTCAAACAAAAGAAAAAAATTAAAATCGGTCCAGTAGTTTAAGCGTCTATAAAATGCATACAAACATTTTTCCATTTTTATATATATAGATAGCTGAACCCGGTCCACTCCGTTGCCCCCACACTTCAGATTTCCGACAGTAGGAATCTCATTAATCTATTCGTAGGTACGAACAGTAGGAATCTATTCGTAGGTACGAACAGTAGGAATCTATTCGTAGGTACGAACAGCAGGAATCTATTAGTAGGTACGAACAGTAGGAATCACTTAAAAAATTGCCTTATATATAAAATGGACCCGGTTCACTTCGTTGGTCCACTATTTGCAAATTTTTTTTTCCAAAACCATCTCAGACAAAATAGCTTTCAAATAAAAGAAAAAAAATTAAAATCGGTCCAGTAGTTTAAGCGTCTATAAAATGCATACAAACATTTTTCCATTTTTATATATATAGATAGCTGGACCCGGTCCACTCCGTTGCCCCCACACTTCAGATTTCCGACAGTAGGAATCTCATTAATCTATTCGTAGGTACGAACAGTAGGAATCTATTCGTAGGTACGAACAGTAGGAATCTATTCGTAGGTACGAACAGTAGGAATCTATTAGTAGGTACGAACAGTAGGAATCACTTAAAAAATTGCCTTATATATAAAATGGACCCGGTTCACTTCGTTGGTCCACTATTTGCAAATTTTTTTTTTCCAAAACCATCCCAGACAAAATAGCTTTCAAACAAAAGAAAAAAATTTAAAATCGGTCCAGTAGTTTAAGCGTCTATAAAATGCATACAAACATTTTTCCATTTTTATATATATAGATAGATAGATAGCTGGACCCGGTCCACTTCGTTGCCCCCACACTTCAGATTTCCGACAGTAGGAATCTCATTAATCTATTCGTAGGTACGAACAGTAGGAATCTATTCGTAGGTACGAACAGTAGGAATCTATTCGTAGGTACGAACAGTAGGAATCTATTAGTAGGTACGAACAGTAGGAATCACTTAAAAAATTGCCTTATATATAAAATGGACCCGGTTCACTTCGTTGGTCCACTATTTGCAATTTTTTTTTTTCCAAAACCATCTCAGACAAAATAGCTTTCAAACAAAAGAAAAAAATTTAAAATCGGTCCAGTAGTTTAAGCGTCTATAAAATGCATACAAACATTTTTCCATTTTTATATATATAGAAGATAGAAGATAGCTGGACCCGGTCCACTCCGTTGCCCCCACACTTCAGATTTCCGACAGTAGGAATCTCATTAATCTATTCGTAGGTACAAACAGTAGGAATCTATTCGTAGGTACGAACAGTAGGAATCTATTCGTAGGTACGAACAGTAGGAATCTATTAGTAGGTACGAACAGTAGGAATCACTTAAAAAATTGCCTTATATATAAAATGGACCCGGTTCACTTCGTTGGTCCACTATTTGCAAATTTTTTTTCCAAAACCATCTCAGACAAAATAGCTTTCAAACAAAAGAAAAAAATTTAAAATCGGTCCAGTAGTTTAAGCGTCTATAAAATGCATACAAACATTTTTCCATTTTTATATATATAGATTTGAGTTTATTTACATGAACAAGTTTCATTAGAAGTAATTGTGAGTTCTTTGTTGACGTTTGTAGATTTCGGAATCGGTTTCTCTAATGAGGAACCAAATATAATCTCCCATAATTCTTTCATCCCAGTGCCCTTGGTAACGCCGCTCGATGGACTTCAATTCTTGGTGAAACCTTTCGCCATGTTCCTCACTTACGTCGCCAAGATTCTCGAGGAAAAAGTTTAAATGAGAATGCAAGAAATTAATTTTGAGGGACATATTTACACCTGTTGGAATACATAAATCGAAAAATAAGTTGGAAGAATACATACAGTGTGGCTGATATGTAATGCAACAAAGTAAAGCGCTATATTATTTTATTTTTTTTTTAAATTTTATTGTTCAAAAGCAAAAAATGTCGGAAATAACATAAAATTGTAGCAGCAGTTTAGATTTGTTCGAAATGGCCACCTTTGGCACGAATTATGGCCTTCAAACGGCCGACAAAGCCATCAAACGCTGCACGAAAGTGGCTCTGCGGTATTATGGCCCATTCCCGGCGAAGCGCCGTCTTGAGATGATCGATACTTTGGTATTTTTTAGTGCGAACCTTACTCTCTAAAATGCCCCAGGCGCAAAAGTCCAACGGATTGAGATCCGGAGATCTTGGTGGCCATTGTGCGGTAGAAATGAAGCGAGGAACCTCCTTTATAAGCCATTCTTGGTTGACGCGTGCTGAGTGCGATGGTGCTGAGTCCTGTTGGAATGTCCATGGTCTGCGGCCGAAATGTTTGTATGCCCAGGGCTTCAATACTGTCTTTAGGACATTTTCCCGATAATATTCGGCATTTATTTTGACCCCATGGTCGATGAATACGAGCGGGGAGCGACCATCGGCCGTTACGGCGGCCCACACCGTTACCATCGGCGGCGCTTGAGTTCTGGTGGCCAATCGAAGGTGTAAATTTTCAGCTGACCTCTTTGGCAAGTAAACCCGATCATTTTGTTTGTTCACAAACTGCTCAATTTGGAATGGCTTCTCATTGGAGAAAAACAAATTCGGTAACTGGCCACTTTCGTGCAAGCGAAGCAACTCCTTGGCTCTTTCCAGTCTAACTTTTTTTGTGCATCGGTGAGCTCTCGCACTTTTTGGAACTTCAATGGCTTTAGTCCAAGCTCATTCGTTCTCGTGATATGTTCAGCTCACGAGCAATTTTTTACCACTGCGGCGTGGATTTCGATCAAATCTGGCCTTCACTTTTCGGATCATTTCTGGTGTTGTTACCGTTTTGTTCGTCCACTTTTTGGACGCGATGCAACACTGCCAGTATCACGGTAACGAGCAATGGTACGAGAAACAAAAGATTTATTCACATTTAAATGCTGGAGGGCTCTAACGATAGGCACTTGTGTTTTTCCACCCAAATATAAAGATATCACACTATCACGCTTGAATTCCATCACGAATAACTTTTCTGAATGCAATAGATCAAAATGCTTTTGTAAGCTTGTAAACAATAAAATGAACTGTCACTGAAAGAAATTTGTCAGCTATCAGACTAGCGGTTTAGAAATGATAGCAACCTGAAGTTGGTTGCAATACATATCAACCACCCTGTACATATGTGTTATATACATAAATATAAAAAATATATTTCTAACCAATTTTTTCATAATTTTTTAACAAATCATTAATCATTGTTTCATATTGCGGGCTTTTATTGGATCCAAGGAAATTTGAAACTACAAGATTAAACGACCTGCATGCTACAATTTCATCCGACGTCAAATATGTTTCGAAATTAACATTTTAGGCCCATCAAAAACTCCTTCTTCGATTTTTTGAAAAGAAAGACTTTTAATAAACTTTTTAAATATGAGATTGAATTTCCATCTTTCCTTAAGGCTTTTACAGAGTGTTTAAAGAGCCCCAGCTTAATATGCAGTGGTGGCAAAATATCGGCTATCCCAGAGGCATAACATACCAACTACTTTTAAATCGCAACAAATGTTCCAGTCATGTTCATATTTTATGTATTTTATCATTTTAGCCATTGTTTCGTATGATTCCTTAGTGTTGACAGCATGAGCAATGGGAATCGACGGTTTCTGATTTCCGTTGTGTAAAAGTACTGCTTTCAAACTTTATTTACTGCTGTCAACAAGTAACCGCCATTCCTTTGAATTGTATGTTTGATTAAGTTCCTCGAACAATCCGGGAATGTCATTGCAAAAGCATCTGTTATCCACAGTTGTATAAAATTGTTTGTAAGGTATATCACGGACTCTATAATATGATATGCTAACATCTGGGGCCAAACTATTGTACTGTTTCATCCCAGATGCAGGTAGTTCTGCCTTATCTTTGGTCAGTTCCAAATCTCTCACTAGATCAGTGAGTTGAAACTGAGTTAAAAGCGATGACTTCTGACTCAAACTTGAATCGCTCAGAGTTGAGTACTCAGTTGAACTTGATGATGTTTCCGTTAATAGGCAGTTAGCTATACATGGAAACTTCCTACTCCAATCTATTAACTAACAAAAATAGCAGTCCGCATCGTGTCTCCAAATCATTGGCATTCCAAATTGCACGTCCAGTCTAAAATTAAAACGTTTTATTCCACAAAACATTGTAATACATTAATTTTAAAGTACTTACCGCATTCTTCCACTAGTCCATCGAGTAAGATTTACATGGCTCGTTCATATTTTTAACTCGTATACCAAAATATTACACATATATTTCTTCTATTATTTTACAAAACTCACATCGATTTTTTTAATTACATATTTTCCGCAGATGTAGCAGAAATTGTCGGGATCATTTACACATTGAAAAGTTCTTTGCCTTTTACTCATACTTCGAAAAATAACTTTTTAATATTTTTCAGAAAATCGACTTATCTCTTTAAGGCGCTGAATTACACTAATTTATTAATAAGAAATTTCATTTATAAATTCCGGGTTTAAGGTTCATAAGTTATAGTACCTGTAGCTGACATATGGTTTGCTTCGAACGTAGAAACCCAATATTTTCAAGACTGCCGCGTACTACTTTGTATTGAGTACATATAATTTTACTACCTGAATATATGACCTGTATACCATGCCCCTAAAAGGCGTAACTGAATGGAAACCTCATAAATAAAAAACCACAAATATTGTTGTCCTCTATCTGAGCGGATCTCATCCAATATAGCTCTCACATTGCATATCATGTTTTATGGAGGGTTACGAACGACCATAAAACCTCGTCCTCTCTATAATTTTATAATGTATGACATCAATCCTCATAAAATAAAATACAAGTGCAATGTCTCTTATATGTCTCTCTCACATATGGCGAATTCAATATAAGTAAAAACATCAATTAAAAACGAAAAAATATGAAACAAGTTTTTTTTGAATTTCCCTAACATTTACAAAATGGCTCATAACTTTTACATCTATCCATAGATTTTTTCAGTGTTTAGACAGTGCTTTCTTTGTTACCATGCTGGCTTTTTAAAAATGTGATAATTTTTTCGATTTTTTTTCTATTTTTTATGGTTTTTTTTTGTACCAGGAAAGTGTTTTTTTTTAAAATAATTTTTTTCTCATATTTTTGACGACTGTTACTAAACCAAAAATTCTACGTGAAAGCGACATTTGCAGCAAATGTAGCCCTCATAATTCCCTTTAATCTAATGCATAACAGTGCTCAATCCGGAATAAAAAAAAATTACCATAACAAATTTTTTTAATATTTTTTTCGTGTTTGTGACACCTAATTGCACCAGAAACTGTTATCCACATCCCTTGGACAACAATTTTGTTGCATAGTGTTATTAACAATATTTGGAAAGAATAGTTTGCCAACAAAAATTACCATTAGAGCCTAATTTCAAGAAGAAAAAAACTATTGTGCTAAAAATATCTTCAAGACTCTATGTGACAATAAGCCAATCAAAGAAAAAAAGGTTGATAAAAATATATAAGATGTAGATTTAAAAAAGATCGAATAAATACAAAATCTTTTTAAATATTTATCCATGTATAGGGGGATCCATCCGAGGTTCCCAACTTTTTTAAAGAAAAAAACACAGAAAATTCAAATTGAATGGGGAATATTTATTATCATTTGAAAGAACATTCTTTGGCATTTATTTATTGAAGATTATGTCTATCAAATGTTCGCCGCGGCTACGTCTCAGATGGTCCATCCGTTGAGTCAAATTTTCGATGACTCGTTCGAGCATTTCGAATGGTAAATGCGTAAATGTTGTTCAGGCGTAAGTCTTTCCATGAAGAAATGCCAAACAATACTTAACAAAAATAACATGGCAGCATGAAACGACTCACAAAAAATTTGTGAATTTTGTATTTTTTCAAAAATATTTATTTATTCATGAATATCTATTTTGTCCCCTTCAAAGTAATTCCCCTCAGATATAATACACTTCTGCCAAAAGTTTTTTCCAATCCTCGAAGCACTTCAAATAATCATTTTTTGTGATCGTGTTCAGATCCTTCTTCGATGCCGTCTTTATCTCCTCAATCGTGGCGTAGCGTCGTCCTTTCATGGGCCTTTTCAGTTTTGGGAACAAAAAATAGTCACAGGGGGCTAGGTCTGGGGAATACGGTGGCTGCGGCACCATTACTGTGTTGTTTTTGGCCAAATATTCCCGAACAAGCAACGATGTGTGTGCAGGGGCGTTATCATGGTGTAAAAGCCAGTTTTTGTTCTTCCACAAATCCGGGCGTTTTTGGCGGATTGCTTCGCGCAATTTGCGCACAACTTGCAGGTAATATTCTTTATTGACCGTACTACCCTGTCGCAAGAACTCATAATGCACCACGCCCCTGCAATCAAAGAAAACTCTGCGCTCGGGCGTCCGGCACCCTGTTCGTCGTGCGCATCTTCTCGGCCCTCTAAGAACATTTTGTACCACCGATAAAAGTTGCTTTGGTCCAAGGTAGCTTCACCATATGCCACAGTCAACATTCGGAATGCGTCAGCGCACTTTATTTTGTTTTTCACACAAAATTTGATGCAGATTCTTTGATCCATTTTCTGAAATAGATAAAAATCGAAGACAAGTTAAAAGACATCCAAGCACAACAGCTGTCAAAAATTAGCTAAACATTCAAAATGGCCGACCATGTCAGCCCGCGGAAATTAAAAATTCGCGATATTCTTTGAACATACCTCGTATTTTATTCCATTCAGCTACTTTTTAAGTTCATTCTAAAATATGTAATGCCTCTTTAATTAATAAATAAAATTGTAGTAATTATTTTTTTCTTTAAACATTTGTTGTTTTAAAAGACCGATTTCTTGTTTATGTAATATATTAATCTATATATATAAAAATGAAACGGTCCATCTGTGTAATGGCATCACGTCAGAATGGCTGGAGCGATTTGGATGATTTTTTTTTATTCGATTCTAAATTTTCACGAGATGGTTTATATAGAAAAAAAAATTAATTGGACAAAGGGGCGTGGTACCTCCCATACAAATCGCAGGTTAAAAATCCGATATTTCTGCTCCTATTATAGGTATAGTGCTGAAATTTTGTTTGTATGCATTTAATGGCAGATTATGTGAATTTTCCAAAAATGGGCGGAATCGGACCAATGGGCGTGGCCCCGTCCATATAAGCCAAATTTTGAAATTGAGATATTTTGCACAATTTGTTAGCGAGAGTGCTGGAATTTTGTGTATATGTAAACGGTGGCAGTTTACGTGATTGGTCCAAAAATGGGCGGGATCGGACCAATGGGCGTGGCCCCGCCCACATAGACAAAATTTTGATATCTTGCACAATTTGCTAGCGGGAGTGCTGCAATGTTGCGTATATGTATCTGGTGGCATTCTACGTAATTGGTGAAAAAATGGGCGGGACCGGACCAATGGGCGTGGCCCCGCCCATATAAGCCAAATTTTGAAATTGAGATATTTTGCACAATTTGTTAGCGAGAGTGCTGGAATTTTGTGTATATGTAAACGGTGGCAGTCTACGTGATTGATCCAAAAACGGGCGGGATCGAACCAATGGGCGTGGCACCGCCCATATAAGCAAAATTTAAAAAATGTGATATCTTGCACAATTTGTTAGCGAGAGACCTGGAATTTTGTGTATATATATCCGTTGGCGATCTACGTGATTGGTCCAAAAATGGGCGGGTTCGGACCAATAGGCGTGGCCCCGCCCACAATGACCAAATTTTGAAATTTTTATATCTTGCACAATTTGCTATCGGGAGTGCTGCAATGTTGTGTATATGTATCTGGTGGCATTCTACGTAATTGGTCAGAAAATGGGCGGGATCGGACCAATGGGCGTGGCCCCGCCCTTATAAGCCAAATTTTGAAATTGATATAACTTGCACAATTTTTTATCTAGAGTGCTGTCATGTTGTAGATATGTATCTGGTGACAGTCCGCGTGATTGGTCCAAAAATTGGCGGGATCTGACCAATGGGCGGGCCACCGCCCATATAAGCCAAATTTTGAAATTGAATTATCTTGCTCATTTTGTTAGCGAGAGTGTTGAAATTTTGCGTATATGTATCTGGTAGCAGTCTACGTGATTGGCTTTCAAATGGGCGGAATAGGACCAGTGGGCGTGGCCCAGCCCATATTTTGATATATCTTGCAAGTATTATATAGGAAATACATGAACAACAATGCTCGGTATGCGATAATTACAGCTGCTCACTCCAATACAATCGCAATATGATAATGTGATGCAATATCAATGAAACAAGAATTTGGAAATTTTATAAGTATACATTTCTATTTTCTGGACTTTCCACTGAATTCGGTATTTTTTCATTCAGTGAATTTATTACTAATACCAGTAAGGAAAGGCAGAAAGTCGGGCGGGGCCGACTATATAATACCATACACCTCCCTAACAATGCGGTAAGGGTCATTGCGATAATAATTTGGAATAATTGGTAAATGTATTTTGAACCGATAATCGCAAAATTAAGCAATATTCGTTCCTAAATTGAGAAAAATCTTTCTGGAGAACTTTGTAATGATCGGAAGTAAAGTACAACTTCTATAGCGCTTTATAACCAAATCTGGAGGAACATATATATGGAGGTTATATATAAATCTGAATCGATTTTCCTAGAATACTCATTCATGTAAAATAGAAACCTGTTTCCGTCGAATTTCGTACTGATCGGATATAAAACACAGTCTCTACAGCGCTTACATGTCAAATTGGGGGTAACATATATATATGGGGGCTATATCTAAATCTGAACTGATTTTCTCCGAATTTTGCGGCATTCCTTCATGTAATAAGAAACCTCTTTCTGCCGAATTTCTTACTGATCGGATATAAAATACAGTTTCTACAGCGCTTGAATTTCAAATCGGGGGTAACATATATATGGGGACTATATCTAAATCTGAACCGATTTTCTCCGAATTTGGCAGTATTCCTTCATGTAATAAGAAACCTCTTTCTGCCGAATTTCGTACTGATCGGATATAAAATACAGTTTCTACAGCGCTAATTTTGACATGGGCAGCGAAGCGCACCGGGCTCAGCTAGTTTATTATAGAAAGGTTGCACGAGTAATAAATCTTATTTCAATATGAATTAATTTCTCAATTTTCGTTGACAATTTCATCCGTGAATAACACAGTGCGACTAGGTTTAGGTTAGGGCGGCAGCCGTATTTTTTTTACAAGCTCACATAGACCGGTTTATGTCCCTAGTGTTAACACGGGCTGAAATGCCCCTCATCGAAACCAACCTGTTTGATATACAAATTTATCGATAGTACGAATACCGGTTCTGGAAAGATCTGTTAGGCTGCCTAGAAAGGTCGACCCCAGTATGTCCAGTCGTCGTTTACTCAGAGCGGGGCACTCGCATAGCAAGTGCTCAATGCTCTCCACATCTTCCTCATCTCCACAGCTTCTGCAGAAGTGATTGGAGTCAATACCAAATTTTTTGGCGTGTTCGCCGATCAAGCAGTGTCCCGTCAGAACTGATGCTAACGTACACAATCTTTGCCTCTCTAGTGCGAGGAGATATTTTGATCTTCTCAGGTCATACCTTGGCCAGATTTGTCTTGCTACCCTGCAGGTGCCGATTTCTGTCCATCTTTCGTTGGACTGCCTGATTGCCTCTTGCCTAAGCCAAAGCTTGCACGTGGATAGTGGCGCTCCAATATATGCAAATTCTTCGAGAATTTGTAAAGTCGTCCCTTTCCTAGCAAGTTCATCGGCTTTGCAGTTTCCCGGGATATCCCTATGCCCAGGTACCCATATGAGGTGTATATTAAACTGCTCAGCCATCTCGTTAAGAGATTTGCGGCAGTCGAGGGCTGTTTGTGAATTTAGGGATGTTGCCTCCAGAGAATTGATGGCAGCCTGGCTGTAAATGACAACGCCAGTGTTGGCTACCTTTTCATCAAGCTTCGAACCATCCGTGTAAAAGTGGAGATGGTTTCTATTACCTGGTATTCTGCCGACCCATTCATCTCTGGCGGGAATCATAGTGATGTAATTTCTCTCGAAGTTGTACCCAGTTGGTATATAGTCCACTCGGTCGGTTACCATAGCACTACACTTTGATATCCTCATGTGACCATAGTTCTTGTACCTCCACATTGATAGGCAGTTTAATCTTATTGCCGCTTTGGTTGCAACTTCTCTCGCCACAGTATTAATCGGCAGTATATGGAGTAGGGCTTGTAGAGACTTAGTCGCGGTAGTCCTTAAGGCTCCGCTTATGCTCAGGCAGGCAGTTCTCTGAACCTTTGTTAGTAGGTTGGTGATGGTTAGTTTGTCAGTTGCCGTCCACCATACTACAATACCATATAACAGTATTGGACGAACTACAGCTATATATATCCAGTGGACGATTTTAGGAGAGAGTCCCCACCGCGACCCTACAGCCTTTTAGCAGGAATATAAGGCGACGTTGGCCTTCCTTACACGTTCCAATACGTTAAGTCTAAATAACAGTTTTCTATCAAGAATTATTCCTAAAAATTTTTGCACTTTCAGAAAAGACTAGATTTGTTCCATTTATCCAAGGAGTTAAAAATTTGTCGGTCGGCCCTCAAGACCCAAAAAATGGACCAGGTCAAGGACAGGGTCAATATTATACCTAATTGAAAGGAAATAGCCAGTAGATTAAAAAAAAAAACAATTTATTATGGAGTTTCTTTTAGAAAAAAAAAAACAAATGTAAGTTTTTTGTGCCATTTTAGTATTAAATATAATGCTTTATTAACTAATGCTAGCAAAATTAATGGAAAATAAACACCAAAACGCAAGCATATTTCCCAACCGAGCATTGGCGAAGAACCATAATTTTTCCATAAATGCAACTTCTAAAAGGATCAACGGATGAACGTAAAAATTTATAGAATTTAGGCTCTGGAATTCTAGAATAGAAAGTATGCGCTCTTTGGTTGTTTTGAACAATCATTCCACCGGGCTTCCCATATATTCCCATGAAGGACTACATGTATTGTCATGAGTTATCTGTATAATTTCAAAACAAGATAATAATTTCCAACATCGTAACTCTACCAATATTAAAACTGGCGTTTAGTTTTAATATTGGTAGAACGGACGTGGAAAATAATTTAATAAAAAAATAAAACATAGTTAAATGCTTATTTTGAAAGTTTAAATCAAAGACAAATAGAATATAAGAAGACATTCCTTCAGGTCGAAACGTCAAAATCTATCAGTTACGAACGAATAGGAATGAATTGTAACACGCGAAAAAACAGTATTCCGCGAACATTGATTGAACTTTTTTTGCACTTATCGATTAATATTAATTTTTTAATTGTGACAATTACAAAAAATTCGGGGAAAACGGTCTGAAAATCCGCGAAAAACCTCACTCGTTGGAATCAAATTCCTATTCGTTCGTAACTGACAATTACTCGCTACACGAAGGAATGTCTTCTTAAATTATATTGTTTTTGGTTTAAACGCCTTTACATTACTTAAATTTTTTTTTTAAGTATTTGTTCGACTTCAGACAATGACGAATAATTTTTTTTGTACCTTATTTCTCTTCGAATAGGCTCTTATTTGTATTCCTCCTCTGCATCCGAAGATGAGGAATACAAAAAAACATTGGATTTATTTAATGTTTAAAATAAACTTCAATGCAATTATATTTAAGCTAAATATACACGATTGCCAGATCGGACAACGTTATCAACCCCGTTAAAGTGCTGCAAATGTACGACCAATGACAGATTGTTAGGCAAAGGTCAATTGACAGTTTATATATTTACTATATATTTTGTAAATAAAGGCTTTTCCAACAATAGGTGTTATTTTGGTATTCAAAGAAAAATGCCATTTTTTGAGATAAATGATAGGATGTTTATTTTCTAATAAAGAGGAAGGTATGCCGTTAATAATGGCCACCACGACCACGCTTACAGGACCATAACCTTTTCATGCAATTTTCCTTAACCAAATCGCAAAGTGGCTGCCCTATGTCCTCGATAGCCTCACGAATTCTATCTTTGAGGTCTTGAATAGACGCTGGGCTGTTGGCGTAGACCTTATCTTTCACGTGGCCCCAAAGGAAGAAGTCGCAAGGTGTTAAATCACAAGATCTCGGTGGCCAATTGTGATCACCCCTTTGGGAGATAACACGGTCCGGAAACTTTTCCCGTAACAGAGCAATGGTTTCGTTGCTTGTGTGGCACGTAGCGCCGTCCTGTAGCAAGGAAACGTTGTCCAGATCAATTCCATACAACTCCGACCATAACAAATCATTAGTCATCTCTCGATAGCGCAATCCATTTACCGTAACTGTTAATCCAACCTCATTTTCGAAAAAGTAAGGTCCAATGACCCCAATTGTGATCACCTCTTTGGGAGATAACACGGTCCGGAAACTTTTCCCGTAACAGAGCAATGGTTTCGTTGCTTGTGTGGCACGTAGCGCCGTCCTGTTGAAAGCAAACGTTGTCCAGATCAATTCCATCCAACTCCGACCATAACAAATCATTAATCATCTCTCGATAGCGCAATCCATTCACCGTAACTGTTAATCCAACCTCATTTTCGAAAAAGTAAGGTCCAATGACCCCGCGGTACCATAAATCGCACCAAACAGTCACACGTTGAGGATGAAGAGGCTTCTCAACAATAACTCTTGTTGACCTAGCCACCAATGGGCCTCATCAGTCAAGATGATTTTTCGATGAATTTCTAATTTTGATCATTTCAGTGCGTTGTTGAATCGTGTATCGTTCCATTTTTAGCAATGGCGTAGTTTCTACTTGTCAAATGTCAAAGAATAAAAGCTTCAAAAGTGACAGCTACCAAAATACGGGGTGATTCAAAATAACACCTCTTGTTGGAAAACCCTGTATTTATATGCAGGATTGCCAATAAAAATATTTTAAGGACAGTGTTGCCAATAAAACGTTTTTCTTACAATGGCGTCGTTGTCACATGTAGAAACTTCGCACATCTAACAATCTGCAAATTATCTCGCAATGACTTCTAACGTTGCAAAACTTAAATTTCATGTTCACTCCGTTGCAAATTCACAGGTTTGCATTTTTCCGCCATTTTTCTGGCAATATTGTCCGATCTGCTAATCGTGTGTACTTAGCTATATTCTGAGAATTTCAATTGTCGATTGAAGTGAACAGACGTATTGTTTCAAACGAATTTCCTATCAGAAAAATATTTTTCAATTAAAACAAAAAAGAATAAATAATATATTTTCCTCTTCCCTGCGCATACCATTTAATCTTATTGATCGCGCTTTGACCTATGGATAATACATTGCCGAAGTGCAACTCGGATAAGAAACCACCAGATAAGACAGAGGCCGCATATCAACCGAAAACTTCTAAGAAAGATTATGTCGATCACATGAAAAAGAGCATGCGTTCTTCTTCATCTACGCGTAGCAATATTGGAGCTGTGTTGAAAGAAGCTGTATTCGACGACGATAGTAATAATCAAAAACTGTTTTCTAAACAAGATGCAATATCCGTTACCAATAAGGACATAAATATGAATGCGTCCGGACAAACCCATGATGCAGCTTTAAAATTATCCGACAGTAAGAAGAGGAGTCTGTCTAATTTTAAACAGACATTAACATATTTAAAACCATCAAGCTCTGCATTACAGGCATCCAACATATCGGCGATTAAAATAAACCCTTCCATTCAATCCTCAACCATAATCAATCAATTGCCATCATCAAATGAGGTTAATGTAAACAACCAAGAGGATAACAACAACATTACTATTTTAGAAAATAAACTCCTGGAAAACTGCTATGATGTAAATATGGAGTCGTCATCTGGTTCAGACGAAGACGATTAAGGTTTCAGACCAATTCAAAGTAAGAAGTCCAAGAGGAATGCGAGAGGTGACAATATAATAGATTTTACTAAACTACCGTCATTAGATAAACAAAAATATAATGTAGAAGACACTCAGGCTTCACAGAACAGATACGCTATCTTAGGTTCTCTGGATTTTGAGAAAGAACCAGATAATTGTCGAAAGAACGTTAACATTAATCAAGGACACAAGGTGAAGGCGCATAACCATGTAAAATTTTGTCCCCCAATAGGTACAAGAGTAAGTTGTATGTTCAAGACCCCTTAGTGCACACTGAAATAATGGGGATTCTTAAAGAAGGCAAATTCGAGGCATATACATACACCCCCAAAGAACTGAGGAAAGTTAGCATAGTCTTACGTGGTCTACCACGGCACAGATATAGATACTCTAAAGGCAGCTTTGAATAAAGAGGTACCCGATATAATCCATAATGTTACAAAATTTACAACAACTCACTCTAAAAAGAACGGTTATGATACAGGGCTTTTTTTGATTTCGTTAAATCCTGGAAAGTCTATAAAAGATATATCTCAACTAAGATACGTTTTGAGGCAGAAGATTAGTTTCGAAGCCCCCAAGGCTAACATGAAGGCAGTACAGTGTTGGCGATGTCAACAGTGGGGACATGTTTCGAGCAACTGTACTCGGGATCGCACTTGCGTAAAGTGCGATAAGACTCACGAACCTGGGCAGTGTGAATACACACAGGGAGATGATAATAGACCATATTGTGTGAATTGCAAGGAGTTTGGGCATCCATCTAGTTATAGAAATGGCCCGCATATCTAAAGTATTTGGAATTAAAGGGGAAAATACATTATATTGCGAAGGAAAAAAGGGCTCAAGTCACAGCAGGTGTATTCAACGCTGTAAATAGTTATAATTTTGTTGAGAAAGGGAAGACATTCGCAGGCTGCCTTAAGGGAACTTCTTACATTCAAGGTGATAGTAATGTGTCTCCAATTGTTCAGGAATTCCTGAAAATAGCAAGGATTATATGTGAGCCTCAGACCCTCTCGTTGGAGGAAAATTTAGAACGTTTTGTTAGAGGATATATGAATCTTTCCGCGGCTGATGCAAAGGAACAATGTTTAGGGCTTTTAGGCGAACTTAAGCAATATTATGGTCCATAGAAATTTGAATTTTCTGACGTTTAATGTTAGGTCACTTATTGATGTTAGCCGAAGGATTGAATTGGAAAAATTATTAAGGTCAAACGATATTGATTTTGCTTTCATACAGGAAACACATTTAAGGTCCAATCACCATGTATTTCTAGGAGATTATGAATTTTTACAGAATCAATGTTCAGTCGGAGTTGCCATTGCTCTTAAGAACACTGTGAAATTTTCAAGAATACATATAGCTGTACTACAATTCCCTAACCTGTTTATAGTGGTTAATATGTCCGTTGAAGGCACATTGACGAGGATTCTCTTGGGTTCAATTTATTTTCCATCCAACGTTGGAGAATACAGTGTATATGATGGTCTATCAAGGATTCATGATTTCTCCAGGAATTTTGATGGAATAACTATAGGCGGTAATTTAAGCTCTAGGAATGTAACGTGGCGAGATTCCTTTACAAATGTGAATGACAAGGGCCTCCAGAAGTGGATTGACGATAACACATTAGTAAGACTTTGTAGTTCTGTTCCTTCGTTTCCCAATGGGAATTCCTTTTTAGATCATTTTTTGATAACTCCAAATTTAGTTGATGTACTAAATCCTAATTTTGGTATAGAATACATTTCTACATTTTCGGACCATTTTCCACTGAAATTGCGAATTAACTTTTCTGGTATAGAGATTATGATGAATAGACCAAAGCAATTTATTTCATTCGAGAATACAGATTGGAATAGATTTCGAGCTAAGGAGCTAAGCGAGGAGCTTGAGTTCGATTTCTCCCCACTAGATAGAAATCTCACTGATGATGAAATTGACCGGTATATTGGTACATTCTCAACGACTGTTAATTTGATAACCACATTACATTCTGAGAGGACCAATTGCAAGAAGAGGTATATAGTTTCTGAGGAAATAAGTAGACTCTATAGAATAAAACATGGTTGGAAAAAAAATTTGAAAAGAATTTATCATCAGAATCTTAATAGGCACAACCCCGAATATGTATTGTCAAAGCAAATTCAGCTATTAAAAATTCTAATTAAGGAACGAGTCGAAATTGAACAGTCACGCTTATTTGAGGATAGATTGCGAAATATTAGGCCTGGTCCCAGTGCATATAGAAAGATATATAATTTAATAGGAAGACGAAGAAAATCGGATGTAGGCGATATTTCAGTTGACGGAGTTGTCATAGTGGACGAGGACCGGAAGTTAGATTGCTTGAAGACTCATTTTGGTCGGATTTATAATGGCTCTCCTCCGAATAGGGATGTACCAAGGCTCGAAGAGTCGATTAGGAATGTGATCACTCAGGTTCCTGACAACTTAGCGGATTTTTGTTGGGGGTCTTCCGCACTCGATGTCTCTGTGGGTGATGATCGATTTATCAGTACAAAAATTTTCGAATTTGTTAAATAGTAAGAAATCATCTGGATCAGAATATTTCAAGTTTTTTGATAAACAAATTTCCTGTAAGAGCATTTGAATTTTTAGTTATCTTATACAACAATTGCATCAACAACTCATATTTCCCTAGGGATTGGAAGATTGGGAAAATTCTACCTATTAGGAAAAAACAAAATTCATCTGATATCAATAACTTAAGACCAATATCGTTACTATCTAATTTAGGCAAATTATTTGAGAAAATTCTACGCGAGAAAATGGATTTAGGGGTTCAACTAGATTATATTCCAGAATACCAATTTGGTTTTAAGAAGGGTCACCCGACATTAGATGCGTTGACCAAATTTAATAGTGACGTCATTAGTAATCTGAGGAGGAATATATGCACCGTTGCCGTATCTTTAGATGTCGAAAAGGCATTTGACAATACTTGTCATGATGGGGTTCTGTATAAGATGGTACAATTAGGATTTGCCCCAAACATTATTAAAATTTTCAAGAGTTTCTTCACCAATCGACAACTTTTTATTCAAATGGGTCAACTCAATTCGTCACTGGATGATGTAACATGCGGGGTACCACAAGGATCGATTTTATCGCCGCATTTGTTTAATATCTACATGTGCGACTTTCCACATCAGCACAACAGTTCTTTGGGTGTATTATATGCCGACGATTGCCTGTTATATGGTCATGCGGAATCGCCAGTTGCAGCTTTGGCAATTGTATCTGTACATCTAAGGTCGGTTGATGCATTTTACTCTAAATGGGGAATTAGGATTAATACTTCCAAGAGCGAGGCAATTTGTTTGGAAAGTGTAAAAGATGGGTCGTACCTGAGAGTAAATCTCTCAAGTTATTTCTAAACGGTATAGAGATACCAATTAGAGACAGCTTAAAATATTTGGGTGTAAGTTTTAATAAATTAGTTAAATATAATGTCAAGGCACGATCCGCCTGAAGTAAGGCGTATCGAATTAAGGGGTCTTTTGGAATATTATTCAATAGCAGAACTCTTTCTGTTAGTACTAAATTGTTGTTATATAAATTGAGTGTAAGGTCGGCCCTACTATATGCTTTCCCAATTTGGTTCCCTATTTCTCCCACTGTGATGAAAAAATTTGGAATTTTAGAACGAAAAATTTTACGTAGTTGTATAGGACATTTTAAGTCATTTAACAAGCGTTTTTCAAACAAATATATATATAATTTGATAACATAAACAATCATAAATATAACTGTAACAGCAAATAGGGGGAAGGCAAGAGGCCGAAACATTGTAATGTAATTAGAATAATGCACTCTAGTTCTAAGTTATCTGTAAATTATGTAGCTTTTGAAAATTTTATATTTGAAAGACTCAATAAATCTAACTTAACTTAACTAGCTATATTCTCATTTCTTTAAGTTCGTTCCGCCGTTCACAGCTTGTTTTCTTCTTCTTCTTCTTCACTATTCGACAAAATTACAAAAAATCAAAGTTGTTCAACGATTACCGTGATCCAAAGAAGTCGTTGCTGCGAAAACGATTTCGTTAAGGAAGGCCCTTGTAGCTTTCCGCAGACGGACATGGCTAAATCGTCTAAGAATTTGAAGTCGATATCCGCCGGTTAGCAATTCACTTTAGACACATAATAGTTTCTTGGAGAAATAATCTAAAATGTTCCGTATTATATTAGCTATTCAGAAATGTTTAGTTCTCTATTTTTTGCAGCATATAAGATTTTGTTCATCTTGATAGCCCGTCCAATCCTGAATATTTTCGGCCAGGAAACGTCTTCCTTCAATCCTCCCCTTGAGAATTTTTTGTATAAATCTATACTTATCGTTCCTCATTATCGCGTGAGTTCAAATCGCAAAACGCAAAAATTTTCCTTTCAACTTTAATGGTCTTCGAAATTCAATTTTAATTAAATGAACTCATGGATGTAGTTATTTATCACTGTAATTAATAATTTGATTTTAATAAATCCAAATTGTTGTGCTAAAAAAGAAAAAATTTTGCGACTTGAAATCACAATCGCCAATTTTAGGCGAAATGCGATTGCCATCACATGGGCGTATATGTCCTAAATATGATAGTTTTCTAGTTTGGATATTTTTAATTTTTCCCTTGAAGTAGCCTGTCCAAAAACAAGGTACAAGGGTAAAACTAAACCCCAATGGTGGACTTCTGAGCTAACGGCTATGAAAAAGACCTGCAACAAGCTATTCAATAAGGCTAAATCTACTGGGGTCGTTAATGATTGGGATGCCTATAAAGAGCAACTCAAGATCTATAAGAAGGAGCTTAGAAAGGCGCAAATACGCTCTTGGTATACCTTCTGTGGCGAAGTGGAAAAGTTCTCCGACGCCGCAAGGCTGAGGAAAATATTATCAGCTTCACCCTGTACAGTGGGATATTTACAGGATGAGGCAAATAACTGGACCAAAAACAGCGAGCAGTCGCTCAATGTACTGCTCGACACACATTTCCCGGGGATATCTGTAACAGAACCCGAGGATCAGCAGAACCAACAAGAGTGCGAGTGGACTGCGAGCGTCGCTAGCTTCTTGACTGAGAGATCCAGAATAAGCTGGGCTATTAACAGCTTTGAGCCCTTCAAGTCACCTGGACCAGATGGCATCACTCCAGCAGAAATGCAGAAAATGTTAAAGTACATTATCCCCTGGCTGGAGAAAATCTATGTAGGCAGTATCAGGCTTTCATACGTCCCGAATCGATGGAGGGATACCAAAGTGGTATTCATACCTAAAGCGGGAAAGATATAACACACTAGACCAAAAGACTTCAGACCAATTAGCCTATCCTCCTTCCTATTGAAAGGTCTGGAAAGACTTTTAGATCATTTTATTAGGGAAAACCTGGATACAAAACTCCTGTCGGGGAACCAACATGCTTACAATAAGGGCAAGTCTACAGAATCAGCCCTGCACGAACTTGTGAGCACTATCGAATCGTCCCTGCATTTCAAGGAATTCACCATAGTGGCATTTCTTGACATAGAAGGGGCTTTTAACAACATTCACTCAGATGCGGTAATTGCAGCACTCTCACATCTAAAAGTTAACACTAGTTTGATTAGACTAATTCAAAGTCTGCTCACCAGAAGACGCATAACAGCATGTCTAGGGTCCACAACTCTAACAAGGTATGTAAACAGAGGGACCCCGCAAGGAGGAGTACTGTCTCCACTAATTTGGAACCTAGCGGTGAATGAAATCCTGATAGATCTAGAACGTTGTGGCTGCAAGGTCGTGGCATATGCGGACGACGTGGCAATCGCAGTGAGTGGCAAATTCGTAAACGTCCTCAGAGACATCCTACAGGTGGCTCTGAACAAGTTGGCTAGATGGGCCAGAAGCAGCGGTTTGGGCGTTAACCCCAACAAGACAGAATTGGTTCTCTTTACTAGGATGAATAATGTCCCACATGTGGACCCTCCACCTCGGATAAATGGAACAGATCTAGTCTTTTCTGAAAGTGCAAAATTTTTAGGAATAATTCTAGATAGGATAATGTTATTTAGACTTAACGTATTGGAACGTGTAAGGAAGGCCAACGTCGCCTTATATTCCTGCAAAAAGGCTGTAGGGTCGCGGTGGGGACTCTCTCCTAAAATCGTCCACTGGATATATATAGCAGTAGTTCGTCCAGTACTGTTATACGGTATTGTGGTATGGTGGACGGCAACTGACAAACTAACCATTACCAACCTACTAACAAAGGTTCAGAGAACTGCCTGCCTGAGCATAAGCGGAGCCTTAAGGACTACAGCGACCGAGTCTCTACAAGCCCTACTTCATATACTGCCGATTAATATTGTGGCGAGAGAAGTTGCAACCAAAGCGGCAATAAGATTAAACTGCCTATCAATGTGGAGGTACAAGAACTATGGTCACATGAGGATATCAAAGTGTAGTGCTGTGGTAACCGACCGAGTGGACTATATACCAACTGTGTACACCTTCGAGAGAAATTACATCACTATGATTCCCTCCAGAGATGGATGGGTCGGCAGAACACCAGGTAATAGAAGCCGAAATAATGGCAATATCAAGCCGAAATAATGGCAATATGGGAAGTCGCCAAGTGGCTGAGTCGCAACATAGTAACCAACACTGGCGTTGTCATTTACTCGGACAGCCAGGCTGCCATCAATTCTCTGGAGGCAACATCCCTAAATTCACAAACAGCCCTCGACTGCCGCAGATCTCTTAATGAGATGGCTGAGCAGTTTAATATACACCTCACATGGGTGCCTGGGCATATGGATATCCCGGGGAACTGCAAAGCCGATGAACTTGCTAGGAAAGGGACGACATTACAAATTCTCGAAGAATTTGCATATATTGGTGCGCCACTATCCACGTGCAAGCTTTGGCTTAGGCAAGAGGCAATCAGGCAGTCCAACGAAAGATGGACAGAAATCGGCACCTGCAGGGTAGCTAGACAAATCTGGCCAAGGTATGACCTGAGAAGGTCAAAATATCTCCTCGCACTAGAGAGGAAACGATTGTCTACGTTAGTACAGGTTCTGACGGGACACTGCTTGATCGGCGAACACGCCAAAAGATTGGGTATTGACTCCAATGACTTCTGCCGAAGCTGTGGAGATGAGGAAGAAGTGGAGAGCATTGAGCACTTGCTTTGCGACTGTCCCGCTTTGAGTAAACGACGACTGGACATACTGGGGTCGGCCTTTTTAGGCAGCCTAACAGATCTTTCCAGTACTGATATTCGTACTATCGATAAATTTATATATCAAACAGGTTGGTTTCGATTAGGGGCATTTCAGCCCGTGGTAACACTAGGGACCTAAACTGGTCTATGTGAGCTTGTAAAAAAAATACGGCTGCCACCCTAACCTAAACCTAGTTGTCGGCTTAGGTTCATTCTTCTCAATACTTCATTATTTGGGACACGGTCGATTTCCTTATTACCAATATTTAGTGTCGTTCCGTCATGCTGGTTTTTTTCTGCTGACAACCATGTATTTTGTTTTTTGATGTTGATTTTCAGGCCATATGATTCGCTTACGCAGGTAAGTTTATCCGTCAGTTTCTGTAGACCATTTATGCTACTTGACCCCTCCTAATATACATACTAATTAAATAGATGCTTTCAGGATTCCAATAAAAATATTTTAAGGACAGTGTTGCCAATAAAACATTTTTCTGACAATGGCATCGTTATCACATGAAGAATAATGATAGTTTTCTAGTTTTGATATTTTTAATTAGTTGTCGACTTAGGTTCATTCTTCTCAATACTTCATTATTTGGGACAAGGTCGACTTCCTTATTACCAATATTTAGTGTCGTTCCGTCGTGCTAGTTTTTTTTCTGCTGACAACCATGTATTTTGTTTTTTTAATGCTGATTTTCAGGCCATATGATTCGCTTACGCAGGTAAGTTTATCCGTCAGTTTCTGTAGACCATTTATGCTACTTGACCCCTCCTAATACACATACTAATTAAATAGATGCTTTCAGGTTTATGTTGTTGAAGCTTTTATAGCCTTCATTCAAGTAGAGTTGGGCATTGTCGTTCACTGAACGGACCGGTCTTTTTCGTTCCGTTCCGGTAAAGGAACTCGTTCAGTCTTTTCGTTCCGTCGTTCCTTTTGGCTCCTTCGTTCAAGTGACATTAGTTCTGTCAAACGACACAACATCTGTTTGTTTACTCGTTCAGTCTTAGATTTTTTTGTCGATGTTCATAAAATTTTCTGGAAAAAAATCCTAACAAAAAGTGATAAACCAGGCATAAATGGATAAATTGCTGTATTTGGCAATTCAAGCCAAAGCTGACTTCTAATGAACCGGTAAGTGAATATATTGTTTAACAACATTCACTTGTTCCGTTTCTTTTAGCTTTAAAGGATCATATTTTTTCTCGAAATTTTTATTTTTTAGATTGTAAACTTCCCGCACATAACAACAAAATGGATACACAATACCTAGAGGTGGAAGAGAAAATAAAATCTGGAAATTATAAAGTAGAGTCGAAACTTGATGACAGAAGCCCGGATTTGTTTTTATCAATTTACAATGAGCACGAATCTTTACTTTCCCAATTGGTTCAATGCAAAAAATGTAAAAAAGTTTTGGAACATATTCCGGCTGATATAAGGAATTTAAATACACATTTTTGCTCCTTGAATTATTTGTCGAATGAATTCGATACTATAGGAGTAATGAGGAGAAAGATAGATAACGGAGATTTCAAATTGCAGTTGCACAATGAACTAGAGTTGGGCATTGTCGTTCACTGAACGGACCGGTCTTTTTCGTTCCGTTCCGGTAAAGGAACTCGTTCAGTCTTTTCGTTCCGTCGTTCCTTTTGGCTCCTTCGTTCAAGTGACATTAGTTCTGTCAAACGACACAACATCTGTTTGTTTACTCGTTCAGTCTTAGATTTTTTTGTCGATGTTCATAAAATTTTCTGGAAAAAAATCCTAACAAAAAGTGATAAACCAGGCATAAATGGATAAATTGCTGTATTTGGCAATTCAAGCCAAAGCTGACTTCTAATGAACCGGTAAGTGAATATATTGTTTAACAACATTCACTTGTTCCGTTTCTTTTAGCTTTAAAGGATCATATTTTTTCTCGAAATTTTTATTTTTTAGATTGTAAACTTCCCGCACATAACAACAAAATGGATACACAATACCTAGAGGTGGAAGAGAAAATAAAATCTGGAAATTATAAAGTAGAGTCGAAACTTGATGACAGAAGCCCGGATTTGTTTTTATCAATTTACAATGAGCACGAATCTTTACTTTCCCAATTGGTTCAATGCAAAAAATGTAAAAAAGTTTTGGAACATATTCCGGCTGATATAAGGAATTTAAATACACATTTTTGCTCCTTGAATTATTTGTCGAATGAATTCGATACTATAGGAGTAATGAGGAGAAAGATAGATAACGGAGATTTCAAATTGCAGTTGCACAATGAACGTGAGGATAATTTGGTGCGGAAAAGGTTTGCACGCATTTTAAATGAAGATGGAGACATGCTTCCTGAATATTTCCATTGCACCGAATGTAAAGACATACTGAAAACTGATCGTGGAAGTATAACAAAACTGATTCAACATAGTTGCTTCAAACAATCTGAATTATATAGGTTGACATTCTACCCAAAGAGTAGTACAGATACGAGTAAAAAAACTCAAAAGGTCGGTTGTCCAACAGATGTTGAAGCAGAAAATTCTATATTTATTTTAAGTAAGTTCCTCATATCTATTGCCTGTTGTTGTCCATTTTGAAATCTTTCCTTTTTTAGTAATGAAAAGCCAACATCCCGAAAAGCCTCATCAAGAATCTTGGAAAAAGAACATACTTAAGAATGCCAGAAATTTTGGAAAAGCATATGTATCGCACACTCCCGAAAAGAAAGTTAGAAGCGATCGCAAGGTGAAGCCGCCCTGCCTAGAGAGTTGCAAACTAAAGTGCACCACAAAATTAAACGAAGAAGACAGACAAAAGATTTTTTCTAATTTCTGGAATTTAGGCAATCTTAAAAAGCAGAGGCAGTATATAGCGAATAACACGGAACCCGTACAACCCAAATATCGCTATGTTCGTGGTGATGGCAGTCGAAAACCAAGAATTATGAATAATGCTTTCTACTTTCGTTTGGGCGGAAAGAAAATTCGAGTTTGTAAGCTATTTTTCAAAAATACTTTGGACATGTTTCGATGAGTTACATTTGTACGGTATTGGAGAAGAAACACAAGGTGGCCGATACTATTTTAGAAGAAGACAAACGAGGTAAACATGGCAATCATGTGCGCTTGGACGAAAGTATCAGGGAAGTAGTCAGAAATTATATCAATGCTATATTAAAAACGGAGGTTCAACGTCCAAATACGTCAAAGTCGAAACATGTTCTGGATGGCAGTAAAAGCATTTCGGGTATCTACAAAGAGTATGTGGCCGACTGTGAAATAAAGAATATAGGTAGTACAAACTATACGCTGTTTTATAGAATCTTCAAGGAAGAATTTAACATAGTGTTTCTGAAGTTGGTGATTTTGGAACGCTGTCTAACAAGAAAAGATCTTTGAAAATCGATATATGAGCATTCATTTTTAGTAAGGGTCTATCGATTTTGGAACCATTTGCCTAATATACTAAAACTATTCTCTTACTCCTATTCTTCATACAAGAGAAAAGTAATAAACTACTTAAATGACATTTCGACTTAATATTTTATATTGTACATAACTTTCTATTTTATCGTCTGATTGCTATGGGACCCTAATTATTTATACCTTTATTTTCTGCAATGTTCATATGGCTGGGGAGCCATTTAAATATTATTCTTTATTAATAACTAGCTGGACCCGGTCCACTTCGTTGCCCCCACACTTCAGATTTCCGACAGTAGGAATCTCTTTAATCTATTCGTAGGTACGAACAGTAGGAATCTATTCGTAGGTACGAACAGTAGGAATCAATTAGTAGGTACGAACAGTAGGAATCTATTAGTAGGTACGAACAGTAGGAATCACTTAAAAAATTGCCTTATATATAAAATGGACCCGGTTCACTTCGTTGGTCCACTATTTGCAAATTTTTTTTTCCAAAACCATCTCAGACAAAATAGCTTTCAAACAAAAGAAAAAAATTTAAAATCGGTCCAGTAGTTTAAGCGTCTATAAAATGCATACAAACATTTTTCCATTTTTATATATATAGATTTTTAAAATATTTTGAATGTTGTTATTTTTATACATAGTATTAACCTCACAGTACATGCATAATTGGCCTTTTTGGGCTTTCTATGTATTGATATTAAATAAATAAATAAATAAAATCTCATAAAATAATGCGTATTTCTTTTTATTATCATGGAAAGTTGTTTTTTTTAATCAGTCTATGTCTACTGCTTACGTATTTATTTACTTAGTACATAAAAATAAAAATATGATGTTATAATGTCAAAAAAAGGAATTTTTCTGCATTAATACCCAAAAGCATTAAACAACTAGTTAGGTTAGGTTAAAGGACCCGCAGCACAATACCAATTGATGGCGTGCACTGCTCCACTCGAAGACGGGTAAGTCCATTTTTTAGTCCTGGAAGATAATAGAATAAAAGAGAGTATATAATGGGAGGGGGTAAATTGGAAATGGAGAAAACAGAAAAGCAAGGTAAGGAATGGAAAGGGTGGAAACAAAATGGGTGTTTCCATGCCGTTTAAGCAGATGGATGTGTAGTTGTCATCCCTAGCAATTCCAGGCATGTAATGAAGTAAAGGATTCTGTCGATATTGTGCGATGACAGAGCTTCGAGATCTCTGATAATCAAGTCATCTATATAGTGGTGTCTTCTTCTACATAGTGAAGGACATTGGCAGAGAAGGTGCTCAATCGTCTCCAGCTACTCCTCATCTGCACAGAGCCGACTACACCACACTAGTTGGTGGTGTTGACATCTGCTACCACTTTCACATTTTTGAATCGTCTCGAGTTACAGTATTAACTGATGATTCTTGGACTTAATGGCTCATAATTTTGTATTCTTACTACTTGTACAAAAATGCTTTCACTAGTTCGAGAGCTTTTGGGTGAGGAACTGAGTCATGTTTTTCTTTGTAGATCCTTTCTCCAATTATTGTTCACTTCTATACACATTGCTGTTCTTATGAAGATTTCCATAATAAAGGGTTTTCCAGCAAGAGGTGTTATTTTGGTATTCAAAGAAAAATGGAATTTTTTGAGATAAATGATCGGATGTTTATTTCATAATAAAGAGGAAGGTATGCCGTTAATAACGAAAAACAACATCAGCCAAATGGCCACCACGACCACGCTTACAGGACCATATCCTTTTCAAGAAATTTTCCATAACCAAATCGCAAAGTGGCTGCCCTATGTCCTCCCCCCTATGTAAGTAGACAGTAGGTAACGGTAACTAATGTCTATATTATAACTTCAATTTCACACAGAGTGTTTGAATGAAAAACCGAAATGCGTAACATAAAAGAAATATTTTTTATTTAAACAAAAACAATTCAGGTCCATAAGTATTACATTTTACAAGCAGAAAATAATCTATCATTTTTAAAATGTAATTAAATTATTTGGTATCACATATAAAATTTAACTTTTTAGGCAATTTGAAAAATATTATATATAGTTTCTCAAAATAATAAAACTAAATTTATTATTTGTAAAACTTACTTTTAATATTTAGTATCACAAAAATAAAAATAATATTAAATAGTTAAAATAGTTTAGTTAGGCGTTTTTTGGTAACGCTGGATAAATTCAGTTAGGATTTTTAATACTTCAGTCTCACAATAACTTCTGTTGTACATAAGGCTTTTTAATAATACTTAAGATTGTATCTCCTAAGTAGGTATGATTTTATTGTATTTATTATTTAAGCGAATTTATTTTTTATTATTAAAGCGAATCAGGTTGAGTTTTAATTTTTATGGCTCACATATTGTTATGAAGAAATACAACTTTATTTACCTTTGCAGGCTTTAGAAGAGTTCGCCTATCATTAACTATTTGTCCCGTAGCAGAAAAAATTCTTTCACACGGTACAGAAGTTGCTGTTATGCATAACCTCTTCAGAGCATGGCTGTATACCCGTGGATATAGTTTTTTTCTCTCCATCCACCACAATAAAGGATCCATTTTCCTATCGATATATTCTTCATTGATGTATTTGTCAAATTCTCTTATAGCTGCGACCGTATTATTTTCCGGTCGTACAGTCCTATTGAAATCTTCATCAAAATGGCTCCAATAATCTGGCTCACAGACAGTATTTAGAGTTAGGTCATTCAGTTCGTCTACGACAGTGGGGGTGTCAGTGCCTGGCAGCTTTATCCTGCAAATCTTCTCTCTTAATTGTTTTAATGCCGCTTCGTACGCACTGTTATTTTTAAAGGCTTTTCGTTTGAATCGAGGATCCAAGATAGCACTTTCCGTATAAAGATAATTTTTTTCATACTCCCCAAAACGAGAAATCATATCTTTTTTGATTGCAACCAACATTTCCGATATTTTTGAATTTGGTGAGCTAAATTTATGCATGGTATATTCCAAAACGTTGCACAGAACAAGAACCTTTGAAAGTGTTACAGTCTTCTCTGCTGAAATTTCTATTGTCATTTGGTAGAATGGTTTTAATATTGGAATAATTTCCTTAATAATATCCCAGTCTTCCAATGGCAACGATAAATCTGGTCGAGTTAATGACAAAGTCATTATCACCGCATCTTTCTGGATATATATACGTTCAAGCATTACGTACGTGGAATTCCATCGAGTAACCACATCTTGTTTCAACTTTAAAAGGGGCAGTTCCATTTGTTTTTGGGTATCACATAATTTTTTTAATGCAAGTGGACTTTTGTGGAAAAAAGTAACAATTTTTCTAACTTTTTTTAAAATCTCAGTTATATAAGACAATGCATTTTGGACCACCAAATTAAGAGTATGTGCAAAACACCCAATCCATCTCCAATTTCCTGCACGGACGGCTGCAACAACATTTGAAGCATTATCGGTGACAACTGCTGCTATTTTGTGTAGAATCCCAAACTCGTCAGATACCTCTTTAATTCGATTAGCCAAATTTTCGCTTGTATGGCTTTCGGGAAATTCCACACAAGATAGCAAATGTGATTTCATTGCACTTTGGTCATTTATGTAGTGTGCTGTTACCGCCACGTAACTACAATTCGCCCTCGATGTCCATCCGTCAGTAGTGAGGCAAACCGCAGAGGCAGATTGAATTTGTATTTTCACATCCTCTAAAACTCCACCATACGTGCTATCCAACATATTATTAGACATGGTTTTTCTGGATGGCAAGGCATAATTAGGACATTGAGAAACAAGGCCCAAAAGAATTTTAAACTCTGGTTCTTCCAAAATTCGAAATGCGTGATGTCCTTTCACAATCATTTTTAAAACCTGGCGATCAATTTGTTCTGCCTTACGAATTGGTGGTGGTCTACGGAGAAACTGGACTATGTTTGGCTGAGCATTCTGAACTTGCGTGCTTGTACTTGCTTGAACTGGTAATACTTCAGTTTGACCAGCTTCCAAGCCGACCGTTACCACGGGGGCTTGTCTCTTAAATGCAATAGGTGTAAGTGGGTGCCTTCTCTTCATGTGACGGCTGAGATTTCCTGTAGATCCGCAAGCGATACTAATTAGAGCTTTGCAGTACTTACACTTTGCTTTATTCTCTCCATCTTCCTCAAAGTGCAACCAAATTGGACTAGATTTTTTTGTCGAAGTCATACTAGTACTATTAAATAATCGAAGTATTTACAATATTATTAGTTATTAATATGAAGCAAAACAAGTAACAATCGGTACTAACATTGGTTGAAATGAATTACAATCTGCAAATTCTTTCTTAATGCCACTTCTTATGTAGATATTATAACTTATCAATAAAATATAGTCTTTAATGTTTCGTTTTTTCTCCACCTTGAAAAAATTGATTTCATCAACGGTAAATTGATCGAACAAAAGAAACGAAAAAAAATCAAAAGCGACCAGCGCGATATCGGAACAAATCTGGCAACAATTAAACAGCTGTTCTAAAGTGAAGAATGTTAAAATGAACGAAGGAACCATTGAACGAGCGAATGTATGAAAGCAATATACAAACAAAAAATAAAGGAACGAAGTGAACGATGGAACTGAAAAAACGGAATAGCCGGAACGAGTTCCAATCGTTCCACTAAGGGAATCGTTCAATTGAACGAGTTCGTTCCGGAACGACCCAACTCTACAATGAACGTGAGGATAATTTGGTGCGGAAAAGGTTTGCACGCATTTTAAATGAAGATGGAGACATGCTTCCTGAATATTTCCATTGCACCGAATGTAAAGACATACTGAAAACTGATCGTGGAAGTATAACAAAACTGATTCAACATAGTTGCTTCAAACAATCTGAATTATATAGGTTGACATTCTACCCAAAGAGTAGTACAGATACGAGTAAAAAAACTCAAAAGGTCGGTTGTCCAACAGATGTTGAAGCAGAAAATTCTATATTTATTTTAAGTAAGTTCCTCATATCTATTGCCTGTTGTTGTCCATTTTGAAATCTTTCCTTTTTTAGTAATGAAAAGCCAACATCCCGAAAAGCCTCATCAAGAATCTTGGAAAAAGAACATACTTAAGAATGCCAGAAATTTTGGAAAAGCATATGTATCGCACACTCCCGAAAAGAAAGTTAGAAGCGATCGCAAGGTGAAGCCGCCCTGCCTAGAGAGTTGCAAACTAAAGTGCACCACAAAATTAAACGAAGAAGACAGACAAAAGATTTTTTCTAATTTCTGGAATTTAGGCAATCTTAAAAAGCAGAGGCAGTATATAGCGAATAACACGGAACCCGTACAACCCAAATATCGCTATGTTCGTGGTGATGGCAGTCGAAAACCAAGAATTATGAATAATGCTTTCTACTTTCGTTTGGGCGGAAAGAAAATTCGAGTTTGTAAGCTATTTTTCAAAAATACTTTGGACATGTTTCGATGAGTTACATTTGTACGGTATTGGAGAAGAAACACAAGGTGGCCGATACTATTTTAGAAGAAGACAAACGAGGTAAACATGGCAATCATGTGCGCTTGGACGAAAGTATCAGGGAAGTAGTCAGAAATTATATCAATGCTATATTAAAAACGGAGGTTCAACGTCCAAATACGTCAAAGTCGAAACATGTTCTGGATGGCAGTAAAAGCATTTCGGGTATCTACAAAGAGTATGTGGCCGACTGTGAAATAAAGAATATAGGTAGTACAAACTATACGCTGTTTTATAGAATCTTCAAGGAAGAATTTAACATAGTGTTTCTGAAGTTGGTGATTTTGGAACGCTGTCTAACAAGAAAAGATCTTTGAAAATCGATATATGAGCATTCATTTTTAGTAAGGGTCTATCGATTTTGGAACCATTTGCCTAATATACTAAAACTATTCTCTTACTCCTATTCTTCATACAAGAGAAAAGTAATAAACTACTTAAATGACATTTCGACTTAATATTTTATATTGTACATAACTTTCTATTTTATCGTCTGATTGCTATGGGACCCTAATTATTTATACCTTTATTTTCTGCAATGTTCATATGGCTGGGGAGCCATTTAAATATTATTCTTTATTAATAACTAGCTGGACCCGGTCCACTTCGTTGCCCCCACACTTCAGATTTCCGACAGTAGGAATCTCTTTAATCTATTCGTAGGTACGAACAGTAGGAATCTATTCGTAGGTACGAACAGTAGGAATCAATTAGTAGGTACGAACAGTAGGAATCTATTAGTAGGTACGAACAGTAGGAATCACTTAAAAAATTGCCTTATATATAAAATGGACCCGGTTCACTTCGTTGGTCCACTATTTGCAAATTTTTTTTTCCAAAACCATCTCAGACAAAATAGCTTTCAAACAAAAGAAAAAAATTTAAAATCGGTCCAGTAGTTTAAGCGTCTATAAAATGCATACAAACATTTTTCCATTTTTATATATATAGATTTTTAAAATATTTTGAATGTTGTTATTTTTATACATAGTATTAACCTCACAGTACATGCATAATTGGCCTTTTTGGGCTTTCTATGTATTGATATTAAATAAATAAATAAATAAAATCTCATAAAATAATGCGTATTTCTTTTTATTATCATGGAAAGTTGTTTTTTTTAATCAGTCTATGTCTACTGCTTACGTATTTATTTACTTAGTACATAAAAATAAAAATATGATGTTATAATGTCAAAAAAAGGAATTTTTCTGCATTAATACCCAAAAGCATTAAACAACTAGTTAGGTTAGGTTAAAGGACCCGCAGCACAATACCAATTGATGGCGTGCACTGCTCCACTCGAAGACGGGTAAGTCCATTTTTTAGTCCTGGAAGATAATAGAATAAAAGAGAGTATATAATGGGAGGGGGTAAATTGGAAATGGAGAAAACAGAAAAGCAAGGTAAGGAATGGAAAGGGTGGAAACAAAATGGGTGTTTCCATGCCGTTTAAGCAGATGGATGTGTAGTTGTCATCCCTAGCAATTCCAGGCATGTAATGAAGTAAAGGATTCTGTCGATATTGTGCGATGACAGAGCTTCGAGATCTCTGATAATCAAGTCATCTATATAGTGGTGTCTTCTTCTACATAGTGAAGGACATTGGCAGAGAAGGTGCTCAATCGTCTCCAGCTACTCCTCATCTGCACAGAGCCGACTACACCACACTAGTTGGTGGTGTTGACATCTGCTACCACTTTCACATTTTTGAATCGTCTCGAGTTACAGTATTAACTGATGATTCTTGGACTTAATGGCTCATAATTTTGTATTCTTACTACTTGTACAAAAATGCTTTCACTAGTTCGAGAGCTTTTGGGTGAGGAACTGAGTCATGTTTTTCTTTGTAGATCCTTTCTCCAATTATTGTTCACTTCTATACACATTGCTGTTCTTATGAAGATTTCCATAATAAAGGGTTTTCCAGCAAGAGGTGTTATTTTGGTATTCAAAGAAAAATGGAATTTTTTGAGATAAATGATCGGATGTTTATTTCATAATAAAGAGGAAGGTATGCCGTTAATAACGAAAAACAACATCAGCCAAATGGCCACCACGACCACGCTTACAGGACCATATCCTTTTCAAGAAATTTTCCATAACCAAATCGCAAAGTGGCTGCCCTATGTCCTCCCCCCTATGTAAGTAGACAGTAGGTAACGGTAACTAATGTCTATATTATAACTTCAATTTCACACAGAGTGTTTGAATGAAAAACCGAAATGCGTAACATAAAAGAAATATTTTTTATTTAAACAAAAACAATTCAGGTCCATAAGTATTACATTTTACAAGCAGAAAATAATCTATCATTTTTAAAATGTAATTAAATTATTTGGTATCACATATAAAATTTAACTTTTTAGGCAGTTTGAAAAATATTATATATAGTTTCTCAAAATAATAAAACTAAATTTATTATTTGTAAAACTTACTTTTAATATTTAGTATCACAAAAATAAAAATAATATTAAATAGTTAAAATAGTTTAGTTAGGCGTTTTTTGGTAACGCTGGATAAATTCAGTTAGGATTTTTAATACTTCAGTCTCACAATAACTTCTGTTGTACATAAGGCTTTTTAATAATACTTAAGATTGTATCTCCTAAGTAGGTATGATTTTATTGTATTTATTATTTAAGCGAATTTATTTTTTATTATTAAAGCGAATCAGGTTGAGTTTTAATTTTTATGGCTCACATATTGTTATGAAGAAATACAACTTTATTTACCTTTGCAGGCTTTAGAAGAGTTCGCCTATCATTAACTATTTGTCCCGTAGCAGAAAAAATTCTTTCACACGGTACAGAAGTTGCTGTTATGCATAACCTCTTCAGAGCATGGCTGTATACCCGTGGATATAGTTTTTTTCTCTCCATCCACCACAATAAAGGATCCATTTTCCTATCGATATATTCTTCATTGATGTATTTGTCAAATTCTCTTATAGCTGCGACCGTATTATTTTCCGGTCGTACAGTCCTATTGAAATCTTCATCAAAATGGCTCCAATAATCTGGCTCACAGACAGTATTTAGAGTTAGGTCATTCAGTTCGTCTACGACAGTGGGGGTGTCAGTGCCTGGCAGCTTTATCCTGCAAATCTTCTCTCTTAATTGTTTTAATGCCGCTTCGTACGCACTGTTATTTTTAAAGGCTTTTCGTTTGAATCGAGGATCCAAGATAGCACTTTCCGTATAAAGATAATTTTTTTCATACTCCCCAAAACGAGAAATCATATCTTTTTTGATTGCAACCAACATTTCCGATATTTTTGAATTTGGTGAGCTAAATTTATGCATGGTATATTCCAAAACGTTGCACAGAACAAGAACCTTTGAAAGTGTTACAGTCTTCTCTGCTGAAATTTCTATTGTCATTTGGTAGAATGGTTTTAATATTGGAATAATTTCCTTAATAATATCCCAGTCTTCCAATGGCAACGATAAATCTGGTCGAGTTAATGACAAAGTCATTATCACCGCATCTTTCTGGATATATATACGTTCAAGCATTACGTACGTGGAATTCCATCGAGTAACCACATCTTGTTTCAACTTTAAAAGGGGCAGTTCCATTTGTTTTTGGGTATCACATAATTTTTTTAATGCAAGTGGACTTTTGTGGAAAAAAGTAACAATTTTTCTAACTTTTTTTAAAATCTCAGTTATATAAGACAATGCATTTTGGACCACCAAATTAAGAGTATGTGCAAAACACCCAATCCATCTCCAATTTCCTGCACGGACGGCTGCAACAACATTTGAAGCATTATCGGTGACAACTGCTGCTATTTTGTGTAGAATCCCAAACTCGTCAGATACCTCTTTAATTCGATTAGCCAAATTTTCGCTTGTATGGCTTTCGGGAAATTCCACACAAGATAGCAAATGTGATTTCATTGCACTTTGGTCATTTATGTAGTGTGCTGTTACCGCCACGTAACTACAATTCGCCCTCGATGTCCATCCGTCAGTAGTGAGGCAAACCGCAGAGGCAGATTGAATTTGTATTTTCACATCCTCTAAAACTCCACCATACGTGCTATCCAACATATTATTAGACATGGTTTTTCTGGATGGCAAGGCATAATTAGGACATTGAGAAACAAGGCCCAAAAGAATTTTAAACTCTGGTTCTTCCAAAATTCGAAATGCGTGATGTCCTTTCACAATCATTTTTAAAACCTGGCGATCAATTTGTTCTGCCTTACGAATTGGTGGTGGTCTACGGAGAAACTGGACTATGTTTGGCTGAGCATTCTGAACTTGCGTGCTTGTACTTGCTTGAACTGGTAATACTTCAGTTTGACCAGCTTCCAAGCCGACCGTTACCACGGGGGCTTGTCTCTTAAATGCAATAGGTGTAAGTGGGTGCCTTCTCTTCATGTGACGGCTGAGATTTCCTGTAGATCCGCAAGCGATACTAATTAGAGCTTTGCAGTACTTACACTTTGCTTTATTCTCTCCATCTTCCTCAAAGTGCAACCAAATTGGACTAGATTTTTTTGTCGAAGTCATACTAGTACTATTAAATAATCGAAGTATTTACAATATTATTAGTTATTAATATGAAGCAAAACAAGTAACAATCGGTACTAACATTGGTTGAAATGAATTACAATCTGCAAATTCTTTCTTAATGCCACTTCTTATGTAGATATTATAACTTATCAATAAAATATAGTCTTTAATGTTTCGTTTTTTCTCCACCTTGAAAAAATTGATTTCATCAACGGTAAATTGATCGAACAAAAGAAACGAAAAAAAATCAAAAGCGACCAGCGCGATATCGGAACAAATCTGGCAACAATTAAACAGCTGTTCTAAAGTGAAGAATGTTAAAATGAACGAAGGAACCATTGAACGAGCGAATGTATGAAAGCAATATACAAACAAAAAATAAAGGAACGAAGTGAACGATGGAACTGAAAAAACGGAATAGCCGGAACGAGTTCCAATCGTTCCACTAAGGGAATCGTTCAATTGAACGAGTTCGTTCCGGAACGACCCAACTCTACATTCAAGAGCGCAGTAAATTGATCGTCGTCCACAAGTAGTATTAAAATAGACATTCGAGTCAAAAACGTGTAGTTCTGGGGCAAATGAGACACAAAATCCGTTTCATAGCCCAAACTCAAATATGTGAAGAATGTATTTTTATTATAGCGTTTTGAAGATATTACGCGAAATGAGTTTTTGTTTAACATTTGCAATAAATTGGACTTTGTCGCGTTAAATCATCCTGAAAAAGCAATTTCGCAAAATTCAATAAAAGATTGAGAAAAATCTAGTAAAAGGAGCAATCAGTAAACAAGTCGTTTGTGGCTTCCACATTGACTTGGTTGAATAGCATGATAAATGTCCCTTCCTTAAAGTTATAAACTTCGACATTCGGTACAATATTTGATATACTCGTAAGTGTAACTATCCTGGACAAAGTATGGGTGTTTTGTCATAGAGTTCGTAGTTTTAAGCAATTATATAAAACTCTGAATATCGTATGTTTAGTTCTCATTTAATTATATTTATTGAAATAATTCGAAAAATAAAAAAATCTATTTTTTTAAATACAGTTAAATAAAAACGATTTAACCTAAAGAAAAAATCTGAACATAACATTACAATATGTTTTTAATTACATAATTTTCACTTGTATTTTTTGTATATTTTTTTATTGTTTATTTAAAGCAAGAACCATATAAAATAATAGGACACTTTGAAGAAAGTATTTAGTGTTTATACTAAACACAAAAACTATTAAAAATAAACTTAAATTTAAATAATATGAAATATAAGAACATTAAAAAATATTTATGAGAGAGTGGTTTTTAATATAACTTTAAAGAAATTAAAAAATAAAACATATATATGTATATTAAGAGGATTATGTTTATAGACGGGTAGGAACATTCGGAAATTGGATGACTTTGATTTCGATATAATAGCTAAAAAAATATATATGTATGTATAAAATCACAAAATGTGAAACAACCGTTTTAGAGAGAAATTGTTTGTTTTTTGAGGGGGAAGGGGGCAGATTGGGATTGGTGGGGGTCTATGATTGAGGAGACAATTATAATTTGAAGATAATTTTGTTCGAATTGTTATAAACATGTATGTATGTTCTTTTTCAGTTATGGAATCAAAAGAAAACTCAAACGATTTCAAAATGTTCCTTTTAGTTTACAACACAACAATTTAATTTAATTTAGTTTATTTGTTTAAAGTTAATGCGAATATATTTTTTGTTTATATTTTTAATGTAACTAAGATAAGTTCATTGTTATTACGTAATATTTTTTTATTTATTTATTTTAAAATGTGATTCTTTCATTTATTTAATCCATAATGACGTTTTTCTGTTACGGTTTTTTAAGTCTAAAGTTTGTGTTGAACACCTTTTTATGTATTTTCTTAATAACTTTTTAACTTTACGATTTTTTTGTTTACATTAATTTCATTCCAAAAAAGAAAAAAAGTAAAAATAATAATTACAATTAAGCGTTTAAAAAAATTTCGCTATGAAAGAGGTTTTACAAGTGAAATGTAAATCAATTGAAATGTAGTAACCTGAAAAATTTGATGCCAAAGATGAGTTTCGAAATAAGAATTGGTGATGGTGGTTTTCGAAACAGAAATTCGTGTTAGACACACCTTTATACGTTTTAAGGTTTATAGACAGTACACTATATATAATAAACTTATAAAATAGTGCTTACAATACACTACATATAATAAACCTATAAATAGTGCTTATGGGGCTTCAGAACACATTTCAGGTGGAATTTCCATCAGATTACTTTTTTTAGGAAATCCAAATATATAATACAAAATTTTCAAAATCATATTGTTGCGGTACCGAATATTTTTTTCTTAATTTTGGTTTCCGCCAGAGAACAATACAAAGATAGATAGAAGAAAGATAAAAGATATAAAACGTGATAAGTTACGGGAAAATTGAAGATTTCTTTTAACATTTGTTGTATGTACTATATTGCTTGGTAGTGCTTAAAATTGCATTGGTTCACATATTTTAACATAGGACCTACGAATTTGTTGTTGGCACAAATATTTTATATATCGTCTATAGAAGGTCGTGGAAGACAGATTAAAAACATATTCTATTTTGAAAATTTAAAAAAGTGTTTTTCGAAATATTTCTTTCATTCAACAAAATTTGTAATAATCAAGACGTTTATTTTATGGTAAAAAATTAGCGATTTTGTAGATTCTGGTTAAAACAACATTTCAGGCACATACATATCTTCATTTATAAAGACAGCATTTTCGCATAATTTTTTTTACAAATATTAAGATGCCCGAAACGTTATGACTGCTTTGGATTCACGAACAAATATTCTTTGGGTATTTTAGGAAATCGGTAACCATAAAGTTTTATAAAAACTACAAATAGAACCAATTTTCAGAGTCTTTTTTAAATTTAATAAAATATGCCTTCCTCGAAATGTCACAAAATTCGTTAAAAACTTTAAATTGGCACAGCGAACTTTTAATTAACAGCAAGAAATAAAATTTTAAATTTGAATTACAATAATTATAAATATTTGAATAATTTTGAATCTGTGGGAGTTCCACGAATATTTGTTGTCAATTTAAAGAAAATAGTAACATTGTTATTTTAATTTAAATAGATTAAATAATGTACAATTTATATATAAATTAACAAAAATAATCTTATGCTTTCAAAAATTAAACAAATTACATTAATAATGTTTAGGTCGTTTTGGAACATTTACTCCTAAACACAAAAAATATATATTTTTAATAAAAAACACATTAAAAACAATGGTCTAGTTCAGGCCTTTTCAAAGCCGGGGAGCCGCGGCTACCTAGGGGCCGTAGCGATTCCAGGCGTATATGTTGTGATATTTAAATTATTTAGTATTTATTTTTTGAAAACAAAAAAGTAATAGATCAACCGATTCTAGAAAAAAATGTTTACGTTTTAAAGGCAACAAATTGATAATTTTAGGAAATTTTTTTTCTTGTTATTTTTTAAAACATACTAAATTTTAAAAAATATTGTTAAAACTCAAAACGAAAATATGCATTGGTCTCTTACGAGTCCGAATCTTTCATTTCGTAGAATAGTCCAATGCATACAAATGGCTCGTCTTTAAAACGTAATGCCAATTAATTTTTCAAATGTAAACATTTTGTACAATTAATGTAATTTGATTTTATCTCACATTTTTCTTCTAACCGCTTTTATTCTTATATCTTATAAAAAAAGGAATTTTTGCTACAAGGGACTGCCGAACTGCTGAAACCCTAGTTGGAAAGCCCTGCTCTAGACGATCTAAAAACGTTCTGAAAACATTTTGTGCAAAAAACACTTTAGGCGAATATTAAAAATCCTGATCCAATTGGAAGAATGCCTACTCCATTTGGTAGATTTCATAGTTGTCTCTTTGTCTTGTAAGGGGCAGCAACCCATAATGAATTTGACTTTATGCATTATTCAATTAATTGCTAGTGTCTAATTTTCTAAAAGCCTTACCTCGAAAAACATCTTAGCATCTTAGGAAGGAAGCAAGGGAGGGAGGGAGTGGTGTTGGAAGAATGTTAAAATACAGAATGAAGATCATAAACCAAACTAATTTGTGTGTGTGTGTCTGTCTCTATGTTTAAAGATACAACAAACAAATAAACAATACATGTATATAATATATGTCTGAGATGTTTTGTTGTGGTTGTTGTTTTTTTCGAGATGAACATGCAGTGGTGTGTGTAGATAGATGTTTGTTTCGTTACGTGCTTTTATTGTTTGTTGTTTTTGGAGAAATTATGTGAAGCCCAGTTGAGTGAAGTCTTCCAGGAATTGGCTAAAGCTTCGCTAAATTTCGAGCGGAAATGTTCGAGAGCTTTTTCTGTACTATATTCTAAAACCTGCGGATGAGATAATAACAAAAAGAAGCATTATGAAGGAATAAAAATAAATTCTGTTATTCACAAAAAGTTATGAACGGTTTAATTTTTGAAATCATTCCATTAAACCTTAAGTCCATAACTTTTTATAAATAAGGTTCTGATTTTATTACACATATGTACATACATATATTTCTATAATTGCTTACCAATGTCTCTTTTAAATAATTTAAATCTTTCTCTGATGACAACTCTGGCAGTCCTGTTGATATCATCATACTAAATAGGGAGAGTATAAGGCAGCCATGTTTGCGTAATACCAAAAATGCCTGGAACACAAGAATCAGAATGGAAATATGTGTATATATTTTCTTTCAGTAACATTTTTCATTCTATATGTATGTACCTTTTCACACATTTCCTGGAAATAGCGGAATTCTTCAGCCATACGATCAGCACGTCCCTTATTTATTACATAAACAAAATCGTGTGTAAGGACAAAAGGAACACGTTCACGACGAACACCGAATTTTTCTTTGAAATGTCCCAAAATGTGACCAAAGTCGATATGAAAAAGCTATAAATTATATAAAGAAAATCGTATGTAGTAAATATGTGTGGCAATGTAGCATTACAAGTAGCATACATTTCTGTTGCAGGATAATTTTATCATAAAAACCAGTAAGGAAAAGCACAAAGTCGGGCGGGGCCGACTATATAATACCCTACACCTCCCTAACAATGCGATAAGGGTCATTGCCATAATAATTTGGAATAATTGGTAAATGGGTAGAAACATATTATCTAATTCTGAAACCATAATCGCTATCTGGAAAATTTTAATGATCGGAAGTAAAATACAACTTCTATAGCGGTTTGATACCAAATCAGGAGGAACATATATATGGAGCTTTAATATTTGGAATAATTTGTAAACAGGTAGGAACATATATTTGTTGCTATATCTAAATCTGAACCGATTATCGCTAAATTAACCAATATTCGTTCCTAAATTGAGAAACATCTTTAAGCCAAATTTTGTAATGTTCGGAAGTAAAGTACAACTCTTATCGCGCTTTGATACTAAATGAGGAGTAACATATATATAGAGGTTATACGAGTATATAAATCTAAATCGATTTTCCCTGAATACTCATTCATGTAATAAGAAACCTCTTTCTGCAAAATTTTGTACTTATCGGATATAAAGTACAGTTTTTACAGCGCTTACATGTCAAATCGGGGGTAACATATATATGGTGGCTATATCTAGATCTGAACCGATTTTCCCAAAATTTTGTATTTGTCTCTAAGTGAGAATGCTCTCTGTCAATTTTTGTACAAATCGGTTCAAAAATGTTACATATATATGGAAGCTAAATTTGAACCGATTTTCACCAAATTCAATAGGGATCGACCTTGAGCGAAAAAAAAGATATGTGTAAAGTTTCGTTGTGATCGGACCATAATTGTGACCTGTACTTTGATTACAAGGATACATGCACAGACAGACGGACTGACAGACAGGCATAGCTAAATCAACTCAGAAAGTGATTCTAAGTCGATCGGTGTAATAAACGATGGGTCTATTTCTTTTCCTTTTAGGTGTTACAAACAAATGCACAAAGTTATAATCCCCTGTACCACAGTGTGGTGTAGGGTATAATGAATATTGAAAATACTTAAACGTTAGGGCGGAGTAAATTGGTTTAAATATAAATTTTGGACCAAGCCTACCCAATATTTTTTTTCTTAATTCTATGAACAATTTCGAACAAACCGTAGGGGTGGTCTTCCGGTGTAATGAAAAAATGTCACTGTCCAAAAATTTAACACAAAGGAGACAATATTGTTAAAACAGACCAAACTGAATCTCTTGATGGTACCCAATTTTTAAGTTAGCTCTTGTTTTCGAGATATTAGTGCACAAAGTTTGCTGGGAAATCAGAATGATTGGTTATCTCAGGAGAAATGTAGTACTAATTGCAGTTTATGTGGGAACGCTCAGAACACCATAACAATTTACGGAACATTTCCTTTCATTTGAGTATAATTTGGACTACGTTCGGGACCGGGTCCATTTTTTTGGTCTTGAGGGACAAATGTGTCCTAGCCCCAAATTTCGACTTCATTTTTGTGTTTCTGGGGTCATTTTGGAGCGGCGATACTCCATAAACTTAATTTGAGTCCATTTGTTATCTTTGTTGAAGCCTATGCTTCTAGAAAATAATACATTCATTTATAAAAAATTTAGAAAACAATGAAAGACCATCCATATAACCAACGTTAAAAATAAAATATCAAAGTATGTCAGAGGAAAAGCTAAGATAGTTTCGACACTCAATAGATCTTCGAAATGTTAAGAGCTGTCACCCACATATTTCCGTGTTTTTATTTTCTCTTGCCTAGGAGACTATCTTGAAAAATATTCGTTGAAATGGTCGAGTAGAAATAGTTACAGGCGTATGATGTCATCATAACAAAAGTTATGTACTTTGACCACCTGTATGACAAGTTTTCCTTGCAACAGGGTGGTTCAGCTAAAAATTTCCTCTAAAAATAGAAAATTTACAAGCGATCTAATTATAAAGTTTACATGATATACATTTTTTTTACCATTTTCAATTATCTTCAAGTTCTGCATAGATCTGTAGCAATTAACGAAAAATAAACTACGAATATTTCCCACCCATTCCTGAAAAAATACACAATTCCGTAATATATTTCCCTAACAGTGAAGGTATACTTCAGTCGCATTACTCGACTGAGATTTTGTCTCTAAAATTCTACCTTTCCTCTGTCATACATAGTTTTATTATTATACACTCAGTGAGGAGTGTATACGTATATCACTTGCTACGGCCCAAAGTATAACATATTACCAAAAACGTATTTTAGATACCGTTTGCAATGACTATAGTCTGACAAACAATGAACAACAGTTTTGTACAAACAAGTTTAAATTTTGGTTAATAACTTACTTGACCATTTCTTTTCACCATAATATTATCAGAATGTCGATCTGCAACTCCCAATACATAGGTGGCCACACAGTAGCCCGCACAACTTAATGTGAACTCTGTGACGGCTTTGTTCATTTCTTCCTCTGTTTTGTTGTACTCCTTCAACCAACTGTATAGTGAACCCTTCTTAAATGGCGATGTGGCAGAAAACATACCCTTTTCCTTTTGTATATTGGCAATTGTTTCAGCATTGAGTACCACTTCAATCATACCCAAGCGACGTTCCATACTAATGCAATTATAAATATTCATGCGGAAATCCATGCTAAAATTGAGAAGAATATAATAATTGGCGTTATAGTAATTTGTGTATAGTTTCTTCTTCTTCTTTTACTTACCCTTCATTTTTCCACAATTGATCCATCACTCGTAACATTTGTAATGTTAACATATCTTGTCTTAAATCATCACCATTCTTGAATATGATATAAATGTCGTTACAGTTTTGATCGGCATTTTCGAAAACTATCCACAGAGGGCGCATTTTGGAGTCCATAACTTTACATTTCTCTGGCTTAACGCCCTTACAGCGAAAACTGGGATTGAGAGGATTCTGTATGCTTTGGAAGACACCGCTGTTGCGTTGATTGTGTAAAAAGTCTTGCAGGAGATTTCGAACTTTCTCTTTGCTGCCCTTTTTGGCCAATACCGAACCTTGCTTGAGTTTTTCCAATACTTGTAGTTGTTTGCGTAATAATGGTACATGCGGTTTACAGCCTTTTAGATATGCCTCGAGCAGTAAACCAAAACGTGTTTGCATCGATGGTGTTTGCATTTCGGATCGTAAATGCCAAAAGAAATAATGACCTATGCGTTGATTACGCAATGCACGTTCCAGGATAAAAGTGGTCAGGGCACAATCTAAATAAGATTCATGTTTCATGGCTTGGACGAGTTGAAGCAGATACAACAGCAGTTCTTCGTCTCTACAAAAAAAACAACAAAATTAAATTTCAAGGTCCAACATAAATTCTTATGTCTATAGTAATTCTGACCATGTTGTTTTACGTGATATCTATTTGTACTTACCTTAAATTTTTGAGACAACGTATAGCAAAATTTCTAACTGCTGGATCTGGATAGGCATAATCTAACAATTCCAGTGATCTCTCTACCGAAATTGTAGGCCATTCCTTTAATAAATACCACATTTCTGCCACCTCGTCGCGTTTGTTCCAATTTACACAATGTAACAGTATGGAGAGTTCTTCTGGTACTTCAATCTTAATGATATACCTCTTTTCCCATATATCATTACGATCTTGATCGTGCATCTCGTAGAGTTTATTAAAAGTACGCGAATACTGGGATAAAAGTTTTTTGACGGCTGCTGTCGATGGTGTTTGACAATCATGAGATTTGATACGACCCAGTGGCTCGTTGCAGGCAGCCAAGCGAGAGGCATACTGTAATACGGTATCCTCGGGGGGGTATTGTATGTAATTATAACCATAATTATGGAATGTGAGCTGCACCACAGCACATTCATCTTTTCGCGGATTTGGTTCAATGGTACCCAATGGATGGAATATTTCATCTGATTGTATATCATCGGCATATGTCCAAGTGTACAGTGGCAAACAGCCACTCTTTAGCTGCTCTTTGTAATCGAACACCGTCGTGTTGACCCATGCCAGTGAGTTTATATTCACATTGGCATCTTTTAAAATCGTACTATTACTGGTATTTGAAGATTTCTTGGAGCGCGACGCTCGCGTAACTTCGTAAATGACCATACACAGGCGGGTCATGCGTGGCAAGTTTTGTATGGGTATATCAAAGGTGATATCTTTCTCAAATGTGAATGATCGATTGTTACTGCTAGGAATATCAAATGAATGTTGGGCGCACAGCTTATGTTCACCATGATACAGACCGATGTGGACTCCAACTTTAACACCTCGCACCAAATCACAATTTACATTATCAATGCGATGTAAACGCAGACAAAACGGTTGATCGATGTCCCAAGAACTTATCATGTTGCCTTTTTCCATTTCATTTGAGGGATGGCGAAAGCTTTCAGGTTTTGGTGGTCGTTTCGGAATAGAATTTAACTCTTGTTTATAGTATGATGGTAAGGTATTGATGGCTTTTAAAACTACGTTGGGTACGTCTGACCCGGAAAGACTTTCCTGCAAAGAATGAATAAAAGATTGTAGATTGGATGACAATGGTAACAACTTAATAAACTTCATTCGCTTACCTGTATATAAATAAACTGTATAAGCGGGTAATCATCAAATAAATACTCATCTCGACCACGAACTTTCAGTATGTAATCCGTAGCGCGATCGTTGACTTTTATTTGTGATTTGCGGACCTTTAATATTGCCGAATCGATTAAAGATCGCGGTGTATGTTGTTCATTTACGGATATTGTAAAGGACGTTTCGTCGTTTTCCAATTTAACTACCACTAAAAAGTTTGAATTTCGAAAACGTTTCCTTATGATTTCTGGCATTTCGGGTGTGTCCGCTAAACGCAATGGATGTTCGTACAGCAGCTTTTCTTTCCAACTATATTTGGAGCGCTCCAATTCAATTTCATCGCATAGCAATGACATTTTCCGACGAAAATCATCTTCTTCGGGACTGCGTTGTGCACTGTAGTCTTCAAATGATTTTCCAATCATGTTACTGACCAATTTGGAGAGTTCATAATCACTGGATATCGTGCTGGCTTCAGAACGCTCTCCCAAGCGCAAAAGGCAAAAATAAGGCTGTACTTCGCACAAACGTTTTGTTTCATCTGTAAATGGTTCGACCAAAGCAATAGACGATATCCCACTAACTTCATAATCACAAGCATCTTTGATGAGATTATTCAAGGGGTACGTTTTAGCTTGTTTCACCATTTCCTACAACAGATTATTATTGATATTAAAATGTATGTATAATAAAAAACTAATGAGATTGTTTGCGGTACTTACTTCTTTAACTTCGCGTATTGTGGCTGTGACAGGTACATGCAAACATAAAAAAATGCCATTTGGTAGAAAACATTTCAGTTCAACATCTGGCGGATCATTTTTCCAGGTGTCGATGGAAAACGACGATCCCGCCAACGGTGCCATTCTTTAGCAAATAAAATGGGCAAGACGTTGGCTCTGTAGATAATTTGTCGTCTGCTTTAAAAGCTGAAAATATTGAGTATGTACGTTTTAAAACATTTTTATTGCCATGTTTTATTTAATTGCAATTAGACTGTATTAAAATGTTCCATGGAGGAGGGTATAGGTGTATGTAGATGTACATATATAATTTGCTACAGAAAAAAGTGTAATACTTGTATGTTCTGGAGATGTATCGCGACATTTTAAAACATCTAAGCTATGACAGTTCGTCTGTCTGGTAATATAACTCTCGAAAGAAGTGACAAATTGACTTCAAATCTCTTAAGCTTTTATTTTATATAGAAAACGTTTCAAACTAAGTGGCCGACAAAAAAAATTAACACGTTTGCCCCGTTTTGTAAGATATTAGAAGATTTCTACAAAAAGTGGTATGTTGAAAATGGGTTTCAGCAAGGTGTAATTTTAGGAAAATTAATAAAAAAAAATATTGTATCCACTGAAGAGATAAACTAATAATGAATTTTTCGTACTTTTGGGATAAAAAGGAGATACAAATTAAATCAAATTTATATATTCATTTATTAATCAAGCTGTATCCTTTGCCTGCCAACGACAACAAATTTTTAGCTGGTGGTACCTTTAGTTGTATGGAACGGATACAGACATTGAAGTTCGCAAAAAATTAATCCTTTTTTTATAATTATACGTTTAGGAGGAAAAACAACAGCATCAATAAATGACGGAGTAGTTTTAACTAATATTAAAGGTTTTTATCTTTAATGCACATTGTAATTTATCTTTTATTGGAATGGAATGAAATGTCCACTTTTTGAGGTATGAATGAAACAAAGCAACAAGCGGGGAAGATATGGAGTAACAAAAGACATTAGATGCCATTTTTTTGGAATAAACCATATATCTGTATCAACGTATGTGCACTTAAAGGTATATTAAATAAAAATTAGACACAACGCATAAATAGGCATAATGCTCTCTGACACGTTTCTGTCCGGAAATATTGGTGGTAAATCAAAGGTCTATTCAATGACGACTTTTAAGCGGAAATATATTCTATGCATTTCCTCTCTTTATCGATAAAATACCGCTCTAAAAATTATTACATACATACATAAATATTAGGAATATTATGAAAATTGTGTCTGCTTGGAAAAGAATATGTAAATTATACTATTATGTATGCAACCTGGATCGCAATTGAAACATAACTCAGTGCAATTGAGAAAATCTCCTTTAATGCAAATCTCCTTGCCTAAATGCAATTTATATCCTAAATATCAATTCACATCCTCTTGTGAATCGATATTTAGGATGTATGTATACCGCATTAAAAAGGATAACCAAACAAAAGATACGGTAATAACAACAAATCTGTTTAAACACGAATATCCCCCTTTTCTCTTCGAACGTGCATTCCTTGTTGTTGAACGCCTGTGAATCATGAAACACCTCAGCTAATGACCTTCAGTCGCATTCATCAACCGTTCTTAGCGCAAGCTGCCTTAAATATTCTGGCCGAATGTCATCTCAAGCAGAGCTCTGTAGAAAAGAGCAGGAGATACACCTATCCAAGTTCAAATCGCTAAGATAAAGTGGTGTTGGCTTGACCATGTTTTGAGAAGAATTCATGGAGACGTGGAACTCCTAAAGCAGTACAAGAAGAGACAGATACGGTAAGACCTGGAAGAGACAAATTTAAAGCGAAGCAAGCTTAATGCGAACGACTATAGCCAAATTGAGGATAATGGCACAACAGATCATAATGGAAGAATTTTTTTTTGGTCTTCTGTTCCTCCCCTTGAAATACAGGAATCAATCATAATATGTAAATACTATTTGGAATTCAGATTTTCAATTTGAAAGTTGACGAAAATGAAATAAAAAATTAATTCACTAAAATTATTGCCATATGGGGAAAATTTAGTCAATTTCAAATATAAAAATTTCGTTTCAAACTAAATTTTGCCAAATTCAAATGAGTTTTAGTATATTGCTAATTATATTGTCTCAATTACTACTGAAAATGGCGCAGTGGAAACATAGTCTGATTTGGTTTTAGTAAAAACATAGCCTTTGAGTAAGCCCCATTTAAGAAACTTCTTCAGTGTGTTGAGTTCAATGAGTCAAAGCTCCGCGATTTTGAGAAGTCCAACCATTAGTTGGACATAGGCGGGAATCCTTCCTTGGTGAGTCAGAAAAAGAACAACATAAACTGAAATTGAAAGCATTCTATCTATAACTTTGGAAACAGAGAATATTTGTTAAAAACCAAACTAGATAGTTTGGAAATTATCCTTCATATTCACAAGCTACTTTTCGGAAACCCTTCTGGGAATTTATTTGATATAGAGATACAAATCCCTATATATATAAAGCATTTGTGGATAATTTTGAGCTAAGAAATATTGTCCGGAAACTATATGAATAATTGTGTAATCAACAAATAAATTTTAGAGGAAATTTAAATCGATGTTTGGGTTTCATCTATGTTCTGTCCACCTGCTTTCTGTTATGCAAATGACGTGAAATTCAGCAGAGGATTTTTATAAATTATTAATAAATAAATCGTACAACGGATAATACCCATCTTTCTGAGAAAACGTTCTAAACACATTACACTTGTCAGTGATACATCGTTTAATTGGGACGAATATTGTGGGTGGGTTGCAAAAACAAATCCTTTCTTGTAAAGCTGACTTCTCTCCATCGTTGACTAAATGGCAGTCCCCTAGAAGTACATGTCAAATGTTTGTTTGTCGCACCCAAAACCAAAAACACACTCATCTCAATTCACGGGAATCACTTTTGCAGTGCGCCTCATCTTCCTCCATCATCGTAATATAGTTGACAAAACCATGATAACTTTGTATCCTGCATCCTTATCTACGTACCTTTTTATTTGTTTGATGGAAATTTATGTACTTGGAGGCTACAAAAACACAGAGACAGACGACGAATAAATTCCAATTCTTCCTTTCTTTTGCTGTGGCAGACTATGAAGCCGAGGCGTTGCAAATTGCCGCCGTTAATTTTTTCTAGTCTGTGCCGCTCCAACCCTGCGGCTCAAGCCTAAACACAATAATAAGGCGTTCACACCAATCCGTTTTGGCTCATTTGTTTTGGGAAAACATCTCACTTTTTTTTTTGGGACGTGTTATTGAGAAAAACATGCCGATTGAGACGATTTCAATTGACATTTCTATAAGGGGAAAGCAACTCGTTTTGGCTCGAAAACATCTCAATGAGCCAAAACGGGTTGGTGTGAACGCCTTATAATGTTGTCCGTAGGTGCTGCATCACACGAAGCAATTTTTTCAAGCAAGTGTCAAAGTTTATTGGATTGTATAAAATTGCCCAGCGCGATTTTGAGAAAGGATCATACAATTCCGAGGGAGAATGGTACGACAAAATGACAGCGTGTGTGAGTTGCTGGCATTCGACGTCACCGGGGTTGTGTTTCTTGCAATAGTAAAGGAAGATAAATAAGGAAAGGAAATAAATAAAAGGAAGCGAAAGGTTTACATAAATTACATCTTGACAACGTGTACAAAATTTGTTAATCGCACATTTCTTTTGTGTTGCTCTTTCTTAAATCAGCTGTTTTTGGCAGAAATAAAAAGTTGTACGACTTTGTCTGTTGTATGTAAACGCGCAAACGATTATACGTGCGATTTTGAAAAGTCACGTGAATGATCGCTTTATCCTACAAATTTGTTCAAAGTATGTCCCCATTTAGACCCCATTTACATGGTACTTTTTTTTAAGTAACTTATCGGCTTATTCTCTTTTGAAAAAGCATTCATTTTTATTTCAGCTTTTTGTGGAGGAGACTTGGAGAATTAATTATGAATCTAACAACGTACAAAAATAATTGAATTTTTCCGAAATTTTGCGAAAAGTTATGGAAAATATGCTATGCTTACAGGATATCATTTTTAAAAGCTAATTGCAAATATTCCCCAATAATATACTGTATTTAAAAAAAATATATAATAATCGCATAAATAAAAAGTTATAAACATTTAAAGCATATATATCATTCTGCGCCACCCTGTATAAGTATTGAAAAAAAGTACGTGTGTGTTTACATTCACAAGTTTAAAAAAGAATAAGTCGACATGTTACTTAAAAATAAAGTATCGTGTGAATAACTATTTAAGGTATCTCTTAAATACCAGTGAAAGCGTCGGGCGTCTGACAAACTCAAATGTCAACCTATTGTTTTCTGTGCACACAACAATACTTTGACAGACGCCGACGTCGGCTATTTAAGTAGTAGCCTTAAATACCAGTGAAAGCGTAAGCGTCTGTCAAACACAAATTTTATCCTATTATTTCCTGTGCACACAATAAAACAATTCTTTCCAAGCAAGTGGCAAAGTTTATAGAAGAGAGAGGCAGGCGGAAAGAGCTCTCTGCCCCTCTCTCCAACAAACTTTGGCACTTGCTTGGAAAAAATTGCCGAGTGTGAATCAAAACTTTCACAGACGTCAAACGCCGATGTCGGCTATTTAAGCAGCAGCCTTACTTACTTGCTACCTATATGAAAACTGTGAATTGTGTAATGACATTTTCCGCTTAAATAAACGTCAAATGAAAAGCAAAAAAACACAAACATACAAAAAAAAACATTTGTGTCGCAAAATTTGTTGATCTCAGAAAAATCACAAATAATTAATATTTTAAGTTATTAAATTAAAAATTAAATTATAAACTTATATATAAGTTAAAGATTCAAGCATTATCAGATTATCATTTTGTGAAAACTGTGTGAAAGTGAGCTAAAATTAGAAATAAAACAATGAGTGATGAGGGTGAGTTTTCTTGCTTGCAATTAATATTTAATCGTTGTTTCTTCTATGATGAAATATGATTATTGATTTATCGCTTAGATTTGATGCGGAGGATGGTGTTGCAATTGTTTGTTGTTGCTATTGTCATTTTTATTGACGATTGGCTGGGATGTAAACAATCTGTGTAGTTTTCATTGAATTTGTATTATCGGTTGCTGTTTTAGCAATTTCTCAGGGTTGCCAGGTTATATTTCTTCATGACTTTTTAATGCCGTATAGGGTGATCAAAAAACCGGTTATTTTGAAAATACGGTTTTCGGTTTCTTCGAAAATTAAGTTAACTCTAAAACCGGTTTTCGGTTTAACCGAAAATAAAAAACCGGTGAACCGGTTGTTTTCGGTTTTTCTTTTTTAATAAAAATGCATAAATAATGCTCAACATTTTGTTAGATGACGTAAAATAAGCGTAGTGCAAATTCAATATGTAACCATATTCCAATTAAATTATGATTTATTTGAAAATTTTATTTTAAACACTTCATATTTTTATTTATAATAGGTAATTGTTCCAATTTCATTTATGATATAATATTATAATCTCTGCAATATTTGTAATATTTATGTTCAATTTTTAAAGAGATTTCTTTCAAAAAAATTGATTATGATTTTTATAAAACTTGATTAATAGTAAAGATCGGCAAAATCTTAGCTTTTAGAATCATATAAATGGCAAACCAATTATATACATATATTATCAGAAGTAGCGGATTCTGCCTTGAGCATACTATAGAGATGAAAACTAGTCGAAATGTGAAACTGAACATATGTATTTTTATTCATACCTACATTTCAATTAGAAAGGATTGTTAATTAATTTCTATACCGCAATCAGACCCTTGATAAATATGCAGAAGAAGTCAATAGAGAAGTTAGCAATGTAAACAGTATAAATACATATAAAACTGCATTTTGAAATCAATGGATATGCACAAATGATGTCAACGGTTTTTATATTGATGTTTTCAACATTTTAGGTAGGTTCCTGTTTCTAAAATAATATTTTCTTTATCATTTTATAATGGTTTCAAAAAACCGAAAAGTCGAAAAAACCGAGTTGAAAAAACCGACGGTTCGAGTTATTCGAAAAAGCAGAAAACCCGGAAACCGATAGGCGGTTTCTAAAGAGAAACCGATTAACCGGTTAACCGGTGCGGTTTTTGATTACCCTAATGCCGTACCATGACTTTTGCCCACCGTCACTTTTTAATGCCGTACCATGACTTTTTAATGCCGTACCGTCACTTTTTAATGCCGTACCGTCACTTTTTAATGCCGTACCGTTACTTTTTAATGCAGTACCGTCACTTTTTAATGCCGTACCGTCACTTTTTAATGCCGTACCGTCACATTTTAATGCCGTACCGTCACTTTTTAATGCCGTACCGTCACATTTTAATGCCGTACCGTCACTTTTTAATGCCGTACCGTCACTTTTTAATGCCGTACCGTCACTTTTTAATGCCGTACCGTCACTTTTTAAAGCCGTACTTTTGGCGCCAAAACCAAACAGTTTGCAAAATACATTTATTTTTTTTATTTTTATTTCTTTTTATTCCAAGGCTGAGGCTGGGGCCGGAATTTGTAATATTCGATATTGATTTTTCCTCAACGGCGCGCATATCCAACGATAGACTTTCAGTGGTCGTCGTGATTTCAGAAAATTTGGTGATAAGAAATGTTATTGTTGGTTGAGATAGAAGTTCAAAGTATTTATTGTGAGTTATACGGGTCTGTTCTGTAATCACGGTGATTTTAAAATCACCGGCGACTTAACATCACTTTTGGAGTTGAATAATAGGCGATTTAGAACTCCAACAGTGATTGTAAGTCGCCGGTGATTTTAAAATCACCGTGATATCAAATCACCTTGCTACAGAACAGACCCGATAGTTCGACAGAAACATTTCATCTCAGCTGTTGGTTTTTCTGTTTGCTGCATTTACATAGAGAGAGAGACAGATCGACGTAGGTAAATACTTGTAAATATATAATTTAGTCTCCAGCAAAAAAGTTCTTGAAGATAAATACCCGCGTGGTTAAATCAGTGAAGAAATATGTACCATAACTTCCTTTTAATATTTAGTATTTTCCCAGTGAACGGGAGGCAGTGACGGCGGCTGACAGATGCCCCGTTAATGCAATCAAAACAAACAGGCGGAAATTAGCAATTGCCATAAGTCGCAAAAAATTAACATTTGTTTTTTGTTTACTTTTTTAACTCATCAAAACCAAAACTTTCTTTTAATATTAAGTATTTTCCCAATGGCTATTAATTTGATATCGAACTAGTGTGAAAGCATATTTGTAAAAGTAGTACGAATAGATAATAATGAGCCATTGAGTCCAAGAATCATTAATATTTTTTAATACTGTAACTCGAGATGTTTCAAAAATTTGGAAATTGTGGCAGAAAAGTACATGTACCCAAGTGTGATAGAGAGCAATTGTTTATGCTGCTGGGAAGCTGTATTCAAATTAAGGAAATAGTATACAAGGTCTTAATGCAGAAAAAAAATATCTTTGTCATTATAACATTAAGTTTTTTAATTGTATGTGCTAAGTAAATAAATACGTAAGCAGTAGACATAAACTGATTAAAAACACAATTTTCTGGTGCAAAGTAAACAATTCTTTAACAGATATAAAACATTCGGCTTCTGCTACGGCTTAGGCTGAAGGTTGTAAATTTAGCCGAAGTTCGGCTACGGCTTCGGCTTCGGCCTTAAAATCCGACTTCGGTCGGGCTCTAATTTTTATACCTTAAAAAATTAGTGTGTATGTATTTTTATAGAAAATTAGCGGATGTTCATTCAATTCATGTTTATTAATTCGAAAAATCCTTATTACAATGGTTTAATACGCTTATTGCGAACATTTGACATTCTTACGAAATAACTTACATACATTAGGTATCTTACAAGTTATATAGGGTTATCCAAGTAGCAAGTGGAGATACTTTCTTCAATAGCCTTTTGTTCACAGATCACGTGTTATTTTTGTTAAGTATTGTTTGGCATTTCATCATGGAAATACTCCTGATGAATTTTCATCATGGAAATACGCCACACCCCCTCTTTTATTTCATTGTAAAGAGGGGGTGTGCCATTAATAGACAGCGGAAAATAGGCATTTGCATATTTTTTTTTGATAGTTGTAAAACAAACCAGATAACATAAATTATTTTCGTACTAAAATAATTATAAGTATACATAAACTCTTTTGCATATTTGCGTATATCATGCAAATGCAAATATCTTTATGTTTAAATTCACTTCATATTCGATTATCTGCTGTTGTTCCATTTTTTGATTTTAATAAGTCAATGTACGTCGCCTAAAATCTATGTAGCGTTACCTTAATTCTCAATGGAAGTAACAGACAACCGGCTGAAGCTTTAATCTCGAAATTTGGATTGAGGGGGAGGCTATGTAAGTGGTATTCCCTACTTTTACAAATGCACATTTTACTTGCATATGCGATTATTTATTTCCATATCGCTCACTTACTTCAAGACTGTCATAACTCAAAATTGATAAAGTTAAATAACATGAAATAGGGCGTTTAAAAAGGAGGAATAATCCGAAATATGATTGTTTACTTATAAACTAAATTTCGCCGAGATTAATTTATGGATATTTGCAAAATTTGCATTTCTATAAGGCAACCACAAAAAATTTTAAATTTTGAGTTATGACACTCTTGAAGTGAGTAAGCGATATGTATTTTTCATTTAACATACGCACATTAATTTTTGCATATGTTGTGCATATTCCCTTGCATAATTTCTGCATACATATATCGAATATGCAGATTGAATCGAATTTAGTATCCAAAATCCTTAATACTAAAATTACGATTGCATAAATTTCCGCTGTGTAGCTTTTAATAACAATACACACAAAAAACGTTTTCAGCAACATTGTTTGCTGAGTCGTCCGTAGTCAAATTGTCAGTTATAACAACAAAATCTCTGCTGTTCCAGCAAGTTGTCTGTACATTTTGAATAGTTAACATACAGCGGAAAAGTTTGCAGTTTGCTGTTATCTTAATAAAGGGTCGGCCATCTAACGTTTTTTTTCAACTAGTGCTTATTTCGTAAATGGTAACACTTAGTTCATGTCTGATTTGACAGATAATTAGTTTTATCCTTCCGCTGAACGAATATGGTTGTGTATGAATGTATATGTATGTATGTGAATGGGCCTGCGATCGACTTACAGAAGATACCGATTTTGCCAAAAAAAATCATCTTTTCAGATGAAGCTCATTTTGATCTTGGCCATTTGGGGCACAGAAAACCCGAACGCATACATTGAAAAGCCGATACACCAAAAACGAGTCACAGTTCGGTGCGGATTTTGGTCCAGAGGCATAATTGGGCCATTTTTCTTCGAAACTGAGCAAGGAGTGGCCGTTACAGTCAATGGCGATCGTTATCGGACCATGTTGAACGAATTTTTGTTCACAAAAATTTAAGAGGAGGATATTGGCAACATTTGGTTTCAACAGGACGGCGCTACGTGCCACACAGCCGAATCTACACTCGATGTTTTGCGCCCTGTTTTTGAAGATCGCATTATCAGCCGCAGAGCTGATGTCGTTTGGCCACCTTGGAGCTGCGATTTGACACCGTTGGACTATTATTTGTGGGGTGCCCTCAAAGATAAGTGTTACGCCGACAAGCCAGAGACAATTGACGCTTTAAAGGACAATATTCGTTAAGCCATTGGTGAAATACAGCTGCACACAATCGATAATGTGCTTAAAAATTGGACTGATCGTGTAGGCTACTGCATGGCCAGCCGAGGCAGCCATTTGAATGAAATTATTTTCCATTATTAACCGGAAGGATTGTACTTTCAACTAAAAAAAGAAGATTTTTTTTTATAGCATTTTCAAAAAAAAAAAGTTATTTGGCGGACCTTTATAATTTTTGATAACAAAAACAGACATTCGTTATTATTTACATTTTAACTGCTTCTCGGTATTTGAAATATATAGTGGTAACACAAATTGAAATAAATATTTAAAAATAAAAGAAGTTAATATATTGTTCTATAACAATATGTCAGACATTATTTTCTTAGAGGTGGGATAGGTTATATTTTCTGGCTTATAAAGCTTATAATTATGGTAGGCAAACGTTGTCGACTTTTAATGATTAGAATATAAACCAAACGATTCATTTATAGCAGCAAACATGAGTTTGCCATTTCAACGGACATTTTCAGCTCTCCATTTTTCTGCAGAAAACCTGTTGTTTTACCATGCTTTTTTGCTGTGTCTACTAACAAATTTCTTTGAGTGTATGAAACAAAGGGAATTTGTTTGTGTCCGAGACCTACAAAATTTTTTTGGTTTGCTTTGAGGCTTACTTGCTTATGAAATCAAGACTAATCTTTTTTTATGGTAGTTTTTTTTCTAAAATTCAAATTTGCATTAAAGTTACCCAGCCAGAAATTTATGACGGTACCACGAAAAAGGCGTTGTGAAAGCACTGTTTTGGGACGGTTTCACAACGCTTGCTTAAAATGTCTTTAAAGCACTGTTTCATGATGGATTTACAATTCTTTGAGAACAAATAATTTGAGAACATATCATTTGAGAAAAAGAATCCTTTTTGTATAGTGAGCCATTAAATCGATACCTCCATTCCAAAATATGCTAAGTCGAAACAGCTAGGTTTTTAGTGTACTATGTATAAAAGCAAAAAATGTAACTTAATAAAATTTTTAAAATAACGTCACCAGCATACAGCAAAATATTTGAATTGTGTGGCTTTCCGATTATTTAAGTAAAATAAATTAAACGATTTTCTATGAAATTTATGTGGAACATCTTTTCCTGCAAAAAATTAGGCTTAATTCCGAAAAAACGAAAACGATTTTTTTAAATAAACATGTGAAGTATATGACATTTCGTCAAAAACTACGATTTTGTTATCAAAATTTAGAAGTTCCTATAAGGAACTATTCTTTTTGTTAAGGTGGAAATTGTCTTTTCTTTAAAAGACTGCAGGATTTGCTTTTACAGTGCATTTTTGACATGCAAAAACCCAGTGCTACCTTTACAACATCTAAAGAATGAACAAGCTGGCATGTTACAAGGAGAATTTAACTTTTGAATTGATTTAAATGAATACCTTAAAGATATTATATTTCATTTGATTCATTTTTTGGGGAATTATTACTTTCAAACCGTTTTAATAGCGTTGTAAAATACCGCCGTCACACCATATATCGGTGTTATCATTTTGACGCCTTTACAACGCTTTATCCCACCGTGTGATGACGGTGCACAGTGCTTTCACGACGCTTTGAGGATGGTATTTTTCTGGCTGGGTACCTTTAGTATTTGGATCATAATTTTTGAAGTATAAGCTCGGTAAAGCCGGGTCTACATATAATTATGAGGGTTAGATATGCTGAAAACTTCTCTTTCACGTAAAAACGGAAGTTTAGTAACTGTCCATAAAACAATTAGGAAAAAATAGATTTTTTCAAAAAAATGTTTTTTTTCTGGAACAAAAAAAAACCAAAAAAATAGAAAAAATTCCCAAAAAAATTTGTTTGTTCCTTTTTTAAAGCTAGCATCCTAACGAAGAAAACAAAGCCAGTCTGAAAATGGTCCAACATAGTTCAACTTTGACCTTAGTCTGAGATAGAAAAAAATATTGAAGCATACCAAATATGAAGTCAATCGGTTAATCCTGTCGAAAGTTATCGTGCGCATCAACCAGACAGACAGACTGAAGGTCATTGCTAAAATGACTTAAATTGGTCCAAACGGATTTCTGCCAAATATTCTTGGGGTCTCTTAGGTCACTCCATCGAGTGATTTTTCCGTGCAAGCAAAAAACTTTTTTTTTTAAAAAAAAAATATTTTTTCTAATTGTTTTAACGACAGTTGCTAAACTTATATTTATTTCATTACTAGCATTTGTAGTCCTCATATTTTCCATTAATTTTACGCGTATACGGTATACATTAAAATGCTTTTCTAAGAAAATTGGAATTTTAAAAAAAATTTAATTTTCTTTTTTTTAAATATTCGACAAGTGGCATAGTGTGATGGATTTTCCATCAACAATTCGTACATTTGGGCTGTATGTACTCGATAACATCACGAATTCCATCTTTGACGTCTTGATTCGATTGTGGGCCAATGGCATGTACCTTTTCCTTCACGCTTAGCCAAAGAAAAGGGTCTAATAATATCAATATCGAAAAAATGCATCTATTATAACGTTTTTTTGAAACAATATTGAAAAAAGTCGATGGACCCAGAATCACGCTCTGAGTTGATTTAGGCATGTTCGTCCGACTGTGACAATCAAAGTTCTGCTCAAAAAAAAGAGGAATCGATACTTGTACAATGCCTTTAACTCTTTCTGGAAAAATGCGACAAATCGGTTCATATTTTGATATAAATCCCATTTAATGGTACATTTATTTTTGACATAACCACGTTCTAGAAGGCACAGTAACGTATTTCATTCTATTTTTTTTTTAATCCATACTATTTTTAGAAAAATTGTTAAAAATCTGTCTTCAAAATTTTTTTTGTTATAATTAAAAAGTTACATAAAAATGTTTTGCAAATGAACACGAAGAAAAATCAAATGTCACTTTAAAAATCGCTAAGGCAGGGTCGAACCAATTGTTTTAAGAAATTTTGTTTAACAAAGGTTTATAAAGCTGTTTTTAGTTTTTATGAATATGGCTATTATATCGACACGACTTTCTCCCTAAGAACGAAACAATATAGAACGAAACAATATAGAAGAAACAATATAGAAGTGAAAATATAGGCCAAGAGAGGATTAACTGCATACTCAGATTTTTATTTTGTGGTCGTTTGTCTTTTCTACAGTGCTTTTAAAATTTCAATGATAACATTTTTGAAATATTTTTCATTACACTTATTACCATGTGAATTGATAAATATGCATAGGTGTTAAAGCACAAGATATCGGTGGCCGGTGGACAATTGTGATCGCATCTTCGAGAAATCACAAGGTTAGGAAACTTTTCAAGCAAATGAGCGATGGCATCGTTGCTTGTGTGGAACATAGCGTCGTCTAATTGGAAATAAACGTCGCCCAAATCATTATCTTCCAGAATCCGACAATACCTGTTGCACCAGCCTCATTTTTGAAAAAGTAAGATCTAATGACCTCGCTGCACGTTGAGGGTGGAGAGGCTTTCAACAATAATTCTTGGGTTTTCCTAAATGCGACAATTCTACCTGTTAACGTAACCATCATGTTAGTTCTAAAAGTAGCGAATGTCAGTTAAAAGTAAAGGAAACTTTCCGTGCTTTAAAATATGAAGCAGGAACACTTTGGTCCGTGTGAACCTTTTTGGACATATCAGCCATGCACAAACAATTTTGTTTGAAGACAAGGCCACGCATAGGTTTTTGTACCCACCCATTGGAAAAAAAACAGGTGTGCCCTCTAGCTGACTAACAGGAGGGGTATTAAAGTTGAGTCAGTATTGGACCACTTTTTGAAGCAATGAGGGCTATATCTCAGCAATGGTTCACACACTGTTGTATGCCAAGGCACCCAAATTATCCGGCTGTTCTCATAAATCAATGACTAACCATAAGGGCAAAATCAACTCAGAGTCATTAAATCGGTCGCCAAAGCTGGCCAATAACTGAAACCATTTCTAACGAAGTAAGGAACAGCGATACCACCAACAGATAGTTTTTGTGGATGTAACGGTGCCTCGTGGATCTATCGTGGATTCTCTTCACTTGAAATAAGACAATTTTACTTATTGTCAAATCCACTGAGCCAAAAATAAGCCTCATCGCAGAATAAATTATTGCGGTAAACAGTTCACAAAACCGAAACCCTAAGAGCGGATTTAATACAAGGTGACAGTATCTTTTATCGTGATCTGTGAACAACAAAAAAAAAAACAGTAATGAATATATACATTATACCCTAAACCACCATGTTACAGCAAATTAGCCTAGACATAGTTGCCCTTATATTTGAAACGATTACGTTAGAACTCCCAGAGTTCGTTCTTGTTTCAACAAAATACTCCAGTTCAAGTTTCATAATGATGGTAAATATTGATTATGTAACACATGTAAAATCGAAAGATATGTATATATTTAAGAGTTATATTAGACAACAAATTTTTGTTTTTGTCTCATGCTAATTCTTTCTGCAAAATGGTATAATGATCGGATGTAAAATAAAGCTTCTGTAGTACTTTAATACCAAATCGATAGGTATATATTTATGGGGGCTATATATGTAGGGTTTTCCAACAAGAGGTGTTATTTTGAATCACCCGGTATTTCGGTAGCTGTCACTTTTGAATCTTTTATTCTTTGACATTTGACAAGTAGAAACTACGCCATTACTAAAAATGGAACGATACACGATTCAACAACGCATTGAAATTATTTAAATTCACTACAAAAATGGTGAAAATCTTGCAGTCACAGTTCGCAAAACTAAAGCGATTTTATTGAAGCGATGAGGTCCTTTTCCACCTCGGTGGCTACGTCAACAAGCAAAATTGTTGCATCTGGGGCTCGGAAAACCCAAGTTATTGTTGAGAAGCCTCCCCATCCTCAACTTTTCTAAAATGAGGTTGGGCCAACAGTTACGGTGAATGGATTGCGCTATCGAGAGATGATTAATGATTTTTTATGGTCGGAGTTGGATGGTATTGATCTGGACAACGTTTCCTTTCACGAAGACGGCGCTACGTGCCACACAAGCAACGAAACCATTGCTCTGTTACGGGAAAAGTTTCCGGACCGTGATATGTCTCGAAGAGGTGATCACAATTGGCCACCAAGATCTTGTGATTTAACACTTGCGACTTCTTCCTTTGGGGCCACGTGAAAGATAATGTCTACGCCAACAGCCCTGCGTCGATTCAAGACCTCAAAGATATAATTCGTGAGGCCATCGAGGGCAGCCACTTTGCGATTTGGTTATGGAAAATTTCATAAAAAGGTTATGGTCCTGTAAGCGTGGTCTGGTGGCCATTTGGCTGATTTATTAACGGCATACCTTTCTCTTTATTATGAAATAAACATCCGATCATTTATCTCAAAAAATTCCATTTTTCTTTGAATACCAAAATAACAGCCTTTGTTGGAAAACCCTTTATAAATCTGAACCTATTTCTTTCAAATTTAATGGTAACCATTCCAGAACTAACAAGTAAAAGCGTTAATTTCGGCCATGCCGAATCTTATATACCCTCCACCATGGATTGTATTCAATATTGTTACTAGAAAAATCTTTGGATATGTAGCAAATCATGAAACGATCCTTTTTATTTAAATAAATTATTAAAAGAAAAGAACGCTGCAATTTTTAGGCCGCAAATTCTTTAGCCAAACTCTTCACCTGAAAAATGTTGTATTTACGGCTTAAAATAGCTTTTTGAGAGTTACATCTACACGGGGACTACAACAAAATAATGTTTTATTTGTATAAGTATACCTTCTATTGAGGTGAATTCTTGCCAAAATAGAATATAAACTGCAAAGTTTCAGCTAAATTTCTTAGAAAATGTGGCGTTTATGGCTTAAATAAGCCCTTTTTGGAGCGACATCGATAGGTGGACTATAACAAAATATGAACTGATGTTTTAATTAAATACAAACTGCAAAGATTCAGTTAAAATGCTTAGAAAATATTGTATTTATGGCTTAAATACATATATTTTGGAGCGACCTCTATAGGGTGACTATAACAAAATATGAATTGATATTTGAAATTTTTCCTGTGATAAATTCATGTCAAAATAGAATACAAACTGCAAAGTTTCTGCTAAATTGCTTTAAAATTGTGGTATCTATGGCTCAAAAATGTATTTTGGAGAGACCTCTATAGGGGAGCTATATCAAAACATTGACCGATATGGCCCATTTGCAATCCCAAACAACCTGCAACTATAAGAAAAGTTTATACCAAATGTGATCAACCTAGCTCTTTTATTACGGACTGTAGCGTGATTGCAACAGACGGACGTACATGGCTAAATCGTCTTAAAATTTTACGACGATAAAGAATATCTCAGATCAAAAATTTAGAGGTGTTACAAACGGAGTGACAAAATGAATATACCCCCCATCCTATGGTGGAGAGTATATTAAATTAATTTGTTCATTTGGCAATTGGCAGACATAATCAGACTGTGCTGGGTCCCCGGACCCTTTGATATCGCGGGCAACGAGAAGGCTGACGAACTCGCGCGAAATGGATCAGCAATGGACGCTGCAAGGGTTGTGCCATCACTATATCCCCCTTATGCGAATTCTTCAGTAACATAGAGTGTTTCTGACTGTAAAATTACTAAATCTCTATGGCCAGCCATATAGAAATCTAGGACCAAAGATCTTCTTAACCTCACAAAGAGGGACATTCGTTTAATGATAGGTACGCTAACTGGCCACTGTAATGTTGGACATTTAACATCAAGGTGGCAAAGAATATTTCTGTCGACTACTGTCGACTCCGTGAGTATGAGGAGGAACTGGAGACAATCGAATACCTTCTCTGTCAATGTCCTATTCTATCGAGACGAAGACATCGCTACCTAGGTGATTACACGATACAAAATATGGAATCTCTATCATCCCACGATATTGATAGATTTATGGGCTTCATAGGTTGCTTGAGATGGATGGTTTGACATCAACTAATCTAAACCTCTCCTAAATATCCATCTCTCCTCTCTCTTATCTATACTCATCACCTCCGTCATCTTCTTCGATCTCTCCCTCTTCTTTTACTCATCTTCTCAGGACGAACTCAATGGACCAAATAGTCTCCGAGACAAGTGGTGCACGCCAGAATAGGTTGTGTGCCGCTCGTCCTTAACCTAACCTAACCTAGGATGCTATTTTTATACCCCCACTATTGTGAACAAGGGTATATATCATCGATGGAGTGACCTAATAGACCCCAAGAATATTTGACGGAAATCCAGTTTTGGGCCAAATACTTAGAAAATATTGTATTTATGACTTAAATACATATATTTTGGAGCGACCTCTATAGGGTGACTATAACAAAATATGAACCGATATTTTATGGCATTTGAGCAAAGTCCGTCAGCCTGTCTGTCTGGTCGGTGCGCATGATAAATTTCAACAGGATTAAGATTGATTTAATATTTGGTATGTGTCATAAGTATAAGTTGTTTGGTCGTCATCATCCTGAGAAAAATGGACGAAGTTGCCACGCCCCTTTTGGTACCTCCCATACAAATGGACCATTTTTCCCAAAAATTTAACGGCTTATAACTTTTAATCCTGTACATACTAACACTTGAAATTGAAAAAAATCAAACTTTTTCTTATTGCTTTGGCAACAGTGCCGTTTCTACTTGAAAGTGATGTTTTCAGCATTATTGGCCGCCATAATAAAATGATATCTCGTCTTTATCGAACTTATACTTCAACAATATCGTCCAAATACTACAGGTAAATTCCATGAAAATTTGAATTTTAGAAAAAAAAATTAACCATAAAAACAATTTGTTTTGGTTTCATAAAATAGTATACCTCAATCTATAAAAAAAGTTTTTAGGTCTCGGATACAAACAACATTTTCTTGGTTGCATAGTGTAATCATAGCGATGGGTGCTATTTGAGTTTACCATTTCTATTCTCCACTAGGAACGCTGTATTTGTGTTAATCGTCGTCATGATGTTATGTCTATTTTTAACTTCTCTGTTGCCTTGGGCAATCAGATGTTGTTGTAGTGGTAGTGCAGAAACTATAATTATGATGGAAACATGAATTGTTGATCTTAACTTTTTACAATGCCCTGGCTGGGATTCGAACCCAGCACCTTCGGAATCCAAGACTAACGCACTAACCACTGCGCTAGGAATTCCATACAGATCGGTGGCAGAATTTGGATTTTACAGTGCCTATATGGCAATCCTCCGATACATATATTTGAGGACTAAATACATCTAAACCTGAACCGATTTTCCCCAATTTCAATAGGGATCGTACTTAGCACTGCGTTCAATTTCATCACTATCGGACATAAATACGAACTATTACAAGAACACGACTTTGATTACCAGAGTAAATCTACAGACGGACGGACATTCCTTGTTACATTCATTTAGATTAACTTTAAGCGATTTACTTGCTCCTGTGACTTTCTTAATTGTTTTCCTTATGCTGTTTTGCTGATAAAATTTCAATTTGTTGTAGGTCTTCATTTTATCAGCATTAACTTAAGAAATGCTTATGCAAGGGAACGAATGGAAAACAAACCAACTATCGTATATATTTTGTATTCATTCCATCTTTAAGTTTGCCAATAAATCAACCACAATTTTGTATTTATTATAAGAAAAAAGTCATCAGCCGTCATATGGTTGCTGGATTATAATACATATTCGCATATGTGTATGTTGTACGAGTACATATGATAAGTGACATATATCACTTACTACCAAATCTCGTTGTGCCTCAACCAACCATCGTCATCTATCTTCAGTGCAACGACAGTGAGAAAGAGCGAAATCCAATGACTACCAGTAGTGTCTTCAATACATTGGCCTGCAATCTGCAATAAACTTAAATCGAAGTCTTCGTCGATACCATAATACATATATGTTTTTGTTGTTATAAGATTTCCATGAACATGGGACTTGTGTTACACAAAACATGGACACGTGCAACAGTTGGTTGGAAGACGGCGGCGGTGGGTAGGTTTTGGGTTGTTCGTGGATATGCGTGTCTTGCGCAGTAACACCTTCTCGCAGGGTACAAGTTGTGGGTGGCGGTGATGGTGGTTGTTTTGAAAATCCAACCACTAAATATTGCGTTTGGGATCCCTCTCTCTCTCCCCATTTAACCGGTTTTATGAATGAATTTGCTGAGTTTGTGATGGTTTCACATGACATTTGAGAGCAGACAATTGATTTTTAACCAAATCTGATGGCAGACAAACGAAACGAAGCAAAGAATTTTCCTTCCTCTAGAGTTTAGTTGGTTTTATGAAATCGCAGGGACTAGGGTGTTGCTATCGCGCTAACGACGGACGATAGAGCAATTGAGTAAAGAAAGCCCAGCACCGAGTTGAAATTTATGTAAATGTTGGCCATTTTTCCCTGGATCTGGAACGAATGGAAAAATTTAATTAAAAGAAAAATACTGACCAGGGATTTGATTTGTGTGTGAAAAAATCGCAATGGACTGGAGTTTTGTAGAGAAACCTAAATCGGGAACGGAAACCGCTTTAGAGGCGTGTGACTATTTCCTAGATGAGGTCATTGAAGTCACTAAAAGTTTAGGTGAATCATTTAGAATTTTATTTTGATTGTTAATTCTTTATTTGAAATTTATGTAATTTGCATTAAATGGTTGTGTTTTTTGTCATACTTCTCTTCCAGATGCTCGTGAACAGGTACGTCTTATTAAACATCGTGAATTGCGCCAGGCGGTTACCACAGGAGATGAACGTACTGTGCGTGTCCTTTTGGAAGCTTTGGGCAGTGAGCGACAAATTATTGTTAATATGGCTCCGGCTGGTGCAAATACATTGCTATTCCTGTAAGTATCTACATGCAAATCTATATGTATTGTTTTTGTTTTGTACTTTAATGTTTGTTACTTTTGTTTTTGCAGCTCTGCCCAGTCCGGCTATGAAAGTATCACTTACCGTTTGTTAGATGCCGGTGCAGACGGTCGTTCACACACGGTAACCAAGTATTCACCTTTGTATGCCGCCGTTCATCATGGTCATTATAACATTGCCAAGAAAATGTTGGAAAAATTCCCCGATTTGGTTCAGGTAATTATTAAATAGTGAGTAAAGATGGCGCAAGTGACTTGGTCCTGCAAACTGTTTATTGTTCCAAGAGTAAAAAAAACTGGTCTAAAGAACGTATAAACTATTACACCGAGCTATGGTGTGGTTATGTTATTTTAAGCTTTTTCCATGGTTCGAAAACCGTTTTGAAAATCGCAAAATTAAATTTTGAAATGATTTACTGTTTTATAGTTACATATATACCAGCTGCACCCTTTGCGCTTCGGTGCTCCAAATTTAATTTAAGTGGAATATAAACATACGGGGTCTAATAGAAAAGGTGAATTTTTAAATTCTCGAGCTACGTGCATTAGAAAAGCGTGTTTTTGAGTTTGTTTGTGTTTAGTTTGTATGTGAGAGACATAATAGTTAGATGTGTTATGCGCGTTCGGCGATTTTCTGCTGTGGAAAAAAATGGATCAAAGAATTTGCATCACATTTTGTGTAAAATATTGAATTAAGTTCTCAAAAGCACTTGAAATGTTGAGAGTGACATATGGTGATTGTGCTCTGAGTCAGAAAAATGTTTACAAGCGGTACAAGCTTTTCAAAGAAGGTCGAGAATGACGACGTTTGTCCTGGAAGATCCATCACATCAAAAACCGATGAAGATTTTGAGAAAGTAAAGATTGTTATGGAGAATCACTGTTAGTGAAGTTGCAGAGGATATCGGCATATCGACTGGCGAATGCCATAAAATTTTTTCCGAAATTTTGGGCATGAATCGTATAGCCCTATGAAAAATAGACGTTATCAACGCGCTCATTTTGTAACTCCCACACAAAATGGCCAAATCATACCAAAATTGAATAGATCATAACTTTAATATACCAGTGCATATAAACGATACAGTGCAATATATTTGAAGACTACTGTTTAGCAAAAAATAGGAGTATTTGTTAAGCCCCCTCTGGTACCTCCCATACAAATTGACAGATTCATTCGTGTATTTCATACTACAGTACTCACAATGTGAGGGTATACCTTAGTCGGTTTACCCGACTGAAACTTTCTTACTTGTTATATTATAGTTTATGCAATACAGGTTTTGTCTTGAAACTAATCAAAATATTCAATTATCAAAAAAGCAGTTGAACCCCAATTTACATCTCCTCTGATTTGCGTTCTATATAAAAAATAGTTAGAACACGTTTCACGTTTTTATTTGCATTATAAAAGAAGAATTGTTTATCGAAACAAAAGAAGAAATACTGAAAAAAATTTTTTGAGTGGAATTTTTTTTTGTATTTCCAATCTTTTTTATTAAATTATGAAAGAATTTTTTTTATCTATGTTCCTTATAAAAATATTAAATACTAGCTTACCCGGTGCGCTTCGCAGCCCCCATCTTTTATCTATTTTCTGTTTAGGGTACTTTAAAATATCTATACCTCTTTCTTTCAAAATGACATGATTATTACATATGGTGCAAAATGAAGAAGATTTGATTACTTTTATATATAAAATATGAACCCTCGTTTCATTTCTAGTGTGTGTTCCAAGAGTTACCCTGACATCATGGTACAATATTTATCCCTTTTCCCACTGCACCTCTGAACGTTGAAAAACTATTCTTTTTTGGTTCATACGTTAGCAACTTTCCCCTAGTTTATATTGCAATAACTACATTCACACCCTGCTACAATATGCAATTTGTGTCCCACTGTACCATTCTAACACATTTTTTCCCCACTGTTTCATAGTTAAAGCTTTTTGCCCCACTGTACCATATTTAACCCATTTTGTCCCAAGTTACCATATTCAACTAATGCCCCACTGTACTATAGTTAACCCTTTTTGCCCCACTGTGTCATATTAAACCCTTTGTTTCACTGCACCATGTTTAACAGTTTTTGCCCAGCAGTACCATATTTAACCCTCTTTGCTCCACTGTAAAACATTTAACACAGTTATGCCCCACTGTACTGTATAGTTAACCATTTTTGTCACACTGTACCATAGTTAACCCTTTTTGCCCCACTGTATAATAGTAGACAAATTTTTGCCCCACTGTTCCATAGTTAACGCTTTTTGCCCCACTGTACCATTTTTAACCCATTTTGTTACACGTTACCATATTTTACTTTTTGTGCCCACTGTAACCATTTTTGTCATACTGTACCATATTTAACCATTTGTGTCCCACTTTACCATAGCTAACACATTTTTTCCCACTATTCCATTGTTAAAGCTTTTTGCCCCACTTTACCACAGTTAACCCTTTTTGCCCCACTGTGTCATATTAAACGCTTTGTCTCACTGTACCGTATTTAACAGTTTTTGCCCCACTGTACCATATTTAACCCTCTGTGCTCCACTGTACAATATTTAACACAGTTATGCCCCACTGTACTGTATAGTTACCCATTTTTGTCACACTGTACCATATTTAACCCTTTTTGCCCCACTGTATCATAGTAAATACATTTTTGCCCCACTGTTCAATAGTTAACTCTTTTTGCCCCACTGTACCATTTTTAACCCATTTGTCTCACTTTACCATATACATATAACTATTTTTACCCCACTGTACCATAGTTAACCCTTTTTGCACAACTATGCCCCATTCAACTCTTTATCTCACTGTACAAAATGTTTACCCACTGTGCCATATTTAACAAATTTTTGACTCAATGTACCGTACTCGTATTTAAAATGTGTCTCCACGCTAGCGTACATAAACCTTTTTCTCCGACTGTAACATATTTATTCATATTTTCTCCACTCCATTATTTAACCGTTTTTGACCACAGTGCTCCTAAAACCATATACACTCATCATATCTCATGTTTAAGTACCAATTTTGGCAGATTGTTCTTTTTTCCCCATGCTCCATAATTAACCCGTCGTGTCCAACTGTGCCTTTTAAAGTTAGAATTACTAAAAATCACTTCCAATCTCTACTTTATGTTCCAAAAGTTACCCTGGAACCATTGATCTATGTTTGACATTTTTAAGCCACTGTACTATATTTTACACTTTTTGCCCCACTGTGCCCCGAAAACTACGAATACAAAAAAAACTTAATACCCCGATCAGTTGTCATAAAGACAACCCTCGCTTCAATTTTCACCATTCTAATATTAGGCTTCAAATTTGGCGGTGGTACCATATTTATACCTTTCTGTCCCACTGTGCCTCTAAATTTAAAAAAAAAAATCACTCCTTGTTCTTGTTTACGTCCCAAGAGCTACTCTCACATCAAATTTCACGATTCTAGGTCTTGCCATTTGGATTTGGCTGTTGTACCACATTTTTCCCTTTTTACCCCACTGTGTATGTAAATGTTCCAATTTCGAAAAATCCTGTCAATTTCAGAGTCTACCTCATAAGAGCTAGCCTCACACCAAATTTTACGATTCTAGCTCTTGCCATTTGAATTTGGCTGTTGTACTACATTTATCCCATTTTTCCCTTTTTACCCCACTGTGTTCGTAAATGTTCGAATTACGAAAAATCCTGCCAATTTCAGAGTCTACCTCATATGGGCAACCATCACACAATATTTCACGATTCTAGCTCTTGCCATTTGGATTTGGCTGATGTACCACATTTATCACTTTTTACCCCACTGTGTGCGTAAATGTTCGAATTTCGAAAAATCCCGCCAATTTCTGAGTCTACCCCCTAAGGGCTACCCTCGTACCAAATTTCAAGATTCTAGCTCATTTCGTTTAGATTTGGCGGTGGTACCATATTTATCCCTTTTTGCCCCATTGTGCGGCTAATAGTACGGATTTCGAAAAATCCCGCCATATTGCTCGTCTACGTCCCAAGGACTACCCTCCCACTAAATTTCATGATTCTAGCTTCAGCCGTTTGGCCTGGGCGATGATCAGTCAATCAGTCAGTCAATCAGTCAGTCAGTCAGTCAGTCAGTCAGTCAGTCAGTCAGTCAGTCAGTCAGTCAGTCAGTCAGTCAGTCAGTCAGTCAGTCAGTCAGTCAGTCAGTCAGTCAGTCAGTCAGTCAGTCAGTCAGTCAGTCTGCCAGTCACGCAACAATTTTATATATATAGATAAAATTATATACAAACTTTTTTATTGGGTGAATATTTTTTTTAATGAAAAAAAAATTTTGAATGTAGAAAAGATATAAAGAGCAAAAGAACTACCTTACTTAACAATTTTATTTAGAAAATTCGATTTCTTTTTGGAAAAAGCTATTTTTTGAAAAATTTATTTTTTTGGCAAATTTTCAAGTCAAGAGGCGCGGATTAGGATTTTATTTTAGATAGCTGGACCCGGTCCACTTCGTTGCCCCAGATATCAGTTTTTCGATTCCGTCCATTTTTATTGAAGATTTAGAAAATAACTCCACTAACGTGTGTTCCAAATTTCGTTCTTCTAGGGTCAACACTTTTTGAGATAATCGGATTTTAAGTAATGCCACGCCTACTCCTGCCCCGCCCACATTTTTCCAAAATTTTTTTTCCCTAAACCATCTCTGACAAAGAACCTTTCAAACAAAAGAAAAACAAATAAAATCGGTCCAGTGGTTTCAGAGTCTATAGCATACATACATACATACATACATACATACATACATACATACAAACATACAAACATTTTTCCATTTTTATATATATAGATATATGGTTTCTTCGGTGAATTTTCTTAGAATTTTATGTAGTTTACGTTTTTGCTATACGATTTAAAAAAAATAATCAACCCGCCCTAATATATATATGCTTTATGATCAATATTTAGAGGTGTTACAAACCGTCGCATGTTCGTAAATTTTTGGCCAAAAGAATACCGCAATCATGCCTCTACCACCGTACTCACAATATTTTGCCCTCTGCGTTCTTTTCATGTTCCCAAGATATCGATGAAAGGACGGCGTTTTGCGACGATCGAGGAGATAACAAGTAAGAAAGTTCAGTCTGGTAAACCGACTAATGAATCCCCTCACCTTGAGTCTCAAAAAAATTAATCACTTTTAATTGCATTTAATAACTTTAAAGTACGTACTAGTACTTAAGTTAAAAGCTGTTAACTATATAACAGAATTACACTGTACACAATTTCAAGTATTTGTATGCACTGGTATTAGGGAAATAAGCCGTTAACTTTTGGTGTAAAACGGTCCATGTGGGAGGTACCAAAAGCAGCTGTACAATAATGCTCATTTTTTACCGGACTAAAGGCGCTACAAAAACATTATACTGTACAAAATTTCAAGTATTTTAATGCACTTGTATTAAAGTTATAAGCAGTTCAATTTTGATGCAAAATGGTCCATTTGTGTGGGAGGTACAAGAAGGGGCATGGCAACTTCACCCATTTTTCTCGAAATGATAGCGACTAATAAAATAATACAATGTGTGGAATTTCAGAAGATTCTAATAAGTAGTGTAGAAGTCATTAAATAATCAATATTTCACAAAATGTTAACCCTTTGTGTGGGAGGTACCAGAAGGAGTGGACCAATATGGCCCATCTTACCGTATACCAAATTTGAAGTCAATCGGTTACTCCTTTCGAGAGTTATCGTGCGCACCAGCCAGCAGACAGACAGACAGACGGACGGACGTTTCCACTCCTTAGAGTACCTACCCGAAGGGTCAAAATGTAGTGAAATATTGATTATCCCATAACTTATATACTACTACCCAGAATCTATCACAATTCCACACATAGTATTAGTTCATTAATCGCTATCATCTTTAGAAAAATGGGCGAAGTTTTCGCGCCCCTTTTGGTACCTCCCATACAAATGGAGAAATTTGCATAAAAAGTTAACGACTTATAACTTTGATTCCAGTCCATACCCGTACTTAAAATTTTGTACAGTGTAATGTTTTTATAGTACCCATAGTAAAGGGTTTTCCAACAAGAGGTGTTATTTTGGTATTCAAAGAAAAATGCAATTTTTTGAGATAAATGATTGCACGTTTATTTCATAATAAAGAGGAAGGTATGCCGTTAATAATGAAAAACAACATCAGCCAAATGGCCACCACGACCACGCTTACAGGACCATATACTTTTCATGAAATTTTCCCTAACCAAATCGCAAAGTGGCTGCCCTATGTCCTCGATAGCCTCACGAATTCTACCTTTGAGGTCTTGAATCGACGCTGGGCCGTTGGCGTAGACCTTGTCTTTCACGTGGCACCAAAGGAAGAAGTCGCAAGGTGTTAAATCACAAGATCTCGGTGGCCAATTGTGATCACCTCTTCAAGAGATAACACGGTCCGGAAACTTTTCCCGTAACAGAGCAATGGTTTCGTTGCTTGTGTGGCACGTAGCGCCGTCTTGTTGAGAGTAAACGTTGTCCAGATCAATACCATCCAACTCCGAACATAAAAAAACATTAATCATCTCTCGATAGCGCAATCCATTCACCGAAACTGTTGATTTAACCTCATTTTCGAAAAAGTAAGGTCCAATGACCCCGCCGGACCATAAACCGCACCAAACAGTCACACGTTGAGGATGGAGAGGCTTCTCATCAATAACTCTTGGGTTTTCCGAGCCCCAGATGCGACAATTTTGCTTGTTGACGTAGCCACCGAGGTGGAAATGGACCTCATTAGTCATCATGATTTTTCGACGATTTTCGATTTTTCGAATTTGAATAATTTCAATGCGTTGTTGAATCGTGTATCGTTCCATTTTTAGTAATGGCGTAGTTTCTACTTGTCAAATGTCAAAGAATAAAAGCTTCAAAAGTGACAGCTACCGAAATACTGGGTGATTCAAAATAACACCTGTTGTGGAATTAAATGTATATTAAACAAGTAAAAGCGTTAAGTTCGAATCTTATATACCCTCCACTATGGATAGCATGTGACCTCACAAAATAACTCAAACCTAAAGAAAATAACACCGAAAACACACAAAAAATATAGTAGATGAGAACAGTAGGAATAACAACAAGTTAGATGCTATATATGGGAGCTATATCTAAATATGGACCGATATCGCCCATTTCAATCCCAAGTTACCTGCAGCTATAAGAAGTATCTATACCAAATTTCAGCCACCTAGCTCAAGTATTATAGATTGTAGCGTGATTACAACAGACGGACGGACGGACAGACGGACATGGCTAAATCGTCTTAGAATTTTACGACTATTAAGAATATATATACTTTATTGGGTCTCAGATCAATATTTAGAGGTGTTACAAACGGAGTGACAAAATGAATATACCCCCATCCTATGGTAGAGGGTAAAAAAATGGGCGTCATTGGCACAACGCTTTTGGTACCTCCCAAACAAAATAAATTTTTTTTTTTTTAATTTCCCTATTTTTACAATATGGGTCATAATTTATACACTTATCCATAGATTTTTTTCTAATAGGCACTGTTTTCTTCGTTAGGATGCTAGCTTTCAAAAAATGGAACAAACTATTTTTTTGCGAATTTTTTCTATTTTTATAGTTTTTTTCGTGCCAGGTTTTTACATAAAAGTGATGTTTTCAGCATTTTTAGCCCTCAAAAATGTAAGTTAAATGGCATCTCGGCCAGCAAAAACGATGTTTTTAAAAAAAATACATTTTTACATAAAAGTGATGTTTTCAGCATTTTTAGCCCTCGAAAATTTAATTTAAATGGTATCTCGGCTTTATCGAGCTTTTACTTCAAAAAATGGTTCGAATACTAAAGGTAAACTCCATGAAAATTGGAATTTTAGGAAAAAAATTTCAAAAAAAAATGTTTTGGTTTTGGTTTCATAAAATAGTATGCCTTTATAACCCATCCGTACTAAATTCGGACGACTACTTTTAGTAAATGTTTTTTTAAATATAAGCAGTTATTTCCACTCTGAAATTTCCCGGGATTATATTTTTTCTGAATTATAATTGTTTTTAATAAAATAACTAAACAAGAAGTGTGGGGATGTATTAAGGATGAAAAATACAGTCTGCAATGCTTTGGAGATATTCGACTTTTGTAAGCAGTTCTCAATTACTATATATTGAGCTGCTCTTATATTGTGCCAATTATTGACGGAGTATTGGTCGAAGGTGCCGATGAGATTTCTTGGTAGCTTTCGAATCGATATCGTACACCAACCAGTGGCCACCCTTAATAACTTCACATATTTCTTATTCTCCTTTTGAAAAAAAAATTACCATAGAAAAAATTTGGTTTTAAAAAATAGTATGCCTCAATCTATACCAAAAAAAAATTTTTTTGTTGCATTGTGAACTCGATTATCATCAATTATATAACAGAAACTCGATTATCATCAATTATATAACATTTTCCTATTTCAATTCCTATTGCAATATTAGTATTACATCGGACCATGTTTTTTATAGCCCTGATGATGTCACTTCTTCACGATCTAGAAAACTCATATTTTCATTGATCTGGCTAAAATTTAAGAATTTATACTTTATATTGCACATAATCGTCCCTAGTAAAAATGGGGAACATCGGTTCATGTTCCATGATATAGCCCCCGTCCCTTTCAATTATACTTCTTGACGTTATAGGCGCGCATTTTTGAAGCCATCATGCTGATATTTAGGCATTTATACTTCATATTGCATTAATTCTTCTCTACAACATTTACAAGTGTAATTCGAAAAAAATCAATTCAATTTCGAATAAGATCAATTGAAATTCGAAGATTTCATTTGAAATTCGAAAAAGGTCAATTGAAATTCGAAGATTCCATTTGAAATTTGAAAAATCAATTGAAATTCGAAATACATCAATTGAAATTTGAAACACATCAATTGAATTTCGAAACGCATCAATTGAAATTCGAAAAACATCAATTGGAATCTTCGAATTTCAATTGATTTTTTTCGAATTACAATTGAAAATGGTGTAGTAAAAATGGAGTATATCGGACCATGTTGTGTTATGTGTAATCCCCTTATGAAGGCAACTTTTTTTTACCTATGTGTCTGCAATTTCGAAATGTAATCTATTTAACCTGCAAGAATTCATAACACTTGGTTGGAATGGTATTTCCATGCATTTGTTTGCAAACAATGTGCAGGGTATTATACAGTCGGCCTTGTCAGACTTTAGTCTTTCCTTACTGGTTTTTAATCTATTTATCAACAGTTACCCTTGCACAATGTTACTATCAGGCATGTTCTGAAATCACGCGATTTGATATCACGGTGGTTTAGTATTATCACCGATTTTAAAGTCACTCTTGAAGAGTTCGAAAATCGTCCAATTTTGGTATAGTTGGTTTAAATTGATTGTTGTTTACTTTAAACAATAAATCGTACCATTTCCGATCACCAATAATGATTTTAAAATCGATGGTGTTTTGAAATCACCGTGATATCAAATCGCGTGATTACAGAACAGGCCCGCATATATTTCTGGGGTTTTCTGGAATAACAGCACATTTCAGGAAATCAAAGTGTTCAGAAGATCCAAAATACTTTTCTCGTAGTACATTTTATACCAAATGTGCATAGTTGAATGTAGGAAAAAGCTGACCATAAGTTGGACATAGTGCCATATTTTGATCCATATGTATTGATTAGCAGAATGTATTTAAACCAAAACCCGAAATCGAAAATTCTAACATACCCGGTAATTCCAGAAATCCACAGATGTATCTCTTTTTGTCCCATTGTGACCCTAATTGTACTAGTTTCGGAAAACTATTTTGTTGTTCCGACCATACGTCGCAAGGGCTACTGCCCTCACACCAAATTTCACAATTCTATATGTATCCATGTTCTAGTCGGTGGCACTATAATTTTTCATATTTACTCCTTGCGTCTCATTTAACCCTCTAAAAGAATGATTTACACTGCTTGTCATGTGTCAGCATGCCTAGGGCTACCCACACAGAAAATTACCAAGGATTACCTTCCCACCTTGGCGACCATAATACATAGATAAGGTTTAATAGTTATTTAAGTAATTTTTTGTTGGGTTACGTTAAAGTACGCTAAAGCTGAGGATAATGTGGTCCTGATTTAGTATATATATCAAAATTATGTCACTAATTTTACCATAGAGAAATAATTTTTTATATGTTACAAAGGCAAGAATCCTATTAATATTATAAAATCGTTTGTTTGTCTGTTTGTTTGTTTGTTTGTTCCAGCATCACGCCTAAACGGCTGAACCGATTTTCTTGAAACTTGGTGGACAGATAGACCAATACCTGGGAAGGTGCCATAGGCTACTTTGATTTTAAATTTTCCGCCAAGTGATTTTCGACCACTTGACCACAGAGGCTCCTGTTAAAGCTAGAGAGCTGAAATTTTGCACACACATAGACTGGAGTGTTGTATAAACTACGGACTACTCGCTTAATTATATTTCGGCCAGTGGTCAGTTGTAGCGCTATCAAAAACTTCCGTTTTGTTTTTGTCGTTTCGGAATCCTCTTATAAGATACAAAGTTAAAACTTTGTATATATGAAGTACTATAAACCGCAAATATATGCGCGAAAAATTATTTTGAATTATCTGCGGTCAGTTTAACTGTGACCCGAACAATTTTCATTATTTCTCTGATTTTAAAAGTTCCTTAAGAGCCAATGAATTACAAATTTATATGTACAGACTGATCTCAATGGAGATGCGAAAACAGCAATTCGATGTCCAGTCTGAGGTCAAACCGGACATAAAACAGCGTCTTAAAATTTTTAAAGCCTTTTCAAAATATATTGCTCACCACTTACCGCGGTAACCTATCTAACATTGTCAATTCGGTCACTTCTCCGACTGTGGTCAGTTTAGCAGTGACCAAATCAATTTTCACACTTTCTGTACTTTAATAGTCCTTTAAGAGCTATAATCCTAATGATCTATGTTTGTATACTGATCTCCAAGGGATGCGATTTTACACCAAGCGACTTTTGACCGCTTGACCATTACCTTTAAGAAGTAGGAAGCTTTAAATTTAGCTTTGGTAAAGACTTGAGTGTTGTATACCGTTCGGACTTCACACAGTCGTTTTTGACACGTAGTCAGTTCTCGCGCTATCAAAATTTTAAATATTTTTTTGTAATTCAGAAGCGACTAAAATGATACACAGATAAAATAATATGTAGTACTATACCCGAGAAATGCAATTTTGAATTCTACGATTGTGGTCAGTAAAGCAATGACCAAAACCATTTTCAATCTTTACTGGATTTCTAGATTCTTTAAGAGTTTTTCATTCTTTCAATACATTCAAAATCCAATAAATTGCACTCTCATAGTGCACGGGCTACTCACGTAGACATTTTTCGGCCAGTGGTCAGTTATAGCGCTATCAATTGTTTTTGTCCTGAGAAGACACAAAGTTAAAACTTTGTAAATATAATAATTTTAAATTCTCTGACTGTGGTCAGTGAAGAAGTGGCCAAAACAATGTTCACTATTTTACAGATTGTTCAAAATATATCTCTCACAAATTAATGTGGTAAGATGTACATATATAACATTGTCAATTCGGTCAAATCTCAGACTGTGGCCAGTGTAGCATTGACCAATCCACTCTTTCTGTAATTTAAAGGGCCCAAAATGGCAATGTTAATACTAATTCAAGCGACTTTTGGCCGCTTGACCGTTGCGTCTCATATAACAGGTAGAAAGCTAGAAACTCCAGTGTGGTATAGCCTACGGACTATTAACATAGTGGTCAACTCTCGCGCTTAAATTATTTGAATTTTTAAAACTAATTTTGAATTCTAAGATTGTTGTCAGTAGTGACCAAAGCAATTTTCATTCTTCCACTACATTTCAAAATTCTTTAAGATTTTTTCATTCTTCCAATAAACATCCCATAAAGATCTGTGGAGCTGCACATATATGTGCATAAAACGATCTTCAAGAAAATGCGTCGTCCGGCCTGAGGACAAGAGGTACACAAAAACGGAGACATAATGTTTAAAAGTCTTCGAAATATATCGCTCGCTATATACACCGGTAATATATAAACAAAAATGTATACGAGTATATCGAAATTTGAAACATACATAGCATATTATGCATTTGTTTCTCAGCCACTTATTTGGTGACCTCTTGACCGCTGACCCCATAAAAGTATTAATTTGAAAGTTTGCACACATATCAAACATTTGAGGTTGTGCTTTCATATTTACAGAATTTTTTACTGTTGTCAGTGAATTTATTTGAGTTTTTGAGAGCATCTGGAGTTTGATAGACTTTCAAGTATACTGATCCTGGATGGTAAACAAATCTTTAATGATCGGCGTATGATCAAATATTCGAAGGTATTTGTAAACTAAAGATTTTTAATACATATTTTTACATAAATTTTGCTATAGCCAACATTTTTTTTAGTTTTTGGGTCCTTATTTTTTATTCAAAATCAAAAATAATACTAATGTTTGGATCACTGTTTTCAAAGGCAACCCGGGCATCGCCGGGTATTTAAATGCAAGTCTTTTATAAATTGCTCATTGTAATATGTACAGTTGCTTTATATGCATGCCGAACATGCATATAAAGCAATTTGGAACAAACAAACTCTTTTCACATCTACAAACATACATACATATCTTGCAGCAACCGACGGTAGAAAAATGGCATCCTATACATGCGGCCTGTATAAACGGTCACCTCAATCTCCTCGAATTACTTATCAATTACAACTATCCGGAATATCTCTACTCAACATATCGCGATGATGAGGGTATTTGGGAATGGCGTCTTCCATTCGATCCGAATGCCCAGGACGTCACTGGACAAACTAGTCTGTATATAGCCAGTATTTTGGGCAATAAATCTCTAGTCAATATTTTGCTTAAATGGAAGGTGCGTGCACGTAAAACCAGCGCTCAAAGTCCACAAAGTACACCCATTACACCTACGCGGAAACGCATCTCGTTTGGCATACAGGCCATAATGTCTAAGCTAAATATCTCCGGTGAGGGTGATCAGCTTGTCAAAGAAGAGTCTCTAGAATGTGATCGTTGTCCCATTAACATTAATTTGTTGTGTGGTGCGGCGAGAGAAACCTCATTGTTGGCGGCGGTGCGGGGTACATTCCTTGATGTTGTTACGGTGCTGTTGCAGAATGGTGCAAATCCAAATATTATAGCAAAGCCGGTAGAGGATCACAACGATCCGAAATGTAGTGAAGAAATCTATGGTCTGAGTAATGTTCCTATTGCCGAGGCTTGCAAACAAAGATCGCTGCCCATGGTGGAGTTACTGCTAAAGTGAGTAATTTACTTATAACAAAGTTTGTAAATATTACTTATACTAATTATTGTCTTTATAGATATGGTGCTCGAGATGATAATGGCTCGGCCTTAAGTGTTGCTGTTGCTTCTGAAGACGAGGCAATTTTAAATCGTTTACTGGCTAAACGCGTCCATCCTGATTCTGATTACAAAATCAACAAGAAGGGCTTGCCTACTCCGGTGGAAGTTAAAGTTTTTTTGCCATCTGCTACAAATATCTCCTACAGCACAATGTTTCCTAATACGCCGGTCATTATCGATTGGCACAACAATACAAATGTTCAATTGCCCTTTGTAAGGTAAGTTTTTAGAAATTCCATAAAATATCTACAGCTTTTTCATAAAAAGTGTTTAAATTTTGTATATATCAATCATTCCGCTTCAAAACAAACATCTTTTTTACGTCACCATCTCAGATGTAAAAACGATTTGTTAAAATCGAAAAAAATACCGAAATTTTCTTTCAAATGATATGACCGACTGAACATTGGGAAAATCAAGAAAAAGGTTCCGAGGTAGGAACATTGAAAATTATGTAGTGAGAAAACGCGTGGGCAGAATTCAATGAATGAAGGCTCATTTTAAAGGTAATTCTAATGGTGATTTCTGTTGCGACATTTTAAAATTCCCCCAGCACCCACTGCTAATTTCGCATTTTGGATGCGAACAATCGAACAAAAATCGTACCTACATTATGGCGCAACCATCTGATAGTGCATTAAGAATGTACGCTTTCAATTAGGTTTGGTTCTGAAGTTTGCTTTTTGACGGTGCAACACTCCACACCGTGGACTGGGCTGAGTTCTGATGTCCCGGAATTTGGGTCGAACTTTTGGGTAGGGGCAAAATTTGAAAAATCCCACTTTGACCCATTTAGAGTGCTCCAATCGAGTCCAAATGTATGATCGACCCCCACTAACTTTGGAGGCCCGACCCACCTATGCAAGTGGCGCACCCGCTGGAACCCCCTTGGGGGTTCCATACATTTGGACTCGATTGGAGCACTCTAAATGGGTCAAAGTGGGATTTTTCCGTGACATCAGAATTCGTTTTAGAGGTATGGTTCCTTCGGCAAAGTTTCTTATTTTGATACCTAGAATACGATTTTCACTGAGAAATGGGCGATTTTTAAATCGACCCGCCCTAATACTTATATATGGTACCACCGCTAACTTCAAACGGCTAGTGTTAGAATAGCAAACGTTAATGATGATTGAGAAAAAAGGACAAATAAGTTACCAGTGCGGGATATTATTACATGCATATTCTAAAACATATATATGTATCTATTTTCTTACAGAGTCAATTGGATGGTAAATGGTGTCCTGCAATTGAATCCAAAACTCCAGGGACATCCAAAAATTACCGAAGTCGCTTTGACAGCAATAACACGTATCGATTTTTCACATAATCATCTTACAAGTTTGCCCATTGAGATTTTCAATTTAGTTTCATTGAAGTATGTATATTTATACATCTACTTACTCGTACATATTTTACATTACAACACGTTCAATCTAACCTATAGATATTTAAATGTGGCGCAGAATAAAATAACCCAGCTTCCACCACCGCCCGCCACAACACCCAGCGGCAGAGCTTCATACTCATCGCCGGTATTGGAGGAATTTTACATACAAGACAATCAATTGATAACGATACCAGCAGAAGTTTTTCATTTACCGGCCTTGGCTATATTAGATATTTCGAACAATAAATTGCAGGAAATGCCTTTTGATATGTGGAAAGCACCCAAGTTAAGAGAATTAAATATAGCATTTAATTTACTAAAGGATTTACCCGTGCCACCCATGCAAACTTCCTCATCACAATTGAGTTTGGATAAATTAGATTTGGAACCTTTTTCAAAGTTTGATGCGTATGGTTCGGAAAATAAAAATAAAACTAGAACGTTAACTCTCCAAGCGCTGGTGCATCGTAATATATGGTCGAGTAGTTTGGAGATAACCGATAACGATATGAAATGGAATGAGTCGAAAAAGGAAGAGGGTGTCTCACAGCTTAATAGTTTGAATATAGCCAATAATCTGTTCACCAGCATTCCTGCGGCCTTGCCTTGTTTGGCAGTGAATTTGACAAGACTTAATATGTCCTACAATAGTTTAAGATCCATGGGTCATGTAACCAGTTATCCGGCTACGCTAAAACAATTAGATTTAAGTCATAATGAAATCTCCTGTTGGCCAAGTTTGCCACGCATTACCGAATCGGATCCTCATTTATTGTGTTACAGTTTTGTGGCCCAAAATCAGGGTGGGGAAAACGATGATATACCCTCGTTTGCCAAGCACAATCCCAACAATACGAAATCTTCCTCCTTCCGTTCCACGGTTTTGAAAAGTGTCTGCCGTCATAGAAGACATTTAAGATTGGAATCGCTGAGGACTTTGATATTGGCCGACAATCTTTTGAGCCGCATTCAATTATCCACTGATGATGTGACCACACTTTTCAATGAATCCGATGACTCTGATTGGAGTGTGGTGGGCTTGACCAAATCAAAGTTAATATTTCCCAATTTATCCATGTTAGATATTAGCAATAATTGCCTAAAAGAAATACCTACATCATTGCATGAGTTAACCAGTCTAAGTGTTTTAAATATTAGTGGTAATGTTAACGTAATGGATCTTCCTCCGCATTTGGGCCTACTCACACGTTTGTGGAATTTAAATACACGTGGTTGTCTGCTGCAAGATCCCTTGAAATCAATGATTGAAAGTAAAAAGTATAAAACTATGGATATTATTGGATATTTAAAATCAATCTATGAAGACGCTCAACCATATGCCCGAATGAAATTGATGGTAGTGGGTGTTCAGGGTATTGGTAAAACGACATTGTTGGATTTATTGCGGCAAGGTGTAGGCTCGCAAAAACCAAGAGCTTCGGAAAATCATTGGGCCAAACGTATGGGTCATACACGTAACCTATCAAAGTCACAGCGTGGAGGAAATATATCGACGGTGGGTGTGGATATTGGTACATGGATTTCGGAGAAGCGTAAGAAAGCTCCGGGATCGCATGGTCCGGTGGTATTTCGCACATGGGATTTTGGTGGTCAAAAAGAGTAAGTCATAATTTTAAAGTTTGTATTTTAAGAGGACAAAAAAACATCGAACTACTTTTCCAAATTTAGATATTACGCCACACATCAGTATTTCCTCTCAAAACGCAGTCTATACTTGGTATTGTGGAAAATTACCGATGGCCATAAGGGTCTCGCCGAGATTCTACAATGGTTGGGTAACATACAAGCCAGGGCCCCCAATTCACCCGTCATTATTGTGGGTACTCATTTCGATGCTGTGGGTGAAACTTTTTCAGCCGAGAAAGCCGAAGAACTTCAACAAATCATAAGAGAGAAATTTATTGCCATACCGGATGCGGAGAAAATTGGTCTACCTCGTGTAATAGACTCCATAGAGATAAGTTGCCGAACTATGCATAATATACGTTTATTGGCAAATATCATTTATGATACGTCTTTTATGCTGAAATCGCCGGGCTCCAAAGAACCTTTGCTGTTGCAAAAAATCCCCGCCAGTTATATAGCTTTGGAAGATATTGTCAATGTAATCTCCTGCAATCTTAGAGCAGCCGGTTTGGATCCTGTGTTAGATGCTGAGAACTATCGAAAACTTGTGACTGAAGAAATGCGTTTGCATAATTATAAAAGTTTTCGTGACTCCGCCGAACTGAATCAGGCCACTATGTTTCTACATGACAATGGTGTGATTTTACATTACGATGATGCTACTTTAAGGGATTACTACTTCCTCGATCCTCAGTGGCTGTGCGATATGTTGGCTCATGTGGTGACAGTGCGTGAAATAAATCCGTTCGCTCGTACTGGCATTATGAAATTGGATGATTTGAATTTACTGTTTCGCAATACCAGCGGTAGTAAAAGTTCAAATCGTTCGTATATTGTGAGTCTGTTGAATAAATTCGAAGTGGCCTTGACATGGGATTCGAGGACTCTGCTGATACCCTCTTTGCTGCCGCAAAATGAAGATGTCACCCCAAATGCGGGTACAGTAGTTAAGGTAAGTCCTGTGGAGAAAATAGAAGAATCTAAATTTCTAAAAAGAATGTTGTAGAAACTTGGGAAATGTATACAGTAAAAACATTAATTGAAGCAAATATATTCTCAAAATTAATTTTTATAAAATATATTATTCAATTATACCCTGACGGACCAAAAGTGCAAAGTGCATCGAAGGAGTGTCTTAAGAATTGTAGTAAGTTTGGCGGAACTCCGTTTTAGGACATTTTATGTCATTTCGACTTTGTCTGACTGTGTAGATGGTGAACACGATAACTCTCGAAAGTAACCGATCGATGATGGGTCCGAAGATGGTCCTCTCCTGATACCTCCCCCACAAGGTTTAACATTTAGTGAAATTTTAATTCTCTTATAACTTCTATACTACTTACTTAACCGAAAGTTCTGTAATTCCATATATATATGTAGTACTAGTTTCTTCCACTTCGAGAAAAATGGGCGAAGTTGCCACGCCACTTTTGGTACATCCCACCAAAAGACAAAAATTTAACAGCACATAACCTTAAATTTGCATTTAAAATTATTGTTGCCAATGCCTCAGAGCACACACAAATTAGTCGTTTACAAGCCAGACACAAACATTTTATTTTTATATCATACTTGATTGTTTGATTCAATTAATTTCCAGAAATTTATTTAAATTTGATTATCAAATGGCATATTAAATTATGTTTATTATTTCCTTTTAGATATCTCAACGCACACGAGGTCGTAATTTAAATTTAGGTTGCTCGGTCTCTAATGAAATTAATTTAAATAATTTGATTTATGAGCCGGTGGAGCAAACGTTAACCGTGACAAATGATACAAATGTGTTGGAAATGGGTCTTAGGCGTATACTGCTTATGACATATTTTCCATCTGGGTTCTGGTCTCGTTTGATAACGCGTCTCTTGGCCGATGAGCACATTACGGAGGCCATAAAATCGGTTTACACAACGGCAAATGATGTAAGTTGTGCATCTCAAAAAATCTTTCTTTAATGTCTGAACAATTCTTGTCCTTTCAGCAATCTCTGGAATTTGATTTACGCACCTCCCTGGAACACGACACCCAATGGAATTTATGGCAAACTGGTGTTTCTCTTTACTATGGACCAATTTTAGTTTTTAAAATCTGGGAGCTGCCTTTCCAATTGGCCCACAATACCCAACCGTTTCGTAATACGAGCAATCGTTTCAAGCTTAAACTCGATGGCGTATGGAGTGATATCAATCTGTGCAATTCAAGCATTTTGGAAATTTCATTTCCTCTCATTCATGTCAATATCTATCAGGAGATCGAGGATGGTGCTCGTCAGCACTTAGCTCAAATAGAACCTAATATGCCAATTATTGCTAAACTTTTGGCTTTAGCTGTGGATCATATTGATTTGCTTCTTGAAGATTGGTATCCTTCATTGGGTACACGTTTTGTTCACACATCCGAGGGAAGATTTTTAATAACGCGTTTAGTTCTGTGTCCGAAATGTTTGAAGAAATTGGCTTTAAATAGTAAAAAATCGGAATCTTCAGATGGTGGAGCTGGCAGTGGAAGTAGCGGAGGAGATGTTTCGGATGGTTCGGTAGGAATGGGTGGTGCTGTGGGATATACGAATAAAGTTCGGGCGAAAAGACCCATGTATTTCCAAGGCGATAACGGTGATGATGTACAGTTGAATGTATTTTCCGCGTATTTGAATGCTACAGCAAGAAGGGAGCGTAGATCTGAGGTAAGAAGTAGATAAACAGTAGCAATCCGTCGATTTACCACTTTTTCATCTGGAAAATATGTTAGAGACAACTTTTTTCTAAGGAAATGCTGTCAGAGACCTAAGGAAAGGTTATCAGAGATCACCTTTTCCTAAGGAAAAGTTGATAGAGAACACTTTTTACCAAGGAAATGTTGTCAGAGACCACTTTTTTTCCAAGGAAAGTTGCCAGAGACCACTTCTTCACAACGAAGAGTTGTCAGCGACGACTTTTGCCAAGGAAAAGTTATCAGAGATCACATTTTCCTAAGGAAAAGTTGGCAGATACCGCCTTTTCCTTAGGAAAAAGTGGTCTCAGACTTTTATATGCGTGAAGATAACTTCGGAACGACGATATGTATGTATCTTCTTTAAGTAAAGTTGTTGGAGATTATTTATTTACCCATTTTGATTTATTAGCCATTTTTGGCGATGTAAATCAATTAATACGTAAGTCGAGGGATTACTGTACAGCGACTAATTATGTCCTTATTTTTGTTATGGTGTTTGTATAATATATATTCAAAATGTTTAGGATTCTCTTTGTTCGGATGCTGACTCTGGTGTTGGTCCCGATTCGGCAGGTTCCTCTCGCAATACCTCCGTAGATGGTCATCCTTTGTACAATATACCCGATATATCTAACGTTTGTTACACCTGGATGATTGAAGAATGCATATTGTCTGTATATAATCAAACAAAAATCTCTTGTCCAGTACATCTGGAAATGTCTATGTTGAAATTGGCTCCAGATGTGGTATTTGCTGATATACCCGATAAATACACAATTAATTCGGAAAGCATTATCAAGGGTTCTCTGCTGGGACGTGGCGCCTTTGGTTTTGTTTTTAAAGCTACCTGTAAAATTAAAGGATCTCGAAATTTCCGTTCAGTTGCGATGAAGATGTTACAACCTGTGCCACCCGGCCCACGAGCGAAAGAAAGCGCTTTGATGGCTTACAAAGTGGCACTGGGAAAATGGGATCGTGATCCATTGCAGCACGCCTGCAAAGCCTACTGTACAGCTAGGCAAGAATTGGCCGTGCTCTTGACGCTGAAGCATCCAAACATAGTTCCTTTGGTGGGTATTTGTATTAAGCCTTTGGCCTTGGTTTTAGAATTGGCTCCAATGGGTGGTTTGGATTCTATTTTGCGCCAACATCGTCGTAGTGGTGCTCACATTGGTCCACATACTTTTCAAATATTGGTGCTGCAAGCAGCTCGAGCCATTGAATATCTTCACCGCCGTAGGATTATATATCGCGATTTGAAATCGGAAAATGTTTTAGTCTGGGATTTTCCACAACCACATGCGTAAGTTAGGATTGGTGGCAATGCTATTATTTTTGTTTTTGGGAACATGTTTAATGAGTTGTCTTTTTTTTGCAGAGAGGATAGTCCTCGCAATTGTATACATATTAAAATTGCCGATTATGGTATAAGTCGTCAAACAGCTCCGAGTGGCTCTAAAGGTTTTGGTGGAACAGAGGGTTTTATGGCTCCGGAAATTATACGATACAATGGAGAGGAGGAGTACACGGAAAAGGTAAGAATAAAAAGTTCATTTAATGCTGATAATTTACACAAAAAATGCTAAAAGATGAATATGTTGGATACATTCCTACCAACACGATTATAAGAAAAAATGGCTACTGTTATTCTTTCCATGCAGATTTTGATATGTAATTGGTTTCTTTCTAATTTATTTTCTTTCTCTGCATTCATAGGTTGATTGCTTCTCTTTCGGTATGTTCATCTATGAAAATATAAGTTTACGTCAACCGTTCGAGGGCCACGAATCCATAAAGGAGTGTATACTGGAAGGCAATAGACCCGCCTTGACCCAAAGAGAAACACAATTTCCATCCTATTGTTTAGATCTCATGGTTTTATGTTGGGATGAATTGCCCAAGAAAAGGCCTACAGCAAGTCAAATTGTTTCCATACTCACAGCGCCGGAATGTATACATCTTTTAGATGTGATAGCTTTGCCGCATAGTGACAAAGTTGTGTGTGGTGGTTTTAGTTTTAGTAATCCCACTGGTGAAGGTTTGTATGCCACGCCATCACTTGAAACATGAAAATATAAGTAAACAATTTTCATTTCCTTATTTTTATAGAGGAATCCTCCGGTTTAGAATTATGGTTACCCGCCTACAATTCTCACATTGATGTTCTGGACACAACGCCTCATGGTCAATTTTTACAATCGAGTACAATAAAATGCACAAATAAGTTTCTCTCTTCCGATCCGAAATCACCGCGCGTGGAAGAAGTCTCACTTAAATCACAATCGTCTTCGCCTTTAAATACACCTTCGTCTCTGCAGGCATCCTCGTCGGGCTCTTCGTCACGCACTCCATCGGCCTCGCGATTGCCGCGCATTAATATGCTTTGCTGTTGTATCATTGAGCAGTGCATTTGGATTGGTGATGCTTCGGGTACATTGCATTCATATAGTCTGTCTGATTATGCACCTATATTTTCGTATATGCTCGATCCGGCCATTAAATCGCCATTGATAAGTCTGGTCTATTTGAGAGATATCGAACGTGTGGCCGTGGGTTTACACAATGGTCGTGTATTTTTAGTCGATAGTTCGAAGATTCCCTCGAATTGCGCCTTTGCCGAGGGTTCATTTGTTTTAACTGAAATCTGTTCGGGTTTAATATTGCACTGTGCGTGTGCGGTTATGGTGGAAGGGTAAGTTGTTGGCTATAATTTTTTATTTATAAATAATTGTTTGTATATATAAATGAATAAGCAATTATTCTGTCCTTGCAAGTGGGAAATCATGAATATCTTTTATTTAAAAAATAGCTGACCCCAGCAGACGTAGTCCTGCCCGTTCTGTTTAGGACGTATTGGTTTGTTATTTCAGTTAAAATTCATACATCCCGAGAATCTTGACCATAAGTCTACTACAACGCCATCTACCGGTTAGAATCATACATACAAACAATTATCAAGACAAACCACACATACATATTAAATATCAGCTAAATCGACGTGGAAATGCGAATTTTGCTAATATCTTGACCACTCGCCAACTTATCACGGTAAAAATAATTCTAAAACACAGATGACGCCAAACTAAACCTATTGTTAAATTTTTAGCCCATTCGCTCTTATGGTTTCGGAGATCATGCGTTACTAACAAACGTACAAAGGATTTTATATATAAAGATATAAGTCTTTCTTTATTAAATATACTCGTTTTTTTAAATTTTTTAAATGTAAAAAAATCGAAAGACCGTTATTATTTCATATTAGCTGGACTCGGCCAACTTAGTGGTCCACAATTTCAGTTTTGTGAAATAGGAACATACTCGCACAGTGTTGCCAGGTGAATTTGACCTAAAACCGTCAAAATAGGGGCACAAAAATCGTCAAAATAAATGTTCGAAATCGTCAACACAAAAATTTACCAATTACATACAGTTTTTGCGTATTTTTTTTCAGTCGAAGATCATGTTTCAGGGACAGATATGTATTCACCTCCTAGGTCCAACTTTTGACATTGCACATACTTAAAAATGTGTACTGCAATTACCTCTACCGATTCGGCAACATAACCCAGTTCCAGAGACTTTTCCTTTCATGTCATTGGATGCGATCGAATCTACCCTAAAATTTTAGCGTAAATTATATCCCAAAGGAATTAAAAAATCTATTATATATGAAGAATTTATAAGTTTTTCTTTGTTTTTTCCATATCATAAAAAATCGTCATTTCGGGGCAAAAATCGTCAAATCGTCATCTCCAATGTTTTGGCCCTAAATATCGTCAAAATGACGATAAATCGTTATTTCTGGCAACACTGTACTCGTATCAAGTGCATTGTATAAGAATCGCGATATCGAAAAAAATATGTGCGTGAAAAGGTTCTCCATAAAGGGAGTCCCACGAAAAAGTTGAGTTTTAAAATTGATAAAAAAGACGGATAAATATTTTTCAATGATTTTGCCTTTATTGAAATGCCTCAACATTCCGGTTAATGATGGAACACCACTTCATTCATATGCCTGCCGCGGCTGGCATTGCTGTAGCCCATTCTGTATACGACATAATTTTTCAACATATTTTCGATTGTGTGGCCATCTATGGCTGCAATTTCGTGTTTCAAGTCATGAATCGTCTCTGGATGGTTGTCGTGGCACTTATCTTTAACATCTTATAATAAAAAAATAGTCCAACGAAGTCAAATCGCAGCTGCGAGGTGGACATAGTTCAAAAAGCAACCCTAGTGGCGCCACCCGTTATTTAATTTCCAATAATGGATTCGTATGAGTGGGGCCACGCCTACCTTGCCCTTATCGCCAATTTAGTCGAAACCACGCCACTGATCTAGATTCGCCCACTTTTTTTACTTTGGATGGTGAATATTTCTTTCAATGTACCCATTCCAATTTTGAAAAGATTTGGTGATATTGTTCTGTAGATATTTCGTTTCAAATAATGGGGTCGTATGGAACTTGCAACGCCAACTTTTCCAATATCGCTCATTGTTTATTGGATTGATGATTGATCAAGATGATTGTTACAATGGTTTTCCGTATATTTCGTTTTCGATAATTGAGTCGTATGGGTAGGGCCACGTCCAACGTTCCCGGGAACCTTAGTTGTTTCCAGCTTAATGTTGTCCGGATGTTAAGAAACTCGAAATAGAGTCACGTACAGTGGTGTCAAATGCATTCACAACAAATTTCAAGACACTTTGTGCAAGGGTCATCTGGATACATCATTTTCATAAGTGTAGTCGAATGGGCGGTGCCACACCCACTTATCCGATATTTTCCATTTGTTGCTGGGTCACGTGCGATGTTGTCAAATGCATTCACACCAAATTTCCAGACACTTGGCTGACTGGTTTTCTATGCATATCGTTTTCAAAAACGGAGTCGTATAGGCGGGGTCACCCCATCAGCCAGATCTCGTCCATATTTTGACCAATCACGTAGACTGCTACCAATATACATATATACACGATTTTGAATGTAAACACTACAAAATTAAATTTTGTTGACAGATCATTATCATTAGGAAAACAACACTGATAAAACTTGCCAATATTTCAACTTATTCTGCTCCGATAGGGTGTGTAGGCTCCAACCGTCTTTAGCCCTTCCTTACTGGTTTTTCATATCTTTCCAAAATGGAAAATTCATTATTCTACGGGGTTTTCCAACAAGAGGTGTTATTTTGAATCACTCGGTATTTCGGTACCTGTCACTTTTGAAGCTTTAATTCTTCGACATTTGACAAATAGAAACTACGCCATTACTAAAAATGGAACGATACACGATCATCGAACGATACAAAACGATACGAACGATACAAAATCATCTTGGCTGATAAGGCCCATTTCCACCTCTGTGGCTACCTCAATAAGCAAAATTGTCGCATCTGGGGCTCGGAAAACCGAAGAGTTATTGTTGAGAAGCCTCTCCATCCTCAACGTGTGACTGTTTGGTGCGGTTTATCAACAGTTAGGGTGAATGGATTGCGCCAACGAGAGATGATTAATGTTTTTTATGGTCGGAGTTGGATGGTATTGATCTGGACAACGTTTATTTTCAACAAGACGGCGCTACGTGCCACGCAAGCAACGAAACCATTGCTCTGTTATGGGAAAAGTTTCCGGATAGTGTTATCTCTCGAAGAGGTGATCACAATTGGCCACCGAGATCTTGTGATTTAACTAACACCTTGCGACTTCTTCCTTTGGGGCCACGTGAAAGATAAGGTCTACGCCAACAGCCCAGCGTCGATTCAAGACCTCTAAGATAGAATTCGTGAGTCTATCGAGGACATAGGGCAGCCACTTTGCGATTTGGTTATGGACAATTTCATGAAAAGGATATGGTCCTGTAAGCGTGGTCGTGGTGGCCATTTGGCTGATGTTGTTTTTCATTATTAACGGCATACCTTCCTCTTTATTATGAAATAAACATCCGATCATTTATCTCAAAAAATGGCATTTTTCTTTGAATACCAAAATAACACCTCTTGTTGGAAAACCCTTTAGCAGCTTGGAGACGCTGAGTTGATAATCCCTAAGTCTATTTCTATAACAGACTTCGTTCCGGCATATATCCGATTATCGCGGGAACCTTATGTCGTTTGAATATCTTTTATTTAAAAAATACTAATTTTCTTTGCCCGTCCGTCGGTCTATCTTACGTTGTTGGACAGACGTTGAGTACAGGTCGCAATTTCACTACGACCGTGCTGGTATTTTGCAGTTAGTAGTCTTTCGCATCTGGAAATAACCCTATTGAATTTTGTTGAAATCGGTACAGATTTAGATATAGCTCCCATATATATGTTTCATCCGATTTGGTCCTTTAGCCCTATAAAAGCTGTATTTTAAATCCAATTGTTATGAAATTTAGCATGGTAGAGTTCATTGATCTATGGACCAACATAGCCAAATTTGAAGAATATCGGTTTAGATTTAGATATTGCTCCCATACATATGGACCGTTTGGGCTTGTCGTTGATCAATCACTCAATTAGTCAGCAAACAATATTATATAATGACATATTTTCATAAAATTTTTCTTAGAATTTAAAAGTGTGTCTGAGGATGCTAAATATTAAATTAAAAAATTTATTAAAAATTCAATACGGACACTAATCAGTCAGTTAAGCAGCAACGCAACAATATTATTCATTTATAGATTTCTATAAACTTTTCCTTAATTGTTAAAAAAAAGTATCTTAAATTACAATTTTATGTTAATAGTTTATTTGAATTTGATTTATTCCGTCTTATGTTTTAGAACTTACGAATTGTGGTGCGGTGAAATGGCTGGCAAGTTAAATGTATTCCCATTGAGTAAAACTGGTGTGTGTGGCCATCAAGCGCTCTGTCACAGTGACGAACCGAATGCCATAGAAGATCTACGCGTTGCAAGAATGTGCAGTAATGATAGTTATGTTTTCACCTGCCTTTATCCGGGATTTATGGTTTATCAATGGCATGCTGAGAATAAGAATATTGAAAACAAATTGGATTGCTCCAAACTATTACCCTGTTCCGAGTCACTGAAGAGCATAGCAATCGATGAACATCTTAGCCTGATCAAATGTCAAATATCGGCTTTATGTGCTCATGGTCAGGAGTTGTATATAGGCACAACTTGGGGTTGTCTGATTATAGCTGAAGTGAATACCCTAAGACCCATCGCTGTATTTCGTCCATATGAAAATGAAGTGAGATAGTGTTTTTATAATTATATATTTTATATATAATTCTGCTATTTTTTCATGTTTTTCCAGATTAAAACAATTATAGCTGTACCAAATCAAAATGTACCAATTATTGCGACAATTGGCAGACGTTATCGTTCTTTGATATCACGCTATATGGATTCCCCCGAATCTTCGGTGAAAAACGTGGCAACCCCTACACATTTTGATAATTTTAAAAATCAATACAATAAACCCAATCAACCACAAGATATCGATAGTCACATACATGTTCTATTATGGAGAGCTAAAGATTGGACGTAAAATATAGATGAACATATGTGACTTTTAATTACAGCGGAATCTCTCTACACTGTTTATGATTTTCATAATCGTTAATACGTCGTATTATTACTATTATTTATTGATACTCATTTCTACATATATTTTCAGAACAAATTTATTAGATCTAATATAAAAAGAACAAAAAAAATTAAATTGTTAGAAATATAGCGGAGAAAATGTTTCGAATGAGCGGAAATCTATCGAAATCAAACTGAACTGAATTTTCGAAGATGTATTCCATTGCAAAGAATTTAAAGTAATTTCTCCAAAACACATTCCAATGCGAAACAATTTCTCAAAAAAAAAAGAAAGCAGAATAAACACACAAATAACGTTTTTCCTTAAAGGAAACTGATCAAATTGAAACTAAACTCGGTAACATAAAATAATACTAATATACACAAGATTTTGAAATTTTTAAAACCGCGTTTTATGGTAAAATTCTAAACAACAAACAAAAAATCCTCTTTTTTCGGCTATGTTGAAAAAAACAACCGTTTGTAGAAAAGAAAAATTTTGGAAAATATTTTTATTGTCATTATTCCTATATAAATATGTATTTTTATTTTTTAACAGTATTATTTTAATAGTGTGAATAACATTTTAATTATTTATTTAATTTATTTCTATATACGCATTAATATCAACCAATCTATTAACTGTTAACATTCCAGTTTAATCAGACGACATGTTTTTAAATAAATAAAACCAATGTTTCCAGCTTCTCTACTACTGTATTCGAGAAAGAAAAAAAAACAAAAAAAAATGCCTTCAATTTTAGCTCATGGATTATCATCAACTTTGATGCATGCAGGTCCGGGATGTTTTTAATTCTTTTCCAATGAATTTTCAGCTTCCATTGATTCAATGGTGCAAGATGATTTGCGACTTGGCGAATAAACCGATGTGGCTGTTTTCAAATCTCTTGTGTATGTGGTGAATTCCAAAACAAATTTCAATTCTTCTTTGAAGGCTAATTTCATTGGTACCTGTAAGTTCCGAAAATATGTGGTTTTTTGATTATATAATATTTAGTTTCTATTGTTTTGTTTTCATTTCATTTACCTTATGATTTCTAGCTTTTCGTATAACAAAACAAATCCACGTAATAATACCGTGAATCATTGCCATTCCACTGCCCACAAGCAATACAATATAGATACCGCCAAGATTCTCCATATTCAGGGGAGCGGCATCTGCCTGTTCTTTTTTGGTCTGTAAGGGATAGGAACAAATATGGATATCAATCAATGATGACTGAATTATACTAGAAAAAAGTTTTTTTTTTTGTCAGATGGATAATCATATATTTTTAGTACGTTCTCTTGCAGGGGTGTCATTAAATCAGGAGTCACTGGCTAACCGAATCAGGACACAAATGCCGGTCACAGTGGAAGGAATGAAAAAATAAATATTTCGTCCGTTTCTTAATCAGACAATCGATTCCAACAAAAAATGGCATGCTTGCAGAATAGCTATTACAAAATATGAGTTCTAAATTTTGGCCCTTATGATATACCGGGATTTACAAGGCCTCAAAGTTGGTCATGTCGGGTGTACACAATGTTTAAGGGCGTGTAACTTTTGTCTTTGTCATATGCACATCTTTTCATCTTTTTTGTGTGCATTCTACTAACCAAGTTATACAAAACGGTTTTTACACCTAAGAATTATATCGTATAGTACCCAAAATATCTGTAATTTAAGTTTTAATTTTTTTCCCGAACCTGTCCTAGTAAAGGGTGGTTAAATTGTAAGGGCCGATGTTGAATGCGAACCCCACCTAACGAAACAATGGTTTTGTCAATGGCGATGTCAATTGACCGCCAAGATCATGTGATTTGACACCGTTGGACTTCTTTTTTTGGGGTTATTTGAAAGAAAGGGTGTATGTATGTTGAAACGCCAGCAACAATTCAAGAGCTAAAGGATAAGATAATTCGGCACATTAACCTCAATTATGCCTCAGCGTCATCGAAAATATGGACCATCGTATGGAGGTCGCGGCGGCCATTTGGTCGATATTTTGTTCCATACATAATTGAACCATACCAATATTATCATAATAAAAAAAAATGACAATAATTTCCTAAATAATTTGTGTTTTATTCAAAATCAACATCGGCCCTTGAAATTTAACCACCCTTTTGTTAACATCAGAAAAGAATATATACATATTGTTGCTGCAACTAGAGCAGGCTTCTGATTCGCTGGTGACCCAAGAGTCCCTAGAGAGATGGTGACTATTTGAGGACGTTGTGAACTTTGGTTTTGGGACAAGTTAAGACTATTCATATCTGATGTAGCTAATAAAGCTGCTAGTGGTGATGTATGAATAAGCAACATCAGCATTGTTTCATATCATACGAGGCAGAGGATTGGAGGTGTGGAAGCTGCATACCTAATTTTGTCTCATCTTTTCTGATGTGATGATCTTAAGATTGAAAATGGAGAAGACAAGGGCAATAACAAAATTAACCTAACTTCTGTGTACAAGCCAACGAGGTGCGGAAGCTTGTAGAGTACGCGTATGGTTCCGGCTACGACGAAAACTCATGACACACAGACGGCAGCAGTAACAAAAATAAAAAAACTGACTCACTATTTGATTCTATAACTACTAACATTCTCAAAATCTCTAAATTGGAAAACATAACGTTCTGGAATAAGAACATCTTACCATTCAGCTTAATTGGCCTCGGTATAGAGCTATGTTTACTGAGTTTCTGTGGTCCGAACTCGACAAAATTGATAAATCCACATCGATATATCCACAAACGATGCAACTCTCATAGGAGGAAAAATTACCCGACGAGCTTTCATCAAATGACCGCCGCAATCATACGACTTGAAACCTTTTGTTATTTTAACTGAGAATACGTCAATTACGTCTACGTCTATGCTAGCAAGGCAACCACACAGGAAGAGCTGGCTGACCAAGTTATTTTAAATTGGACATACATTTGCTTGAATTGCACTGCCAGTGAAGCAAATGCGACCATTTGAATGAGACCAGAATATATTTTATATTTCACGCCGTTGTTTAATTTAAATGTTGATCTATCGTTCTTATCTGGTCACCGTGATTATGTTTAGGTGGCTACCAGCATCCTACGGCTGTATCAGTTAGCTCTAACAAATCCACATAACGTGGGACACAAAAGGATCCTTATGAAAAGCTATTTTCACGGTCGGTCCATTGTCCACTACATACCGGGTTTGCCAGACTTATCTATCACTAGTATATGGGATAACAACATTCCTTACCTGTGCAGAATGTGTTGAGACGGATGTTACTTCAAATTATTTTTACTTACCGAGCATAAATTTGCTCCCATTTCCTTCCACCATTTCCTCTTGAGTTTCTCAAGTTCCCCCTGTTCTTGTAGCTCCAGCAGAGCATGATTGAAATTATCTCTATAGGCCCAATCTGCAATACGAGTATAATGCGATTATTTTCCTTTTCTGGTAGATATCTTTTAATTACTCACTCTTTCTCATGGCAATACCGTAGCCTTTTTCGTCCAAAGTTTGACCTACTTTTACAAGATTACATTCTCGAACAGTGTTGTATTCAATCGAAGTTGATTCCATAAGAAATGCGTAACGATTATTTTTCTTTACCATATCCACACCCTCCTGATTCGAATCGAACAGTAAGTGAGGATTTTTGTTCATAAAATCATTCATTATTTTGTAGGTTGGATCGGTGGATGTCTAAAATACAAATGCAATGTTATTTTTTTATAAATAAACGAAAGTTTTTTCTATCTTTTAAATTTTATTAATTAATAAATTGTTGCAGTAAGTTATTCTATATTCAAGCGAGTAAACGGAAACTTTACGCATTGGAAGATTTCTTCCGCCTCCCAATGTGTTCCATTTTCGTCAATAATCAATGCTGAGGTGATTTTCTCAGCTCGCTTGATCATACGAGTAATATCATATCATATGGTCTGATAAATGTCGTCACTTTGTTTAACATCTCGGAAAGACATCCTAACCAACAAATATTCAATAAGTTTCTCATCGAGGCTGGTCAAGAAAGCTCTTCACGACCTAAAGCATGAGGACCAATGGAACAATAGAGCCTCTAGACTAGAGAGAGTCACAATTAACTACTAAGTTAATATCGTTCTCCGAAACCATCATCAACCATTGAAATTAAGATTTCGGCGACAATCATGAATACTGCTGGACAATATAAGCGAAGTAAATGGCTGGATCATCTGAATCAATGTAATTTAATTTCCGGTATCGGCAAATTGTTTGAACAACTGTTAAGTTACTCCCGACCTGGCACATTTGGTGCTACCACTATGACTCACAAGCGCGTGTATTATTTTAACTGGCAAATTATAGAGCAGCCCGAGAGAAACGGCGAAACGGAGAGTCATGCTATCCGAGCCGAAGAAGTACCACCACAATTGGCGAAGTTTCAAACGTCATCAAAGCGCTTGGTCTGGCAGGATTATCTATGCTGATGTTAAAACAGTTGCGACACCTCGGGAGTCGAGTACCTGACTAAAGTCCGCAGCTTGTCCTGACCACTCTAATAGTACCCGAATCCTGGAAGTGGGCAGAGTGAATCCAGGCAAAGATGCGAGGAAAATCGTACTGGCCGATTTCCCTTTTCAAGCCAGTAGTAATGATACTTGAGGCTTTACTCCTCCCGAGCGTTATTGGATATTTTCCAATTGCTGATGGTGAGCACTTACTCCAAAAACAGCATAGTACGACTACTACTTTACACGCCGCGTACTTGACCAGAACAAGCACGGTGTCAGGACGACGTCACCACGTTATGCTGCCGAAGCAGTATCTGTTTTGATGCTACCGTCATAGCCAACCCAACCAACACCTACCCCACTCTTCATGATCTAGAAGAGCGTACCCTGCAGGCCTCACTGACATATACTCTGACATAGTCGCTGAACGTGATAAGAGATCACCCTCCATCAGTGTCTTAGGTGGAAACGGAATTTGTACTACAGACAAGAGTTTTTGGCCCAACTAAGATCAGGCGTATCCGCCTCAATTCGTGTTGTTGAACACCATTCCCGTGTGCATCCAGGGACCACACGACACACTACATCTGTTCAATTGACCGTGTTAAACCTACTTGTCCCCAGGTCCCTTTGGACCCATCCAGTGGCAGTAGCCACCTTCCTTGGTCTGGAAACCAATACAGCCACTTAATGGGCGACGTAACACCTATACTGCAAAACCGCCTCATTTTATACGGATTCGCTATCTATCGTTATAAATATTCCGTTACCTATCAAGTTTGCCAATTTCCTAAACCTGGAAAACAACGAAGCAGATATCTAGGCCGACAATTGATTAAAAACTGGAGTTAAGTACCTATTACTATCCGATTTCTGAAAAATCATCCGAGTGGTATCTTTACTGAAACTAGGCAAAATACACGCGTAAAGGTGAATCGTACAGTTCTTAATTCATTCTCTCCTTATTAGCGAAAAATCTGACGCACTGAATGCAACCCTATTAACAGCGACAAGATGTGAAATCATATTTTCTAAGGATCACATACAATTGTTATGTTGTCGAATCAGTATCTGCTGAGATGCCATCGTAATAGCCACCATGAGCACCACATAATCGATAAGCTTCTCGCGCAGCAGTTAACAGCTATAGTGTGAATATCTCGCACATAATCCTGCACCATCCTTGCAAAAAAAGATAATAGTCTACCTCGATAAACACGAATAGCTCTAGCACAGCTGAAATCTGAATGGTGCAGCCGCCTTCATTCATGCTCTTCTCGCAACAACTAGTGGTTAGACTCCCCACGATTTTTAGTGTGTGATCCCCTATATTAGAGAGAGTACCACGTTGGTCGCGGCGGTAGTTAATGACTACAGTATGACTATTGTGCTCGGTTACCGCCCTAAGCCAGTGGAACTACTGTCAATCGGCGTGGCAATGAAGAGTAGTTTTGGCGCAGCTGAGATCAGGAAACCGAATTCACGGTATACGCTACACCTATCCCGTTGCCCGAAGCAGATCTTTAGGCCGATGAAAGGTACAATAACTAAAGGGAGTAGAGTTCCCTACTAGAAGTCATCAAATAGTTCCTGATGTAGCCGCGCCAGTTCATGCTGCGGTCGAGATTACGGCAATAATTTGAGTACCTGCCTAGCGACGAAACATTGGATGTTCAGGAGAGATATTCGTTATCTGGAGCGGTACTTGAAAGTATCAGTATATCACAGACTTCACTAGTCAGGTCTGAACGATATTCTCTAGGACGAAGTCGCAGTAGCCGTTAACAGCTAGAGGGCGAATATCCCGGAGATCATCCTGCACCATCCTTACCTCAAAAGAGATAAGGCTGCCGTAACAGACAGAAGTAGTCCTGTCTGAGCTTAGATCGGAATGGTGCAACCGTGTCATTTCATGCTGCGCTCGAGGCAAGAAGGTACCTCACATATATTCCACTGTCAAGTCCATTCAGCTAGTTCCCAGTTATCTAAGATAACGTGCATCCCCGATATTTTCAAACTACTGCACCTAGAAATCAAGGAATCTAATCCCTTAGCCGATGACATATAACACAAACAACATATTGTTGTTAAAACAAGAACAATAAATATTTAAAATAAAAATCCAAAGGCCTATATTACCGTGAAGAAATTTCTCGTTGATCCGGTACGTTTGGCACCATATACAACACCTTCTTTGTTGGCAGCCAAATCTTTAACATTCTCGATCAAAACTTTTGGTGTTTCTACTGTCAAGAAAGCAGCCAAATTCGCCGTATATGAGGAGACCATAATCAAGGTGAAGAACCACCATATCGAAGCCACAGTTCGAACAGATAAAGCCCTGTAAAAAACATTCATTCAGCTGAGTTATATTGATACATTGGCCAGTCTTCCCAATTCATTTACTCACTTCGGTGCTATATCCGATCCCTGTTGCAGCAAGGCACCTGTGGTAAACCATATGGAATTGCTGAGAGTAAATTGATTTTCCAACTCTGTGGGCTCTTCTATACACGGACAAGGATTATCCCATTCGGAGGGCGCCAGGCGTCCCAAAATAAAGAACGATAATGAGACGCCAATGAAGGATAATCCTAATGCTTGCCACACATCGTTATTGAAGGGATCCATGAATGAGAATATAGACGAGGTATCCTTTTGAGGTTTCGTGAAGAGAATTGAAATACCTGTCGAAAAAAATAAGTAAGTATATGAGTAATTTCAATATTTTCTAAACAAATAAATGTATGTACTCGTATATCATAGCCGCGTACTGGATAAGGGTACATTGGCCACTTAATATGAGAAATATTTTTCCTAATTTCTGTAGCAATCATCTGAGTGTCTTCAAATTCTGTATATTAGATTATTTTTTATAAGCATATATATATGTCATCCGCCTTACAGCCCTGATTTGACACCCAATGACTTCTTCTTATTCACTTACATCAAGAAAAAACTGCTTGGTCCACGTTTTTCGACGCCTGAAGCAGCTGTTGAAGCGTTCAAAAACCATGTTTTGGAGGTGAATTTTCAACTACTGTAACCAAAACAATTCGCCCTCAAATGACAAAACGGTCTGAGTGAAGTTATGCTAAAAAATGTCAAACTTTCTAATGGAAATGTCAGATGGCGCCAAGCAACACTAAGTGTTGCCTAGGTCAGAAATATATATAGCAACCCTCGTATTACAGTTTGACAAAGAATGTGTAAAATATTTCCATCATTTCTGGCATCTCCGACACACAAAGTATCAATGTTTAGAGATGGCATTGCTTTAGATATGTTAAGTATAAAATGTAAATTTTTACTAAATCATACAAAGATTTAGAGATATAAATCTTGTCAAAATATAATTTTAAAAGAATATATCATCGAAATAGAAAACCTGTCGAAATTAAATTTTTATCGAAACTGTATTCAATTTGTTTTCCTTTCCTTAAAAATTTCATCTGACCTTAATTTTTCTGGAAAATTTCATCGAAATTGCATTTATTTGTCTAGAAAAATCGCCGAAATTTAATTATTTTTAGAAAATGTGAAGAAAATTGCATTTTCTAGAAAATTTTATCGAAATTGCGTTTTAATAGAAAATTTCATTGAAAAATTCACCGAAATCAATATTTTTTAAAAAGGAAATTTTGTCTGCAAAATTTCTCCAAAACTGCATTTGCCTAGAAAATTTCAGCGAAAACAATTTTTTTTACAAAATTTCATCTGTCTAGAACATTTTATCAAAATCGCAGTTTTTCGAGACAATTTTTTCAAAATGCAGGAAATGTCACCAAAATCTTTTTTGAACAAAATTCACCAAAATTTTATTTTTCTAGAAAATTTTATCGAAAACGCCTTTAACGAGCCAATTTTACTCAAATTGGAATTTTCAAGTAAATTTCAGTAAAACCAATTTTTTCTAGAAAATTTCAATGTAACTGAATTTTTCTTAAAAATTTGATCGAATTTCAATTGTCTAGAAAATTCACCGAAATTGCATTTTTTTAGAAAGTGTTACCAAAATTAAATTTTTCTAGAAAATTTTGTCAAAATTTAATTTTTGTATAAAATTTCATCGAAATTTAATTTTTCTACAAAATTTAATCAAAATGCTAGAAAATGTCAAAGAAATTGACTTCGTCCAGAAAAGTTTACCGAAATTGATTTTTTTTTAGAAAATATCACCAAAATTTAATTTTTTCTAATTTTTTTATAAAAAAATCCATTAAAATTGCATTTGTATAGATAATTTCATTAAAATTTAAAATCTCATAAAAATTGCAAAATTGAAATTTTCTACAAAATTACGCAGAAACTCAATTGTTCTGCAAATTTTAATTAAAATTCAATTTTTCTGCAAAATTTCTCCGAAATAGCATTTGTCTGGAAAAGTATTTTTTTAGAAAATTTTTCCAAGATTTCATCTTTCTACAATATTTTATCAAAATCGCAGTTTTTCTAAACAATTTTATGAAAATGCAGAAAATCTCTCCAAAATTATAAATTCTCGGAAATCAATCCTTTATAAAAAATTCACAAAAATTTAATTTTTCTAGAAAATTTTATCGAAAACTTGGCGGCGGCGGCTGGCATTGAAAATTATAGATCGGCGGCGGCGGCTAGGCGGCTAAGCCGACATAAAATTGACATACGGTGGGTCTATGATAGACATTTTAACATTTAAAATAATAGTTGAAAAGTTAAGCTCTGGTATTTATTTTTAAATAATAGATGCTTTTAAGTTAATTGTAAGATATTGTGTGGTAAAAAAATCATCGATTCCATGCCGCTAGGCAGCTCTATGATACACGTACTCTATTTTCAAAGTATGCTAAAGCCATGTATGGATTGTCAGATCGGACAATGTTATCAACCCTGTTAAAGTGCCGCAAATGTACGGACAATGACAGATTGTTAGCCAAAGGTGAAGACGATTGCCAGAAACCCTTATAATTTCATATATTTAAAATATATGTTGTAAGTATTTATATGCAGGATTGCCAATAAAAATATTTTATAGACAGTGGCCAATAAAATGTTTTTCTGACTATGGCGCCGTTGTCACATGCATAAACCTTGCACATATTACAATCTGCAAATTATCTCACAATGACTTTTCTGCCAACGTTGCAAGACAAAAATTTTATGTTTAAATAGAATGACCCCTACAGTTTGGAGCTCAACTTGATTGATTCTTTAGAATGAAGGTAATAATTTATAAGTATTTCTTTAATACTCCATTGATTTTTTCTGAAAGTATTTTTATCTCTCTAAATGTACATAATCTAATAACAAATAAAAAATCTTATTATTTCCTTTAAAAGAAGAATTTTTATAATTATTTTTCTATTACTATCAATATTATGATTTTAAGACATGTTAAGCAATTGGGTAGATTCTTAGAAAGCCATAAAAAATAATAATGTATATGCGTACACATTATTCTTCTATTAAGGGGACGATATATCTGCTATCGGGTCTGTTCTGTAGCAAGGTGATTTGAAATCACGGTGATTTTAAAATCACCGGCGACTTACAATCACTGTTGGGGTTCGAAATCGCCCGGTTTATTATTCATAGCCTCCCAAAAAAGATTGTTCGAAATATGTTCGGGTGATTTCGAACTCCAAAAGTGATGTTATGTCGCCGGTGATTTTAAAATCACCGTGATTACAGAACAGACCCGTATATAGCTATTTTCATATCAAAAATGTAAATTGTATCTATCCATATTTTAACGTTTTTCTATGGAACGGCGGCTGTGTTTCAGCCGATTTTAGCCGAAAAGATCGGCGGCGGCTTCGGCTGGTGAAAAAAGGTCGGCGGCGGCTAAAATCGGCGGCTCGGCTCGGCGGCTTCATACTCTGATCTGGACTGTTCTCCAAAATTTCGCCCAAATTGCATTTGTTTAAAAAATGTCATTTGTGTAGAAATTTTCACCGAAATTTTATTTTGTGTGGAAAATGTCAGCAAAATCACATTTTTAAGAAAATTTCAACAAAATTTTATCGAAATCGTATTTTACTAAAATTTAATTTTTGAGTAATTTCCAATGAAATTGCATTTTTCTAAACATATTTTGTTGAAATTACTTTTTCCTGAAAATTGAATTAAAATGTAATTTTTCTAAAAATGTTTATTGAAATTGCAAAATTTAGTTGAAATTTCATTTTTTTAAAAGATCCTTAAAATTGCATTTCTGTAAAGTGAAATTTTGTACAAAATTAAATTTTAACAAAACTTTATGGAAAGTGAAATTTCAATAAAATTTTGTATACAAATTAAAAATCAACAAAATTTTCTTAAAAAATACAATTATGATAAAATGTTCTAGAAAAACCGTTTCAACAAAATTTTGTACAGAACGATTTTCTAGAAAAATTTTCTAGACAAATTCAATTTCAACGATTTTTCCAGAAAAATGAAACTTTAGAAAACGTAGAAAAATTCACTTTTATCGAAATTGTTCTATAGAAAGGTAGATTCAAGGATTTTCTAGATAAATTCAATTTCAACAAAATTTTTCAAAAACGGAAATTTTAACAAAATTTTCTAAAAATATGAAATTTGAAATTTTGGTGAAATTTTCGAATTTTTTTAGGAAAATCCAACGTAATTTTCAGGAAAACTTTAATTTCAACGAAATTTTCTGGAAAAAGTAAATCAATAAAATGCTGCTTTTTTGATAAAGAGCAGTTTGATGGAATTTTCAATGAAAGTGCATTTTTTTTAAATTTTCTTTAGAGATGAAATCTTGTCGAAATTTTATTTTGACAGAATTTAATTTTGATCGAAACGGTATCTAAAAATCAAAATTTCTTCCTTTCCCAAAAATTTCATCGAGACTACAAATAGCCGAAATTTCATAATTTTTAGAAAATGGAAACAAAATTGAATTTTCTAGAAAAATTTATCGAAATTGCTTTTTAATGAAAATTTCATCGAAAAATTCACTAAAATCATTTTTTTACAAATTTTACAAAAATTTAATTTTTCTAGGAAATTTTACCGAAAATGTCTCTAACAAGACAATTTGAAATGTTCTAGATAATTTCGCTGAAATTTTCAAAATATTTATCTATAAAATTTCAGCGAAATCCATTTTTATAGAAAAAATCTCCAAAAATTTAATCTTTCTTGAACATTTTATCAAAATAGCAGTTTTTTTAGACAATTTTATAAAAATGCAGAAAATCCCACCAAAATTGCCTATTCGCAAAAATCAAATTTTATCGAAAATGCCTTTAAGATCCAATTTTACCCAAATTTAAATTTTCAAGTAAATTTCAGTAAAACCAATTTTTTCTAGAAACTGATTTTTTCTTGAAAATTTGATCGAAATTTCAATTGTCCAGAAAATTCACCGATATTGATTTTTTTAAAGTTACCAAAATTAAATTTTTCTAGAAAATTTTATCAAAGTTTAATTTTTGTATAAAATTTCATCGAAATTAAATTTTTCTACAAAATTTAATGAAAATGCTAGAAAATGTGGAAGGAATTGACTTTGTCCAGAAAAGTTTGCCGAAATTGTTTTTTTTAGAAAATATCAGCAAAATTGCAATTTTGCTAGAACATTTTAGAACATTTTTCACTTTACTAGACAATTTTACCAAAATTGCAGTTATAAGTAAATTTCAATGAGATTTTCTAGAAAATATATTTTCAATGTTGAAAATTTCATCAACATTGAAGATTTCGCAAATCGTGATTTATCGCGAGAACTAGAGCTAATTCATAGAAACTAGCTTTTAGGATAAGAACTGTATTATCTCATATACCCAAATCGACCGCGAAACCCTGTGCCGCAAAAAAATGTTGACCAGTGTAATTAAACTTCAACAAAATGTTCTTTAAAAATACAGAAAAAACATTTCAAAAAAAATTTGTAGAGAACTATTATTCTAGAAAAAATGCAATTTCGGCGAAATTTTCTAGAAAAATAAATTTCAACGATTTATCCAGAAAAATTCAATTTGATGAAAATGTAGAAAAATAAAATTTTATCGAATATTTCAAAGATTTTTCTAGATAAATAAATTTTAAAAACTGCAAGTTTAACAAAATTTACCAGAAATATGAAATTTTCGATTTTTTTTAGTAAAATCTAACAAATTTAACGAAATTTTGTAAAGAAAAAATTGCAATATAATTTTCTAAGAAAAGTAAATTTCGACGATATATAAGAAATGAAATTTTGTAGAAAAATGCAATTTTAACTAATTTTTTTTAGAGAAATGGGATTTAACTATTTTCCTACAGAAATGGGATTTTAACTATTTTTTTTAGAGAAATGGGATTTTAACTATTTTTCTAGAAAAATATAATTTCAGCCAAGTTTGTAGAGAAATTCAATTTTATCGAATTTTTCTAGAGAAATGCAATTTCAATGAAACTTTGTAGAAATATTCAATTCAAAAGAAATTTCCTAGAGAAATGAAACCTCGAAGTAAAAGTAAATTTTATCAAAATCGCAATTTACTAAAATTGAATTTTTAAGTAAATGCCAGAAAATTACACCGACATTGCATTTTTAAAAAAAAAAATTGATTATTTTTCAAGAAAAATATAATTTCAGGAAAATTTTGTAGAAAAATTAAATTTTAACCGAATTTTCTAGAGAAATGCAGTTTCAGTGAAACTTTGGTGAAAAATGCAATTCAAAAGATATTTCCTAAAGAAATGAAACTTCTAAGAAATTTAATAAAAAAATTCAGTTTTGACAATATTTTTAGAAAAATTCAATTTCGATGAAACTTACCATAAAAATGCAATTTCGACAAGAATGGACAATATATATCTAATAAATATACCAATTCGATAATGCCAATTCTAATAAGGTGAAATTTTGGCGTAATTGTCTGTTGCTAAATTTTTTTCTATAAAAGTACAACTTGATGGAATTTTTTGAAATTGTGATGTCCTTGAAAATTCATTCCTCTAAAAAATTACGTTAAAATTTGACCTATTTTAGAAAATTTTATCAAGATTTTCTTTTTTCTACAAAATTTCGTTGAAATTGTATTTATCTAGAAAATATCGAAATTGTATTTTCCTAGATCTTTAATCCGATTAATGGCCTTAATTCGGCCAATCATCTTAATCCGCTGATTTCAACAATGATCCTAATTGAAATCAACAACCATTAATCCAAAGACTGATATTAATCCAATCACTGACCCACATTAAAGGCCAATGTCCACGAATTGAAGTCCATTGATTGCATTAAGGACTATTGACCGGATTATGATTAGAAACCACTAACTTGATTAGTATCAATGGATTAAATATCGTTGATGCAGATTAAGAAATTGAATTGAGGACAATGAGCTGGATTAGGGGCCACTGACCGGCTTAAGAGCCATTGAACGTATTAGAGGCCAGAAGATACGGATATGCATTATAGAAGTAATTAGAGAATCGATATTTTACTGAATAATAATTTCGACATTCTCTACCTTTTTTATTTTCTGTTAGAATTTAACATTTTCTTGTATCGTTCCATCTATGAAGCTGTAAACTTAAAGTTATTTTTAATTAAATTACATTCTAAATTTTACAACTTACCCAAGTTCATAAAGGGTGTTGTAAAATCGATTGCTTCTTGCCTTTCCGAAGTGATAGTTAGATCTGATATTGCCAAATCGGCACGCTGAAATCACAAATTCCATAGAGGATTTTAATTTATTTGTATATATTTATCGACATGCATTCTTTAATGTTAAAATATAATGTAATACAACTGGGACTGAGGTCCTAGGTTTATTTTGAATTTTAATAATTGTAAATAATAATAATTCTAAAGATATTGCTCCAAAGAAGTCTTGATCTTTAAAACATGTCATACTTAAAATAAATACTTATAGAGGAAAACCACAGTGTTCGACTTTAGTATAGAGAAAGACCACAGTGGTCGACTCTAGTATAGAGAAAGACCACAGTGGTCGACTCTAGTATAGAAGAAGACCACAGTTGTCGACTCAGTCTGGGGATTAACTTAAGTTGGCAAAATCTTTAAAATTAAATACGTTTATTCAGTGTATGAACATGAAATATACTTACCCCCTCCATGATTTCCTTCAGCATTCCCGTTGATTTATTAGTCTCCTTGATAAATGAGCCATAATCGGTGCCACTCGGTATAAAGGTATAATTGAAGCCCAATTTTTCTGCCAATTGGCTAATTAATTCCACTGCGTAGCCCTCGTATTGGCTATTTCCGGTTAACTTTTTAAAAGATTCCACCATACTAGCATAGGGTTTATTCTGAAATTATATATACAAAACATTCATATAAAATCATAGGTTAGGTTAGGTTAGGTTAGGTTGAAGAGAGGAGACGTTTAAACGTCTCATGTCCATGGACATACACTTAAGCCAGTGGTTCGGCCTGTTGTGCGCTCCTTATTTATGATCTTTTTATACCTCACGAGTTACAGAAAATCGGTACTAGACACGAATTTTCTCAGTATCTTCCTGAGATGAGTCAAGTCTGGTAATATGTCGGACCCGAAATGTTGGGATCTTGCATGTGTGAAAGTGACACAGAAAATGTTCCATCGTTTCGATGTTTTCTCTGCATGCCCTGCATTCGTCGTTTCCTGCTAGTCCTAGTCCCTAGTCATAAATATATAAGATTTTTGTAATAGTATTTTTTGAGAACATTTCGAAACGATTTGAAACTAGGTTCAGTGATCTGCCTGCCTAAGCATAAGCGGAGCTTTAAGGGCTGCAGCGAAAGAGCCTTTACAAGTCCTACTTCATCTACAGCCGATTGATATTGTCAGAATACCAGGAATTAGAAAGTATCCACTTATATGTGGATTGTTCAAAACTTGATGAGAAAGTTGGCTTCGGTTTACACTGTAAATAACTTAATCTTGATATACATAGCTCACAGTGTAGCAGATACCTACAGTGTCAAACAAGCCGAAATAATGGCAATAAGGGAAGTCGTCAAATGGCTGATACGCAACGCAGTGACCAACATTGGCGTTGTCTTTTATTCCAAGAGCTGGCTACCATTAAATCACTGGAGGCTACACCCATAAATTCACAAGCAGCTCTTGACTGCCGCAGATCTCTTAACGACATGGCTGAACAGTTCAACATATACGATTCCCACCAGAGCCTCTGGTGGGAATCGATCCCTCGACCCCCAAACTCATATGCGAGCACGCTATTAACTGACCCACTGGGGCGCTCCAAGGTCAAAATTAAAATTGAGGTGACGAAATACTTTATGAGAACCTTGAACAATATTTCGAGGTGTCCTAGATATTTCCTAAAAAAGTTTTCTACAACTATTCTTTTTAAATATAAAATTTTTTTCCAAAAATAATAAATGTAGACGAAACTTTTAATTTTCTCTTTAAAACAAGAAACACTTACATCTGATGGCAATAGAATTAAAAACGTTTTATTTGCCAATGAATTGTCATTTGAGTCAAATTGTGCTGTGGTCGTCGCCAATCTTTGCGATGTGAAATTCTTATCTTCATTCCAAGTGCCCACCTTAACGACGCCGGATGGCTGCAATTCGATGACATCAAAAGTGAAACCCTTGCGGACATTGCCATCGAAATATATTTCACCCGTTATTGTATTGGCCTCCATTTTCATCTGCGTGGAAATTATTAAAAATAAGTAGAAACCAATCAATATTTTTGGAAATACGAGTACTTCACTTACAGATCTCATAAAGTTTTTGAATGTTGAACCATCTGTGGCCACACTATCACTGCGTTCCGAGCACTTTATGGGTTCCGGATTTAATGGGATATGTTGTGTGGTCTCGGCAAAAAGTTGTATGGCATCATAGGTCAGGGCCATCTCCATTGTTACCGGGCATGAACCTAGGGATTAAGGATAAGGTTTCAGTTACATACTAAGGTTTCAGTTACACAGAAAAAATGTTTAATAACTTTAAAGACAGTGGCAATGATATCGAACCAATGACAAATAATCTTTAGAGTAAGAACATTCCACACTTAATATTAAGACAATTTAATAAAAAGTTAAGCAGAGTTTCTTAATATTAAGTAAATTATCTTTAATTTAAGTAGGAAATGTGCTAACTTTAAAGCCAACTTATCATTGGCTCGAAATCATTGCCGCCGTCTTTAACATTTTCATACAAAATTACTTATTTATTTAAATAATAAAAATAATTTATTTTTTGCAAATTTTTTTTACATTTTTTATTATTTGTTGCTAATAAAAATTATCTTTTAATAACTTTAAAATGATTTATTTGTTTTGATATTTTTTATATTTTTAGATTATGACCAAAACTCGCTGCGAGCGAAATTCCAGACCCACAATTTAAGTATTTTTGCATGGACATTTCGCCAGGCCAAATATTAACTAAAAACACTCAATGGATTGCTTTGAACTTTACAACAGGAACAACTGAGAGGAACGCCATTAAATCGTCAAATATGGATAGACAAAGGTAAGTTGTTTTTAAATTAATTAAAAATATGTTTATTAAATCTAAGCAACATTCGACAGCTTAGGTTTTTCATAGACTATTTATTCATTATATATATGAAAAATGTTGTTCATTAAAACAAAGAAGAGGTTCTTGTATTCAAAGAATGTTTCGTAATTTTCAGCCAAAGAATCTAGGGACGATTAGGTCCAATATAAACTATAAATTCTTAAATTACAGCCAGAGAAATTGAAAAATGTGTTCTCTAGATTGTCAAGAAGGGACACCGCACAGTGAGAGGAATTAAAATAAAGGGAAATAATTCGGCCGTTTCTTAATCTGACAACCGATTGCAATAAAACTTGCCTCGAATGTAGAAGAGGTATTAGAGAGCTTAAGTTTTAAGTTTGTGTCCCTATGGTGTACAAGGAGCTACAGCCTCAAAGTTGGCCACATCGGGTGAACAAAATGTACATCCGCGTCAGATTTCAAAAATCTTTTAGTGTGTGCATTTTTCTAACATGCCTACAATAGACTTTTTACGCCTAAGAGTTAGCTCAAATGTTAGCTCATATTGTTACCGAGATATTTGCAATTGAAAATCGATTTTTTTTAATTTTTTCCGACCCTGTCCTAGTATTTTGTGAATATCGGATCAGAATATGCACCGATTTTTTTCCGTCAACTTTTCTCAATTGGCAACAAAATTTTCTATATAATGAAAATACGATATACCCAATAAGTCAAAAGTTATGGACATTTAAAGTTATAATTTAAAAAAAAAAGATTTTTTGTCATTCTTTTGGGAAACAAGTATGTGTCTTGGTGAGTAGATAGCGTGCTCGTCTATGAGATTAAGGGTCGTGGTTTCGATTCCCACCAGAGGCTCTGGCGCTGCAAAATCCAGCCACATGCTCTTTGTAACCCGGCTATTCCCTAGACCGTAATATTGGAATATAAATTTACTTTGTATTGTAATTCATATAAATAAAGTATTTTTTTGGAGTTACAAAAGTTTTTTTTTTTTAAAGTATAATATTATTATATTGATATATATCGTTTTCTTCCACATCAACTTCACATTTTCAAAAAATAGCTAATTAGATATAGAGGAAAATAAAAAAGAAAGTATAACATATTTACATTCGTCTTAAAGAAAACTTCATGGTTGTATTAATAGGTTAGGGTGGCAGCCGTCCCTAGCGTTCCACGGGCTCAGGAGCTCTTCATCGAAACCAATTAAGTACTATGTTAAACAAAGTTATCAATAGCACGAACATCGGTACCGGAATGATATGTCAGACTTACTAGAAAGTCCGACCCCAGTAAATCCAGACTTCGTCTACTTAATGCGGGAGAGTAACAAAGCTAGTGCTCAATGCTCTCCACTTCTTCCTCATCGACACAGCTTCTGCAGAAGTCATTGGAGGTCATATACGCCCATCAGGCAGTGTCCCGTTAGAACCAATGCATGCAAGTTCTTAGAGAATTTGTAATGTTCTCCCATTCCGCGCAAGTTCATCCGCTTTGCAGTTCTTCGGGATATCCCTATGCACAGGTACCCATATGAGGTATACGTTAAACTGCTTAGTCATCTCGTTAAAATATGTACGGCAATCGAGGGCTGTTTGTAAATTTAGGGATGTGACCTCTAGAGAATTGATGGCAGCTTGGCTGCCCGACTAAATGACACTACATTTATCCGGTAGACTGTAACCTATATCAAGACTAATGGTGATTTCGTTTCTGAAAAATAATGTCACACATCATGTTGCGACATTTTAAAAATTCCCCCTGCACCCTCTGCTAATTTCGCATTTTGCGTGCGAACAATCGAACAAAACTCGTGCGGTGCGGCTAGGATAAACAAAATAAGCATGTAAAGTTTCAACTAAATCGGCCACGCCTCCCGCCCATATACTCCAAATCGATTCCTATCCAAACAAAAGTCTTCAAATTTGGTATCTAAACTTCCTAGAATAAACAAACATTACATGCCAAGTTTCAGCGAAATCGGCCACGCCACCTGCCCACCGCTCATACAATTCAAATAGATTATTTATTTATTTATTTATTTATATGAATTACAATACAAAGTAAATTTATATTCTAATTTTTAAGGTCCAAGGAGAGGCCGGGTTACAAAGACCATATGGCTAAATTTTGCAGCGACAGACCAGAGCCTCTGGTGGGAATCGAACCCACGACCCCCAAACTCATAGGCGAGTACGCTACCAACTCGCCTACTGGGGCGCCCCTATATTTTTTTTAACTTATTTTTTTTATTAAAAACATTTTTGTCAGGCCGTCCCATTTTTTCAAAAGTTTTTTCATATAAAAAAACTCACACAACTATGCTAATATAAAGTAGTAAATACGAAAATTAACATTCGTAACCATAGGACTTGATGATTTTGTTGAAGGGTTCGGCTTGCTTGGCAATGTTTTCGCGAGCCTTCACGGTCAACTTCTTCATGAGTCTGTTGTGTTTCAAAGTGATCTGCAATTTAGCCTTGCGTTTGCGTTCCAAACTCTTGACGACATCTTGGTGATGCCAGCCGACTTCGCCGGACAAACGGCCCAATTGACAATATTTGCGGTCAGAGCGCAAAGTCAACACGCGCATAGCGATGGGTACGCAGACACGACGACGCTTATCATAGGGCGATGGAATACCATCGAAGATACGGAGACGAGCCAAAGCAGCTTGACCGCGCTTGGTTTTGTGTGGGATCATGCCTCTAACAGCCTTGTAGAAAATTCTGGAAGGGGCACGGAAGTGGAATGCACCACGGGCAGGGTTGACATTGCACCGTTTGCGCAAGTAAGCCAAGTACTTGATTTTGTTTCTGTAGAAATGACCAGAAAGGTTCAATTCCTCGCAACGGACAACGGCAACTTTGCCACCTTGCAACAGGTATTTAGCAACGACGGAAGCCAAGCGGCCGACCAAGTGGCCACGACCATCAATAACAACGGCCCTATTCGTTAAACCAGTCATGTTTAAGAACCGCATAAAATGAGCAATACTCTTTCAGAAAATGTATAAGTTTTTTCAGCAAACGGTGAAAGACGGTGGATTTTTTGCGTAAATTTAAATAATAGTATCCCGTCCTTCATTTCGTTGCATCCGAGCTCGATCGAGCCAACTTCTTTTTATTCCAATGAAAACTGCAATCGCTGAATTTAATAAAGCCATTTTAACTCTTTCATATCTACTAACTATACTTAAAAATATGTTACATGCATAAGCTACTAAGTTGCATGCGCATTTTCATAAGTTTTCGCTTTACAATATTTAGGTGACTTCTCTAGAGTTTTTCGATGACAAAATATTATTTTTTACGAAAACAAATTATGGATTTATCTTATTGAAACACGTCTCTACAGAACTGCATCATCCGATTTTTGAAAAGTAACACGTTCCAGTACAGCAGTAAGTCTGAATGACAATTTCTTATCTACAATTATTCCTAGACATTTTGCACTTTCAGAAAAGATTAGCTCTGTTTTATTTACCCGAGAAACCTTATACTTCATAGTAAAGAGGACGAATTCTGTCTTGTTTGAGTTAACTCCCAAAACGCTGCTTCTGGCCCATCTACCTCCGTTTTCAGGAAGCTCGGTTAGGTCTCCGTTAACGCTAGCAGACAGTTACTGCTGTCAGTTTGCGTGGAGTTTGATGTCTATAACGGCTTGTTAGCCTCAAAGGACCACCAGTAGGATGTCTCTGAGGACGATGGGGAATTGTTGGGAAATTGTCTATAGATTTTTAGGGCGCCACGAAATAACCCCCAAGTGAAATAACCCCCAAGACGAAAATGAAATAACCACCAATGAAATATGCCCCAAATGAAATGAAATAACGCCCAAAGATTAAATGTGAAATAAAGTCCAAATTAAATGAAAAAACAGCCAAATAATAAATAAAACAACCCCCAAAAAATATTAGTTAAATTAAAAAAAAAATAATTCCCCACAAAAAAAGTGAAATAACCCCCAATGAAAAAAACTCCAAATAAATGAAATAAACTCCAAATTAAATTTATTCGTCTAGACAAATATTTTTTGTGCAATATACATAATTTTTCCCAAAAACTGTTCGTAGTATTTACAGAAACGCTTGTATGGAATTCCCAATAGGCCGACGAAACAAATTAGAATAAAAACTAATGGGAATACCTGCAAATTGCAAATTGATATTTAATAATGGACGTAAAAACAACGTTTCAACTGCTTTGCAACGAAACAGAACATAAAGAAATAGTAATCCATTTCACACTGCATGTGTGAAATATGTTGGAAGAGAAAACATGAATAGGAATTAATGGAGACGAAAAATAGTTTAAAAATCGCGGCGATTTTCAATCGTAAATTGTTAAAAGGGAACAAACCCAATTAGTTCAGTTACTGATCGGCTCTCTATAGTCGCAAATCTTATTTTACTTACCATTTCCAAACATTTAAAGCTTATTATGTAATTTCATGATATAATGCAATCGTACCATCTGGTATGTTTTCTGTAATCTGATATCCATGACCCTACAACTTAAATTTTCATATTTGTTATAATTTAAAATTTGTAAATTTTCTTCTCTGAAGCACTGATTACTACTCTCAAGGCCCACCCTAAATTTACCCCGTTCAATATGTTCATTCGATTCTAACCGTCTAACGATAAGGAAGCGATATCTAACAATTTTATTATTAAAAACTTTCCTAAACTTCATTTTGTCAAAAAATTAGATTTCGATGAAAATGAAATAAATCCCAAACAATGAAAAAAATCCCAAAACCCAAACCCAATTTTGAATCATTATTTTGGGTGTTATTTCATTTTCGGCTTGGGGGTTATTTCACTTGGGGGTTATTTCACTGCGCCGATTTTTAGATTTACTCAGTTCAATGATTAGGGACGCCTTTGGCGCCACTCTTTAAATTTATGATAATTTTTTTTTCAGTGCATATTACCAAAGATAAACCGTTATTTAAGTTAGATAGTATTAAACACTACTTCCGAAAATCTTAAACATAATTCAAATTCCTTACCATTTTGGAAGCCTTCACTAATGGTGGGATATTCAAATTTCGCCATAATTTGTTGTACTATCGGATGTTCGGGTGAAAACATTCTCAGACTGGTAATATTCGATTCACTGTATTTATACTCATCCAAATCGAATGAATGGAAATCCAAATTGCCAATGATATAGTTGAAACCCTCATTGATGATACCAATTTGTTGGGCCTAGAAAAATGGTAAAATTGAGTTATCTAACACAGAATTGTTTTAAATAAAGAAAATTTGTGATAACCGCAGGCCAAGCAAGGGTAATCATTTTTAAAATTAGTGCATTCCGCACTTGAAAATCAGTTAACTTAATACTTCAAGAAAATTGTTTAAAAGTAAGTAAACATACTCCGGAAAAATGTTACGAAATACAATTTAAAATATAACTACTATTATAAACTGAAAAAGGAGTCGTAAAAATTTGAGGACAATGTCATTGATTTCGCCCTAAAGACAATACAACATTCCAATAAAAATGTTTTAAATTTAAACTAATAAAAAACATTTTCTTAAATTTATGTACAAAATGGACATAGTTCAATATTTTATTGTCTTTGGCACTAAATCATGGTCTTTAACATATCTTTTCAATGTCGTTGTCTTACATTATATTTGTGCACAGAACGTGAATTTTCGTAATAAAGTTGAACGATTTGTAAACGTGGTGCAGGCGTAAGTCTTTCCATGATGAAATGCCAAACAATACTTAACAAAAATAACATGACAGCATGACACGACTCACACGTGGTCTGTCAAAAAAGGCTATTGAAAAAAGTATCTCTACTTGGATCACCCTGACTGAAAATATATTCAATAAACAAATTAATTGAGTCAATTAAAATTGTTGATGTATTTTTGTCATAAATAAAGGGTGTCCCAAGAAGAGCGCAATTTTTAAATCTCGCAACATTCGAAGTGTCATTGTTTGACATTTGAATAATTGTTATTGTTTGTTAGTAGAAGGTACGAGGTTAGTAAAAATGGAGCGCTACACGAATGAACAACGCATTCTCATTGTGAAATTGTTTTACCAAAATGGTGAAAGTTTTGCGGCTACAGTTCGCAAATTGCGATCAATTTGGGGTCACAATAATGCTCCAAAAGAGTCAACTGTAAAGAGATTAATGGATAAATTTGCCGAAACTGGGTCTGTTAGTGATGTAAAGACAACAACGCGCCATCGAACAGGTCGATCGACCGAAAATGTCGCAGCTGTACGTGATGATGTCGCTCAAACTCCATCCACCTCAATTCGACACCGAGCTCAGCAAATTGGTGTCTCCAAATCCACTTAACCAGTTTTTTCTTGCCTAGAATTGAAGAAATGAACGTGGAGGGCATGTGGTTCCAACAAGACGGCGCCACATGTCATACAGCCAGAGAAACAATTCAATTGCTGCATCAGTCATTTCCCGGTCGTGTTATTTCGCGTTTTGGAGATCAGAATTGGCCGCCTAGATCGTGCGATTTAACACCATTAGATTTTTTTCTTTGGGGTTTTTTGAAGTCGATGGTTTACGCGAATAAGCCGACGACGACTCAAGCCTTAAAAGACGAAATTGGACGCTGCATTAATGAAATACCGCAGCATTCATGCAAAACGGTCATTGAAAATTTCATTCAACGCTTTAACTAAAATGAAGTAAATTTACTTCAAATTATTTCCTCGTGTCTTAATTTGAAGTATGCTTTTGTTCAACATTTTGTCAAATGTCCCGATTTTAACGACACATATTTTTGTGGGAACACCTTTGGAACACATATTGAGATGTTGCTTCGGGTCAATCTCACGAGTCGCACCTGCTGCCACGGAACATTTTTTCATTATTTTTACTAACCTGTTTGAGAAATTCCGGCATTGTCTCAGTGGAACCCACTACAACGATTTGCTTGTCTGGTGATTTTCTTACTCTCCTCAAAACCTCCTTATAGTTACCATCGAATCCAATATCATAACGCAGCACGGTGATCATTGGTGCATCGTTTGGTTCATATTGTGCCATAATAGTATTTAAAATATTCAAATACTCAGACGATTCGTAGAGAAATATAAAGCGTGTCCAATCAAAGGCGGTCACCAGCGAATGTAGGGCTTTGCCTATATCCTCAGCACTGGGGTATAAATTGAATGCATCTGCAGCATCACCCATAAAGGAATAGAAATAGGGTATATCCTTGGCATCGCAAATTGACATGAGATGAAAAGCTGTGTGCTTAGATGACGGTCCCATCACTGCTCCAATACCATCCTAAAATGAAGAGATGATATACATGTCCATGCGTGGTTTAAGATGATTGTCATAATTTATAAACACTCGTACATACATACCTCCATCATTCCACACAGAGTACTATAACCCAAAAATGAGTTTCCAAATTGAATTTCATCCGTTACCAGCTCCAATTGAGTGTCATACATTGCATTGGCATTCTCAATGGCCACTTCAACAACCAAGCCCATTTTTTCTGGTTCACGATCAGTTAATAGTCCTATCAAAAAAATTAAATGTGGTGAAAAATTATGAATTATTCACAAAAGATGAGTTACAATGCCGAAGTTTTTACACAGAAATGAAATAAATTCATTAAAACAAATAACAATGTCCTTCATTCAATGCAACGTTTCATTGTTTAAACGATCACATTGTAAATTTTGAAATCAATGTAGCAAAGGATAGCGAGTCGATAACAGCTAAATATACGAAATACAGGGAATAACTGTCGAAAAAAACAAAAAGAGTGGTATAAAGCTAAAGGCATACAGGTGGAATCAACTATTGCATATACCCCAGAACAAAACGGCGTATCGGAGAGGTTATATAGGACAGTGAAACAGAAAAACTAAGAGCCATGTTATTGCAGAGTGGAGTACCCAAAAAGTTATGGAACGAAGCAGCATTTGCGGCGGTGAGTATAATAAATAGAATTCCAATGAAAGCTATTAACGAAATGATGACACTGCAGAGATGAAGTTTGGCAAAAAGCCCAATCTGGAAAAATTAAAGGTATTTGGATCGAAGGCGTTTGCTTGGATTCCGATTAAAAACCGAAAGAAGTTGGATTCAAAGAGGAAGAAACCTGTATTTATCGGCTACGCTCCCAACGGATATAGTCTGTGGGACATGGAAATGCAAAAGATAATCTTGGTTCGAGACGTTAAATTTGAGGAAGATTGTTTCCCATTCAAATCCCAAGCTGAACTAGAAACGAAGCAGACAATTATTCCAATCAGCCAGGAGCAAGAGGGGGTAGATGAAGATAATGTCGTGTCTACTGAATATGATGAACAAGATTCTGTCAATAATGAAGAACAGTTGAATGAGGACAACGGTAATATTGAGCAAGTAGATATTCCTATAAGCAAGGTAATAGCAGCTGGTGAGGAAGAAAATGCAAATAAAAATGTCATTGAACAAGAAAATGTAAACGAACAAAAAAGACAAAGCCAAAGAATAAGTCGATTCCCAAATAAACTTTTGGACTACATAACCGGCCATGAAGCCGAGGTTGTCGAAAAAAATGTTCCGGGAAATTATAAAGATATTTTTAATAGACATGATACTAATATGTGGAAGAAAGCTGTCGATGACGAACTAAGTTCAATGAGGAAAAATCAGGTTTGGCAATTAACAAGACCTCCAGCTAAAGCAAAGTTATTGAAATCAAATTGGATTTTCAAATAAAAAGAAGATAGTAATGGAAATCTCGCAAAATTCAAAGCACGACTGGTCGTAAAAGGCTTTCTCCAGAAGCATGGCGTCGATTATTGGGAGACATATGCTCCAGTAGCGAAATTGACCACAATAAGAATTATACTTGCGGTTGGAATTCATCGAGGTTACCATTTTCACCAACTTGACGTTAAAACTGCCTTTTTACATGGAGATTTAAGCGAAAATATATATATGGAAATCCCTGAAGGTGTAAATGCAAAGACTGGATTATGTTGCAAGTTGGAAAAATCGTTATATGGGCTTAAACAATCTCCAAAATGTTGGAACGAGAAGTTCAACAATTTCCTGTTGTCTCTTGGATTTACAAGATCCAGACATGATTATTGCCTCTATGTTAAGATGAATGAAAAACGAATGGATGTAATTATCCTTATACTATATGTCGATTTATTAATAGTTGGTAATAATTTTGAACGTATTAATGATTTAAAAAGAGAAAAGTCATTTGAAATGTCTGATTGCGGTCCTTTAAAATATTTCCTTGGTATGCATATGAATTTCCATGATGGCAACTTAGACATATCGCAAGAGACAAGTATTATAAAGATACTTGATAAATTTGGAATGACTGAATGTAATTCTGTGAAGTCACCAATGGAGAAGGGTCTGCAACTGGAGGGAAATAGTTCAAACCATCAGCCCTATAGGCATCTTTTGGGTAGCCTAATGTATGTAATGCTCTGTTCTAGAACCGATATATGCTTTCATGTGGGTTATCTCGGACGTTTTCAAGAAAGTCCTACTGATGTTCATTGGCAACATCTCAAGCGTGTGGTGAGATATTTAAAGGGCACAAAGAATATGAAGCTACATTTTATAAAGAAATCAAATGAACCCATTGTGGGATTTGCGATGCTGACTGGGCCTCCGACATATCTGATCGGAAATCTGTAAGCGGATTTGTATTCAAAGTATACGGTTGTACAGTAGCATGGTGCAGTAAGAAACAACAAATGGTTGCGACATCTTCATCAGAAGCCGAGTACGTAGCTTTAAGCTTAGCTACGACATAAGCAATTTGGATTCGTGGAATTATGGAAGATTTTAAAGAAATTAGTAATTATCCTGTAAAAATATGCGAAGATAATCGGAGCTGCATCGGAATGGCAAGTAATCTAGAAAGCAAGGGGGCCAAACACATTGATATCAAGCAGCACTTCGTCAGAAATGTCATGAATGGGATCATAAATGTCGTACACTTAAATACTGAATATCAATTGGCTGATTTATTTACGAAATCTTTGGATGTCAACAGATTTGTGAAGATACGATGTGATACTGGATTGATCGATTGAGAGGGGGTATGGAAATAATATTTCAAATAAAAAATTTTCTTCACAAATTTGTCAGTCTGAAAAACTAATTTGTTACGAACAATTCAAAAAATTTTGTCTTTCTCGTTATTATTAAATAATTGTTGGTCAACTTATTTTCAGTATAAGAGATCTCTACGTATTTATTTTGTCCCGCATTTGATTTCAATCTTGTATGCATTATGCTCCCATACGTTGTTTGTCTAGTCAAAAATTTGGAGTAATTTTTCTTAAATATCGATCATTTTACTCAAAGGCGATTAGAATTTGAAAGAGATCTTGAACAAAAAACTTTCCAGCGACCAAACAAAAATAAAACAAGTAAGAAAGTTTCAGTCGGGTAAACCGACTAAGGCATACCCTCACTTTGTGAGTAATGTAATATTGAATATTACACGAATTATTCTGTCAATTTGTGTGGGAGCTACCAGAAGGGGTTTAACAAATACACCTATTTTTCGCTGAACAGTAGATACTTTAAATTCATTGCACTGCGCCGAATTATAAGCGTTTATGTGCACTGGTATAAACGTTACGAGATATTAAATTGTGGTATGATTTGGCAATTTAGTATGGGAGGTACAAAAAGGGGCGTGGCGATAACGCCAATTTTTCACAGGACTATAGACACTATAAAAACATTACACTGTACAAAATTTCAAGTATTATTATACACTTGTATTAATGTTATAAGCCGTTAACTTTTGGTGCAAAATGGTACCATTGTGTGGGAGGTACCAAATGGGGCGTGGCAACAACGCCCATTTTTCTCTGGACTGTAGGCAATATAAAAGCATAACACTGTGCAAAATTTCAAGTATTTTTATACACCGTTATTAATGTTATAAGCTGTTAATTTTTGGTGCAAAACGGTGCATTTGTGTGGGAGGTACCTAAAGGGACGTGGCACCTTCGCCCATTTTTCTCGAGTTAATAGCGACTAATAAACTAATACTATGTGTGGAATTTCAGAAGATTCGAATAAGTAGTATAGTAGTTATTAAATAATCAATATTTCACAACATTTTAACCATTTGTGGGGGAGGTACTAGAAGGAGTGGACCAATATGGCCCATCTTCGAACTTAGCCGGAGATAGAAAAAAATATTACCACATACCAAATTTGAAGTCAATCGGTTACTCCTTTCGAGAGTTATCGTGCGCACCAGCCAGCAGACAGACAGACAGACAGACAGACAGACAGACAGACAGACGGACGGACATTGCTCATTCGACTTAAAATGACCCAAAACGGATTTCCTCCGAACATACTTAGGGTCTTAGATCACTCCTTCGATGTGTTACACTTTTTTCCGTAGCAAATGATATATACCCTCGTCACACTAAAGTGAGGGTATAAAAATGCATTAAAAAACTGCATTGAGGCACCCCGAAAACGCCCACGTTTGATAAATTTTTTGGTAGAAATACTTCTTGAAGTGTCCTCTTTACTTTTTTCCTTGACATGGGACATCTATTCCGAAGTATATATATATTAAAATTGTGTCTTAATTTACTAATATCTCGAAAACGCAATGTCACAGGAAAAAACAGTTAATGACATTCGAATTAGTGGGTCCAAATGATGCGGAGTAAGTTGTTTTCATCAGGGATACACTTTGTTGCGCACACAGTGTTATTACAAATCAGCTAAGTCAAATATACTCGTATGTACATCCATCTAAATGGATGTACATACATAAAAGAACACTAACGCTGCCTTTCTTTTCGATATTTTCAAATGCATGAATAAACTGCTTGTTCAAGTATAATTTTCAAAATAAATAAAATCAAATGGAAAACAAAAACAACAATAAAAAAAATCATCATGTTTTCTCAACACTGTCTGTGAAATTCCCAAACAAATCTTTCAACGTTTAGTAATAATAAATACACTTTTCGAATAGTGTACAGAAGAGCCACCAAATGACGAGAAGTGTTTATAAATAGAATCATTCGGAAAAATGTGTGTTTTTGAAAACGCTAAAAAAAGTCTCACAGACACGCGATAGACAGACAAACAAATAAGAAAAAATTTGGAAAAGTCATCTCAAGTCAAATAGAAAATTACCGGTCCTTCCCCCCTCTACCTCTTAGGCGTCCACTCACCTATACTTATTTTATTGGAGTTCATGCTGCCATCGTCATGGTCGTCATACCGCTGTTCATATCCAAATTGCCCACTAACAATTTGGGAATATAGCACAAGTGCTTCAATGATCCAGATATTTTTTTGGGACAGCATCATTTGTCGTGCTCCAATTTTGGGCTTTTTCAACACAAAACTTTTTAATTTTTTCTCACACTAGATTTGTTCGAATTTGTACCGAACATAGTTTTGAAAATTATTCACTACATGAAATACCCGTCGTTAGACCGCCGATGTTTTCTTTTACGCGATGAAGGAGACACTGATCGGTAATTGATGAGAAATCTTCCAGTTTCTTCTTGGAAATATGAACATATTTAATATTTTCCTTGAAAGTTTTTAACTGTGAAAAGTTTTGAGAGAAAGCTTTACACTTTTGGAAAGTGATGGGAAAACAAAACATATTTTATGATTTAAGCTTTTTGTTTCCGTTTTATTTCATGAGGAACATTGTACATTTGTCTAAATAAATTGTTAAATTTAACATTCTTTCAAAATTATTTTTGAATTTGAATACGTCAGTAAAATTAGGAGATTGCGGTCTATTTCAATTACAACCTTCAATACCACTTTCTACTGCAATTCGAAATATATTAACTGAAATTGGAAGATTCCATTCGAAATTTAAAAATTTTATTATAATTTCGAAATTAATTGAAATTCAATTGAAATTCAAAATATGTCAAATGAAATTTAAACATTTTAAGCAAATTTCTGTCGAGTATCCCGCACTTTTTAACACAGTGTGACAAATGGTAGGGTCAGTGATTGGCAGGGTTCTGACTACCGGGAAAAGTCACATCTGGCAATCGAGTTATATCGAAGTTAGTAAGTATCATATAGGGGAATTTATCACGTTTGGGTGTCGTTTGTTTGACTGCAACATCTTAGAAAAACAAATAAGAATGTTAGGTCGGGTAAACCGACTTAAGAATCCCATCAGTCCCGAAAAATTATTCGTAACTTTACCTTTTTTGTTTTAATTAAATTATTATCAATTTAAATTGCATTTAAAAACTTTGAAGTATGTACTGTTATTGAACTTATAAGCTGTAAACTTTTGGTGCAAAACGATCCGTTTGTGTGGGAGGTACCAAAAGGGGCGTGTCAATAACGTCCACTTGTCTCTGGACTCTAGGTACTATAAAAGCATTACTCTGTACACAATTTCAAGTGCTTATATGCGCTGTAATCGATGTTATAAACCGTTTGGACCTTTTGTGCAAAATGGTCCATTTGTATGGGAATTACGCCCATTTTTCCAGACATTGTACGTATTGTAAAAGCTTCACACTGCACAAAATTTCATAGGTACTATAATCCGTAAAAATTTTGTTCAAAATGGTAATTTGTGTGGGAGATACCAAAATGGACGTGGCAACTTCGCCCATTTTTCTCAAAGTGATAGCAATTAGTTAACTTTTACTTTCTGTGGAATTGCGAAAGATTCTGATAAGTACGAGGGCGGTCCCAACAATTGAAAAAAATACTTTCGTTCTAAAACCTATGGTTTAATTTGCAAGGCACAACGTTGTTTAGTTTTTTAATCCCCTCACCTAACAGGGATGAGGGTATATATCATTTGTTACGAGCTAAAAGTGTACACGTCGAAGGAGTTACCTAAGACCCCAAGTATGTTTGGTAGAAATTCGATTTGGGACATTTTAAGTCATTTGAGCAGTGTCCGTCCGTCTGTCTTTATGTCTTTCTGCTGGCTGTTTGACCTCAAATTTAGTATGCGGAAATATTGTTCTCCATCTCAGGAGAAAAATATTGGTCCACTCCTTTTAGTACCTCCCCCACATTTAGTGAAATATTGATTCTTTAATAAATTTTATACGACTTACTTCTTCTGAAATTCCACACAGAGTATTACTTTATTCGTCGCTAACACCTCAAGAAAATGGGAGAAGTTGACACCCTCTTTTTGGTACCTAGTGTCCAAAGAAAGGTGGGCGTTATTTGCACACCCATTTTGGTATCTCCCACACAAATATACCATTTTTCACTAAAATATAAAATTTAACAGCTTAGAACTTTTATATCAGAACATACTTTAAAGCTATTAAATTCAACTTTAAAAAAAAATAAAAATTACATTCTATAATACAAAATAGAGACAAAGATGCACTGGAGCCAGGAGAGGTTGCTATTTATATTTCGGTCCTGGCAATGCTGGTGTTGCCAGATGAAAACTGGAACTTGAGCGCGAATTTTTTTGGTTACAGTTTGTGGAAAATTCACCTCCAAAACATGGTTTTTGAACGCTTCAACAGCTGCTTCAGGCGTCGAAAAACGTTGACCAAGCAGTTTTTTTCTTGATGTGAGTGAATAAGAAGTAGTCATTGGGTGTCAAATCAGGGCTGTATGGCGGATGAACCATCAATTCGACGTTTTGGCCGGTCAAAAAGGCGCTGGTTTAAGCCGATGTGTGAGAGCTCTCATTGTCATGGTCCACAATGATTCGTCTTCTCTTGTTCGTTTTTCGAATTTCTCCGAAGACTTTAGGCAAACAAATTGTGGTGTACCACTCATAATTGACCGTCCTATGTTGCTCAAGCGGAACAGTCGCCACATGACCAGTTTTGCTTTCGTTGGATTTGGCTCGTCTTCGAAGACCCACACGGTCGATTGCTGCTTTGTTTCGGGCTCATACGCATAGATCCAAGATTCGTCACCTGTTACGATCTTATAAACGCGACCGTATTTTTTCAAAATTTATTTGCACCAATCGACACGAGCCTTTTTTTGAACGATTGTCAAATTGTGCGGGATCCAACGAGAACAAACCTTTTTAACGGTCAGTTGTTCATGCAATATCGAATGTATGCTGGTGGAAGAAATGCCCAAGGATGCCTCTATCTCACGGTATGTCATATGACGATCTTGCATTATCAGTTCACGCACGGCATCAATGTTCTCTGGCACAACGACCGTTTTTGGACGACCTTCGTCTTTGAGCGAGCGTCGGCCACGATTGAATTCATTAAACCAGTTTTTCACAGTGCTATAGGATGGTGCTTCATCGCCATACAAAGATTTAAGTTCATCGATGCACTCTTGTCGCGATAATCCACGTCGAAAGTTGTGAAAAATGATCGCACGGAAATGTTCACGAGTTAATTCCATTTTTTTTTGCCAAATTGATTTTTTCAACTCACTGTAAACAACACAATGGTCGTACGTCAAAACGTTCTGAGTATGTGTATGCTAAAAAATGTCAAACTTTCCAACCGATATTGAAAGATTCCATTCGAAATTTAAAAATTTCATTTTAAATTCGAAAAACGTTCATTGAAATTCAAAATATGTCAAATGAAATTTAAAAATTTTAAGCAAATTTCTGTCGAGTATATCGATTATAGTACATCCACACTTTATAACACAGTGCGACAAATGGCAGCGGTCAGTGATTGACAAGGTTCTGACTACCGGGAAAATTTATATCATTATATTTATATCGATCACAAAAAGTTATTATGTCCCGGCGTTTCGCTTAGTCACATATAGCATTCGAGTTATATCGAAGTAAGTAAGTATCATTAAGGGGAATTTTTCACGTTTGGGTGTCTTTTGTTTGACATAACTCAAGAACGACTAGTCCGATTTTGCTGCTACAAATTTAGAAAAACAAGTAACAATGTTAGGTCGGGTAAACCGACTCCCCTCACCCGCAGTCCCGAGGGTAAATTTCCTTTTTTGTTTTAATTAAATTATTATCAATTTAAACTGCATTTAAAAACGTTGAAGTATGTATGTATGTACTGTAATTAAAGTTATAAGCTGTAAACTTTTGGTGCAAAATGATCCGTTTGTGTGGGAGGTACCAAAACGGGCGTGTCAATAACGTCCACTTGTCTCTGGACTCTAGGTACTATAAAAGCATTACATTGTACAAAAATGCAAGTATTTGTATGCACTTAAAGTTATAAGCTGTTAACTATTGGTGCCGAATTTGAAGAAAATCGGTTAAGATTTAGCTATAGCTCCCATATATATGTTTCATCCGATTTGGCTCTTTAGATCCAATCGTTTTTATACCCTACACCACACTGTGGTACAGGGTATTATTTAAGTATAAAATGTCCCAATAGTAAATTTATGTAAACAATTTATACATGAATTACAAAATTTATATATCAGAGTTATTCAATATTACGAGAGTGGTGTAGGGTATTATATAGTCAGCCCCGCCCGACTTTAGCCTTTCCTTACTGGTTTTAATTACATATTTTCCGCAGATGTAGCAGAAATTGTCGGGATCATTTACACATTGAAAAGTTCTTTGCCTTTTACTCATACTTCGAAATATAACTTTGTAATATTTTTTAGAAAATCGACTTATCTCGTTAAGGCGCTGAATTACACTAATTTATTAATAAGAAATTTCATTCATAAATTCCGGGTTTATGGTTCATAAGTTGCAGTACCTGTAGCTGACATATACGAGTAGTTTGCTTCGAATATATTTTTAAAACTGCCGCGTATTACTTTGTATTGCGTACATATAATCTGTATATACGACTGGGATGTCCATGCCACTAAAAGGGGTAACTGAATGGAAACCTCATAAATAAAAAATCACAAATATTGTTGAATGACCCTCTACCTGAGCGGATCTCATCCAATATAGCTCTAACATTGCATATACTGTTTTTGGAGGGTTACGAACGGCCATAAAACCTCGTCCTCTCTATAATTTTATAATGTCTGACATCAATCCTCATAAAATAAAATGCAAGTGCAATGTCTCTTATATGTCTCTATCATTTAAAAACGAAAAAATATGAAACAAGATTTTTTTGAATTTCCCTAACATTTACAAAATGGCTCATAACTTTTACATCTATCCATAGATTTTTCAAATAGACAGTGTTTTCTTCGTTAGCATGCTGGCTTTTTAAAAATGTGACAAAATATAAAATATTTTTTTCTATTTTTTATGGTTTTTTTTTGTACCAGGAAAAAGTGTTTTAAAAAAAAATAATTTTTTTCTCATATTTTTGACGACTGTTAGTAAACCAAAGATTCTACGTGAAAGCGATATTTGAACCATATGTAGCCCTCATAATTTGAGGCATTACAGGGCCCAATCAGGCTTATACTTGAAAAATTATGTTCCAAATACTAAATGTAGTTCCCATGAAAGCTGGAATTGTAAAAAACATTAAAAAAAAATTTAAAAAAATTAAGAAACAAAATTTATGGTAAATTTTTATTTTTTTTTTCGTGTCTTTGACACCTAATTGCACCTGAAACTGTTATCCACATCCCTTTGTTGCATAGTGTAATTTAATCAAAAAAAAAAATCGGAATATTTTTTGAGACTGAAGGTGAGGGGATTCTTTAGTCGGTTTGCCAGACTGAACTTTCTTACTTGTTTATATTATTTTTTGATACAAAATCCGAAACCGAACATTCCGCATTTCCGAACTTATCGCCGCTTTTACTTGTTTAAAGTGCCTTCCATTGTATTTAGTATTTTTTTTCTAATTGAACTGCGCTTTGTCGCAGATAACATCGAATTCTGCACTTGAGATGTTTCCGTTGTTCTATGTCCAACTCCATGGCTTTCGTTAATGCCAACAGCATAATTTTAATATACAAACAAATGTCGTAGGCCATAAACAGTGGCTGGTTGCGATTTCCTAACCAAATACGGTGCAGTGACACAGTTCATTTTGCATTCAATACCATTTTTAACTGTTACGTAAAATGACATGTTTTTGTAGGTTTGTAAACAAAATAACAGATTGACGTTGTGAAAAAATCGGCGCACTGCCATTAACCGTTTGGGCGTGAAGCGCTGACCCTGTACAGAGTAAGAAAAATCAGTGTTTAAGTTTTATTAAGAACCCCTTTGTTCTGGAACGAATTAATATTTTCCAATAAGATAACCAATTTCCTTTTTTTATTACAATTATTAAATTCATAAATTAAGTCATATTCTAAAAAATCACGAATATTTCATAAAATCCACATTTATGGGACTGCATCATTCGTCACCACTTTCCTCCATGCTACTATTTTCCTCGCCGGAGTCTGTGGCAAATGAATCTATCGACTCCAATGATGAATTGCGACTTCGTGAATAGACCGATGCGGCACCTTTTAAGACGCGTTCATTTGTCCTTACATCAATGACTGCCTTTAATTCCTCCCAAAAGGCGGCGCGATAGGAGACCTAAGTTGATTATTTTATTTAAGTAGAGATTTGAATAAGGCCACAGAAATGTATGTACTAGAAATTTGCTAGAAATTGTGAACTTACATCATATGAACGAGCCTTCTTCAACACATGGCAGATCCAACATACTAAACCATAAACGATTGACATGCCCGAGCCCACAATCAGGACATAGTAAATACCTTCCAAATTATTCACAGCCAAGGGACTCACAGAACCGCTATCGGCTTGCGACTGAAAGTAAAAAAAATGGATGAATTAAGAAGAGGCAGGTATTTAATGTTTCCAAAGATCCAAATTGTATGTAAATTGTATAATAATATAGTAAAAAAATAAGAATATTCAAGGCGATAAAACAGACTGATCTATAGACTAAAAAATTGATCTCTCTCTGTCAGACTATAGTCAATGGAAAAGTAATCAAAATTTTTTAATTTCAAGACATTGCAAGTATTAACCATATGTGGAGGATATACCGGAATAGATGGTCGAATACGAATTGAAATTCAGATCGGATAAAATATTAATACATACAAAATTTGATTCCATTTGGTCACCGCTATCGATAGTTATTTTGGGCACCAGCCAGACGAACGGACGAGTGGAAATAGCTCAAATTACCGATCCCACCATCTGTATAATACAGTAGAAGTATAATCTGAAGGGATATTTGTATGGGGACTACTCGTATATCAAAACACGGATGGATATGGTCCATTTTAGCTAAGAATGTAAAATGCGGCAAACAATAACTCAAATTGGAGAATTGAAAAATATTGGAACTATAAAACCTCTGTATCGATATTCGTACTATCGTTTAATATTTGCGACCTGTACCTTGATCAGATGAATATATGGACTAGGGATGTCGATCGGGACTGTGCAAATCGCAAATTCCGGGATTCGGGACTGAGAAAATTATTATCCCGAAAATCAGGAAATAACCCATGCTATTTCCTGATTTTGGGATTTTTTACGCACTTATTATTTCTTTAGATTTAATTTTTTCTTCGCAAAAAAACATTGAAACAACATTTATTTATCAGCATGGACATTTTCATTGCCTTCAAAGGATTTTTTGCTATATTTCCGCAAGTTTCTAATTCATCAGCTGAGTAATCGTTAGACTCAATATGAATCATTAGACTCAATATTGTTTTAAAACGGCAGATTAAAGAATATAGTTCAAGCTTAATAAGGCGTATATCTAAATCATTATCCAAGCCCAATTTTAAATTTGGATTCTAATTTTGAAGACTCGAGTATAGTGTTCTACGCTCATGCATTCTTTATCAGTTAATATGGATTTAATAGTTGACAGATTCATATCACAACGACGTACCCGTGGAAGCGTCACAGTTATTTTTATAGAATTTAAAACAACTAAATATTATTTCCTTTAACAAAAAAATCCTTTAGCAATATAAATCACGAGTCCCCGGGATTGATCTTAAAACATCCCAGGATTCTGTATTTTTCGGGATCCAGAAATCCCCGGATTTATGGGATCGAGATTTCCTGATCGACATCCCTAATATGGACAGACGAACCTGCATAAATCGTAATATAAAGTGATTCTATGTCTCATGTTCAAAAGTTGGCGGATTTTAACATCAGCCAAGCCTACTAACTACCTATAGAAATGATTGTCAGACGTGCCTGCCGCCTTCTAGAGAGACTGGGACATTGATACAGATAATGTTCTCTTCGTATCTGCAGCACCTATAAAAGTCAGTTGGCAGTACCAGGCATGGACCCGTCATGACAGACACGCTAAGTAATAACGACAGCAGGGTATTCAGCTATCTCGTTTAAAGATCTGCAAAAGTTAAGGGCAGTTATTGAATTTTAAAAAACAGTTTCCAGAAATTTATAGTAGACTGACTGTAGGAAAGAATTTTGATACCGACTTTAGCCAGATCTTCGGCTTCGGAGTACACTGTGAAGAACTTAGTTTGGATATAGCTCACAGACTATCAGATAGCTGCAGTGTCTATTAAGCCGAAATAATGACAATATGGGAAGTCGCCAAGTGGCTGAGTCGCAACATAGTAACCAACACTGGTGTTGTCATTTACTGGGACAGACAGGCTGCCATTAATACTCTGGAGGCCACATCCCTAAATTCACAAACAACCCTCGACTGCCGCAGATCTCTTAACGAGAAGGCTTAGCGGTTTAATATACACCTCATGTGTGTGCCTGGGCATAGGTATATCCCGGGGAACTGCAAAGCCGATGAACTGACTAGGAAAGGGACGACATTACAAATTCTCGAAGAATTTACATATATTGGTGCGCCACTATCCACGTGCAAACTTAGGCAATAAGTCAGTCCAACGAATGATGGACAGAAATTGGCTCCTGCAGGGTAGCTAGACGCATCTGGCCAAGGTATGACCTGTGAAGGTCAAAATATCTCCTCGCACTAGAGAGGAAAAGATTGTCTACGTTAGTATCAGTTCTGACGGGGCACTGCCTGATCGGCGAACACGTCAGAAGATTGGGTTTTGACCCCAATGGCATCTGCAGAAGCTGCGGAGATAAGGAATAAGTGGTAAGCATAGAGCACTTGCTATGCGACTGTCCCGCGTACTATCGATAAATTTATATATCAAACAGGTTGGTTTCGAGACCTAAACTGGTCTATGTGAGCTGACAAGAAAAAAATGACTGCCTCCCTAACCTAAACTTAGTCAGAACAATAAAATTGAGCCATTCTGCTATATACATAATAATAGAGCTAGGTTGATCAAATTTGGTACAAATACTTCTTATAGTTGCAGCTTGTTTGGGATTGCAAATGGGCCATATCGGTCCATATTTAGATATAGCTCCCATATATAGCATCTAAATTGTTGTGATTCCTGCTGTTCCCATCTACTATATTTTTGGTGTTTTCGGTGTTATTTTCTTTAGGTTTGAGTTATTTTGTGAGGCCTCATGCTATCCATGGTGGAGGGTATATAAGATTCGGCATGGCCGAACGCTTTTACTTGTTATATTTATCATTTGGTGCGGGGCAAATGTGTAGCTCATCGAAAAATTAACCTAATGGGGATTTCTTTTTAGCAAAAAACTGCAACATTTTCATTGCCCTTTTCCCGAAAACTGGACTTTTCTACCACATTTTGGAATTTTGAAATATAAGCTAAGTTTAATTCGGAGACTTCACCACTTCCGTATAAAAGGGGCAAATATTTTTCAGAATTTTTCGTCGACGGGTCAAGATTTTGTCAGAATCGAAATCGCCATAAGTCTGCAATATGTTCGACGGTAATATTTTTTAGGACATTTTAAGTCATTTGAGCTATGTCCATCTGTCTGCTTGGTGCGCTCGATAACTCTCGAAAAAATTAACAGATTGACTTCAAATTACACTGTCCAACAGAATTTTTGGAACTGAATAGCGACCATATAATTTTAAAAGGCATATTGAGTAGATCATTTTTGTAAAGGGTTATCCAACAAGAGGTGTTATTTTGGTATTCAAAGAAAAACGCAATTTTTTGAGATAAATGATCGGATGTTTTTTTTCATAGTAAAGAGGAAGGTATGCCGTTAATAATGAAAAACAACATCAGCCAAATGGCCACCACGACCACGCTTACAGGACCATATCCTTTTCATGAAATTTTCCATAACCAAATCGCAAAGTGGCTGCCCTACTATGTCCTCGATAGCCTCACGAATTCTATCTTTGAGATCTTGAATCGATGTTGGCGTAGACCTTATCTTTCACGTGGCCCCAAAGTAAGAAGTAGCATGGTGTTAAATTACAAGATCTCGGTGGCCAATTGTGATCACCTCTTTGAGAGATAACACGGTCCGGAAATTTTTCCCGTAACAGAGCTATGGTTTCGTTGCTTGTGTGGCACGTAGCGCCGTCTTGTTGAAAGTAAACGTTGTCCAGATCAATACCATCCAACTCCGACCATAAAAAATCATTAATCATCTCTCGATAGCGCAAACCATTCACCGTAACTGTTGATCCAACCTCATTTTCTAAAAAGTAGGGTCCAATGACCCCGCCGGACCATAAACCGCACCAAACAGTCACACGTTGAGGATGGAGAGTCTTCTCAACAATTTTGCTTGTTGACGTAGCCACCGAGGTGGAAATGGGCCTCATCAGTTAAGATGATTTTTCGATGATTTTCGAATTTTAATAATTTCAATGCGGTGTTGAATCGTGTATCGTTCCATTTTTAGTAATGTCAAAGAATAAAAGCTTCAAAAGTGACAGCTACCGAAATACCGGGTGATTCAAAATAACACCTCTTGTTGGAAAACCCTGTAGAATATACTTATGGTCCAGCAGAATATACCTCTTTCTAATTAAGCCTAAAGAGCTATATTTACAACTTTGGTGTCTTTGGCGACTCCCACAGAAATTTTCCGGCAAAAATGTTCATACAATATTTTAATCATTAAATGTCCTTTTTAAAAGGCTTTTTTTTATTTTTTCGAAAAAAGGGCCAATTTGATCCATTTAGAGGTGAGCTAGAGGGTCAAGATCTTCCACAAAAATGATCCTCATAAAATTCCACAACTCTGACAATAAGAAATCTCTCAGACATTAACATATAGCATTTTTTCATTTAGTAGTTATAATGCTTCCTTCGATCAAAAAATTAAAACTTTGACCTACTGTAAAAAAAACCCAGACCAGCTGGACTATATGTTTATTCTAAAAAAATGATGTACTCAATATGACCTTTTAGAATTATAGGGTCGATAATCTGTTCCAATCAAAAAGTATTATATTGTTGGGCAGTGTTATTATTATGTTCAGCGCAAAACAGGTGTATTCGTCAAGTCCGTTCTGGTACCCCCCACACAAATTGACATATTCATTATAATTGTTGCAATCATATAAATGTTTTCATATTCCGTATTTTACACAGTTTTTGCTATTACTCTAGGTTGAGCAAAATGTTTCCATTTTCTAACATCAACTCAAAGTACCATATTCCCTATTACATTATTCACAAAGTTAACGTGTATACCATAGTCGGTTTATTGACTGCAATTTTTTTATTCGTTTTTTTTACTTACATTGCAAACACTGGCTCCCATTTCCTTCCACCATTTTTGTTTTAGAGTGGCCAGGACACCTTGTTCTTGAAGTTCCAGCAAAGCATTGTTGAATTTGTCACGATAGGGCCAATCTGTATAATTTTCAAAAATATATTCGTATAAATAAATAAATTTGAGGATTTTTATCCAAAAACCAGTAAGGAAAGGCTAAAGTCGGGCGGTGCCGACTAAATAAAATCCTACACCATTCTCGTAATATTGAATATCTCTGATATATAAATTTTGTAATTCATGTATAAATTGTTTACATAAATTTACTTTTGGGACATTTTATACTTAAATAATACCCTGTACCACAGTGTCGTGTAGGGTATAAAAACGATTGGATCTAAAGAGCGAAATCGGATGAAACATATATATGGGAGCTATAGCTAAATCTTAACCGATTTTCTTCAAATTCGGCAAAGTTGGTTCATGGATCAAGAAACTCTACCATTCTAAATTTCAAAACGATTGGATGTAAAGGGCCAAATCGGACGAAAGATATATATGGGAGCTATATCTAAATCTGAACCGATTTCAACCAAATTCAACAGCGATCTTAACAGCCGCGAAATACTCTAAAATGCAAAATTTCAGAACGATCGGAGTGAAATTGCGACATGTAGTCGACGAACAACTTTACATGGACAGACGGACGGACGGACATCGTTAAATCGACTCAGCTAGTGATTCTGAGTCGATCGGTATACTTTAAGGTGGGTCTAGCTGTGTTATTTTCAGGTGTTACAAACATCTGCCGTAAAACAAATTTATAATACCCTGTACCACAGTGTGGTGTAGGGTATAATTACATAGGGTGTTCTACTGTATAGGGTGTTCTTTGGATTTGGAAAACTTTAAATTGGTAAACCATATTCAAAGTTGAATCTGTAATTTTCAAAAAATAACCACTTAAGTCGAGTTAGTTAACGATTTTTTTTTGTACGAGGTATGTTAAAAAATATCGCGAATTTTTAATTTCCGCGGGCTACGTGTATTTGATTTTTGATATTTTTGTAGCGTTATGTTGGTACTCATGTCCCTTACTTATGCTGACAAGGTCGGCCATTTTGAATGTTTAGTTAATTTTTGACAGCTGTTGTGCTTGGATGTGTTTTAACTTGTCTTCGATTTTTATCTATTTCAGAAAATGGATCAAAGAATCTGCATAAAATTTTGTGTGAAAAACAAAATAAAGTGCGCTGACACATTCCGAATGTTGACTGTGGCATATGGTGAAGCTACCTTGGACCAAAGCAACGTTCATCGTTGGTACAAAATGTTCTTAGAGGGCCGAGAAGGTGAGAAGGACTAACAGCGTGCCGGGCGCCCAAGTTCGGTCGAACGTAAAGGTTTTGCTCACAGTTTTCTTTGATTGCAAGGGCGTGGTGCATTATGAGTTCTTGCCACAGGGTAGTACGGTCAATAAAGAATATTACCTGCTAGTTATGCGCAAATTGCGCCAAGCAATCCGCCAAAAACGCCCGGATTTGTGGAAGAACAAAAACTAGCTTTTGCACCATGATAACGCCCCTGCACACACATCGTTGCTTGAGCGCGAATATTTGGCCACAAATAACACAGTAATGGTGCCGCAGCCACCGTATTCCCCTGACCTAGCCCCCTGTGACTATTTTTTGTTCCCAAAACTGAAAAGGCCCATGAAAGGACGACGCTACGCCACGATTGAGGAGATAAAGACGGCATCGAGGGAGGAGCTGAACAAGATCACAAAAAATGATTATTTGAAGCGCTTCTAGGATTAGAAAAAACGTTGGCAGAAGTGTATTATATCCGAGGGGAATTACTTTGAAGGGGACAAAATAGATATTCATGAATAAATAAATACTTTTTGAAAAAATACAAAATTCGCGATATTTTTTGAACATACCTTGTATAAATGAAATATTGTACCAATCATCTATGGATTGGTATCTCCGCTAAAAAAACTTTCCTTATATTGAAGCAAATGGGAATTGATTTGGCGCCAAATATATTAAAATATATATTAATGAACATTTACTTAATTTCAGTTATATTACCTTAAATTTATGTACAAAATGGGCTTATTTTAAGGTTTTATTGTCTTTGACGCCACATCAAAGCCAACGTGTTTTAGTGTACTGTCTGAAAAAAACGTATATTTGATCATTTTACGCCGACAATTTTAGATTTTTGACATAATTGGTTATTTGTGAAAACCGCAGATTTTTAATAAAGTACATTTTTAATTGTTTTATTTCAATTTGAATTTCTCGCCTCACAACCAACACCCCATAAACGTACATATATAGGAAACACGAATAACACTTACTTTTCTTCATGGCAATGCCATAACCCTTCTCATCCAGTGGTTCACCAACCTTTTGCAATTTACAATTTCTCACCGTGTTATATTCAATAGATGTAGACTCCATTAAAAATGCATAGGTTTGACCACTTTTGACATCACTGTTCGTAACTCGATCTACGCCCTCCTGATTACTTTTGGTAAGCAGATGTGTGTTAGCCATCATATATTCATTCATTTTCACATACGTCGGCTCGGCCGAAGTCTGAAAGTGAAGAAGCAATATAAGTAAATATGTAAATTTAATATAAAAATATGAGTATCTCGTAGTGTGATATAGATTGAAATACCGCAAAGAAATTTCGTGTAGCTCCATTCATTTTCGCTCCATATTGTACGCCGCCTTTATTTTCGGCCAGATCGTTGACATTTTCCAAAACTGTTGTGGGATTTTCTATGGTCAAGAAGGCGGCTAAATTCGCGGTATACGAGGAGACAATAATCAGTGTAAAGAAACACCAAATGGCGGCAACGGTACGTGTGGACAAGGCTCTGGAAATAAGGAACATTTACAAAAAAATTAAAAAAAAAAAAATAATGAAAGGCTAATAATACCGCCCACCATTATTTGTCAAGAAATGCAAGGATAACCATTATTACTATTAACAGTTGCAGGTTAAAAAGAGTACAGTTCTAAATCCCGGGCATATATGTTAAAAAACGTGAACTTCATGAGGGGTTAATACTTATCAAAACACGGACCGATATACTCCATTTTCGCTAGAGACGATTTAATTCGATTTAATAGCCTAAATTTCCGCATGATGGTTTAAAAATGCGTTTCCCTAGAACGCCAATAAGTCTAATCGGAAGGGAAATTTATATGGAAGTAATATCAAAATATTGACCGATGTTTCCCAGTTCCACTAGGAACAATTAATTGCAATATGAAGTTATAAATTAAATTACTGCCAAATTGAAAAATGTGTTCTCTAGAGCGTCAAGAAGTGACATCGATAGGGACATTTATACGGGGGCTATACCAAAACATGGACCGATATATCCCAATTTTGATATGGACGATTAAGTACAACGATTAAGACCTTTATATGGGGGCTATATCAAAAACATGAACCGATGTTCTCCATTTTTACTAGGGACGATTAGGTCGAATATTGAGTATGAATTCTCAAATCAATTGAAGAATCTGTTCTTTAGAACGTCAAGAAGTGGCATCCGTGGGGACCTTTATATGGGGGCTATACCAAAACATGGACAAAATATACCACATTTTTACTATGGACAATTGGATCCAACATAAAGTGTAAATTCTTAAATTTCAGCAGAATCAATTGAAGAATCCGTTCTCTAGAGCGTCAAGAAGTGGCATCCGTGGGGACCTTCATATGGGGGCTAAACCAAAACATGGACTGATGTACCCCAATTTTACTATGGACGATTAAGTACAACATAAAGAGGAACTATTTAAATTTCGGCCAGATCAATTGAAAAATGTGTTTTCAAGAGCGTCAAGAAGGGCATCGGTGGGGACCTTTATATGGGGGCTATATCAAAACATGAACTGATGTTCTCCATTTTTACTAGGACTATTAGGTCCAATATTAAGTATGAATTCTCAAATTTCAGCAAGATCAAGTGAAGAATTCTTTCTCGATAGCCTCAAGAAGTGGCATCGGCGGGGACCTTTATATGGTGGTCATACCAAAACATGGACCGAAGTGCCCCATTCTTACTAGGGACGATTAGGTTCAATACTATGTGTAAATTCCTAAATTTCAGCCAGATAAATTGAAAAATGTGTTTTGTAGAGCATCGATAAGTGACATCGGTGGGAGGCTTTATATGGGGGCTATATGAAAACATGGACCAAAATGCCCCATTTTCAATAGGAATAGGTCTAAGAAATGACTCTATACCAATTTTCGTTAATATTGCTTTATATTTAAGACTGCACGTTGATAACAAGAATACATGGACAGACAGACAGACAGTCGGACATGGCTAAATCGAATCAGAAAGTGATTCTATGCCAATCGGTATAATGGACTATGAGTCTATCTCTTCGTTTTTAAGGGTTACAAACAAATGCGCAAAGTCGTAATACCCTGTACCACAGTGTGGTGTCGGTTATAATTAATAGGGAATTTCATGTTAAGTAAACTTTTAAAGCCGATGTCTTCTGCTGGGTATGAAACTTGCACCAAAACTTAGCCCTATTGGATAGTAGTTATGACGCAACATTTCAACGAGAACGACTAAGGACTGTCCGAAATATAGAATGTTGAATTTTGACGTTTTGGTCAAACGGCTTTTATTCCCATCCATATTTCTCAAGTAGATGTTCCATGTCAAAAAAAAATATGTAAAGGGGAAACTTTAAGAAGTATTTCTTCCAAAATACCCGACATCTCTGTTCACCCCCTTACCACTTAAAATCACTTTCCAAAAATAATGATATATCGAAAGTCGTAGAAATCAATGGATATTTTGGATGATTCCATGTAAAAAATCGCTATAGTTCCCCACAATACTCGTACACTTTTATGGCAACCCGAAAAATATTTTTAAATATATCGATTTCTACTTCTTGTGATAAATATATCATTATCTTTGGGGGGAGATGTTCAGGTTTGAGGGTATGAGCGGGGTTGTCGGGTGTTTTTGGAGAAATACTTCATGAAAAGTTCCCTTTAATCTTTTCCTCGGCATGGAACATCTATTCCGAAGTCTTATATACTAAAATTGTGTCTGAATTTACTAACCTCTTTGTTTACCCAGCACACATTGTGGATGAAAACGATATATGGGCATTTCCGCCGAATGGGCAACCAGGGCCGAAAAATAAAATTTTGGTAATCATCGTATTTTATTGTGAATAATTATAAAACAAGTAAGAAAGTTTCAGTCGGGTAAACCGACTAATGTAATATGGAATATTAAACGAATTATTCTGTCAATTTGTGTGGAAGGTACCAGAAGGTTTTTAACAAATACACCTTTTGTTCGCTGAATTGTAGATACTTTAAATACATTGCACTGTGCCGAATTATAAGCGTTTATTTGTACTGATATATTAACGTTATGAGATATTAAATTTTGGTATGATTTGCCCATTTTGTGTGGGAGGTACAAAACGGGGCGGGGAGATAACGCCCATTTTTTACACGGATATGGGAACTTCAAAAGCGTTACACTGTGCAAAATGTTGTTGCATTTTCGTGCATTGGTACTCACGCTGTAAGCTTTTAACTTTTTGTGCAAAAAGGTACCAAAAGGGGCGTGGCAATAACGTCAATTTTTCACAGGGCTATAGACACTATAAAAGCATTACGCTGTACAAAATGTCAATTATTTTTATACACTGGTATTTATGTTATAAGCTGTTAACTTTTGGTGCAAAATGGTGCATTTGTGTGGGAGGTACCAAAAGGGGCGGCATCTTGGCCCATTTTTCTCGAGTTGATAGCGACTAATAAACTAATGCTATAATTCAGAAGATTCGAATAAGTAGTATAGCAGTTATTAAAAATTGAATATTTTAACCCTTTGTGGGGGAGGTACTAGAAGGAGTAGACCAATATGGCCCATCTTCGAACTTAGCCGGAGATAAATATTACCACTTTCCAAATTTGAAGTCAATCGGTTACTCCTTTCGAGAGTTACGGACGGACGGACATTGCTCATTCGACTTAAAATTAAATTTTTTTCGTAGCAAATGATATATACCCTCGTCACACTAAAGTGAGGGTATAAAAATGAATACAAAATGTCAAATTTTTTTAAAATACTGGTTTTCTAACGAGAGGTGTTATTTTGAATCACCCGGTATTTCGATAGCTGCACTTTTGAAGCTTTTATTCTTTGACATTTGACAAGTAGAAACTACGCCATTACTAAAAATGGAACGATACGCGATTCAACAACGCATTGAAGTTATTAAAATTCGAAAATCATCGAAAAATCATTTTGACTGATGAGGCCCATTTCCACCTCGGTGGCTACGTCAACAAGCAAAATTGTCGCATCTGGGGCTCGGAAAACCTAAGAGTTATTGTTGAGAAGCCTCTCCATCCTCAACGTGTGACTGTTTGGTGCCGTTTATGGTCCGGCGGGGTCATTGGACCTTACTTTTTCGAAAATGAGGTTGGATCAACAGTTACGGTGAATGGATTGCGCTATCGAGAGATGACTATCTCTCGAAGAGGTGATCACAATTGGCCACCGAGATCTTGTGATTTAACACCTTGGGACTTCTTCTTTTGGGGCCTCGTGAAAGATAAGGTCTACGTCAACAGCCCAGCGTCGATTCAAGACTTCAAAGATAGAATTCGTGAGGCTATCGAGGACATAGGGCAGCTACTTTGCGATTTGGTTATGGAAAATATCATGAAAAGGATATGGTCCTGTAAGTGTGGTCGTGGTGGCCATTTGGCTGATGTTTATTATGAAATAATCTTCCGATCATGAAATAATCTTCCGATAATCCTTTATTATGAAATAATCTTCCGATCATTTATCTCAAAAAATGGCATTTTTCTTTGAATACCAAAATAACACCTCTTGTTGGAAAAACCTTTACATTTATCCATTATCTTTTTGCAAATAGGCATTGTTTTCTTCGTTAGGATACAAAAATGGAATAAAAGAATTTATTTAATTTTTTTTCTATTTGTTATTGGTTTTTTCGCGCCAAGAAAAAACGATTTTTTTTAAAACAAGTTAAATTTTTCTAACTGTTTTAACGACAGTTACTATACTTCCGTTTCTACGTGGAAGTTATTTTTAAATATTCATAGCACTCATAATTTCCTTTAATAAAATGGTATGCCGGATTTATCAAGCTAATACTTCAATATGGTCCAAATACCAAAGATAACTTCCATGAAATAGGAATTTAAAAAAAAATTTTTTTAAAAAAACTTTACGAAAAAAGAAAAATTGTTTTGTTTTCATAAAATAGTATGTCTCAATCTATACAAAAAAAGTTTTTAGATCTCGGAAACAAAAAATATTTGTTGCATAGTGAAATTAATTTTTGGCCAAAATCGGTATACATTTGTTTCTGATTGTCAGGCTGGTGTACTCGTAAACTCCTCGATTGTCGCAATATTTATTTGATTTGGGCTCCGGTATCAGGAAGATACCAGGGAACTAGAAATGAGATAAAATAGCAAGACTAAGAACTACCTTATACGATGCAGGGAAACTGGAATATCGAGACCGAACATCTCACTTATCGTGTCTGTCACGAGATGTTTCATTGAAGGTCTTGTTAATTAATTTCATTTGTTAAGCAATTACTTTACACAAGCTGCGGAAACGAAGAGGAATAATATAACACGATCCGTGTCTGGGCCCCGCTCTATCTCGAGAAGCCGACAGGCTACCCTAGACTCTCATTTCTTAGGCTGGTACTCTTAACATTAACTTAACCTACTTTTAATTGCAGAATGTGGATCAGGGGTCTTGGGATCTTGGGATCTTGGCTGCAGATTAAGCAAATGGCCCAAGATAGACAAGGATGGACTACTTTTTCCGCTTTATGCTCCGCCTAGGAGCTGTAGTTTATTCGCCACATATGTTAATTATTGTAATATACGTACATAGTAATTACAATACGTTAATATGTATTTTAATTAAGTACATGAGAAATAAAAAAAATACAATTTATTATAAATTTTTATACACTGTTTTTTTTATGGGCCTCAAAAAGATTTTGTCTAACAACTAATTCAGACTTGGAGATACTGCCTAAGTATATTTGACAATAATGTACCGATGAATATGCTGAACAAAGTTTCTTAACATTTTAAGCGAAAAAAAATTTTCCGCCACCCTCTTTTTTGAAAAAGTGAAGGAAACAAATATTTTTCTTTTTCAGCATAACTTTCAGTGACTCGTAATTTTGCAACAACAATATTTGTCAAAATTGTAACCACGGTAAATCTGAACAACTTTTTAATACAATCTGAACGTGTCGAACCCCCTAAATTGTTCAAAAAGTCCACTTTGTACCTCAGTTAGTATTTCACTACTTTGTAACTCTAAGACAAAAATAATTTCTTTGGTGTAGGGTATGTTCAGCAACATTATAGAAAATAGTGAGCCCAATATTTCTGTGGAACATATTAAGCCTTTAGCTCCCCCACATAACTGTAATTTTTGGCCCTATTTTAATAAATCTAACATATTCGGTTCTTTACATTTTGCTCCCAAACATATTTTGTTTAATGTACTGAATACGATTATTCTAACTCATTGATACTTACTTGGGCGCTACCTCAGAACCTTGCTGCAGAAATGCACCCGTAGTAAACCACAACGAACTATTTATGGTGAATTGATTTTCCAATTCTTCCGGTTCTTCTATACAAGGATAGGGATTATCCCATTCAGTCGGCGAGAGACGGCCGAGTATAAAGAAACACAGTGAGACGGAGAGAAATGCAATGCCCAGATATTTCCAAACTTGTTTCGAAAAGGGGTCCATGAAAGAGAATGTGGTCGGTTCACTTTTCTGAGGTTTCAAGTATAATATGGCAATGCCTATAGAAACAAAAAACATTAAATGAAAATTCAAATTACCATTAACATTATTATCCCATAAAAAAATATTACCTGTATTCATGAAGGGTATGGTAAAGTCCACCACCATTTCACGTTCTGAAGTAATGGTTAAGTCTGTTATGGCCAAATCTGCTTCCTATGAAAGTAAAATAAAATAAATTTGGGTTTAAAATACGTATTAAAATGTAAGGTGTTTTTTTAATCATATTAAAAGTAAAAACACAAAAATATCAAAATGATGTTTGAATATGGTACTCGTAATTTTTCAAATATAGTGTATTTTTATGGGGGCAGAGAAATTTGAATTGAAAAAACTACCCACTAATTTTTTTAATGAAATTGGCTTTATTTAAATTATAATTTTAGTTAAAGTTCTCTGCGACCAAATCGAACACCCTTTGTATTGATGTACTTAAGTTAGGTTAGGTCATAAGAGAATGACACTAGAGATTTCCTAATGTCTAAAACTGCACCAGTTTTGATCCATTGTTGTTCCTTATTGATGTACTTACCCCATCAACAATTTTTCTCAACATCCCCGTTGTGCTATTTGTTGTCTTATTGAACGTTCCATAATCGAGTCCACCATTCTGCAGGGTAAAATTGAAACCCAATATTTCGGCCAATTCTTTAATCAAATCCACTCCGTATCCTTGGTACATAGCATTGCCGTGTAATTTTTTATGTGATTCCACCAAACTGGTATAGGGTGGATTCTAGATTTGGGCGAGAGAGAGAAAAGGTACATTTAACGTAAAAAATATTAAGAAACTGATATTCTATAAATTAATTCATCTTACCGGCTCTGATATTAATACTATATAGGTTTTGTTCACCATTGAATTGTCATCGAAGGTAACGATTTGCCTTTGCTGTGGCGGTCTTTCGAAGGTGAAATTCTTATTCTCCTCCCAAACGCCCACTTTAACTAGACCGATTGATTGCAATTCTATGACATCCAATGTATATCCTTTACGTTTCGAGCCATCGAAGATAATGCGACCAGTTAGAGTGTTTTTTTCAATGTCAAGCTGAAGAAATGTACATACATATAGTTTAAAAGAAGAAATTATTTTTACAAAATTTTTGTCGAAGGGATGTAGATAACATTTCCTGGTGTAATTTGGTATTATAAACACGAATAATATTGTTTATGGAAGGTGCCTCTTGTATTTAGACTAAAATTTTTGAAGTATAAGCCCGATATAGAGGGGATACGCGTTAAATATATGTTAATTACGAGGGCTACAAATGTTACATATTTCGCTTTTACATTGGTTCAGTAACAGCCATCAAAAATATAAAAAAAAATAAAAAACAAAACATTTTGAAAAAATTATTTGATTCCATACTTTAAAAGCTAGCACGTTGACGAAGAAAACAATGTATGTTTAAGAAAAACTTTTGATAAATGTACACGCTGAAAAAAAATCGCTTCTGTAGTATATTGTCCCAAACATATTCGGCTTGAAACATATAAATGTTTAGGGTACACTATAAACATATAATATTGGGTACACACACATAAAGTATATATTTGGGAAAATGTTATTCTAAACAAACGTTTGTTTGCATCCCAATATGTTTTTATTTGGGACTTTTATTTCCGAAACAAATATTTATTTGCACTTAAGAATTCGTTAATTGTGTTAAATTTCTTTACTAATTCAAAGTTATTTTTTTAGACATTTTTAATTTTCTTAAAAATAATAAATAATAATAATTGAAATCCTATAATCTTGGATCAAAATAAATTACTTGGAGGATTGACAAGAAATGATGACTCAGAAATTTGAAATGATTGATTTAAATAGAAGTTAATGTTACATATGGTATTGTAACAGGGAGGTACAATTCGAAACTAAGGAAAGATTTAAACTAAAATTCTAAAAAGTCAGCAAAAGTCTTAAAAATCTTTTCTAAATAAAATATATTTGGATGAAATCCTAAATAATAATTTTTTTTGTATTTAAACACATATTTTATTTGAGGAAAGGTGATATCTACTAACAAAAAATCCTACGCTGTGTGGAGTTGCGGAAGATTCTGATAAGTAGTATACTCGTTTAAGTTATTAAAGAATCAATATTTCACTACATTTTGACCCTTTGTGGTGGTTGCACTAGAATGAGTGGACCAACATGGCTCGATTCTAGCCCGATATAGAAAAAATATTAACATGTACCAAATTGTGTTCACCAGACAGACGGACGGACGGACATGGCTTAAATGGCCCGAAAATGGATTTCCGCCAAATATACTTGAGATAATTTATTATATAATATAAATATTTATTATAATTTATTTATAAATTATTATTTATAAATATCCATAGTAATAAAAATTTACAATTTTATTAAGAGAAAACCTGATTTTTAGAGGTTATTTCAACCGCAATTAGCCCCTAATTTCGCGATCGCAGAAAGGAAATTTTTTGCTAATACACGCTGAAAAAAAATCGCCTCTGTAGTATATTGTCCCAAATATATTCTGCTTGAAACATATATATTTTTAGGGTGCACTCCAAATATATAATATTTGACACATACAAATATTATATGTTTGGGAGGATATTGTTCTGGACAAAACTATGTTTACCTCCTAATATTTTTTATTTGCATATGTTATTTCCCAAACAAAGATCTATTTGCGCGAATTAATTGTTTTAAGTTTTCAGCAATTGAATGGTAATTTTTAGAAATTTTTAATGTTAGTAAAATTTCTTTATAATTGAAAATAATGACAGGGAATAGTTAGAAAATAAAAATAAGTGGTTTCAAATAGAAGTTAATGCTAAGTATGCCAATTTTTAATAGGAAAGCATAATTCGAAAAAATGAAAAAACATTAAAACTAAAGTTCGAAAAATTCAGCACAGTTTTGAAAATCTTTTTTTTTTAAATAAAATATATTTGGAAATATTCATGAATAATAATTTTATTTGTATTTAAACACATATTTTATTTGAGAAAATTAGTTCGCAAATATATTTTATTCTAATATATTAACATATGCGTTCTAAATACATTTTATTGATTTTCAAATAAAATTTATTTGCTCGAAAATATATAATATTTAAAAATTTGTGTTCCAAGTATATTTTCTTTCGATTCAAACAAATCAAAAATGGCGATTTTGCCCCGTGTATAAATACTTAAAACAAACCAAATTTTCATATAAGCTTTGATCAACGGCAACTTTTTTTCTTCCTCACAAAAGAAGCCACTCTACTGCACAGTAGGAGGAATTAAAAAAGGGGAAATAATTATGCCGTTTCTTAACCAACCAACCGATTGCGACAAAACATGATATAAATACTTGTAGAAGATGTATTAGAGAACTTAAGTTTTAAATTTGGCCCCCCTATTGTATGCATGGGCGGATTACAGTGCCTCAAGTGAACGAAATGTTTAAGCGAGGGTAACTTTCGTCCGATTCTGTAGTGTGCACCATTTAAGTACTTATTTTAACTATATATTTTTTTGAGAGTAGAATGATGTCGCTGAGAATCATTATCATTTAAATCAAAATGTTATGTACTCTCAACATATCTCTTTACAATACTTGAAACATGTTGAGCAACATTGTTTCCGTCAACATATTATTGCAACCTATCATGTTGAGTATATACAGTACTTAATGGTAACCAGAAAGTTCAAAGTGGCCTAACAGGCGATAGTACAAGTAATCGTACCACATGGACCGAAATGGGGCCAATTGTGATTTTGCGATTTTTAAGTGCCTTTCCATTAACTTCTCTTTGATGCGATGGTTTCGAGTTTGACAAACAGAAAATTAAACTTCCTTTTTGTACCATACTCCAACTGAAGCGGTCGAACAAATCAACCTGATAACGATACTCTGAAAGTTCATTTTATCCCCAATAACACGTGTTATTCACAAATAATTAAATTAAAGTCCATAAAGTGAATCTTACCAAAAGAGAAAAAATATATAGACGAAAATTAGAAAAGTTTGAACATATTAACGGCGGAAAGAAATACTCTTTTAAGTCGAAATTATTCAGTTGCACAAAAAAAAAGGAAAAAAAACATATTTTGGTCTAGTCCGAAATTTTAAATTTTTAAGCAGAGAACATTGGTGGTAAGGAATTCTGTACATATTGACCCTGTAATTTCCCTTAAAAAAATACTCGTAAAACTTATTTTCCAATAGGTTCGGCAATCGACTGCCAATTGTTCTTCAGTTACAAGTGCCTTACGGGTAATCATTGCCTATTTCAAAATTGAAACCTCAACTCAAATCACAGTGCTACGAACGCATATACTGCTAATAAATCAACAGCCAAACACGAGGCGACAGAACGCTGTTAGCTTCTCTTCAATTCCCATATATGAGAGCTTTGACAAAAATTGATACGTAGCGCTTGAGAACCAGCATACACGTATAACCTTATGCAAAAGTCTATTCACAACCAATTACCTATTTAAATTTCTTCAAAAGAAGATTGGAGGAAAGTTCTTGCCGATATTTAAAACCCGAAAAAATGCTGCCCATATTTAATACAATTCCTATACAGTAAAGTAGCTGTCCACCAAATTGGTCTCCAGTAAAAGTACTACTTATCCATAAAATAAATTTAAGACTACAAAATTATATTACGAATGGAGGGAAACATCGAGATCGTAACACTGTGTCACAACCAAAGGTATATCAATGCAAGCAATGTTTCATTTTTCTTTCTATATTAACAGAATCAACTACGATCAATGGAACAACCACATCGACCACATATCGCTGAGGCCTCATCGTTCGCTGGTTTGGTGAGTAAAAACAACAACTAAGAACATTAAATGAAACTAATCTTGCATAGGCATACCTTGAATCGAAAGGAATGACTGGAAGAGAAACAAAAAAAAAAAAAAAAAAAAAAACAATTTACTTCATTTCATATTCTTTTTTTTTTCTCGTATTTTTTACCCGTTGTAATGATGCAAATGTACGTAGTAGAGTACAGACATACCAACATTGTGTGATATGTTTCTGTTTTTTTTCCTTAACTAAATTTGTTTGCTTCTTTCTCCAGTCATTTATTTTCCTCTTACTTATCATCATTCAGTCATAACAAAAAAGTCGAAATCATATCAGTGGCCTTTTTTTGTTTTCTTATATTGAGATACTTTTCAAAATTGAAATACAAGTAGGGAAGTCAAACCTGAATTAAAGTTTAATGATAATTTTCCTAATGATCATCCATTCAAAATCGTAAAATTTTCATTTATTAGTAAATATTAACCTTATAACAGTCTTTATATAAGATTCAATATTCTCTAGCATTAATTTTGTTCAATAATTAGATTTAAAAAAAATGTAATAAAATATTTGAATTACGAAATGATGTGCTAAGTTTTAAAACAATGTTTTCCTGTATGTGATAATGTGGTAGGGCCGGATTATTTTGTGGGTTCCTAAAAGAAAATATGTTGCCGCTAGGATATGGTAGGAGTGGGTTCCGAGGCAAAGATCTCCGCCCATCTGGGAGATCAATCGAGTATAAAACACTGATTAATACTGTTTAAATGCATTTAAAATTCATTCTTTGTGAGATAACCGTAGAGGGGCTTTGTTTATTTTATTTGTTTCTATGGTTACACTTGTCCACTTAAGATTTGTTTTGTTAGATTTTCAGGGAGTCTATAACAAAAATTGTAACAAATCAGAGTCAGACAAAAGAAAGACACGAACCCCCCTTAAACCGACTGTTAGCTAGCTACTCAATGGCTCCCATCGTCTTTTGCTTGTCTCGACTTGAATACGATCCTTCTTCCACAATGAAGATTTGGGTTCAAAGAAAATATAACATTAGTGTAGTATTATGCTGCATTAAATTGTTCACAAACGTTTGTACATTACAATTCACAGGATCTTGTTTTGTGCACATGCTACTAACCGATACAAAATAATATACATATATAAACGGTTTTCCATTAAGGACATAACAATTTTATATATTTCAAATTTATTCCAGGTGTAGTGCAAATGTTACGTTTTAAGAATCAAATTCGATTTCGATTGACGTCACCTAATTTGCCTTTCAGTAAATCGATTGTAACGCGTGCTGTGTGGCTAGTGGTACAGTCTTGTTGAAACCAAATATCGGCGATGTCAAGTTCATCCAATTCTGGCCAAAAATAATTTTCTAACATGGCACGATATCGCTCTCCATTGACGGTAACATGACGACTGTTTTCATCGACGAAAAAATACTGTCAAATCACACCTCCGGCTTCATGCCCACAAAGTAATTTTTTGGGGATGCAATTCGATACCTCCATTCTAAAACATGCTAAGTCGACTTAGTCTAGTTTTAGGGAGATTGCATTTTTAATTTCTAAATATTCCAAATTATATTCAGTCAACATTTTGTGTTTATCCGTCAACCCAATCAAAAGTTATTCACAAAACGTTACAGGTCATTCGATTTGCATTATAAAGGAATTCCACACAAATTTAAAAAATGCATCAAACTTTGATCGCCTCTCCTGAAAAACTACCTTTTTGCACTTAGCACAGTTTAGAATGGAGGTATCGAATTGTGTCTCTTAAAGCCCATGTATGTTTGTTGCTGTCCAATAACGCATATTTTGTTTATTGACAAAACCACTCAACCAGAAATGAGCTTATCGCTTCATCGGCCGAAAATTGGAGTAAGCGCTCTTAATGTAGCGACCAACGACTCAGAATGTAGGTAGTAATTTTTAATGATTTCCAAACGTTGCACATAAGTGAACTTTACCATGATGAAAGTGTTGACTTCGGCTAACGATTTGACACTGAAAGATCATCAAAAATGTTTGCGGGTGCGTTGATATAAAGATACGAAATTGTTATGTCCCTATTGGAAAACCCGGTAGTATAGTTACCGAGATATCTACAATTGAAAATTTAATTTCTAATTTTGTACGCGATCCTATCCTAGTATTTTGGGAATATCGGAGAAGAGTTGGCACTGATTTCTAATGCATTAACTTTTTAACTTAATTGGCAACAATATTTGGTCACAACATTTCGGTCACATGTAGCCACTGACATAAAATTTATCGCTATTTGGAGTTATACAGAGTGGCTTAAAATGACCGAAGAGGTTTGAGTTCATTATAACTATTTATTTAAAACACAATTATTAATTTTTTAATGCTGTATATTAATAGAGAATATTTTTTTCTATGTATATACAGGGTGGTCCAAAATGACCGAAGGGGTTTGCATTCCTTATATATTTTTTAATATAATTTTTTTTATTTATTTTTACAAAATACTGAAAGTATTTTGTAAAAAAAAACTTGGGGAATTTAAATGGAACAGTGCACAATTGAACAACGCGCCCGAAAAAAGGATATTCCCCATTAGTATCCTGTATTTAAAAAAATGTATATGTCTTAAATAAAAAGTTATACTTAACTCAAACCCTTGCGGTAATTTTGGGCTACCTTGTTTTTTGGAAAAATACTTTTTTTTAAAAATGCTATAACATATTTATATTCATATTAAAGGAAACTTCCGAGAGAATGTTTTCGATGAAAGAACGGGTCTAATATTCACTGGTATTTTGGCAAGCTTCCCCACATTAAACCATTTTTTACACAAATTTCAAAATTAAGCCGCATTTTTTCCAATCGCAAAGCTAAAATATTGAAACCGTTACTATTTTTATATAGGAAAGGTGTTGCACATTGAACAGCAAAGGTAATTTGAAGTCCGGCTTTTAGTTTAATAGTGGAAATTTATTTGTGGTTTTATAAATTATTTTGGGAGTTGTGAGATTGACTTTTGCAAATATAATGTTTCGCGAATTACTTTAGATTTGTGATGTCAAGACCTAGAAAATACAAAATATTTCATTTCATATATTAACTTTTAATTTATATCCTCCAAAAAATGTTTTTTTTTGCGTTTTTGAAATTTTTGGAAAAAGAATATTTTTTGTAAAGTATAACTTCAAATGGCCATAACTACTGCCTCGGTTGCCTCTTATGGCAATATTATTCATTAAATAGCTGATTTTGTTGTCTATTCAGAAAATATAATGAGGAAAAAGCGGTATATATGCGTCTCTAATATATACGGATTCGTAGGAAATGATCGGTAAAAATAGAAATAATAAAAAAATTCTTTATAAATCTATAAAATATTTAAAAATTATTGTATTTTAATAATTTTGTTTGTTATGTGTACTTTTTGACACCAGAAATATATAGGGATTCGTAGGAAAGGATCGGGAAAAAATAAAAATAATAAAAAATTTCTTTATAATTCTATATAATATTTAAAAATTATTGTATTTCAATAATTTTGTTTGTTATATGTACTTTTTGACACCAGAAATCGGGGCTAATTCTAAACTGATTATATTTTTGTAAATGAAAATCCTACAATTCCCAAAATATATTCCAAAATCCCCAAAACCGGATTTTTTTTAGTTTTTCCCAAAAATCAATTATACTAAAAGCCGAGCTCAAAATTCCTTTTGCAGTTTACGGAGTAAAACATTCCTATATATAAAAATGGTAAAGGTTTTCATATTCTAGCTTTGCAATTGTCGAAAATGTGGCCAAAATTTGAATTTTTCGTAAAAAAATGGTGTAATTTTTTTACGAAATTCTCGAAAACATTCTCCAGGAAGTTACCTTTAAGATGAACATAAATATGTTGTATTTTATTTTTATATTTTCCTCTGCAACTCCAAAATACTACAAATACTTATAACTACTATAATTTTTCCGCAATATATTTACAATACACATTTTTTATCCCCTCACTTTAGAGAGGATGGTATATATCATTTGCTACGAGCCAAAAGTTTAACACATCGATGGAGTGACCTAAGACCCTAAGTATGTTCGGGGGAAATCCGTTTTAGGTCATTTTAAGTCATTTGAGCAATGTCCGACCGTCTGTCTGTCTGCTGGCTGGTGCGCAAGATAACTCTCGAAAGGAGTAACCGATTGACTTCAAATTTGGTATGCGGTAATATTTTTCTCTATCTCCGGCTAGGTTCGAAGATGGGTCATATTGGAACACGCCTTCTAGTACCTCCCCCACAAAGGGTTAACTTTTAGTGAAATATTGATTCTTTAATACATTTTATTATACCTACTCGAATCTTCTGAGATTTCACACATAGTATTAGTTTGTTAGTCGCTAACACGTCAAGAAAAGTGGGCGAAGCCTGTTTCTGTAACTTTTTTTCGTTCATCTACTGCGAACGATCAAAAATCACTGAATTATTCCGAGAAATCTATAAGTCACAGAAGTTTATAATTCGTTGTGTCTGTAGAAATTCATGTAAAAATCTTGTTCCTAAAATATTTCTAACCTGCGTTTTATAGAATTCAAGTAGTAGCTGAGAGAATTTTGATCGTTCGCCGTAGACCAACGAAAATAAGTTACAGAAACAGGCACTTAATATCAGTTCATACAAATACTTGAAAGTTTGTACAGTGTAATGCTTTTATAGTACCTAGAGCCCAGAGAAAAGTGGATGTTATTGGTACGCCCTTTTGGTACATCCACAAAAATGGACCATTTTGTACCAAAAGTTACCAGCTTATAACTTTAATACCAATGCATACAAATACTTGAAATTATTTACGGTGTAATGCTTTTATAGTACCTAGAGTCTAGGGAAAGGTGGCCGTTATTGGCACGCCCCTTTTGGTACCTCCCACACAAATTGACCAATTTGTACCAAAAGTAAACAGATTTTATCATTAATACCAGTAAATACAAATACTTGCAATTTTGTACGGTGTAATGCTTTTATATTATCTAGATTCCAGAGAAAAGTGGGCGTTATTGGTACGGTCCTTTTTGGTACCGCCCACACAAATGGACCATTTTGTACCAAAAGTAAACAGCTTTTAACTATAAAATCAGAACAAATTTTGAAGTTATTAAATGCAATTTAAATTGATAATAATTTAATTAAAACGAAAAATTGGTGTAGAGACAACTGTGTCGAACTGGCAACCCTTACCAGTCACATGGGTGGTGAAAATGGTGAATTTAAGTCTCGCTTAAAGCTTTGGCTGTGTGACTTGTACGCTTTCTTCGTAGGTATATAATTCCCATATGCAAATTTCTTTGTAGATTGGTATATATACAAGTGATGATCGCCACAACTACAAGCTCACACTGTGTGTCATGTATAAGACCCTCTGATGATATCCCCGCACAGGATTGAAATACGTATAAGGGTATGTGTTTACATGGCTTTCAGAGCGCAGTGTCTTATCTTTTCCAATACACCACAAAAACCTCTCTTTCGAAAGGAAGAGTTGATCGAAAAAGCTGAACAATTCGAATGTGAAAACATTCAATAAATAAATCTAATTAAAAAAAAAAAAAAAGAAAAATTAATAAATTTACGAATATTTTTTTTGGACTCAAGGTGAGGGTTCATAAGTCGGTTTACCCGACTGAACTTTCTGACTTGTTTTAAATAAAAATTGATATGACCATAACATTTATCTCAGTAAGTACATACATCTAATCGAAGTTTTTTACATTGTATAGAAAAATTTTGTTGTCAATTCAGAAATGTTGATGTGGGAGAAATAAGTTTATATTCTGCACTAATGTTAACAAAATGCTGGGACAGGGTCAGGATAAAATAAATTGTCAAATGCAGACGAAAATATAATAACACCATAAAATATTTAAAAATTAATATATTTTAATGAAATGTTTTGTAGTTTGCAGGTCTTGACATCACAAATCAAAAAAAATTCCCGAATCATTTATTTGCTAAAGTCAAAAATTCGATTTTTTAGCTTTTTCCCTTTATCTACTATACAAACAGCCGGACTTCAAACTTCCTCTGTAGTTTTACGTTCAACGCTTTATAACATATAACAAGTAGGAAAGTTTCAGTCGGGTAAATATTACATTACTCACTTTGTGAGTAATGTAATATTGAATATTACTCGAATTATTCTGTAAATTTGTGTGGGAGGTACCAGAAGGGGTTTATCAAATACACCTTTTTTGTGCTGAACATTAGATACTTTAAATTCATTGCACTGTGCCGACTTATAAGCATTTATGTGCACTGGTATAAACGTTATGAGACATTAAATTGTGGTATGATTTGGGCATTTTGTGTGGGAGGTACAAAGAGAGGCGTGGCAATAACGCCCATTTTTCACAGGGCTATAGACACTATAAAAACATTACACTGTACAAAATTTCAAGTATTTTTATACACTGGTTTTAATGTTATAAGCTGTTAACTTTTGGTGCAAAAAGATACCTTTGTGTGGGAGGTACCAAAAGGGGCGTGACAACAACACCCATTTTTCCCTGGACTGTAGGCAATATAAAAGCATAATACTGTACAAAATTTCAAGTATTTTTATACACTGTTATTAATGTTATAAGCTGTTAACTTTTGGTGCAAAATGGTGCATTTGTGTGGGAGGTACCAAAAGGGACGTGGGGACTTTGCCCATTTTTCTCGAGTTGATAACGACTAATAGGCTAATACTATGTGTGGAATTTCAAAAGATTCGAATAAGTAGTATAGCAGTTATTAAAGAATCAATATTTCACAACATTTTAACCCTTTGTGGGGGAGGTACTAGAAGGAGTGGACCAATATGGCCCATCTTCGAACTTAGCCGGAGATAGAAAAAAATATTACCACATACCAAATTTGAGGTCAATCGGTTACTCCTTTCGAGAGTTATCGTGCGCAGACACACAGACAGACGGACGGACATTGCTCATTCGACTTAAAATGAACCAAAACGGATTTCCTCCGAACATACTTGGGGTCTTAGGTCACTCCTTCGACGTGTTACACTTTTTTCCGTTTCAAATGATATATACCCTCGTCACACTAAAGTGAGGGTATAAAAATAGTAAAGGTTTTAATATTCTAACTTTGCGATTGGAGAACATGTAGATTACTTTTGAAATTTGTGTAAAAAATGGTGTGTGTAAATTGGAGAAGCTTGACAACAATACCAGCGAATATTTTTGATTCGTTCTTTTTTCAGAAACATTCTCTAGGAAGTTTTCTTTAAAATGAATAGAAATATTTTATATTTGTTTTAAGTAACCTCTTCTATAAATTTAAAATAAGAAATATTTTTTTTTGAAAATATAACTTTAAATAGCCATAACTTTTATCTTATTGGGTATAACGGATCCATTTTTTGAGTCATATAGAAAATTTTATTGCCATTTCAGAAAAGTTGACTTAAAAAAATCGCAAAATACTAGGTCATGGTCGGGGAAGAAATGAAAAATTAGATTTTCAATTGCAAATATCTCGGTAACTAAATGAGCTACCTCTTAGGCGTCAAAAGTCTTTTGTAGGCCTCAGTTAGTAGAGTGCACTCAAAAATATTAATACATATATATTCTTACCGAACGCATATAATTCTTAAATGTTGATCCATCTTCTTGTACATTGTCAGCATCCAATTTACAGTCCAACGATTGTGGCACATATTGAATATATTTGGTGGTTTCGGCAAATGCTATAACTGCATCGTATAACAGAGCCATTTCCAGAGTTATGGGACAGGAACCTACGAGAAGATAAGCCACATAATTTCATATTACTTCCTTTCATTACACCACCAATTTTCGTACCATTTCTAATAATTTCATTATCTATTTCCTTTAGTCGCAGGCGATTTTGTGTTTCTTCATCATCGGGATCAATGTCGGCTTCATCAATGGTCTCTGGTTCATTGAAACGCTCGTCTTCGGTCAATTTCTGTAGAAAACCCATTTCACGCATAAGATTTTGTACCTCTGGTTTTTGAGCCGAAAACATGCGGAATCCCGTTATATTGGCATCACTATATTTATACTCCTCCAAGTCGAAGGTATGAAAATCCAAATTCCCAATGATGTACGTATAATCTTCGTTCATGATGCCAACTTGTTGGGCCTGGAAAGGGATATTTTTTTATTTCTTAATATAGCGGAAATTTCAAGAAGAGAACATTTTGAGTTGTACTAAATTTCATGAGAATTATTTATTCATTTTGAATTTCATATACAAAATTCTAAAAATACCGCTCGCTGTCCCCTTATGGGGGCACCTATTTAAGAACATCTAACTATATGTACGATTACAGACTATAATCGTAAATATGGACAAAGTTTCAAGCCATTAAAAAAGTGTGGCCATTTGTGGACAGTCGGCGGTAATGGGTTAAATTCTCATCGACTTACCTGTTTTAATACATTAGCCACAGATTCGGTGGAACCCACCACCACCAAACGACTATCGACGGATTTTCGTACTCTTCTCAATACCGATTTGTAGTTACCATTTAAATTCAAATCGTAACGCACAACCGATACAATAGGGCCAGAACTGCCGTATATGGTCATTAAAGCATTCAAAATGCTTAGATATGCAGCTACAAAATACAACGAAGTGGGGGAGAGAGAGATATTAAAATTAAAAATATTAATAACAAATATGCTCTTGATTTTACCATTTTCATAGAGGAATATATAACGACTCCATTCGAATGCGGAGATAACCGCATGCAAAGCTTGAGCTATATCGGTCGGATGAGGATGCAGATTGAATCCTTCATCAGATTCGCTCATGTGTGACAGGATGTAGGGTACATCTTTGCTATCGCACACATTCATCAAGTGTAGGCCGGTACTCAAGGCCGAAGGACCAAATACCGCACCAATGCCACTCTGAAATATACAAAGGATTTGTTTAATACAACTTCTGGATTGTTATTATCCTTAATCGAATCGAACGAACCTCCATCATTCTGCAAAGGCGTTCAACGCCTTGCATTGAATTGCCATAATTAATTTCCTCATGTTGGACCTCCAATTGTGTAGTCAAATCGGCATTTACGATATTTGTGGCATTTTCAATGGTATAACGTAAAATCTCGGAATTGAGATCGGTGATTAGTCCTTTTTTTGAGATGAAGAAACAAAATAAATTAATGCAAACAAGTAAAAACGGTGTAGTGTTAATTTAACAACGTAGAATCTAACATACCCTCCACCATTGATTTCATTTCACAGTATAATAAAGAAAATTGGAATTTATAGAAAAACAAGTAAGACCATTTCAGTCTAGTGAATCGACTAACGTATATATGGAACATGGTACTTTGTGTGAGAGCCGGAAAGGTGGAAACATTTTGCTCAGTCTATAGCTACTGCAAAAGCTGTTTAAAATACAGAAGTTGTGTAAAAAAAAAGTAATCTAAAACACGTATCGTCAATTTTTCACAGGACTGCAGGTACTATACGAGGGCGGATCGGAAACTTCTTAGCCTAGCACAAAAAGCGCGGTATAAACAGAAAAAAGTTAAGTGTTTTGGAAACTTCCATCTCTGCTATGAACACATGTTAAATTTTGTTTCGATCTGGCAACTCCTTCATATAGAAACAGGTGTTCACAAAAGACGCATCCGCGATTTTTTTATAATGGAAAAATTAGAAATGCGTGGTGTCATTAAATATTTCTATAAAAAAGGTTTATCGGGACAAGAAATTCATAATGGTATGGTGAATGTGTTAGGTGAAAGTGCTCCTTCATATGCAACAGTAAAAAATTGGGTTGCTGAATTTAAACGTGGTCGTACAAGCATTGAATATGAACCATGTAGTGGACGTCCAAAAACAGCAACATCAACAGAAATTGTAGCCAAAGTGCATGATATGGTATTAAATGATCGACGAATAAAAGTGCGTGAAATAGCTAATATCATGGGCATCTCAAATGATCGAGTCCATTTAATTTTGCATGAAGAACTACAGATGAAAAAGCTTTATGCAAGATGGGTGCCGCACTTGCTAACAGTCGACCAAAACGCATAAGAATGAACATTTCTCAAGCTTGTTTGGATCGTTTTAAGCGAAATAAAATGGATTTTAAGCGTCGTTTCATAACTGTTGATGAGACATGGATCCACCACTATACTCCAGAGACAAAAGAACAATCCAAACAATGGACTGAAGCTGGATGAAGTGCCCCAAAGCAAGTCAAAAACAATTCAATCGGCTGGTAAGGTTATGGCAACGGTTTTTTGGGACTTCAAAGGTATTTTATTGATTGACTATCTGCAAAAGGGTAAAACAATAAACTCAGAGTACTATTGCAACCTTTTGGATCAATTAAATGTACAAATTCGAGAAAAACGTCCTGGCTTAAAACACAAAAAATAATTTTTCATCACGACAACGCACCAGCGCACAAGAGTGTTTTAACAATGGCTAAAATCAACGAATTAAAGTACGAGTTGCTTCACCACCCACCTAATTCTCCTGATTTAGCTCCCAGTGACTTTTACCTGTTCCCAAATCGAAAAAAATTCCTTGCTGGCAAGCGTTTTACCTCAAATGAAGATGCAATTACAGTTGTAAACCACTATTTTGAAGACCTTGAGGAAAACTATTTTAATCAAGGGATAGAATTGCTAGATAAGCGTTGGACTAAGTGTATTGAAGTTTCAGGAGATTATATTGAAAAATAAAAATATTTCTGAAAAACTAACTATTCTCTTTCATTGATAGGCTAAGAAGTTTCCGAACCGCCCTCGTAACATGAAATACAAATGTTTAAAACATAAATTTTGCAATTATTCGAATTAGCACTCAAATATTTTAAAATGTGTTATGAATTAATGTAGTTTTTGAGAAAATTAGTTAAATTTGATAGATTCCCTATAAAAAAAATTGTAAAACAAGATACTTTTATAGAGTTTCAATTTTTTGGCTGCGGTTGACATCTCGTTGGAAATGCCCATATACATAAATATAGAAAAATATATTTCTTATCAATGTTTTCATAATTTTTTAACAAATCATTAATCATTGTTTCATATTGCGGGTTTTTATTGGATCCAAGGAAATTTGAAACTACAAGCTTAAACGACCTACATGCTGCAATTTCATCCGACGTCAAATAGGATTCAAAATTTACATCTTTCATCAGTTTACTTATTATAGGCCCATCAAAAACGCCTTCTTCGATTTTTTGAAAAGAAAGACTTTTAAATAAACTTTTTAAATATGAGAGTGAATTGTCATCTTTCCTTAGGACTTTTACACAATTTTTAAAGAGCCCTAGCTTAATATGCAGTGGTGGCAAAATAATGTTTTCTTTTTGGACGAGAGGTGTGTATTTTATGTTGTTTTCACCCAATGTAATGTGTTTTCTTGTTGGCCATTTCTTTCTTCTGTAATGATCTTCGCGTGTACGGCTATCCCAGAGGCATAAAAAACAGCTATAATTTGTATATCCGCCTTGCATTCCACATAACATACCAACTACTTTGAAATCGCAACAAAATTTCCAGTCATGTTGTTCATATTTTATCAATTTAGCCATTGTTTCGTATGATTCCTTAGTGTTGACAGCATGAGCAATGGTACTGCTTTTAAACTTTCTTTACTGCTGTCAACAATTAACCGCCATTCCTTTGAATTGTATGTTTGATTAAGTTCCTCGAACAATCCGGAATGTCCTTGCAAAAGCATATGTTATCCACAGTTGTATAAAATTGTTTGTAAGGTATATCACGGGCTCTATAATATGATATGTTAACATCTGCGGCCAAAATATTGTACTGTTTCATCCGAGATGCAAGTAGTTCTGCCTTATCTTTGGTCAGTTCCAAATCTCTCACTAGATCAATGAGTTGAAACTGAGTTAAAAGCGATGACTTCTGACTCAAACTTGAATCGCTCAGTGTTAAGTACTCAGTTGAACTTGATGATGTTTCCGTAATTAGACTGTTAGCTATACTTGGACACTTGGGAATTGGTATTGTTTCCGAATGTGCAACTGGCAAAGTGACAGATTTTACTTCAGCGTAATTCCAGGGAATGCTCCTTCCTACTTCAATCTGTTTACGTAGACAAAAACAGCAGTCCGTATCGTGAATCAATGGTTGTCTCCAAATCATTGGCATTCCAAGTTGCACGTGAAGTCTAAAATTAAAACGTTTTATTCCACAAAACATTGTAATACATTAATTGTAAAGTACTTACCGCATGCTTCCACTACTCCATCGAGTAAGATTTACATGGCACGAATTACACAAAATACTAGGTGTCCACGGTTCGTTCATATTTTTAACTCGTATACCAAAATATTACACACATATTTCTTCCATTATTTTACTAAACGCACGTCGATTTTTTTAATTACATATTATCCGTACATGTAGCAGAAATTGTCGGGATCATTTCTACATTGAAAAGTTCTTTGCCTTTTACTCATACTTCGAAATATAACTTTGTAATATTTTTCAGAAAATCGACTTATCTCTTTAAGGCTCTGAATTACCCTAATTTATTAAAAACAAATTTCATTCATAAATTCCGGGTTTAAGGTTCATAAGTTGGAGTGCCTGTAGCTGACATATAGTGTGCTTCGAACGTCGAAACCCAATATTTTCAAGACTGCCGCGTACAACTTTGTAATGCGTACATATAATTTTACTTTACTTTTTACTGACGAAAAAATATGAAACAAGATTTTTTGAATTTCCCTAACATTTACAAAATGGCTCATAACTTTTACATCTATCCATAGATTTTTCAAATAGACAGTGTTTTCTTCGTTAGCATGCTGGCTTTTTAAAAATGTGATAAAATATTTTTTTCGACTTTTTTCTATTTTGTATGGTTTTTTTGTACCAAGAAAAAGTGTTTTTTTTTAAAAAACATCATTTTTTTTCTCATATTTCTGACGACTGTTACTAAACCAAAGATTCTACGTGAAAGCGATATTTGCAGCATATGTAGCCCTCATTATTCCCTTTAATTTAAGGCATATCACGGCTCAATCAGGCTTATATTTGATGTACTGTCTAAATACTAAATGAACTTTCCATTAAAACTGGAATTTAAAAAAAAAATTAACATAAAATTTTGTTTACCATAAATTTTTGTTTTTCGCTTCTCAGCTGTTTTCGTGTAACACGTGACTGTCAAACATATCCACTTTGGTCTATAATTTAACCATGAATCGACTTACAAACAGGGTTACCATAACATTTTTTCCATTTTATTATCCAGAGTGATAATAAAACACAGATAGTTAAAATTTTAATGCGATTTGTTTAAAAGGAATCGAAATCAGTAGAGATAAATCGAATCAGATGATAAACAACAAACAACGAAGACAGAAGACAAGCAACGTACAGATGACCGTGCGAAAAACAGGGAAATTCGAGATTAATTCCACAGACTTCCTACGATTGGTTTTGAGATTTATTGATTGTCATCGCAAAAGCCAATCGTACAGGGAACTGAATCCGCTTGAATTGGAATGAAAGATCAGTTGGAATAATCGGAATTCGTGGGATAAGGACTTCCTCTCCTTTGAATTTTCCCTTGATGATCGTCGCCTGAATCACATTGTCCATCAGTTTCATAATGGACAACCGCGAACTATGCACAATTTCGGATGATTCAGATTCCGCAACATGATTATGATCGATTCCACCTTCAGCTGTAAATTATGCGGCGGAGCTCCTGGCACATCAAGCGAGTTCGATTTTACTTTGAATAATAAAATTCATGCTATCGACGTCCTTATTCTTCGCTGCTAATATTGCCCATTCACTAATCTAATCGAGATTTGGAAACACTTTGGTGATGAGTTCCTCGTTCGACGATGTGAACTCGCAAAAATTTGCCGGGAACAATATCAATGCAGTGGAAACATCAATAGTAATTTGGCCATTGCCAAGCGCCAACAGTTGTTTCGAGAATTCAAGAGCCGATGAGTCGTTCTGCAACGCGACTCTCATGTTCGTGGTCAATTTCAACTTCTTGACATAACTTCTTGACATGCAGCCACAAAGACCACTATTTCAGGCATGCATTAATTTCATCGGCAGTAGATTTCGGGATGACGGGAAGCGTTTGACGAAAATCTCCGGAGAGCAATATCAGACTCACCAAATTGTCTCAAATCACGTCGTAAATCCTTCATCGTTCGGTCAATTGCCTCCAGAGCTCGTTTATGCGCCATCGTGCATTCATCCGAAATTATGATTTTGCAATGCCCGCAAACCAATAAGATAACCTTACCTCTTATACTCAAACTTATTATCTGAAAAAATGTTCGAATTAATAAATATCGTGAATTTTAATTGATCGTAATGCTTGTACCGTTTGCCGATGTGATACGCGAAATCAGTGTAACAATACGCAAAACTCGAATGAATTGCACCAAGAAAAATAGCACATACTCGTACATATGTTTAATAGAAAACTTTTTTGCTTAATAGAAAATTAATAAAAAAATTTGGATTGAAAAAGAGAGCAGTAGATAGGAACAGTAGGAATCTCGCAAGAAATGGCAGTAGATAGGAACAGTAGGAATCTCGCAAGAAATAGCAATTTTCGATTTTCCCAATTTTCCGACTTTTCCGGAGGGTTTTCCCAAAATTTTCTTTCGTAACAACCTTCTCCAGGCAAATACGAACAACTGAAAAAAAAATTGAGCCAAATCGCTCCAGCCGTTCTGACGTGATGCCATTACACAGATGGACCGTTTCATTTTTATATATATAGATTTTATGGTCAGCTTGGGCGGCCTTCTGAGGCGATATTCGGAATCTTGTGACTACATTTCGCATGTTTTTTTTAATCAAATCCAAAAGCTCTTAAAAAATCACTCGTTATAAAAGCATTACACTGTACAATATTTCAAGTGCAGGCAGGAATCGAAATTATAAGCCTTGTTATGCAAAATGGTTTATTTGTATGGGAGTTACCTAAAGGGGCATGGCAATTTCGCCCATTTTTCTCAATGTGATAGCTACTAATAAACTATTATTAGCTTTGTTCCTTTACCTACTACAAGTTACTAGTTTTGCCATTTATACCAGTTTTACTCCAAAAAGCGGTCCTTTACTCAAAAAACTAGTAAAAATAGTATACAAATTTAAGAGAGAAATTTCATAATGTCTTTCTCTTTTACTACTTTTTTACTATTTTTTACTCGACAAATTTTTCCGTGTTAAAGTAGTAGCTTTCACAATACACTGAAAGTAATATTACAGAAAATTCAAATAGAAGAAATTTTTCTGTGCTTGCTATTTGTACCAGATTTCCGTTCCCATATTTTTTAAAACATGTTTACTCAGAGAGAATTTTGAATTTTCACTTTTGCTAGTTTTACTATTATAAAAGTAAAGGAACAAAAGAATTGCGGAATATTCTGATAAGTAGTATAGAATTTATTAAAGAAACAATAGTTCACTAAATGTTGACCTTTTTCGGGGAGGTACTCGGAGGAGTGGACCAACAATGTCCAACACTAATATCGGCCTGAGATAGAAACCAGTAAGGAGAGCCTAAAGTCGGGTGGTGCCGACTATATAATACCCTACACCACTCTCGTAATATTGAATAACTCTGATATATAAATTTTGTAATTCATGTATAAATTGTTTACATAAATTTACTTTTGGGACATTTTATACTTAAATAATACCCTGTACCACAGTGTGGTGTAGGGTATAAAAACAATTCATCCAAATCGGATGAAACATATATATGGGAGCTATAGCAAAATCTTTACCGATTTTCTGCAAATTTGGCAATGTTGGTTCATGAATCAAGAAACTCTACCATTCTAAGTTTCAAAACGATAGTATGTAAAATATAGCTTCTATAGAACTAAAGGGCCAAATCGGACGAAACATATATATGGGAGCTATAGCTAAATCTTAACCGATTTTCTTCAAATTTAGTAGTGTTGGTTCATGGATCAAGAAACTCTACCATTCTAAATTTCAAAACGATTGGATGTAAAATACAGCTTCTATAGGACTAAAGGGCCAAATCGGACGAAAGATATATATGGGTGCTATATCTAAATCTAAACCGATTTCAACCAAATTCAATAGCGATCTTAACAGCCACGAACTACTCTAAACTGCAAAATTTCAGAACGATCGGAGTGAAGTTGCGACCTGTAGTCGACGATCAACTTTACATGGACAGACGGACGGACGGACAGACATCGTTAAATCGACTCAGCTAGTGATTCTGAGTCGATCGGTATACTTTAAGGTGGGTCTAGCTGTGTTTCTCTTATTTCAGGTGTTACAAACATCTGCCGTGAAACAAACTTATAATACCCTGTACCACAGTGTGGTGTAGGGTATAACAAATATTGACACATTTCAAATTTGAAGTCAATCGGTCAGCCAAACAGACGGACGGACATTGCTCAAATGGCATAAAATGGTTTAAAACGAATTTCCGTCAAATATTCTTGGGGTCTCCTAGGTCACTCCTTCGATGTGTTGCACTTTTGGACACTGATATATACCCTCGTTCACAATAGTGGGGGTACAAAAACTCAATTTAAATGTCAGAAACAAGTTAAAACTTAAGATCCATTTTTAGGTCCTTTTCGTACTTTTTTGAATTTGTGCTAAACCCAAAAATGGATTTTAAGTTTTAACTTATTTCTGGTATTTAGGTTGAGTTTTGGTGTATTCAGGGACTTATAAAAGGTTTTCCAACAAGAGGTGTTATTTTGGTATTCAAAGAAAAATGCAATTTTTTGAGATAAATGATCGGATGTTTATTTCATAATAAAGAGGAAGGTATGCCGTTAATAATGAAAAACAACATCAGCCAAATGACCTCGCTTACAGGGCCATATCCTTTTCATGAAATTGTCCATAACCAAATCGCAAAGTGGCTGCCCTATGTCCTCGATAGCCTCACGAATTCTATCTTTGAGGTCTTGAAGCGACGCTGGGCTGTTGGCGTAGACCTTATCTTTCACGTGGCCCCAAAGTAAGAAGTCGCATGGTGTTAAATTACAAGATCTCGGTGGCCAATTGTGATCACCTCTTCGAGAGATAACACGGTCCGGAAACTTTTCCCGTAACAGAGCAATGGTTTCGTTGCTTGTGTGGGACGTAGCGCCGTCTTGTTGAAAGTAAACGTTGTCCAGATCAATACCATCCAACTCCGACCATAAAAAAACCATTAATTATCTCTCGATAGCGCAATCCATTCACCGTAACTGTTGATCGAACCTCGTTTTCGAAAAAGTAAGGTCCAATGACCCCGCCGGACCATAAACCGCACCAAACAGTCAGACGTTGAGGATGGAGGAGCTTCTCAACAATAACTCTAGGGTTTTCCGAGCCCCAGATGCGACAATTTTGCTTGTTGACGTAGCCACCGAGGTGGAAATGGGCCTCATCAGTCAAAATGACTTTTCGATGGAATTCCGGATCATTTTCATGAATTTCAAGGACCCAATCAGCAATGACACGACGTTGTTGATGATCGGCCGGCTTGAGTTCTTGTGTTAACTGAACTTTATAAGCCTTAAGACCCAAGTCTTTATGCAAGATACGGTGTAATAACGTTTGTGGAATGCCCAATTCCAAACAACGACGAGGAATGGACAAACCTTGGTTTTCTTCAACACTTTGGGCTACGTCAGCAATATTCTCAGTTGTTCTTGAGCGACGTGCACAAGTTTTATTCTTCACATCACCAACTTGTCCCAAAAGCTTGAATTTGTCCACCGATTTCTGTATTGCGGTCCGACAAGGTGCTTCACGACGACCCAAAAATGCTTTAGTTTTGCGAACTGTGACAGCAAGATTTTCACCATTTTTGTAGTGAATGTTAATAATTTCAATGCGTTGTTGAATCGTGTATCGTTCCATTTTTAGTAATGGCGTAGTTTCTACTTGTCAAATGTCAAAGAATAAAATCTTCGAAAGTGGCAGCTACCGAAATACCGGGTGATTCAAAATAACACCTCTTGTTGGAAAACCCTGTATTTTAATTTGTGGAATTGCGGAATATTCTGATAAGTTGTACAGAATTTATTAAAGAATCAATATTTAACTAAATTTTGACCTTTTTTTGGGGAGGTACTCGAAAGAGTGGACCAACAATGTCCAACATTGATATCGGCCTGAGATAGAAAAAAAATTTGACACATTTCAAATTAGAAGTCAATCGGTTAACCAAGCCAGCCAAACAGACGGGTCTCTTAGGTCTTAGGCTCCTTCGATGTGTTGTAATTTTGGGCCGCAGCAACTGATATATACCCTCGTTCACAATATTGGGGGTATAAAAACCGGATTGTGTTGAAATTCTCTTATTTCTATCAAAAGTGCTATAATTTATACATTTATCCATAGATTTTCTTCAACTAGACATTATTTTCTTCGTTAAGATGCTAGCAACGCCGATACACGTATCTAATTTTTTTTACCCCCTCTATCATGTGTGTTCGCCAGTGTTAGTTATGGAATGATGACCATGCTGACGGTTTTTAGCTTAATCTTACGAATGGCTTGCTCGATATTCGCCTTAAGAGCCTGAATCGAACATTCACACAACATATGTCCTTCACGGTAACTCTCATAAAAATCACAGACTAATGGACGGACGGACACATCACAAATGACTTTCCTGAAACGAATTTCCGACAAATTCGTAGCAAATAATAACGGGTTTTTCAACAGGGACGCTACAAAAGTAGACCGACAGGGACAGCAAACGACGCCATATTTTTTCCGCTCTTTTGACATTTCTCTTCAGTAAGGTTTGCTATTTCATGATGGAAAGATATACGAGCCAACAACGAGTCGAAATTATTAAAATTTACTACCGAAATTCGGAGTCAGTGGCCTCGACGTTAAGAGCGTGAAAAATCGAAAAATCATCTTCAGCGATGAGGCTCATTTCTGGCTGAATGGCTTCGTCAATAAACAAAATATGCGTTATTGGTCAGACAGCAATCCACACGTACTCCATGAGCCATCATTGCATCCCGAAAAAATTACGGTTTATGGGCCGGCGGCGTCATTGGGCCGTACTTCTTCCGTGATGATCAAGACCGGCACGTTACTGTGAATGGGAATCGCTACCGTTCAATGATAACCGAATATTTTTGGCCCCAATTGGATGATAAGGACTTGGAGGACATCGAGTTCCATACATAATGGCATCGAACGTACTTTCACAGGAATAAAGAATTTCATTGATATCCAAAACCGAAAAACCCGGTATATACCATCCTCCACTATAGTAAACATAATTAACAATTTTCGGGCACTTTTTAGTCTAGCCCTTTTTCTTCTTCAGAGAATCGGCAATATAAGACAACGTCTACATGAGAATGTGTTTAAACCTTTCAGAAGGCCGGCACGCAGTTTGAATCTTTATAACAATATGTCCATAAAATTCTCAATTAAAAAATTATTTTGGTGCATTTTTCATACTTATGAACTATTTTTCATTTATTGTTGGGTCATATTTCGTTTAACATTTTGAGCTATTTTTCATTTTTTTCTCAAGTTTTGTGTTTGCGACTGTTAATTATTTTTTAGAAACACATTTCTTTAGGCGACATTTCATTCCGCCATCCATGCCGACAATGAATCACAATTACATTTCTTTTCACAGCGAATCTTACCGATTGATATGCGATTTCCCGGTTGTGAAGGTATACCAAAATTGAAATTATCCCTCTGGCCATATATGGTATTAATAACAATTAAAATTGTCATAAATATTGAACTCCTTAAGCCGTTAGACATTTTTAAAGAATTTTTCTTTTATTGTCGCTGGATGGAACATCAAAACATTTCACTTTCTTCTTTCGACTATTTTCCAAATAGAAAATCTATTTTTAATTCTGCCGACTATTATAAAAAACACAAACAAAAAAATATCACAATAACGTGTCAAGTCTCATGCAACGATTGGAGACAATAAAATTGTGTTTGTTTTCTGTCCACACACACACATCCGTTTAGGTGAGAAGTCGAAGATCAACTGATGACAAGAAATTGCTTTCCAAATTTCCACCAAAATGAACATTTCCACATAGAGAGAAGAGTGAAAAAGCTTTTTCTTTTGGGCAAAGTTTTGGAATGTTTTTTTTTTGAAAAATTTAAAAGTTTATTTGGAATGTTTCGTTTTTTATTGTAAATTTAAAATTATCACAAATAATAGAAATACACAAAAATTATTGACTAAAGCTTATATAAAAAATATAATTAAAAAAATACTTGATAAACATACATAATTCAAGTGAAAAATCCTAATACATTTGGGATATTTTCAAAATTATTCTAGAGAAAAAAATAACTAAAAATACGAGTACTTGGATTTGTATTGTATTGTATTGTATTGTAGGTAATACGTTTTGTGGCACATATTTTTGTAGTAAATCGGCGGTTTTGCAATGAGTCGTTATAGAGCTGGTGTTGTTTTATTGTTGTCCCAATTACTGTGAAGGATGAACTCTGATGATATTGGCCATTTTTGGTGAATGTTATGCAAAACTGAAAATAGCAAAGAAATAATTAAAAAAAATAATTATAGATAAAACTAATACGCTCGTAAAGTCCTAAAATTCGGGTGGAGTCGACATCGAATTTCATAAAGACCGTATGACAAATTTTGCTTCGGATTTTAACTAAATTTGGCAATTTCGTTTTTTAGAATACGACCGCATATAAAATACATCCTCTGTTATAATAAGTTTTTAAAATTTGGCTATATTCATCCTTGAAGTTGTAGCCCTAACAAGGTTTGTGTACAGAGGGACCCCAAAAGGAGGAGTACTGTCTCCACTAATTTAGAACTTAGCGGTGAATGGAATCCTGGTAGATCTAGAACGGATGACGTGGCAATCGGAATAACTGACAAATTCCTCGACGTCCTCAGAGATATTCTACAGGTGCTTCTGAACAAATTGACTAGATGGGCACTTTGGCACACACAATTATATTATATTTTTGGGAAGATATTGTTCTAAACAAATCATTGTTTCCCTTCTGATATTTTTTACTTACTTGCGAAAGTATTCAGAAAATATATCAATACCCTAATTTTAGGACAAGTTTTATGTTTATACCCTACACCACACTGTGGTACAGGGTATTATAACTTTGTGCATTTGTTTGAAACACCCAAAATGAGAAGAAATATACCCATCGTTTATTATACCGATCGACTTAGAATCACTTTCTGAGTTGATTTAGATATGTCAGTCTGTCCGTCTGTCTGTGCATGTATTCTTGTAATCAAAGTACAGGTCGCAATTATGGTCCGATCTCGACGAAACTTTACACATATTTTTTTTTGACCCAAGGACGATCCTTATTGAATTTGGTTAAAATCGGTTCAGATGTAGATATAGCCCCCATATATACTCGTATGTTAGCCCCGATTTGACATGTAAGCGCTGTAAAAACTTTATTTAATATCCGATAAGTATGAAATTCGGCAGAAAGAGGTTTCTTATTATATGAATGATCACTGTTAAATTTGGAAGACATCGGTTCAGATTTAGATATAGCCCCCATATATACGTTACCCCCGATTTGACATGTAAGCGCTGTAAATATGTTTTTTTATATCCGATCAGTGCGAAATTCGGCAAAGAGAGGTTTCTTATTACATGAAGGAATATTGCTAAATTCGGAGAAAATCGGTTCAGATTTAGATATAGCCCTCATATATATGTTACCCCCGATTTGACATGTAAGCGCTGTAAAAACTGTATTTTAAATCCGATCAGTGCGAAATTCGGCAGAAAGAGGTTTCTTATTACATGAAGGAATACTGCCAAATTCGGAGAAAATCGGCTCGGATTTAGATATAGCCCCATAATATATGTTACCCCCGATTAGACCTGTAAGCGCTGTAGAAATTGTATTTTATATTCGATCAGTGCAAAATTCGGCAGAAAGAGGTTTCTTATTACTCGAAGGAATACTGCCAAACTCGGAGAAAATCGGTTCAGATTTAGATAGAACTCCCATATATATGTTACCCCCGATTTGAAATTCAAGCGCTGTAGAAACTGTATTTTATATCCGATCACAGCGAAATTCGGCAGAAAGAGGTTTCTTATTACATGAAGGAATACTGCCAAACTCGGAGAAAATCGGTTCAGATTTAGATATAGCCCTCATATATATGTTACCCCCGATTTGACATGTAAGCGCTGTAAAAACTGTATTTTAAATCCGATCAGTGCGAAATTCGGCAGAAAGATGTTTCTTATTACATGAAGGAATACTGCCAAATTTGGAGAAAATCGGTTCAGATTTAGATATAACTCCCATATATATGTTACCCCCGATTAGACCTGTTAGCGCTGTAGAAATTATATTTTATATCCGATCAGTGCAAAATTCGGCAGAAAGAGGTTTCTTATTACTCGAAGGAATACTGCCAAATTTGGAGAAAATCGGTTCAGATGTAGATATAACTCCCATATATATCTTACCCCCGATTTGAAATTCAAGCGCTGTAGAAACTGTATTTTATATCCGATCACAACGAAATTCGGCAGAAAGAGGTTTCTTATTATATGAAGGAATACTGCCAAATTCGGAGAAAATCGGTTCAGATTTAGATATAGCCCCCATATATATGTTACCCCCGATTTGACATCTACGCCCTGTAGAGACTGTATTTTATATTCGATCAGTACGAAATTCGACAGAAAGAGGTTTCTATTTTACATGAATGAGTATTCAATCGATTCAGATTTATATATAACCTCCATATATATGTTCCTCTTGATTTGGTTACAAAGCGCTATAGAAGTTGTACTTTACTTCCGATCATTACAAAAGTCTCCAGAAAGATGTTTCTCAATTTAGGAACGAATATTGATTAATTTAGCGATTATCGGTTCAGAATTAGGTATATCCACATATATATTTTCTTACCCATTTACCAATTATTCCAAGTTATTATCGCAATCACCCTTATCGCATTGTTAGGGAGGTGTAGGGTATTATATAGTCGGCCCCGCCCGACTTTCTGCCTTTCCTTACTGGTTTTTACTTGCGACTATTATTTACGAAACAAATTATTTGTATTTAAGTAATTTAAATACAAGTTTTATGTCTTTCAGTAATACAGCTTTAAAATATTAATTTACATGTTTAAAAAATTTATTTAAAAATAAGAAATTCATAAAAAATAAAACCGAAAAATTTAATTCCATAAAAATATTTTTTTTATAAATATTCATCTGAGAAACTAAGGAATTAATCGAACGCTGTACTAATGTGGGTTTATTTTAATTTCATATAGAATTTTTGAATTCTTACTGATATTTGCGTATTACGGTTGGAAATGTTGTTATGTTATTTTTGCATATTCATTGACATGCCATGGTTGAAATCCAGAATCCAACGATATACTCGTGCAATGATGAAATGTTCTAATTGCTCTCATACGCATGTTCAATTGATTCCATTAGAATGTCAATCAATGGTTGATGGCATGTTTAAGCAAAACAAACATATTGTTACTAGAGTTGTTAGGAGTTGTTCACTATAAACATAAATACATAAATATACCAATGGGAAATGGTAGAGATGTTAATACTCGTATAACATAAAATACCCAGCGAACCGTACGGATAAATATCATTATATATTTGTTTCGAAATTAAATTGTATTCTGATGAATCTGTCATTTTGTGTGGGTTTGACAAATACGCCTTTTTTTATCCCCTCACCATAGAGAGGAGGTTATAATAGCTGATCTAAGCAGAGATACTTTTTTCAATAGCCTTTTTTTGACAGATCACTTGTGAGTCGTGTCATGCTGTGATGTTATTTTTGTTAAGTATTGTTTGGCATTTCATCATGGAAAGACTTACGCCTGAACAACGTTTACAAATTATTCAATTGCGCTAAGTCCATTTTTTTAAATCCAAAAAAAATAACAATTTACAGTCGACCCACGACCTTGACATCCATGAGCAATATTTTAGCTCTCTTTAAGAGCAACTTTTTGCCATTGACCGATTCCCGATCCGACGTACAGGACTCATCGGTCCATATTTCTCCAAAAATGATGCCGGTGAGAACGTAACCGTCAATGGCGACCGTTATCGTGCCATGATAACCGACTATTTGATGCCTGAAATTGAAGCTCGTGATCTCGGCGACATTTGGTTTCAACAAGACGGCGCCACTTCCAACACATCGCATCAATCAATGGATTTATTGAGAGAACACTTCGGTGAGCAGATAATTTCACGTTTTGGGCCGGTCGATTGGCCACCAAGATCGTGTGATATCACACCGTTAGACTTTTTCCTGTGGGAATATGTAAAGTCTAAAGTTTATGCGGACAAAACCGCTTCGATTCAGGCCTTGGAACAAAACATCACGCGTGTCATTCGCCTGTTACCAGTCGAAATGCTTGAACGAGTCATCGAGAATTGGACTTAACGGATGGACCATCTGAGACGTAGCCGCGGCCAACATTTGATAGACATAACCTGCAAAAAATAAATGCCAAAGAATGTTCTTTCAAATGATAATAAACATTCCCCATTCAATTTGAATTTTCTGTGTTTTTTTCTTTAAAAAGTAGGGAACCTCGAAGTGGATCACGCTATATATACCCTCCTCCCTAAAAGTGAGGTTATAAAAATGAAAAACAGTCACTAATTATAAGAATATTGAAAATTTCAATATATGGGAATCCACTGTATTTGCCATTACCATTTATATACAAAAGTTTCACTGGGATAATGCGAATCGTGTATGTTGTTGGCACTGCAATACATTCAAGAGCCTAAAACAACGACAAATGATAGGCACGGCACGCACTACTCCAGAGAACTCGACAGTCTAATTGAAAGTCACTGCGACAGGAATTAATTGATAAATGAATAACTAACGCAATTCTATTGCATTAATGGTTTATAAATGAGGGAGTGACAGAAAAAATTCAGAAAATACAATGGTTAATTAAATTGGAGATAAGTCGACAGGAATAAGTATATTAAGTTGCGAAAAAAAGCCTAAAGTTAAGTATTTAATTAAGAAAGTATAAAAAACTATGTACATATCACACCCGTTCAACAAAAGGGCAACAACTCAAAATTAAAAAAAAAAATCATTAGGTACCAAAAACTGTTCCGTTAATATTACTGAAATAAAAAAAAAATATTTTAAAAAATATGAAAATATCCTTTTGATGGTATTCTCTATCAATCGACATATTTCTGTGCTATTATTTTGTTAAATTAATATTTACGGATTCTGGCCTCTACTAAAAATGTTTAAATTTTTAGTTGTTATCCTTTTTTTTGAACTGGTGCGATATATTAAAACAAAACTTCTGACAAATAAGTTCATTTGGTTTAACTTAGAATACTTTTAATTTAACTAAAGGAGTGGTGGCTGCGAAGCGCGCTGTGTTGTAGCTAGCCTTAACTAAATTTCGAATAGAAGTTGGTTATGCAGAAAAGTCATTTAATGCAATTATTTACCAATCCTATCATATGACCCTCGAATTTTACGTATATACTTATAGATTACACATACTTACATACAATGGTTTCATTTTTATTTCTTTGTGGTTGAATGATGAGAACTTAATAGAGAGACAGACAGACAGACGGGCACATCAACAGCAGTAGGCAGCGACCAATTTAAATGACGATGACAATTTAGATGAAAATTCAACCTCTGAGGCCCAACATGAGCCAACACCACTTCAATTTCGTTTCGGAATACTCTGCAAATTGGCGCTCACGTTGTTCTGGATGTTGCAACCGCTGCAGTTGTTTGTAGCCGTGTTTGCAAAAAAAAACTCAATTTCGGTGATTTCTGCTTTGACATTGTCGGTATTGAAAAAAAGATGAAATGCAATTGTGGTCTTTGGACAATGACGAATGTTGACATTGTCCCCTTTTGTTCGCTACGGGAGATTTTTAATAATTTCTTGTTCTGAAATAGGGAACAAAATATAAACAACAATAATTATGAGGAATTTTAAAATCAAAGCTTATTTAAGTTTTCATTCATTACCTGAGGTCTTTGAAAGTTTTAAAGTCTGTTTTAGATTTTATTGGACTACTACTGTACAACGTCCCTTTACCAGACACTACATTTGTGTAGGGGATTCATGGGTGAACCCAATGGACAATTGAACTCTTTGGCAAAATCGGGAGAATTCGATAGAGTTCCGATCACTCTAAATCGTCCCGGACTATGGATGGCTGTATTGAGTTTATTGCGCACCGCTTCGGGTCGCATAGCACCACACCACACCTGGCCAAAGTTGAGGAAAAACAACTGCTCTCCCGTCATATTGATGCCGGGCAAATGTTCGTCTTTGGCTTCTTCGGGATTGTCCTGAAGCCATTTTTTGTAGGCGTGGAATGCTTGACGAATGCCACCATTATCGGCGATGTTTTCACCTGAAATTACAGAAAAAGTATTTAAAGTATAATTGATATAATTGAAAATACTTATAATACAAAACAAGTAAAAGCGTTAAGTTCGGACTGGCCGAATCTTATATACCCTCCACCATATATAGCATGTGAATGGTTTCGGGCACAAATAAAGTCATATAACAAAATTTCATTCCGATTCGTTGAAATTTGTGGTTTTTGTTGCGTTAAGAAGTAAAATCTAGAGGGACCTTTGTATGGGGGCTATATCAAAACATGGACCTATGGCTACCATTGTTCGTGTAAGGGTGCGGGTTTAAATTAACCCCAGTTACCAATTTTATGCCCGATCAGTTGACATTTGTGATCTCTTTGGCGTTAAGAAGTCAAATCGGACATCGGGGCTATATCGAAATATGGACCGATATTGCCCATTTTCAATCCCAAGTTACCTGCAGCTATAAGAAGAATCTATACCAAATTTCAGCAACCTAGCTCAAGTACTATAACGGGTTTTCCAACAAGAGGTGTTATTTTGAATCTCCCGGTATTTCGGTAGTTGTCACTTTTGAAGCTTTTATTCTTTGACATTTGACAAGTAGAAACTACGCCATTACTAACCAGTAAGGAAAGGCAGAAAGTCGGGCGGGGCCGACTATATAATACCCTACACCTCCCTAACAATGCGATAAGGGTCATTGCCATAATAATTTGGAATAATTGGTAAATGGCTAGAAACATATTATCTAATTCTGAAGCGATAATCGCTAAATTAAGCAATATTCGTTCCTAAATTGAGAAACATCTTTCTGGAAAATTTTAATGATCGGAAGTAAAATACAACTTCTATAGCGGTTAGATACCAAATCAGGAGGAGTTTTAATATAAACCTGAACCGATCTTCCCTGAATACTCATTCATGTAAAAAGACCTCTTTCTGACGAATTTCAGACTGATCGGATATAAAATACAGTTTTTACAGCGCTTACATGTGAAATCGGGGGTAACATATATATGAGGGTTATATCTAAATCTGAACCGATTTTCTCCGAATTTGGCAGTATTCCTTCATGTAATAAGAAACCTCTTTGCCGAATTTCTCACTGATCGGATATAAAATACAGTTTTTACAGCGCTTACATGTCAAATCGGGTTTAACGTATATATGGGGGCTATATCCAAATCTGAACCGATTTCTTCCAAATTTAACAGTGTTCATTCATATAATAAGAAACCTCTTTCTGCCGAATTTCATACTGATCGGATATAAAATAAAGTTTTTACAGCGATTACATGTCAAATCGGGGCTAACATATATATGGGGGCTATATCTAAATCTGAACCGATTTTAACCAAATTCAATAGGGATCGTCCTTGGGTCAAAAAAAAAGATATTTGTAAAGTTTCGTCGAGATCGGACCATAATTGCGACCTGTACTTTGATTAAAAGGATACATGCACAGACAGACGGACAGACGGACAGACAGACAGACGGACATAGCTAAATCAACTCAGAAAGTGATTCTAAGTCGATCGGTATAATAAACGATGGGTCTCCTCCTTTTGGGTGTTACAAACAAATGCACAAAGTTATAATACCCTGTACCACAGTGTGTTGTAGGGTATACAAATTTAACGATATACGATACAACAATGTATTGAAATTATTAAAATTCACTACAAAAATGGTGAAAATTTTGCAGTCACAGTTCGCAAAACTAATGCATTTTTGGGTCGTCTTGAAGCACCTTGTCGGACCGCAAAACAGAAATTGGTGGAAAAATTCGATCAGTTGGGACAAGTTAGTGATGTGAAGAATAAAATCCGTGCACGTCGCTCAAGAACAACTGAGAATATTACTGCTGTAGCCCAAAGTGTTGAAGAAAACCCAGGTTTGTCCATTCCCCGTCGTTCTTTGGAATTGGACATTCCACAAACGTCATTACACCGTATCTTGCATAAAGACATGGGTTTTAAGGCTTATAAAGTTAAGTTAACACAAGAACTCAAGCCGGCCGATCATCAACAAGGTCGTGTCTTTGATGATTGGGTCCTTGAAATGCATGAAAATGATCCGGAATTCCATCGAAAAATCATCTTGACTGATGAGGCCCATTTCCACCTCGGTGGCTACGCCAACAAGCAAAATTGTCGCCAACAAGCTAAATTGTCGCATCTGGGGAAAACCCAAGAGTTATTGTTGAGAAGCCTCTCCATCCTCAACGTGTGACTGTTTGGTGCGGTTTATGGTCCGGCGGGGTCATTGGACCTTACTTTTTCGAAAATGATGTTTGATCAACAGTTACGGTGAATGGATTGCGCTATCGAGAGATGATTCATGATTTTTTATGGTCGGAGTTGGATGTTATTGACCTGGACAACGTTTACTTTCAACAAGACGGCGCAACGTGCCACACAAGCAACGAAACCATTGCTCTGTTACGGGAAACGTTTCCGGGCCGTGTTTCTCTCGAAGAAGTGAGCCACAATTAGCCACCGAGATCTTGTAATTTAACACCTTGCGAATTCTTCCCTTGGGGCCACGTGAAAGATAAAGTCTAAGCCACCAGCCCAGCGTCGATTCAATACCTCAAAGATAGAATTCGTGAGGCTATCGAGGACATAGGACAGCCACTTTGCGATTTGGTTATGGAAAATTTCATGAGAAGGATATGGTCCTGTAAGCGTGGTCGTGGTGGCCATTTGGCTGATGTTGTTTTTCATTATTAACGGCATACCTTCCTCTTTATTATGAAATAAACATCCGATCATTTATCTCAAAAAATGGAATTTTTCTGTGAATACCAAAATAACACCTCTTGTTGGAAAACCCTTTATATGTACCTCCGATTTGGCATATATCCACTGTAGAAGCAATATTTTTGAACCGATTTGTACAAAAGATTTAGATATAGCCCCGGATAAGTAGTATAGACGTTATTAGAGAGTCAATATATCGCTAAATGTTAACACTTTGTGAGGGAGGTTTTAGAAGGAGTGGACTTATATGGCTCATATTTGAGCTTAGCCTGAGATAGAAAAAAAATATTATCACCTACCAAAGTTGAAGTCAGTCCGTTACTCCACTCAAGTATAGGGTGATCTAAGTAGAGTTACTTTTTTCAATAGTTTTTTTTTGACAGATTACCTGTGAGTCGTGTCCTGCTGTCATGTTATGTTTGTTAAGTATTGTTTGGCATTTCATCATGGAAAGACTTACGCCTTAACAACGTTTACGAATTATTCACTTTTATATCAAAATAATCGGACGCCAATTGCGCTAAGTCCATTTTTTTTAAATCCCAAAAAAAAAAACACTTTCCAGTCGACTCACGACCTTGACACCCTTGAGCAATATTTTAGCTCTCGTTAAGAGCTATCTTTTTGCCATTGACCGATTCCCGATCCGACGTACCGGAACGTAACCGTCAATGGCGACCGTTATCGTGCCATGATAACCGACTAGTTGATGCCTGAAATTAAAGCTCGTGATCTCGGCGACATTTGGTTTCAACAAAACGGCGCCACTTCCCACACATCGCATCAATCAATGGATTTATTGAGAGAACACTTCGCTGAGCAGATAATTTCACGTTTTGGGCCGGTCGATTGGCCACCAAGATCGTGTGATATCCCCTGTGGGGATATGTAAAGTCTAAAGTTTACAACATTTGATAGACATAATCTTCAAAAAATAAATGCCGAAGAATGTTCTTTCAAATGATAATAAACATTCCCCATTCAATTTGAATTTTCTGTGTTTTTTTCTTTAAAAAAGTAGGGAACCTCGAAATGGATCACGCATTATTATCGTGCGCTCCAGCCAGACAGAGGACTGACATTGCTCAAATGACTTAGAATGTCCTAAAAGTAATTTCCGCCGTACGTACTTAGGATCTTAGGTAACTCCTTTCAAGGGTTAAAAAGTTTGCCTTGTCTGGCGTCAAAAACTGTTAATGAAGTTTTGTTCAATATCATCCGCTCTACTCAACTTGAAGAGATCAAAATCGGATATGGACCAACAAAGTCCATCGTTGACCTTAACCGAAAAAAAATATTGACATATACCAAATTTGAAGCCAATCGGTTAATAATGTCGACTGTTATCGTGCCCACTAAATAGACTGATAGACTCAAATGACTTAAAATTGCCCAAAACAGAGTATTACACTTTTGGCTCTCAGCACCCTTCACAAAAGTGGGGGTATAAAAACCGAATTATATTGAAATTCTCTTATTTTTACTAAATGTGCTATAATTTCTACATGTATCCATAAATTCCAAATAGGCATTGTTTTCTTCGTTAGGAGGTAGCTTTCAAAAAATGGAACAAACAAAATGTATTCGATTTTTTCTATGTTTTATGTTGTTTTTCGTGCTAACAAAAACGTGTTTATGGAGAAAAAAAAAAAATCAAATTTTTTCTAATAGTTTTAGCGACAGTTACTAAAATTTTATTTCCACGTGGAGGAGCCATTATTAAAATTTCTAGGAATTGTAATTCTTCTAAATTTGTTGCAGCAAAATCGGACTAGTCGTTCTCTAGTAATGTCAAACAAAAAGTAATGTCAAAAAACGTGATAAATTCCCCTATATGGTGCTTACTTATTCAAATCGATATATCTTGATTCCTAGACGTGATGCTGCGTTTTATCTGTAGCTCCCATACGAAGAACTTTCCTGTTTTGAGTTGCCACTATTGACAATTCCTTATTTAATTAATGTATTTCTGGTAGCTCAAGTTTTGATATATGTACTTCCTATACAAAGATTATCCCTTATGTGAATATGTTATCTACTCGTTATTTCGTTATTATACTGTGGAAAGCGATACATGGTTGAGAGCATATACGATTTGGCCTAGGAGAATTTTTATTTGTTGCAACTAAAAAAAGTCATATCACATTAATATTAATACAAGTAATATAGAAAAATTTCGAAATGTGTACATAAAACTCTATCCACGAATTGATTTTATGAATGGACTGACGATCCGACAAAAAATAGGAACAGACACACAAAGACAAATAAAACCAGTAAGGAAAGACAGAAAGTCGGGCTGAGCCGACTATATAATACCCTACACCCCCCTAACAATGCGAAAATGTGCATTGCGATAAGAACTTGGCAGTGTTCATTAGACCATTTATTATTTTTTCGGTACTGATTTCCGGGCCGAGAAAGTTTCCATTTGACCTACAAACCTCCAATAAAAAATTTGGTGCCGATTGGATAACGCTAAGGTCTGCCCAAAGTTGTTTGAAAACTCAAAACTCACTTTACATGAACAAAATTTGGGTTTTTATCAAATGTCACATGTTCAAGTAATTAAAAAATATTTTATTAGCATGAAAAGTTTTTAAATGATCTTTGAATAAAATTTTCTTTCTTACAAGTCGTAAACAATCAAAATCGACCGAAAAACGAAAAAGTTACAGCAGTTTTCATTTGAATTTTACGTCATGACAGGGCATGCATGCACACCGACATGGCCTCTATGTACCTATGTAGACGTAAGAGCAATCACAATAAAAAATAGATCATGCTTGTTGTCAGTTGTCAGTCTGACATTTTTCTACTGGTCAAATAAGAAAACATAAGCAGAACTTTGCAGCGCGCTATACGGCCATGCAACAGGTTCGTTTACAGAACGCGCTCTGCCTCCAGCCTAAGTGAATTGAGAAAGGGACAGCTTCGCACAAAATTTAATTTTAGTCATATTCTTATTTGTCTCCAGACCGACCACATCCAAAATGGTTACTAGATCCAGTGATAAATTTCGCACCGTAGAATCAGTTGGGCATGTATCACATACAATATCTGGAGCCAAACTGCCGTCAAACAGACAGATATTTCATGATGTGATAACTGTAATGTATAATGCTGCGACGCCTCTGACCACTGTTGGTGAGCTTGTGATTAATCGATCAACACATCAAAATTTTTGGGCGCCCCCAAAATCCCGGCTGGTACTGGAGAAAAGATGGCCAAAGTCGTTCATGATACACTCATCAACTACAGGTCAAAACACTGGATCGTGCATTTTGTTGCAGAACAAATTAGATCGAAAATTAATCAAGTTCCCATGTTCTCATCACATGATGGAGATAGTATTGAAACATGTGTTTGAGGTTAAACTTCGGCGACTTGTGGTCCTGAAGTGCCTATTTTTAATCGTTTTGCTGCCGTTTGGGTAAGTCTCAACCACAAATCTTTTAAAAACGGACTCGAAGATCCAATTGTGCGCTCAAAAATAAGTAATGCTGACTGCGAAGTCATTAAGAAATTCTGCATTAAACAGCTAAATGAAACACCAAATCCGAGCTGATTACAAGGAACTATTACAATTAACAATAATGTTTCTTGGTGGTGTCGGCGATAACTTCCGAACACCTGGTCCAACATCCCACGCAAGGTTCATGGGAAAAGGCATTTATGCCTTAAAAATATACCTATTTCTAGAGCAGTTTGCATTGACAAAACGAGAGTCCAGTGGGCGTGGTTTACATGCAAAATGCCATACGAGCACCAAATCAAGATATACACTTGTTGAAAGACAAGATGTGTCTGAAGCGGTTTTGAAGAAATGGAAAAATCATTTGTGGTATTTGGCCCTAGAATCAATGGCATTTTTCGATTCGGATGTTTCACTCGAAGAGAAACGGAAAATGGTTAGGCATCTGCAATCAACAGAACCCGTCGTAAATCTGGAAAACGATCGAAAATTCTCCGACCCGAAACTTTTGCTGTGTAATAATTTGAGCGATTTCGTTCCGATCGGCACAAAAATTTTTATGGAAGTCTTGTAGGCCAAATTGAAACTTTTTCGGTCCGGAAATCAAAGATCGCAGCAACTTTCACTTTTTGCATCATGTGCTATAAACGGTCTAGTGTTCATACATATAATAAGAAAACTCTGCCGAATTTCGTACTGATCGGATATAAAACACTGTTTCTACAGCGCTTACATGTCAAATCGTGTGTAACATATACATATATCGGGACTATGTTTAAATCTGAACCGATTTTCCCCGGATTTGGCAGGGAAAACTTTCTCTGTTGAATTTCGTACTGATCGTATATAAAATACGAGTTCTACTGCGCTTACATGTCAAATCGGGTGAAACATATATATGGGGGATATATCTAAATCTGAACCAATTTTCCCTGAATTTGGCAGTGTTCATACATGTAATAAGAAAACTATCTCTGTTGAATTTCGTACTGATCGGATATAAAATACGGGTTCTGCAGCGCTTACATGTCAAATCGAGTGAAACATATATATGGGGGCTATATTTAAATCTGAACGGATTTTTTCCGAATTTGGTAGTGTTGATTCAAGTTATAAGAAAACTATCTCTGTTGAATTTCGTACTGATCGGATATAAAATACGGGTCCTGCAGCGCTTACATGTCAAATCAAGTGAAACATATATATGGGGCTATATCTAAATCTGAACGGATTTTCTCCGAATTTGGTAGTGTTCTTTCACGTTATAAGAAAACTCTCTCTGCCGAATTTCGTACTGATCGGATATAAAACACTGTTTCTACAGCGCTTACATGTCAAATCGTGTGTAACATATACATATATCGGGACTATGTTTAAATCTGAACCGATTTTCCCCGAATTTGGCAGGGAAAACTTTAAAATCGGGTGAAACATATATATGGGGGATAAATCTAAATCTGAACCAATTTTCCCTGAATTTGGCAGTGTTCATACATGTAATAAGAAAACTATCTCTGTTGAATTTCGTACTGATCGGATATAAAATACGAGTTCTACTGCGCATACATGTCAAATCGAGTGAAACATATACATGGGGGCTATATCTAAATCTGAACGGATTTTCTCCGAATTTGGTAGTGTTCATTCAAGTTATAAGAAAACTATCTCTGTTGAATTTCGTACTGATCGGATATAAAATACGGGTTCTGCAGCGCTTACATGTCAAATCGAGTGAAACATATATATGGGGCTATATCTAAATCTGAACGGATTTTCTCCGAATTTGGTAGTGTTCATTCACGTTATAAGAAAACTCTCTCTGCCGAATTTCGTACTGATCTGATATAAAATACAGTTTCTACAGCTCGTACATGTCAAATCGGGGTAAAATATATGTAGGGAGCTATATCTAAATCTTTACCGATTTTGACCAATTGCAATAAGGATCGTCCTTGGGCCAAAATAGAGCACTGTGCTAAATTTCATCACAATCAAACCTTAACGATCTGCAAAATCGACTCAAAAAGTAATTCTATGTCGATCGGTATAATAAACTATGGGTCTATCTATTTAGGCGTTAGGGTATAAATACTGTGTAGGGTATAAATACTTACTCTATAACATTCAATTTAAAAAAAACGTTGATACATTACTCACCTTGCGTACTTTCACCATTTAAAGCGATGCCCACCTCACCAACGGTATAGTTGCCATACTGGGCAATAATACATCTCGCTCTCTCGTCGAAACCTTTGATGGACGAATCTGTCCACCATTTATGAATGCTGCCATTGCGATCGAAAAGACGACCCTTATCATCGAAACCGTGCGTTAGTTCATGTCCAATGACCACACCAATGCCACCGAAATTCAGCGATTTAGGAAAGTGACGATGATAAAAGGGTGGCTGGAGTATACCGGCAGGGAACATAATTTGATTTTTATTACGACTATAGTAGGCATTAACTATGGCAGGTGCCGTTTGCCAAGTGGTTTTATTAACTGGTTCATGGAGCTTATTTTGTTCTGTCCGAGTGGTGTGCAGAAGGACATTAAGAGTATTCTCGAAATACTTGTCAGGATCAATTTCTATGCCGGCATATTTCTCATTTAACTCTTCAGCATTGAGTATAAAATCAGGATAGCCAATTTTCAAAGACATGGCATTCACTTTGAGTTCTGCCAAATGTTTGGTTTGGGGATCCAACCAGTCGGTGGTCTTGAGTATTTCGCGGAAAGCCTGTTGCAGTTCATGTGTCATTTTAAGAGTATCTTTTTTACTATTCTCATCGAAGTATTTACGCACAAACATGGAGCCCAAAGCCATGCCCATATTCGTATTAACCTGGGAAATGCAAACCTTCCAGCGAGAGGGACTCTCCTCCCGCCCAAATAAGGTATGATAGAAAGTTTGTTTGGTATCATCGAACCGATCGTCGACATTATTAATGCGATGACGCACAAAACGCCACAGCAAATAATTGGCTATTAACTCGGGTTCGGAGCGATCCAAAAGATTGACCAGATCTTGCATATATTCCGTGGCATAAATGACCACCTGTTCGGAGTCTTGAACATTTCTCTGCTGCAACACAGTGAGATAACGCAGCCAATCTATTTGTGGTATAAGATCATGAAGATCCGAAAGAGTCATGCGTTTATAGAGCTTGGTGACATTCAATCTCTTTTCGGCGGGAGCTGTTATCGAAGCCAATTGCGTCTCAAAGCTTATGAGATCCGCGGCGGTTTTCACCGCCTTATTTCGGTTAGCTCCCAACTTGTGCAAAACATCGGTCATAAATCGTTGATAGGCATGTAGGTACTTAGCATTGATATCCTGCAGATAGTATTCGCGAGTTGGTAGACCCAAATTGGTTTGATCAAATTGTATGATATTCTCATCGGAGTTCTTTATGTCTGGCCCTACCCATTGCACTATTAGAATGTCATTGTTATAACGTCGCAAATGCGCTGTCAGATTAAGCCAATCAAAATTGTCCGCATTCCAGTTCTCATTCAATACAGGCCAACCGCCCAAGCTTTCCACTAAATCCAACAAAGGCTGTACGCCCCTTTCCTCCAGTAGTTTAATATTCGTGCAGGATTGATAAAGATGACGGGCCTTAATTTGGGCATCATTGGAGCCCTCAGGAGATAGTACGCTTTGTAAAGAGGGCGATTTGGAGTAGGGCGATTTCTGACGATACAAAGTATAAGCGAATTGCGATTCAGAGGAATTGTGATGGCCGGTAAAACGTTTTCTTTTTGTATTTGTGAAGAGCGTGCCCCGCTTGTAACGCATTATGAGCTGACCCAGGGTATCACGTTCTTCCACTAGATGTTGGACCAATTTCTCTTTTTCCTTATCCTCCTCGACATTTTCTGTTTGCAAGGGATTTACGATATCGGCTTGAGTATTCGGCAGCTGTTCATAGGTATTGGCTACGATATGTTGAATATTCTTGGCAGCCGAGTCAGGTTTGTCATAGACCTTCGATTCAAGCAGTTCTCTTAGAACTATGTCCAAATTCTCGCGTAACATTTCAAAGGTATCGAAACCGGCCTTGTCCTTTGGTATGGGATGATGTTTCTCCCAATTGCCGCAGACATATTGATAGAAATCATCACATGGTTCCACAGAAGTATTCATATACTGCTTCATCGTCTTGGCTTGAGTCTCGCGCATACTTTCTTTGGTGCCCTGTTCATTCCAAAACGATTGCAAAACTGATGTTGTCTCGGTGCTGACGACGAGTGGAGAATCTTCTAATGATGTGCTTTCTGCATTTATCTCCTGGGCCTCTCCTTCCTCTGCTGCTGGCAACTCCTTTTCCTCTTCTCTTTCTACAGCATTCTCTCGACGAAATCTTCGGCGTCCATAAGACTCGAGTAAAGCATTCAAATCGAAGTCATTGTAATTCAAATGAGGATTAATATTGAAGTTATCCAAACACTCTCGGGGTATTACGGTGGTATCTTGAGGCAGAAAAGAAGTGCGGGCATCTTTCATTATATCCCGATCCTCCACATCAATCGTCTCACTTAGGCCAAACCTAAAGGAAATACAGCGTTTTATGCGTTCCTCTTCACTGAGGCGTATCCTCTTATCGCGCGGTATCAACAACTGTTCACTGATCATATCCTGATAGGGATCATTATCCAAAGCGCCCTCATAATCCTCCAGGTACAACGGCGGTTCTTGGTCATAAGCCCCTCGATGTTGCTGCCGGTGATGATGCTGATGCATTTGCAGAGCCATTAGCATGCCATCCATGCGCATCAAAAGGATCAAGACCAAAGTTATGGGCAGCATTATCACTGGAATTATAATCAAAAGTTTGCAACATGTAAAACCGGGACACCACTGCAGACGACCCGTCTGCGAATTAACTCCCAACCCCAATTTCGGTTTGGAACCGAAGTTCTGCGCAGACGACGTAGTCGAAAGGGTGCGACTGCCATAACTCAAGGATTGGCTGTGGTGAACCTGCGGCAACGAAATCGAATGAAAGTCACGTTTTTGTGTCATTTCGCCGTTTAAACGTTCATGACTGGGCATGTTTTGTTTTTGCAGCAACGAAATGTATTCACTTCTTCGCTTAAATATTAGCTTTGCTTTTCACAAATGAAATTGTAACTCGCGTTTTTTATTAAGGCCAATTAAAGTGAATGACGACGATCGCGATCATAGACGACATTTAGAAAATTATGCCTTTGTCGAAGAGCCCTGCGGGAGCGCGGTGCGGCCAGCAGCTACTACAAGCTTTTTGTGTGGATAATTAATTATAACAATGAAACCAATTAACAGATGAATTGAACAATTCACAGAAAAAAATCGTAATAATTTTGATCACCACTTAAATTGTATTTATTTTGTGGTCGGCCGATCTCCGCACGCGGCTGGCGACCATTTGCGATGCTTCGCGTTCTCAAACTGACTGTGCCCGATCGACGACTGACAATATCATATGTGAGTGCGCCGCCTCTGAGTTTCGAAAAGGTTTGGCAATTGAAAAATCTTCTCATTGTCACAGAACTTATCTTTAATTGAAATGAAAAACGCTGATTGTTACTTGATATACGCGAGTACATAGAACCGCACACAAACTCATATACTAATTTCTATCTCTCTGTCATTAGTTTAGGAAATTCTCTCTCTCGCGCGCTCTCCGAAAAATGTCTTGCCACAAAGAAATAGTGACATAATACTTTGTGGCATATGTTGAATGGAGATCACTCATTAATTAGCATATGTAAACATAACTAAATGCTGGACGCGGCGTTTACACTGGTTTACAGTTTGAACTTTGAGAACAATAGTGGCCTAACCTTGACAGTTCTTGAAAATCTAAAATGATTTTCCCTTTGGTAGAGGGTACCAATATTTTGGTATATTTATACTCTCACTTTAGTGTGAGGAGGGTATATATCATTTGGTACGGACCAAACGTGTAATGCATCGAAAGAGTGACTTAAGACCCCAAGTATGTTTGGAGGAAATCCGTTTTGGGCAATTTTTAGACATTTGATGTCCGTCCGTCTGTCTGTTGGTGCGCACGATAACTCTCGGAGGGAGTGCCGGATTGACTTCAAATCTGGTACCCAGTAATATTTGTTTCTATCTCAGGCTAAGTTCGAAGATGGGTCATATTGGTCCACTGCTTACAGTGCCTATCTCACAAAGGGCTAACATTTAGTGTGTTATTGATTCTCTAATAACTTCTTACTACATATTCAAATCTTTTGAAATTCCACACATAGTATTCGTTTTTTATCGCTACCACCTTGAGAAAAATGAGCGAAGTTACCACGAAGTTTAAAAAATCCGCATATTTTACGATTTTCCAAAATATTTTTTTTAGTTTTAGAGAAAGAGTGAGTTCCAAATTTGATCCCTTACCTCAAAAACATATCGGAGAGATGCTGCCATATTTAGGCCCTTTTTGTCTCTTTATACACGACACCACAATGTGGTACTGGGTATTATGATTTTGTGCATTTGTTTGTAACGCATTTGTTTATTACACTGATCGGCATAGAACAACTTTTTGCGTCGACTTAGACATATCCGTCTGTCCATGTATTATTGTGATCAAAAAGTGCATCTCGTAAATATCACAGGATCTTGACGAAAATGGGTGCAGATGCATTTCTTAGACTAAGGAAAAGCTCTATTGGAATGGGGCATAACGGTCTATGTTTGGATATACCACCTATCAAGCTCCCTTTATTTATTTTCTATTTGAAGTACTCCATTATTTATTTATTTTCTATTTGAAGTACTGCAAAAGAGTTATACCTCTTTCTTTCAAAGACATATGATTATTCCATAAAGGGAATGTTGAAGTGACAACATCTGATCTTCAACAGCAGCGCCCCTATCCCAACTTTCAACAGCGATGCAGCTGAAATGCAGTGCTGTTAACGCCGTCATTGTGATGGTAACGCCGTCAATTTTTGTTTGAGTTAGTTGTCAACTCACCCGCACCGCATTCGGCACACTGCCACAATAAAATTACAAAACTACTTAAATTAAATAAAAATTAACACTGTGTTTTACTACTCTTTTTTTAACTCCCGCCACTCTGGCGTGGAGTTAAACAGGGAAAATGAAGTAAATTTGGCACCTTTTATACAATAGAATACGAAAACCCTTTTTCATTTCTTGTTTATGTCGCAAGAGTTACTACGGCATCCTGGTACAATATTTATCCCTTTTCCCAAATGTGCTTCTAAATATTGAAAAACGAAAAATTACTTTTTAGATCACATTTAACCTTTTTCCCGCTAGTTTATGTTCCAATAGCAACAATCAGACCCCGGCACAAATTAAAAAAAAGCTTCATATCGCTTATTTATGATGCAAACCCTACAATCGTCATTGGGACCATATCGTTTTCACTACATTGCACCACATTTAACCCTTTTGCCTCAGTGTGATTTATTTAATAATTTTTGCAACACTGTAAAACATTTAATCGATTTTACCCTAAAGTGTCATTAAAAGTATGATTTTAGAGAAAAACCTGTTGTTGTCTTACATATGTACCATGTTTAACCCTTTTTACCCCACCGAACAATATTTTGCCCATAATTTCCCTAGCAGTAGGTTTTTTCCGAAAAAAAAAAATGTTTCTTATCTTTGGTTTATGCTGTAAGAGCTACCCTCGCACATGGGACCACATCTAAATCTTTATGTACTACTGCTCCTTATTTAAACACCTTTTACTCCACTGTGCTTCTAAAGTACGAAGTTTTATATCAGGCACTATAAATAACCCTTTTTGCCATATTTTAACGCTTTTTGCTCCACTGTGACATATTTAACACCTTTTCGCCCCACTGTATTATAGTTAACCATTTTTGCCACACTGTACCATATTAAAACCTTTTTGCCCCACAGTCCCATTATGCCATAATTACCCGTTTTTGCCACACCCTTTAACCGTTTTTGCCAGAATGTACCGTAGTAAACCCTTTTTGCCCCACTGTACTGAACTATATTTAACATATTTTACACTTTTTGCCCCCACTGTGCCCCTAGAAGTACGAATTTCGAAAAATAGCGTCCTATCCGGAGAATTTCGCCCTAAGGACAACCCTGGCTTAAAATTTTGCGATTCTAAGCCAAATTTTGCGAACCTAACTAGCTATTCTAGTCGTTATATATGGCGGTGGTACCATATTAATCCCTTCGTGTACGACTGTGCCCCCGAAATGAAAAAAAAATCAGCCCTTGTATCTTGTCTACGTCCTAATGGCAAACATCGCACTACATTTCACGATTCCAGTTCTTTCCATTTGGATGTAGCTTTTTGACTGTCAGTCAGCCAGTATATACAGATTGCACTAGACCCATTGTTAGAGAAAATGGGGTACATTGGTCCATGCACTGATGTAGCCCCCATAAAAAGGTCCCTTCCGATTTTATATTTTGATGGTCTAGGAACACATTTTTCATTTGATCTATTTGAAAGTTAAACATTTATACTGTATTTTGCACCAGATTTTCCATAGTGCAAATTGGGGCACATCTGTCTATATTGTGATATAAGCGATGTGCCTGGGATTTAGAAATATACCATATTTAACCAGCAATAATTCGTAGTAGTATCGTTTAGATGGGACCTTACTCTTTCTCCGTGTATGGGCTGGCAAAAAATGGTGGTGGGTATTATACAGTCAGCCCGTCCGACTAGTGTTTTTCTCTACTCGTTTTTTATCTTGGAAAATATGAATTTCGAACTAAAGTCTCACGAAAGAAGTATATGGGTCATATTTGTGCCCTTTTCACTTCAAAAAGTTTAAATTTTGAAAATTTATTATTTATTCACAGCTAAAATTAAGAAATTGAGGGGGCCAAGTCTGGACTCGCAAGGCAAAGGTTCTGATTGTCTCTCACTTGGGAGAGACCAGGCGCGATCCTTGTAGAGAAACTAGACAAGAATACTCTGGTAATGATTCATCAACACCCGTTGTTAAGTCAGCTGTCGTTGTTAAGTCTGATCGCTAAAATTGGAGTTGAAAACGATGGCTTAAGTCAGGTTATGGGCCGAAATTGTATGGGCACTCTAAACAACAACGGGAACAATCTAATAGAACTCTGCCAAACGCACGAGATGGTAGTAGGTGGGTCGCTATTCCCCCACAATGACATTTACAAATATACGAGGGTTGCTATATATAGGGTGATGCATTTCGAGGTTCCCTACTTTTTTAAAGAAAAAAACACGGAAAATTCAAATTGATTGGGGAATGTTTATTATCATTTGAAAAAAATTCTTTGTTATTTATTTTTTGAAGATTATGTCTATCAAATGATGGCCGCGGATACGTCTCAGATGGTTCATCCGTTGAGTCACATTTTCGATGTCTCGTTCGAGCATTTCGACTTGTAACTGGCGAATGACACGCGTAAACGTTGTTCAGGCGTAAGCCTTTCCATGATGAAATGCCAAACAATACTTAACAAAAATAACATGACAGCATGACACGACTCACAAGTGATCTGTCAAAAAAAGGCTATTGAAAAAAGTATTTCTACTTGGATCACCCTTTATAACATTACACTAATTAATCTGCCAATTTGTTGTCAAAACGTTGTAAACGTTGTTCAGGCGTAAGTCTTTCCATGATGAAATGCCAAACAATACTTAACAAAAATAACATGACACGACTCACACGTGATCTGTCAAAAAACGGCTATTGAAAAAAGTATCTCTACTTGGATCACACTATATATGGATGGCGCCAGGCACACTAAGTGTTGCCTGGCGACATCTGACATTTCCATTGGAAAGTTTGATATTTTTTAGCATAAACGTACTCAGAACGTTTTGACGACCATCATTTGTGTTGTTTACAGTGACTTGAAAAAATCAATTTGGCAAAAAAATTGAATTAACTCGTGAACATTTTCGTGCGTTCATTTTTCACAACTTTCGACGTGGATTATCAAGACAAGTGTGCATCGATGAACTTAAATCTTTGTATGGCGATAAAGCACCATCCTATAGCACTGTGAAAAACTTTAATGAATTCAATCGTGACCGACGCTCGCTCAGAGTCGAAGGTCGTGAACGTCGTCCTAAAACGGCCTTTGTGCCAGAGAACATTGATGCCGTGCGTGAACTGATAATGCCAGATCGTCATGTGAGATACCGTGAGATAGAGACATCCTTGGGAATTTCTTCCACCAGCATACATTCGATATTGCATGAACACCTGGCCGTAAAAAAGGTTTGTTCTCGTTGGATCCCGCACAATTTGACAATCACTCGTGTCGATTGGTGCAAAAGGCTCGTGTCGATTTGTGCAAAGAAATTTTCGTCACAGGTGACGAATCTTGGATCGATCGACCGTGTGGGTCTTCGAAGACGAGCCAAATCCAAAGAAAGTTGTTCGTGGAAGAAGCACTTCGAAACAGATGGTCGCTATTCCACTTGGGCAACGTAGGACGGTCAATTCTGAGTGGTACACCACAATTTGTTTGCCTGAAGTCTTCGGAGTAATTCGAAAAACGAACAAGAGCTGCCGAAGCGTTCAAAAACCATGTTTTAGTTGTAAATTTTCAACACACTGTAACCAAAACAATTCGCGCTCAAATGACAATACGGTCTGAGTGAAGTAATGCTAAAAAATGTCATACTTTACAATGGAAGTTCCAGTTTTCATCAGGCAACACCAGCATTGCCAGGACCGAAATATAAATAGCAACCCTCGTATAGTCCTAGTCCCCATATAAAGGTCCCCTCCGATGTCACTTCTTAACGCTTTTGAGAAGATTGACCAGGCTCAAATTTGAGCAATTACGAATTATAGTGACCTAGACTGTCCGTATTGAAAATGGGGAACATCGGTCTATGTTTTGGTATATCCCCTATATAAACGTTCCCAGTGATTTCACTTCTTGGGGATCTAGGGAACGTATTGTTCTATTGATCTATGATTTTTACTTTCTATTAGGCCTAATCGTTCCTAGTAAAAATGGGATACGTCGTTCCATGTTTTGGTATATCTCCCCTAATTAAAGGTCCCACCCATGTCATTTCTTGACGCTCTAGAGAACACATTTTTCAATTGATTTTGTTGAAATTTAAGAAAATATAGCTTTTATTACCCCTAATCGTCCCTAGTAAAAGTGGGGTACATCGGTTCATGTTTTGATATAGCCCCCATATAAATGTCTCTTACGTTTAGGCTTACTGGCGTCCTAGTGGACTTCGTATTGCATTTAATCGTCTAGAGTGAAAATGGAGTACATCGTTCTATGTTTTGATAAGTATAATCGCCTTATGAAGTTCACGTTTATAAGCTATGTGCTTGCAATTTAGAAATGTGCTCTATTTAACCTGCAGCAGTTCATAGTAATAATGGTTCTCCGAGCATTTGTTGGCAAACAATGGTGCAGGCTATTATACAGTCGGCCCCACCCGACATAGGCTTTCCATACAGGTTTATATTGGAAAATATCAATTTCGACAATGTGTTGATAGTTCGTCTCACGAAAGGAGTATATGGATAATTTTTCTCCCCTTTTTTATTTCAAACAAAAACAAATTTATTATTACATATATTATACTCACTACTTAAACTAAGAATTCGAAAAATGTGATTTTGACCAAAGAGTGTCAATTTCAAATGCCGCTATTGGTTTTTTTTATTGGTTTATCTCTAAGGATGAGATATTATGGGTAAATAGTTTTACTTGTTTCTTTTAAGAACACATTATTATTCCATAGGGGAAAAAGTAAGCCGTTTAGAAGTTACACTAGTCCAGCCGACGAATCTAAAATTCTATATAAAAATAGGTCCATCAAGGTTCCATTTTGAGTTTTTCATAGCCAGTTCATAACATTTTGAACCTTTAGTACCACCAAATTCAAGGAAATTAGTTGATGCTTTTTCAGGACATTCAAGGATTAAGGATATTTTCCACATTTCACATCCTTCCACCAAACGGACATAAATATTTCATTCCGCAGCATTGAAGGGAAGTAGCAGAGCTTTTCACTGGTGTCAAAATCTTCAAATACGTAAAGCGGTTAAGAAAGTATGGCTAATTTAACAAATAGTAATTTGAGAAAAATCTTCGAGAGAGGTAACATTGGAGCTCTGTACCACAAAAACTACAATGAATTTTGAAAAAATAAAAACGTTAAAAAATTCCCGCACACTAAGAGAATTAATTTGGCAAATGTTGTGAACATTTAAAGGGGTAATTTTTTTAGTTGGTCGAACTGCTTTAGAATTACGCAGACCATATATTTTTTTGTTCTAGTTCATGTTCCGAATGCAACCTTTACACTCTGGGACTTTATAAAATCATGTTTTCTCCCACGGTGTCCCTAAAGGTACGAAATAAAAGAGATCTTCATATTTCTAGATTATGTTGCATGACCCACAATTGGAACTTGGGATCATATTTAATCGTTTTTGCTCCACTGTGCAATATTTAATCGTTTTTCTATTCCTACACGGAGGAAAATCGTAATTTTTGATATGTTTGAATTCAAAGAAAATATACTTGGAACCAAATTTTTTAAATATTATATATTTTTGAACAAATATATTTTATTTAAAAATCAAGACATTTTGTTTGGAACGCATATATTAATATATTACAACAAAATATATTTCCGAACATACTGTCACAAATAAAATATGTGTTTGCAAACAAACAAAGATATTGTTTAAGAATTTATCCAAATACATTATATTTAAAAAAAATGTTAAAACTTTGTTGACTTTGGCAATTTTTAATATTATTTTTTCCTCGATTTTGTGTTATACTTTATAAGTAATAATGTCATAAGCAGCATTTTCTTTTGTTTTACAGCACTAATTTTTAATTATATTTATAGTCCAATTCTTAATCCATCAATGCTATTTGTCGTAACCCAAAATTATACGAATTAAATTTTTCAAACATATACAATTTCTAAAACACTAAAAAATTTCCTTTAAATTAAGACATTAAACATTAAGACATTAAATTAAGACATTGCCAAAATACTTAAATATAAATTAATCATTGTTTTGGAAATATTATTTGCAAATAAAAAAATATTAGGATGAAAACATAATTTTGTTTAGAACAACTCCTCACAAACATATAATATTTGTGAGTGTCAAATATTATATATTTGGAGTGTACCCTAAACATATGTACGTTTCCAGCAGAATATGTTTGGAACAATATACTACAGAAGCGATTTTTTTTCAGCGTGTAAAGCTGCCTTCTCAACCTTGAGCTATACTTAACCCACTGTGCTCCAAAATACATAATTTTTTAAGAAAAACACACTTATTTTCTCATGTTAATGTTCCAAGAGTTACCCTTGCTCTCTGGGACCATATTTTTGCCTCACTGTACCATATGTTGCCATATTTGGCTCCACTGTACCACATTTAATACTTCTTTACCCACTGAACATAATTTAACCTTTCTGTTTCACTGTTCTCCAGGGAGCATACATTTAAAAAAATATATATTTTCTTAATTTTATGTTCCACGATTTATCATCGCCATTTAACCATTTTTGAACCACTGTGTGCATGAATTGATTATATCTCGTTCTGTTCCAAGAACCTCTTACTCTGGGACCACATTTAACACATTTTGAACCCCTTTTACCACACTTTACCCTTTTTGCCCCAGCGTGCCTCTAAAACAATTAGTTTCTTAAATGTGTTTTCTTTAGTTTATATTCCAAGTTTTTGACCCCACTGTACCATATTTAACGCCTTTTTACCCCACTATACCATTTTTAACCATTTTTACGCACTGTAAGTTATTTACAACTTTTATTTCACTGTCCTCCAAGAAGTTTATGTTCCAAGCGTTACACTCGCTCCTGGGCCCGTATTTCGGCAGCATTGCTTCACATTTAACCCTTTTGCACCATTGTATCCCTAAATGTACGAATTTCTTAGCTCTTGTTTCGTTCCAAGAGCCTCTTACTCTGGAACCACATTTACCTCTTTTTGAACCCTTTTTACCAGACTTTACCACATATAACCCTCATATTTACCTCACTGTACCTGTATCCCACCCTGGGATAACATGTAAATCTTTTTACCCCACTGTACTACATTTATTATTCTTTTGTCCCACTGTATTCTTAAAAGTACGTACTTGGATAAATAGCTTCATATTCCGACCCTACGCCTTAAGGACAATCCTCACATCAAATATCGCGATTCTAGTCTAACCGTTGTATTTGGCGGCAGCACCATATTTACCCCGTTTTGTCCAGCTGTGTCCCTCAAATTAAAAAGAATCACACCAAATTTCACAATATTAGCTCTTTCAGGTTGGATTTGGTTGCATATCTATGCCCCACCTAAGGTCTACCATCAACCCAATTTTAGTATTCTACCCCTGTCCGTATTGATTTAGCGGTGGTACCACATTTACCCCTTTTCGTCCCACTGTGCGCCTAAAAGTACAAACTTCGAGAGATTTCATCTTATAACGTGTCTATGTCCAAAGGACTACCTTCCCACCAAATTTAATGATTCTAAAAGTAAAATATGCATAAGTTATGCACCTCAACATTGTTCAATGATAATTAAAATTAATTATTTTCCCAAAAATCTATATTAATTTAATAAATAAATTCATCGATCTTTTTTGTTTGCAAGAAATATTCTCATGTTCACTTTTTGTTTTTCCCATATACAAATACAACAACAAATTAAAGGAAAACACAAATGACACAGAAACAAAGCTCATATGAAAATCAATTTCGGTCATAATTCAATTATGTAAATGGTTTAAGGTTACAATATTTGCAATTGAAAAAATGAGAGAAAAAAACTGGAAAAATAAATAAATAAATCAGTCAAAGTAGCATCATTCACAACAACAATAACAAATTGCAAACACGACACAACATGAATCTCTACAACGCATAAATTTAGAATTGTAAAAAAGAAATTTTTAAATTAAAGTCTACATAGTACATATTATATGTATAATAGACTGGGTCACTACCCCAAATAATACTTAATTTGAAGCGGTTATCTAAAGAAAATTTCAGGACTCAAAAACTTTCTGATCCGTCCATATTACATACGATCCAACTAGTTTTTATTGAGTGACAGGTGTTGTCATTTTGGCCTTATCGTCAACTTTTTTTTTAATTTTTTTTCTAATTCTAATTTTAGTTGAATTACCTTTAGTAGTTGGACTATAGCATCCTAAGGAAGGAAACATTGCCTATTTACAAATAGTCCATGGATGGATATGAATAAATGTATATGTAAATTATGACCAATATTGTAAAAATTGGGAAATTCAAAAAAGTAATTTTGTTTGGGATGTACCAAAAGTGGCGTGGCAGTAATTCCCATTTTTATCCCCTCACCTTAGAGAGGAGGGTATATATCATTTGCTACGATCCAAAAGTGTAACACATTGAAGGAGTGACCTAAAACCCTAAGTATGTTCGGCAGATATCCGTTTTGGGTCATTTTAAGTCGAATGAGCAATGTCCGTCCGTCTGTCTGTCTGTCTGCTGGCTGGTGCGCACGATAACGCTCGAAAGGCGTAACCGATTGACTTCAAACTTGGTATGTGGTAATATTTTCTTCTATCTTAGGCTAAGTTCGAAGATGGGATATATTCATCCACTCCTGCTAGTACCATTCTTAACATTCTTCTTAACATTTAGTGAAATATTGATTATTTAATAACATCAATACTACTTATTTGATTCCTCTTAAAATCCTAAACATGTATTAGGATTAGTATTAGTTTATCAGTCACTATTACCCCACAAAAAAAAATGGGCGAAGTTGCCAGGGCGCCCCTTTTGGTACCTCCCACACAAATGCACAATTTTGAACCAAAAGTTAATAGCTTATAACTTTATTACCAGTGCATACAAAGACTTGAAATTTTGTACAGTGTAATGCTTTTATAGTACCTAGACTCCAGAGAAAAAAGAGCGTTATTGCCACGCCCCTTTTGGTACCTCCCACACAAATTGACCTTTTTTTCCAAAAGTTAACAGCTTTTAACTTTAATACCAGTGCATACAAATAGTTGTACCTAGTACCTAGAGTCTAGAGAAAAGTGGTGGTTATTGAACCATAAGGCGGATTCATAAGGCGGTTTACCCGACTGAACTTTCTTACTTGTTTAATATACTATGGGTACTATAAAAAAATTTAAGCGTTTGTATGTGCAGGAATTGGGGTTATAAATCGCTAACTTTTTGTACAAAATTCTGCATTTGTATGGGAGGTACCAAAAGGGGATGTGATAATAACGCCCATTTTGCTTGGGACTAAAGGTACTGTAAAGATATTACACACCACAAAATATGAAGTATTTTTATGAACTGGAATCAAAGCTGTAAGCAGGTAACTTTCTGTGCAAAATGCTCCATTTGTATGGGAAATACCAAAAGGGGCGTGACAATATCGCTAATTTTTTACGGGACTGTAGGTACAATAAAAGCATTAGACTTCATAAAATTTCAAGTATGTCTATGGACAGCAATCAAAGTTGACATTTTGTGCAAAATGGAACATTTGTAGGGGCGTGGCAACTTCAACCATTTGTCTCAACATAATAGCGACCAAGAAACTAATGCTATGTGTGGAATTGTGAATGATTCTGAGTTGTAGTATAGAAGTTATGAGATAATCAATATTTCTCTAAATGTTTAACATTCGTGGGGGAGGTACTCGAAGAAGTGGGCCAACATAGTTCATCCTTGACCTTAGCGTGAGATAGAAAAAAATTGGACATATCCCAAATTTGAAGTCAATCGGTTAATCCTATCGTGCGCACCAACCAGACAGATAGACGGACAGGCTGAAGGACATTGCTAAAATGACTTAAAATGGCCCTAAACGAATTTCCGACAAATATTCTTGGGATGTCTTAGGTCACTCCATCGATTTGTTACACTTTTGGACTGCAGCCAAAATATAACACATAGAAATATACCCTTGTTCACAATAGTAGGGGTATAAAAACCGGATTATGTTAAAAATTCTCTTATTTCTACCAAAAGTGCTATAAATTGTAACCGTAGATTTTCTTCATATAGGCATTATCTTCTTTGTTAAGATTTAAGCAATTTATGGGATTGCAATTGTAACAATTTATGGGATTTTCGATTTTTTTTTTGAAAAAAAAAAAAACAAATTTCGTCTAATTATTTTAACGACAATTACTAAACTTCTGATTCCATGCGAGAATGTTATTACTAACATTTTCATTTCCTTTAATTAAAATTGTATCTCTGCTTTATCTAGCATATAAAGGGTGGGCCATTAAAAATTTTAAATTGGAACTACCGATTAATTTGACTTGTGAATTGAGCCCTTTGGATTATTTTATGTGGGGAGCCATTAAGGATAAATGTTACGCAAAGCATCCAGAGACAATTGAAGCATTGAAACATGAAATCGAAGTTACCATTGAAGAGATTCGAACAGAAACAATCGAAAATGAACCGAAAAATTTGGGTTATCATATGAATGATAATGTGTTCCATTACACTGTGCAAAAGTGAAAAAAATACACGGACTTGACAGTATAGGTTCGATTATACTACATTAGACCTTTTTTGGCGTTTGCCTTAAGTTTTGAACTTCGAGGTTTTCTGACACATATAGTAAAATTTCATGGCCAACATTTTTGTAGAACATTTCATACCCGCCCTCCCCATTTTAAGGGGTGTTTTTACGATTTGTTAAAACCGGCCAAAAATTACAGTTATGTGGAGGAGCTAGAGGGTTAATATGTTCCACAAAAATATTGGCCTTAATATTTTCCATAAAGTTGCTGAACATACCCTACACCAAAAAATAATGTTTTTGTTACATAATAGTGAAAAACTAAAATTTTTGAGGTACGATGTGGTTTTTTGAGCTATTTGTTCACAAATGTTGTTCAGATTTACGTTGGCTACAAACATTGTTAGTGAAAAATTACGAGTCCCTAAAAGTTATGCTGAAAAAAGTGAAAAAAATATTTTTTTCCTTCACTTTTACAAAAAAAAAAGTACGGAAAACATCTTTTTCGCATAAAATGTTAAGAAACTTTGTTCAGCATATTCTCAGCTACATTATTGCCAAATATAGTTAAGCGGTATCACCAAGTCTGAATTAGTTGTTGGACAAAAGCTGATGACACCTTTTTCGAGGGGCCCACTGATTTTCAAAAACTTTGGAGGCCCATAAAAAAAATTTGTCACCAATTTCCCCAAACCGAGTATAGGGTTGGTAGAATCGAACCTATAATGTCAAGTCCGTGTATTTTTCAAAAACTGTTCATTTGTTGCATAGTGTTATTAAATGATGAAGCTCAACCTTTCCAATAAAACAAGAAATTTGAAACAGTTATCAGTACTTTTTTTCAATATCCGGTTCAAATTAAATATTTTAAATCGTCCACCCTCCAAAAATATGGTCCAGATATTACAAGAAAATTGGAATTTTAAAGGGCACACTAAAAAAATTACTTTTGTTTGTTATTGTTGACCGGTTTCACACCAAATTACCACACAATTTGTTCAATATTTTTTCGTGTTTAGAACATTTCATTACACCAGAAAATGTTATCGACAGAAATTTTGTTGCATAGTGTTATTGGTTTTTGGGCAAAATCAAAGAAAATCTGTTTTGCGTATTTTCAAATTTATTTTGCAATTTTTGGAATAGTAATGTTAGAATTAGCCTCGATTTCTGGTGTAACAATTGTACAAATTATAAAAAATAATTGAAATAAATTAATTTTTAAATATACGAGTATTATGGATTTATAAAGTGTTCGTCTGCGTTTGAACACTTTTTATACCCTACACCACACTGTGGTACAGGGTATTATGACTTTGTGCATTTGTTTGTAACACCTAAAAGGAGAAGAGATAGACCCATTGTTTATTATACCGATCGACTCAGAATCACTTTCTGAGTCGATTTAGCCATGTCCGTCTGTCTGTCCATGTATTCTTGTAATCAAAGTGCAGGTCGTATTTATGGTCCGATTGTGATGAAATTTAGCATAATGCTCTTTTTTGGCCCAAGGACGATCCCTATTGAAATTGGTTAAAATCGGTTCAGATTTGGATATAGTCCCCATATCACCCGATTTGACATGTAAGCGCTGTAGAACCCACATTTTACATCCGATCTTTATGAAATTTGGCAGAGAGAGTTTTATTTATACGTGAATGAACACTACCAAATTCAGAGAAAATCCGTTCAGATTTAGATATAGCCCTCATATATATGTTTCACCCGATTTGACATGAAAGCGCTGTAGAAACCGTATTTTACATCCGACCTGTACGAAATTCGGCAGAGAAAGTTCTCTTATTACATGAAAAAACAATGCGCAATTCGGGGAAAATCGGTTCAGATTTAGATATAGCCCCCATATATATGTTCCAACCGATTTAACATTTAAGCGCTGTAGAAATCGTGTTTTATATCCGATCAGTACGAAATTTAACAGAGAGAGTTTTCTTATTACATGTATGAACACTGCCAAATTCGGGGAAAATCGGTTCAGATTTAAACATAGTTCCAATATATATGTTACACCCGATTTGACATGTAAGCACTGTAGAAACCGTGTTTAATATCTGATCAGTACGAAAATCGGCAGAGAGAGTTTGCATATTACATGTATGACACTGCCAAATTCTTATCGCAATGCCCATTTTCGCATTGGTAGGTAGGTGCAGGGTATTATATAGTCGGCCCCGCCCTACTTTCTGTCTTTCCTTACTGGTTTTAATTTTTTCCCGTTCATTTCGTTGGAATCGGTATATGTATATTTGAGCCGGATACCTTTCTCATGATCTTTTCTGGATAAACAACTAAATTTTGAGAAGCCTCTCCATCCTCAAAGTGTGACTGTTTGGGGCGGTTTATGGTCCGGCGGGGTCATAGGACCTTACTTTTTCGAAAATGAGTTTGGATCAACAGTTACGGTGAATGGATTGCGCTATCGAGAGATGATTAATGATTTTTTATGGTCGGAGTTGGATGGTATTGATCTGGACAACGTTTACTTTCAACAAGACGGCGCTACGTGCCACTCAAGCAACGAAACCATTGCGCTGTTACGGGAACAGTTTCCGGACCGTGTTATCTCTCGAAGAGGTGATCACAATTGGCCACTGAGATCTTGTGATTTATCACCTTGCGACTTCTTCCTTTGGGGCCACGTGAAAGATAAGGTCTACGCCAACAGCCCAGCGTCGATTCAAGACCTCAAAGATAGAATTCGTGAGGCTATCGAGGACATAGGGCAGCCACTTTGCGATTTGGTTATGGAAAATTTCATGAAAAGGATATGGTCCTGTAATCGCGGTCGTAGTGGCCATTTGGCTGATGTTGTTTTTCATTATTAACGGCATACCTTCCTCTTTATTATGAAATAAACATCCGATGAAATGAAATAAACATTGGTATTCCAAGAAAAATGCTATCTAAAAAATAGCCTTTTTCTTGATATCTAAAAAATAGCATTTTTCTTGGAATACCAAAATAACACCTCTTGTTGGAAAACCCTTTATATCCTCTCCAACAAAAGTGAGAGTAAAAAAGTAATAACGGAGTTAAATAAAACATATAATTAGTAAATTTTAGCCATATATCGCATTGCCAGCTACAGAACGACATGACATGACTATATAAAGTTATAAAATAGTATACTATTTCTATATATGGTTTTCAAAAGTAGTCTGTATGTGTATGTCCGAACTTTATTCGACCCATATTAATGTAGACTATACGAAACAAAGCCGATGACAGTACCGAACGAAACTATTGGAGAGACGGTGAAATATCGATTATGCAGGATATACACGGGGGAAAATCACAATTTTTGATATGTTTGTATTGAAAGAAAATATATTTGGAACTAAAATTTTTAAATTTTATATATTTGTGACCAATAAATGTTATATTATACTTATAAAGGGTGGTTAAATTGTAAGGGCCGATGTTGAATGTGAACCACACCTAAACGTCAAGTTTTTTCTGCATTTCATATGACATTATCAATTTCAGACTTACTTAATTTGAACCATTAACCATTTTTTTGAACCATTTTTAAGTCTTTTACGAAAATGGGCGTTCAAATCAAAATGCGTTTGGTGATGGTTTCTTAATCAGCATAATCGACCAAATGTGTCCACAATCGAGAGTATTGTGCGCAAATTTCTGCAAACCGTGTCTGTTGAAGATGTGAAAACACCTGTGCATGCTCGCCCAGTTCGTTTGGTGCGGCTTATGGGCTGGCGACGTCATCGGGCCACACTTCTTCGAAATGAGGCCGGTCAGGCAGTTACTGTGAATGGTGTTGGCTATCGTGAGATGATAACGAACTTTTTATGGCCCGAGTTTGAAGATATGGATGTGGACAATATGTGGTTTCAACAGGACGGTGCCACTTGCCACACAGCTAACGCAACAATGGCTCTTTTGCGCAACAAATTCAATCTCACGTCATGGCGATGTCAATTGGCCGCCAAGATCATGTGATTTGACACCGTTGGACTTCTTTCTTTGGGGTTATTTGAAAGCAAAGGTGTACGTCGATAAGCCAGCAACAATTCAAGAGCTAAAGGATGAGATAATTCGCCACATTGACGGCATATAACTTCAATTATGCCTCAGCGTCATCGAAAATTTGGACCATCGGATGGAGGTGTGCCGCCGATGTCGTGGCGGCCATTTGGCCGATATTTTGTTCCATACATAATTGAACCATGCCAATATTATCAAAATAAACAGAAATTACAATAATTTCCTAAATAATTTGTGTTTTATTCAAAATCAACATCGGTCCTTAAAATTTGACCACCCTTTATAATTTTATATTATATAATTTTATATTTAATTTTTATATTTTGTGACTTTCACAAAAAAAAATATGTATGTACGCACAAACAAAGTTATTGTTTAAGAAGTTTTCCAAATATATTTTATTTAAAAAAGTTTTTTAAAACTTTGCTGACTTTTTCGAATTTTAGTTTAAATTTTTCCTACATTTTGTGATATACTTTATAGTTAAAATGTTATAAACAGCATTAACTTTTGTTTTACAGCACTAATTTTAAATTTTTAAATATTCCAATTGTCAATTCATCAATGCAATTTATCGTTACTCAAGATTATACAATTAAAATTTTAATAGAATTGTACATAAATATACAATTTCTAAAAAATGTAACGTTGATTCTCTGAAATGCAATAAATGCGATTTATAGTCACGAAAGATTATACGATTTAAATTTTAAAAAATTTAGAAACATATAAAATGTCTAAAAAATGCAATTTGAACTTCTGAAAAACAGAAAACTTGTGTTTAAATTATAGTATCGATACTTTGACAGAATACATAAAAAAAATAAATTTTCGTTTCGGAAGTATTAGTTCCAAAAAAACTATATTAGAATGGAAACATTTTTTTTTTAGAACAACATCCTCCCAAACATATAATATTTGTGTATGCCCAATATTATATATTTGGAGTGTACCCTAAACATATTTATGTTTCAAGCTGAATATGTTTGGGACAATATATATCTAAGAATATATCTCTACTGTTAGTCAAAAATAAATGTTTGCCATTGGCTGTAAGTCTGGTTTCATCAATTCATGACATTGTTGGAATTTTCTTGATCTCAAAAAGGTAGTTTTTTTTTTAAATTATTTTTTTCTTAAAATTATTGAACATAATTTATTCAGTGTACAGTAAATTGGAAATCTAAATTTGAATAGTGAATATCAGATTGATTACCAATTTTTGTTTCGAAATTCTCTGGAATATTCGCAACAAAGTTATTTATTTCGTTAAACGTATATTGTTTAGGTTTCTATATAAAAATTCTTTGTGTGTAAAAAATAGTTTTATTTGTTTTTTATTTCCTTTTCGAGAAATCGTCCATTGCATCATTTGCAAAATTTTCTATAATATATCAAATTTTCTTAATTCCTAAATTGAATGGTGTTGTGAATAAACTATCTCAAACTGTCAGGTAATCATTTATTTTCTAAAAAGATTGATTGCTCTTGTGGATTTTCCATGTCGCGATACTGTCTGGCTATTACTCGTGCACAGCAATGTGATGATGACAATGTACGAATATACTCTCGTACTCGTGTGTATCTCTAATATGACAACGATGACGATGATGATGATCGGTCGGTCTGTCAGTCAGTCGCATCATCACGAGCACAGGTTTATTATTGTTTGCCTCATTGTTATTGTTATCATGAAAATGAAATACAATACCACAACGGCGGAAATAGGCGAAGTGATTGCCTATTTACAGGCCAAAAAAACCAAATAAAAAGGCTATAGTCGGGCGGAGCCGACTATATGACACCCTACAGCACTATTTCGTTGTTATATTCCATAAATTATCTTTATTCTTTGGTTCACATTTTTAAAATGCGAACAGTTTTTTTCTCTACATTTTACCAAATTTCAGCCCTATTGGTTGAAATATGCGTTTATTCTTGCATTGGGGGCTATATCAAAACATGGCGGACGTTTTTCGTGTGAATTGGTTAAATAAAAAATGCGTATAAATGCCCCCACAATGTCAATTTTCAGCCCGATCTGTTGAAATTGGTGGCCTTTATAGCGTTAAGAAGTAAATTATACTCCAGCTATAAGAAGGATATGTACCAAATTTTAGTCATCTGGCTCAATTATTGTGAATTGTATAGTTCAAAAAATATTGTCCAAATACAAAGGTACCTTCTATCGGTAGGAACCTTTATATGGGGGATATATCTAAATCTGAGCCGATTTTCTTCATTTAAAATTATTTATTCTAATTTATTTATTTAACCAAATTAGGTCCGAAAATCAGCCAAAGACTGTTTTAAACCCATCGATACACACTGAAAAATGCAATTTTTGGTTATGGGCCGGCGGCACACGGTACACACGGTACCGTAACTTTGCGATGACGGCCGCAAAGTTACGGTCATTGAAGCAAGGTACCGGCATTTTTGGAATGGAAGAATTTAATTTGATGGTCGATACCTTCATCCCAGAGTATGCTAAGTCGACATAGCATGTTTTAAGGGACATTGCAATTTTGAATACCTATAATTATATTCATTCAAAATTTGGAAATTATCCGTTAACCAAATCAAAAGTTGTGTACAAAACAATATACATATGTCATTGGGTTTATAATATTATAAAGGAATTGCATACACATTTTCAACATTCATTAACATTTGATTGCCTCTTCTGAAAAATTACCTATTTAGATTTAGCATACTTTGGAATGAAAGCATCGAGTGGGTTTTCAGCAGAACGGTGCCACACTGCATGCGATATCATGAATCAATTAAGAGGCGAATTTTAAATTTGTCTGTCAATTGACTTTTCGATTTGACCGACATAACTAATTTTGAAGTCTCTAGTCTATAGGGACAAGCCAATCACACGATTGATACTTTGGAAGACAACATTACACGTATGATTGTTATATCGATCGATCGATATTTTATTTATTTAAACTTTTCCCCGAGAATCTTGGCGACGTAAGTGACGAACATGGCGAAAGGTTTCACCAAGAATTGAAGTCCATCGAGCGGCGTTACCAAGGGCACTGGGATGAAAAATGATGGGGGATTATATTTGGTTCCTCATTAGAGAAACCGATTCCGAAATCTACAAACGTCAACAAAGAACTCACAATTACTTCTAATGAAACTTTTTCATGTAAATAAACTCAAATGTACATAATATAAATAAAAGTAATAAATAATATCGCTATTTAAACAGAAATTAAAAATTTTTTGAAATTCCACTACCAAAAGGGCTGTAATTTCTATATTTATCCATATATTTTTTTCAAATAGGCATTATTTTCTTCGCTGGGAAAATAAGATATTTTTTCTCTATTTTTTATGTTCTTTTGTCCCAGGATTTTTTTTTGTTAAAAAAAATCTACTTTTCCAATTTGTTCAATGACTGTTACTAAACCACTGTTTCTAAGTGAAAGAGATATTTTTAATATTGGTAGCCCACATTGATAGCTTCAATTTAACGTATAAGTCGACCTGATCGGGCATATACTCCAGAAATTATAGTGCAAATACTAAGGGTACCTTCGACGATAATAGATTTCTAATAAAATTTTTTTTTTTTCAAAAAAATTTATCCATAAAATTTTTTTTGGTTTTGTTTTTATATAACAGTGTGCCACAATCTAAACAAAAAAATAATTTTTAGGTCTAGGAAACAAAAAAATATTTTTATGTTGCGTAGTGTAGTGTTCCAAAATTGGACTTGCAGAATGGATCTCCTGACGCGTAGTAGTAGGTAATATTTTCATTAAATACTCTTTAAAAATAAGTGGCAGGTATTGAGCAAAGTATATCTACATACATACATATACGGACATAAATCCAAATGTTGTAACATAGGGGAAATTTATGTTGGTTTTCACTTTTCTCGCTTTGTGTACAGATTTCTGTGCAAAATTTGATGGAATTAGATAAAATACAAACATAAAATATTTTTCATAAAAAATTCGTTATATCTAAAAACTTTAAAAGTTATAAGCGCATACATTTCTAAAATGTGGAAAAATGTGTTCATACTCTTATCTTTATCCATTCTTTTATAAGTTGTGGCCAAGCTGTTAATTCGAATGGTGCCGGTCAATTACAAAAAATACAAGGGACACATGGAGGAGGATTTTTTCATGAGCATTTTTCATGTGGGATCTTTCCGCTATAGCTCATAACTTTTGGAAATGCGATTTCAAGTGTTTTTTGTTTTGCGGCCAGCAATATAATGAAAAACACCAAAGAAGCGATTATAGCTGCTTGAAGTATCAAAAATGCCTATATGCATATTTGATGTGCTCCTAATGGAACCAACGGTATAGCTTCCCAAACCTTGGTTAAACTTGAGTGCATTTTTATAGCGTATTTCGCGAGGACAGTTATATATAGATTGAGCTAAATTTAATGTCCAAAATGGTTTTTAACATGGTAAATCCTAAAATCAGGGGCTGTAACAAAATAATGAATCGCTGATTTTGTATTCCCTTTTTTCAAATTTTGTTATTGCCAATTTTAATAGTATAAACATCTTAATTTCACTTCAATATTCTTATGGCGTAGTGGTCGTCAAGCCACACCCAGTGCGCGGTACAGATATGGGAGAAGTTTATAAAAATTTAAAGGATTGTTAATTTTTTATTGTTGACCTTTATTATATTATGAAGTTATTGATGGTTTGGCTTGAGGTCATGTATTATTTAAAAAACGATGTAATTGAAACTATTTAAAACAACAAATCCATCGGTTTTTAAATAATACCAGACCTTAAGCCAAACCATCAATAAATTCTATTAAAAGGAGTTTTAACGCTCTATTCCGAAATCGGAGGGTCGTCATTTTATTTTGATGATTGTGCAAATTATACACATTGCAACATTCACATAAACTCAAAATTATAACATTATTATTAAGATTGACTACAAACCATTGTTTTTTTTTTTTTTTTTTTGGTAATGACACTTTCATGAGGAAGCAGAAGTTTAGTAACTATTGTTAAAACAATAAGAAAAAATTTGATTTTTTTTCAAAAAAATCATTTTTTGCTGGCACGAAAAAAAACATAAAAAAAATATAAATAAATCGCCGTTTGTCCCACATCTAGGATAAAAATTAAGATTTTATTTTCAAAATGTAAAATGTTTCTCAAAAAAATTGAATTTTTTTCTCAATTCTATGATAAGATAACGTCGAAACTGCTGAACGGATAAAAAACTTATTAGAAGAAAATGAAGGCTACGTAATTTTGATCATTCAACCAATCCTGAATCGATTCGGATAGGTGGTTCTCGATTTATGCTAAAATATATGGTTAAAACTCTCTATTATATATTACTAGCTTTAACCCGGTGCGCTTCGCAGCCCCATCATTTATTTATTTTCTTTTTAGGGTACTGTAGAATAGTTCTGTTAGTTCTTTCAAAAACAAATGATTATTCCATATGGGGAAAAATTATCTTGTTTATGTTCCTGGCATCAAGGTACAATATTTATCCCTTTTCCCTTCTGTGCCTCTAAACGCAAAAAAAAATTTTTGGACCATATTTTAACTGTTTCCCCTAGTTTATGTTCCAATAGCTACATTCACACCATGATACAATATAAAACAATGTCTTCCCCACCGTGTCTTTAAATGTTTTAATTAAAAAATGTAAAATGAATGCCTAGTTTAAGTTGCAAGACTTACAATTGCTATTGGGATCATATTTAATCATTTAATTTCTATTCATGCAACCCAATGTGTCATAATTTACCATTTATGTAACAATTAATCGTTTTTGCTCCAACAGTTCCACTAAAAGTGTGTATTTAGAGAAATCATAGTTTATATTCCAAGAGCCATATTCGCAACCTTAGGCCGTATTTTACCCCTACATATATGCGACACGTTTAACTTTTTACCATACCGTGCCTTATCTAACTTTTTTCCCACGGTTTACATAGAAGCATCGCACTCTGATTATGAATCACTGCAATACTTAACTTAATTCAATATTTTATTATTCCACTGTTCTTCTAAAGTATGCAATTGTATACATATCTGGGACACCCTTTTTTCACTTACCGCATTTACTATTTTACCACACTTTACCGTATTTAAAAATTGTTTACCCCACTGTACCATATTTAACCCTTATTGCTTCACTGTACCACATTTAACCCTTTTTGCTATACTCAACCCTATTTAACACCTTTTAGCCTCTCTGCATCATAATATTAAACTTTATCTAAAATCATAAAATTTGAAAAAGGACTTCTTATCTCATATTTATGTTCCAGATATTGCCCTCTCTCCCTAGATCCATGATTTTGACCATATTTAGCTCATTTTTGTATTACAGTACCATATGTAACCATTTTTATTCTACTGTAGCATTTTTAAACATTTTTTCCCCACTGTACCATATTTAACCCTTTCGACCCACTGTACAAAAGTCAACCATTTTTGTCACATTGTACCATATTTAATCATTTTTGTCCCTCTGTACCATAGTTAACACATTTTTGCCTCACTATTTTTTTCGAGGTAATGCTTTTGGTCCCACTGTACCATATTTAATCCATTTTGTCTCACTTTACCATTTTTAAATATATTTCCCCGCTGTACTATGGTTAAAACTTTTTTGACCCATTGTGCAATATTAAGCCCTTTGTCTCCCTGTGAAATATTTAACACTTTTTACCCCTCTGTACCATATTTCATCCTATTTGCTCCACTGTATCATATTTAACACGTTTTTGCCTCTTTTTAACCCACTGTACCATAGTTAACTATTTTTGTCACACTGTGCCATATTTAATCCTTTTTGCCCCACTGTATCATATTTAGCTCTTTTTGCCCCACGTATACAGAGGGGGGGGGGGGGCCGGGTACAAGTTTCATCTCGATCAGAAGCCAGCGGTTTCAAAAGTTCACTCACTTGACATGAAATCCCCCGTATAAAGAATAATGAAGATTTGTGTATAAAACCCGCAATTTGTCAATAAATGTTTTCCCAAGACTAGGTGACCTACAGGCTTGTGTAGGCCCATCGACAGATGTTTCAAGCCCCTATTTCGTCACTGTTTGCCAAGTCTGCAAGTGTGTGTACGTGTATGTGGAGAGCATTGTCATCACACTCATAAGTATAATAACTGTGCAGTCATCAATGGACGATTGGCCGGAGGGACAGACAAATGGTCAGTCAGTCGGTTAGCCCGACCAACGAAGTCAATTCAAGTGGCAGTGACACGATAAACAATTTATACGAGACTAATTTAAATACAGTCAATTTGAGTGGGGCTACGTTCCGAACGTTCTATAGATTCGGTGGAACTGTTCGAGAGGGGTTGTCCCCTTTGCCGCCAAATCTGTTCACCGTACGGCCAATGATTTATTTGCCGTTGTAGCAGTGGTTTTCGTTGTTGCTGTTGTTCGATGGAATATCAAATGTACATCGTTGTTTTTATAAGATTTTCCCAATAAAAAAGGTTTGTATGTGAGAGAATGAGAGAGATTTTGCAAATCTTTTTGAACGAATTGAAATTGCTTTAATTAATTGTAAGCAAATCTTCCAGACGACGTTTACAATTAGAAAATGCCTATTTTGAGCACGGGCCCGACCGCAAAGTATATTATTGAGACAAACCACTTAAATGCTGGGAAATATATATGTACGTATTTGAACTGACAGTTATAATTGCAGCGTCGAAAGCAATAATAGACTAACCCTAGGAAATGTCAAATTAAGGTAATTGGGTACAAGGTCTATGTTTAAAATGTTATAGAACTGAGCTCATCGGAGCTTTCTGATATATTATAAATGATACTCGTATATCGAATATTACATATTTGCAAAAACTTAAATCTTGGATTGAAATTAACACTATTAATAAAGGGTCTTATGAAGGTTTTTAGAACTACTTTCAGTGTTAAAAATTACAAAAAAAACTTCAATAACTTTTCGTATAGGTATATACGTAATACCCAATGATTTTGCATTATTTCGAAAATGAGTTTTATTATATCATTATATAAAATGCTGCTTTTCCCATTTCAAGACATATATATTACCAAAGATCTTTAAACGTCAATACTCATATGAAATATAAAGGGTGTCTCACGAATAAGTTTGCCAGACACCGAATTCGAAACGTATGGAAAACCGAGAATAAAAAGCGGGTGTATGAGATTTTTCAGTAAAGTACCTCGGAACGTATGATTGTTACTACCTTCGATATCACTCATACGCTTCACCATGTTCCTTGTTGGTTTCATAATTCCTCCCAACTGTGGGAGTAATTAGAAAAGGGAAATAATTCGCGTTTCTTAAACAGGTAATTAACCAGAGGTATTAGAGAAGTTAAGTCCCAAAGTTCTACACGTCGGGTGAACCAAATATTTATGTACGTGTAAATATTTAAATATTTATGCACGAGTTATCTCGTATAGTCACCGAGATATATGCAATTGAAAATTGTGAATATCGCAGCAGAATATGTACCGATTTTTTCTTATTTGAACTGGCAATACAATATGATGAAAAAACTCGATCAGATATACTCAATTAGACTGAAGTTATGGCCATTTGAAATTGTATTTTAAAAAAAATGTGATTTTTTTGTCATTTTTTTGGGAGAAAATGTATTGGTCGTATTTTGAAGTAAAATGTTATAACATTTTATTATATTAAATGTTATAAAATTTATAATCATCATAAAGGCAACTTCAAATATTCTCGAAGAAAAAGTGTACACCATTTTTTTTTTACGAAAATTCAAAAGCTAGAATATTATAACATTTATCATTTTTTATGTGGTTTACATTGAACTGTAAAGGGAATTTGGAACCCGGATCTTAGTAACGGGTTTTCAAATAGGGATGATATGATTTTGAAGTGACGTTTCGGTCATTTGAAAAATGTGTCATGATCTGTCATGTGTTTTTCATTATATTCAGTAGTGTTGACAATTTCATCATGGAGATTTATACGCAAGAACAACGTTTTCAAATTATTCAGTTTTATTATCGAAATAATCGTTCTCCAATTGCAACTCGATCCAAAAATCCAAAAAAACAACACTTTCCAGTCGAACTACAACCTTGACACCCATGAGCAATATTTTAGCTCTCGTTAAGAGCTATTATTTTGCCATTGACCGATTCCCGATCCGACGGCTAGAGTAAAAATAAGCTAGAGCAAAAATAAGCTTTCCGTTCACATTTGAAAATGATGGTAAGTCTATTTTTTTTAAATAAAAAAAAACACTTTCCAGTCGACCTACCACCTTAAGCTAATAGCTATATTTTTGCCATTGACCGATTGTGGCTACGTGTTACACAGCAAATGAAACAATTGAATTATTGCGAGAAAAGTTTGGAGATTCGATTATTTCAAGAAATTGTGATATTGAATGGCCTCCAAGAAGTTGTGATTTAACACCATTAGACTATTTCTTGTGGGGTTATTTTAAGTCATTGGTCTTTCGAAATAAACCAGACTGTCTTCAAGCTTTACAAGTCAATATTGATCGTGCCATTCATGACAGACGTCTTGATTTAGTGCAAAAAGTGCTCGAAAATTCGGTTCATCGAATTCTTTCCTGCTGAAGAAGTCGTAGAGGACATTTGAATTTATTTAAAACATAATTGTATCGATTGTACTTGACATTAAATAAAAAACTTTTGAATTTCCTGAACAATAAGTGTGTTTTTTTCAAAGAAATCATATCACTCTTATTGGAAAACCCTGTATATAAGGGAAATTATATATGAGAAAATTAAAAAATCAAATTTTTTGGGATTTTGGAAATTATTTGGGAATTGTAGGTTTATGGACGAAACTTTCCTTTAGGACGAAGAATGGGCCGAATATGTTTATTAATAGTGTACGCTTCTCCAAATTACACCAATGTTTTACGAACATATCAAAACTTGGGCACATTTTCGACAATATATAACAATATGTAGTAACGTATTACACGGTAAACTGCAAAAGGAATTTTGAGCTATTAATATAATAGATTTTGGAGAAGAAGTAAAAGTTCCGGTTTTATAGGTATAAAAATGCCATATGGGTTTTTCTGGATTCCAATTCGGATTTTATTGTATCGTGAATGTTTTGGCTGAAACTTGATGTTGAGCATTTTTCTGGGAAAATATAATTTTTCCAAAAGCCATATCTAGTTAACCGAAAAACTAAATTTGTTTGCGCATAGAATGTTTCGATAACGGTGGTATCGATATATAGTAAAATTTAGTGGCCAACATTTTTGCAGAAAATTTCATTCCCATTTTAGGGGTATTTTTACAATTTGTTAAAATAAGAGCTTCAAGTCGGGGAGGGGAGTTGGCTCTGAAAATATTGATCAGTTAAAAAACTTGTATAGGTATCGGTTTTTAAGACATGTTGATACTTTTGCTCCTAGTCTATTCCTACAATTATGCTGGGGGCAGTAAAACAAAATTTTCATCGGTGTCTCTGAAAAAATGCATAAAAATCTGGGGCCAAATCACGGCAGTCGATATCGAGAACTTTACTATCGAAATGTGTTTTTTATTACACTACGCAACAAAATTTTTGTCCAAGGGATGTGGATAACATTTTCTGGTGCAATTAGGGGACACAAATACGAAAAAAATATTAAAAAAAATGTTTATTGTAAATTTTTTTTTTAATGTTCCAGTTTTCATTGAAAATACATTAAGTATTTGGACCATAATTTTTCAAGTATAAGCCTGATTGAGCCGTGTTATGCCTCAAATTAAAGGGAATTATAAGGGCTACATATGCTTTCACGGAGAATCTTTGGTTTAGTAACATTCGTCAAAAATATGAGAAAACCAGTAAGGAAACGCTAAAGTCGGGCGGGGGCCGACTATATAATACCATAAACCACTCTCGAAATATTGAATAACTCTGATATATAAATTTTGTAATTCATGTATAAATTGTTTACATAAATTTACTTTTGGGACATTTTATTCTTAAATAATACCCTGTACCAGTGTGGTGTAGGGTATAAAAACGATTGGATCTAAAGAGCCAAATCGGATGAAACATATATATGGGAGCTATAGCTAAATCTTTACCGATTTTCTTCAAATTCAACAAAGTTGGTTCATGGATCAAGAAACTCTACCATTCTAAAAACGATTGGATGTAAAATACAGCTTCTATAGAACTAAAGGGACAAATCGGATGAATCATATATATGGGAGCTATAGCTAAATCTTAACCGATTTTCTTCAAATTCGGTAGTGTTGGTTCATGGATCAAGAAACTCTACCATTCTAAATTTCAAAATGATTGGATGTAAAATACAGCTTCTTCAGGACTAAAGAGCAAAATCGGACGAAACATATATATGGGAGCTATAGCTAAATCTTAACCGATATTCTTCAAATTCGGCAATGTTGATTCACGGATCAAGAAACTCTACCATTCTAAATTTCAAAACGATTGGATGTAAAATACAGCTTTTATAGGACTAAAGGGCCAAATCGGACGAAACATATATATGGGAGATATAGTTAAATCTTAACCAATTTTCTTCAAATTCGGTAATGTTGGTTCATGGATCAAGAAACTCTACCATTCTAAATTTCAAAAGGATTGGATGTAAAATACAGCTTCTACAGGACTAAAGAGCACAATCGGACGAAACATATATATGGGAGCTATAGTTAACCAATTTTCTTCAAATTCGGAAATGTTGGTTCATGGATCAAGAAACTCCACCATTTTAAATTTCAAAACGATTGGATGTAAAATACAGCTTTTAGAGGACTAAAGGGCCAAATCGGACGAAATATATATATGGGAGCTATATCTAAATCTGAACCGATTTCAACCAAATTCAACAGCGATCTTAACAGCTGCGAAATACTCTAAACTGCAAAATTTCAGAACGATCGGAGTGAAATTGCGACCTGGAGTCGACGAACAACTTTACACGGACGGACGGACGGAAGACATGCTTAAAGCGACTCAGCTAGTGATTCTGAGTCGATCGGTATACTTTAAGGTGGGTCTAGCTGTGTTATTTTCAGGTGTTACAAACATCTGCCGTGAAACAAACTTATAATACCATGTACCACAGTGTGGTGTAGGGTATACAAATGTTTTTAAATTTTAAAAAACACTTTTTTTGGTACAAAAAAAAATAGAAGAAAAAAATCAAAAAAAAATTACTTTATCACATTTTTAACAAGTAAGCAAGTTTCAGTCGGGTAAACCGACCAAGGTATACCCTCACTTTGTGAGTAATGTAATATATAACATTACACCAATAAATCTGTCAATTTGTGTGGGAGGTACCAGAAGGGGTTTTCCAAATACACATATTTTTCGGTAAACAGTACATTCTTAAATACATTGCATTGTGCTGAACTATAAGCGTTTATGTGCACTGGTATATTAAAGTTACGAGCTATGTAATTTTGGTATGATTTGGTCATTTTGTGTGGGAGGTACAAAAAGGGGCGGGGTGATAACGCCCACTTTTTACAGGACTATAGGCACTATAACAGCATTACACTGTACAAAATTTCAAGTATTTGTATGCACTGGTATTAAAGTTACAAGCCGTTTACTTTTGGTACGAAACGGTCCATTTGTGTGGGAGGTACCAAAAGGGGCTGTACAATAATGCCCATTTTTTACCGGACTATAGGCGCTACAAAAACATTATACTGTAGAAAATTTCAAGCATTTTTATGCACTTGTATTAAAGTTATAAGCAGTTAAATTTTGATGCAAAATGGTCCATTTGTGTGGGAGGTACCAAAACGGGCATGCCAACTTCACCCATTTTTCTCGAGTTAATAGCGACTAATATACTAATATTATGTGCAGAATTTCAAAAGATTCGAATAAGTAGTATAGAAGTTATTAAAGAATCAATATTTCACTAAATTTTAACCCTTTGTGTGGGAGGTACCAGAAGGAGTAGACCAATATGGCCCATCTTCGAACTCATCCGGAGATAGATCAAAATATTACCACATACCAATTTTGAAGTCAATCGGTTACTCCTTTCGAGAGTTATCGTGCGCACCAGCCAGCAGACACACAGACAGGCAGGCAGACAGACAGACAGACAGACAGACAGACAGACAGACAGACAGACAGACAGACAGACAGACAGACAGACAGACGGACGGACATTGCTCATTCGACTTAAAATGACCCAAAACGGATTTCCTCCGAACATACTTAGGGTCTTAGATCACTCCTTCGATGTGTTACACTTTTTTCCGTAGCAAATGATATATACCCTCGTCACACTAAAGTGAGGGTATAAAAAGCCAGCATGGTAACAAAGAAAGCACTGTCTAAACACTGAAAAAATCTATGGATAGATGTAAAAGTTATGAGCCATTTTGTAAATGTTAGGGAAATTAAAAAAAAACTTGTTTCATATTTTTTCGTTTTTAATTGATGTTTTTACTTATATTGAATTCGCCATATGTGAGAGAGACATATAAGAGACATTGCACTTGTATTTTATTTTATGAGGATTGATGTCAGACATTATAAAATTATAGAGAGGACGAGGTTTTATGGCCGTTCGTATCCCTCCATAAAACATGATATGCAATGTGAGAGCTATATTGGATGAGATCCTCTCAGATAGAGGGTCATTCAACAATATTTGTGGTTTTTTATTTATGAGGTTTCCTTCCATTCAGTTACGCCTTTTAGGGGCATGGACATCCCAGTCGTATATACAGGTAGTAAAATTATATGTACGCAATACAAAGTAGTACGCGGTCTTCAAAATATTGGGTGTCTACTTTCGAAGCAAACTATATGTCAGCTAGAGGTACTGCAACTTATAAACCCGGAATTTATGAATGAAATTTCTTATTAATAAATTAGTGTAATTCAGCGCCTTATAGAGATAAGTCGATTTTCTGAAAAATATTACAAAGTTATATTTCGAAGTATGAGTAAAAGGCAAAGAACTTTTCAATGTGTAAATGATCCCGACAAATTTCGCTACATCTGCGGAAAATATGTAATTAACAAAATACGACGTGCGTTTAGTAAAATAATAGCAGAAATATATGTGCAATATTTTGATTTGGAGACAACCATTCATTCACGATACGGACTGCTATTTTTGTCTAATTTAATAGATTGCAGTAGGAAGTGTCCAAGTATAGGCAACAGCCTAATAACGGAAACATCATCAAGTTCAACTGAGTACTCAACTCTGAGCGTTTCAACTCATTGATCTAGAGAGAGATTTGGAACTAACCAAAGATAAGGCAAAACTACTTAAATCTGGGATAAAAAAGTACAATATTTTGGCCCCAGATGTTAACATATCATATTATAGAGTCCGTGATATACCTAAAAAACAATTTTATACAACTGTGGATAACAGATGCTTTTGCAAGGACATTCCTGTGTTGTTCGAGGAACTTAATCAAACATACAATTCAAAGGAATGGCGGTTACTTGTTGACAGCAATAAAGAAAGTTTGAAAGCAGTACTTTTACACAACGGAAATCAGAAACCGTCGATTCCCATTGCTCATGCTGTCAACACTAAGGAATCATACGAAACAATGGCTAAATTGATAAAATACATAAAATATAAACATGACTGGAAAATTTGTTGCGATTTAAAAGTAGTTGGTATGTTATGCATCTGGGATAGCCGATATTTTGCCACCATTGCATATTAAGCTGGGGCTCTTTAAAAATGTTGTAAAACCTTAAGGAAAGATGGCAATTTACTCTCATATTTAAAAAGTTTATTTAAAAGTCTTTCTTTTCAAAAAATCGACGAAGGAGTTTTTGATGGGCCTAAAATAAGGAAACTGACGAAAGATGTGAATTTCGAATCATATTTGACATCGGATGAAATTGCAGCATGGAGGTCGTTTAAGCTTGTAGTTTTAAATTATTTAAAAATTATGAAGAAATTGGTTAGAAATATATTTTTTATACATATTTATGTATAAAACACATACGTATGTATTCTTCCATTCTCGCATTCTCATTTAAACTTTTTCCCCGAGAATCTTGGCGACGTAAGTGACGAACATGGCGAAAGGTTTCACCAAGAATTGAAGTCCATCGAGCGGCGTTGCCAAAGGCACTGGGATGAAAGAATAATGGGAGATTATATTTGGTTCCTCATTAGAGAAACTGATTCCGAAATCTACAAACGTCAACAAAGAACACACAATTACTTCTAATGAAACTTGTTCATGTAAATGAACTCAAATGTACATAATATAAATAAAAGTAATAAATAAAATCGCTATTTAAACAGAAATTTAAAAAATAAAGATTTTTTGAAATTCTCTTACCTCTACCAAAAGGGCTATAATTTCTACATTTATCCATAGATTATCCTATTTTAAAATAGACATTATTTTCTTCGCTAGGATGTAAACTTTTAAAAAATAAAATATTTGTTTTTCGATTTTTTTTCTATTTTTTTTGTCTTAGGATTTTTTTTTTTAAATCTACTTTTTCCATTTTGTATAGTGACTCTTACTAAACCACTGTTTCGAAGTGAAAGAGATTTCCAACATTGGTAGCCCACATTAATAGCTTTAATTTAACGTATAAGTCGACCTGAACGGGCATATACTCCAAAAATTATAGTGCAAATACTAAGGGTACCTTCGACAATAATAGTATTTTTAATAAAAAACTTAAAAAAACAAATTATCCATAAACAAATTTTTGGTTTTGTTTTTATATAACAGTATGCCACAATCTATACAAAAAATAATTATTAGGTCTAGGACACAAAAAAAATATTTTTTTTGTTGCGTACTGTTACCTGTCATATTCAAGTAAATTATTTAAGTGGAATAACTCTTATGAAACTTATCTGGATAGTTTTTAGTTAGTTCCTATATAAAATTTTTCTTATTAACAAAAATTAAATTGGCTTTTCGATCGAGAAGTTCTCGATATCGAATGTCGTGATTTGAGCCCTGGTTTTAGCCAAAATATTCAAGATACGATAAAATTCGAATTTGAGCTAAACCAAAAAAAAAAAACAAATTACATTTTATTACTTTCGATAGGCATTTTCAGAAACTGATTTTAAAACGAAGTCAACTTTCAATGACCTTGAATATGTTTTACTGTGTAATTTTATACTTGCATTTCAATCATTATAGACAGAAATTCTTCTAGAAATTGTATTACGATTGTTAGAAGTAATGAAAGAAAGATGCAATTTTCTCTACAAATAATACATAAAACATCGAAACACTAAAAATATATCGAAGATTTAAATATAAATCAAATTTGCTATATTAAATTTCTAAAAATTATAATAATTTTCTTCATTTATGTAGCGTGGAAAGTCTGTCCTAAGTTTACACTTATTAATACACGATTTTTGTTACTATTAGGAAAAACATTACGAAAGTGCGATTGACATCAATCCCCATACCTTACTTATGTCCCAAAAAATATTAGATTTTTTTTTGTTTTAATTAAATTATCAATTTAAATTGCATTTAATAAATTTAAAATATGCACTCGCCCATATTTCATGAGATGTTAGCGACTAATAAACTAGTACCATGTGTGGAATTTCAGAAGATTCAAGTAAGTGGTATAGAAATTATTAAAGAATAAATATTCTAAATCATAGGGTAGGGGATGTACTGGAAGGAATGTACCAATATGACCAATCTTAGCCGGAGATAGAGAAAAATATTACTGCATACTAAATTTGAAGTCAATCAATTAATCCTTTCGAGAGTACTCGTGCGCACCAGCCATCAGACAGACAAAGTGACACACAGACAGACAGACGGACATTGCTCAATTGACTTAAAAAGTCCTAAATCGTATTTCTGTCAAACATACTTGGGGTCTTAGGTCTTTCCTTCGATGTGTTACACCCTCTCTAAGGTGAGGGTGTAATTATGCTCTTTACAACGGCATAAATGTATTTGGCATACCTCCTCGGGAGATATAATTATTGCAGTTATTCCTCGAAATTAGTAGGTGAAGCTATCCAACGTTTACGAAGTGTATGGATATACGAGGCCGGATCAATAAGTCGGTTAATTTTAAAGTGAATCACAGATTTTTATACAAAAAAAAAATTAATTTTATTTTTCAACGTATTCTTCTTTGAGATCAAAATAGGTATTTGTTTGTGAGAGGATTTTATCGTAGATGTCAATTTTTTTTCCACCGAACCATTTCTGCAGTTTTGGAAACATGAAATAGTCACTCGGGGCTAAATCCGTATAATAGGATGGATGACGGAGCCATTTGTAGCCTAATTAATCGAATTTTGCCATGTGTTATGGTGGATCCACGTTTCTTCCACGGTAACGAAACGGCGCAAAACCTCGTTTATGATCGAGTGCGAGCTATCGCATGGAAAGCTTTTTCATATCCAAATATTCATGCAAAATGTAATGTACAGGCTCGGTTGAGATGCCTACGGCTTCAGCCAATTATCCGATCATTTAATATTTTTCCACGGATGTAACCTGAATCTTGAGTGTCATTTGGGCTGATACGACAACAACGGAACTCAGTAAAGCACTTTTTAACACAGTAATCATATTGGAAATTGGGTATCAAATGTCGAAAATAATCTTCTGATGCATTGCCATGTCGTAGATCCATTTTCGTAGTGAAAATTAAAGTTGCTCGAATGAGACTACTACTACACCGTGCGACAAAATTGAACAAAAGTCAGAAATGTCTACATATATATCGTAATTCTGAAAGCTGACTAGAAAAAAAATCAAACCGGAAACAAATTTTTTGGATTTTCTGTTTTAAGGATATAATTCTACCATTTTTTTTTAATTTTTTTGAAAGTCCTAGTAAGACGATATGGGAAATGAAATGAAAAATGGGAACAAGCGATGTGGTCGTAGACTACTCCAACAAAAAACGGCTTAAAACCATATACAAATTGTTGGCATCAAAAGGGTTAAAGGGCCTAAAAGGCCCAAGTGTTCCTAAAGGGTTAATTTATAGTTATTATTATTTTATAACTTCCTTTCATACAGCCTTACTAACAATTTATAATAAACAAAACACAATATTTTAAATTTTATTATTTGGTCAGAAAAATGGATCATTGAATTGTAAGTCGTTTTACAATTTACTCGATATTTGCAATATCACCATTTTGTGATTTTTTTTTTGTAAAAAATAAAACTTCCTAACATCGTCAAATTTTTAAAAAATTTATTTGGTTTGAGACCATATGTTCCATTTACTTTCTGTCTATTCCAAGAAAGTAATAGAAACAAATACAAAAATTGGTAGAGAGTTTTAATTGCTTGGTAGAATTGACTGCAGTTTCGATAGACACCACTCTATCATCTTCAGAATTCAGTAGCAATAGTGTATGTCTTTAACTTAAATCAGCTGAAATACTTGAGGAAGCAGTAAATTGAATTTAACAAGAACTGCTAACCAAACCCGTATTTTGCCGAACTAAGTCAACATACTAAAACTCTCATACCAATACATTTTTGTTTTTTGCTTGGGTTCGCATCGCGAACCACGAAAACAAATGTAGTTTTGTCAACGGCTAATGCCGACGTCATCGTACCTCATGTGTTTGTATGTGTTGTTGTTATTTATTGTTGGTCTGTGCTTTTGTTATTCAGTCAGAATTTATTTGGTTTGAGACCATATGTTCCATTTACTTTCTGTCTATTCCAAGAAAGTAATAGAAACAAATACAAAAATTGGTAGAGAGTTTTAATTGCTTGGTAGAATTGACTGCAGTTTCGATAGACACCACTCTATCATCTTCAGAATTCAGTAGCAATAGTGTATGTCTTTAACTTAAATCAGCTGAAATACTTGAGGAAGCAGTAAATTGAATTTAACAAGAACTGCTAACCAAACCCGTATTTTGCCGAACTAAGTCAACATACTAAAACTCTCATACCAATACATTTTTGTTTTTTGCTTGGGTTCGCATCGCGAACCACGAAAACAAATGTAGTTTTGTCAACGGCTAATGCCGACGTCATCGTACCTCATGTGTTTGTATGTGTTGTTGTTATTTATTGTACGATGAGGTACGATGACGTCGGCATTAGCCGTTGACAAAACTACATTTGTTTTCGTGGTTCGCGATGCGAACCCAAGCAAAAAACAAAAATGTATTGGTATGAGAGTTTTAGTATGTTGACTTAGTTCGGCAAAATACGGGTTTGGTTAGCAGTTCTTGTTAAATTCAATTTACTGCTTCCTCAAGTATTTCAGCTGATTTAAGTTAAAGACATACACTATTGCTACTGAATTCTGAAGATGATAGAGTGGTGTCTATCGAAACTGCAGTCAATTCTACCAAGCAATTAAAACTCTCTACCAATTTTTGTATTTGTTTCTATTACTTTCTTGGAATAGACAGAAAGTAAATGGAACATATGGTCTCAAACCAAATAAATTCTGACTGAATAACAAAAGCACAGACCAACAATAAATAACAACAACACATACAAACACATGAGGTACGATGACGTCGGCATTAGCCGTTGACAAAACTACATTTGTTTTCGTGGTTCGCGATGCGAACCCAAGCAAAAAACAAAAATGTATTGGTATGAGAGTTTTAGTATGTTGACTTAGTTCGGCAAAATACGGGTTTGGTTAGCAGTTCTTGTTAAATTCAATTTACTGCTTCCTCAAGTATTTCAGCTGATTTAAGTTAAAGACATACACTATTGCTACTGAATTCTGAAGATGATAGAGTGGTGTCTATCGAAACTGCAGTCAATTCTACCAAGCAATTAAAACTCTCTACCAATTTTTGTATTTGTTTCTATTACTTTCTTGGAATAGACAGAAAGTAAATGGAACATATGGTCTCAAACCAAATAAATTCTGACTGAATAACAAAAGCACAGACCAACAATAAATAACAACAACACATTTTTAAAAAATTATAATTGTGAGAGTTTTTAGATTTATATAGTCGAAATCTATGATTTCTGACGCATAGATTGATATAAAACTTTCCGCGATTAAAAATTTCGAGGAAAAACACTTTTATCACCGAATTATATATATATATATATCGTCACCTGAAATCCAAAATAACGTATCCCACATGTTCTTGATTTTTCAGGAGAAGCAAAAAGCAAAGTAAAGTAATTTTAAGGGATTTCGGACTATTAAGGCGAAATCAAATAACAAATCTAGTGCAATTAGCTGTGGCGTACATTCTGAATTAAATAAAATAAAATTTTATGAATCTTCCCGTTTTTTTAATGACCTTGTTTGCAGTAACGTCATTTTGAATATCACTCATAAAATGGTCAATTTTTGATATTGAACTCCAAAATTTTGTAGGAATGCGTAGTTTAGCCATATAGACTATAATCAATCATTAAATTAATTTTGATTTTTTTTTGATGTTACGTGATTTTGGATTTCAGATGACGATATATAAAAACAAGTAAGAAAGTTTCAGTCGGGTAAACCGACTAAGGTATACCCTCACTTTGTGAGTAATGTAATATTGAATATTACACAAATTATTCTGTCAATTTTTGTGGGAGGTTCCAGAAGGGGTTTGAGAAATACACCTGTATTTCGCTGAACAGTAGATACTTTAAATACTTTGCACTGTGCCGAATTGTAACCGTTTATATGGACTGGTATATTAACGTTGAGATATTAAATTGTAGTATAATTTGGCCATTTTGTGTGGGCATTATAAAAGCACTGTACAAAATTTCAAGTAATTGTATACACTGATATTAATGTTATAAACTGTTAACTTTTGGTGCAAAATGGTGCATTTGTGTGGGAGGTACCAAAAGGGGAGCGGCATTAACGCCCATTTTTCACTGGACTGTAGGCACTATAAAAGCATTACACTGTACAAAATTTCAAGTATTTCTAAACACTGGTATTAATGTTGTAAGCTTTTAACTTTTAGTGCAAAATGGTGCATTTGTGTGGGAGATACCAAAACGGGCGTGGCAATTTCGCCCATTTTCCTCGAGTTGATAGCGACTAACAAACTAATACTATGTGTGGAATTTCAGAAGATTCGAATACGTATAATAGCAGTTATTAAAGAATCAATATTTCACAACATTTTAACCCTTTGTGGGGGAGGTACCAGAAGGAGTGGACCAATATGGCCCATCTTCGAACTTAGCCGGAGATAGAAAAAAATATTACCACATACGAAATTTGAAGTCAATCGGTTACTCCTTTCGAGAGTTATCGTGCGCACCAGCCAGCAGACAGACAGACAGACAGACAGACAGACAGACAGACAGACAGACAGACAGACAGACAGACAGACAGACAGACAGACGGACGGACATTGCTCATTCGACTTAAAATGACCCAAAACGGATTTCCGCCGAACATACTTGGGGTCTTAGGTCACTCCTTCGATGTGTTACACTTTTTTCCGTAGCAAATGATATATACCCTCGTCACACTAAAGTGAGGGTATAACCAGTAAGGAAAGGCTAAAGTCGGGCGGTGCCGACTATATAATACCCTACACCACTCTCGTAATATTGAATAACTCTGATATATAAATTTTGTAATTCATGTATAAATTGTTTACATAAATTTACTTTTGGGACATTTTATACTTAAATAATACCCTGTACCACAGTGTGGTGTAGGGTATAAAAACGATTGGATCTAAAGAGCCAAATCGGATGAAACATATATATGGGAGCTATAGCTAAATCTTAACCGATTTTCTTCAAATTCGGTAGTGTTGGTTCATGGATCAAGAAACTCTACCATTCTAAATTTCAAAATGATTGGATGTAAAATACAGCTTCTACAGGACTAAAGGGCCAAATCGGACGAAACATGTATATGGGAGCTATAGCTAAATCTTAACCGATTTTCTTCAAATTCGGTAGTGTTGGTTCATGGATCAAGAAACTCTACCATTCTAAATTTCAAAACGATTGGATGTAAAATACAGCTTCTATAGAACTAAAGGGCCAAATCGGACGAAACATATATATGGGAGCTATAGCTAAATCTTAACCGATTTTCTTCAAATTCGGCAATGTTAGTTCATGGATCAAGAAACTTTACCATTCTAAATTTCAAAACGATTGGATGTAAAATACAGCTTTTATAGGACTAAATGGCCAAATCGGACGAAACATATATATGGGAGCTATAGCTAAATCTTAACCGATTTTCTTCAAATTCGGTAGTGTTGGTTCATGGATCAAGAAACTCTACCATCCTAAATTTCAAAATGATTGGATGTAAAATAAAGCTTCTACAGGACTACAGAGCAAAATCGGACGAAGCATATATATGGGAGCTATAGCTAAATCTTAACCGATTTTCTTCAAATTCGGCAATGTTGGTTCATGGATCAAGAAACTCTACCATTCTAAATTTCAAAACGATCGGATGTAAAATACAGCTTCTATAGGACTAAAGGGCCAAATCGGACGAAAGATATATATGGGAGCTATATCTAAATCTGAACCGATTTCAACCAAATTCAATAGCGATCTTAACAGCCGCGAAATACTCTAAACTGCAAAATTTCAGAACGATCGGAGGGAAATTGCGACCTGTAGTCGACGACAGACAATGAAGCCGACCAAAATTTTCGGCGGCGGCGGCGCATGGAAAAATATCGATAGGCGGCGGCGGCTGAGCCGATCAATTTTCAACAATCGGCTGAGCCGGTAAATTTTCCACAATCGAAAGCGCACGAATACGAATGTAATTCTCCTGCAAAAGTGTTTTTTTTTTGATATTTAGCGTTAGAGGAAAAAACTTAAAATTAACACAAAGTTATGGAAGTTTGATATAATATTGAAAATCGGTTTAATAAATCTTCAATGGTTGATACATTTGTTATTAAGTTGACAATCCTTGGCCAAAAGGAATTGGGTCGTTCCGGAGTTTTGATCCGATGGTTTTGGGCCTCAGTATTTCTAAAAGTTATGGACGAAATACTAAGATTGGTCGCTTAATTTTGGCGCTTTTCTTCTATTTCTGCACATATGAATTTTAAACGAGGGAAACAAATCGAGGGAAACAATCGAGGGAAACAATTTTTTTGGAACTCAAACTTTTTTAAACGTAGACTTTGAAAAAATCGGTTCAGCTGTAATTTTCGTTTTTTTAATAAAAGATAGCCATATGTTATATTAACATTAGCAACTTTTTATAAACGTTGTACGCTACGCTTTGTACTTAACTCTAAATATTGCAAATTCCGAACCTAAGGTATCACTTAGTAGTCGCTTTCTAAATTTTCATGGTTGCAAAAATAAAATCTTCTTGACTCACCAAATAAAATTCGGCGGCTGAGTTTCAGCCGATATGAGCCGCTGAAATAGGCGGCGGCGCCGGCTTGTAAAAAATCATCGGCGATGGCGCGCCGCCGTTTTGCGCCGCGTCGGCTTCATAGCCTGGTCGACGAACAAGTATACATGGACAGACGGACGGACGGACGGACATCGTTAAATCGACTCAGCTAGTGATTCTGAGTCGATCGGTATACTTTAAGGTGGGTCTAGCTGTGTTATTTTCAGGTGTTACAAACATCTGCCGTGATAATACCCTGTACCACAGTGTGGTGTAGGGTATAATGAAATGGTGTTTGTTGGTACGCGATGGACTCGAAAACGGCTGAACAGATTTTGCTGCATTTTAGCATGAGAATATCTTTTGGTGTGTGGAAGGTTCGTAGCTATATTCGGTTTTGATTGGACAAAGGGGCGTGGCACCGCCCATACAAAGTAAAATTTAAAAGTGGAATATCTTGGGTGCTATTGGTTCAAAATACTCGAAATTCGATATGTGTGACCTTGGTACCAGTACACATCATTGAGCCAAAAAGCGGTGTTATAGTGACAGTGGGCGTGAAACTGGCTTCCAAAAGCATAAACCAAAGCGTGAAAAGCCAAAAACAGTGCGTACACCCGAAAATATTGCTGCTGTGGCAGAAAGTGTGCGTGAAGCGCCATCAACATCAATTCACCGTCGTTCTCAACAATTGAACATTTCGGAGACATCATTGAGACGAATTTTGCATAAAGACCTTGGTATGACGCCATACAAAGTCCAATTGGTTCAGGAGTTGAAGCCAACTGACCATCCAAGAGTCTCCAAGTTTGGTATATGTGACAATGGTACCAGTATGCGTGTTGGAACGATAAACTGGTGTGACAGTTCTACTATATTTTGAGTACTATTGCAGTAATATCGGCGATATTTAGTATCTGTGCCTTTGTAGCAGTATGCGTGTTAGAGCCAAAAACAGGTGTGATTGTGACAGTAGGCGTAGTACCACCTACACTATCAGAAATTCAGAAGTGCAATATTTTGATTGCTATTGGACCAAAATTCTCGAAATTTGGTATGTGGAACAAAAAAAAGAGAGAGGCGTTGCACTCATCGTCTTGAGGTTTACAGTGGATGCTATTGAAGGCCTCTACGGAATCTGATTAAAAAACTGAACTTTTATATTTTATGTTTAAAGAGGGCATATCATTAATAGTATCTGGCGAAAAAAATTAGGATCTTTACGAATTTTTTTCCGATGCCATACAATATTCAATATTTTTTGATTTTTCGACATATTTTTTGATTTTCGACCATATTAAAAGCGATTTTTTTATGTTTTTCTCAACAACAATTTATAAGTATGAATTTTTATATTTTTAAGAATTCTGTCAGCTTTCTTGCGCAAAAAAAAAATTATGGGGTTGGTCAACACGTTAAGCGTTGGCGTCTGTTTTTGGAACACACCTAAAAATTATATTCGAACAAAACTTTTTTAGACATAAAAACATATATATTTTTTTAAAGTTTGTGCACTTTTATTCTGCGTTTTTATATTTTGTATTTAATGGTAACAGTACATACATTGTTTTTGAAGAATAAAATTTTAGGGATCTGGTTCAACTTATTTTTCTCATTCCAATTAAAATTTAAATTTTTTTTCATTTTAACAAAAAATACAAATTTTCCAAAGCAGTTTTGAATATCACTATTGCAATTTTCTGCATACTTGACATTTTTGTATTATTAGGAATTCGATTTACTATCATATAAAAAAAGTTTGGCTTAATTTCCCTAATAAACGAATTTTATACAGCTATTTTACAACATACATTTATTGTATATTATTTTTTGGTCGATTTGCGTATACAACAATTGACTTTGGCGCCCTCTCGCGGTGTCAAAAAGAGGTAAATTAATAAATATTGTTGTTATTTATCTTAATTGGTTTGTTAAGATATGATGAGTACCAATTTTACCATTATTTGAGCCAGTACATTATTATCGATTTTTGTTATTGGGACAGAGCACTGTGCGACGTAGCCTCCCAAGGTGATTAGACGGGTATTGCACTACAAGAAATTTGTGCATTTAAGTGTAATATGGATGACCCGAAAACACTGCCGTAATATTAAGAGTGCCAACATATCATATGGTTCTATTTCACTGAAACGCACTTTGAGGGCAGTGAAGCGCACCGGGTCAGCTAGTCTTATTATAAATTCCAATTATCGCGAACGCGGTTAGTCCTTGGAAAATGTGACCAAAGGAAATAATGGAGACTAGGCACAAGTCTACATCTCTTTCTTTAAGAAAAATCAGTGTCATTCAGGAAAGATTTACAGCCTCTCAGTTAGCTTAGTATGTACCACTTTGAAATCATCTCCTCATTATATCCTAAAATCGCTTGTAAATTACAAAATTGAATGGGTTTGTTGTGATAGAGACAGCTTTTTTCACCTTAAGATAAAAAATCTCAAAATGACGCATATGGAGGTTTGTTCAGTGTAATCCGCGCTTTATAAATAACTTGGTATCATTGTCCGGTCAGCTCTATTTCGCGAGTAATTGTAAAAACATACCTTCAAGAAAATTGTTTGTGCTTGGTTTTTACATCACACTGTGGTACAGGGTATTATGACTTTGTGCATTTGTTTGTAACACCCAAAAGGAGAAGAGATAGACCCATTGTTTATTATACCGATCGACTTGTAATCACTTTCTGAGTCGATTTAGCTGTGTCCGCCTGTCTGTCCGTCTGTCCGTCTGTCTGTCTGTCTGTCTGTCCGTCTGTAGACGTATTCTTGTAATCAAAGTACAGGTCGCAATTATGGTCCGATCTCAACGAAACTTTGCACATATCTTTTTTTAGGCCCAAGGACGATCCCTATTGAATTTGGTTAAAATCGGTTCAGATTTACATATAGCTCCCATATATATGTACCTCCGATTTAGCATATATGCACGGTATAAGCCACATTTTGTAACCGATTTGTACAAAAATTGACAGAGAGTAGTCTCGTGATACACTTAGATACAATACAAAGTTTGGGGGAAATCGGTTCAGATTTATATATAGCCCCCATATATATGTTGCACCCGATTTGACATGTAAGCGCTGTAGAAACTGTATTTTATATCCAATCAGTACGAAATTCGGCAGAAAGAGGTTTCTTATTACATGAAGGAATACTGCCAAATTCGGAGAAAATCGGTTGAGATTTAGATATAACCCCCATATATATGTTACCCCCGATTTGAAATTCAATAGCTGTAGAAACTGCCAAATTTGGAGAAAATCGGTTCAGATTTAGATATAGCCCCCATATATATGTTAGCACCGATTTGACATTCAAGCGCTGTAGAGACTGTATTTTATATCCGATCAGTACGAAATTCGACAGAAAGAGGTTTCTATTTTACATGAATGAGTATTCAGGGAAAATCGATTCAGATTTATATGTATATAAGCTCCATATATATGTTCCTCCTGATTTGGTTACAAAGCGCTATAGAAGTTGTACTTTACTTCCGATTATTACAAAATTCTCCAGAAAGATGTTTCTCAATTTAGGAACGAATATTGCTTAATTTAGCGATTATCGGTTCAGAATTAGATATATCCGCATATATATGTTCTTACCCATTTACCAATTATTCCAAATTATTATCGCAATAACCCTTGTAACAAACATCGTTTTTTTTACTGTTTTCGCGATATCTCGCGAAGCGAAGCAGATCCGATTTTGATCTATTCGCAGTTGAGTAGAGGGGATGATCCTGAACAAAACCTCATTAACAGTTATTGGCGTCAAACTAGCTAAACTTTTTTAACCCTTGAGGTACGCTGTGTAATCTTTGTAGTTGCCACATGTATCCATTGAGTTGAGTTATAGGTGCTGTATTTGCACAGATTACATTTCATACGCACCTTTTGCCATATCTTCTTGTTGTTGTTGTTAATAGTTATCCAAAATTAATCCAAATTAATTTTCTCCTCGAATTCACTTATACGCAGTCATTCAATGAGTAATGAATAGTGTTAATTTCAAGTCCTTTTTGCTCAATAATAGTGAAGGTCCGTCACGATATCCTTTTACGGAGATGAGCAGAACCACACTCGCTTAATGGTAGTATTTTGCAACTGACAATAAACGGGGAATTGTTGGCAAGAAAAACACCACTTGGATGAACTTAACTCAGCACAAAATATTGTGAATGGCAGAAGCTATTCCTGCTCCAGCGATGAGAATGCAAATATATGGGCGAATTTCATTTCGTGCGCTTTCCGGAGTCACTTTCAGCCAACGAGTGAATGTTACTGCCACTGACACTGACACTTTCAACAACAATGATGTGGGAAAACAAAATATCAGTAATTCAACAGCAACAACAAATAAAACAGTGAAGATGATGCTTGACCCTCCTCTTTTCAACGGAATTTTCAGTGGCTAAGCAAATGTGGGTGGGGGATATCTCCCGAGTCCCCCGAGAGTTTGCGTTTTGCGGCAGCTGATGTTGAAGTTCGATTGTAAAATGATAATTACTAAGAAAAACAAAGCAAAACACATTCAGAATTATAATTTTTTGTTATTTCACTGATGTTGAGTTGAGATTGCGGCGAATGTTTTTGCTTTTTTGTCTTACACCGATGATATTATATTAATTAATTAACGCCAATTCTCCGCATGAAGTGGAATATTTAATTTGCGTTTTTGTGGGGTTGTTAGCGCAGTGTAAAGCTGTTGTCGCTTCTATCAGGGAATATTTATGAGGGGAGATGACTTCGTTTCGCTTTGTTTTAATAAATTAATAATTTTCACGTTATAAATAAATACGTATATTTAAATATATGTATGTATTTTGTTTGTTTCGTGATTGCTTTTTTGATGACGATTTTGCAATTTTTTCTGTTAAACAATTACAGAAGCTTTTTTTGTTGACAAAAAATTATTTCCGGTAACAGCAATAATTTTTTTTGAATAATTTCACAAAAATACATATGTCATTGACTTTTCAAAACATAACATCGTTGTAGCACAGTGGGGTTGTTTTTTGCAGACAAATTGGTCGTAATATAGGAACTTCTGAACTCTTTGAGAATGAAATTTATAGGTTAGGTTCAAGAGATGAGACGTGGGATTCCCATGTACTCATACACTTAAGCCAGTAGATCAGCCTGTTTAGTTTCAGTAAACTACTTGTTTTCTTCCTAAAACCGCCCATTTTTCTCTGGACTGAAGGTACAGTTTTTAGAATTACAAAAGATTAGGATAAGTAAAGGAGTGGCTTCATTTGTGTGGAGGGAAACAAAATGCTGATGTTCAAAGCTTACACTGAAAAAAAAATGTCATAAAATTAAAGAAATGCTCCAAATACGTCCTTAGTCTTCAAAATAAGTAAATTTTGTACTTAAAATTAAGAAAATGTACTTAAAATTAAGTAAATTACTTAATATTATTGAAATTATCTATATTTTAAGTACAAAATGTACTTATTTTAAAAACTAATGACGTCTTTGGAGCATTTATTTAATTTTATGAAATTTTTTTTTCAGTGTATGTGAACATTTGGCCAAAATTGTCGAAATTATTTCCGATTTAATAAAAAATTCATTCATTTATGACGTCTGATAAAAATGACGGGGCATTTATTGACTCATGGTCGATCTGGTAAAAAATCTAGCACTGCCAATTTTATTGAAGATTTAGCTGATTTTTAGAGGTTATTTCGGTAGAGGATCGCTCCTAATTTGGCAATCGCGTAAACGAAATATTTTGGGATTTTATTTTTGAAATCTCTCTGATAAGTAATATAGAAGCCGTAAACTTTTTGTGCAAAATGGTCCATTTGTGTGAGAGGTACCAGAAGGGGCGTGGTTATAACGACAATTTTTCACGGCACTACGAGTATATGTACTGTTAAGGTATTAAACTCCACAAAATTTTAAGTATTTGTATGGACTGGAATCAAAGTTATAAGCAGTTAACTTATTGTGCAAAATGGTCCATTTATACAGGAGGTACCAAAAGTGGCGTGGCAGTAACGCCCACTTTTTTACGGTAATGTAGGTACCAAAAAATTACTACACTTCACATAATTTCAAGTATTTGTATGGACTGGAATTAAAGTTATATGCCGTTAACTTTTTGTGCAAAATGGTCCATTTGTATGGGATATAACAAAAGGGGCATGGCAACTTCGGCCATTCTTGTCAAGAATATAGCGACACAAGAAGTAGTAGTATAGAAGTTATGAGATAATCACACGCTGAAAAAAATCGCTTCTGTAGTGTATTGTCCCAAACATATTCGGCTTGAAGCATATATATGTTTATGGTAGACTCTAAATATATAATATTTGGTACACACAAAAATTATATATTTGGGAAGATGTTGTTCTAAACAAATCCTTGTTATCACCCTAATACCTTTTATTTGGGATTTTAATTCCGAAACAAAAATGTATTTAAATTTAAGTATACCGAAAATATCGAACCTTAATTGTGTTAAGTTTTTCGGTAATTTAATGATAATTTTTTAGAAATTTTTAATTGAAATCGTATAATTTTTGATAACATTAATTTACTCGAAGGATTGAAAAAAATGCTGACATGAAATACCCAGAAATTTTAAATGAGTCCCTTAAAACAGAATGCAATGCTGCTAATGGTATTTTTGACTGGGAGAAATAATTAGAAACGAAGGAAAAATTAAATTAGAAAAATTCACCAAAGTTTTGAAAATCGTTCTTAAATTATATATATTTGAGGATATTCTGCTAATGGTATTTTTGACTGGGAGAAATAATTAGAAACGAAGGAAAAATTAAAAATTAAATTAGAAAAATTCACCAAAGTTTTGAAAATCGTTCTTAAATTATATATATTTGAGGATATTCTGCTAATGGTATTTTTGACTGGGAGAAATAATTAGAAACGAAGGAAAAATTAAAAATTAAATTAGAAAAATTCACCAAAGTTTTGAAAATCGTTCTTAAATATATATAATTATATATATTTGAGGATATTCCTAAACAATAATTTTATTGGTATATAAATACATATTTTATTTGAGAAAATTAGTTTGCAAATATATTTTCTTGTAATATATTAATATATGCGTTCCAAGTAAATTTTATTGATTTGCAAATAAAATTTATTTACTCAGAAATATAAAACATTTAAAAATTTGTGTTCCGAATATACTTTCTTTCGATTCAAACATATCAAAAAAAGGCGATTTTGCCCCGTGCAATATTTCACAAAATTTTGGTAAAAATTGAGATAGAAAAAAATATTGACACATACCTAATTTGAAGTCAATCGATTAATCCTGTGGAAAGTTATCGTGTGCACTAGCCAGACAGACAGACGGACAGGCCGACGGACATTGTTGAAATTACCAAAAATGGCCCAGAACGGATTTCCGCCAAATATTCTTGGGGTCTCTTCGATTTGTTACACTTTTGGTCACAATAGTGGGGGTATAAAAACCGGATTATGTTGAAATTCTCTTATTTCTACCAAAAGTGCTATGATTTCTCCTATGATTTATCCATATTTCTTCAAATTGGTACTGCTTTCTTCGTTAAGATACTAGCTTTAAAGACATTTTTTCGATTTTTTTCAATTTATTATGGTTTTTTTTCGTGCCGATAAAAAAAGTTTTTTTTTTGAAAAAAAAAACAAAAAAATCAAATTTTTTCCCCATACGTGACCCAGCGAAACGACGAACAAGTGTAACTTTTTTTTTTGACAGATATAAGTTTTTTGAAGAATCCCTGTGAGGGGTTGATCTGTTATTGATGTTATTTTTGAGTTTTCTCACTGTGAAGATGAGCTGAAGATCAAAGGGTTTGCTTCTAGGTGAAGGGAGGTATTTGAATAGTCAAGTGAAAAAGAAAGCGACCTTGAAACCCACCACTGCATTAGGTTTCATTGGTGGTAAATCAGATCTCCGGATGAATTGGTGTTGCTTTCAATAATTCAAACTTGCCTTTAAAAACCATCTCAAGTTTTCCTGGTAGTCAGAACACCCGCCGATTTTGGCTGTCACACATTGTTATTCATGTGAATTGTTTTGGGTAAAATTAAAGCAAATTGCTAATGTTGCCATGATCTTTTATAGCCCCAATTGCCATGATCTTTTATAGCCCCCATTGTGTGGGGGCTATAAAAGATCATGGATCTACGATGGTCCTTTTTGTTGTAAATAGTTTTAGGTACAATTAGGGGAGAATTGACAAAATTCTTAATAAAAGAAAAATTTTATAACGAAAAGGAATAAGTTATAATATGTATGTAAAGGGTTTTCCACCAAAAGGTGTTATTTTGGTATTCAAAGAAAAATTCCATTTATTGAGATAAATGATCGCATGTTTATTTCATAATAAAGAGGAAGGTATGCCGTTAATAATGAAAAACAACATCAGCCAAATGGGCACCACGACCACGCTTACGGGACCATATCCTTTTCATGAAATTTTCCATAAATGAATGAATCGAAAAGTAACTGCCTTATGTCCTCGATAGCCTCACGATTTCTATCTTTGAGGTTTTGAATCGACGCTGGGCTGTTGGCGTAGAGCTTATCTTTCACGTGGTTCCAAAGACAGAAGTCGCAAGGAGTTAAATCACAAGATCTCGGTGGCCAATTGTGATCACCTCTTCGAGAGATAACACGGTCCGGAAAGTTTTCCCGTAACAGAGCAATGGTTTCGTTGCTTGTGTGGCACGTAGCGCCGTCTTGCTGAAAGTAAACGTTGTCCAGATCAATACCATCCAACTCCGACCATAAAAAATCATTAATCATCTCTCGATAGCGCAATCCATTCACCGTAACTGTTGATCCAACCTCATTTACGAAAAAGTAAGGTCAAATGACCTTGCCGGTCCATAAACCGCACCAAACAGTCACAGGTTGAGGATGGAGAGGCTTCTCAACAATAACTCTTGAGTTTTCCAAGCCCCAGATGCGACAATTTTGCTTGCCACCGAGGTGGAAACGGGCCTCATCAGTCAAGATGATTTTTCGATGGAATTCCGGATCATTTTCATGCATTTCAAGGACCCAATCAGCAAAGAAACGACGTGTTAACTGAACTTTATAAGCCTTAAGACCCAAGTCTTTATGCTAGATACGGTGTAATAACGTTTGTGGAATGCCCAATTCCAAAGAACGATGAGGAATGGACAAACCTGGGTTTTCTTCAACACTTTGGGCTACAGCAGCAATATTCTCAGTTGTTCTTGAGCGACGTGCACGGGTTTTATTCTTCACATCACTAACTTGTCCCAACAGCTCGAATTTTTCCACCAATTTCTGTATTGCTGTCCGACAAGGTGCTTCACGACGACCCAAAAATGCTTTAGTTTTGCGAACTGTGACTGCAAGATTTTCACCATTTTTGTAGTGAATTTTAATAATTTCAATGCGTTGTTGCATGGTGTATGGTTCCATTTTTAGTAATGGCGTAGAAACTACTTGTCAAATGTCAGATAATAAAAGCTTCAAAAGTGACAGCTACCGAAATACCGGGTGATTCAAAATAACACCTCTTGTTAGAAAACTCGTTATAATGTTGGAAACATATTGAAAATTGGTGGAATCATTGTCCAAATGCTTACCTGATATAATGGCCACAATTATACTTATAGCAAATACTAATTTACTTATGTAGATTATAATGGACTTTATCAAAATAATGTAAAAAGCAAAATACTTTTTTGGGATTACATTTTTAACATATCTTAATTTTTTTATAATACCTTCGTCATTGCTGTTGCTACAGTGAATTTTAATAACAAGTAATATGAAATAATCGTATTTTTTAAAATAGGGATGCATGGTGCAATTTTAATTTTAAAATGCATTCGATTCCGAAAAGGCAAAATACTTTATTGATTCACTGTACACATATACATATTCTGCCCAATAGTTTAGAAGTTTTAATATTATTACCCTTTGTGCAATCATTATATGTGTTGCTTTATTCAGGTAATTTTCATGCTGAGGGGGTCAATGTTTCGTTTTAATGATTTAATAATTCTCACGATATACGAGTAAATAAATACATACATATATTAAAATTTTTTTGTCGATGCTTTTTGATGATAATTTTGCCATATGTTGTATTAAATAATTACACAATTTTTGTGATTGACAAGTACGTTACTTCCGGAAAGAGTATTATTGTTTCGTTTTTTGATTAATTGCTCAAAAATGTGTCATTGACTTTTGAAAATTTTAGGGTTGTCCATACACGATCGAATGTCCATACAGAAATCGAAACAAAAGTGAATTCGTGTTTTATTGTATTTTTATAAAAATTAGATTTTGTGTTTTGTTTCTTTCAATTGTCTTGTTTAGAAATATCAAATAACAAAGCCATTTGAGAGTGCGGCATAATTAAGTTGTTTTATCTGGTCTACATATTAATGAACAACAATGAAATTGTTGTTTAACACAATTAATATCAATTAATCCACACATGTGAAGTCATACGATAGACGCACAAACAATGCAACTATATTTTTCTTTGTAAAATATCACACTTCAATTTGTACACTCGAGGGCAAAATTGAAACGAAAAAAAAATATTTATACCCTACACCTCGCTGTGGTACATGGTATTATATCTTTGTATGTCCTCGATAGCCTCACGATTTCTATCTTTGAGGTTTTGAATCGACGCTGGGCTGTTGGCGTAGAGCTTATCTTTCACGTGGTTCCAAAGACAGAAGTCGCAAGGAGTTAAATCACAAGATCTCGGTGGCCAATTGTGATCACCTCTTCGAGAGATAACACGGTCCGGAAAGTTTTCCCGTAACAGAGCAATGGTTTCGTTGCTTGTGTGGCACGTAGCGCCGTCTTGCTGAAAGTAAACGTTGTCCAGATCAATACCATCCAACTCCGACCATAAAAAATCATTAATCATCTCTCGATAGCGCAATCCATTCACCGTAACTGTTGATCCAACCTCATTTACGAAAAAGTAAGGTCAAATGACCTTGCCGGTCCATAAACCGCACCAAACAGTCACAGGTTGAGGATGGAGAGGCTTCTCACACTTCAATTTGTACACTCGAGGGCAAAATTGAAACGAAAAAAAAATATTTATACCCTACACCTCGCTGTGGTACATGGTATTATATCTTTGTACATTTGTTTGTAATACCCAAAAGGAGATGATATAGATTGGCACACATGCTTTTTTGTATCCCTGCTCTCATTTGAACCGCAATATTTTTTTCGACACGCTCTAATATACATTTATTATTGACTTTTTCCAGCAGTGGGTGCTATATTTTGACTTCTATCATTTTGAAATTTGGCGAGCATCTGTTTCTTGGTATTTGGATGAACTGCGAATATGAAAAATATCGGTTCAGATTTATATATAGCCCCCAAATGTATATGCTTCTTCCGATTTGGTATCTAAACGCTATTTAAGTCACTATTTACACCTGAGTTTACTAAATTTGGCTCAAAGGAATTTTTTGACCCAAGAATATAGTTTGAGAAAAAATTGTTCACATTTAGATAAAGCTACCTTTGAACGATCCTTTCGATCTTTTATGATAGTGTCATTTAATATCATATTATTACGAAGTTTGACAGAGAGGAGTTTCATGGTAAGAAACGAAAAAGGGTGAAGAATATAGGTTCAGATTTATATATGGGAGTTTCATGTCAATATGAGTGTACTCTTACTTTAGTCCTATTGGGTACACGCTGAAAAAAATCGCTTCTGTAGTTTGTTGTACCAAAAATATTCGGCTTGAAACATATATATATGTTTAGGGTACACTCTAAACGTAGAATATTTGGTACACCCCAAAATAATACAGGGTGGCTGATATGTATTGCAACCAACTTCAGGTTGCTATCATTTCTAAACCGCTAGTCTGATAGCTGACAGATTTATTTATTTATACAGTTCATTTTATTGTTTACAAGCTTACAAAAGCATTTTGATCTATTGCATTCAGAAAAAAGTTATTCGTGATGGAATTCAAGCGTGATAGTGTGATTGCTTTATATTTGAGTGGAAAAACACGAATGGCTATCGTTAGAGCCCTCCAGCATTTAAATGTGAATAAATCTTTTGTTTCTCGTACCATTGCTAGTTACCGTGATACTGGCAGTGTTGCATCGCGTCCAAAAAGTGGACGAAAAAAACGGTAACAACACCAGAAATGATCCGAAAAGTGAAGGCCAGATTTGATCGAAATCCACGCCGCAGTGGTAGAAAAATTGCTCGTGAGATGAACATATCGCGAGAACGGATACAACACATATTAAAAAATGAGCTTGGACTTAAGCCATTGAAGTTCCAAAAAGTGCAAGAGCTCACCGATGCACAAAAAAAAGTTAGACTGGAAAGAGCCAAGGAGTTGCTTCGCTTGCACGAAAGTGGCCAGTTGCCGAATTTGGTTTTCTCCGATGAGAAGCCATTACAAATTGAGCAGTTTGTGAACAAACAAAATGATCGGGTTTACCTGCCAAAGAGGTCAGCTGCAAATTTACACCTTCGAGTGGCCACCAGAACTCAAGCGCCGCCGATGGTAATGGTGTGGGCCGCCGTAACGGCCGATGGTCGCTCCCCGACCATGAGGTCAAAATAAATGCCGAATATTATCGGGAAAATGTCCTAAAGACAGTATTGAAGCCCTGGGCAGACAAACATTTCGGCCGCAGACCATGGACATTCCAACAGGACTCAGCACCATCGCACTCAGCACGCGTCAACCAAGAACGGCTTAAAAAGGAGGTTCCTCGCTTCATTTCTACCGCACAATGGCCACCAAGATCTCCGGATCTCAATCCGTTGGACTTTTGCGCCTGGGGCATTTTAGAGAGTAATGTTCGCACTAAAAAATACCAAAGTATCGATCATCTCAAGACGGCGCTTCGCCGGGAATGGGCCAAAATACCGCAGAGCCACTTTCGCGCAGCGTGTGATGGCTTTGTCGGCCGTTTGAAGGCCATAATTCGTGCCAAAGGTGGCCAATTCGAACAAATCTAAACTGTTTCTAAAATTTTATGTTATTTCCGAAATTTTTTGCTTTTGAGCAATAAAATTAAAAAAAAATTAAAAAAATATAGCGCTTTACTTTGTTACATTACATATCAGCCACCCTGTATATTTGGGAATATGTTGTTCTAAACAAATCTTTGTTTACATCCCAATATATTTTTATTTGGGACCATTATTTCCAAATATTTATTTGCATTAAGGTATTCGGAAAATACCTTAATAGTGTAAAATTTTTCAGTAGTTTAAAGTTAATGTTTTAGAAATTGTTAATGTTTGTAAAACAATAAATAATAATAATAACTGAAATCGTATAATCTTGGATCAAAATAAATTACTTGGAGGATTGACAACTAATGATGGCTTCAAATTTAAATGATTGATTTAGAAGAGAAGGAAAACTTAAAACTGAAATTCGAAAAAGTCAGCAAAATTTATGAAAATCTTTTTTAAATACAATATATTTGGAGAAATTCCTAAACAATAATTTTATTTGTATTTAAGCACATATTTTATTTGTGAAATTTAGTTTGCAAATATATTTTGTTGTAATACGAGTATATTAATATATGTGTTCCAAATATATTTTATTGATTTTCAAATTAAATGTATTTGCTAGGAAATATATAATATTTAAAAATTTTTGGTCCGAATTTTCCTTCCATTCAAACGTATCAAAAAAGCGATTTTGCCCCGTGTAGTAGTTGTGACACAAAATCTCAACGAGATCGCTTAAGGACTCTCCGCGGTGGAGGGTATTGCATTTTAACATTTTGGCCAAACGGTTTTTTTACACATCCATATAAGAATTACCTGTTGTATTTTGTAATTGCGAACAATCAAAACAAGTCTACCTGTTATGCCTCTCATAAACAAACTAAACTAAACACAAACAAACTCAACTAAGAGCATATGTTCGAGACAAGTGTGCCAACATAAACAAACGCTAATCGAATGCACCTAGCCCGATAAATTTCAAAATTCACCTTTTCTATTGAACAGACCTCGTATATACCCCCCGACTCTGTATATATTGGGGCTATACACAAGACTGAACAAATTTTCTTCCTGCTTGCATTATTTGTTTGTGTATGAAGATACTTCCCTTTGGCAAATTTTAAATAAAGCGTCGATAACAAGTCAGATGGAACGTTTATATGTATGTATATGTATATCTAAATCTGAATCGATTTTCATTAAATTTGACGGTGTTTGTTTTTGGATCAATAAAAATTTGGGGATGCTTAGATATAAAAAAATGTGACTTCTTTAGCCCTGAGCTGCCACCGCAGAGGTAAATATGTATATATGGGGTTATATCTAAATCTCAACCGATATCTCTAAACTTCCGCAGAGTCAATTCATGGCCCAACTACATTTTATGAAGATCGGTGGAAAAATTCGACTTCTGTGTATATATTTTGGGCTATAAATCTGTATCTATTTTTTTTGCTCAAGAACGGAAAAGGATATACTCGTATTTATAAAATATTGTGTTTATATTTTTTCCGGTGTATTACTCGTATTGACAATAAAAAGGTAAAATTAAAAACAAATTTTCTAAACCGATATGAACAACAACTAAGGATGTGTCCTATCTCCACTACTTTTCAACATCGTACATAATGCCGTGATGATCCGCGTATCTCAAAATAACAGAGAAATATCGTAGGGATTAAAAGGCAACATTTTAGATCTTGAGTATGCCGATGACATCTGCCTCCCTGATCATAAATACACGCAATAGTGGTATGCTGAGTGACATCAAAAAGGATACTGCGCTAGCTTGGCTGTCTGAGGAGGTACTTTTCAAAACTTGACTATTCCACTTTTACAGAAATGATTTTTTTCTTCTTTTTTTGCTTGGTTGCATTGATTTCAATACTCAGCGAAAATAAAATTTTGCGAAATATTTTTAATTACACCGGAAAAAAGAAATAAAAGGCATGGTTTCATCAAAAGTAGATAATTCCACTTCAAAATGACATTACCCATTTCAAATACACATTTTTGGAACAAAATATGATTAATCCAGAAGTTAATTACCAATTTTTTCTAAATTGAAACATAACATGTTTTATCCGCAAATTTTTCAGTCAGAACTTAAAGTTCTTAATGTACAAAACCCGTGGCCTCAATGTGTCCGTAAGAATTAAACTCGGCTAAGTTATGTGATTTTACAAGTATTACTAAGCCGGTTGTTGTGTCGGCTAAGTAATGTAACACCACTACGACAAAGATAAAAATCTTAACATAATTGCAACATTGGGACCCAATCTTTTAGTCCAGAAACAACAACGCACAGATGTCATTAGTACATAAGGGTCCAATCTTTTTTTTAAAGAACGGCTGAACAGCCCAGTTATCCACTTAAGTCCACCTCCGGGACTTGGCATTATTAAGAAATTGAAGTAAAAGAAACAATATCATTAAAAATTATGAAAATTAGTTCGTATTTTATTAGAAATTAACATTGCATATTTATATATGCATTATTTTATTTAAAGCCCCAGGTTATTTTAATTAAGAATAAGATTTCTGATACAAAACTAGTTTTAGAAAAATAACATTAATCCACAGTGGTTTGAATCGAAACATGATTATTCCTCTGGAGCACATAACAAAACTAGATTATTCCAAACAGCCGCGTCAAATCTTGATTATTCCATTTCAAATTTTGGTTTTATTCAAAATATATTAGAGGTACATTTTTGAATCCTATACAGTGCAATGACTAATCTTGACGTCTTTCATAATGCACCAAAATTTCGGGTTAAATACATAGGGCCATACCTATAACGCTATTTTCTCAAATTGTGAAAAAACACAAAAAGTGGAATAGTCAAGTTTTGAAAAGTACCTCGTCGTCTATGAACTTACCAAAAACCAAAGCAATGCGCATAGACATGAACAACACCAAACAAATATTTTAGGTGTCAACCCTATCGACAAGATGGAATCCTTCTGCTATTTAGGCAGCATAGGAGGTTCTGCTGAAGAGATCAGATGCTGAATAAATAAAGGAAGACCCGTATTTAGTTCTCTTGAGAACATATGGAGATCCACATATATCTTAAGAAACACAAAAATTGTAATATTAAATGCCAGCGTAAAATCGGTGATCCTTTACGGATACGAGACCTGGAACGTAGCTAACAAAGAACTACAGGCTTTAATGAAGCGATTTTTCGAAAATTTGGAAACGTTTATTATCGATTATTGCATACAATTTCATAAAGATTTGATGCAAATTGTGGCTCCTATACATCGTAAGTGCCAAATCACGATGTAAATATACATACATGGGGGATATCTAGACGATTCTCATGAAATATAGCAGATGCTTTTACTGCCTCATGAAATTGTCGTGCCCTAAGTTTCATAAAGATCTACCTAAAAATAAGTCGTATATACCGCTTAAGTATCAAATTGGAATGAACATATATAAGGGTGCTATATCAAAATCTGAACCGATTTTGACAAATTTACGCATCGTCCCTGATACCAAAAAAGTGCAATGTACCAAATTTTATCAAGATCTTAGTAAACTTGCGACATGTACTTTGCGAACAACTTAAGATGGACAGACGGATGGACTACTCGTAACATGGTTAAATCGAATTTATGGTGGGTCTAGTTCCATTATGTTTAGGCGTTGCAAACATCTTGTAAAAAGCCAAAACTGTGGTTTAAGAGACTCATCTAAGCCAAATTTGATCGGTTGGATAATTTTTCATCTCTAAAGTTTAGGTATAAAATCGGTATATGGGCATTTCCGCCGAATGGTCAACCAGGGTCGAAAAATAAAATGTTGGTAATCATCGAATTTTATTGTAAATAATTATAAAACAAGTAAGAAAGTTTCAGTCGGGTAAACCGACTAAGGTATACCCTCACTTTGTGAGTAATGTAATATTGAATATTACTCGAATTATTCTGTCAATTTGTGTGGGAGGTACCAGAAGGGGTTTATCAAATACACCTTTTTTTTGCTGAACATTAGATACTTTAAATTCATTGCACTGTGCCGACTTATAAGCATTTATGTGCACTGGTATAAACGTTATGAGACATTAAATTGTGGTATGATTTGGGCATTTTGTGTGGGAGGTACAAAGAGGGGCGTGGCAATAACGCCCATTTTTCACAGGGCTATAGACACTATAAAAACATTAATCTGTACAACATTTCAAGTATTTTTATACACTGGTTTTAATGTTATAAGCTGTTAACTTTTGGTGCAAAAAGGTGGGAGGTACCAAAAGGGGCGTGACAACAACACCCATTTTTCCCTGGACTGTAGGCAATATAAAAGCATAATACTGTACAAAATTTCAAGTATTTTTATACACTGTTATTAATGTTATAAGCTGTTAACTTTTGGTGCAAAATGGTGCATTTGTGTGGGAGGTACCAAAAGGGACGTGGCGACTTCGCCCATTTTTCTCGAGTTGATAACGACTAATAAGCTAATACTATGTGTGGAATTTCAATAGATTCGAATAAGTAGTATAGCAGTTATTAAAGAATCAATATTTCACAACATTTTAACCCTTTGTGGGGGAGGTACTAGAGGGAGTGGACCAATATGGCCCATCTTCGAACTTAGCCGGAGATAGAAAAAAATATTACCACATACCAAATTTGAGGTCAATCGGTTACTCCTTTCGAAAGTTATCGTGCGCACCAGCCAGCAGACACACAGACAGACAGACAAACAGACAGACAGACAGACAGACAGACAGACAGACGGACGGACATTGCTCATTCGACTTAAAATGACCCAAAACGGATTTCCTCCGAACATACTTGGGGTCTTAGGTCACTCCTTCGACGTGTTACACTTTTTTCCGTAGCAAATGATATATACCCTCGTCACACTAAAGTGAGGGTATAAAAATGAATACAAAATGTTTAAATTTTTAAAATATAATGGTTTTATAGCATATCTCAGTTGTTTTCATGAGAAAATTTGCCTAAAAACTGAAAAATTGTATTTTTTCCATTTTAAGCTACTTTTACAGACATTTTTATATTTAACCCACTTTTTACAAAATTTTTTTTCCAAAACCATCTTAGACAAAATAGCTTTCAAACAAAAGAACAAATTTTTAAATCGATCCAGTGGTTTAAGCGTCTATAAAACACATACAGGGTCTCCCATATTCGACGGACCCATCTGGCAACGCCATAACTTTTGACAGAGATGTCAGATCGCTTAATGACATACCGCGTTTGAAGCGTCAGTCCAAGCTGATTTTTACCATGGAACAATACACGCCACGCGAAATAGTTGAAATTTACATTCAACAGAAGAAGTCAATTGTGAAAACTCAACGTGCTTTTAAAATATTAAAAAATGTGAGAAGTGCGCCTTCTAAGAACACCATTAAGCGTTTATACGAAAAATTTTCGACTGGTGAGGCTCTTTCTAATCCGAAGAGGCCAAATAAAAGTCGACCAAGGCGATCGGCCGAGAATATCGCTGCCGTACGAGCCAGTGTTGAGAGGTCCCCAAGAACATCCCAAAAACGCCGTTCTCAGCAGTTGGGCATGGCTCGGTCCACTTTACAACGGATTATTCGCGTTGATTTGCATTTGTTCCCGTACAAAATTCAATTGACGCAAAGATTGTTGCCTGCGGACAAGCCTCGTCGATTGGAATGGGCCCAAAAAAAACATGGGTCCGTCGAATATGGGCAACCCTGTACATACATACAAACATTTTTCCATATTTATATATATAGATAGATAGATTATTTTACATATAAAAACGTATATTATGCTTGCACTCTTTCTACAAAATTTCTCTATTACAACCAACTAAGAAGAGAAAAATGCAAGGAGTCCAAAAAAAGTTCGATTAACGATTAATTTAACGGTTAAAACATATGGAAAAATCGTACGTTCGCGACCGGCACCTAAGCCAATTAGAAAAAAAACCAATAGAGATAATTTATTGTGTAAATACTCGATAGAAAGCTACATTAATCCTTTTTTAAAAGAAATTAATAGCTTCAGAATATTCCGTTCCTTTTCGCAGATTTTTGCATGTTACTAGATTCAGCCAAAGTTGACTTCTATTTCGCGTACGTTCGTGACCACATGTTTATTGCTATTATTATGAAAACTAAAATTCGATGAAACCCATCTTTTGCACCTAACATAGAGCTGCCAACATGCTATCAAATCACCAAAAAAAAAATGCGGGGAAATTTTTTGTTTTCTATATTTTTTGTACATCAAAACGTACGTTCGCGACCTGCGGAAATGTCCATATATGAGGCCATATGGAAATGTTTATAAATTTGTTCTTTAAAATTTGATTGTATTCCCTCTTTGATAAACAAATACTTTTCTTCCATATTTCATATCAATATATCCATTACATAGAAAGCTAAGTCAAAACAATTAGTTTTTTAAGGAGAGACGATGAAAGTATTATGTTCTAAATATTATGCACTTCATTGTGCATTTATGTTATATGCATATCGCTCATCTACTTCAATAGCGTCACATCTCAAAAGTGCATTTTACAAAACGAGTAAAATTAAGTCAGTTTAAACAAATAACTAATAAGAAAAAAGTTATTTAAAAATATTATATTATTTAAAAACATTACAATTATCTGCAGTATGATTGTGTTCCCATAAACTAAAATGCTTTAAGTTTATTTTAGAGAAATTTGTCAATTTCGTTTTTTTTCTAAGGTATCGTCTTATATTTTGAATTATGCCACTCTTGAAGTAAATAACCATTTATAGTTATGTGAGCTTGTTGATACGAGTGTGTATAGTAATATTTCTAATTATATGTACACACACATGCACACATAGATATACTCGTACTCGTATATCATAGATATAAATGTATTTCTGTTGCAATTTAACATTAGATTTATTATTGCATGCTTGTTGCGTTAATTTGTTTTAATTAACGCTGACAAATGTTTTTGAAATATTATAAATTATATCTGTGAATTAAATAGTGCACATAATTTACAAGTAAATCTTGCTTAAATAGTGTCATATGGTCATAAATTGAAATGTTTAAACAGACATTTAAAAACGTTATACTATTCCGTATTGTGGTTTTTACCTCATAAAGTAATACACTATGAGATCAGTTTATTGAAATTCTTATGTAAAAAAAAAATCAGTTTTGAAGAAAGTAAAAGATATGTTGTCACGTGCACTGTTTAGTACATAACAACTAAGAAATTTTAGTCGGTAATTAATGTATACCCTCACATTGTGAGGGTATATGAGGTTAATTTGTACGTCTAATTATAATATTATTATAATTAATTATAATAATATCTAATTATAATATTATTATATTTGTAAATATAATTTCCACAATTCCGAAAATAAATTCGAAAATCCCCCAAAAAAAGGGAATTTTTTGGGTTTTCCCCAAAATCTGTTATACTAAAAGCCGCGCTCAAACTTCCTTTTGCAGTTTATCGTATAACACATTTCTACATATAAAAATGGTAAAGGTTTTCATATCCAAGTTTTCCCGATTGTCGAAAATTTAGCCATGTTTTGAAATTTTCGTAAACAATTGTGTAATTTGGAGCAGCGAGCCAACACTATTAATACAAATTGTTGACTCGTTCTTTTCTCGAAAATATTATCCAGGAAGTGTCCTTATAGGACATAAATATGTTATACTTTTTTTTAAAAAACTCAGATTTTCAGATTCCCTTTGCAGCTCAACTTACAACACCTTACCACATATAATTATGTCAAAAGTAACATTTTAGCTTTGCGATTGGAGAAAATTTGGCTTACTTTTGAAATTTGGGTTAAGAATGGTGTAAATTGGAGAAAGTTGTTAACAATACCCGTGAATATTTTTGACTCGTTCTTTCTTTGAGAACATTCTCTGGAAACTTTCCTTTAAGATGATAGTAAATATGTTATACATTTGTTAACTATCTTCGAACTCGAAAATCGTTCATTCCATGTCAAACCGAACACATTTTTTGGGTCACCTTTCCCGATTTCAAAATAATTTGGCATATCGATTCTCTGCTCAAAACAAAACATTTTATAGTTGTCGAAAAAAATTACAAAAAAATTTTCCAGATGTTATTAGCATCTGAAATCTGAGAAAGTAGGAAAATCACAAATTTGTCGAGAAATTGTTAATTTGTTGAAACATTTCTGCACATAATTTATCATAAGTCGGGAGGACGGGATGAAGTGTTCTACAAGAATGTTGGCCATGAACTATTACTATATAAGTACACGCTGAAAAAAAATCGCTTCTGTAGTATATTGTTCCAAACATATTCTGCTGGAAACATACATATGTTTAGGATACAGTCCAAATATATAATATTTGACACTCACAAATATTATATGTTTGGGAGGATGTTGGTCTAAACAAAATTATGTTTTCATCCTTATATTTTTTTATATGGAAATAATATTTCCGAAACAATGAATAATTTGTATTTAAATATTTTGGCTATGTATAGATGCCTTAATTTAGATTTTTTAGAAATTAAAGGTTAAAAATTACAAATTTTATATGTTTGTAAAATTCTATTAAAATTTAAATCGTATAATCTTTGGTAACGAAAAATAGCATTGATGGATTGACAATTAGACTATTTATAAATTCAAAATTAGTGCTGTAAAACAAAAGAAAATGCTGCTTACTACATTTTTAACTATAAAGTACGAGTATAACACGAAATTTGGGAAAAAATAAAATTAAAAATTAACAAAGTCAGCAAAGTTAAAATATTTTTTTAAATGTAATGTATTTGGATGAATTCTTAAACAATATCTTTGTTTGTGTCTAAACACATATTTTATTTGTTACAGTCAGTTCGCAAATATATTTTGTTGTAATATATTAATATATGCGTTCGAAACAAAATTTTTTGATTTTCAAATAAAATATATTTGTTCAAAAATATATAATATTTAAAAAATTTGGTTACAAGTATATTTTCTTTGAATTCAAACATATCAAAAATGGCGATTTTCCTCCGTGTATATGTCATAACACACCAAAGCCCAAAACATAACACAAACACCAGCATACAGTCAAAAGCACGTATGAGTTCAATTAATCTTATAATTAATGTTATGTATACGACACAGTGGTCGACCAGATAACATTGCTGCACGAACGGCAAACGATTGTTTTGAATTGCTAGGTAGTTTTTCAGCTATATGGTACACTTTTACGTGGCCTTTTCTCAGGAAAACTAATCTACAAATTTTTACATTATGAAAAGCTCTTTATATTTGACCTATAAGTACATGTATTAATCGGCGACCGATAATACGCCTTTTGGAAAATCGCCATTATTGATATGTTTGAATTGGAAGGAAATATATTTGGAACTAACATTTTAAATATTATTTATTTCTGAACAAAAATACATTTTACTTGAAAATCAAGAAATTTGGTAAGACACGAATATATTTATATATTATACAGGGTGGCTGATATGTATTGCAACCATCATGATCCGTAAAGTGAAGGCCACATTTGATCTAAATCCACGCCGCAGTGGTAGAAAAATTTCTCGTGAGCTGAACATATCCAGAGAACGGATACAACACATATTAAAAAATGAGCTTGGACTAAAGCCATTGAAGTTCCAAAAAGTGCAAGAGCTCACCGATGCATAAAAAAAAGTTAGACTGGAAAGAGCCAAGGAGTTGCTTCGCTTGCACGAAAGTGGTCAGTTACCGAATTTGGTTTTCTCCGATGAGAAGCCTTTCCAAATTGAGCAGTTTGTGAACAAACAAAATGATCGGGTTTACTTGCCAAAGAGGTCAGCTGAAAATGTACACCTTCGATTGGCCACCAGAACTCAAGCGCTGCCGATGGTAATGGTGTGGGCCGCCGTACCGGCTCGTATTCATCGACCATGGGGTCAAAATAAATGCCGAATATTATCGGGAAAATGTCCTAAAGACAGTATTGAAGCCCTGGGCAGACAAACATTTCGGCCGCAGACCATGGACATTCCAACAGGACTCAGCACCATCGCACTCAGCACGCGTCAACCATGAATGGCTTAAAAAGGAGGTTCCTCGCTTCATTTCTACCGCACAATGGCCACCAAGATCTCCGGATCTCAATCCGTTGGACTTTTGCGCCTGGGGCATTTTAGAGAGTAAGGTTCACACTAAAAAATACCAAAGTATCGGTCAAAGGTGGCCAATTCGAACAAATCTAAACTGTTTCTAAAATTTTATGTTATTTCCGACATTTTTTGCTTTTGAACAATAAAATTTAAAAACAAGTAAGAAAGTTTCAGTCGGGTAAACCGACTAAGGTATACCCTCACTTTGTGAGTAATGTAATATATAACATTACACCAATAAATCTGTCAATTTGTGTGGGAGGTACCAGAAGGGGTTTTCCAAATACACATATTTTTCGGTAAACAGTACATTCTTAAATACATTGCATTGTGCTGAACTATAAGCGTTTATGTGCACTGGTATATTAAAGTTACGAGCTATGTAATTTTGGTATGATTTGGTCATTTTGTGTGGGAGGTACAAAAAGGGGCGGGGTGATAACGCCCACTTTTTACAGGACTATAGGCACTATAACAGCATTACACTGTACAAAATTTCAAGTATTTGTATGCACTGGTATTAAAGTTACAAGCCGTTTACTTTTGGTACGAAACGGTCCATTTGTGTGGGATGTACCAAAAGGGGCTGTACAATAATGCCCATTTTTTACCGGACTATAGGCGCTACAAAAACATTATACTGTAGAAAATTTCAAGCATTTTTATGCCCTTGTATTAACGTTATAAGCAGTTAAATTTTGATGCAAAATGGTCCATTTGTGTGGTAGGTACCAAAAGGGGCATGCCAACTTCACTCATTTTTCTCGAGTTAATAGCGACTAATATACTAATATTATGTGCAGAATTTCAAAAGATTCGAATAAGTAGTATAGAAGTTATTAAAGAATCAATATTTCACTAAATTTTAACCCTTTGTGTGGGAGGTACCAGAAGGAGTAGACCAATATGGCCCATCTTCGAACTCATCCGGAGATAGATCAAAATATTACCACATACCAAATTTGAAGTCAATCGGTTAATCCTTTCGAGAGTTATCGTGCGCACCAGCCAGCAGACACACAGACAGACAGACAGACAGACAGGCAGACAGACAGACAGACAGACAGACGGACGGACATTGCTCATTCGACTTAAAATGACCCAAAACGGATTTCCTCCGAACATACTTAGGGTCTTACATCACTCCTTCGATGTGTTACACTTTTTTCCGTAGCAAATGATATATACCCTCGTCACACTAAAGTGAGGGTATAAATATAGCGCTTTACTTTGTTGCATTACATATCAGACACCCTGTATATATTAATATATTATTAATAATTATACACAAACAAAATTTTTGTTTTAGAATTTTTCCAAATATACTCCTATGACTGATATAAACGTTACTTATTTTTTCGAATTTTAGTTTTATTTTTTCCTAGATTTCGTGTTATAAAGGGTTTTCCCAACAAGAGGTGTTATTTTGGTATTCAAAGAAAAATGCCATTTTTTGAGATAAATGATCGGATGTTTATTTCATAATAAAGAGGAAGGTATGCCGTTCATAATGAAAAACAACATCAGCCAAATGGCCACCACGCTTACAGGACCATATCCATTTCATGAAATTGTCCATAACCAAATCGCAAAGTGGCTGTCCTATGTCATCGATAGCCTCACGAATTCTATCTTTGAGGTCTTGATGCGACGCTGGGCTGTTGGCATAGACCTTATCTTTCACGTGGCCCCAAAGGAAGAAGTCGCAAGGTGTTAAATCACAAGATCTCGGTGGCCAATTGTGATCACCTCTTCGAGAGATAACACGGTCCGGAAACTTTTCCCGTAACAGAGCAATGGTTTCGTTGCTTGTGTGGCACGTAGCGCCGTCTTGTTGAAAGTAAACGTTGTCCAGATCAATACCATCCAAATCCGACCATAAGAAATCATTAATCATCTCTCGATAGCGCAATCCATTCACCGTAACTGTTGATCCAACCTCATTTTCGAAAAAGTAAGGTCCAATGACCCCGCCGGACCATAAACCGCACGAAACAGTCACACGTTGAGGATGGAGAGGCTTCTCAACAATAACTCTTTTGTTTTCCGAGCCCCAGATGCAACAATTTTGCTTGTTGTAACTCATTACCAATGGCTGGTTGAGATTTTCCAGCTGAATACCAAAACAATAATGTGAAGCGTGTAAAGGCTCGATGATATTATCCACTCCAAGGAAGCTACATTGCACAATCTTTATATATAAAATCCTTTGTACGTTTGTTAGTAACGCATGTTCTCCCGAACCAGAAAAGCGAATGGACTGAAAATTGGACAATATATACAGTTTGGGGTTATTTTTAGAATGTTTTAGAATTATTTTCACCGCGATAAAGTGCGGAGTGGTCAAGTTATTTGCAAAAATTGGCATTTCCAGACCGCTTTGAATGAAATTTAAAATATATATGTGGTTTGTCTTGATAATAGTTGGTATGTATGATTCTAACCGGTAGATGGCGCCTTAGTGGACATATGGTCAACATACATTTTGTTTATGATTTTTTCCTGAAACTCGGGATGTATGCATTTTGAATGAAATATCAATGAGTAACAGACCAATGCATCCGAAACAGGACGGACAAGACAACGTCCGCTGGGCTCAGCTAGGACAATATATTTTTCAAAAAAAATAAATGTACTGAAGTTTCACCAATTTCAAATGAGATCCCCTTGAGATAAAAAGAGATTTGAGTCGAACTTCGTTGTGATCCAGCCAACATTTAGACCTGTAATTTTAGTATAACAATAGGCAAATGTATGACTGGACATGACTTTTTTGTCTACTCATCAAAAAGCTGTAGTAGCTATGTATTTGAAATTTGTCATGAAGAATAATTTGAACCAATATAAAAACATAAAAATCATTACTGAATATTACACGTTGAAAAAATCGCTTCTGTAGTATATTGTCCCAAACATATTCTGCTTGAAATATACATATTTTTAGGGTATACTTAAAATATATAATATATGACACACACAGGATAGGATATTCTTCTAAACAAAAACATGTTCCCGTTTTATCATTTTTTATTTGGAAGTAATATTTTCGAAATAAATATTATTTTGTATTTAAGTATTTTTAATTTAAAGATAATTTTTTTATTGTTCATAAGTTCGAAGTAAATTTTTTTGTATTAATTTTATGTTTGTAAAATTCAATTAAAATATAAATCGTTATAATCTTTCGTAACTATAAACTGCATTGATAAAAATTGATGAATTGGAATACTTATAAATTAAAATTTATTGATGTTATGCAAAAGCTAATGCTGCTAAAGGCATTTTTAACTATAAAGTTTAACAGGAAATCTATGAAAAACTAACTAAAATTCGAAAAAGTCAGCAAAGTTTTAAAAACTTTTTTAAATAAAACATATTTGAAAAACATCTTAAACAATAACTTTGTGTGTGGGTAAAAACATATTTTATTGTGAGAGTCAGCGCGCAAATAATATATTAATATAAGTAAATGCGTTCCGAAAAAATTTCATGATTTTCAAATAAAATTTATTTGTTAACAAATATAATATTTAAAAAATTCGTTTCCAAATATATTTTCTTTCATTTAAAACATACACACAGAATACAGTTTGGTTGCCTCAACCGAATTATTTGCCAACCGAATTTTGGTAATTCTGTCTGCTATCATGCGATTCCATCAGGACAACCAACAATTTGGTTGTTGACAACAATCATATTTGGTTGCGCCAACTACGAAAATGGTGGCTAAAATTATCTGTTGTATGATGCCACAACCAACTGTTTTAAAAAATTGGTTGTTCTGACAATTTGTCAGTCATATACTACAGACAATTAATTAAAAACAGTTTTCATTAATTTTTATTCTATATATTGAACAAAAAAAAAAAAAAACAATTCATAACAAAATTAAGAATCTCATATTACAAATTCATCGCTATTATGAGATGTGGAAATATTTGACACAAATTTTAATACACGAAAAAAAAACACAAAACTTGTATGCAAATATCGCTTAACCCTGTTCTTTCCATTTCAGGATAGCTGCTTTTCTTTTTTATTTATGTAAAACATTTTGCACAACATATTCTGCATTCCACACATTATTATCCACACGAGATTATTTTTGACTGTATACCGTTCTTGAACAAAACGTTGAAGATTTATTTATGTCGAGTAATTTTATTTTTTTATGGTTTTCTCACTGTGGAGTTGAGCTGAAGATCTAAGAGTTCCTTCAAAGTGAAGGAAGGTATTTTGAATAATTAAGTGAAAAAGAAAACGACCTTGAAATCCAACATCAACCAATGCATGACGCGTTTCTTTGGGGCTTAGTCAACTCTTCGGATGCAGTAATATTGTTTTTGGCCTGATTATCTTGTCATCACTTCTACTTATACGACACTTGTCATTACTTCTACTTATACGAAAGTTATTCCAAATTTACATATAGGAATTAATTTGAAGTAAGAGCAATCTCAAGTCAATCGCCTGCCGCCGTAGTTCTTTTTCCCTCGACCATTCAAAGTTGTTTTTGTTGTTGGTAAATGATTTGTTTACACAAACAACAGATTACGTTCTTATTTTTTGTTTGTCAAGTATCAGCAAAAGAACAGCAACCAATCTTTCGGTTGTATTTCCCAAAATACATCTTATTATTCTAAATTGGGGAAATTATTGGGATAACCATAAAATGATTACTTATTAATAGTTTTTCTGTTGTAGTAACCAATTAATCCTTGCAATAATAATCTTTGGTATATTGATAAAATTTCTGCTGTCAAGAATAATGGTACTATAATGAAAACTTAAAGGTGTTACCAAAACTAACCTAGTGTCAATGAAAAAACAATCTTAAATTGATTGACACAACCATCGAATTAGTTGCAATAATTTTCATTTGATCGCATCCATGTTATTATTGTTGTTTCAACTATTCATATATAAATACCACCGACACACGGTGTAGGCAATATACTTTTTGTTGCTAATACTATTTTTTTTATTGTTACAATCGAATGAGCAATGTCCGTCCGTCCGTCTGTCTGTGTACTGGCTGGTGTGCACGATAGATTTCGAAAGGAGTAACCGATTGACTTCAAATTTGGAATGCGATAATTTTTTTGTCTATCTATTTTTGTGCCTACAGTCCAGGAAAAGTGGACGTTATTGCCACGTCCCTTTTGGTACCTCCCACAAAAAGCAACATTTTGTACAAAAAGTTAACAGCTTACAACGTGAGCATTAATGCACGCAAATACAACAATACAAACGTTAATATATCAGTGCATATAAACGCTTATAATTCTATGGAATGTATTCAAAGTATCTGCTATTCAGTGAAAAATAGGTGTAGTTGTTAAACCCTTTTGGTACCTCAACAAAATTTTACAGAATAATTCGTGTAATATTCCATATTATATTACTCACAAAGTGAGGGTATACCTTAGTCGGTTTACCCGACTGAAACTTTCTTACTTGTTCTATACATACTTTTGTAGACAGAAGAGAACCATAATTTTTGATGTTATAAATATTGTTTAAAAATACAGTCAAATACATTGTACGCATTTGCAACCATTTTAGAAATCGAAATATTAAAAAGTGTGCGATATTAAAAAAATACCCTTTTTATTGTTATTTACATTCTAAGAAATTATCCACACTGTTGAATGAGTTAAAAAGCGTTCAACTTCGAATTTCATTTTATTACAATACAATTTAATTGTATTTGTCTTCATTATGATGCAACATACTTGTGCAATTAATAGTGTGTCATTCCATTATTACCATTAATTGAATTGTTTATGGAAATATGTTTGTTAACTAATAGAATGCGTCAAGTTTTGAAAAAGACAAAACAAACAAATATCCCAGTCTTTCGCTAGGAAACATTTGCAGCTCATGATGTTTTAACACTTCAATTGACGAAATTGTACTCATAGTATCTACGAGTATCCATAGGCAAGAAACAGTAACAGCAATGGCAACAACAACAATCACAACTGTGGCAATAACAATCACAATCAAATCTCAGCTTTTTAATTAAAAGCATATCAATTGCATTGCATTTGATTTCATAGCCGAGAACACAATGCGCAGAGTCCACGAATTGACAGACATCACTGCGGGACCAATTTTGTATAGAAAGTGTTAAATAATAGACGAGCATCGCACAGTGGGGGAATACACAAAAATAAATAGAAATACATTACCAATACTTAAATCAAAGGAAAATTATATTTGATCAAGTACGAAAATATGTAAACTACGTAAAAATTTGATAATCCCGTCAAAATAGTGAGCCAATAATGCATTTCTGGAAAATTTAAATTTAGAAATAATAAAAAAACAAGAAAGTATCAGCTGCTTTACGTGCGAACACCTCTAAATATCGTAGGAGTTAAATGTAATAGAGAAACCGGGATATTTTGATTTCCCTATATCTTCGGGGTTTGCCTAAGATCCATTACAGAAATTTCCTTTAAAATCATTTTATTTCAATAGACTGTTTGATATACACAGTGATTTTCTACCATCAAAATCTGACTTAAGAAATTTCAGAAATATTGTAGTCATCCAAAAAGTCAAGCAAAATTTTGGCTACGAGAGCGGTCCCAAAATTAGCAGACCTAACAAAGAAAACACAACAAATTTGGAAAGTTTTTTAATTTATTTCTAGTTTAATACACTTTTTCCAGCAATTTTTAATAGCTTCGATATCCTGTTTGTAGTAAGAACTGTCAAGCTCCTGAAAAGGCGCGAAGCCCTCAACCGCAACCTCCTAGTAAATCTTTTTCCCCCGTGCCATTTTTCAAATTTGGAAACAAAAATAGTCCAAGGGAGCTAAATCTGGCGAATAAGGCCCGAGCTGAAGCAATTCGAACTTTAATTCGTTGAATTTGGTCATCACAATAGTTGAAGTGTGAAATGGTGCATTGCCGTGATTGTGAGCAAACGCGGCAGCCATCTTGCGCACAGCTTTCACATCATCAAAATTTACGTCAATATGCGATATATAGCACTTTTTGAAATGCCTACGACTTAGGCTAGCTCACGAACCTTCAACCGACGGTCATCCAATACCATTTTGTAGATTTTGTTTTAACCATTTCTGGCGTGGTTGTAAACGAAGGACCAGACTCCCCCAAAGTTTATTCTAGCTCGGTTTTAATATTGGTTGGACTGAGTCCCTTTAAATTAAAGTTTGTATTACGTTTCGATGACACATTTTGTCTATGTTTACAAATTCACGGAGATCGTTTACTTTTAAGTGCTAAAAAGTACTAAACAGTGTGGGCCTTGGAACTTAATGCATATGTTTTAGAAGGTAGCCACTTTTCCCGAAAGTATTTTTTCAAACTACTACCGCCATTTATATGTCAGGTCGACTAATTTTGGGACCGCCCTTGTAAAGCAAGGAAATACGGTGTTAAGTTCGGCCAGGTCGAATCTTATGTATCCTGCACCAGGGGTCGCATTACACAGTATAATAATGCAAATAGAAATTATATCAAATATTCAAATAATGAAGGCTATCTATGTGAGAGTTATGTATGAGCCATGAGCCAGTTTTATTGCTGATGAGCCAATTTTATTGCTGATTGTATTTGAGCAAAATAATTTTGACCTTTGTATGAGGGTTATTAAAAAAATGTACCTATGATGATCGTTGTTCGTGTGATGTTTTCGGGATACATATCGATTAAAGTTAACAATTTTGAGTACCATCAGTTGACATTTTTGGTTTCATGTCATTAGGAAGGGAAATAATTCGAGCGCCTTGAATGGGAGCTATATAAAACATGAATCTATGACGACCATGACACAGTGGGTGGAATTAAAAAAGGAAATAATTCGCTCGTTTCTTTGCCAGCCAGTTTCTTTGGGACCGTACTCGTATCTTTCGGATGGGTTCGGTAATAAAATCTATATATATAAAATTGTTGCGTGATTGGCTGACTAATTGACCGACTGATCATCGCCCAGACCATATAGCTGAATCTAGAATCATGAAATTTGGTGGGAAGGTAGCTCTTGGGATGTAGACGAGCAATAAGACGGGATTTTTCGAAATTCGTACTACTACCCGCACAATGGGCAAAAAGGGTAAATATGGTACCATGGTATGGAATGAGCTAGAATCGTGAAAATCGGTGTGAGGGTAGCCCTTATGAGGTCGACCCAGAAATTGACTGAATTTTATTAAAATCCGAACATTTAGCTAGAATCGTAAAATTTGCTGCTAGAGTAGCTCTTGGGACGTAAACTAGAACAAGGAGCGATTTTTAATTTTAGAGGCACTGTGGGACAGAAGGGGATAAATATGGTACCACGGCCAACTTTAACGTCTAGAATTAGAATGGTGAAAATTGAAGCATGGGATATCCTTAGGACAATGGGTCGGTGTAGTCAGCTTTTTTTTTGTAATCGTACTTTTCGGGGCACAGTGGGGCAAAAGTGTAAAATAGGGTACAGTTGTTTAAAAACGTTTGATATGGTCCCATGGTTCTAGGGTAGCTTTTGTAACATAAACTAGAGATCGGAAGTGATTTTTGGAAATTCTAACTTTAAGAGGCACTTTGGGGCAAAACGGGGTTAATTATGATGCATTGGGGCGAAAATTAATCAATCTGGGAAAATTGGAACTTAAACTTGAGATGTGAAGAGCACAGTGGGTCAAAAACATTAAATACTGTATAGGGCAAAACTGGTACAGTGGATAAAATGTTATTAAATATGGAACAGTGGGCTTTAAGGGTTAAGTATGGTAGAGTGGGGACAAATTTTAAATACCGTACAGTGAGACAAAAACTGTTAAATATGGTACAGTGAGACAAAAAGGGTTAAATATGGCACAGTGGGGCAAAAATAGTTAAATATTGTAAAGTGAGACAAAATGAATTAAACAGTGTACGGTGGGGCAAAAAGAGTTAACTATGGTAGAGTGGTGAACATTTTTAAATATGGGACAGTGGGACAAAATGTGTTAAATGTGGTACAGTGAGACAAAAAGGGTTAAATATGGCACAGTGGGACAAAAAGGGTCAACTGTGGTACAGTGGGGCAAAAATAGTAAAATATGGGTCAAAACGGATTAAATATTGTACAGTGGGGCAAAAAGAGGGGTTAAGTATGGGAGAGTGGTGTCATTTTTTAAATATGGTACAGTGAGACAAAAAGTGTTAAATATGGTACAGTGAGACAAAAAGGGTTAAATATGGCACAGTGGGGCAAAAGGGTTAACTATGGAGGAGTGGGGCAAAAATGTATTAACTATGATACAGTGGGGCAAAAAGGATTAACTATGGTACAGTGTGACAAAAAGGTTAAATATGGTACAGTGGGTCAAATAGGAGTTAAGTATGGTAGAGTGGTGAACATTTTTAAATATGGTCAGTGAGACAAAAAGTGTTAAAAATGGTACAGTGAGTCAAAAAGAGTTAAATATGGTACAGTGGGGGCAAAAATTTATTAACAACTAGCGGACCCGGCGAACTTCGCCTCGCCCCAATTTAACGCCTTCAGATAAACTCCAGAGTGATAATAAAACACAGATAGTTAAAATTTTAATGCGATTTGTTTAAAAGGAATCGAAATCAGTAGAGATAAATCGAATCAGATGATAAACAACAAACAACGAAGACAGAAGACAGGCAACGTACAGATGACCGTGCGAAAAACAGGGAAATTCGAGATTAATTCCACAGACTTCCTACGATTTGTCTTGAGATTTATTGATTGTCATCGTAAAAGCCAATCGTACAGGGAACTGAATCCGCTTGAATTGGTATGAAAGATCAGTTGGAATAATCGGAATTCGTGGGATAAGGACTTCCTCTCCTTTGAATTTTCCCTTGATGATCGTCGCCTGAATCACATTGTCCATCAGTTTCATAATGGACAACCGCGAACTATGCACAATTTCGGATGATTCAGATTCCGCAACATGATTATGATCGATTCCACCTTCAGCGGTAAATTATGCGGCGGAGCTCCTGGCACATCAAGCGAGTTCGATTTTACTTTGAATAATAAAATTCATGCTATCGACGTCCTTATTCTTCGCTGCTAATATTGCCCGTTCACTAATCTAATCGAGATTTGGAAACACTTTGGTGATGAGTTCCTCGTTCGACGATGTGAACTCGCAAAAATTTGCCGGGAACAATATCAATGCAGTGGAAACATCAACAGTAATTTGGCCATTGCCAAGCGCCAACAGTTGTTTCGAGAATTCAAGAGCCGATGAGTCGTTCTGCAACGCGACTCTCATGTTCGTGGTCAATTTCAACTTCTTGACATGCCGCCACAAAGACCACGATTTCAGGCATGCATTAATTTCATCGGCAGTAGATTTCGGGATGACGGGAAGCGTAGATAGGAGTAGTAGATAGGAACAGTAGGAATCTCGCAAGAAATAGCAATTTTCGATTTTCCCAATTTTCCGACTTTTCCGAAGGTTTTTCCCAAAATTTTCTTTCGTAACAACCTTCTCCAGGCAAATACGAAGAACTGAAAAAAAATTGAGCCAAATCGGTCCAGCCGTTCTGACGTGATGCCATTACAAAGATGGACCGTTTCATTTTTATATATATAAGATGATACAGTGGGAAAAAAAGGATTAAATATGGAACAGTGTGACAAAAATTGTTAACTATGGTACAGTGGGTCAAAAAGGGACAGAAAAGTGTTAAATATGATACAGTGGATATGATACAGGACTAAATATGACACAGTGGGGCAAAAAGTTTTAAATATGTTACAGTGAGGCAAAGGGTTTAATATTGCACAATGGGACAAAAAGGAGTTAACCATAGTACAGTGGGGAAAAATAGTTAAAAATGGTAAAGTGGGACAAAATGGGTTAAATATGGTACAGTGGGCTAAAAATCGTTACCTCGGACACAGTGAGGCAAAAATTTCTTAACTATGGTACAGTGGGACAAAAATTACTAAATATGGTACAATGTGAAAAAATGGTTGACTATTGTACAGTGGGTCAAAAATGGTTAAATATGGTACAGTGGGTAAAATGGTTAAAAATGGTACAGTAGGACAAAAATGGTTATATATGGTACTGTAGGACAAAAATGTGTTAAATATGATTCAGTGGGCAAAAAGCGTTACATTTAGAACATTGGGCAAAAGCATGGAACATAAATATGAGTTAAGAATTCCTTTTTTTCAAATGTTATACTTTTAGTTAGTTTAAAATTTTTGTTCCGAGTGGTACATTGATTCATGGCCAGAGTGCGAAGCTTCTATGTTAACCGTGGGACAGAGCTTAGAAAAGCTTAGAAAGGCGCAAAGGCGCTCTTGGTATACCTTCTGTGGTGAAGTGGAAAAGGTCTCCGACGCCGCTAGGCTGAGGAAGATATTATCTGCTTCACCCTGTACAGTGGGATATTTACAGGATGAGGCAAATAACTGGACCAAAAACAGCGAGCAGTCGCTCAATGTACTGCTCGACACACATTTCCCGGGGAACTCTGTAACAGAACCCGAGGATCAGCAGGACCAACAAGAGTGCGAGTGGACTGCGAGCGTCGCTAGCTTCTTGACTGAGAGATCCAGAATAAGCTGGGCTATTAACAGCTTTGAGCCCTTCAAGTCACCTGGACCAGATGGCATCACTCCAGCAGAAATGCAGAAAATGTTAAAGTACATTATCCCCTGGCTGGAGAAAATTTATGTAGGCTGTATCAGGCTTTCATACGTCCCGAATCGATGGAGGGATACCAAAGTGGTATTCATACCTAAAGCGGGAAAGATATCACACACTAGGCCAAAAGACTTCAGACCAATTAGCCTATCCTCGTTCCTATTGAAAGGTCTGGAAAGACTTTTAGATCATTTCATTAGGGAAAACCTGGATACAAAACTCCTGTCGGGGAACCAACATGCTTACAACAAGGGCAAGTCTACTGAATCAGCCCTGCACGAACTTGTGAGCACTATCGAATCGTCCCTGCATTTCAAGGAATTCACCATAGTGGCATTTCTTGACATAGAAGGGGCTTTTAACAACATTCACTCCGATGCGGTAATTGCGGCACTCTCACAACTAAAAGTTAACACTAGTTTGATTAGACTAATTCAAAGTCTGCTCACCAGAAGACGCATAACAGCATGTCTAGGGTCCACAACTCTAACAAGGTATGTAAACAGAGGGACCCCGCAAGGAGGAGTACTGTCTCCACTAATTTGGAACCTAGCGGTGAATGAAATCCTGCTAGATCTAGAACGTTGTGGCTGCAAGGTCGTGGCATATGCGGACGACGTGGCAATCGCAGTGAGTGGCAAATTCGTAAACGTCCTCAGAGACATCCTACAGGTGGCTCTGAACAAGTTGGCTAGATGGGCCAGAAGCAGCGGTTTGGGCGTTAACCCCAACAAGACAGAATTGGTTCTCTTTACTAGGATGAATAATGTCCCACATGTGGACCCTCCACCTCGGATAAATGGAACAGATCTAGTCTTTTCTGAAAGTGCAAAATTTTTAGGAATAATTCTAGATAGGAAAATGTTATTTAGACCTAACGTTTTGAAACGTGTAAGGAAGGCCAACGTCGCCTTATATTCCTGCAAAAAGGCTGTAGGGTCGCGGTGGGGACTCTCTCCTAAAATCGTCCACTGGATATATATAGCAGTAGTTCGTCCAATACTGTTATACGGTATTGTGGTATGGTGGACGGCAACTGACAAACTAACCATTACCAACCTACTAACAAAGGTTCAGAGAACTGCCTGCCTGAGCATAAGCGGAGCCTTAAGGACTACAGCGACCGAGTCTCTACAAGCCCTACTCCATATACTGCCGATTAATATTGTGGCGAGAGAAGTTGCAACCAAAGCGGCAATAAGATTAAACTGCCTATCAATGTGGAGGTACAAGAACTATGGTCACATGAGGATATCAAAGTGTAGTGCTATGGTAACCGAGCGAGTGGACTATATACCAACAGTGTACACCTTCGAGAGAAATTACATCACTATGATTCCCGCCAGAGATGAATGGGTCGGCAGAATACCAGGTTCGAAGCTTGATGAAAAGGTTGGCTTCGGAGTACACTGTGAAGAACTTAGCCTGGATATAGCTCACAGACTACCAGATACCTGCAGTGTCTATCAAGCCGAAATAATGGCAATATGGGAAGTCGCCAAGTGGCTGAGTCGCAACATAGTAACCAACAATGGCGTTGTCATTTACTCGGACAGCCAGGCTGCCATCAATTCTCTGGAGGCAACATCCCTAAATTCACAAACAGCCCTCGACTGCCGCAGATCTCTTAACGAGATGGCTGAGCAGTTTAATATACACCTCATATGGGTGCCTGGGCATAGGGATATTCCGGGGAACTGCAAAGCCGATGAACTTGCTAGGAAAGGGACGACATTACAAATTCTCGAAGAATTTGCATATATTGGTGCGCCACTATCCACGTGCAAGCTTTGGCTTAGGCAAGAGGCAATCAGGCAGTCCAACGATAGATGGACAGAAATCGGCACCTGCAGGGTAGCTAGACAAATCTGGCCAAGGTATGACCTGAGAAGGTCAAAATATCTCCTCGCACTAGAGAGGAAACGATTGTCTACGTTAGTACAGGTTCTGACGGGACACTGCTTGATCGGCGAACACGCCAAAAGATTGGGTATTGAGTCCAATGACTTCTGCCGAAGCTGTGGAGATGAGGAAGAAGTGGAGAGCATTTAGCACTTGCTTTGCGACTGTCCCGCTTTGAGTAAACGACGACTGGATATACTGGGGTCGCCCTTTTTAGGCAGCCTAACAGATCTTTCCAGTACTGATATTCGTACTATCGATAAATTTATATATCAAACAGGTTGGTTTCGATGAGGGGCATTTCAGCCCGTGGTAACACTAGGGACCTAAACTGGTCTATGTGAGCTTGTAAAAAAATACGGCTGCCACCCTAACCTAAACCTAAACCTAAACCTAACCGTGGGACAAAATAAAAGCTAAAGAAGGCACAATATGGTAAAAAGTTAAACGTGTCACAGATATGGGATATAACGGCTAAAATACGGCCTAAGGATGCGAATATGGCTCTTAGAATATAAACTATGATTTTTCTCTAAATGCACACTTTTAGTGGCACTGTTGGGGCAAAAACTATTAAATGTTGTACAGTGGTGCAAAAATGGTTCCATATTTTATTATTATGGAGAGAAAATAATAAAATATGATGCCAATAGCAAGTGTAAGTCTTGCAACATAAACTAGGCATTAATTTTACCTTTTTTTAATAAAAAGTTCTAAAGGCACCGTGGGGCAAACATTGTGTTTTGTTGTTTTTTATTGTACCATTGTGTAAATGTAGCTATTGGAATATAAACTAGGGGAAAAAGGCAAAATATGGTCCACATAATAGTTTTTGAAATTTAAGGGCACAGAAGGGAAAATAGATAATCATGGTACCTTGATGCCAGGAACATTAGCAAGAAACTAATCGGAGATTTTCGTATATTATTGTACACATTAATTTTTCCCCATTCTACAGTACCTTAAACAAAAAATAAATAAATGATGGGGGCTGCGAAGCGCACCTGGTTAAAGCTAGTATTACATATGTTTAAAAATTTTATATAAAAAAGATGATCTGACATTGAAGCTCTACAATACCTCTGCAACAAATACATATGTGAAGTTTTACTAAATTCGTTCGTTAATTGGGAAATGGTAATTCTCACCCCACAATTTCCAAATGTCCCCACTGTGCATCCCCACAGCAGTAACAGTAACAATAATATCGAAAATATTGATTGAATTGAAATGTAAAGGATTGATGTGAATGATCAATGCAACCCATATCAATAAACTCGTTTCACAATTATTCTAATCAACCAACATATCGTCAGTATATTGGATGAAGTGACCAAGTCAATTTTGATTACATTTTTATTATTGAAATTTAAACTCAATATTTATATTTATCTAAAAGAAAACTTATTGGAGACTATTTTGAGAAATAAAACAGTTTCAAATTGTCCAGCAATATTGTATGCAAATTTTTAATTTTTTACCAGTGGCAAAGCTATGATTAAGTTATGTATTTATATAATTTCGAACTTATTCTGATATAGGAAAAAATATGATAACTCTGTTCGGGAGTTATCGTGCGATCCAGCCAGACAGACGGACATTGCTCAACATATAACGGTCTTAGATTACTCCTTCGATCACTCCCTCCTCCACTAAATTGAGGGTATAATGAAATTGAACGGTGCACTAAACGCGGTCACAGAACGTTAAATCGCATTACTAAACCAGTAAGGAAAGGCTAAAGTCGGGCGGTGCCAACTATATAATACCCTACACCACTCTCGTAATATTGAATAACTCTGATATACTATATACTTAAATAATACCCTATACCACAGGCTGGTGTAGGGTATAAAAACGATTGGATCTAAAGAGCCAAATAGGATATGGGAGCTATAGCTAAATCTTTACCGATTTTCTTAAAATTCGGCAGTGTTGGTTCATGGATCAAGAAACTCTACCATTCTAAATTTCAAAATGATTGGATGTAAAATACGGCTTCTACAAGACTAAAGGGCCAAATCGGACGAAACATGCATATGGGAGCTATAGCTTAATCTTAACCGATTTTCTTCAAATTCGGTAGTGTTGGTTCATGGATCAATAAACTCTACCATTCTAAATTTCAAAACGATTGGATGTAAAATACAGCTTCTTCAGGAGTAAAGAGCAAAATCGGACGAAACATATATATGGGAGCTATAGCTAAATCTTAACCGATTTTCTTCAAATTCGGTGGTGTTGGTTCATGGATCAAGAAACTCTACCATTCTAAATTTCAAAATGATTGGATGTAAAATACGGCTTCTACAAGACTAAAGGGCCAAATCGGACGAAACATGCATATGGGAGCTATAGCTTAATCTTAACCGATTTTCTTCAAATTCGGTAGTGTTGGTTCATGGATCAATAAACTCTACCATTCTAAATTTCAAAACGATTGGATGTAAAATACAGCTTCTTCAGGAGTAAAGAGCAAAATCGGACGAAACATATATATGGGAGCTATAGCTAAATCTTAACCGATTTTCTTCAAATTCGGCAATGTTGGTTCAAGGATCAATAAACTCTACCATTCTAAATTTCAAAATGATTGGATGTAAAATACGGCTTCTACAAGACTAAAGGGCCAAATCGGACGAAACATGCATATGGGAGCTATAGCTTAATCTTAACCGATTTTCTTCAAATTCGGTAGTGTTGGTTCATGGATCAATAAACTCTACCATTCTAAATTTCAAAACGATTGGATGTAAAATACAGCTTCTATAGAACTAAAGGGCCAAATCGGACGAAACATATATATGGGAGCTATAGCTAAATCTTAACCGATTTTCTTCAAATTCGGTAGTGTTGGTTCATGGATCAAGAAACTCTACCATTCTAAATTTCAAAATGATTGGATGTAAAATACAGCTTCTTCAGGAGTAAAGAGCAAAATCGGACGAAACATATATATGGGAGCTATAGCTAAATCTTAACCGATTTTCTTAAAATTCGGCAATGTTGGTTCATGGATCAAGAAACTCTACCATTCTAAATTTCAAAACGATTTGATGTAAAATACAGCTTTTATAGGACTAAATGGCCAAATCGGACGAAACATATATATGGGAGCTATAGCTAAATCTTAACCGATTTTCTTCAAATTCGGCAATGTTGGTTCATGGATCAAGAAACTCTACCATTCTAAATTTCAAAATGATTGGATGTAAAATACAGCTTCTTCAGGAGTAAAGACCAAAATCGGACGAAACATATATATGGGAGCTATAGCTAAATCTTAACCGATTTTCTTCAAATTCGGCAATGTTGGTTCATGGATCAAGAAACTCTACCATTCTAAATTTCAAAACGATTTGATGTAAAGCTGTACAGCTTTTATAGGACTAAATGGCCAAATCGGACGAAATATATATATGGGAGCTATAGCTAAATCTTAACCGATTTTCTTCAAATTCGGTAGTGTTAGTTCATGGATCTACCATTCTAAATTTCAAAATGATTGGATGTAAAATACAGCTTCTACAGGACTAAAGAGCAAAATCGGACGAAACATATATATGGGAGCTATAGCTAAATCTTAACCGATTTTCTTCAAATTCGGCAATATTGGTTCATGGATCAAGAAACTCTACCATTCTAAATTTCAAAACGATTGGATGTAAAATACAGCTTCTATAGGACTAAAGGGCCAAATCGGACGAAACATATATATGGGAGCTATAGCTAAATCTTAACCGATTTTCTTCAAATTCGGCAATGTTGGTTCATGGATCAAGAAACTTTACCATTCTAAATTTCAAAACGATTGGATGTAAAATACAGCTTCTATAGGGCTAAAGGGCCAAATCGGACGAAAGATATATATGGAAGCTGTATCTAAATCTGAACCGATTTCAACCAAATTCAATAGCGATCTTAACAGACGCGAAATACTCTAAACTGCAAAATTTCAGAACGATCGGAGTGAAATTGCGACCTGTAGTCGACGAACAACTTTACATGGACAGACGGACGGACGGACAGACATCGTTAAATCGACTCAGCTAGTGATTCTGAGTCGATCGGTATACTTTAAGGTGGGTCTAGCTGTGTTATTTTCAGGTGTTACAAACATCTGCCGTGAAACAAACTTATAATACCCTGTACCACAGTGTGGTGTAGGGTATAAAAAAAAAACAAAATTAATAAATTTAGTATTTCACATAATATTATTCAATGTATGTACTTTTCGAATTACGGTTAAAAATGGCGTAGTCAAATAATTTTGGAATTTTGGATAATAGAATCTTAACATCCTATAGGTATACTATGCATGTTTTCTCTAAATGATATCGCTGAAGTTTTGCATCCTTAGATATTAAATTAATTTAGTCAATACAAATGAAAACCCCATTCTGGCTAACACTAAAGTAATTAAATTTCGGCACATACCGCAATAGTCAAGCCACAATCCTTCCTCTAAAGAAAAAACCAAACGCACTGGTATTTTTTCGGCAAATGCTTTGCAGTTGTTTAATCTATTTTCCAATTAAATGTAATTTGTACAAAAGGATCGTTAAAACGAGTTGTTTTTTTCTTGCGCCGCCTATTTGCTAGGCAATTCAAAAGTTTGGCCATTTTATTAGCGAAACAAGACCATCGAAAACAATCGGATAAAATTAACAATTATTTAATAGATTTTTCCTCAATTATAAACGATACTCACGATACAAAATAATTAAGTTCAGTTTAGCACCGGGGTTTTTTATGCACATTAGCCAACGCCTTCAGTTGTAGTGAAACACAATTCACATGCAAGCGGATACTGCATAGGAATCAAGGAGTGTTATTTAGAGTTTTAGAAAATATTAACTTGAATTTTAAGGCGAAAGAAAATTGGATAAAATAGGATTTTAGCCGCACTTTACAGATGTAACCCATCTGAGGAATAACTTACGATACTAAACTGCAGGTTTTTAATAATACTAGTTTAAACAAATTTGGCTGCGAGCTGTGCGTAGCATTGTGTGGTATAATTTGCAATTTTAAACACGAAAAAATGTATATGATAAATATTTTTTTTTTTAAATTCCAATTTTCATGGATGGTAACTTTAGCATTTGGACTATAATTTTTGAAGGAAAATCCTGATAGTACCGGGATTTGCGTTAAATTTAAGGAAATTATGGACTTTTGGAAATTTCCCTTTCAGGGAAAAGCAGGGGTTTAGTAAAAGTCGTTGAAAAAATTAGAAAAATATTAACTTTTTACAAAAATCGTTTTTACTTTTAAAAAATGCGAACAAAAATTTTTTTAAAAATGTTAAAACAGGGCTTCCTAGCCGAGCGTAGCGAACTTCTTGGGGAGCCGTGTATACTTGGGCGGGTTGATTTTTTTTTTAAATCGTATAGCAAAAACTTAAAATTCTAAGAAAATTCTCCGAAGAAACCATGTATCTAAATTAAAATCCTAATCACGCCTCTCGACTTGAAAATGTATACGCCCGCCATTGACAAAAAAATAAAATTTAGAAAAAATAGCTTTTTCCAAAAAGAAATAGAATTTTCTGAATAAAATTGTTTAGTAAGGTAGTTCTTTTGCATTTTGTATCCTTTCTGCACTCAAAATTTTTTCATTAAAAAAAATATTCACCCAAGTAAAAAATGATTAAAAAAATGATAAAATGATTTGTCCATTTTGTGTGGGAGGTATCAAAAGGGGCGTGGCAACTTCGCCCATTTTTAACTGGATTGTAGGTACTATGAAACCATTACACTGTACAAAATTTCAAGTCTTTGTGCATAGGTATTCAAGTTATAAGCTGTTAACTTTTGGAGCAAAGCGGTCCATTTGTGTGGAAGGTACCAAAAGGGGCGAGGTAACTTCCCCCACTTTTCTTGAGGTGATCGTGACTAATAAAATAATATTATGTGTAGAATTTCAGAGGAATCAAATAAGTAGTATAGAAGTTATTAAATAATCAATATTTCACCAAATGTTAACCCTTCGTGGGGGAGGTACTAGAAGGAGTGGACCAATATGGCCCATCTTCGAACTCAGCCGGAGATAGAAGAAAAGGTAACCGATTGACAAATTTGAAGTCAATCGGTTACTCCTTTCGCGAGTTATCGTGTGCACCAGCTAGCAGACAGACAGACGGACGGACATTGCTCATTCGACATAACGTCGGCTTAATGCTATTTTGGTCCATACGCCATTTTTGTGTTTTTTGAGCTAGGGGTTGATGGGTTTCAAGCGTGCTCTTTCAGAATCTGCAATCATTTTTTTCACATCTCGTCTAGTTTTCGAGATATTGGTAGGGTAAATTTATTTAACCCTGAATAACGGGAAAGAATTTTTATATTTTTGTTCTATGTCTCCATTTTTCTATCGCCCTATACTTTTGACTCAGTATTTTACGTTCTTTCGGTCACAATATGTAAATTACTGTCCTTCCATTCCGACACTCTTTGTGGTCCATGTAATACAAATACGAAAAAATATTAAAAAAAGTGGATATGGACCAAAATGCCAAGTACAAAAATTGTTATAACTTGCTTATTTTTGAATATATTGGCATAGAAATGCATGAGAGTCATACAAACACTGTTGGGAACCCTATGAAATAAAAAGTGTGTAACTCTCCAGTCCAGTTTTTACTCAAACAATAAATTGCGTTTTTCTCCGATCATATAAAATGGCATATGGAACAAAATAGCATTGAGCCGACGATAAAAAGACCTAAAACGGATATCCGGCAAACATACTTAAAATCTTATGTCACTCCTTCGATGTGTTACACTGTTGGCCCGTAGCAAATGATATATACCCTCGTATCACTAAAGTGAGTGTACGAGCATAATAAAACATAATAAAGGGTGTCCCAAGAAGAGCGCAATTTTTTAATTTTAAATAAAACACAGATATTTAAGAAAAAATCGTGAAACTTTATTATATCGTAAAGTAGACAGAATGAGGTTATGTATGGAACAATATATCGTGCAGATGGCCGCCGCGGCTTTGCTGGCATGCACGCGATCTTTTAATGAAATTTTCAATGACCGTTTTGCATGAATGCTGCGGTATTTCATTAATGCAGCGTCCAATTTCGTCTTTTAAGGCTTGAGTCGTCGTCGGCTTATTCGCGTAAACCATAGACTTCAAAAAACCCCAAAGAAAAAAATCTAATGGTGTTAAATCGCACGATCTAGGCGGCCAATTCTGATGTCCAAAACGCGAAATAACACGACCGGGAAATGACTGATGCAGCAATTGAATTTTTTCTCTGGCTGTATGACATGTGGCGCCGTCTTGTTGGAACCACATGCCCTCCACATTCATTTCTTCAATTCTAGGCAAGAAAAAACTGGTTATCATTTCACGATACCGAACACCATTGACTGTTTGCGCTTGACCTGCCTCATTTTCATAAAAAAAAGGTCCAATGATTCCTCCAGCCCAAAAACCACACCACACAGTCGATCGATCGACCTGGTCGATGGCGCGTTGTTGTCTTTACATCACTAACAGACCCAGTTTCGGCAAATTTATCCATTAATCTCTTTACAGTTGACTCTTTTGGAGCATTATTGTGACCCCAAATTGATCGCAATTTGCGAACTGTAGCCGCAAAACTTTCACCATTTTGGTAAAACAATTTCACAATGAGAATGCGTTGTTCATTCGTGTAGCGCTCCATTTTTACTAACCTCGTACAAACAATAACAATTATTCAAATGTCAAACAATGACACTTCGAATGTTGCGAGATTTAAAAATTGCGCTCTTCTTGGGACACCCTTTACATTTCAAAAAAAAAGAAAATAATTTAAGCGAATAAGAGGAAAACAATTTTCAAGTCGAGAGGCGCGGATTAGGTTTTGATTTTAGTCTCAAAAGTAAATTTATGTAAACAATTTATACATGAATTACAAAATTTATATTTCAGAGTTATTCGATATTACGAGAGTGGTGTAGGGTATTATATAGTCGGCCCCGCCCGACTTTAGCCTTTCCTTACTGGTTTTTATATACTTTACTAGCTGGAACCAATTTATTTCGAACACTTTTCGCGGATATAAATATATAAATTAAGATATTTGAGAATCGATCTAATTTGTTTTCCTTAAATTTTTTATCAAAAAAAAGTCCATATCTACTCTACCGATGGTGTCCTTTTTTGGGTGTGGACGAATTTAGTTCCGAAGTTACATAATACATAATAGCTGCAAATCCTAACCAAATTACAAAGAATAAATATTAAAAAAAAACCAACGAACAAAATAGAGCTGAAAACACATACAAATATTTTTTTCTTTGTAATTTGGTGAAGATTTCCAGTTATTATAATGTAACTTTTGAACCAAAGTCGTCCCACTTCAAAATTTACAACGTCGCACAATGGGGAATAAGGGGTAAATACGCGCGCATAGCAGTATTTTCTATCTCATGACTATACCGTTATAGATAGTATTTAAGTCCACGCCAGGATGGCGGGACCTAAAAAAGGGGAAACACAATATTTTATTTAATTATTTTATTTTGTTATGTGACACGGTGTGTCTGAAGTGATGAGAGGTTAAAAACACAACGAACCAACCAAAGAAAAACATAAAACAGCTGACAGCCAATTACACATGTGCCATTCACAATGGTGACTTCATAGTCTGTTGTTGCTCAGCTGTGCTGATTCGGTGTGGCACATATGGCGGATAAAAAACGTTTGACCGTTTAAGCAAAAGTCGCTTAAACATACTCCCGGCCTTGCACTAGTGCAACATGATGACAGTGTATTTTTATTTAAGACAACGAAGTTTTTGCAATGCTGTACATATTTGCATACTTATGATTTGTTGTTGTAGGAGTTGCACTTTTAGGTGAGATATCCGCCCTCGCATCTCCGGGGTTGCTGTTGAAAGTGTTAGGATGAACGATGTTATGGCTTCTCTTGTTGGGTATATTTTTCATATATTATTGGCTCGTATAATGTATTGCGTGCAGCCCTGATATGTTAGCTCGTGAAGCTTCTACAGACCTTACGACGAACTACCAGCGCCGACGAATTACTAGGGTCTCCAAACACGAACAGCTCGTGAAGCGTTGGCCACGTGATGGCACGTATGTTCGTGTGTTGATGGCAACAGGGATTACGTGGGCCGGAGTTTGTTCAGGCTGCATGGTGTCCATGATTATGTAATAATCATATTTTTTTATTTGTGATAAATTTCACTTTAATGGATCCAATCAATCAGTAGGCGCGGGTCAAGGTTGACATCGAAGGACCATATTTAAGTCCACGCCAGGATGGCGGGACCTAAAAAAGGGTAAACACAATATTTTATTTAATTATTTTATTTTGTTATGTGACACGGTGTGTCTGAAGTGATGAGATGTTAAAAACACAACGAACCAACCAAAGAAAAACATAAAACAGCTGACAGCCAATTACACATGTGCCATTCACAATGGTGACATCATAGTCTGTTGTTGCTCAGCTGTGCTGATTCGGTGTGGCACATATGGCGGATAAAAAACGTTTGACCGTTTAAGCAAAAGTCGCTTAAACAGATAGAGTCCTACGATTTGGACGATATTCAAGAGTATTCTTTAGAGAAGAAATTGGTGTACCCAGATTTTATTTTACTGTCACCATGTATCGCACAGTGGTGCTACAAAAGCGACTTTGTGGAAATTAGTGTAAAAATCAGAATATCGTACCAACTTCAGTCATCTTGATTTTAAATTAAAGCCGACAAAATTTAGTTTGTGATTATGCGTTCCTGCGTTTTAAATATATAGACCATTGAAGTTCAATCATATTTTTTTCAACATTGCGTTAAAAGTCTACAAAACTGGGCAATGCTTTTGAAATTGAAACGAAAGCAATATAAATAAGATAAAATCGTAGTCTGCAATATTTTTGAAAGCTGAATTGTTGCACTAATGCGCTTACGCAATGGGTCGTCGACAGGTAATAAAAGAAAAGTTAAATTAAAAACAATAAAGAATCGGTTCACCCTAATATACATAAACTGCAACTGTTAACATTTGGTGCAAAATGGTCCATTTGTGTGGGAGGTACCAAAAGGGGCGGACCAATAACGCCCACTTTTCTCTGCCATGTAGGTACTATATTATTCAAGTATTTGTATGCACTGGTATTAAAGTTATAAGCTGGTAACTTTTGCTGTAAAATGGTCCATTTGTGTGGGAGGTACCAAAAGGGGCGTACCAATAACGCCCACTTTTCACTGAACTGTAGGTCCTATAAAAGCATTACACTGAACTGTAGGTCCTATAAAAGCATTACACTGAACAAAATTTCAAGTATTTTTGTGACTGGTATTAAAGTTATACCCAGTTAACTTTTGGAGCCAAATGGTCCATTTGTGTAGGAGGTACCAAAAGGGGCGTCCCAATAACGGTCACTTTTCTCTGGACTCTAGGTACTATAAAAGCATTACACTGTACAAAATTTCAAGTATTTACAAGTATATGCACTGGTATTAAAGTTATGAGCTGTTAACTTTTGCTGTAAAATGGTCAATTTGTGTGGGAGGTACCAAAAGGGGCGTGCCAATAACGGCCACTTTTCTCTATACACTGTACAAAATTTCAAGTATTTGTATGCACTGGTATTAAAGTAATAAGCTGGTAACTTTTGGTTCAAAATTGTCCATTAGTGTGAGAGGGACCAAAAGGGGGTGGCAACGTCGCCCATTTTTCTCGAGGTAATAGTGACTAATAAACTAATACTATGTGTATAATTTCAATGGATTCAAATAGGTAGTATAGAAGTTATTAAATAATCAATATTTCACAACATTTTTACCCTTTGTGGGGGAGGTACTAGAAGGAGTGGACCAATATGGCCATCTTCGAACTTAGCCGGAGATAGAAGAAAATATTATTACATACCAAATTTGAAGTCAATCGGTTACTTCTTTCGAGAGTTATCGTGCGCACCAGCCAGCAGACAGATGGACGGACGGACATTGCTCATTCGACTTAAAATGACCCAGAACGGATATCCGCCAAACATACTTAGGGTCTTAGGTCACTCCTTCGAAGTGTTACACTTTTGGCTCGTAGCAAATGATGAGGGGATAATGAGCACATGAGAGTAGTATTGAGTAAACAGTGTAATATTGAGTAAAGAACGTAAGAGTAACTGAGCGAAAGCAAAACACTGTAACCTAACAGAAGCTTTCGCCGTAACATAAAATAACAGCTTAACATAGTTTCATCAAATTAACAGTCAATCTAAACCAAGGGTTACCCTTAACATAGATGTAACGAAGATTATAATAATAATTATAGTTAATAATATCGATGGTAATGGATGAAATTAGTCCGCTTGATCTTCGATTTTCCGCCACGTAATTTTCAACCACTTGACCACAGAAGCTCCTTCAAGAGATAGAAAACTGAAATGTTGTACGAGTATATCCATGACAGTTCAGACCAAAACAAAAAATCTTTAAAATAAAGTCATTTTTCGAAACGATAATGGTATTCTTTCCAAGACAATATATATTTAAATTCAATGATATGAAAATATTATACCGAAAGTTAAAGGCATTTGGACTTTAAAAGTATGACATGAAAATGTATATAATAACTTAAATTAGAAACATTTGTCCTTAGAAAGGGAAGTCTTTCCCTTTCACCTACACGACCTAAATATTTTGGGTTTATTTGTCTAATTTTTCATGTATCTTTAAAACCTTGAAGTTAAGACTCTCAATAACTCAGAGGTGAAGTTTTTCGCCCAAAAAGAAAGACTTTGCATCCATTTTCTAACGTATGACCAATCCCTATCTCCAGTATCTCCTAGCTTTAATTCACAATTATACACCTTATTAATGTTGTAGTTTGGAGTTTTAATTTACTTTGCTAATTTTGTCTTTGAAAGTCATCATAAATTGGTTGTTATTTCATATCAGTTCCGCTTATATGTGATTTTCATAACCACAAAATCTAAACTTTGAATGTACAGGTAAATATTTTACAGTTTCTCAATTACATTAGAGACTTATTCTACCATATGGCAATTCCGTATAATCCAAAGACTTTCAAATTGTTGTGAAAATTGCTTGTAGTCAACAAAATCGGACATGCATGTTAATACAAAATACTCATAGTTTCACACATTAATTTACTCGAAATTCTTGTTAAGGTTAATAAACTGTGTGATGCCTTAGTTTGGCTGTTATACACAAATTACACATTTTAAACTCGTAAAATTAAAACAAAGCAAACAAACAAAACAAAAAACGCCTTTCAAAGCATTCAAGCAAAGTTCCAGTAAAACACTTCCAATATATAAAGTGGAAATTCTTTAAACTACTTAGCCTGGTATAAATTTAGAAACAAACTAACGTCATGGCGCACTCATCCATTGCCACCACCTCCACAAAGAACAGGACTTCTCAATCAGTTCATATTCATTGAATATATTATATATCTTTGAAGGATTACCCTCATAGTTCAAAGTATTAATAAACATTTCTGTAGTATTTAAGAAAAACAGTTTCGAAATTTTTGAGGGTTTCTAAAAATTATTGTGAAAATCTCACTTCCTCAAAGTCGTGCAGTTCCCCATTTGAGAAGTCCTGACCTCGAGTTTCGTTTTCATTTAAAATATTTGCCGTTGTTTCTTGTTCTGGTTTGTTTGCGTTCATTGTGCGCCGCACAAAACAAAAAAGTTCATTTACTTCTGCAATCATTGCGCATGCGCGAAGGTGTTGTTTCGCCGCTTTTTTCTGGCTGGCCCACTTGGCCATTGCCCGTTGGCTTGGGAAATATTGGTCAGTGAGGTGGTGGTATTCACCTTCCTTTTGGCTTTTGTCAGTTTGTTTGTTTGCTGGACAACTATTGGGTTACATACTCGTTTAAACTACACACATATATTTTTTGGTGGATTTTTCGTGGCCGGTTTTAATCAAGATTTAATGAATTATTCCAAAGCAAACTGAGTGCCGTAGTTGAAGTGGTGAAAAAATTTAACTCAGTCATTCTTACAGTATTTACCAAATTTAGGTTGTATAGTTAGTTTCTCCTTCTATTTGCATCATATTTAAATTTCAAAGGCTAAGGTTACGTTTTTTGTGTGGAGTTATTTTTTCAAAATATATTTAATTTTTCTACAATTGTTAACCTTTATTTAGAAAAATTTCAAACCATTTTTGAAACGAATAAAACCATGTACTATATGGTAAGAGTAGTACAATATATTTACTACTTTGGGGGAAATAGAGGAAAACGAAGAAGGATTATGCATAATTTCAAATTACAATGGACGAACTTTTTAATTTTTATACCCTCCAACATAGGATGGGGGTATACTAACTTTGTCATTCCGTTTGCAACACCTTGAAATATTGATATATATATTCATGATCGTGAAATTCTAAGACGATTTAGCCATGTCCGTCCGTCTGTCTGTCTGTTGAAATCACGCACTGTCCGTAATAACAAAGCTAGGTTGATCAAATTTGGTAAAAAAAATACTTCTTATAGTTGCATGTCGTTTGGGATTGCAAATGGGGCATATCGGTCGATGTTTTGATATAGCTCCCCTATAGGGGTCGCTCCAAAATACGGTTTTTGAACCATAGATTCAAAATTTTTAAAGCAATTTTGCTGAAACTTGCAGTTTGTATTCTATTTTGAATAGAATTCATCACAGTAAAAGTTTTGCAAATCGGCTCATATTTTGTTATAGTCACCCTATAGAGGTCGCTCCAAAATAGGCTTATTTAAATCATAAATACCACATTTGCTAAGCATTTTAAGCGAATCTTTGCAGTTTGTGTTTTTTTTTAGACAAGGATTCTTCACAGTAAACCTTTTTTAAATCAGTTCATATTTTGTTGTAGTCCACCTATAGATGTCGCTCCCAAAAACGCTTGTTTAAGCCATAAACACCACGTTTTCTAAGCAATTTAGGTGAAACTTTGCAGTTTGTATTCTATTTTGGCAAGAATTCATCTCAAAATATTTAGTCAGTTTATATTTTGTTACCACATTTTTCAGATGAAGAGTTTGGCTACAGAATTTGGGGCCTAAAATTTAACTTAAACTCAGTGATGCCAACTTTTTCCGAAGCAAAAGGGTAATGAAAAATTTAAAAAGCGTAAAAAGGCACTAAACTACAATATTGCTTTTGTCGGGAGAGACGACAACATTATATCCGCCCCTTCAGAGCAGAATAAAATTTTCGCCAAATTTTCAACGTAACTTGAAAAATTTAAAGCGTCTACATTCAACATTGGGAAATATATATTGTGGAGTCTATTTCTAAATCTGAACCAATTTTCTTTAAATTTGATGTGTCCATTTCTGGTTGGAGGAACCGCTATATACTAAATTGTATGTACTTATAGATCTGATGAGAAACGGGTATTCTATGGCGCTTACACCCAAAATTGGTATATCAGTATATATGACAGATATATCTAAACCTGCCACAAATTTCATAAAATTTTCCAGAGTTTATTATTGGTTCCTTCAACTTTTCTATGCCAAATTTCGTAAAGATTTGATGCTAATTGTGGCATATGATGTCAAATCTTGAAGTACATACATATGGTGTAGCTAAATAGTCTAATTTCTTTATGTAACCAGATTTGTTCTGACAAATGTACGAAAAGCGTCAAAAGCACTAACGAAAATTGTGAAAAGCGTACAGTTAGTGTTTTTTTTTTCATTTGGCACTAACTGACAACTTTTCGCGTATTGAGTGGTCTGAAAAGCACTAAATCTGGTGCGAAAAGCACTAAGTTGGCATCCCTGCTTGCAGCGTTCATTTTTTAATATTTGCTTCAACAAAAAGGATGGTTTGAAGATTTGCTCCATATCCAAAGATTTTTCCAGTAATAGAATTGAATGCAATCCACTTCAAAAATTCCCTGAAGAAAACTAACGACGTTAATAGAAATACGAAAATAAATTAATTACAAAGAATTTTTAAAAATTGTTATTTATTACTCAGATATTTAGAGGGCTATTTAATCCATCATAACTTTTTAAATAATTTTGTTCCCGATTATGTATTTGCTGAAAATACTTATATGTATATACGTCCTGGAGCTAAAATAACAAAATTTTGTGATCACTTATTTTAGGGTGACAATTTTGTTTTCCTAGCCAAACTTAAAATGCCAAAAAGTCCTTAAATAAGCGTGATCGAAACTTTGTGATAATTTTTTTTGGTTAATTTTCTAGTCAAACAGTATTATTTTTTCATCATTCTAAATATTTATTTATTATTCAGATATTTAGTACTATTTAACCCACTATATCGTTTTCAATATTATTTTTTTGGTAAAAATTTTGCATTTTTCAAGGAAAATTTAAATGGCAATAACTCCTTATATATAAGAGTACGCCCTAGATCGAAAAGAAATAAATTTTGTGATCTCTTATTTTAGGGTGACCATTTTGAATACCCTAGCCAAACTTAAAAGGGCAATAAGTCCCTAAATAAGCGTCCCAGAGCAAAAACATCGAAAATTTGTGATCATTATAACCTACACCACACTGTGGTACAGGGTATTATAAGTTTGTTTCACGGCAGATGTTTGTAACACCTGAAAATAACACAGCTAGACCCACCTTAAAGTATACCGATCGACTCAGAATCACTAGCTGAGTCGATTTAACGATGTCTGTCCGTCCGTCCGTCTGTCCATGTAAAGTTGTTCGTCGACTACAGGTCGCAATTTCACTCCGATCGTTCTGAAATTTTGCAGTTTAGAGTATTTCGCGACTGTTAAGATCGCTATTGAATTTGGTTGAAATCGGTTCAGATTTAGATATAGCTCCCATATATATCTTTCGTCCGATTTGGCCCTTTAGTCCCATAGAAGCTGTATTTTACATCCAATCTTTTTGAAATTTAGAATGGTAGAGTTTCTTGGTCCATGAACCAACATTGCCGAATTTGAAGAAAATCGGTTAAGATTTAGCTATAGCTCCCATATATATGTTTCGTCCGATTTGGCCCTTTAGTCCTATAGAAGCTGTATTTTACATCCAAACGTTTTGAAATTTAGAATGGTAGAGTTTCTTGATCCATGAACCAACATTGCCGAATTTGAAGAAAATCGGTTCAGATTTAGATATAGCTCCCATACATATCTTTCGTCCGATTTGGACCTTTAGTCCTATAGAAGCTGTATTTTACATCCAATCGTTTTGAAATTTAGAATGGTAGAGTTTCTTGATCCATGAACCAACATTGCCGAATTTGAAGAAAATCGGTTAAGATTTAGCAATAGCTCCCATATATATGTTTCGTCCGATTTGGCCCTTTAGTCCTATAAAAGCTGTATTTTACATCCAATTGTTTTGAAATTTAGAACCGTAGAGTTTCCTGATCCATGAACCAACATTGCCGAATTTGAAGAAAATCGGTTAAGATTTAGCTATAGCTCCCATATATATGTTTCGTCCGATTTTGCTCTTTAGTCCTGTAGAAGCTGTATTTTACATCCAATCATTTTGAAATTTAGAATGGTAGAGTTTCTTGATCCATGAACCAACATTGCCGAATTTGAAGAAAATCGGTAAAGATTTAGCTATAGCTCCCATATATATGTTTCGTCCGATTTTGCTCTTTAGTCCTGTAGAAGCTGTATTTTACATCCAATCATTTTGAAATTTAGAATGGTAGAGTTTCTTGATCCATGAACCAACATTGCCGAATTTGAAGAAAATCGGTAAAGATTTAGCTATAGCTCCCATATATATGTTTCATCCGATTTGGCTCTTTAGATCCAATCGTTTTTATACCCTACACCACACTGTGGTACAGGGTATTATTTAAGTATAAAATGTCCCAAAAGTAAATTTATGTAAACAATTTATACATGAATTACAAAATTTATATATCAGAGTTATTCAATATTACGAGAGTGGTGAAGGGTATTATATAGTCGGCCCCGCCCGACTTTAGCCTTTCCTTACTGGTTTAATATTTGCTTCAACAAAAAGGATGGTTTGAAGATTCGCTCCATATCCAAAGATTTTTCCAGTAATAGAATTGAATGCAATCCATTTCAAAATTTCCCTGAAGAAGACTAACGACGTTAGTAGAAATAAGAAAATAAATTAATTACAAAGAATTTTTAAAAATTGTTATTTATTACTTAGATATTTAGAGGGCTATTTAATCCATCATAACTTTTTAAATAATTTTGTTCCCGATTATGTATTTGCTGAAAATACTTATATGTATATACGTCCTGGAGCAAAAATAACACAATTTTGTGATCACTTATTTTAGGGTGACAATTTTGTTTTCCTAGCCAAACTTAAAATGCCAAAAAGTTCTTAAATAAGCGTGATCGAAACTTTGTGATAATTTTTTTCATCATTTCTAAATATTTATTTATTATTCAGATATTTAGTACTATTTAACCCACTATATCGTTTTCAATATTATGTTTTTGGTAAAAATTTTGCATTTTTCAAGGTAAATTTAAATGGCAATAACTCCTTATATATAAGAGTACGCCCTAGATCGAAAAGAAAGAAATTTTGTGATCTCTTATTTTAGGGTGACCATTTTGAATTCCCTAGCCAAACTTAAAAGGGCAATAAGTCCTTAAATAAGCGTCGCAGAGCAAAAACATCGAAAATTTGTGATCATTTATTTTTTGGTGAATTCGCGAGCCAAACATATGATGGCAAAAACTCCGTTAATAAGCGTCCTAGTGGGAAAAGGTCGAAATGTTATTATCACTTTTTTTGTAAATTTTTTTTAATTTTCTTAGGCAAAACTAAAATGTTAATAATTCCTTCAATAATTTTCCTAGATGAAAAAGTCTAGTTAGTCTAGATTTTTGTAGCGACAGACCAGAGCCTCTGTAGGGAATCGAACCCACGAACCCCAAATAGGCGAGCACGCTACATACTCACCAACTGGGGGCTCATATAATCCTATTGTCCTATTAATATTATAAAATCGTTTGTTTGTCTGTTAGTTAGTTTGTTTCTCTGTTGTCGCATCACGCATTAACGTCTGAACCGATTTTCTTGAAACATGCTGAGAAGATAGACCAATACCCGGATGTTATAATAGGCTACTTCGATTTTCCGCCAAGTTATTTTCGACCACTTGACCGCTGAGGCTTCTGTTAGAACTAAAAAGCTGACATTTTGTACACGCATAGACAGGATTGTTTTATAAACAAGTGTCTACTCATGTAGTCATTTTTTGCCAGTGGTCAGTTCTAGCGGTCCATTCTCACATTGTGGTCAGTGCAGCAATGACCGTAAACAATTTTCATTATTTTACTGCCTTTAAAAGTTCTTAAGAGCTAATAATCTAAAAATTTATATGTGCATACTGACCTCAAAGGAGATGCGAAAAAACTATTTGATGTCCAGTCTGTGATCAAACTGAAAAAACCTCGTCTTAAAATTTCTAAAGCCTTTTCAAAATATATCGCTCGTCACATATATCTAACATTGTCAATTCGGTAAATTCTCAGATTGTGGTCAGAGTAGCAGTGACCAAAGCAATTTCACTCTTTCTGTGCTTTAAAAGTCCCTTATGAGCTATGATTCTACTAATTTATTTATTGACTGCTTGACCGTTGAAATTTTTGAATTCCATTTCGAAATATAAAGTGGCAATAAATCACTAAATATGCGTCCTTGATTTTCCTAGCCAAACTTTAGGTGATCACAGCTCCTAATACAATCGTTCTTGGGTGATAATGACAATTTTTATTTACTTATTTTTTATGTGAAAATTTGGAATTCTGTAGGCAAACTTAACATGGCATTAACTCCTTTTGTGATCACATATTTTTGGTTAAATATTTTGAATTCCAGAGCCAAACCTAAAATACCAACAACTCCTTAAATAATCATCCCAGATCAAAATGAACGAAAGGTTGTGATAATTTAAATTTTGGTGATGGCTATAACTCTCTAAATAAATGTCTTAGAACGAAGTTTTGTGATCACTTATTTTATGGAGAAATTTTTACTAAATTTTAATAAATTTATGTGCAATTCCTTTATAATGCAAATCGAATGGGATGTACTGTTTAACGAATAACTTTTGGCACGGAGGTATCGACATGTGAACCGATTTTCTTCATATTTGTTAGAAATTGTTCTTGGATCAATTTTCTTTCTATTATATTTATTAAATATCTATAAAAATGTGGAGCTTATAAGCAAAAAGACCATATATTGATAAAAAATTGGCTTCTGGGACGTATAGATGAAAAATCAGAAAAAGTCTGAGATATATGGAAGATGTCTGAGATATATGAGTATGGGGAATATATCTAAATCTGGAACAAGTTCGTGACCTATTATATGCTATTAGTTTTAGTTCTGCGTCCTTTCTATTTCAGCATCCTGTTGTATTTTCCACGTATGAGCCGGTCTTCCTGTTTTCTGGTTTCCTGCAGGTTCTATCCGATGGTTGTTCGTGCTAAGTCACTTTCGTTTCACTACTTTAAATGACAATAACTCTCTCAATAAACGTTCTAGAACGTACTTCTGTGATCACTAAATTTGAATTTGCCTAGTCAAACGTAAAATGGTAATTACTTCTTAAATGAGCTTAGTAGACTGAAAACAACGTGATCACTTATTTTCATATAGGTCCTCATTTGACCGATATCATTTCTTAAACTTAGTGTTATAAATTTTACATCTTCCAATAAACTTTTCGTGGAAACAGAGCGAATTTTTTCATTATCAATTTGGACATTATAAACTTCATGGTAGAGGGCAATCCAAAGTCGACTTCATCCTTCTCAACTCCACTAAGATTTAGTCTATTTAGTTTTTACGACTATTGTTACTACATTGACCAGTTTAAAGATAAAATGTACAAATTTGTAACATTTGATCTTTGTGTAAAAATTGCACAACACATTTAAGTTGCCCCAGGTTAAGTTTTGTGGGTGGAGGAGGTGGTGTTGGAAACCAGAAAAAGACAGTGCAAAAAATACTCTACATTTATAAAGAAAACTTTTCAAATATTTATCATTTTTCTTATCTTCATTGGAAGAAATGTTTACAAGTTTCTAAAGAAACAAAAGAAAAGAACAATTCTCTTTGTAAAGCTTTGTGCAAAGAAGTGCTTTAGATGGATAATTGACCCCTTTAGTTATTTCTGTTTCTGTGTGCACTGTTTCCTGTAATCCATTTCCTATGAAAAGGTAAAACGGAGTGATAACATCTTTGACAACTATGGTGACAGGTTGGAAATAAACTGTATCACTCAAGGCAAAAAGTTTTCCTCATCGGAAAAGACTTTGTTAACCGGCGCAAATTCTTTGCATTTGTGAATGAGGTTCTTAATTATTCTAGCCACGAATGTAAATTCTAACCTGTGTTGGATTAATGTTGGCTGCAAATGTCTCTTAACCCAAATCTATCATTGGAAGTGACATTGACACCAGTTCAAAGTAAACAAACCTGGTTAGTCCAAAAAGCCACAAACTAACAAATATCTGCAAAACATCTTTCACATGAAAGTCTCCATCATCACCATCAGGTGTGGTTAGTCCTGACCAACCCAACTCACCCCCAGAAACTTGACAGGAAGCATGCTGAGGGTCATGTCAGGAGGAAACTGTCAAACATAAATGCCCACTCAGGTAAACCAAGAATGATTGCAATTCTTGTCAAAAAACGAAAAAAAAGCGAAACCAACCATATATATTGGAAGAGACGTCAAGAGTGTGATGGGCTACTTTTTTTTGTTACAAAATTGGATTAATATCCAACACTAATTGGAAATTTGTGAACAATGTTTGGAAGATGAGTAAAAAAACCAAACAACATTTATAACGATTTGATTAAATGCCAAAACCGAAGATATCCTCATTCACTTCATTTGGCAAAAAGGTCCATTAATCACAAAATCAGGTATACACCCACGAGGTTTATGCTAGAGGATTCCATGGAAAATATTCTTCTATCCTTGTTCAACAATTAGTTGGTGGTCATTTCCATAAATATGTATCAGGGTAGAGGTAAAAGTTCGGAGCAAACATTTTGACATTTTGGTGTAGAAATGATTGGTAGTTTTATCCCCTCACCTTAGAGAGGAGGGTATATATCGTTTGCTACGATCCGAAAATGTAACACATCGAAGGAGTGACCTCATACCCAAAGTATGTTTGGTAGAAATTCGATTTGGGTAATTTTAAGTCATTTGGCAACGTGTGTCTGTCTGTTGGCTGGTGCGCACGGTAACTCTCGAAAAGATTAACCGATTAACTTAAAATTTGGGTAAAATATGGCTATATTGGTCCACTACTTCTAGTACCTGGGGGAGGTACATTTACTGAAATATTGAGTCTTTGATAACTTCCATAATATTTTGATAATTTTTTTTTATTTAACAATAACCAATTAGTCGATTTTTTCTCGCAAAAATCGAATTTTTCCCTTTAAAGTGTTTCCAAAAATTGAAAAATTTATATTTCGAAACAAACTTGACAGCGTTTCCTGGCTGTAACGATTATCTAACTAGATACATTTATTTCTTAATTTCTGATAATCCGGTATCAAGTTATGAGGAGCACCGCAATTCAACTTTTTTTCAGGACGCTTCCCATTTGGGGAAGCGTCTGGTTTCAATGATCCGGCATCGAGTTTCAATCAAAAAAATTTAACCGTTTCGTCAGAAAAAAATCATAAAAATGTGCCATTTTGCACGAATTAACGTTACCACCCCCTTAAGTCAGTTTACCCGACTGAACTTTCTTAATTGTTATTTATTTTATATATTTATTCAAACACGCAATTTGAAGCCTTATGGCTAACCTTTTTTTCCATAACAAAGATAAACAATTAAAAAATTGCGTTTATTGTGTAGGCAATGGAAGTTAAGTTCCTTAGTTTTTTATTCGAATTTTATTCCTAAATATAAATGTGTACTTTAGTACGAGATCAGGTAAACTTTTTATAATAAAATACGTAAGAGATAAAAATGTAATCTTCGATTTTTTGAAAGAAATATATCAATTATTTCATCGATTTTGACTTCATCTTTGTATATAGACATCAAAGCCAGATAAGATAGCCTTTCTCCTTCCATTATGTTCCGGAGATAAGTTTTTATTCTTCTTAAAATCGAGAAACTTCGCTCAGCAGATACCGTTGTCACAGGTATTGTGGCCAAAACTTCTTGCAAGTTGTGTGGATTCTTCAAACAGTTTATCAAACTCCGCATCTGAATTTCTACGCATGTCACTTAATTTAGTCGTTGCCAATTTTACGATTTCGTAAGCCTTTATTATATTAAACCCCTCTGGATACGTCCCTGTATATTAGTATAAAAAAGTACTAAAGTACATAATAATAATTGATCAAATTCTAAAATTCACCTAAAATCGCTACCAGGTTACCAGGCAAACAGAATCGAGCAGCAAGCTAACTCATTATATTTTTCCTGGGCAAAATGAATTGGTTTTTACTACTGGCAAGGCCGCATCTAAATTCAGATCAAATAAATAAAGCAGGCTCTGTAACTCAATATATATTTTGAAATTAATTGATAAATTTGTAATTTTGTAATTTTGATGAAATTTTGTATTGTCTTGTAGCACCCGCAAGTGGAGTTGTCATGCGTTATACTCCAATGATAGAATTCTTTAGCATATATGTCCGCCGTCTGACTAACAATCTGCAAATGTCCGTTTATCGGTCGATAAAACGACTCTCTACCCCGAATATGCGTCGTTTTGCGAAACTACTAAAATGGATTAAGTTACTTTTGACTATCTCGTAACATTGCGGTTTTATGAAAATTAAGGACTAAGAGGACATAATTAAGGAATAAATTAGTTTAATTTTAAACCTTCGTTTCACAAAATATGGTGTAAAAAAATATGTATGTTAGACATGGGAAGAGTAATCCTATGCTTTGTGCTTGGGAGAAATCTGCTGCAGGATATACACACTAAAAAAAAGCGTACTGAAAATCAATGAATTTGTCGTAAAGTTTAAGATTTCGGCAATGATTTCGAGCCAAAGACAATCGCAATAAAAATAAGAATGTTTTAAAGTTAATTTAAAGACATGAATAGTACTTGTTTTGAGGAGGCATTTCATAGAATCAAGAACTTCGTGTAATAAAACTAATTATGTTTGGTCTTAAAATAAGCACTTTTTGGCGTAAATTTAAGTATGACACGTGCTTATTTGTAGTAAAATAGCATAAAATTTAAAACATTATCGTAATAAAATTTAAAATGTCTGTCCTTGATGTTAGAATGTACTAGTCATTAATTTAAGGCATACATGGATTTAAATACAGTTTTTTTAAATATGTATGGAAAATTCGTTACATTATATTGATTACAATGTTACTCTTTTAAATGAATCATTTTCTTTGAAATCATTTAATATTCATAGAAAATTCAATAACACAGCACTTTATCTTTCTACATAAATATTTTATCTGTTATATTTTATATTGGAAAATACAAAAAATTATAATAACAGGTGGCGCAAAAGTAACCTTTCGATGTTATGTTAGACGCGATTGGCGGTCAGCAGCTAACAGCTGATGCACCGTCTGGACTTTGTACGGAAACATCTTCAAATCTTGTACCTTCGCTGTAGAGACCGTCGACTGATACCCATTTGCGTGGCACGTCGTCTGGTCGATGTCGACGGCGCTTCCATGACATTCTCGGCTACAGCAGCAATATTCTCTGCAGAACGGCTACTCCGGGGTCTGCCACGCCTGGCAGCATCTCGTGTTGTGCCAGTCTCTTTGAGGCGAGCGGCTAAACGTCGCAGTGTTTCACCAGTAGGCGTTGGACGGCCAGGAAATCTGTGCCAAAGTCACCGACCGATTATTGGTCAAATAAATAGTCAGCAATATTCCGCGTTCTGGAGCAGTGTAGCGTAACATTGTTTATTAACGTGTATTTCGCATGTGTTTACTACACAAATGTCAAAACAGAACTGACATTAGGGGCCAATCGCAAAATTTATAGCATTTTCTGATAGGAGGATTACTTTTGCGCCACCTTTTACATATTACGGATAACCTTGAACATTTTATAATTTAAAACAATATGTAATTGTATAAAGACAAATCGGCCAACACACTATGAAGTTTGACTTTTATTCGAATATTGTATTGTTATGTATCGATTCTATAGCGGGATTCGTTTCTCTATTTGTTGTCCATGAACAATTTTTATCGGAACCGACCTTAATGATTTTTAACCTAGAATTTGGCTGGAATTTAAAGAGAAATTATATAAAACAAATATTATATTATTATATCATATAGTTTGTATGCTCACTCATTTCCTGCAATTTGTAAATTTGTAATTCCCCACTGCATTTTTCATGTATCCAAATAAAGTTCAATTGCGCGAACTAAAATAAAAATAATTTGAATACAAATCAAACAGAATGATTTATATACGATAAAGTATTAAAATAAATTTTATCATATAACTGTCACAAAATGTTGAAAAATAAGAGATATATTCAAATCTTTGGAATATACTTACTTACACTGAAATATTTAGTCACTACGACACAAATTCTCATAACAGATCCATACAAAATTTGCTGTACTAAAAGTTAAAAAAATATTTATGTAAGATATTATTAATAATAGAAACTGATTGTTTTGAAAGTGGTGAAAGTTACATTTTTCTTATAAATTGAGTTATCAAAAATAATTTTCTCAAAAAAATCAATCGTGACTTAGATTTTAAAATCTTAAGTTTTGTTAGCAAACAAAACTACAAAAACTTATTAAAAATTGCGTCTGTAAAACAAAACTTAACCCTGGTGTTAGATTAGCAAATCTGTACGAATCCTAGATTAAGAGTCCATTTGGTCAACATTACATTTTTCATATATACTGAATATGGAAGACAATATTTTATATTTATTTTTATTCAATACTTCGTGAAAATAAAGCAGCTTATTTACAATTATTTTTGAGCAAAAACGCTTATTATTTTGATTTTAGTAAAACAAAAATATCCCTTGGACCAAATTATAAGGCAATATTTACACATACATATATTACCGTTTATAAAGGAAGCGATACAAAAATTGGACCAAGTGGGCCTAATCTAACAGCAGGTTTAATTATGAAGTACTTATGAAGCAATAATGAACACGAAATCAAGGAAAATTTTAAACTAAAATTCAAAAAAGGAAAACATCTTTTTAAATAAATTATATTTGGAAAACTTTTTATCAATAACTTTGTTTGTGTGAAAACACGTATTTTATATGTAAACGTCAGTTCACAAATATATTTTGTTCTAATACCGTAATATATGCGTTCCAAATTAAATTTCTTGATTTTCAAATAAAATATATTTTTTCAGAAATACATAATACTTACAAATATTGTTTCCAAATCTATTGTTTCCAAATCTCACTTATTTGTTGTAATTTATAAATGGCATTCAGCACTGCATTTTTCATATATCCATCACATTTACCTTCAAATATTGCGTGATCTAAAATTAAAATAATTAAATTTTTTCTGAAAATAAATCAAATAATATTATATATAAAAAAAATTCAAATAAATTTTATCCTATCACAATTGGAAAACGCTGAAAACTAAGAGAAATATTTCAGCCGTTCATATATAATACTTACGTTGAAATATTTTGTAAAATTTGCCATTCTTCTCACAAAAGACCCATTCTAAAATTGTTTTACTAAAAAAAAATAAAAAAAAAGATAGTTATTTGTATAACATATTATTAATAATAAATTTCTATATTGCCACAAATAATTTTACATTTCTGCATTATGCGCTGGTATTTTTAATAAATAAATACTTTCAATTAAAATGTGTTTTGTTAATTTTGTAATTGCCAATAAGATGTTTATTTCAGGATAATAATATTATTTTTCACGTACCTAAACATTTTCCCATTGTCTCTTTCAGTATTACAAAATCTAATACTCACATTTTTATCATTCATTTGGCACAAATCTCTTCACAGGACTTACAAACAAGATCTCCTTGTACATACGCATGTACATACATGTACAGCAAATATAACTATGACACACGCACTCCCTTATCACAGAGATCGATGGTGACGCCGACGGCATAACTACATGCATACACACATGTACACGACGGTTTCATTTGTTGTTGTTGCTATGCTTTAGCAAAAATAACTGTTAACAGCCCATATTAAAATTATTTTCGGTGCAATATGCACGTTGTTGCTATGCTTTAGCACGTATACTTACATATTCACAGCAATCAAATTTTTTCACAATCCGCGTCCCGAAAACAGACAACCGTTTCCTTCCATCGCTTGTAAATAACTGACGATTTAAAAGAAAACGAACAACAGAACTGTTCTCTATTTTCTCTTCTAGCATTCCATAATTGATTTACACATTACCAAACAAAACTGATTCTCCGAGCGAGAGAGGGAGGGAGAGATTGTATAATTCTCTCGTATGTATTCTTAAAAATAATGACAATAGTCATAAAATTTATTACCAAGACAGCCTTTTCTTTAAGGGGAGCATAGCCTTAAATTTATTACTCAAATATCTCATACTGTTAATAAGGTCCGATTCGGCATTAAAACTATGACATGTCTACGTCATAGTGTTAATGTAGAAAATCCTTAAAAGTATTGAAATATTATTTAAAATAATGCGGATTGTCACAAAAATAATGATTTTTATTTAGATTTATTTATTGAATGTTTCACATTCGAATTGTTCAGCTTTTCGATCAACTCTTCCTTTCGAAAGAGAGGTTTTTGTGGTGTATTGGAAAAGATAAGACACTGCGCTCTGAAAGCCATGTAAACACATACCCTTATACGTATTTCAATCCTGTGCGGGGATATCATCAGAGGGTTTTATACATGACACAGTGTGAGCTTGTAGTTGTGGCGATCATCACTTGTATATATACCAATCTACAAAGAAATTTGCATATGGGAATTATATATACCTACGAAGAAAGCGTACAAGTCACACAGCCAAAGCTTTAAGCGAGACTTAAATTCACCATTTTCACCACCCATGTGACTGGTAAGGGTTGCCAGTTCGACACAGTTGTCTCTACACCAATCGCCAGGTAGATGGCGTGGATTCTGAGATTAGTTGGACGATTAGAAAGACTTTACTACATTTCAGTAAGCATAGTATTTTTTGTTGAATATCAAATATTTTATGTTATTATTTAGAATTCATTAACACTGTGTGTTGAAGATGAGCAGCTTCTTTCTAATTGTATTTAGGCGGGCTGATCCTTATTATTTAAATGTTTTTAGAAGTTTTTTGTTAATGATCGATTTAATTTTTATTTAGATTTATTTATTGAATGTTTCACATTCGAATTGTTCAGCTTTTCGATCAACTCTTCCTTTCGAAAGAGAGGTTTTTGTGGTGTATTGGAAAAGATAAGACACTGCGCTCTGAAAGCCATGTAAACACATACCCTTATACGTATTTCAATCCTGTGCGGGGATATCATCAGAGGGTTTTATACATGACACAGTGTGAGCTTGTAGTTGTGGCGATCATCACTTGTATATATACCAATCTACAAAGAAATTTGCATATGGGAATTATATATACCTACGAAGAAAGCGTACAAGTCACACAGCCAAAGCTTTAAGCGAGACTTAAATTCACCATTTTCACCACCCATGTGACTGGTAAGGGTTGCCAGTTCGACACAGTTGTCTCTACACCAATCGCCAGGTAGATGGCGTGGATTCTGAGATTAGTTGGACGATTAGAAAGACTTTACTACATTTCAGTAAGCATAGTATTTTTTGTTGAATATCAAATATTTTATGTTATTATTTAGAATTCATTAACACTGTGTGTTGAAGATGAGCAGCTTCTTTCTAATTGTATTTAGGCGGGCTGATCCTTATTATTTAAATGTTTTTAGAAGTTTTTTGTTAATGATCGATTTAATTTTTATTTAGATTTATTTATTGAATGTTTCACATTCGAATTGTTCAGCTTTTCGATCAACTCTTCCTTTCGAAAGAGAGGTTTTTGTGGTGTATTGGAAAAGATAAGACACTGCGCTCTGAAAGCCATGTAAACACATACCCTTATACGTATTTCAATCCTGTGCGGGGATATCATCAGAGGGTTTTATACATGACACAGTGTGAGCTTGTAGTTGTGGCGATCATCACTTGTATATATACCAATCTACAAAGAAATTTGCATATGGGAATTATATATACCTACGAAGAAAGCGTACAAGTCACACAGCCAAAGCTTTAAGCGAGACTTAAATTCACCATTTTCACCACCCATGTGACTGGTAAGGGTTGCCAGTTCGACACAGTTGTCTCTACACCAATCGCCAGGTAGATGGCGTGGATTCTGAGATTAGTTGGACGATTAGAAAGACTTTACTACATTTCAATATATTCAACAAAAAAAAATATTTGATATTCAACAAAAAATACTATGCTTACTGAAATGTAGTAAAGTCTTTCTAATCGTCCAACTAATCTCAGAATCCACGCCATCTACCTGGCGATTGGTGTAGAGACAACTGTGTCGAACTGGCAACCCTTACCAGTCACATGGGTGGTGAAAATGGTGAATTTAAGTCTCGCTTAAAGCTTTGGCTGTGTGACTTGTACGCTTTCTTCGTAGGTATATATAATTCCCATATGCAAATTTCTTTGTAGATTGGTATATATACAAGTGATGATCGCCACAACTACAAGCTCACACTGTGTCATGTATAAAACCCTCTGATGATATCCCCGCACAGGATTGAAATACGTATAAGGGTATGTGTTTACATGGCTTTCAGAGCGCAGTGTCTTATCTTTTCCAATACACCACAAAAACCTCTCTTTCGAAAGGAAGAGTTGATCGAAAAGCTGAACAATTCGAATGTGAAACATTCAATAAATAAATCTAAATAAAAATTAAATCGATCATTAACAAAAAACTTCTAAAAACATTTAAATAATGATTTTTTTCTTTAATTTAAATGCGTACATTTAAAGAAGCGCGTACACAAAACTAATGATTAGATAGTCATTAATTCAATTTCAAAAAACTTTATATTAAGGAAAATTTCGTAAAAAACGTGTAAATTTTCATTATTTTAATGAAAATTGTCATTGAATTGATGCCGAGGTAGCATACTTAATATAAGAATGTGTCATCATTAGTTTTATTACTATTTTTTTTCAGTGAATATTAAACGATTTTATATATGAGACATTCCATGACAAACGTTACGATTTTTGACATCACTAGCTTTAATTGGTTCGAAGATTTGCATATGTATTTTTCTCTTAAAAATGCGTGTTTCAAAAAAAAAAACAAAAAATTTTGCTATGTTCTTCTTACAATTTATTTAGAAATTATTAAAAAATTTAATTATTACGTTATATTTTGACACATATATTTGAAACCGTGCAACACATGAAAAAATTGTATTAGAAACAGTTAAAGGCCATACAATTTCCAATTGCCAATTTTCTAAAACTATACCAAAACAATTGAGATCCACTGTTCTTAATTTGTGCTTAAATATTTGGTTTAACCTCTCCATTTTGGAATATCGCGGTATGTAACGAGAACTAGAGCTAATTCAATAAAATTAATTATAGCCTGAGATCTGTATTATCCTACATATATACTCAAACCGACCGCTAAATCTTATGCCGAAAACAATGTTGCCTTATTTTATATAGATTCACAGAAATATTGATTGCTTTTTCAAAATTTGTTTTGATAAAAAGCTTTAAAATATAGATCCCATCATTTCACCACTTCCAAACTTACACACTCGCTAAAAAATATGTCGAAAAACATTTCAGAAAAATCTATTGGTGTAACAATTTTTGAAAACAAATCTAAAAGATTAAAATGTTAAAAACTTTTAAAATTATTATGGGGTGTTACAAGACAGCTTTTATTTTCCTTAACAGTACCTTCAAAACAATAGTACATCAAAGTCGTTCTGATATTTTAGGAGTTACAAGCGACTGAATGAATAAACCTTTTTGAAAAAATCGTAATTCCGCCATCCTTAAATTGCTCATCACTCTTGAACAATTTTTTTTAATTTTTTCTTCAAACGCATACAAAATATTTTTAAGAGAAGTATACATACATACGCAAACTTTCGAAGCAATCAAAGCTAGAGGTGTCAAAAATCATGCCGTTTGGCATTGAATGACTCATATACATATATGATCTACCCGATGTGTTGACAGTATCAAGTGCATATACATATATGCCGATGATGTACAGTTATACCTAGGATCGGATTCGGAAAATGTACAAAACTGTATACAGAATATAAACCAAGATATGAAAATAATTAATTTATGGATTTATAACAACAAACCCTGTATAAATCCCTCCAAATCAAAATGTATACATATTGCGAAGAAAAAACCGTCCCATCTATATCATGGGATCATACAGTATAAAAACGAAATCTGGGAATCATTTTTAATGAAAAAAAACTGAAAATAACCTACAACAATATCACGAGATATGTTCTTTATAAACGACGTTCTGATGGTACATATATCCAGCTATGCTTAGCAGATTTACAATATGACTTTCGATAACTATCTTAAGTACAGTGTTTAAAATCACTATGCAAAAAAAATGTTTTTTTTGTATCCGAGACATAAAAACCAATTTTTTTTATGTTAAAGTATTTTTAGAATCTTTTTTTTTCTACAATTCCAATTTTCATGGAAGATACCATTAATATTTGAACCATATTTTTTGGAGTATAAGCTCGATAAAGCCGAGATACCATTTAAATTAAAGGATATTATGAGGGGTTAGAATGCAACTTTCATGTAGAAACTAAATATTAGTAACTGTCGTTAAAACAATTAGAAAAAAATATTTTTTTTTTTCAAAAACGTCGTTTTATGCTGCCACGAAAAAAACGTAAAAAATGGAAAAAAATCTCAAAAAATATGTTTGTTCCATCCTAACGAAGAAAATATGAAGTATGGATAAATGTATAAATTATTGTAAAAATAGGGATATTCAAAAAAATAATATTTTTTTTTATTTTGGCAATTTTGTTTTGAAGTACGCAATAACGCCCATTTTTTAATATACTATGGGTACTGTACAAATATTACACTGTTCAAAACTTTAAGTATTTGTATGGACTTGAATAAAAGTTATAAGCTGTTAACTTTTTGTGCAAAATGGTCCATTTGAATGGGAGGCACCAAAAGGGGCGTTACAACTTCGCCCATTTTTTACGTGACTGTAGGTACCATAAAAGCATTACTCTCCACAAAATTAAAATCCAAGTTATAAGCCGTTAAAATTTTGTGCTAACGTGCACGGAATTTCAAGTATTGCTATGTACTGCAATCAAAGTTATAAGCCATTAACTTTTTGTGCAAAATGGTCCATTTGTATGGGAGGTACCTAAAGGGGAGTGGCAACTTCGCTCATTTTTCTAAAAATGATAGCGATTAATAAACTAATACTGTGTGTGAAATTGTGAAATATTCACGGTAGTAGTGTACAAGTTATGGGATAATCAATATTTCACTAAACAGACAGGAAGGCGTACAGGCTGACGGACATTGCTGAAATGACTTAAAAATGCCCAAATCGGATTTCCGCCAAATATTCTTTGGGTCTCTTATGTCATTTCTTCGATGTGTTACACTTTTGATTGGCAGCATCTGATATGTACCAGGGATGTAACGAATATTCGCATTCGCATATGCGAACGCAAATTATTCGCATCATTTTAACATTCGCTTTCGCATTCGCAAAAACCATCTTTGGATTATTCGCTTTCGCAAAAATATATTTCAGTATTCGCTTCCATTTGTTAAATATGTTAAATCTCCTTATTCCCTTCACACAATTTGAAGATATTAATACCAATGAAAACCTCAGCCACTTCTCTTCAAAACAGTTGAAAAAATATGTTTGTCCTTGTGGTAACAGGAGGTAAAAATATGAAAAACATTCTTAATACTTGAATATCCTGGAAAAGTATCAATTCAGTTCCTTAAATTTGTTGGTACTAAAGGGTCAAACTGTTATTCGCATTCGCTTTTGCATTCGCTTTCGCTAATGTCACTTTGTTACATCTCTAATATATACCCTTGTTCACATAGGGTGGTATAAAGAGTGAATTTTGTTGAAATTGTCTTATTTCTAAATTTATTCATAGATTCTCTTCAAATAGGCATTGTTTTCTTCGTTAGGATGCTAGCATTCAAAATATGGAACAAATGATTTTTTGGCGAATTTTTGTCTATTTTTATCCCCTCACCTTAGAGAGGAGGGTATATATCATTTGCTACGAGCCAAAAGTGTAACACTTCGATCTAAGACCCTAAGTATGTTCGGTGGAAATCGGTTTTGGGTCATTTTAAGTCATTTCAGCAATGTCCGTCCGTCCGTCTGTCTGCGCACGATAACTCTCGAAAGGAGTAAAAGATAGAGAAAAATATTACGCGGATATAGCAAAACCTTGGTAAGTACATGCCATTACCAATCGCATTACCAGGTAATGATATCTCATTATCGCCAGCATTACTTTCGGTAAATAAATAACGACTAACAAAATAATAACAAAAATAAGTTATTGCTAGTAATCTAAGCTAGAACATCTTATTTTAAATTATAAACTTTTCTTTAAATTTTTTACGATTTATGTTTTTTTCTTAAATGATTTACGTATATACGTTGTAGTTTGTATTCAGTTAAATCATTTAAAGAAAAGTTTATAAATTCAAATTAGAGTCTCTAAAATAGATTACTAATAATAACTTAGTTTTGTTATTATCTAATTAGTCGTTATTAATTTACCGAAAGTAATGCTGGCGATAATGAGATTCATTACCTGGTAATGCAACTGGTAACGATATTTACTTACCAAGATTTTGATGGGTTATATTTTTGTACTTGATTATAAGGCGATTTGTCTACGAATCGCGAGGTGGTTGTGATGCTAAACGAAACGAAACCATGAGGTCGCGAGTTCAATCCCACCTCGTGCCAGCAAAAATGTTTTTTTTTTTAAATCAAATTGTTTTTAATTGTTTTAACGAGAGTTACTAAACTTATTTTTCCACATTAAAGGGTCATTACTAACATTTGCAGTCTTCATAATATCCTTTAATTTAACGTGCATCCCGGCGTTGTCGAGCATATACTTCAACAAATAGGATCCAAATATTAAAGACACCTTTCAATAAAATTGGAAATTTAAAGAAAAATATTTAAAAAAAAAATTTACCGTAAATGATTTTTTTAACATTTTTTTTTGGGTTAAGCACTCTATACACAAAATCATAACAGCTTACAAACCTGATTATCTCTTTGAGAGGATAAATTTCGCTCGGTCAAATCATGGCAAAAATGAAATAATTCAATTATGATTCAAATATTCCAAATTGGAAAAAAAAATCTTTATACCAACAATCCGCCTTTCGAATAATTCATGCAATAAGCAACTATCTACATTTCAGAAAGGAGTTTAAAATATCTTGCTTAATTGCACTTAATTGTATAGGAGAAATACACATTTTTATATCATACATCAAATGTTAAAATTAGTTACATGTTTTTCCATTAGCATTAATTTGTAAGAAATTTTATTCTCATTGTGCTAGGTTCAATTTATTGAAATAAATAAATACAAATTGCTATTATTATGAAAATTAAAACTCGATGAAACCCATCTTTTGCACTAAACATAGAGCTACCAAAATGCTATCGAATCGGCAACAAATGTGGGGACCCTTTATTTAATTTTTTGTACATCAAAAGACCGTACGTTCGTGACCCGCGGAAATGCCCATATTTAAGTTAAGAGGAGAGCAACGAATATTTTCCCTTTTTACCATATCAATATCTCACCTTTTGTTTGGTAAATATAATTTTATTTGCTGTGCCTATATTTATGTCCATTATTTCATACTTAGATAAGAGATCAGAGGATTTAAGAGGCGCGTCGAGAACTTTCTAGTTACAGCCTTGAGATGCTTGATCGGACTAAAATTAGTATCGACGAACAAACCCAATCCAACGCATTGTTGATTGTAAACTAAAATTACAGTTTTTGTGCTTCAAAAAAATCAAACAAAAACACATTTCAATTTGTAGTTAAGTTAATGTATTTTGTTTGCATATTTCGATGATTATTTCTTAATGCCAATGCAGATCGATAGTCAGCAGCAATCGAAAACAACAACTAAAACAACTGCAAGAACGGCAACAATTAACAATCATGTAAACGAGACCCACCACATAGTCGGGCTAAGAAGTCAGTTAGTGGGGCATACAGTCGTATGCTGGACATAGCCATAGCATAGCAAGAAGAAGGAAAAAAGTGCTACAGCAACAGCAACAGCAACACCATTAACAACCACACCAGACAGCAATAGCAATAACAACAGCAAATACAACAACCAACAGGCAGCAGCAACAACATGCTACAGATCAAATAATGCCAAGACCGCTTCAAGCATTCGACACAGACACCGACACAACCCAAATATGTATGTTGCAAGTGCAAAAAAGGAGCATAAAAAGCACAGCAAAACTCCAACAAATTCCGAAACTAAATCAAGAAACCAAATATGGGGCAATAATAGCTCCGCGTGGATCGAGACAAAAACAAAAAAACAACACCACCACTAACTGCAACCAACAACAACAGCAACACCAGCAGATTTCAGTCTGAACAGATTAAAAGTGAAAACCAGAAAAAAAATATAGAAAAAATACTGGAGGCACTCCGCACTTCACTGGCGCACCGGCGCACACGTCGCCGCACAGTGTACAATTGCAAAAGTAAATACAATTTGTGGCCAATAAAGTGGTCAAATGGCGGACCGGACCATAAACCAAAACAAATAATGGCGTTGGTAAATGAAGAAAAATCTTTTTGTTGCCACAGAGGAGGAAAAAAGCGAAAAAACGGGATGGGCTCCCACACAGACACACACGCACAGAGATACATAGCTGGACATGTAGCCACAAAAACGGAAAGAATGCAGTTCCAAAGAATTACAACATTTTGCGGAAAGAAAAATAAAAAACATAAACATAGGGAAACATGGTAACATTTTTTCGTTTAAACAACAGGAGCGATTTTTTTTTTGAAATTTGGTAATGAGAATGAGTGTTGTTTTACAATTGATTTGTGGTGGTGTTGATTCCATAAACGTTCTGGGAAAAGTTGTGGCCATTAGGGCATATATTCAGGAGAGCAAAACACATTTCAGAGTGTTTTTTACTGCGAACATAAATTTACAACCTCAGCTTGCAGGGAGGAGTTTGAAACAGGCAATCCGAGCCGTCCGGCTGGCGCCCATGAAACAGTGGTGCTTTAGAAAACAGTGACAGATTGACTTCCAAATTTGCATGTAACTAAAAAAAATGCTACATCAAAATAATTTCAAAATTTCATCAATTGCACAGTGCGACAAATGGTAGGGGTCAGTGATCGGCGGGGGATCTGACTACCGGAAAATGGTATATGAGTCCATAACATTTTTTATAAGTGTCGACTAACTTCAAATCGATATATCTCGATTCCTAGGCGTGACGCAGCAAACACGTCTAGGAATCGAGATATATCGATTTGAAGTTAGCAAGTAACATATAAAGGAATTTGTCACGTTTGGGGGTCTTCTATGTGACATAACTCAACGACTAGTACGATTGAAAAAGAAGTTTAGTAACTGTTAAAACTATTAGAAAAAATTTGTTTGTTTTTGAAAAAACTTTGTTGGCACAAAAAAAAACATAAAGAATAGAAAAAAATCGAAAAATTTAGTTTGTTCCATTTTTTTCAAGCTAACAAAAAACATGCCTATTTGCAAAAAGTCTAGAATAAATATATAAAAAAATATTGGAAAAATATGGAAATTCAGAAAAATAATTTTCAATATTTTTGATTATCGAAGGGTATCAAAGGGGCGTGGCAATAACGCTATTTTGTTTGGGAGGTACCAAAGCGGGCGTGGCAATAACGCCAATTTTTTTTATTATACTAATATAAATTTCAGTAATCTTCGTTTATTCGACCTTTATTGTTGTTTAATTAAATTGTTTCAATAATTATACTATGGGTACTATAAAAACATTATACTGTACAAAATCACAAGTGTTTTGTATTTGCAGGAATCAAAATTATAAACCGTTAACTTTTTGTGCAAAATGGACAATTTGTGTGGGAGCTACAAAAAAGGGTGAGGTATTAATGCCCATTTTGCACGGGACTATAGGTACAATAAAGCATTACACTTCACAAAATTTCAACTATTTCTAAGGACTGGACTCAATGTTATAAGTCGTTAACTTTTTGTGCAAAATGGTCCATTTGTATGGGAGGTACTAAAAGGAGCGAGGCAACTTCGCCCATTTTTCTCAAGATGATAACGACCAAAAACTAATACTATATGTGGAATTGTGAAAGATTCTGGGTAGTAATATAGATATTTTGAGATACAAAATATTTGACAAAATGTTGGTCCTTCGTGGGGGAGGTACTCGGAGCAGTGGACCAACATAATCTATATTTGACCTTAGCTTGAGATAAAAAAAAAAATATTGACACATACCAAATTTTAAGTCAATCTGTTAATCCTGTCGAAAGTTATAGTGCGCACCAACCAGACAGACAGACGGACGTTGCTCAAATGTGAATCATTGAATTGATGTCATAATTCCATTGATTTACTGAATACCTCTTTCAATTTCGAATCCTAGCGAGCAAATATCGGACTCGATCTCGAAGGATTTTGATGTTCTAAATCCTAATATTAATTCAAAAATGCAATATATATTCGCGTTTTTGCGATACTGTTTTTATTGTTTAAAGATATAGAATCCCATCTGCGGACAATTAAATATTTACAAACAATTATCAATATACATTTTGTGCGTTTCTAAAAAGCTGTCATATAAGCCACTGTTTATTTAAATCGGTCTACGTAGTCAGGAGATACAACGATAAAAATTTCAAACTTTGACACACTGTATCTCCTTTGACGTGTTTTTCCTCATATATAGATTAACATAGAGCTCACATATACATACTAATGTTGGTCCCTAGTGATACCACGAGAAAAGATGCCCCTCATTGAAATCAACCTCTTTGATAAACTAAGTTATCAATAGTAACAATATCGGAAGCGGAATATACATTCTTCGTTTACTTAACTTTCGAATCGTCGGAATGCCAAAAGGTGGCTACGCGGACCAAGATGATCTTTGGTTGGCGTAGTATTTGTGTGGACGGCATTCGGCCGGGATAATAGATTATCTCCTCTGGGGTATGTCAAAACGGCTTTGGGCGTACAAAACCATGTATGGTTTTTTGGTACCGTAGCCGTCTTTGGTGAAGCAAGTCAGTATGTGTCACCGCTACATGATGAAGGTTATTATTACTGTTCTTTTTATACCCTCACTTTAGTGTGACGAGGGTATATATAATTTGCTACGAAAAAAAGTGTAGCACATCGAAGGAGTGATCTAAGACCCTAAGTATGTTCGGCGGATATTCGTTGTGGGTCATTTTAAGTCGAATGAGCAATGTCCGTCTGTCTGTTTGTCTGTCTGCTGTCTGGTGCGCACGATTACTCTCGAAAGGAGTAACCGATTGACTTCAAATTTGGTACGTGGTAATATTTTTTTCTATCTCCGGCTAAGTTCGAAGATGGCCCATATTGGTCCACTCCTTCTAGTACCTCCCCCACAAAGGAATAAAATGTTGTGAAATATTGCATCTTTAATAACTGCTATACTACTTATTCGAATTTTCTGAAATTCCACACATAGCATTAGTTTATTAGTCGCTATCAACTCGAGAAAAATGGGCCATGTTGCTGCGCCCCTTTTGGTACCTCCCACACAAGTGGACCATTTTGCACCAACAGTTAACAGCTTATAACATTAATAGAAGTGTATAAAAATACTTGAAATTTTGTACAGTGTAATGCTTTTATAGTGCCTACAGTCCAGTGAAAAATGGCTGTTATTGTCACGCCCCTTCTGGTACCTCCCACACAAAGGTACCATTTTGCACCAAAAGTTAACAGCTTATAACATTAATACTAGTGAATAAAAATACTTGCAATTTTGTACAGGGTAATGCTTTTATAGTGTCCATAGCCCTGTAAAAAATGGACGTTATTGCCACGCCCCTTTTTGTGCCTCCCACACAAAGGTGCCATTTTGCACCAAAAGTTAAGAGCTTACAGCGTGAGTACCAATGCACGAAAATGCAACAACATTTTGCACAGGGTAACAATTTTGAAGTGCCTATAGCCCTGTAAAAAATTGGCGTCATAACCACGCCCCTTTTGGTACCTCCCACACAAAATGGCCAAATCATACCAAAATTTAATATCTGATAACGTTAATATACCACTGCAAATAAACCCTTATAATTCGGCACAGTGCAATGTATTTAAAGTATCTACTATTCAGCGAAAAATAGGTGCATTTGTTAAAAACCTTCTGGTACCTCCCACACAAATTGACAGAATAATTCGTTTAATATTCCATATTACATTACTCACAAAGTGAGGGTATACCTTAGTCGGTTTACCCTACTGAAACTTTCTTACTAGTTAACGTTATGCTTTGCAACATTTTATATTTATTGGAATGTCATATCGCCCAAAAAAAAACTTTGGGCTTTATGACGTTTGGGCGATATGACATTTCCAGGTAATAAATTTGGGTGATATGTCGCTTTTTGGGCGCTATGACATACATGGTTTTGTACGCCCAAAGCAGATGCTCAATGCTTTTCTTCTTCCTTATCACTACAGCTAATGCGGAAGATATTGGACTTAAGAACAAACCTTCTGTCGAGTTCGCCGATCAGGCAGTGTTCCGTCAGATCTGACACTAACATAGGGGTCAGAATATTTAGTATGTACCTATGTAGATTATTTTTGGCTAAAAAGTTTATAAGCAGTTACAAATAGGTAAAATACGATCTAGCTATCATTTTTTTCTAAAAAAAATTTTTTTGAAACATTTTTGTGGGCGTTTTAATTTTTGAAAAAATTAAAAATCTGAGTTTTACGAAATTTTTAATTGCTCTCGAACGGCTGAACTGATTTGTACAAAGTTTACTTTGTTTTAAAGAGGACACAATGCGCCATTTTTTGTAAAAAAATATTGTTGAAAATTTTTAAAAAAAAATTTACGATAGTTTTTTTTTTAAACCTTTGTAGAAAAAATTGCTCCCGCCTCAATTTTCTTAAAATTTTGACAGAATATACCAAGACTAGTACAATTTTTGCCTGTTTTTGCAAAACATTTCACAGTGGTACATATTCAAAAAAGAAACAATTCGACCGTTTCTTAACCATAAAACCGATTGCGACTTGGCAAGGTAGATGAAGAGGTGTTAGAGAAGTTAAGTTTTATATTTGGGCCCCCTATGTCAGACTGGGGCGGAGCTGGAGGGCCTCAATGTTGGCCAAATCGGGTGAAGAAAATGTTCAAGTGCGTGTAACTCGTGTTTCTCTTCCGATTTATAAAGTTTCTTTTTGTGTGTGTGTTCTACTAACTGGGGTCTACAAATAAACTGTTTACACCTAAGAATTATCTCGTATAGTTACCGAGATATCTGCAATTAAAAATTGAATTTTTTCCCTTACCGTGTGCTAGTATTTTGTAAATATCGGAGCACAGTATGCACCGATTTCATCCGTATCAACATGTCTGGATGGGCAATAAAATTTCCTATATGACGAAAAAAAATGGGTTCGATATACCCAATAGTACAACAGTTATGACCACTTGCACAGAGGTACGAAATTTTATAAATCGGAAGAGAAACACGAGGTACACGCGTTTGAACATTTTCTTCACCCGTAGTGGCCAACTTTGAGGCCCTCTATCTCCGCCCCTGTCTGACATAGGGGGCCCAAATTAATAGGGGGCCCAAACTTAACTTCTCTAACACCTCTTAATCTACCATTCCAAATTTGGTCGCAATCGGTTGTTTGGTTACGAAACGGTCGAATTATTTCCCCTTTTTGAATTCGTACCACTGTGAAGTGTTTTGCAAAAACAGAGAAAAATTGTCAGACTAGTCTTGGTATTTCGTCCATAACTTTTACAAATATTGAGTGTCATTTTGAAGAAAATCGAGGAGGTGATTGTAGGGATGTGGCCTCCAGAAAATGTATGACCAGTGTTGGTCACTACATTGCGACTCAGCCACTTGGCGTCTTCTCTTTTTGCCATTATTTGATAGACACTACAGGTATCTGGTAATCTATGAGCTATATCAAAACTGAGTTCTTTACAGTGCACTCCGAAGCCAACCTTATCATCAAGCTTCGAAGCATCTGTGGAGATGTTTTCAATTTCCTGGTGTTCTGTCAACCCAGTCCTATGTGGAAGGTATCTTAGTGGTGATGTTCTTCCCTAAGGTGTACACCGTTGATATATAGTCCACTAGGTCGGCTACCATAGCACTACATTGTGATATTCTCTTGTCTGTTTTTTCTTATATCTCCACCATCGGCTACCATAGCACTACATTGTGATATTCTCATTTGGCAGTACATAGTTCTTATATCTCCACATTGATATACAATTCAATTGTAATGAAGCTCTGGTGGCAACTACTCTCTCCACGATATCAATGGGCAGTATATGAAGTAGGGCTTGTAGAAACTCATTCGCAAACAAAAAATCCCGCACATTTTGTTGAAAAAGTGAATGAAAAATAATTCTTTCACTTTTTTTCAGCACAACTATCAGGGACTGGACTTGAATTTGACTGTTTTTTGGTTTTTGTGTTAAGTTTTGGGCTTTAATGTGTTCTGACACATATAGTAAAATTTTATGGCCAACATTTTTGTAGAACATTTCATCCCCGCCCTCCCCATTTAAAGGGTGTTTTTTACGATTTGTTAAAATAGGGCCAAACATTACAGTTATGTGGGGGTGCTAGAGGGTTAATATGTTCCACAAAAATATTGGCCTTAATATATTCTATAACGTTGCTGAACATATCCTACACCAAAAAATATTTTTGTTACATAATAGTGAAATACTAACATTTTTGAGGTACAATGTGGCCACGATAAATCTAAACAACTCAAAAAGTTGTTTAGATTTATCTTGGCTACAATGTTGCCAAATATTATTAGTAAAAAATTACGAGTTCCTGAAAGTTATGCTGAAAAAAATATTTTTTCCTTCAGGGTGATTCCAACGGAACGGGTGTGACATTGTTACTGAGTATCTTCCAGATTTTGATCTATATAATTTATAACGACAATTCGCAAAGGGTGGTTTATGTAGATATACTTAAGTGTTATCTACTGGCATGCAAGGAAATTAAATAATATTTTTAATAAAAAATATGGTTGATATATCACCGTAACGGGTGTGACCTTAGTTTTTGATAAAATCTTGATCAGCCGCTTTCTTTATTGCATACTGTAAAATTTTTGTATGTACTGCCAACAAAAAAGTTTTTGTTGGTACCTCTAGAGTATAGTGTACATATATTGTAGACTTCATTCAAAATAATTTAAATTAATATTCCATTTGTAGTAAGTATTTAATATGTAACGGGTGTGACATAACGAGTGTCACATAGTGTCAATCTGGAGGAGTAATAAGTAGAACGATATATCGTTCAGGATTTATTAGCCAACATGCATCTATTAAACGAGTTTTTTTCTGCGAAAAACAAAATCGAAGTCGTTTTATTTACTAAATCATATTCAAATTTCGTACTTTCTTTAATACATAAAGTAAAAACTTACAAATACAAAATTCGTTGCCAAAACATGTTTGACATCTTAAAAATGCTTTCTCTTTTGTATTAATGTTTATGACAATTCTATTTTTCATTTTTTACAAAGAATTAATTTTCATATTATAATACGCTGTGCGTCCCGCTGGAATATTATAAGCAGAACTCCTTTCAAAATAATGTTTAGGTCGGTTATTCTTGTTCTTTTTTAGTTTTCCACCTATTTTGTAAAATATATTGATATTCGTTAAATAGATTTGAGAAATATACTTATGACTTTTATTCCAGAACCAATCAGATCCTTGTAACAATGAATAGGCTGATTTAAACTGAACTTATGGACCTTCATCGTTCTCTTAATGATTGCCCCCAAACTAGTTTTTTTTTTCAATTTATACCGAAATTTCTGCTTTCTATTATTTAATTTCATACTTGAAATAAAATGAATAAACAGACAATATTTTTAAATCGATTAAAAATTATTTACGGTCTTTGCGTAACGGATGTGACAAATCTTAGAATGCATATTCTAGCGTAAATATTGCATCGATGCTGATACATTTTGATTTACTTTATACTATATAACCTTGACTTAACTTACAGAAAATATGAAATATGCATATCTACATAAAATATATTAAATTAAACTTTTTGTATATTTTCCGTATCGGTTGTGACAACCAAAACACTCCAAGATACAAAACTATTTGCAGGCACTGAATATTTTCCAAAAGTTACGAGTTTTACACTAAACTACACTTACGGTTGTGTACTTTCTTGTAGTCAAAAGACAAATTCAGAAAATAAAAAAAATGTGTCGGAAAAATTGTTAATTTCAGTTTAACTGTAAAAGTAGTGCATCAAACAATTTTATAATAACCTTTAGAAACTCATTGGTAGGAAAAAAACGATTCCTAAATTTCATCAACTCTTCATGAATTTCTAAAATTCAATTGTTCGTGTTCGTCCCTTATGGTAATATTTTTGCAAAAATCTGATTTATTAATTTATGTGTGATAGGGTCAGCTTACGGGGAATCACCCTTCACTTTTAAAAAAAAATGAGCTGGAAACATTTTTTTCGCATAAAATGTTAGGAAACTATGTTCAGCATATTCTTAGCTGCATTATTGCCAAATGTAGTTAAGCGGTATCACCAAGTTTGAATTAGTTGTTGGACAAAAGCTGATGACATCTTTTTCGAGGGGCCCACTGATTTTTATAAACTTTTGGAGCCCTTAAAAAAATTAGTCACCAATTTCGCCAAACCGAGTATAGGGTTATACTATCCTTTGGTAGTAGAATATATACTCTCAAGTCAGTGTATTTTCCAAAGAGTGTTCATTTGTTGCATTGTGTAATAATTTCTAGATATTGTGCACTTTCAGAAAATACCACCTCTGTTCCATTTATCCGAGGAGGGTCCACATGTGGGACCTTATTCTTCATAGTAAATTATATTTGTCGCATAATCTAGTACGAATTGTTTTTAAATTAAAATAAATTTAAAGTGATACCTACATGTCAAAACGAACTACAAAGCACAAAGCATTTACTTTAAGAATACTCCGCTTATTTCATACTTTGCCTTTTTCAGTGCACGCACATTTTTACGACAACTTTATAACAACAAAACACCACCATAAACCCTGACATTGGCCATAAGGCGTACAGCCAACACCAACTGACATTGCCCATAACCACCGACACAGGTTTTGGTGCGAAATATCAACCACCACCAACATTTCCACCAGACCAGCCATAAAAGTTGCCTGCAGTGGAGGCTGAAATAACGCACAGTGCGTTTACTGGTGTTGCTACGTAGTAGAGACCGAAATATGGACTCCGAACAATGACTTGATAATTTCTATTTGCAAATGGAAAACAGCAAATTTACAAATTGTATATTCTATAAGATAATAAAAACCATAAAGACAGTCGAGACACGAATCGTTTAATTTGGGGCCCAATGAAATTCCAAGGCGCAAATTTTGGTAATATTGGAAATTTAAAGTTGAATTTTGATGAAACGGAGCATTGCTATAACTTAATATGAATCTAGGTGGTGTATCAGTGGATGTTGCAAATATTTCAAATTTTCCGTAATCGCATTTTCTATTCAACCGCCACTGCTAAATTTGTGAGTCATTTCAACACTGAGATATAATCATAAATTTCTATGATTTGTTTTTCTTTACTGAACCACTTTTGCTTCCTAACTGCCACTGTATGGCCACAACGCCACAAGTGTGCCACTGGTGGAGCTGCATAATATCGCCGCCACTCACTCCAATGGGACTTTTGAAGTGTGAAGTACGCGCAAAATGCACACACCTGTCCAACATCACAAAAAGCGAAAAAACAACGGCAACGGAAACTTAAAAGCCAACATTGAGGCAAACAACACGAAAAGAAATCGCTATCATAACAAAACGTTTATAACACGCATGTTTGTGGCCACGACAACAATCCAACAAGTCCGACCATGTTTGTCTGCGCACTGAAGCAAAAGTAAAACCTGTAGCACACGCTATTACTTCAGATGAGTTCCTGAATCCATGATTATGCATAGGGTTATGCAGTTGAGTCTAAACTAACCGAAAAACGCAAACGATTCTGAATGATTTAAATATTGTTTTTTATACCCTCACTTTAGTGTGACGAGGGTATATATCATTTGCTACGGAAAAAAGTGTAACACATCGAAGGAGTGACCTAAGACCCCAAGTATGTTCGGAGGAAACCCGTTTTGGGTCATTTTAAGTCGAATGAGCAATGTCCGTCCGTCTGTCTGTCTGTCTGTCTGTGTGTCTGTCTGTCTGCTGGTTGGTGCGCACGATAACTCTCGAAAGGAGTAACCGATTGACTTCAAATTTGGTATGTGGTAATATTTTTTTCTATCTCCGGCTAAGTTCGAAGATGAGCCATATTGGTCCACTCCTTCTAGTACCTCCTCCACAAAGGGTTAAAATGTTGTGAAAAATTGATTCTTTAATAACTGCTATACTGCTTATTCGAATCTTCTGAAATTCCACACATAGTATTAGCTTATTAGTCGCTATCAACTCGAGAAGTCGCTATCAACTCCCACACAAATGCACCATTTTGCACCAAAAGTTAACAGCTTATAACATTAATAACAGTGTATAAAAAACTTGAAATTCTGTACAGTATTATGCTTTTATATTGCCTACAGTCAAGGGAAAAATTGGCGTTGTTGCCACGCCCTTTTTGGTACCTCCCACACAAAGGTACCTTTTTGTACCAAAAGTTAACAGCTTATAACAATAAAACCAGTGTATAAAAATACTTGAAATTTTGTACAGTGTAATGTTTTAATAGTGTCTATAGCCCTGTAAAAAATGGCCGTTATCACCACGCCCCTTTTTGTACCTCCCACACAAAATGGCCAAATCATACCAAAATTTAATATTTCATAACGTTAATATACCAGTGCAAACAACTTTTATAATTCGGCGCAGTGTAATGTATTTAAAGAATCTACTATTCAGCGAAAAATTGGTTGTATTTGTTAAAAATATTCTGGTACCTCCCATACAAATTGACAGAATAATTCGTTTAATATTCCATATTACATTACTCACAAAGTGAGGGTATACCTTAGTCGGTTTACCCGACTGAAACTTTCTTACTTGTTTTTGTGTTCAACTCAACTTGTGCTCAAACTGTGCTCCTGGACAATAATGATATATCGATACGTCCATTCTATGTAAACTATGCTAAGTGCAAAAAGGTAGTTTTTCAGGAGAAGCGATCAAAGTTTGATGAATTTTTTTAATTTGTATGGATTTCCTTTATAATGCAAATCGAATGACCTCTGCTGATTTGTGAATAACTACACCACCAAATTTTGACTGAACATAATTTGAAATTTTTGGAAATTAAAAATCTCCCTAAAACTATGCTAAGTTGACTTTGCATGTTTTAGAATGGAGGTATCGATATGTGCCTCATTTATTATACCTCTGATTAATCTATGTCCGTCTGTCTGATTGCCCGTCTGTTAAAAAATTCTTGTGAATGAAACGTTTCGCGGTTGCATTTCATAGATTTGGGAGTTCTCTTTTAAAAATGGACCCTACTGCCCAGTGAGGTTTACCACGGTTTATACTGAAATATAACTGAAATTGTATTTTCTGTTTATAAGAAAAATTATAGACAATGCCGAAGTTTTGAAACAGGGCCTTTTCGATTTTGCTTTGCAACGCTCTTGATGTCAAATAATCGACCGATCTACAGGGCGGGCCATTTCAAATTTGACTCGCCCATAAAAAAGTTCTGATAATTTGATTGGAAAGGCTGAGCTTTATCATTTAATAATGGAACACAATATCATTCATAAGACTACCACGACTGACTGGACTCAGGTACTGGTGGGCCATTTAAAATAATAAATTTGAGTCGGCTATAAAAAAGTACTGATAATTTTTTCAAATTTCTACTGGCTCGACGGTACCTCATCCGATCAGCCCAATTTTTCAATACATTTTACATTGTTTCGGGTCGAATCTCTTCAATGGCCACTTCGATTTCATGTTTCAACGCTTCAATTGTCTCTGGATGCTTTGCGTAACATTTATCCTTAACGGACCTCCCCACAGAAAATAATCTAAAGGGCTCAAATCACAAGTCAAAGTAATCGATACTTCAAATTTAAAATTTTAAATGGCCCACCCTTTAATGAAACGGAAATTTTTACTTAATTTCATTTAAAAATGTTCCTAGTAAAAATGGACCACAGCGATCAACATGCTGATGTGGATATCAGAAAAATGTCTCTTCTACTTCATTTATGTATATGAAGCTCTGGACTTTGAATTATTCAACCGATCTGGCTGAAAATGCCCCGGACAATTGTCAGGAATTACACTAGTTTACAAAAATTTTGGCGTCCTAAACACGAAAATAATTTTAAAATTTGTTATGGTAAAGTTTTTTCAATTTCCAAATTTAATGTACCTATAGTATTTGGACACTGTTTTTGAAGTATAACCCCGGTAAATTATGAGGGCTACAAATATTGGATATATTTCTTTTACGTACAAACAGTGATTTATTAACAGTCATTAAAAGACTAAAAAAAAACATTTTTTTGAAACACGATTTTTTCCTAAACACGAAAAATTTTAAAAAAATATGGTAAATTTTCTTGATTCGTACCATATTTTTTGAAGTATAAACCCGGTAGAGCCGGGATACGCGTCCAATTTAAGGAATTTATGAGGGCTACTGTGGTATATTAAGTCTATAGTCTTAAAAAAATAGAAAAAAGAGGATTTTTTAAAAAATCGCTGACACGAAAGACTACGTACAAAATCAGCAAAAATCATTTTATTCCATTTTTTAAAAGCCAGCATCCTAATGAATAATACGATGTCAACTGGAACAAGTAAAAGCGCCAAGTTCGGCCATGCCGAATCTTAGATACCCTTCAGCATAGATAGCATGTGAATGGTTTCGGGCACAAATAAAATATTAACAAATTGTAGCCCGATTCGTTGAAATTTGTGGTTTTTGTTGCGTTGAGAAGTACAATTTAGAGGGACCTCTACATGGGGGCTGTATCAAAACATGGAGCTATGGCTACCGTTGTTCGTGTAAAGGTTTCCCGGTATACATAAATCCAAGTTAGAGATTTCCAGCCCGATCAGTTGCCATTTGTGGTCTCATTGGCGTTAAGAAGTCAAAAGGGACAGATGCTATATATGGGGCTATATCAAAATATTGACCGATATTGCCCGTTTTTAATCCCAAGTTACCTGTAGCTATAAGAAGTATATACACCAAAACTCAAGTATTGTAGATTGTAGCGTGATTACAACAAACGGGCGGTCAGACGGTCAGACGGACGGACGGACAGACGGAAATGGCTAAATCGTCTTAGAATTTTAAGACGATTAAGAACATATACATACATATACTTTATGGGGTCTCAGATCAATATTTAGAGGTGTTACAAACGGAGTGACAAAATAAATATATCCCACATCCTATGGTGGATGGGGGTCCGCCTGCCTGTCTGGCTGGTGCGCTCGATAACCCGAGAGGAGCGACCGATACACTGATAGAAAAACCGTTCGTCACATGACGAATCAGTTTCGTCAATATATCTTCGTACTGGTGACGAAAAGTTTCGTACATGCGATGATTTCGTACAACAATAGAACGAACACAATCATCAACCCATGTTTTTGGTGATTTCGAAATTCGTCGAGGGAACGATAATGTTTCATTCCCACGACGAAATGATTTATTTGAACATTTTGCTGAAAATATGATAAAACGAGTCTATCAATTTATAGTATTTGCTCAATTGTACTTTTCTATATGCGTTCTGATAACCTTAGTTAAATAATTTGTTGTAAAGTTTTAATTTAAAAAATCTAATAATGGTGAAGAATGGAGTTCATCGTGGTGATGAATGGGATTCGTCGTGATGATGAATGGAATTCGTCGTGGTGATGAATGGGATTCGTCGTGGTGATGAATGAGATTCGTCGTGGTGATGAGTAGAGTTCGTCGTGGTGATGAACGGGATTCGTTGTGATGACGAATGGGATTCGTCGTCGTGATGAATGGAATTCGTCGTCGTGATGAATGGAATTCGTCGTGGTGATGAATGAGATTCGTCGTGGTGATGAATAGAGTTCGTCGTGGTGATGAACGGGATTCGTCGTGGTGATGAACGGGATTCGTCGTGATGATGAACGGGATTCGTCGTGGTGATGAACGGGATTCGTCGTCGTGATGAATGGAATTCGTCGTGGTGATAAATGGTATTCTTCTATTGGCAAATACGTTACTCGATGAGATTATTTTTGGATTAAAATATGAGAAGTATTGAATACTTCTCGTTCGTTTGCTTTAAGCCTTTGAGAAGAATTGCGTTTCGAACCGAATAATCACAACTGAACCTAGCAAAGCAGTCAAGTGATTTTTATTTTCCATACCGTTTTTAATGGTCTAAAACCAGAAGAATATTTATTGAAATTCTTAAAATTCAAATAGTCGGGGCATGAATTTGTCGTGGTGATGAATTGAATTCGTCGTGGTGATGAATGGTATTCATCGTGGTGATGAATGGTATTCATCGTGGTGATGAATGGTATTCATCGTGGTGATGAATGGTATTCATCGTGGTGATGAATGGTATTCATCGTGGTGATGAATGGTATTCATCGTGGTGATGAATGGTATTCATCGTGGTGATGAATGGTATTCATCGTGGTGATGAATGGGATTAATCGTGGTGGGATTCGGGATTCGTCGTGATGATGAATGGAATTCGTCGTGGTGATGAATGGGATTCGTCGTGGTGATGAATGAGATTCGTCGTGGTGATGAGTAGAGTTCGTCGTGGTGATGAACGGGATTCGTTGTGATGACGAATGGGATTCGTCGTCGTGATGAATGGAATTCGTCGTCGTGATGAATGGAATTCGTCGTGGTGATGAATGAGATTCGTCGTCGTGATGAATGGAATTCGTCGTGGTGATGAATGAGATTCGTCGTGGTGATGAACGGGATTCGTCGTGATGATGAACGGGATTCGTCGTGGTGATGAACGGGATTCGTCGTCGTGATGAATGGAATTCGTCGTGGTGATAAATGGTATTCTTCTATTGGCAAATACGTTACTCGATGAGATTATTTTTGGATTAAAATATGAGAAGTATTGAATACTCCTCGTTCGTTTGCTTTAAGCCTTTGAGAAGAATTGCGTTTCGAACCGAATAATCACAACTGAACCTAGCAAAGCAGTCAAGTGATTTTTATTTTCCATGCCGTTTTTAATGGTCTAAAACCAGAAGAATATTTATTGAAATTCTTAAAATTCAAATAGTCGGGGCATGAATTTGTCGTGGTGATGAATTGAATTCGTCGTGGTGATGAATGGTATTCATCGTGGTGATGAATGGTATTCATCGTGGTGATGAATGGTATTCATCGTGGTGATGAATGGTGTTCATCGTGGTGATGAATGGTATTCATCGTGGTGATGAATGGTATTCATCGTGGTGATGAATGGTATTCATCGTGGTGATGAATGGTATTCATCGTGGTGATGAATGGGATTAATCGTGGTGATGCACTTGACTCGTCGTGGTGATGAACTCGATTCATCGTGGTGATGAATGGTGTTCATCGTGGTGATGAATGGGATTCGACGTGGTAATGAACTCGATTCATCGTAGGGATGAAATGTGATCATCCTGAGGACGAAAGTCCTGAGGTGACGAACGTATTCATCAAGAGGATTATTCCGAACGTTAGCTGACTTTTGACGAAAAAATAATCGTGAAAATGTAAACTTTTACTATCAGTGTAGACTTCAAATTTGTACATGTTAAATATATTAACAAACATAGAATAAATCTATTTATTTTTTACTTAAATATATATGGCTAGTTTTTTCTCAAGTGCAACAGGTCAAAAATTAGATCTTTTTCAAATTCTCAGAAAATGTTATCCTAGTATGTGTGAGTCAAGGTCAAAATCCTAAAAAATAGTTTTTTCCTCAGCATTGTTATTTTTCAAGTCAATTTTAATGCTACACAACATAAAACATTGAAAACAGAAAATATAATTTCTTAAAGCTTTTTTGCGTACTTTTCATAAAAAAATAAAAATTTTGTCTAAAACAGTGTATTTCAGTCACTTTTCGCGGATATAATAATATAAATTGTGATATCTCAGAATCGATCTAATTTTTATACCCTCACTTTAGTGTGACGAGGGTATATATATCATTTGCTACGGAAAAAAATGTAACACGTCGAAGGAGTGACCTAAGACCCCAAGTATGTTCGGAGGAAATCCGTTTTGGGTCATTTTAAGTCGAATGAGCAATGTCCGCCCGTCTGTCTGTCTGTCTGTCTGTCCGTCTGTCCGCCTATCCGTCTGTCTGTCTGTCCGCTGGCTGGTGCGCACGATAACTCTCGAAAGGAGTATCGGTTACTCTGGTATGTGGTAATATTTGTTTCTATCTCCGGCTAAGTTCGAAGATGGGCCATATTGGTCGACTCCTTCTAGTACCTCCCCCACAAAGGGTTAAAATGTTGTGAAATATTGATTCTTTAATAACTGCTATACTACTTATTCGAATCTTTTGAAATTCCACACATAGTATTAGCTTATTAGTCGCTATCAACTCGAGAAAAATGGGCGAAGTCGCCACGTCCCTTTTGGTACCTCCCACACAAATGCACCATTTTGCACCAAAAGTTAACAGCTTATAACATTAATAACAGTGTATACAAATACTTGAAATTTTTTACAGTATTATGCAGTCCAGGGAAAAATGGGTGTTGTTGCCACGCCTCTTTTTGTACCTCCCACACAAAATGCCCAAATCATACCACAATTTAATGCCTCATAACGTTTATACCAGTGCACATAAATGCTTATAAGTCGGCACAGTGCAATGAATTTAAGGTATCTAATGTTCAGCGAAAAAAAGGTGTATTTGATAAACCCCTTCTGGCACCTCCCACACAAATTGACAGAATAATTCGAGTAATATTCAATATTACATTACTCACAAAGTGAGGGTATACCTTAGTCGGTTTACCCCACTGAAACTTTCTTACTTGTTTTTCCTTAAATTCTTTATAAGAAATGGTCCATATGTACTCTACCGAAGGCGTAACTTTTGGAGTGGGGACGACATGTTTCAGAAGTTACATTATAATAAGTGAAAATCCTAACCAAATTACGAAGAAAAATATTAGCAAACAAAATAGAGTTGAAAACACATACACATATTTTTTCTTTGTAATTTTGTGAAGATTTTCACTTATTTTAATGTAACTTCTGAACCAAAGTCGACCCTACTCCAAAATTTACACTATCGGTAGAGTACGTATGGACCAGTTATTATAAAAAATGTAAGGAAAAAAAATTAGATCGATTCTGAGATATATTTTTATTTCCGCGAAAAGTGACCAATGTAAATTATTTAACATAAAATTAATATTTTTTATCAAAAGTGCACGGAAAATCCTTTAAGAAACAATATTTTCTATTTTCAATTTCTTATGCTTTGTAGCATTAAAATTCGCTTCAAAAACAATTACAGAGGAAAAAATAAATTTTTCTGAATTTTGACCTAGCCACCTGTCAACAATTTTCATTTAAAAAAATCATTGTTAAGTTAAAATTAAGTTTCGACGATATTTTACAAGTTATTAAGAAAAATCCTATTTTTTGAGAAAATTTTTATATATAAACATAAAATGCACACGTATAAATAAATAAAATAATTAAACATATGAATAAAATAAGACCATTCCGAAGAAAATCGATGAATAATTTAAAAAGTTATACCTAATTTAGGAAGTTTACACTAATAGAATATTCGGTTATGTAGCGTAGAAGTTATGCCTATAATACCTTCGGTATTGTGTTTTAATCATTTTTGGGGGTGATAAAGTTGGTTGAATTTGCGAAATTATCTACATCTTTTTAATTTATGCCTCTATTTTCTTCGGATTGGTCTTATTTTATTCATAACCTATCAGGATTTACGATACAAAAAATAAAAATACTAAATCTGTGCATATTTCGATGTTTTTATGAAGTTTTTTTCTAAAAAAAAAAAACAGTTTTGTTCGCAATATCTGGTAAGATACCGTCGAAACCTTGAACGGATAAAAAAGGATACCTAATTTTGATCATTTACCAATCCTGAACCAATTCGGACAAGTGGTTCTCGATATATGCTAAAATATATATTGTTCAAAATCTCCATTTTCAATAAAATGGTTTATCGCGAGAACTGCAGCCAATCCAAAAAAACTACCCTATAGGCTGAGAAGTGTATTTTCCCATATATCCTATCGATCGACTATTAAAATTGAATAAAAGCAAATGTTAAAAATACCTCTTATCTGTTTTTTTCATTAAAAATTAAAAATATTGTTTGAAAATTGCACTACGCAAAAACATACAGTCGAAATTTCAGAATAAAAACTGCTGTATTATTAACATACTATGGAAAAGTATAAACAAAAAACCCGGGAAATCCCGTGAAAAAGTCATATTTTTTAATCCCATAATCCCGGGAAATCTGTGCGGGAATCACGTTCCGGGGAATAAGTTTGAAAAGAAGCCCAAGTAAATTATAACTGAAAATTTATTTACTTACAAATAAAATATGTGTTTACACAGAAAAAATATTGTTTAAGAATTTTTCCAAGTGTATTATATTTAAAAAAGATTTTGAGAACTTTGTCGATCTTACCTGATTTGAGTTTTAAGTTTTCCTAGATTTCGTGTTACATTTTATGGTTAAAACTTGCCTTTAAATACATTTCCAAAATACATAACTACAAATCAATCTTTGTTTCGGAAATTTTAGTTCCAAAAAAGAAATATTATGTTGGAAACATAGTTTTATTTATTACAACATCCTCCCAAACATATAATATTTGTATGCGTCAAATTAAATAAAACATTTGTATGTTTCAAGCAGAATCTGTCTTACAACTCGTAAACTATTTACCATAGAGGAATGAAATTGGCACTATGAGGTAGTAGAGTAAATATCAACAATGGGAATATCCCAAACAATCTCGAACGAAAACTGAAAAAGAACAAAATTTGGTTGGATATTAATTATGGTTATATCTGCAGTTATATATCAAAGGAAATCATTAATCCGACTCTAATAAATACATATACGACTACGAGTATACCGACTCATAGGACAGGACTGGGAAAAATAAAAAAAACCAGTAAGGAAAGGCTAAAGTCGGGCGGTGCCGACTATATAATACCCTACACCACTCTCGTAATATTGAATAACTCTGATATATAAATTTTGTAATTCATGTATAAAATGTTTACATAAATTTACTTTTGGAAAATTTTATACTTAAATAATACCCTGTACCACACTGTGGTGTAGGGTATAAAAACGATTGAATCTAAAGAGCCAAATCGGATGAAACATATATATGGGAGCTATAGCTAAATCTTTACCGATTTTCTTCAAATTCGGTAGTGTTGGTTCATGGATCAAGAAACTCTACCATTCTAAATTTCAACACGATTGGATGTAAAATACAGCTTTTATAGGACTAAAGGGCCAAATCGGACGAAACATATATATGGGAGCTATAGCTAAATCTTAACCGATTTTCTTCAAATTCGGTAGTGCTGGTTCATGGATCAATTAACTCTACCGTTATAAATTTCAAAACGATTGGATGTAAAATACAGCTTCTACAGGACTAAAGGGCCAAATCGGACGAAACATATATATGGGAGCTATACCTAAATCTTAACCGATTTTCAAATTCGGTAGTGTTGGTTCATGGATCAATAAACTCTACCATTCTAAATTTCAAAACGATTGGATGTAAACTACAGCTTTTATAGGACTAAATGACCAAATCGGACGAAACATATATATGGGAGCTATAGCTAAATCTTAACCGATTTTCTTCAAATTCGGTAGTGTTGGTTCATGGATCAAGAAACTCTACCATTCTATATTTCAAAACGATCGGATGTAAAATACAGCTTCTATAGGACTAAAGGGCCAAATCGGACGAAACATATATATGGGAGCTATAGCTAAATCATAACCGATTTTCTTCAAATTCGGCAATGTTGGTTCGTGGATCAAGAAACTCTACCATTCTAAATTTCAAAACGATTGGATGTAAAATACATCTTCTATAGGACTAAAGGGCCAAATCGGACGAAAGATATATATGGGAGCTATATCTAAATCTGAACCGATTTCAACCAAATTCAATAGCGATCTTAACAGCCGCGAAATACTCTAAACTGCAAAATTTCAGAACGATCGGAGTGAAATTGCGACCTGTAGTCGACGAACAACTTTACATGGACAGACGGACGGACGGACGGACATCGTTAAATCGACTCAGCTAGTGATTCTGAGTCGATCGGTATACTTTAAGGTGGGTCTAGCTGTGTTATTTTCAGGTGTTACAAACATCTGCCGTGAAACAAACTTATAATACCCTGTACCACATTGTGGTGTAGGGTATAACAAGTAAGAAAGTTTCAGTCGGGTAAACCGACCAAGGTATACCCTCACTTTGTGAGTAATGTAATATTGAATATTACTCGAATTATTCTGTCAATTTGTGTGGGAGGTACCAGGTTTATCAAATACATCTTTTTTTTGCTGAACATTAGATACTTTAAATTCATTGCACTGTGCCGACTTATAAGCATTTATGTGCACTGGTATAAACGTTATGAGACATTAAATTGTGGTATTATTTGATCATTTTGTGTGGGAGGTACAAAAAGGGGCGTTGTGATAACGCCCATTTTTCACAGGGCTATAGACACTATAAAAACATTACACTGTACAAAATTTCAAGTATTTTTATACACTGGTTTTAATGTTATAAGCTGTTAACTTTTGGCGCAAAAAGGTACCTTTGTGTGGGAGGTACCAAAAGGGGCGTGACAACAACACCCATTTTTCCCTGGACTGTAGGCAATATAAAAGCATAATACTGTACAAAATTTCAAGTATTTTTATACACTGTTATTAATGTTATAAGCTGTTAACTTTTGGTGCAAAATGGTGCATTTGTGTGGGAGGTACCAAAAGGGACGTGGCGACTTCGCCCATTTTTCTCGAGTTGATAACGATAACGAGCTTATTAGCTAATACTATGTGTGGAATTTCAAAAGATTCGAATAAGTAGGATATCAGTTATTAAAGAATCAATATTTCACAACATTTTAACCCTTTGTGGGGGAGGTACTAGAAGGAGTGGACCAATATGGCCCATCTTCGAACTTAGCCGGAGATAGAAAAAAATATTACCACATACCAAATTTGAGGTCAATCGGTTACTCCTTTCGAGAGTTATCGTGCGCACCAGCCAGCAGACCGACAGACACACGGACAGACAGACGGACATTGCTCATTCGACTTAAAATGACCCAAAACGGATTTCCTCCGACAATACTTGGGGTCTTCGGTAACTCCTTCGACGTGTTACACTTTTTTCCGTAGCAAATGATATATACCCTCGTCACACTAAAGTGAGGGTATATAAATGCAGACAGAACTCTATAAAATATTTCAGAATGAACATATTTCAATGCCTTTTTTTTTTGGCAATTTGTACATATGACGTCAGAAATTGAGAGTAATTCTAACATCATTATATTGGTAAAAGTAAATCCCACAACTCGTTAGTATCAGTATATATTTTGTTTAATATTTTCCCTATATATATTTATATATTTTTTAAACAATATGGTATTTCCAAAATAAAAAGACCCAAAAATATGAATATATTATAAGACAATGTGGAATTATCGCTTTTACCGTTTGTAAACTTAATATATATGTAACTTCTACAATACTCATGGAAGTCCTGTAAAATGCCACGCACCTTGTGGTACCCCCTCACAAAGGGACCAAATGGTAGAAAGAGCTAACAGCTTATAACATTAATACCAGTACATACAAATACTTGAAATGTTGTGCAGTGTAATGTTTTTGTAGTACACTACAGTCCAGTGCAAAGTGGGCATTATTGCCATGCCCCTTCCAGTACCTCTCACATAAATGCTAACAATTTTGTGATATGTTACAACTCTTTATTTATACAGGGTTTTCCAATAAGAGTGATAAGATTTCTTTGAAAAAAACATACACTTATTGTTAAGGAAATTCAAAAGTTTTTAATTTAATGTGAAGTACAATCGATACAATTAAGTTCTAAATAAAACGTCATGCAGATGGCCTCCACGACTTCTTCTGTAGGAACGAATTCGATGAACCCAATTTTCGAGCGCTTTTTCCACTAAATCAAGTCATATGTCATGAATGGCACGTTCAATATTGACTTGTAAAGCTTGAAGAGAGTCTGGTTTATTTCGAAAGACCAATGACTTCAAATAACCCCACAAGAAATAGTCTAATGGTGTTAAATCACAACTTCTTGGAGGCCATTTAATATCACAATTTCTTGAAATAATCGAATCTCCAAAACTTTTCTCGCAACAATTCAATTGTTCCATTTGCTGTGTGGCACGTAGCCACAATCGTCTATGGCAAGTTAGTTAGAATTGCAAAAAGATAGCTCTTAACGAAAGCTAAAATATTGCTCATGGGTGTCAAGGTCGTAGGTCGACTGGAAAGTGTTTTTTTTTGGATTTAAAAAAAAATGAACTTAGCATCATTTTCAAATATGAACGGAAAGTTTATTTTTGCTCTAGCTCCTTAACGGTACGTCGGATCGGGATTCGGTCAATGGAAAAAGGATAGCTCTTAACGAGAGCTCGGAAAGTGTGGCTAAAAGATAGCTCTTAACGAAAGCTAAAATATTGCTCATGGGTGTCAAGGTCGTAGGTCGACTGGAAAGTGTTTTTTTGGATTTAAAAAAAATGAACTTAGCATCATTTTCAAATGTGAACGGAAAGTTTATTTTTACTCTAGCTCCTTAACGGTACGTCGGATCGGGAATCGGTCAATGGCAAAAAGATGGCTCTTAACGAGAGCTCGGATCTTGGATTTAAAAAAAATTGACTTAGCGCACGAAAAGTTGATAATAAAACTGAATAATTTGTAAACGTTGTTCTTGCATATATCTCTCCTTGATGAAATTGTAAACACTACTGAATACAATGAAAAGCAAATGACAGATCATGACATATTACAAATGGCCGAAAATACACTTCAAAACCATGTCATCCCTATTGGAAAACCCGTTATATTTTCCTTTAATGAGTTCCTCATTATTTAACATTTTACAGAATTGGTACCATTTGTATGAAATGTGGGAGGAAATGTTCTGCCTACTTACTCCTAATTCCATATTATGTTTCTCTGAAGATTGAGATAGTAATTTTCTAGTTGTTAATAACACTGTGCAAGTGTAAAAATATGACAGAAATAGATAGACCTATTTCTGCCCTGCTAGTCCAGTGGTGATAGCCGTTTTTCTAGAATAGCTCTAATTTTCGATATATTCGGCCACAAAGTTTGCTGGGAAATGAGAGAGGTTTGTCGTAGCCAAATCCTATCATATGTCAAAAGACATACAAATATTCGACCTTTTCGAAATAATTATCCAAGGGTTCCCTTTATTTCGTTGTTTGGACTGAATCGTGTATGCCGAAGTCTTAAACTCTAGAGCTAAACTAGAATTCAGCACCTCTTGATTCAGCATGGTCGAAATAGGTATATTCATGGGCAATCTTTTCTGTTACATTTTAAGGCGCAATTTTCGAAAACAGTGGAATTAGTTGTGTGAAATTTAAAATAAATTGCTGAAAATTTTTCTAAGAAATTTGTCTCATGTGAAATGATTGGATATTTTATCATGGTATGCGTATGAGTTATGTGAAAAATTTTATATTTAATATTATTCATACGTACCAGTGTTCTATAACCTTGCGTATGGATATAAAAGGTGTTTTTTTCCTTTAAAAACCGAACTATATCGCCACATATGATGAGGATGTGCTAGAATTAAAAAAAGAAAAAAAAAAAAAATAATCGACGTGACAATAATTCCGTAACAGACTAACCCCCAATTTCACCAGATCTGGTTAGAGCTAACCAACTGTTAGAATTTTTAAATTACATATAATTTGACAGCTACAACTTTATATTAGCACTAACTGTAGGATAACAGGAGATGGTGAAATTGGCCGGAAGTATTAAATAATATTTTGTTAATATAAAATAATAATAAAAATAAAAAAAACTATCCTTTCTGACTTCACAACAAACTTTATGCACAAAACAAGCCCTAACCTAAAAAAATGGCTGCAACCACTAGATACAGCCCGACCATGTCAGTTAATATATATATATATTTTTGTACCTACCACATAATGTACATGTAGGCAAAAGTATACGGTCTTATTGTGGTAACCCTTTATGTGCTGCATTCAAGTGTACTTCCATTAAGTGTGCACATCGATTGTCGTTAGTGCAACCAGATTTAAGATTCGTTTGTGCAACACGCGTTAAAATTACATGTGCCGGGCGGGCGCACGTTTTCAACGCGTAATTTCTTGAATGGGCGTTTTTATTGTTGTTCTTGCAGTTCGCTCCACAAATTGTAAGTTGATTTTTATGGACACCTTGACAACAGCAACAACTGTAGCAGCAGCAGCAGCAGCAACAACGTAACAGCCACTAAAGTAGTTGCAATAATGGCAAGAGGACAACAGCAATAAAAAAAACGAGAATTGGCTATGGCCGATGGTAGATACACTATTTTAAGGCAGTCACAGATACAAAACTGTCCATTGCACTCGCACTTGATCTTGCGTAGACGCAAAAGCCACATTATATGGTCAATATTGCCTTTGTTGTTGGCCCACACATGTAATGGCGCTACGCATTGTGGCAGTTGCCGAAATTTGGGTGCAGATAAAAAATATCCCAAATATTTTAGTTTTGATAAAAGTTTTACTAATAGTAGGTTTTTGGAATTCGTACTTTTAGATAACTTTTTAATAAAACAGTGGATAGAAAGACATCGGTATGCTACATCCTAAAAAGCATAAAATAAGAAACATGCCAAATTCTTCAAATTAGCTACAACTTTTATTATGCCTCGATTTTCTTTGGAATGGTCTCATTTTTCCCATGTTCGACCGGACTTTACGATAAAAATATAACACCGTGCGACACCAATTTTTATACCCTACACCACACTGTGGTACAGGGTATTATAACTTTGTGCATTTGTTTGTAACACCCAAAAGGAGAAGAAATAGACCCATTGTTTATTATACCGATCGACTTAGAATCACTTTCTGAGTTGATTTAGCTATGTCCGTCTGTCTGTCTGTCCGTCTGTCCGTCTGTCCGTCTGTCCGTCTGTCTGTGCATGTATTCTTGTAATCAAAGTACAGGTCGCAATTATGGTCCGATCTCGACGAAACTTTACACATATCTTTTTTTTTGGCTCAAGGACGATCCCTATTGAATTTGGTTAAAATCGGTTCAGATTTAGATATAGCCCCCATATATATGTTAGCCTCGATTTGACATATAAGCGCTGTAAAAATGTTATTTTATATCCGATCAGTATGAAATTCGGCAGAAAGAGGTTTCTTATTATATGGATGAACACTATTAAATTTGGAAGAAATCGGTTCAGATTTAGATATAGCCCCCATATATACGTTGCCCCCGATTTCACATGTAAGCGCCGTAAAAAATTTATTTTATAACCGATCAGTGTGAAATTCGGCAGAGAGAGGTTTCTTATTACATGAAGGAATACTGCCAAATTCGGAAAAAATCGGCTCAGATTGAGATATAGCCCCCATATATATATTACTCCCGATTTTACATGTAAGCGCTGTAAAAATTTATTTTTAATCCAATCAGTACGATTGTTTTTTAAGTGCTGTTAAAATGTTATTTTATATCCGATCAGTGCGAAATTCAGCAAAAAGAGGTATCTTATTACATTAAGGAATACTGGTAAATTCGGAGAAAATCGGTTCAGATTTGGATATAGCCCCCATATATATGTAACCTTCGATTTGACATGTAAGCGCTGTAGAAACTGTATTTTATATCCGATCAGTGCGAAATTCGGCAAAAAGAGTTTTCTTATTACATGAAGGAATACTGCCAAATTCGGAGAAAATCGGTTCAGATTTAGATATAGCCCCATATATATGTTCCCCCGATTTGACAAGTGCTGTAAAAATTGTATTTTATATCCGATCAGTATGAAGTTTGACTAAAAGAGGTTTCCTATTATATGAATGAACACTTTTAAATTTGAAAGAAATCGGTTCAGATTTAGATATATCCCCCATATATATGTTACCCCGGTTTGACATGTAAGCGCTGTAAAAATGTTATTTTATATCCGATCAGTGCGAAATTCGGCAAAAAGAGTTTTCTTATTACATGAAGGAATACTGCCAAATTCGGAGAAAATCGGTTCAGATTTAGATATAGCCCATATATATATGTTACCCCCGATTTGACATGTAAGTGCTGTAAAAATTGTATTTTATATCCGATCAGTATGAAGTTTGACTAAAAGAGGTTTCCTATTATATGAATGAATACTTTTAAATTTGGAAGAAATCGGTTCAGATTTAGATATATCCCCCATATATATGTTACCCCGGTTTGACATGTAAGCGCTGTAAAAATGTTATTTTATATCCGATCAGTGCGGAATTGGGCAAAAAGAGGTTTCTTTCTACATGAAGGGATACTGCCAAATTCGGAGAAAATCGGTTCAGATTTAGATATAGCCCCCATGTATATGTTACCCCCGATTTGACATGTAAATGCTGTAGAAATTGTATTTTATATCCGAAATTCTACAGAAAGAGGTCTATTTACATTCAGGGAAAATCGGTTCAGATTTATATATAACCTCCATATATATGTTCCTTCTGATTTGGTATCAAAGCGCTATAGAAGTTGTACTTTACTTCCGATCATTAATATTTTCTTTTGTTTCTCAATTTAGGAACGAATATTGCTTAATTTAGCGATTATCGGTTCAGAATTAGATAATATGTTCCTGCCTACTTACCAATTATTCCAAATTATTATCGCAATGACTTTTATCGCATTGTTAGTGAGGTGTAGGGTATTATATAGTCGCCCCGCCCGACTTTCTGCCTTTCCTTACTGGTTTAAGGATATAATTATTCAAAAGACAATGGCTTCAATGCACGGCAAATAATTAAAAAATATAAATTTAATAAATGATAATTTTGAGGAAAAAGCTGATATACATAACTTTGGGGTTGGGCTCCCCATTAGGTGGATTGGTAGCATGCTCGCCTATGAGAGTGGGGTTCGATTCCCGGCAGAGATTCCGGTCTGTCGCTGAAAAATCTGGCCACATGGTCTTTCTAACCCGGCTTTTCACTGGACCGTATTGTAATATAAATTTACGTTGTATTGTAATTAATATAAATAAATAAATAACTTTGGGTCTGTACAGCCAGAACTACAACAGATTTCGAAACTTCAAAAAAAAAAATTGGCACATACGCTTATTGTGTTCTCCGCTTCATTTGCCTTGGGATTAGTTTCAGCAGCGTACTTTTCTATTTTATATAAACAGATAAATAAACCAACCAATAAGAATTGTATTTCATACTCTTTTGGCTTGAAAATAATGATTTTATAATTAAGTTTAATTGAATAATAAAACATAATTGAATATAAAGAAAACAAAACATAATAAATATTTGAAATAAACTATTAGTTAATACAAAAATATTTTTGCTATTAATCCATAATTGAAATAAAATAAAATTACCAACATTTTATAAACTTAAACTGAACATTTTATACTAACGTAAATTAAGATATTATTTCGTTAACTCTGTTTCTTCAATAAGTTAATAAACTACGAACAATAGCATTTTACTTTGTTGTGTGTAATTATATTTTCATTTATATTTAACCCAAAAGAAGCTAATGTAATTGTTATGTTATTTATATTACTAAACGTTTGCTAATGCGAATGAGTGCATATCTTTATTAACACTTGATAGGTTCCCAGAGCATGTTGGCACTTTCGATGCGTTTTTTAGTGCATAAAACCGTTACTTCTTATTTATACAAGAGTATCTTTTATATCCGACAGAGTAAAGCAAGTAAGAAAGTATAGTCGGGAAAATCGACTTACGAATCCGCTACACTTCAGTCTCAAAAAGTATTCGTAAATTTTTTATTCTTTCGTTTTAATTATTTTATTACACTATGCAACAAAAATTTTGTCCAAGGGATGTGGATAACAGTTTCTGGTGTATTTTGGTGTCACAAACACGAAAAAAAATATTAAAAACTTTTTATGGTAATTTTTTTTTTAAATTCCAATTTTCATGGAAATTACATTTAGTATTTGGATAATTTTTCAAGTATAAGCCTGATTGAGCCGTGTTATGCGTTAAATAAAAGGGAATTATGAGGGCTACATATGCTGCAAATATCACTTTCACGTAGAAACTTTTTCCTGGTACAAAAAAACCATAATGCTAACGAAGAAAACACTGTATATTTGAAAAAAATCTATGGCTAGATGGAAAAGTTATGTTAGAGAAATTCAAAAAAATCTTGTTTCGTATTTTTCCGTTTTTAAATTATGTTTTTGCTTTTATTGAATTCGCCATAGGTGAGCGAATCATATAAGAAACATTACATTTGCATTTTATTTTATGAGGATTGATTATAAAATTATAGAGAGGACGAGGTTTTATGGCCGTTCGTATCCCTCCATAAAACATTATATGTAATGTGAGAGCTATATTGGATGAGATCCGCTCAGGTAGAGGGTCATTCAACAATATTTGTGTTTTTTTTATTTATGAGGTTTCCATTCATTTACGCCTTTTAGGGGCATGGACATCCCAGTCGTATATACAGGTAAAATTATATGTACGCAATACAAAGTAGTACGCGACAGTCTTGAAAATATTGGGTTTTTACGTTCGAAGCAAACTATATGTCAGCTACAGGTACTGCAACTTATGAACCTTAAACCCGGAATTTATGAATGAAATTTCTTATTAATAAATTAGTGTAATTCAGCGCCTTAAAGAGATAAGTCGATTTTCTGAAAAATATTAAAATTTTTTCGAAGTACGAGTAAAAGGCAAAGAACTTTTCAATGTGTAAATGATCCCGACAATTTCTGCTACATCTGCGGAAAATATGTAATTAAAAAAATCGACGTGCGTTTAGTAAAATAATAGAAGAAATATATGTGTAATATTTTGGTATACAAGTTAAAAATATGAACGAACCGTGGACACCTAGTATTTTGTGTAATTCGTGCCATGTAAATCTTACTCGATGGACTAGTGGAAGAATGCGGTAAGTACTTTAAAATTAATGTATTACAATGTTTTGTGGAATAAAACGTTTTCATTTTAGACATCAGGTACAATTTGGAATGCCAATTATTTGGAGAAAATCATTCATTCACCATAGGGACTGCTATTTTTGTCTAAGTAAACAGATTGGAGTAGGAAGGAGCATTCGCTGGAATTACGCTGAAGTAAAATCTGTCACTTTGCCAGTTGCACATTCGGAAACAATACACATTTCCAAGTATCCAAGTATAGCTAACAGCCTCATCATCAAGTTCAACTAAGTTCTCAAATCTGAGCGATTCATGTCTGAGTCAGAAGTCATCGGTTTTAACTCAGTTTCATCTCAATGATCTAGTGGGAGATTTGGAACTGACCAAAGATAAGGCAGAACTACTTGGATCTCGGATGAAACAGTACAATATTTTGGCTCCAGATGTTAACATATCATATTATAGAGTCCGCGATATACCTTACAAACAATTTTATACAACTGTGGATAGCATATGCTTTTGCAAGAACATTCTCGGATTGTTCGAGGAACTTAATCAAACATACATTTCAAAGTAATGGCGGTTATTTGTTGACAGCAGTATAGAAAGTTTGAAAGCAGTACTTTTGCACAACGGAAATCAGAAACCGTCGATTCCCATTGCTCATGCTGTCAACACTACAAAAAATGGCTAAATTGATGAAATACATAAAATATGAACAACATGACTGGAAAATTTGTTGCGATTTAAAAATAGTTGGGATGTTATGTGGAATGCAAGGCTGATATACAAAATATTGCTGTATTTTATGTCTCTGGGATAGCCGTGCTCGCGAAGATCATTACAGAAGAAAGAAATGGCTAACAAGAAAACACATTACATTAGGTGAAAACAACATAAAATACACACCTCTTGTCCAAAAAGAAAACATCACTTTGCCACGACTGCATATTAAGCTGGGGCTCTTTAAAATTTTTGTAAAAGCCTTAAGGAAAGATGGCAATTCACTCTCATATTTAAAAAGTTCATTTAAAAGTCTTTATTTTCAAAAAATCGAAGAAGGCGTTTTTGATGGGCCTAAAATAAGGAAACTGATGAAAGATGTAAATTTCGAATCATATTTGACGTCCGATGAAATTGATCCTTGGATCCAATAAAAGCCCGCAATATGAAACAATGATTAATGATTTGTTAAAAAATTATGAAAAAATTGGTAAGAAATATATTTTTCTATATTTATGTATATAACAGGTGTAATATGTCCCTCAAAATTCATTTCTTGCATTCTCATTTACATTTTTTCCCCGAGAATATTGGCGGCGTAAGTGACGAACATGGCGAAAGGTTTCACCAAGAAATTAAGGCCATCGAACGGCGTTACCAAGGGCACTGGGATGAAAGAATGATGGGAGATTATATTTGGTTCCTCATTAGAGAAACCGATTCCGAAATCTACAAACGTCAACAAAGACGTGCAATTTAAATTGCATTTAATAACTTTTAAGTATGCAGTGGTATTAAAGTTATAAGCTGTTAACTTTTGGTGCTAAATAGTCCATTTGAGTGGGAGGTACCAAAAGGGACATGCCAGTGATGCCCATTTTTCACTGGACTTATGCTTCTATAAAAACATTACACTGTACAAAATTGCAAGTAGTTGTATGGACTAATATTAAAGCTATAAGCAGTGCAAAATGGTCCATTTGTGTGTGGAGGTACCAAAAGGGTACGTCCATTTTTCTCGAGGTGATAGCGACTAAAAAGCTTTTATTTTGCTTGGAATTTTAGAAGATTCGAATAAGTAGTATAGAAGTTATTAAAAAATTAATATTTCAGAAAATGTTAACCCTTTGTGCGGGAGGTACTAGAGGATGTGGACCAATATAGCCCATCTTCGAACTTAGCCTGAGATGGAGAAAAATATTATGGCGTACCAAATCGGTAACTCCTTCCAAGTCAATCGGTAACTCCTTTCATGCGCACCAGCCAGTAGATAGAAATACAGACAGACCGACGGACGGACATTGCTCAAATGACTTAAATTTACCCAAAGCCAACTTCCACCAAACATATTTGGGCTCTTAGGTCACTCCTTCGATGTGTTACACTTTTGACTCGTAGCAAATGATATATATCCTCATCTACAAGGCGAGGGGATAATAAAGGCATTTTAACCTAAAAATCAAGTAAGAGAGATATTATGTATTGTCTTAAAATTAAAGATTTACTTAACATTAATGAAATTATCTATAATTTAAGTGAAAAAATTACTTACTTTAATGATCAAGGGCGACTTTGGAGCAAATCTTTAATTTTAAGACAAAATTTTTTTCAGGGTACGATTTTCCGTCACTGTACAATTGTCGTCATAGGTCCATGTTTTGATATAGTCTCCATAGAAAGGTCCCTCTTGTCTTCACTTCGTGATCTAAATCCACCAAAAATTTTCAGTTTTGATATACGCTTCCTGCAGTAACTTCTTAAAGTTATGAAAACCTCAGATTTGCACCTAATGTTACAATTTTTACATATTTCTACAATGCGACTAATTAAGTCTTTGAAATATTTTTTATAATTTCAGTTTTTAAAACTTTGGGTCTGTCCGAACATAACGCAGTTATTACTTGTTTTATTCTCAACATAGTTTCGTTGCAAAACTTTTGCAACAACCCCGAGAGAATAACATTTAAAAAATCCGTTCATACCTCCGAGAGGTTGTGTGCATTTTTTTCCTTTTTCAAAATCGTATTTAAGACATTTTATGATGTTGTTTTTGACTGTTATGGCTGCCCGTTTTAACGAAGTTCAGCTCATTCATACCTCGACATATGTACATGTGTACGCGTAACATATTATTCTGGGCTGGTCAGACTTGGGCGGGTTCAGGCTGTCCGGTTGCTGAGACTTTCCGCTTGGTAATGAAATGAATTTATGGCTACAGTTCTTTGATGGCCGCTTGTTCTCTATGATCATTTGTGACATAATGTTACTATTTGTTTATTAGTTTTTGCGTTATGTAAACATACATATGTACCAGTGCATATGGACATATATTTAATGTAACTATTTTTCACATTTCCATGGCAGGGGGAACTACCCCTGCGAGTCATAAAAACGTCAATCGAACTGATGGCGGATTTTTAAAGCTCATGCCAATTTTTTTCTGATCTTAATCGCAATCGGAGTCGCGTTCACATTCGCTGTTGTCGGGTGTTAAGTGTCACCTTGTGGACACGGCGGACGGACACCGTGTTTATTTGTGTGGCTATTGATTTGTTTTGACATCGATTTGACTTATTGGCTTTTAATTGTTTTCTCCTATTCGAAACGAGCGACATTTTCTAGATTTCTTTTTTTCTGCTTTTCGTGTCTTAGCAATAAAATTAAATCGTTAAGAGGTGCCACAACAAATAAATACATTGCAACAGCGATTAATTGTGATATACATCAATGTTAGCTGTCACTGGAAGATGAATTAATACGATTTCATAATTTAGAGTCATTTTTATATAACACTGCGAAACAAAACTATGCAAAAGGTCTGGGGTGAATTGTTTTTTTTAAACGGTATTTTTGGCATTATTTCTAACAAATGTGGTACAATACAACAATTATAACATGTCTTATTTTAAGACAAATTCTGTTTCGTAGGACATTTTAATCATGTATCTCTAATGATTGGGAATCCTATTCGTCCTCCCTCAGAAAAAGCTTAATTTGTAATAGTAAATGTCAGATCTGAACTTCGGAGCCCACGTAAAAAGCATATGAGTAATATTTTTGTAATTACACTGTCCAACAAATTAAGACTTTTTGATTGGAACAGAATAGCGACCCTATAATTCTGAAAGGGCATGTTGAGTAGATCATTTTAGTAGAATAAACTTATTTATGGTCGAGCTGGTCTGAGTTTTTTTTTTATAGTGGGTCAAAGTTTTCATTTTTTTGTCGAAGGTAGCATTATACTTAATGAAAAAAATAATGCAAGTTAATATCTGAGAGATTTCTCATTGTCAGAGTTACATAGTGGAATTTTATGATGATCATTTTTGTGGAAGATCTTAACCCTCTAGCTCCCCTCATAATGGGTCAATTTGGCACTTTTTCGAAAAAATTAAAGAAAGTGCTTTCAAAAAGGACACTGAAGGATTAAAGTATTCTACGAAAATGTTTGCCGGAAAATTTCAGTGGGGTCGCCAAGAACACCAAAGTTGCAGTTATAGCTCTTTACATTTAATTAGCAAAATTATAGGCCAATTTATACAAAAAAATATTGGAGCAGAAGAGCGACTCTATAATTCTGAAAGGGCATGTTGAGTAGATTATTTTTGTAGAATAAACTTATGGTCCAGCTGGTCTGAGTTTTTTTGTTATAGTGGTTCAAAGATTTCATTTTTGGTCGAAGGGATTGTTATACTAAATAAAAGAAGCTGTAAGTTAATGTCTGAGAGATTTCTTATTGTCAGAGTTACATAGTGGAATTTTATGAGGTTCATTTTTGTTGAAGATCTTAACCCTCTAGCTCCCCTCTTAATGGGTGAATTTGGCCCATTTTTCGAAAACAGTCATGAAAGTCCTTTCAAAAAGGACATTTAAGGATTAAAATATGCTAAAAAATGTTTGCCGAAGAATTTCAGTGGGGGTCGCCAATACGCTTAATGAGCAAAATTACAGGGCAACTTATACAAATAAATAATATAATGTAATTTAAAGTCGTAATAAATTAAAGTCATAAATAAATAAGAAAAATGTTAGCCGTATATTTTACTGCGCAGAGAGAACAAATCTGTAGGTCAGAACTTGTGAAATTTAGCTAATATTCTTTTTTTTTTAAATTTTTTATTAATTTGTCATATTAATTTTGCATAATTGGTTTCGCTTCAGGTAACAAAGTACTCAGTTCCACCTCCTTATCAAGACTTATTCCAAGGAGGAGTTGAAGATATTGATCATAATAAACTACATAGATCGAAACGATAACCTTAAAATGAGCAGTGTTCTTTCATAGATCATGAATCCGATGGGACTATATATAATTTAAGAAGATTTTCATCAATTTCGACCAAAAACGTAAATATCGGTCTTAAAATACGGTTTTAACCGCGTTCAAATACTAAATAGGAAAATATATATGTGGCTATATCTAAATCTGAGTCGATTATCCCCAAGTTAAGCAGTATTTTTTCTTAAATTAAGAGACTTCTTTGTGCTAAATTTTAAATAATCGGAAGTAAAGTACAACTTTTATAGCGCTTTGATACCAAGTCGAAAGAAACACATATATGGGGGCTAAAACTGAACCGATTTTTGTTCTAAAAAAAATATAAACAAAATATTCTTCATTGATATGCTGCAAAAAAAATAGTTTTTTTTGAGCACTCAAAAGTATACGAACTCATTAAATTTGTAAACCTGGAAAAAATTGCTAACCGATATGTAATGCAATACTTTCATTTGACATTACTCAATCCAACCAATATTAAAACCGCAGCTTAATTCTACTTTGAGGTAGTCTGCTCCTTCATTTATAACTTTAAAATAGTGGGTGGCAGAGATTAAACGTTGCCGTACGAGCTGCCAAGACGAACACCATAGTGATCTACCAACTGAGGGGTACACGCCAGAAATTGTGAAATCCACAAAATGGGATTGGATGACCGTCGGTGGAAGGTTCGACAGCCAGCTGAAGCCATAAGCATTTAAAAAATTTGTATACATCGCATATTGACGGAAAAATTTTATGATTTGCGTAAAAAGGGTGCTGCGACAATGCACCAGTTCACACATCCACTATTGCGATGGCCAAAATAAATGAATTAATGCTCCAATTGCTCGCACCATATTTGCTATGCGTGCTCCCATGTTTTATTATACCCTCCATCATAAGATGAAGGGGTATATTATTATTTTTGTCACTCCGTTTGTAACACCTCTAAATGTAGACCTGAGGCCCCATAAAGTGTATATCGGCAGTTTATATTCAATATCCTCTATCTTAAAAAACACAATTGTTCAGTAGAGCCAAAAAACCGTTTATATCCCTAATTTTAAAGAATATTAAAATTGTTTGTTCTACAGTGTTTATTACACCTAACTGCGTGAACTACTAAATAATATTTTTTTAATATTTGAACCACGAGCCATTTTATGGAACATAGAAGGTATTGCTATTCAAAAATTCTTCATGTATAAAAAAAGATAGAGGGTTTTTTTTATTATTTATGAATTCCACAAATTTTTTTAATATATAATTATACATATTATAATAAAAATAATAATTAATAATAACAATGAATTAATGATTAATTTTTTATTTAAGTATTATCCATTTCTTGGGGTTAATTTTTAAATCCATTTTCAAATTATCATAGAAAAAATGGTATTCTTGTGGAATCACAGGTTAGATATAAAAATAGTCATAATTTGAAAACTAAAGCTTCGACTAAAAAAATTTAACCAAATTCGGGTTTAGCATATTCTTTTCACCAAAGAACCAACATTTAGAAGAAAGAAAAAAAAACAAACAAAAAATAGTCCCAAATTATATGAAGAGATAGAGGGTATTGCATTCACAAAAATAAGTGTGTAAGATAGAGAAATTACAAAAATGACCATTAAATCTCAATTTTTTATTTTTTTTATTTCCAAATTAGTACCATAGATGCGGCTTATTTTACCGAATATTTTAACATAAAAATCAAATTTTTGCAAAAATTGAAGATAGAGGGTTTTGAATATAAGCTCTCGATATATTCTTAATCGTTATAAAATTCTAAGACGATTTAGCCATGTCCTTCTGTTCATCCGTCTATCCGTCCGTCGGTTGGCTACAATAATTGAGCTAGATAACTGAAATTTGGTATAGATACTTCTTTTAGCTGCAGGTAACTTTGGATTGAAAATGGGCAATATCGGTCCATTTTTTTATAGCCCCCATATATGTATAGCATTTCTCCGATTTGACTTCTTAACTTCATAGGGACCACAAATGTCAACCGATCGGGCTAAAATGTGTAACTGGAGATTATTTATACCCGGTATCCTGCACACGAACAACGGTAGTCATAGATCCATGTTTTGATGTAGCCCCCATACAAAGGTCCCTCTCGATTTGACTTCGTAACGCCACAAAAACCTCAAATTTCAACGACTTGGATTGAAGTTTGGTATATTTAGTTTATTTTTACCGGAAACCATTCAGATGCGAACCATGGTTGAGGCTATATAGGATTCGGCATGGCCGAACTTAATCCGTCTTTACTTGTGTTTTGTTTCCAAACTTAAAAAATGGCTCGGGGGAAAGAGATTTGCCAGCAATTAAGAGGTGGATGTTGTGATTGATGGCTATTTTCAGGAGCTAGATAGTTCTTACTATTAACAGGGTTCGAAGTTGTTGAAAATCGCTGGAAGATGTGTATCGAGCTAAAAGGAGATTATGTTGAGTAATAAAGAAAAAATTCTCCCAAATTTATTGTGTTTTCTTTATTAGGTCGGCTAATTTTCGGACCACCCTGGTAAATACCGTTGTATCGTATTAAAGAAAACATACATAATATGTCAATGCTTTTTTTGTATGAACTATTAACATGCCGACCCGATCTGATCATGATATCCTATCGTTCAGATATCGGATATATAGTAATTAGATCGGGTCAAAATGTTAATGGGTCTGAATTTGTGAAATTAATTTACAAATATTATAAAAATCTTCAGAGTTATGGAAAGAGTGTTCCTTACGATTCAACTATAAAATTTTTCTGCAAACAAATTCCTTAGGTATGATTTAAACCAAAGATATCATTAAATAAGTAAATTTTATTCCAAAAATTAAGAAAATGTCCTAATATTTTTAAAAATTCTTTAATTTAAGCAAATTGTCTGTATTTTAAACATGAAATATAATTATTAAAATGATAAGGGCATTTTAAGCTCAAATCTTCCAAATAAGGACAGCTTTTCTCTCTGTGTTGAGGTCATCAAAACAGCGGTAATACTATATTCTCGTTGTTGAAGACAATTTGACAAAACAAAAAGAAATTCAATTCAGTTCGACCCAATACAAAAGAAACAGGTCTACTCTCAATGAGTAGAAAAAATTATACTTTCCAGAATATTCAAGGATAACATATTTTGTTCCACTATATTGAAGAGAAATTTCAGAGCTTTCCATTGGAACTAATATCCTAACAATACATGAGTTAAGGAGATAAGATATGGAGATATGACAATTTGAGCCAATGGTAATTTGAGAAAAATCACGGAGATAGGTGACCACAAAAATTACAATGAATTTTGAAAAACTAAACAATTATCGCACAACTGAAGTATTATTGTGTTAAATTTTGTTAAAATGAAAAAGGTGTAATATTTTGCGTTGCGCAGTGGGATAAATTAAAAAAGAGGCAACCGATGCACATTGCTCTGTCTTCATGTATCGATGTGACAAAAATAGAAGGAGTAATTGCAGAACTATGAAATTTGGTACCAAGCTGTATTTGGTTATAGTTAAGAAAAATTGTAAATTTGGACCCAATCGGACCGCGGGTCTCATAACCTTTTGCAAATTATTCCCAGTCCTTAGAAATTCACCAGACTATAACACTAAATTGGAGCCTTCTATATTTATGAAATTTAACATGTCATAATACTTTATATGTATTATTTGCGGTGCAAAATTTCGACAGGATATAGCGAGTCCTTTTGGTACCTATCACACAAAGGGTTCAAAGGACTTAAAAATAAATATATATGTATATAGAACGCTCAAGAGTGGCGCTGAATTTCGACCAAAGTTTGTAAAGCGTAATAGGCTTTGCTGTGAGTAAATGTGTGCTCAAATTTTGGGAGGAATTGTTTCAAGATCCTTCAACATAGCCCCCTAGAAGATCTTGAAAAATTGGTTTTTGGTCCAAATATCGGGCGACCCATCAAATTAAAGGGAATTTTGCGTAGATTACAAATATGGGAGAAAAACTAGAAGACTCAATAGGGAAAATGTCTGTATGTCATACGTCGGGTACGTGGACCATAGTGTTTTTGCGTAGTATTGTACTGTATTGTTTCGTTTCAAAAATTTAATGCATGTATTTGTCATACGAGTTTCCTTCGTTGACTTCTAAAATAATATTATCACCTTCGTCAAAAATTTCATCAAAAATACCGCATAGATATATCTTCGTTTAAAGGATACTTGATATATTATTCTGACAAATATTAGCAATGTTAAGATTTTTAAACCGTATTGAACTTATAATAGGATCAGAATTTATTGTAAGGTACGTCATTAAACCTTTGCTTGAGTTTTTTTGGACAATTTTTCCTGGTATGAAACACGCGAGCTTCTCGAATAATTTTGTGACTGGCTTCTTCAGATAAACAACCTTAAATTAAATAAATGTTTTCGGAAATAGAATTGTCAATATTTATATACCTACTGGCAAATTAAATTAACTAATAACATAGTAACCATGAATTAGTACTTTATGTACACTACTGACATATAATATTATCGGAAGCGCGCCAAATTATTATCCTTGTTGCTATTAGGAACTCCTTAATTGCATTACAGTTAATTTTTTGTCGCAAGAAAATTTTAGACCTAAAGCAAAAGTACTTTTTCGTAATTTTGTGCGCGAATAATTGGAACTTTTATATTTTATTTTTAAAAAGGATATGGCATTAATAATTTTTGCGAAAAAAATTTAGATCTTTACGATTTTTTTTCTGATGACGTAAATATTTTTTTTTTTGATTTTTCTACATAAAAACACTATATTAAATTGATTTTTGTAAAAATGTTCTCAAATATATTTTATAAATATGATTTTTTTTGTATTTTTAAAAATTATGTCAACTATTAGGCTCCAAAAATGTTGTTCTACAAGTTAAAGGAGATGGTTTTTGGAAAACTGCCTAAAAACATTTTTAGATCTAAAGCAAAATAACTTTTTCAAAATTTTGTGCGCGAATAATTTGAACTTTTATATTTTATGTTTAAAGAGGGCATAACAATAATAGTATCTGGCAAAAATAAAATTTTTTTTCCGATGCCATACAATATTTAATATTTTTTGATTTTTCGGCATAAAAGCACCATATTAAAGCGATTTTTTATGTTTTTCTCAACAATAATTTATAAGTATGAATTTTTATATTTTTAGGGTTCTGTCAGCTTTCTAGCGCAGAAAAAAATATGGGGTTGGTCAACACGTTAAGCGTAGGCGTCTGTTTTTGGAACACCCCTAAACATTATATTCGAAAATAACTTTTTTAGACATAAAGAAATAAATATTTTTTTTTAAGTTTGTGCACTTTTATTTTACGTTTTTATAATTTTTATTTAATAGTAACAGTGCATACATTGTGTTTGAAGAATAAAATTTTAGGGATCTGTTCCAACTTATTTTTCTCATTCCAATTAAAATTGTAAATTTTTTTCATTTTAACAAAAAATTCGAATTTTCCAAAGCAATTTTGAATAGCACTATTGCAATTTTCTGCCGACTTGGCATTTTTGTTTTATTAGGAATTCGATTTACTATCATATACAAAAAGTTTGGCTTAATTGCCCTAATAAACGAATTTTATACAGCTATTTTACAACATACATTTGTCGTAGTTTATTTTTTGGTCGATTTTCGTATACAACAATTGACTTTGGCGCCCTCTCGCGGTGTCAAATAGGGGTAAATTAAAAAATATTGATACTATTTATCTTAATTGGTTTGTTACGATATGATGAGTACCATTTTTACAACTATTTGAGCCAGTACATTATTATCGATTTTTGTCAATGGGACACAGCACTGTGCGATGTAGGCATGTAAAGGTAGGAGAAAAGTTATTAGAGAATTTAAGTTTTAGATTTGGACCCTATATGGTATACATTGGGAGAGCTACTGGACCTAAAGGCTAATGAACGGTTTTTAGCCAACACTTTAACCAACAGGGCCTCAAAGTTGGCCACCTTGAATGTACAAAATGTCTAAGCGCGGGTAACTTTTGTCTAACTACACTTTATACACCTAAGAGTTATCTCGCATTTTTAATTTTTTCCGCGATATTATTGGGGAATTTTTTGCAATTAGCTTTGAAAAATGACATCCTGTAAGTGATGTCCATTTTCAATTATTTTTGTACGTTATTCGATTCATAATTAATTCCCCAAGTCTCCTTCACAAAATGCTGAAAAAACAAAGAAAGAATAATAATTAAAAAAGTTATAAATAATTCAAACCATATAGCTCATGCTGCGCCACACTGTATGTATATGATGACAAACAATTTCAATACGTTATACCCATTAAGATAAAAGTAATGACATTTGAAGTTATATTTAAAAAATGTAATTTTTGCGAAAAAAGTACATACTGTATTTTGGTGTAACACAACAAGGTATTTAAAAAAGTTAGCGCGTCTATCTACGAGTATATTCATATAAAGGAAAACTTCCTAGAGAGTGTTTTCGAAGAAAATACAACTAAACAAGTAAGAAAGTTCAGTAGGATAAACCGACCAATGAAACCCCTCACCTTGAGTCTCAAAAAAATATTAGTAAATTTAGTAAATTTATTAGAGGGGCGAACCAATAACGGTCACTTTTCTCTGGACTCTAGGTACTATAAAAGCATCACACTGTACAACATTTCAAGTATTAATATGCATTGGTATTAAAGTTATAAGGTGTTAACTTCTGGTGTAAAATGGTCCATTTGTGTGGGAGGCACCAAAGGGGGCGTGCCAATTACGGTCACTTTTCTCTGTACTCTAGGTACTATAAAAGCATTGCACTGTACGAAAATTCAAGTATTTGTATGCACTGGTATTAAAGTTAAAAGTTGTTAACTTTTGGTTCATAAAGGTCCATTTGTGTGGGAGCTACCAAAATGGGCAGGCCAATAACGCCCAATTTTCTCTGGACTATAGGTACTATATTAGCATTACACTGTAAAAAAATTCAAGTATTTGTATGCACCGGTATTAAAGTTATAAGCTGGTAACTTTTGTACAAAATGTTCCATTTGTGTGGGAGGTACCAAAAGGAGCGTGGCAATAATGCCCATTTTTCACTGTATTGTAGGTACTATTAAACCATTACACTGTACAACATTTTAAGTCTTTAAATGCACTGGTAATAAGGTTATTAGCTATTAACTTTTGGTTCAAAAAGGTCCATTTCTGTGGGAGGTACCAAAAGGGGCGTGGAAACTTCGCACATTTTTCTCGAGGTAATAGTGACTAATAAACTAATACTGTGTGTAGAACTTCTATACTACGATTCAAATAAGTAGTATAGAAGTTATTAATTAATCAATATTTCACTAACTGTTAACCCTTTGTGGGTGAGGTACTAGAAGGAGTGGACCAATATGGCCTATCTTCGAATTAAGCCGGAGATAGAAAAAATATTATCACATACCAAATTTGAAGTCAATTGGTTACTCCTTTCGGGTGTTATCGTGCACACCAGCCAGCAGACAGACGGACGGACGGACATTGCTCATTCGACTTAAAATGACCCGAAATGGATATCCGCCAAACATACTTAGGGTCTTAGGACACTTCTTCGATGTGTTACACATTTGGTTCCTAACAAATGATATATACCCTCCTTTCTAAGTTGAGGTGTTAAAAATCGTCGCTGGTATTGTTGCCACGCCTCTCCAACTTACACTATTTTTTATACAAATTTCAAACCAAAATTTGAGACACACGTTATTAGAGTATTATCTAAAACTTCAACAAACATGGGCGCGATTGGATTAGTGGGTGTGGCAAAAGTGGCAGCATAATTATTTAAACATTTATTATCTCAGAAAATATTGACCGTTGAAGAATGACATTTGGATTGTAAGTTATTGGAGTTAATATTATTAATTTCGGCAAAAGTGGGAGGGATAGAATAAGTGGGCGTTACACATTTTAATCTATATATCGCTCACTCACTTCAAGAGTGAATGCACCTGCTCCGATGTCCCTCAACGAATGCAACCTGTTTGATAAACAAAGTTATCAATGGCATGAATAGCGGTAGCGGAGATATCTATCAGACTTCCTAGAAAGGCCGAATATGTGCTCAATGCTCTCCACTTCTTCCTCATTACCACAGCTCCTGCAGTCATAGGACTCAATGTTTCACAAACATAACAAGTAAAAGCATTGTGTCGCCATTGAAGTATTATGGTAGAAGGTATATACCTTCTACCATGATTTGCATTCCATTTTGATTACTGGAAAAATCTTTCGATATGGAGCAAATCATGAAACGGTTCTTGGTTACTGGTTACTGCGATGAATTCTTGTCTAAATTAAATACAAACTGCAAAGATTCAGTTAAAATGCTTAGAAAATATGGTATTTATGGCTTAAATACGTCTATTTTGGAGCGACCTCTATAGGGTGACTATAACAAAATATGAACCGATTTGTAAAATTTTTGCTGTGATGAATTATTGTCAAAATATAATACAAACTGCTAAGTTTCGTCTAAATTGCTAAATTGTGGTATCTATGGCTCAAAAACCGTATTTTGGAGCCACCTCTACAGGGTAGCTATATCAAAACATTGACCGATATGGCCCATTTGCAATTCAAAACAACCTGCAACTATATGAAATGTTTCTACCAAATTTGATCAACCTAGCTCTATTAGTACGGACTGTATTGTGATTACAACAGACGGACGGACTAACGAACATGGCTAAATCGTCTTAGAATTTTACGACGATTAAGAATATATATACTTTATGGGGTCTCAGATCAATATTTGGAGGAGTTACAGACGGAGTCACAAAATGAATATCCCCCCCCATCCTATGGTGGAGGGTATAAAAACTAATGTATGAACAAAGTTTCTGAAACAAACAACAGAATTTGTTCAGTGTATGTATATCGTTTATAAGAATGCAAGTATGCATAAGAACAAATGCTAACATAACCATGACCCAACGAGATGCCATAAATTGAACGTTCAAACCCCGAAATTGGAAACAAATTTTCATGTCAATTCATTTTGTTCGCCGTGACATAGAACAATCAAAAAATTCTCTTAATTTCATAAAATATTCGCCTTGAAAAATGGGTGTTTTCCCATTGCCAACACAGCATTCAACTCAGTTTGTATTTATGCAAATGTGTACAATTGCATTTGCATAGCCAGCCAATTATTTCTGCAGTAAATGATTGCGCTGTTATTGTTTGTGTAAATTAATAAATTAATTATTGACAAAAAAGGTCAAACTGAAAATGTCGAAATGTTAAATTGCAAATGAATTACTTACACATTTAGTCACGCCCTCAGCAGAAGAAATAAAAGCTTCGCTTTTGATTGCGATACATTTATGGCGTGGCAATTCTACACTTGAAGTGGAAAACCTATTATTAGTGTTCTCATGTCACGACATTTCCCAAAAAAATTATGACATTCATGCATCGAAAGCATTGTGTCGCCATTGAAGTATTAGGCAAATTGCTATATACGGAAGGACAGGTTACGATGACGGGGGATTTTCATATGCGGTCATGTGATGCTGAATTATTGGCATTTAGGCTACACAGTGGGTCGGAATTGATTTTCATCAGTCAAAATTCAATTAGTTTTGTTTTAGTAATGATTGGTGAATTAAATGAAATCGTATATTAGTGCTGATTCACACGAGGCAAATGGGAAGTTCATAGCAGAGAGAGAGGTAGGAGGAATAGAAAGGGAGGAAATTCCCTTAGAGACTTAGGAGGAATTTTGCTTTCCCTTCTTTTACTCCAAATCCTGCAATTTCAGCGATGCTGAATTCTTACGCGAAAGTTTTTAGTATTTTTTTAATTTTGCTGTTGTGAGACCACTAGTCGCAAACAAATTCGCCCTTTTATGGTAGTTTTAAATTTATTATGTGTGTACATTCTTACTATATGTATACGAGTATGCATATTTTAGTTACCCACCACTGTGTATGTATCGATTTGCAATATGTCCCGTGGTCTGCGTTCCAATATTGCCACATTAAATATTTGTTGGCCAGGAGGAGGACGGAGATGCAAGCGTTGTCGAATTTTTGGATGCAAACTATGTAAAAACAGCGATAACCTGAACTCGATGACTCTTTTGGCACATTTGATCGCATTGACCGTTTATGTATTTTTCATTGTATTTAACCACGTACCAACCGTAAAGCATTCTGTTTCACTTTTAGAATGTTTTCCAGCTTTGTGTTGCAATTTGCCGTATCAAAATTTGTGTAATGCTTAATGGGTTATCAAATTGAAGGTACATAACTATGTGGAAATTCAACATACACATACAATTAAACTCATAGTATGTCATTTATGACATTTCAAAGGATTAAAATAAAATACCAGATAATATAATTTTCTAAGAAAATAATACAGCTTGGGACAAATAAGCTGACTTCTTATTTGAGAGACATCACTGGAGACCCAAATGAGAATAACACAAAAAATCTAGTGAAACTAAACAATATCGAAACTAGTAAGATGATGAGTGTTCTAACAGCACGTCTGTACCGCATAGAAAAGCTATACATCGGTTCCGACACATTATCAGATCTGACTCATCTTGGTGGGTATGATCGGAAAATATGCAATGAATGGGGAGAATTCTACCTATTCCTTTAAATAGTTGGAATAATTGTCCAAGCAAGAAGAATATTAAAAAATGCTCTTTCAAACGTTTATCTTTGAATATGTTTGAAAGTTGTGGATCTAAAAATCTGACAAAAAATACATGTTACAGACCTCTATCTGACAAAACTCATATGGGTCGGTCAGAACATTTAATATCGACCCATGTAGTTTATTTTTGTCTAAAATGTTTATAAGCAGTTACAATAGGTAAAATAAGATATCGCTATCATTTTTTTTTAAGTTTTGGAAAACATTTTATGGCCATTTTAATTTTTGAAAAAATTAAAAAATGAGTTTTTGTGTTTACGAAATTTGTAATTGCTCTCGAACGGCTGAACCGATTTTTGCAAAGTTTACTTTGTTTTAAAAATGACTCAATGCACCATTTTTTGTAAAAATTTGTTTGGAAATTTTTTAAAAAAAATGTTTACGAAATTTTATTTTGAAAAAACATTTTTAGAAAACTTTGCTCCCCCTCGATTTTCTTAAAATATTCCTAGAACATTCGTTGCACTCTCACAAATCCAGAACAGTTAACAATTTTTGAGAGACTCAATATTTGTAAAAGTTATGGACGAAATACGAAGACTATTCTGACAATTTTCGTCTGTTTTTCCAAAACACTGCACAGTGGTTCGAATACAAAAAGGGTAAATAATTCCACCGTTTCTTAACCAAACTACCGATTGCGACCAAACTTGGCATGGTTGATGAAGAGGTGTTAGAGAAGTTAAGTTTTATAAAGGGGTTTCCAATAAGAGTGATATGATTTCTTTGAAAAAAAAGCACACTTATTGTTAAGGAATTTCAAAAGTTTTGTATTTAATGTGAAGTACAATCGATACAATTAAGTTCTAAATAAAACGTCATTCTTCTGCAGGAACCAATTCTTTGAACCCAATTTTCGAGCACTTTTTCCACTAACTCAAGTCGTATGTCATGAATGGCACGTTCAATATTGACTTGTAAAGCTTGAAGAGAGTCTGGTTTATTTCGAAAGTCCAATGACTTCAAATAACCCCACAAGAAATATTCTAATGGTGTTAAATCACAACTTCTTGGAGGCCATTCAATATCACAATTCCATGAAATAATCGAATCTCCAAACTTTTCTCGCAACAATTCAATTGTTTAATTTGCTGTGTGGCACGTACACGGGGCAAAATCGCCTTTTTTGATATGTTTGAATCGAAAGAAAATATACTTGCAATACAAATTTTTAAATATTATATATTTTTGAGCAAATAAATTTTATTTGAAAATCAATAATATGTATTTAGAACCCATATATTAATATATTAGAAGAAAATATATTTGCGAACTAATTTTCTCAAATAAAGTATGTGTTAAAATACAAATTAAATTATTGTTTATGAATATTTCCAAATATATTTTATTAAAAAAAGATTTTCAAAACTTTGCTGAATTTTTCGAATTTTAGTTTAAATTTTTTCTTTGTTTTAGAATTATACATTTCTATTAAAAATGGAATACTTAGCATTAACTTCTATTTGAAACTACATATTCATTTTTTTTTAACTATTCCAAGTCATTATTTTGAATTATAACGACATTTTACTAACATTAAAACTTTCTAAAAATTACCTTTCAATTGCTGACAACATAAAACAATTAAAAAGTATATATATATTCACGCAAATAGATCTTTGTTTGGAAAATAACATATTCAAATAAAAAATATTAGTATGTAAACATAGTTTTGTTTAGAACAACATCCTCCCAAACATATAATATTTGTATGTGTCAAATATTGTATATTTGGAGTGCACTCTAAAAATATATATGTTTCAAGCAGAATATGTTTGGGACAATATACTACAGAGGCGATTTTTTTCAGCGTGTAGCCACAATCGGCCAATGGCAAAAAGAAAGCTCTTAACGAGAGATAAAATATTGCTCAATTTTCAATTGCAGATATCTCGGTAAGTATACGAGATAATTCTTAGGTATAACAATTTTTTTTGTAGACCTCAGTTAGTAGAACACACACAAAAAAAAATATAAATCGGAAGAGATACACGAGTTACACTCGCTTGAACATTTTCTTCAACCGATGTTGCCAAATTTGAGACCCTCTAGCTCCGCCCCTGTCAGACATAGGGGCCCAAATATAAAACTAAACTTCTCTAACACCTCTTCTTTGATCAAACGGCTGTTTGGTTAAGAAACGGTCGAATTATTTCCCCTTTTTAAATTCGTTTTTGCAAAAACAGACGAACATTTTCAGACTAGTCTTGGTATTTCGTCCATAATTTTTACAAATATTGGGTCTCCCAAACATTTTTTACTATTCTGGATTTGTGAGAGTGCGACGAATATTCTTTGAAAATTTTAAGAAAATCGAGGGAGGAGCAATTTCTTCTACAAAGGTTTTTAGAAAAGAAACGTTTGTAAAATTTTTTTTTTAAAAAATTTACAAAAAATGGCGTATTGTGTCCTCAACAAAGTAAACTTTGTAAAAATCGGTCAAGCCGTTCGAGACCAATTACAAACTTCGTAAAACACAAAAACTCATTTTTTTTAATTTTTTCAAAAAATAAATTAAATGGAGATGTTATTTGTAACTGCTTATAAACACCTTACCCAAAAATAAACTACATAGGACGATATTAAATGTTCTGACCCTATTGTTTTACGACTGTTTTATTTACCATCTTTCTTAGACAGCTTTGTTTGGCTAACACTGGTAATGTCAAGAGACATCTGTCAGCTCACTCCTTTCAAAATGTTAATTAGTTTGGGTTTGACAGCCATTGAAGCCGAAGACTTCTGCGGAGGATGGAAAAAAGTGAATTTCGATACTGGGGTCAGAATTTTTTATATTTCTTATTTTAATGATACAATGATGCATACGACGTTTATAAAAGGTTTGTAAATTGTAAAATAACATCTCGCTTTCATTTATTTTTTGAAAAATAAATTCTATAAGTTTATGAGGATTTTAAATTAAAAAATTAATTTTTTAGTTTTACGAAATTTTTAATTGCTCTAAATTTAGAAAGAAAAGACAAGTAAAAGCGTCGGCCATGTCAAAACAAACCATGGATTGCATTCAATTCTATTACAGGAAAAATCTTTGGATATGGACCAAATCATGCACAACAATCCTTTTGTTTAAGCAAATTATTAAAAGCAAAATTTTAGGCCTCAAATTCTTTAGCCAAACTCTTTCTCTGAAAAATGTGGTATTTATGACTTAAAGTTTTTTTTTTGAGAGCTACCTCTACACGGGGACTACAACAAAATATAAAGTGATTTGTATAATTTTTTTCGAGTTAAATGCTTACCAAAATATAATACAAATTGCATTGTTTCAGCTAAATTGCTTAGAAAATGTGGTGTTTATGGCTTAAACAAGTCTTTTTGGGAGCGAAATCTGTAGGTTAACTATAACAAAATATTAACTTATTTAAAACAATTTTACGGTGATAAATTTTCGTCTAAATAAAATACATACGAGTACTGCAAAGACTCAGTTAAAATGTTTAGAAAATGTGGTATTTATGTCTTAAATAAGAGTATTTTTGAGCGACCTCTATAGGGTGACTATAACAAAATATGAAAAGATTTGTAAAATTTTTGTTATGATGGATTCTTGTCAAAATATAGAGTGATACATTTCGAGGTTCCCTACTTTTTTAAAGAAAAAAAAAACAGAAAATTCAAATTGAATGGGGAATGTTTTTTATCTTTTGAAAGAACATTCTTTGGCATCTATTTTTTGAAGATTATGTCTATCCAATGTTGGGCGCGGCTACGTCTCAGATGGTTCATCCGTTTCGACTGGTAACTGGCGAATGACACGCGTGATGTTTTGCTCCAAGGCCTGAATCGAAGAGGTTTTGTCCACATAAACTTTAGACTTTATATCCCCACAGGAAAAAGTCTAACGGTGTGATATCACACGATCTTGGTGGCCAATCGACCGGGCTATATTAAAAACCCAATTTTTCAGGAGAGCAAAAAAACTATTGAATTTTATTATTTCGCGAAAAATTAAATATGATGTGAATTAATTTGAAGGTATATATTATACACGTTCGTATACATAATTCATATCACATAAAAATTATATGATGGGAATGGATATAAGCCATCGATATATTCTTTATGGGATCGCAGATCAATATTTCAATGTGTTGCAAACGGAATGACAAGGTTAGTATATCCCAACCTTTGGTGGAAGGTAATTCTTGTTTTTAATGAGATTGTATGGAGGAGATTGGTGGAGGATAATAAGTGTTTTTATGTGATTTTCTGTGCAATTTTTGATCGTAAGCAGTTAAGGAGAAAATAGTTGGTAGTTTTGATAAATTCGCTACAACTTTTTCATTGTATGCATGACCGATTAGACTTTATGATAAAACACAAATTTTAATTTTATTAAAAAATTATTAATATTGTCTCAAAAAATATTTCAAAGAAACTAACTTTTGGGCTAATAACTGTTTTATCTCATATATCCAAATCGGCTGCGAAACCCTGCGCCGTGCCAAATATGGTTTTTTTGTGGAGCTGTGTTATTAGAATAGTTTTTTCGGTAAAAACCATCACCGAATCCAAATAATGCCTTGATAAATACTGTGGGGATTCTGCACCATTAATGGTTAAAAAGTTGTTTACTGAGTTCCGCAGTGGTCATACCAGTCCAAATAACGCTAAAGATTCAGGTCGCCCTATAGAGGTTGACACGACAGAAATGGTCGATAAAATCCGTGGAATGATATTGGTCGATCGAAGAATGAGTTGGGTGAGGTGGCTTGGTGATGGACAAAGCCGGTTCGTAACCGTGAACGAAACGTGGATTTATCAGGTATCAAGTGGGTTTGTCAGCAATAAAGTCATGGCGATCTTTTTTTTAGTATGTACGCGGTATAATCCACAATGACTTCCTTCTCAAGAGTTAATAACAATTATTGTGTGAACTTATTGGGTTCTTATACCCTCACGTTAGTGATACGAGGGTATATATCATTTGCTACAGACCAAAAGTGTAACAGTGTTTTAGGAATGACCTAATACCCTAAGTATGTTCGGCGGGCCATTTTAAGTCGAATGAGCAATGTTCGTCCGTCCGTCTGTCTGCTGGCTGGTGCGCAAGATAACTCTCGAAAGGTGTAACCGATTGACTTAAAATTTAGTATGTGGTAATATTTTGTGCTATATCCAGCTATGTTCGAAGATGGGCCATATTGGTCCAATCCTTACAGTACCTCCCCCACAAAGGGTTAATATGTAGTGAATCAATGATGATTTAACAACTTCTATACTACTTATTTGAATCTTCTGAAATTCTACACATACATAGTATTAGTTTATTAGTCACTATCACCTCGAGAAAAATGGGCGAAGTTGCCACGCCCCTTTTGGTACCTCCCACACAAATGGACCATTTTGCACCAAAAGTTAACTGCTTGAAACTTTGTACAATGTAGTGTTTTTATAGTACCTAGAGTCTAGAGAAAATTGGTAGTTATTGGCACGTCCCATTTGGTACCTCCCACACAAATGAACCATTTTACAGCAAAAGTTAACAGCTTATAATTTTAATAACAGTGCATATAAATATTTGAAATTTTTTACAGTGTAATGCTTTTATAGTACCTAGAGTCCACAGAAAAGGCGTTATTGGCACGCCCCTTTTGGTACCTCCCACACAAACTGACTTTTTTTACCAAAAGTTTACAGATTTTAATTTTAATACCAGTGAATAAAAATAGTTGAAATTTTGTAATGTGTAATGTTTTTATAGTATCCAGAGTCCAGAAAAAAGTGACTGTTATTGGCACGCCCCTTTTGGTACCTTCCTCACAAATGGACCATGTTAATAACAGTACATACTTTAAACTTATTAAATGCAATTTAAATTGATAATAATTTAATTAAAATAAAAAATAAATAAATTTACGAATATTTTTTTTGGGACTCAAGGTGTGGGGATTCATAAGTCGGTTTACCCGACTGAACTTTCTTACTTATTTAGAAAAGATTTTTAAAACCCTTGCTGGCTTTTTCGAATTTCAGTTTAAATTTTCCTTGCTTTAGATTTTCACCTCCCAGTTATGATACCATAACAGCATTAGCTTCTGCTTTAAATCAATCATTTCAAAATTCTGCGTATTCCAATCATAAGACGCCAATCCTCAAATTAATTAATTTGATCCAAGATTATACGATTTCAAGTATTATTAGTTATTACTTTTAAATTTAAATTTCTAAAAAATTAACTGTGATTATTGACAAATTTAACACAATTTTGGTATTTTCTGAATACTTAAAGGAAAATAAATATTTTTTCGGAAATAATAGTCGCAAATAAAACATTTTCGGATGTCAAGAAAGATTTGTTTAGAACAACATTGTTAAACCGTGTTTAGCTATAGTTTAAGTTTCCCATGTTGTACTGAAGTACTGAATACAAAAACTGAATTGAATTGCAAATTGAATTAACGGTCACTGTGACCATCCTCTTTTAGTTCTCATTTAGGTTTAAATTAGTCTTTAAACGTGGTAACTCTTTATCCAATGATTGCTCCTACTGAAAAGCTTTCACTCATTGGATAAAGAGTTTCCATCTTAGTTTTAAATCTCCAGTTACTGTGGTGCTGAATATCCCGAATACCCTGAACTGTCTCTCTGTCGCTTTTTTTTCTGCCGCACAACTTCACTTGTGAAGCAGCAACGAAAGCGGTAAGACCTGAATTCTTTAATAAACTAAGCTGAAGTGTAACTGAAACTGAAACTCTCTGTCTTTCATTTCTCTTTATTTCCATGCCTCTGTAAAACGGCCAAAATCCTTACAATTTTGGGAGTTTTATCAAGATTCAAATACAGTCCACTTTCAGAAGAAGCCCCAAAATTGTACAAACATCTTCCCAAAAATATAATTACATATTGTGCGTATCAAATATTATATGTTTAGAGTATACCCTAAACATTTATATATATAGAGTGATAAATTTCGAGGTTCCCTACCTTTTTAAAGAAAAAAACACAGAAAATTCAAATTGAATGGGGAATGTTTATTATCATTTGAAAGAACATGCTTTGGCATTTAGAAGATTATGTCTATCAAATGTTGGCCGCGGCTACGTCTCAGATGGTCCATCCGTCGAGTCCAATTTTCGATGACTCGTTCGAGCATTTCGACTGGTAACTGGCGAATGACACGCGTAAACGTTGTTCAGGAGTAAGTCTTTCCATGATGAAATGCCAAACAATTCTTAACAAAAATAGCATGACACGACTCACATGTGATCTGTCAAAAAAAGGCTATTGAAAAAGTATCTCTACTTGGAGATAACGAGATAACTAACCTCTCTGATTTCCTTGCAGACCTTGTCGTTGAATATCGCAAGAGCTAACCTATAAAAACGGCTAGCACCACTGGATTAATCAAGGTCGAAATAGGTATAACCATAGGGTCTCCTTTCTGTTACATTTTTGGACTAGCACGGCGTAATTAGATCTTATTCACTGCTTTGGATGCTCCATTTATCGAGGAATAAATAAATTGGGATGTCCGTGTTCAAGTCCCGCATCGGGGGATTAACTTTGTTATTAAAACTTTATTTTTTTTCTAATATATTCCATTTTAAAAATTTATATTTATACCCTCACTTTAGTGATACGAGGGTATATATCATTTGCTACGGAAAAAAGTGTAACACATCGAAGGAGTGACCTAAGACCCTAAGTATGTTCGGCGGATATTCGTTTTGGGTCATTTTAAGTCGAATGAGCAATGTCCATCTGTCTGTCTGTCTGTCTCCTGGCTGGTGCGCACGATAACTCTCGAAAGGATTGACTTCAAATTTGGTATGCGGTAATATTTTGATCTATCTCCGGATGAGTTCGAAGATGGGTTGTTTTGGACGACTCCTTCTAGTACCTCCCCCACAAAGGTTTAACTTTTAGTGGAATATTGATTCTTTAATAACTTCTATACTACTTATTCGAATCTTCTGAAATTCTACTCATATTATTAGTATATTAGTCACTATCACCTCGAGAAAAATGGGCGAAGTACCTTTTGGTACCTCCCACACAAATGGACCATTTTGCATCAAAATTTAACTGCTTATAAGTTTAATAAAAGTGCATAGAAATACTTGAAATTTTGTATAGTATAATGTTTTTGTAGCGCCTATAGTCCGATAAAGAATGGGCATTATTATACTGCCCCTTTTGGTACCTCCCACACAAAATGACCAAATTATATCAAAATTGAATAGCTCGTAACGTTAATATACCAGTACACATAAACTGTTATAGTTCGGCACTGTGCAATGTATTTAAAGAATCTACAGTTTAACGAAAATTTGTATATTTGCTAAAGCCCTTCTGGTACCTCCACACAAATTGACAGATTAATTAGTGTAATGTTATATATTACATTACTCACAAAGTTAGGGTATTCCTTAGTCGGTTTATCCGACTGAAACTTTCTTACTTGTTTTTTTTATTTTTCATAAATTATAAATATATTTACAACTTTTGCAAGAGCAATTATTATAAAAACTGTGATTTCTTGGGAAAAAATTTCAAATTTTTTGCTGGATATATAAATCTGAAGCAATTTTCATGAAATTTGCCAGAAGTTATTACCTCCTTAAACTTTCCTCTGTTAAATTTCACAAAGATATGCCAAGGGATGTAAACATATATGGGGGCTATATCTAAATCTGAAACGATTGTGACTAATTTCAATTGGCTTTGTAAAATCGGATATCGGAGTAAAATTGCAACCTATTAAAGGTCTTAGGCGTTACAAATGTGTTTAGGATATTTGTAAAAATAATTTTTAGGCGTTAAGAAAATCTGGCTCAAAACTCAGCTCAGATTATTTAACATACTTTTTTTTTTAATTTTTTTTTAATTTTCACTCTCATTTGATAACCCTCTATTGACGGGATTGGTCTTCTGGAGTCTGTCTACCTATGTACGTTCACAAATACGAGTGCAAAATCGTAGCTTAACTAGAATTTATTTCGAATGCCAAAGGTTATCCGACATATCAATACACACATTCATTCGCATGGAGATTCATTCTGGCCAATGTTCAATATGTGGCGGTCAAATGGGTGTATCGACATAGTGTTTGATTCGATCAACATCAATTTTTTCCAGGAGCTTTTGGTGGGACTACACCGTGACAGATGGTGTGTGTGTACCTTTGTCGTGTCGTCGTTTGTATGCATTTGAAAATTTGGTGTGAGCTTTAAACTAAGCGTATCGAAACGAGAAAAAAACTGGTGTCTTTTGTGTTGATGTGCGTATGATTCATTCGGCAATTTTAATGAAAAATTGTGGCCATGACTCCGTCATGATGCTTGTGGTGCTGACAGTGGGGTTGGCCAGTGCCGAATGCCATTGGGTGGTTAAGTTGCAAGAATGATTTTATTTTATCCAAATATTAAAGAATTGATTGGTTTTAAGAGGTGTATTAATTAAATGTAGTATATAAAATGTATGGTTTGACAAATGGTCATTTTAAAAATATGTTAAGGGCTTGAATAAGGGGTAACACATACAACACACACCAAATTTCTGCGTTTTCATCACTGTTAGTTATGTGACAAAAATGACCAAATTTTTTGCCTCACAAAAATTTACACATTTGATTATATTTCATCTCCCACATTCTACTAAGATATGATGAGAAATGTTGATTATATATAGCGCTTACACTCAAAAACGGGATATAAGCTGCATATACTTATGTACACATATCTGGGGACTATATACCGATTTAAATTGCTAGGTAGTAATAGATTTAAAACATTCGTCTGTTAAATTGCAATGTCAAATCGGGAAGTACATTTATTGGGCTATATTTAAATATGAACAGATATTGAGAAAATTCAACAGGCTTTGTCCCTGCTGTGAAAGAGTGCTTGTGCCAAATCTAATCAAGATCGGAGTATAATTGCGATCAGTACTTTGCAGGAATGTTATGATAGACAGGCGGACGGGCAGACGTGGTTAAGTCGAAGCTGATGGGGATTGTGTGTCGATTGTTCTACTCTGATGAGGGTCCAGGTTTCAATATTTTAGGGCGTTAAAAAATGGCATAATAATTGACTTCAGAAAATGTTACAAAACGAGAGATTAATTAAAATGTTATTTCCCACTTTTAAGTATAGTTATGTCTCTCTGTCCGTCCGTCTATGTATCCTTGTAATAAAAGTACAGGTCGCAATTATTGTCTGTTTGCTATGAAATTTAGCATGTATGTTTTGGTTGGCCTAAGGACGAAGCCTATTGAAATTGGTGAAAATTAGTTCAGATTTAGATACAGCCCTTCAAATGTAGCATCAAAGCGCTATAGATGTTGTATTATATATCCGATCATTCGAAATCTAGCAGAAAGAAGACTTTTAGCTCAGGAACGAATACTGCTAAATTTGGGGAAAATCGGTTCAGGTTTATATAGCTCTCATATACAGGGTGGTCCATATTAAACGCAATATGTTAATTGTAAATAAATCAAGTAAGAAAGATCTGTCGGATAAACCGACTTAAGAATCCCCTCACATTCAGCCCCAAAAAATTTTCGTAAATTTCTTTGTTTTTTTGTTTTAATTAAATGATTGTCAATCTAAATTTAATTTTAGAATTTTAAAGTATGCACTTGTATTAAAGTTGTAAGCTGTTAACTTTTGGTGCAAAATAGTCCATTTGTGTGGGAGGTACCACAAGGGGCAAGCCAATGGCACCCAATTTTCTCCTGACTGTAGGTGCTAGAAAAGTATTACTCTTCACAAAATTGCAAGTATTTGTATGTACTGGTAGTAAAGTTATAAATTGTTTACTTTTGGTGCAAAATAGTCCATTTGTGTGGGAGGTTCCAAAAGGGACAAGCCAATGACGCCCACTTTTCTGTAGACTGTTGGTACTATATAGCAGGGTTTGGATATAAGTCATCTATATGTTTTTTTACTTGTGTTCTTCTGTAAATGTGAATAATAAAATGCTTTATTGGAAATATATGTTGTTTTCAAGTTAAAATTGACATAGTAAAAATGTGTAACAAATCCCAAAGTCTTGATTTATCCCGAAACCCGAAAAATCCCGGGCTCATACTTTTCGCAAATCCGAATCCCGAGATTTGCGAAATTTAGTCCCGATCGACATACCTCGTAGGTGCTGTAAAAGCATTACACTGTACAACATTTCAAGGATTTTCTATGCAATGGTGTTAAAGTTATAAGCTGTTGGCTGTTGGTGCAAAATTTTTCATTTGTGTGGGAGGAACCAAAATGGGCTTGGCGACATCACCCATTTTCGTGAGGAGTTAGCGACTAATTAACTAATACTATGTGTAGAATTTCAGAAGATTCGAGCTAATAGTATTGAAGTTATCAAAGAATCAATATTTCACTAAATGTTAGCCCTTTGTGGGGGGAGGTACTAGAAAGAGTAGACCATGGCCCATCTTCGAACTTAGTCGGAGATACAGAAAAATATTAACGCATACACGCTTCTGTAGTATATTGTCCCAAACATATTCGGCTTGAAACATATATGTGTTTAGGGTACACTCTAAACATATAATATTGGGTACACACAAAAAGTACATATTTGGGAAAATGTTATTCTAAACAAATCTTTGTTTACATCCCAGTATGTTTTTATTTGGGACTATCATTTCCGAAACAAATATTTATTTGCACTTAAAAATTCAGAAAATACGTTAATTGTGTTAAATCTATATATATCTATATATATAAAGAAGAATGTGTGTTTGTTTGTTTGTTTGTTGGTTTGTTTGTTTGTTGGTTTGTTTGTACCGAATAGGCGTCTAAACGACTGGACCGATCTTCTTGAAATTTTCACAGGATGTACATATGTGGAGCGTGGTGAAAATAGGGTACTTGAATTTTCGATATATCAAGTGGGCGTGGCCCCGCCCACATTAGACAAATTTTAAAATTGAGATATCTTGCACAATTTATTAGCGAGAGTGCTGTATTTTTGTACATATGTATCTGGTGGTAGTCTACGTGATTGCTCCAAAAATGGGTGGGATCGGACCAATGGGCGTGGCACCGCCCATATAAGCCAAATTTTAAAAATGACATATATAGCACAATTTATTATCGGGAGTGATGCAATTTAGTGCATATATATATCTGGTGGCAATGTACCAGATTGGTCCACAAATGGGCGGGATCGGACCAATGGATTTGGCCCCGCCCATATGAGCGAAGTTTTGAAATGTACATATTTTGAAACATTTTTTTAGCGAAATTGCTGTAATTGTTTGTGTATGCATTTGGTGGCAGTCTACGTTATTGCTACAAGAAATGGCCGGGATTAGACCAATTGACGTGACCCCGACCATATGAGCCAAGCTTTCAGATTGAGATATTTTCAAAAAATTTTTAGCGTGTGTGGAGTAATTTTGTTTATATGCATTTAGTGGCAGGCTCTATATATGCATTTAGTGGCACGCCTTGGAATTTTGGGTGCATGTATTTTCAGTAAAACACTGTAAAGTTAAAAATATTTGTAGTCTAACCAATACAACTCAATTATAAAATATCTACAATAGTACATTTCTAGCGGCAATAGAACTATGTGTGCAAAATGCATTAAAAATGCATTCTCGATGAAAACAACATCGAGTATTCAAGATTCAAAAAATATTTATCAAAAGTCCTAGAAATCTATGGAGTTTTTGTGTAATGTGTAGATGCATTTGAAAGCATTTAGCATGAACCAACAAAAAATAGCGGATTTCACGTTACGTCATAAAATTTTGAAGCATTTATGACATGGCATTTCCCATAATATGTTACGGTTTTCAATGGACTAATTTACATTCCATCTAGGTATGAGCGTATTAACAATTACTATTTATTACCTTCTTCGCGTTAAAAAATTACACTTTTTTGCACAGGAGAACTAAAAACCCCTTATTTTTATTACGTTATATTTTTTTTTAAATTTCCCAATGTATCCCAATTAAAATTTGATTTTACCTGCTACTCATCAATGATTCACATGTTTCTCATTGTGGTCAAATGAATCTACCGATTTACCTGTTGTTTATTAATATGTTATAAATAACATGATCTTTGAGAGAATAGATTCAGTTTCGTCCTTCATTTCGAAAGAGAAAAACGTCATCGAATCATACTAAAAACTTTTGAACGTTTACGTTTTTAATAAAACAGTGCAAGAATTTTTCGCGAGTGTATACTTCTAAACAAAAAGTGCAAATATGCCCCCAAAAAAATCTAATATTTCTAAAAGAACTGTAAAATCACTAAAACTGCAGTTCCGAAGAATTAATGAATCACCCCATGAACGTGCTACACGCCTCCAAACACAACAAGTTAGAGCATCAACTTCGAGAATAGCAGAGACGTCAGAGGAACGTGACGCCCGTCTCGAATCTCAAAGAATTCGATCTTCGACGTCAAAGGCAGCTGAAAAACCAGAGGAACATGAGGCACGTCTCCAAACCGAACTGTTTCGAGCCTCGACCTCTAGAGCGAACGAGACTTCACAGCAAAGAGAAACACGCCTCATAAGCCAACAGGTTCGATCATCGACTTCAAGGGCAGTCGAAACACCTGGTGAATGTGATGAACGTCTCCAAGCCGAACGGTTTCGAGCCTCGACCTCTAGAGCGAACGAGACTTCACAGCAAAGAGAAACACGGCTCCTAAAACAACAGATTCGATCTTCGGAGTCAAAGGCAGCTGAAACACCAGAGGAACATGAGGTACGTCTCCAAGCCGAAAGGTTTCGAGCCTCGACCTCTAGAGCGAACGAGGCTTCACAGCAAAGAGAAACACGCCTCATAAAACAACAGGTTCGATCATCGACTTCAAGAGCGAACGAGACTTCACAGCAAAGAGAAATACGCCTCACAAGACAACAGGTGCGATCATCGACCTCTAGGGCTGCCGAAACACCCGAGGAACATGAAGAACGTCTTCAAGACGTACGGTCTCGAGCCTCGACGTCTAGAGGGAATGAGAATCCACATCGAAGGGAAACACGCCTCAGAAGACAACATGTTCGATCTTCGATTTTAAGGGCATCGGAAACCCAAGAGGCACGTGACATCCGCCTTCAGCGAAATCGAAGTCGGATGGTAGTTCAGCGAAATGCTCCAGCATCATACGAACGCATTGCGTTTCATTACACACCGGAAATCGATTGCAGCTCAGATGATTTAGTTTCCATTGGTCCCATGAATACAATTTGTCGACACTGCAATGCCTACAAATACAAACACGAATCTCCTGGAATGTGCTGCAGTAATGGTAAGGTTGTTCTGCCACAACTAATTGCTCCACCCGAACCATTAAAATCATTGGTTACAGGTAAGTTAAAAATTTGAATTCAACATTTTTTATTTATTGACGGTTTTTATACTTTCTAGGAATAGTGGCAGATTCGCACCATTTTCTTAGTAACATACGAAAATACAATTCGTGTTTCCAAATGACGTCCTTTGGTGCAACTAAAATAGTGCGTGATAACTTTATGCCTACATTTAGAGTTCAAGGCCAAATTTACCATCGAATGGGATCAGTCTTACCAATTCCTGGAGCAGACCCACAGTTTTTGCAAATTTACTTTATGGGACAAGCGGATGACGATGCACAAGTACAACAACGCCAACGTTATAATCCAGCTACAAAGGTTCACATTGTAAGCCATTTACAAACTATGTTTCACGAAAACAACCAATTGGTGAAAACCTTTAAATTGGCAAAGGATGATCCACGACTGTGCTCTGATGATCATTTCATTGCAATACACGCTGACAAAACTCCAGTTGGACAACATCGAGGACGTTACAATGCACCCACGATGGATGACGTTGCAATTTTGATGGTTGGTGATCCCGTGGCGCCACGTGACATTATTATTCGTCGCCGCGATGAAAGAATAAGCCGAATTTCTGAGACACACCGATCATATGACGCCCTTCAATACCCCATTATTTTTCCATATGGTGAAGATGGATACCACTTTCAGCTACGGCAACTACATCAAACAACACGTACGTTTTTATTTACATTTAATATGATTTAAAATGTACACATATTATACTAATTTCATTGCAATTTTTACTTTTTATAGGTTTACCCACGAATAAGAAAGTGAGTTCAATGGACTTCTACGCTCATCGTCTGATGATCCGCCATAATTCAGAGAATCACATTCTCAAATGCAGAGAACTTTTTCACCAGTACATTGTGGACATGTACGCTAAAATCGAAACCGAGCGCCTGCTTTACATAAGGCATAACCAAGCCAAACTACGAGTAGACGATTACATTCATCTCCGTGATGCTATGAACACCCGAAATGATGTTAACCCAAATGAATTAGGACAACAATTTATACTTCCGTCATCATTCACAGGGAGTCCACGTCACATGCATGAATACGCCCAGGATGCAATGACATACGTGAGAGCATATGGCCGCCCAGATTTATTCATCACTTTTACGTGTAATCCAAAGTAGGAGGAAATTACTTCAGAATTGTCCATCGGCCAAACATCGACGCACCGTCACGATATAACCGCTCGCGTTTTCAAACAAAAATTGAAATCATTAATGGATTTTGTGATCAAGCTACGCATTTTTGGAGAGACCCGATGCTGGATGTACTCTGTTGAGTGGCAAAAACGTGGATTACCGCATGCGCACATTCTTATTTGGCTGGTTGAAAAAATTACCACAGATGTAATTGATGACGTCATAACTGCTGAAATACCTGATCCAGTTGCTGATCCTGATTTACATCAAATTGTCATAAAAAATATGATTCACGGTCCATGTGGAACCATCAATCCCAATTCTCCATGCATGGCCGACGGAAAATGCTCCAAAAAATATCCACGACAATTGGTACAGGAAACTATCTCAGGCATCGATGGATATCCCCTTTACCGTCGTCGATCTACGGAGGATGGTGGACAATCTATAACTTTGAAGGTACGCAACAATGATGTTGATGTCGATAACCGCTGGATAGTACCATATTGTCCATTACTTTCGAGAACGTATAAGGCGCATATCAATGTGGAATATTGCAATTCTGTAAAATCGATCAAATACATCTGCAAATACGTCACCAAAGGATCGGATATGGCTGTTTTTTCTCTTCAAAATCCGAATGATGAAATAACACATTTTCAGATGGCCCGCTATATCAGTAGCAATGAAGCAGTTTGGCGTATTTTCGGGTTTCCCATCCACGAACGTCACCCAACCGTTGTTCATCTGTCAGTTCACCTTGAAAATGGACAACGAGTTTATTTCACTGCAGCTAATGCTCAGGAGAGAGCTGCTGCTCCACCAGCGACAACCTTAACATCATTCTTCGCTCTGTGTAGGGATGACTCATTTGCAAAAACATTGCTGTATTCGCAAATCCCAACTTACTACACGTGGAATGCATCAACAAGAAAATTCAATCGTCGCAAACAAGGAAAGCGGGTTGAAGGCTGGCCAAATGTATATTGCACAGATGCATTGGGAAGATTATACACTATCCATCCTCAGAATGATGAGTGCTTCCATCTCCGACTTCTACTTACTAACGTCACTGGACCAACTTCCTTTCAACATTTGCACACGGTGAATGGAGATGTATGCGCAACTTACAGAGATGCATGTCACAAGCTGAATTTGTTGGAAAATGATTCTCAGTGGGAAACAACACTGAAAGATGCAACGATTTCAAATAGTCCGTGGCAGATACGAACATTATTTGCTATTATACTGGTGACGTGCTTTCCATCAAATCCCAAAGATCTTTGGAACAATTTCAAGGATGATATGACCGAAGACATATTAATTCGAGAGCGCACATCTACCAATAACACATCACTTGAAATCTCCAACGAAATGTACAACGAGGCCCTAATTCTGCTGGAAAACAAATGTTTGGAAATCAACAACAAGACGCTGACTCAAGTTGGAATGATGAGCCCTATTCGATCAGGCGATGAAGCTTATGACCGCGACCTCCGACGAGAAAGAGGTTACGACCCAAGAGAGTTAGAAATGTTCCTAACAACACATCTGCCTCAACTTCAACCCGAACAACTTACGGCTTACAACACTATAATGGCAGCAGTCTCTAATCACTGCGGTGGATTCTATTTCATCGATGCACCCGGCGGAACAGGAAAAACCTGGCCATAGCATCATCCGGCATTGCGGCTACTCTTTTGGATGGAGGCAGAACAGCACATTCGGCACTTATGCTGCCTCTTAAAATCCAATTCTCTGAGAATTACACATGTAATATAAAAAAAAATTCTTCAATGGGAAGAGTTTTGCAAACATGTGAAATTATTGTTTGGGATGAATGCACCATGGCCCACAAAAAATCATTGGAAGCCCTTGATCGCACATTAAAGGATTTTAGAGGTAACACTCGATTATTTGGAGGAGCACTGATTTTATTAGCCGGCGATTTCCGTCAAACACTTCCAGTGGTCCCCGGTTCTACTCCAGCAGATGAACTAAACGCGTGTCTAAAATCATCAAGTCTTTGGCACCAAGTTACAACGCTACAACTAACCACAAATATGCGTGTGCAACTACAGAACGATGCATCAGCCTCCCAATTTTCCAACTCATTGCTCGATTTAGGAAATGGAAAAATTCCCATTGATGTTGCAACAAATTGTATTACCTTTCCATCTGACTTCTGCAAATTGGCACAGTCCATTGAAGAATTAATCGGTTGCGTATTTCCGAATATTCAACACAATTTTAAAATCCAACAATGGTTACGTGAACGTGCGATATTAGCTGCCAAAAATGTTGATGTTAATACAATCAACTCCGTTATTCTCAACAAAATCGGTGGAAATTCAACAACATACAAATCTATTGACACTGTATCCAAGGATGAGGATGTCGTCAATTACCCTATTGAGTTTCTGAATTCTCTCGACGTGCCTGGATTCCCACCACATATTTTACAACTAAAGCTTGGAGTACCCATTATTTTATTGCGGAACATCGATCCACCTCGCCTTTGTAATGGCACTCGACTTTCAGTAAAACAACTACGCAACAATATCATCGAGGCGACCATTATTACTGGAAATTATAAAGGAACTGATGTGTTAATACCACGCATCCCAATGATACCCACTGATATGCCCGTCAATTTCAAACGGTTGCAGTTTCCTGTTCGGCTGGCGTTCGCAATGACAATCAACAAGGCTCAGGGTCAGTCTCTTCAAGTTTGCGGCATAAATTTGGCAAATCCATGCTTTTCTCATGGACAGCTCTATGTGGCATGTTCGCGGGTGGGAAAACCTTCCGATTTATATATCTTTGCACCAGACGGAAAAACCAAAAATATTGTATACCCAAGGGCACTCCAATAAATTTAAATTATTTTAATAAACGCAATTATATAACAGAAACATGCTTTTTTTATTTCATTACAAATAACAACAAAAATTATTACATTACAAATAACAAAAAATGATGGGTAATCATACAATACATATATTTTTTATATGAGCTACATTCATTTTTGATGTGTATCAAATAGGAGTTGCCCGTGTGGTTACATTTTTGAAAACGCTGTATCTGCAATTGCGATTCTTTTATTTTTCTTTATGTTATGTTACACTAAACTGAAATTTGGGCCAACGAAGTGGACCGGGCCAGCTATAAAGAAGAATGTGTGTTTGTTTGTTGGTTTGTTTGTACCGTATAGACGTCTAAACGGCTGAACCGATCTTCTTGAAATTTTCACAGAATGTACATGTGTGGGGCGTGGTGAAAATAGGGTACTTGAATTTTCGATATATGAAGTGGGCGTGGCCCCGCCCACATAAGACAAATTTTAAAATTGAGATATCTTGCACAATTTGTTAGTGAGAGTGCTGCAATTTTGTACATATGTATCTGGTGGCAGTCTACGTTATTGGTCCAAAAATGGGCGGGATCGGACCAATGGGCGTGGCCCCGCCCCTATATATCCAAATTTTGAATTTAAGATATCTTGCACAATTTGTTAGCGAGAGAACTGTAATTTTGTTTATATATATCTGGAGGCATTCTACGTGATTGCTCCAAAAATGGGCGGGGTCAGATTGATGGGCGTGGCCCTGCCCCATTAAGCTAAATTTTGAAATCGAGATATCTTACACAATTTGTTAGCAAGAGAGCTGTAATTTTGTGTATATATATCTGCTGGCGACTTACGTGATTGGTCAAAAAATGGGCGGGATCGGACCAATGGGCGTGGCCCCGCCCATACAAGCCAAATTTTGAATTTGAGATATCTTGCACAATTTGTTAGTGAGAGAACTAGAAATTTGTATATATATATATATGGATTGGTCCAAAAATGGGCGGGGTCGGACTAATGGGCGTGGCCCCGCCCCTTTAAGCCACATTTTGAAATCGAGATATCTGACACAATTTGTTAGCGAGAGAGCTGTAATTTTGTGCATATGTATCTGGTGGCACTCTACGTGATTGGTTCAAAAATGGACGGAATCGGGCCAATGGGCGTGGCCCCGCCAATATAAGCCAAGTTTTGAATTTGAGATATCTTGCACAATTTGTTAGCGAGAGAGCTGTAATTTTGGGTAAATATATCTGTTGGCGACCTACGTGATTGGTCAAAAAAGGGGCGGAATCAGACGAATGGGCGTGGCCCCGCCCATATAAGCCAAATTTTGAAATTGAGATACCTTGCAAAATTTTTTAACTAGAGTGCTGTAATGTTGTACATATGTATCTGGTGACAGTCTACGTGATTCGTCCAAAAATGGGCGGGATAGGACCAATGGGCGTGGCCCCGCCCTTACAAACTATTTTTTTTTTTCAATTCAATTCTTTATTTCGTGGTTTACATTTGTTTTCTTTTCTTATAAAGAGTTTAGGAAAAATAGTTCCTTTTCTGCTTAATTTAGATTTGTAATTTTAGGCATTGTGAGTTATGTATTATTACATTACATTTTAATTTATGTAATATGTAATCCCGCCCATATAAGCCAAATTTTGAATTTGAGATATCTTGCACAATTTGTTAGCTGTAATATGAGCTGTAATTTTGTTTATATATATCTGTTGGCGACTTACGTGATTGGTCCAAAAAAAGGCGGGGTCGGACTACTGGGCGTTGCTCCGCCCCTTTAAGCCAAATTTTGAAATCGAGATATCTTGCACAATTTGTTAGCGAGACAGCTGTAATTTTGTGCATATGTATCTGGTGGCAGTCTTCGTGATTGGTCCGAAAATGGGCGGGATTGGACCAATGGGCGTGGCCCCGCCCTTATAAACCAAATTTTTAAATTGATATATATTGCACAATTTGTTAGCGAGAGTGCTGTAATGTTGTGCATATGTATTAGGTGGTGGTCTACTCAATTGGTCCAAAAATGGGCGGGATCGGCCAATGGGCGTGGCCCCGCCCATATAAGCCAAATTTTGAAATTGAGATATCTTACACAATTTGTTAGCGAGAGTGCTGTAATTTTGTGCCATGTATCTGGTGTTAGTCTTCGTGATTTGTCCAAATATAGGCGGAATTGGACGAATGGGCGTGGCCCCGCCCATATAAACAAAGATTTGAAATTGACATATCTTGCTCAATTTGTTAGCGAGAGTGCTGTAATTTTTGCATATGTATTAGGTGGTAGTCTAATTGGTTGGTGCAAAAATGGGCGGGATTGGACCAATCGGCGTGGCCCCACCAATATAAACCCAATTCTGAAATTGACATAACTCGCACAAACTATTAGCGAGATTACTCTAATTTTGTGCATATATATTAGGTGGCAGTCTACGTGCTTGGTCCAAAAAAGGGCGGGGTCGGACAAATGGGAGTGGCCCCGCCCATATAAGCCAATTAAATTTTGTGTTTGATATATCTTGAGCAATTTGTTAGAGAGATCAATGTAATTATGTGCATATATATTTGGTGTCAGTCTACGTAATTATTTTTTATAAATTCAAAGTTATTTTTTAAGACATTTTTAAAGTTCGTAAAAATAATAAATAATAATAATTTAAATCGTATAATCGTCGATCAAAATAAATTACTTGGAGGATTGACAAGAAATGATGACTTAGAATACTAACTCAGAAATTTTAAAATGATTGATTTAAACTGAAGTTAACGCTGCATATGGTATTGTAACTGGGAGGCAGTGTTACCGTTGGAAAATTTCAGAAAGGGGCACAAAACGGATTTTCCCGAAAAACGGGGCACACGTTCATAAAATAAAGTGGCAAGCTGAAAAAAAATTATAAAAAAAACTATATGTGTACATGAATTACATATTGTGGGCCTTGTCACAGAGATTATTATAATGAAATCCAAAGCGCTAAATTATTTTTATTGCTGAATTGCTGCAATTTTCATGTGGACCTGATATATATAATTTTATAAATTTAAAAATAAATTATTCGCACAGTTTCTGCTTTTAACTACGAATTTCCGAACGACATCTGTGATATGTCCTGGACGTGATCGGGTTATGCAATATATTTCGATAATAGTACCTGTGTTTTACTCTAAAACAAATTTAAAAAAGCTACACAAAACTTTTTTGTGATGTATACTACCTAAGTAAATATATGAAATATCATTTTAAATTTATTTTTTATTTATCATTACTTTTTGGCAATTTATTGTCTTCATACGTTATTGACGTACATTAGTACGTAAAATGCTGTTTAAATAGTGCAAAAATATAATTTTTTACAAAAGTGGCAGAAGTGTATAAAAGTGGCACCAAAAATGTGAAAAGTGGCACATTTAGTATCCCAAAAGAAAAGGGGCGCAAAAGTATCACGGCTGAAAAAAGGGGCAAAACTGCCCCTTTAGTCGCACAACGGTAACACTGCTGGGAGGTACAATTCGAAACCAAGGAAACGTTTTAACTTAAATTCTAAAAAGTCAGCAAAGTTTTGAAAATCATTTTTAAATAAAATATATTGGGATAAATTCCTAAAGAATAATTTTATTTGTATTTAAACACCTATTTTATTTGATAAATTTAGTTCGCAAATATATTTTGTTGTAATATATTAATATATGCGTTCCACATATATTTTATTGATTTTGAAATAAAATTTATTTGCTCAGAAATGTATAATATTTAAAAATTTGTTTTACAAATATATTTTCTTTCGATTTAAACATATCTAAATAGGCGATTTTGCCCCGTGTACCAAATTTGAAGTCAATCGATTATTCCTTTCGAGAGTTATCGTGCGCACCAGCCAGCAGACAGACGGACGAACGGACATTGCTCAATAGACTTAAAATGACCCCAATATCCGCTGGACATACATGGGGTCTTAGGTTACTCCTTCGATGTGTTACACTTTTGGCACGTAGCAAATTATATATGCCCTCTTCTCTAAGGTGAGGAATTGCTGAAATATGGTGTAGATACTTCTTATAATTGCAGGTAACTTAGGATTGAAAATGGGCATTATCGGTAAATTTTTTGATTTAGCCCCCATATAGCTGATTTCTTAACGCCATAGAAACTACAAACGTCAACTGATCTGGCAGAATATTGATAGCTGGGGTTTATTTATACCCGTAATCCTTCACACGAATAAAGGTAGTGATAGGTCCATGCTTTGATATAGCCCCCATACAAAGGTCCCTCTAAATTTGACTTGGTAACGCCACAAAAACCTCAAATTTAAACGAATTGGGCTGAAATTTAGTATAATGAGTTTATTTGCACCCGAAACCATTAACATGCGATCCGTGGTGGAGGGTATATAAGATTCGGCAAGGCCGAAATTAATCCCTCTTTACTTGTTGCCTATGTAAATTATTAGAATAACGAAGCCAAATTTTAGGCCACAAATTCTGTAGCCAAACTCTTCACCTGAAAGTGTGGTATAAATAGCATTTTTTAGAGCTACACATCACGGAGACTACAACAAAATAAAATTAGATTTGAATACATTTGATTGAGATGAATTCCTGCCAAAATAGAATACAATCTGCAAAGATTCAGCTGAATTTCTTAGGAAATGTGGTGTTTATGGCTTAAAAAAGCCTTTTTGGGAGCGACATAACAAAATATGAACTGATTTAACCCCCCGTCAAACACATATTCTGAAACCTTCGAAAAAACACATATGCCCCTATACGTTTTCAAGCATTTGTATGGCAAAAAGGGTACCGTAACTTTCTAAGTATGTTCGTATATTATTTTGGTCTTTAGACTAAATGTAAAAATTTTTCTTTTTTATTATTATTTTGTATTCCTTTGTGGAATGCAAGAAAAGCAAGTATAATCAACTTTAGAATGTTGTTGGCACACAGGATTAGTGCACTTGGTGCAGTAAAAACGTGTCTTCCTACGCAGCTTTTCGTCTTGCGTGAAACAAATTCTGCAATCTTTTCTGGAACTCAGTGTACTAGGGCCGCTTTGTTGGTTAGGCATCATTTGCTGGGAATATTCAACGGCCTTCCAAAGAACGTTTCAATGGCCAAACGGGTTGAATGTTGTCCCAAAATATTGTTGTTGTTCATGCGATTTTCAGTATTAGCAAGCACCAATTGTTTACTCAGCGTGTTCAAGAACAATCGTTGCTTCTCTTTTCTGGTTCCTTCTATATTTTCATTGCATATGATGTAAGCGGCATTGAATTCGCAGAAAAACAACCCAAAATGTGTATAATAATAATTTATTTCATACAAATTGTATAGGGGTCTGGCCAGGCATTCAATAATAAACTAACTGAACTCAAAACCAAAATCCCAAACGACAAAAAGAAATATGAGAAAAATTAACACAAAAACTACTTGGAAGTAAACATCTGCATTGAATTCACAGAAAAACTACCCAAAATATGTATAATTTATTCCACACACATTCCACGCATATTTTTTATTTTTTTTTTACAGATAGAAAGCCAACAATATTTTAGGCGGCTACCGGGAAATACATGTATATACCTAAACTAGAAGTATATTTAATTTACACTCAAAAATGAAATAGGATTGGCCAGAACCATGTGTTTGTCCAAGGGTTAAACAAATTTTACTGCGATGAATTCCTGTTTTAATTAAATAGAAACTGCAAAGATAAATGTAGTATTTATGGGTTAAATACGTATATTTTGGAGCGACCTCTGCAGGGTGCAAATTTTTGCTGTGATGAATTCTTGTAAAAATAGATTACAAACTGCAAAGATGCCGTATCTATGGCTAAAACCCATATTTAGGAGCGGCTTCTACAGGGAGTTATATCAAAACATTGACCGATATATCCTATTTGTAATACCTATAAACCTTTCTCTATTATTACGGGCTGTAGCGTGATTGCAACAGACGGACGGACGGACGGACATGACTAAATCGTCTTAGAATTTTACGACGTTTAAAAATATGTATACTTTATGGGGTCTCAGATCAACGGAGTGACAAAATGAATATACCCCATCCTATTGTGAAGATAAATAAGGTTTTTTTAGAGAATTATCTTAATATTTTTTAGTACGATAGAAGGATCTACGACAATTATGTGTGAAACAAAATATCGGCCAAATGCTCGCCACGTGTGACTCACAATAAACATTGTTGGACCACACTTTACATGTTTCTCCCGATTTCACATGTAAGCGCTGTAGAAACTGTATTTTATGTTCGATCAGTAAGAAATTTGGCACAAATAGGTTTTTTTGTTAGTCAAAACCATACAGAATTTATTCTTTTCTTGCGATCATTAAAAAAGTTGCCAGAAAAAAGTTTGGAAAATTGCAAAATTTTGAGGAAAATCGGTTCCGATTTAGATTAACCCTCCAAATACGAGCATATGTTACGCTGTAGAAACTATATTTTATATCCGATCTGTACGAAATTCGGCCGAAAGAAGTTTTTTTTTACATGAATGAATACTGCCAAATAGGGTCAGATCTAGATATAACCCACCATATGTATATATGTTTCACCCGATTTGGTATCAAATAGCTATAGAAGTTGTACTTTACTTCCGATCATTATAACGTTTTTAATTTGAGAACGAATATTGCTAAACTTTGCTAAAATCGGTTCAGATTTATTAACACACTAGCACAAAATTACAGCACTCACGCTAACAAATTGTGCAAGATATCTCAATTTTAAAATTTGTCTTATGTGGGAGGGGCCACGCCCACTTGATATATCGAAAATTCAAGTACCCTATTTTCACCTTGCCCCACACATATATATTCTGTGAAAATTTCAAAAAGATCGGTCCAGCCGTTTAGACGTCTATACGGTACAAACAAACCAACAAACAAACAAAGACACATTCTTCTTTATATATACAGATACTAGCTGGACCCGGTCCACTTCGTTGCCGCAGATTGAGATTTCCGATCCCGTCCATTGTTAAACCAATCACGAATCCTGCCTCCAAATAAATATACATAAAATAGCAGCACTCTCGCTAACAAATTGTGCAAGATATCTTAATTTCAAAATGTGGCTTACATGGGCGGGGCCATGCCCATTAGTCTGTTCCCGCCCATTTTGAACTAATCACGTAGACTGCCACCAGATACATATAAACAGAATTACAGTACTATCGCTACAATTCAGACCACGCCCTTTGGTCTGATCCCGCTCTTTTTTAGACCAATCACGTAGGCTTTCACCAGGCACACACAAAATTACAGCACTCTCGCAAACAGATTGTGAAAGGCTGCTAATATGGGCGAGGCCACGCCCATTGATCCGATTCCTCCCATTTTTGGACCAATCACGTAGACTATCACCAGATACATATGTACAAAATTACAGCACTCTCGCTAACAAATTGTGCAAGATATGTTAATTTCAAAATTCGGTTTATATGGGCGGGGCCACGCCCATTGGGCCAATCCCGTCCATTTTTGGACCAATCACGTATACAGCCACCAGATACATATGTACAACACTACAGCAGTCTAGCTAACAAACTGTGCAAGAAATCACATTTTTAAAATTTGGCTTAAATGAGCGGTGCCACGCCCATTGGTCCGATCCCGCCCATTTTTGGACCAATCACGTAGACTGCCACCAGATACATATGTACAACATTACAGCACTCTCGCTAAAAAATTGTGCAAGATATCTCAATTTTAAAATGTGTCTTATGGGGGCGGGGCCACGCCCACTTGATATATCAGAAATTCAAGTACCCTATTTTTACCACACATGTACATTCTGTGAAAATTTCAAGAAGATCGGTAAAGCCGTTTAGACGTCTATTCGGTACAAACAAACCAACAAACAAACACACATTCTTCTTTATATATATAGACTAGCTGGACCCGGTCCACTTCGTTGCCCCAGACTTCAGATTTCCGATTCCGTCCATTTTTTAACCAATTACGTAGACTGCCATCAAATGCATATTCACAAAATTGCAACACTCTCGCTAACAAATTGTTCAAGGTATTTCAATTTCAGAAATTTGCTTATAAGGTTGGGGCCACGCCCATTGGTCCGATCGCAACCCTTTTTGGACCATTCACGTAGACTATGACCAGATCCATATGCAAAAAATTACATCACTCACGCTAAAAAATTGTGCAAGATATGAATCTCAATTTCAAAATTTGGTTTATATAGGCGGGGTCACGTCCATTGGTCTGATCCCGCCCATTTTTGGGCGAATCACGTAGAATGTCATCAGATACATATACCCAAAACTGTAGCACTCTCGATAATAAATTTGGCTTACATGGACGGGGCCACGCCAATTAGTCTGATCCCTCCCATTTCCTGACCAATCACGTAGCCTGCCGCCAGATACATATACACAAAAGTACAGCGCTCACTTAAACAAATTGTGCAAGATATCTCAATTTCAAAATTAGGTTTCTTTGGGCGGTGCCGCCCTGTTTTGTGTAATCACGTAGACTGCGTGAGATGCACAAAATCACAGCACTCTCGCTAACAAATTGTGCATGATATCTCAATTTCAAAATTTTGTTTATATGGGCGGGGCCACGCCCATTGATCCGATTCTGCCACTTTTTAGACTATTCACGTAGGCTATCATCAGATACATATGCACAAAATTACAGAACTCTCGCTAAAAAATTGTGTAAGACATCTCAATTTTAAAATTTAGTTTATATGGGAGGGGCCACGGTCATTGATCCGATCCCGACCCTGTTTTGGACCAATAACGTAGACGACCACACTCTCGCTAAAAATTGTGCAAGCTATTAGTCTCAATTTCAAAATTTTGCTTATATAGGCGGGGCCACGTCCATTGGTCTGATCCCGCCCATTTTTGGGCGAATCTAGTAGACTGTCATCAGATACATATGCCCAAAACTGCAGCACTCTCGATAATAAATTGTGCAAGATATTTCTATTTCAAAATTTGGCTTATATGGACGTGGCCACGCCCATTGGTTCGATGCCGCTCATTTTTGGGCCAATCACATAGACTACCACCAGATATATATACACGAAATTAGAGCACTCTCGGTAACAAATTGTTCAATATATCTGAATTTCAAAAGTTGGCCTATATGGGTATATGGTGGACTACCACCATATACATATACACAAAATTCCAGCACTCTCGCTAACAAATTGCGGAAAATATCTCAATTTCAAAATTTGGCTTATATGGGCGGGGCCACGCCTATTGGTCCGAACCCGCCCATTTTTGGACCAATCACGTAGATCGCCAACGGATATATATACACAAAATTCCAGGTCTCTCGCTAACAAATTGTGCAAGATATCACATTTGTAAAATATGGCTTATATGGGCGGTGCCACGCTCATTGGTCCGATCCCGTCAATTTTTGGACCAATCACGTGGACTGTCACCAGATACAAATGTATAACATTACAGCACTCTAGCTAGCAAATTGTGCAAGATATATCAATTTCAAAATTTGGCTTAAATGGGCGGGGCCAGGCCGATTGGTCCTATCCCGCCCATTTTTTTGAAAATTCACATAATCTGACACTAAATGCATACACACAAAATTTCAGCACTCTAGCTAAAAAATTTTCTCAATACCAAAATTTTACCCATATGGGCGGGTCCACGCCCACTTGATATATCGAAAATTCAAGTACCCTATTTTCAGCACCCCCAATACGTGTGCATTCTGTGAACATTTCAAGATGATCGGTCAAGCCGTTTAGACGTCTATACGGTACAAAGAAACCCACAAACAGACACTCTCTTTTATATATATAGACTAGCTGGACCCGGTCCACTTCGTTGCCCCAGATTGAGATTTCCGATCCCGTCCATTATTGAACCAATCACAAATCCTGCCACCAACTACGTATACATAAAATAACAACACTCTCGCTAACAAATTGTGCAAGATATCTCAATTCCAAAATGTGGCTTACATGGACGGAGCCACGCCCATTAGTCTGATCCCGCCCATTTTTTAACTAATCACGTAGGCTGCCACCAGATACATATACACAAAATTACAGCATTCTCGCTACTAAATTGTGCAAGATAGCTCAATTTTGGGTTATATGGGCGGGGCCACGCCCTTTGGTCAGATCCCGCTCATTTTTAGACCAATCACGTAGGCTTCCACCAGACACATATTCACAAAATTACAGCACTCTCGCTAACAAATTGTGCAAGATACTTAAATTTCAAAATTTGGCTTATATGGGCGGGGCCACGCCCATTGGTCCTATCCCGCCCATTTTTGGACCAATCACGTAGATCGCCAACGGATATATATGCACAAAATTCTAGCTCTCTCGATAACAAATTGTGCAAGATATCACATTTTTAAAATTTGGCTTATATTGGAGGTGCCACGCCCATTGGTCCGATCACGTGGACTGCCACCAGATACATATGTACAACATTACAGCACTCTAGCTAACAAATTGTGCAAGATATATCAATTTCAAAATTTGGCTTATATGGGCGGGGCCACGCCCATTGGTCCGATCCCGCCCATTTTTTGACAAATTACGTAGAATGCCACCAGATACATATTCGCAACATTGCAGCACTCCCGCTGGCAAGTTGTGCAAGTTATCAAAATTTGGTCTATGTGGGCGAGGCCACGCCCATTGGGTCGATCCCGCCCATTTTTGGACTAATCACGTAGACTGCCACCATATACATATACACAAAATTCCAGCACTCTCGCTAACAAATTGTGCAAAATATCTCAATTTCAAAATTTGGCTTATATGGGCGGGGCTACGCCCATCGGTCCGATTCCGCCCATTTTTGGAAAATTCACATAATCTGCCACTAAATGCATACACACAAAATTTCAGCACTCTAGCTAAACATTTTTCTCAATATCAAAATTGGACCCATATGGGCGGGTCCACGCCCACTTGATATATCGAAAATTCAAGTACCCTATTTTCAGCACCCCCTACACATGTACATTCTGTGAAAATTTCAAGATGATCGGTCTAGCCGTTTAGACGTCTATACGGAACAAAGAAACAAACAAACCCACAAACAGACACTCTCTTTTATATATACAGACAGAGGTATGTTCTGCCGATTTAGTATTTTAACGCTATTTGAACGCTCAAGCAGAACATATTTAAGACGATATACTGCAGAAGAATTTTTTTGCGTTAATGTTCATAAAGTCTTGAAGTTCCCCAATCTCAGTTTGACAGATTTCTATTAAAATAATTGCCCATAACTTCTGCACCAATCTTCTCATTGCCTTTAAATATGAATACGTTTGCAATGAAAATCATCAAAACTTTTCATACACTTCTGCCATCTAACACAAAATTTTTATTATATTTCTCTGAAAATTAGCGTATATTGGATATATGTATTGTAGACCTTTTTGTTGTTATGATTGGATTGTTTGTTCGGCTTGAGGTCCGTAATAAATAAAAGACAATACTTTTATTTTTTATTTATTTTTCTTTATTTGCCCAATATTTCGGCCAACTTCGTTGGTCATCATCAGGGGGAATCTATCACACAAAAACACGAATTATTACAATAAAACAATGACAATAAAAACATTGTTACGATAAGTATTTACATTTAATAATGTTGTAACAAAAAATATAGTCCTTTGCTATGTGAGCTTTCGTTAGTTACTGTCTAATTTTCCGTTTATGTTTTTCTATTGTATGCCTGTAGATTTGAGCACAGTCGTCAGTGTCTCTCTTAAAATTTAGTCTCTTTTCTGGTGAAACATCGATGATATGTAGCATCTCTAACGTGTATCTCCTTCCGTAATGTTTCTCTTGCGTTAGTATCTCAACGTCGCACAATGGGAAAAAATGGGTAAATACGCGCGCATAGCAGTATTTTTAATCTCACGACTATACCGTTAGAGATAGAGTCCAACGGTTTGGACCATCTTCAAGAGAATTCTTTGGAGAATAATTTGGTGTAGCCAGATTTTTCTTACTGTTACCATTTATCGCACAGTGGGGCTTCAAAATCGACTTTGTGGAATATAGTGTGAAACTCCGAATATCGTGCCAAATTCAGTGATCTTGATTTTAAATTAAAGCTGACAAAATTTAGTTTAAAATATGTTTCAGGTGCTTGATTGTGTGCTGCTTCGTTTTAAATATGCAGACCATTGAAGTTCAAAAATATGTTTGTCAACATTGCGAAAAAAGTCTACAAAACCTGCCATGCTTATAAAATTGAACCTAAGACAACTTAAATAGGATAAAATTTTTGAAAGCTGAAATTTTACTATAATATACTTTACACAATGGTTCGTAGACTGATAATAATTGAAAGTTAAATTAAAAACAAAAAATAATCGGTCCACCCTAATACACACAAACTGCGGAAGCGTATATATTTTATTGTAATTATATTTTTATAGGTTTTGTAGAAAAAGTGAAGTATAAAAATTACTATAATCCTTATAATATTAACAAGATCTCTATTTTTAATCGTACTTGATAAAACTTGCAGCCGCGTGTTAATCCATTTATTCTCGTCCGTTCAGTACCCTTCGTAATTATTATCCGATTTTGCCGAAATTTCACAAACGTTATTTTTTTTTAACCAAGAAGATCGGTCCATATGTTTCGGGAAAATTGGTTCATAGATTGATACAGCTCCCACACATATTTTCTATATTTAAAGAAGAAAAGCACATATTTAAAGTACAAAAATCTGCCATAATCGCAAAAGGTCGCAAAAGGTCGCAGATAAACTAGGTACCGTTGGATTCATTCCTAAGTCACCTCTCTTCTCTATGTCATATGGTAGTGATCCCACGTGATCCAAAAAAGTTGTATTCCATTTACTGTGGATCATTTTTTTGAAAAACAAAAAAAAACTGTTGTTTTTACTTTGAAATATCTCTTCATTGGAAGGCGTTAAAAATACGTTTTATACACAAAAATTAAGATGAATAGTACCTTATTATATGTTGCAAGTCCTATCGCATTTCACCAATAAACGCGAATTCTACAAGCATTTTAGTATATGCATTTTATCATCGCAATGTTGTTTGCATTTATTAGTAAAAAAGACAAACTTTGAATGGTCATAACTCAAAATCGCCTGGAGATATTTTCATAAAATTTGTAGGTATTTTCATTAAATGTTATCCACAATAAAACAACACTCCCAAAAAATTGATTTTTGAAAGATGTTTTCAAAGTCTATGCGCGCATATTTCATCATATTTTCCCATCGTGCGTCGTCAAAGTTAGGTTTGTGTCCGGTTGTGGTACAATGTGCTGCAAGGGCAGTTTTTTGTTCAATGGGTTTGTGAAGAGCTTTCTGATCCGATCTGTGAGATGATAGTCTAGTTTTAAGTTTTGTTTTAGTAGTACCGACATATACCCTCTGGCATATGTCGGACTTGTCACCATTACACTTTATTTTGTAGACAAGATTTGACTTTTCCTCCTTTTTTACTTGAGATTTGGTTTGGCTGAACAGTTGATTTACCGTAGTATGCGCTTTGTATGCTAGTTCAAAATGTTCTTTGTCATAAATGTCAGAATGTTTTAACCTTTCGGAGAGTCCAGGGATGTAGGTCATTGATTTATACATTTTCTTTGGTTTTTCTTCTTTATCATTTTCTTTCCTTCCTTCTTTGTTTGTTGCTCTTTTCAGAAGATTGTTTATCAGTTTGTCCGGAAAGTCATTCATGCGTAAAATATTTATAATTTTATATTTATTCCTATTGTGATAATCCTTGTCGCTGATTTGTAAGACTCGATTTATAAAATTATTCGCCGTATTTATTATTGTTCGTCTTGGATGTTTAGAGTTAAAATTAATAAGTCGTCCAGAAGCAGTTTCTTTTTGGTACCAGTCCATTTTAAGCGTAATTCCTTGTCTAATTATCACAGAATCTAAATATGGAAGTTTGTTATCCATTTCCTTTTCCATGGTAAACTGGATCTGCTTGTTGAAAGAGTTCAGGATATGTAGTGTTGAATCCACATCGTTTTTCTTCACTATAGCGAAAAGGTCATCTACATATTTAGTCATTATTTTGGGTTTAGATTCCATTTTATCTATCGTAATGTCCAAAAGTTCTTCCATAATGATGTCAGCGATTACTGGTGAAGCTGGTTGAGATACTAACGCAAGAGAAACATTACGGAAGGAGATACACGTTAGAGATGCTACATATCATCGATGTTTCACCAGAAAAGAGACTACATTTTAAGAGAGACACTGACGGCTGTGCTCAAATCTACAGGCATACAATAGAAAAACATAAACGGAAAATTAGACAGTAACTAACGAAAGCTCACATAGCAAAGGACTATATTTTTTGTTACAACATTATTAAATGTAAATACTTATCGTAACAATGTTTTTATTGTCATTGTTTTATTGTAATAATTCGTGTTTTTGTGTGATAGATTCCCCCTGATGATGACCAACGAAGTTGGCCGAAATATTGGGCAAATAAAGAAAAATAAATAAAAAATAAAAGTATTGTCTTTTATTTATTACGGACCTCAAGCCGAACAAACAATCCAATTAGCGTATATTTCAATCATTTTGCTCGGCAAAGATTTTCTCAATTACTTCAACACCTCTTTTGCGGAAATGAGTACGGCTTAACTACCACGGCTAATTTTTGAATTTCGGACGATGTAATTATTTCTAAATCACAACGAGTATCATATGATTTATAGCACATTATCCAAAATCAAAGCAAGTCTGCACATTTCAGTTTAAACTACTTCCACATAATTAAAAACAACTCCGCTGTGTTAAACTTAAATTCGATGTAACTCATTCGAATCCAATTAAAAGGCCAAAGTCCAATTGTGTGATTTTTGCGTCCTGTCACCGGTTCGGCTCTGTGTACCACCGCCCTCATAAATCATCGACAATTCATGAGACAAACAAAAAACGCTCCATAATCCCCCACATTAAAGGAATTCTAATGGAATTAATTGGTAGTCTTGTAACGGAACCGATGTTTTGCCATTAAAACAATTATTCACACTTATCGTTGTCGTACTTTCCCAACATTTGTTGGCAGTCAGCAAAATTGCCAGGCGTCCAACAAAAACACTAAATATCCGTCATATAATTCTGGTTTTAGACGTTTGAGAAATTAATTAAGCTAAGTAAAATCCAATATGTAATTTACAACAAATATAAATAAATGTGGCAAATTGGTTGTAAGTACTCGACTCGTAAATCGTAAGTCTAAGTAAAATCGACAGACGGAGAGACAGACAAACATTCACTCGCACTTTGCGACCAATCTTAAATATGAAAAATGCGTTTAATTGCGATTTTTATTTGTGTGGTACGGTCCAATAATCTATGGAGGTATGTTGCCAAGTATGCGGCTCCGTATATGAACACAAAGTGCTAATTGGTCTGGTCGACGAAGACAAAGAGATTATGTCTACTCGTCTGTTGTATTGAGATTGGAGACCGTTAATGATCGAGTTGAGTGTCTCATTCGGTTGGTGAGGAAAAATTTCAGTTTAAAGACTATATGTTTGGATGAAAATGTCACAGTGATTTAAAATACAATTCATATTTCTTTATATAATTTCTTTTTAATAATTATTTCCCCGAAATTACATACTTATATATAGTATATATGTATATATCAAATACTGGGATTATTACAACAAAATATATCTGCCCAAATATGATAACTTACCCATTACAAATGTATCAAATATCTAAAAAAAAACGGGACATTAATTGATAGTCATGCAATACATGAAAGAAACAAAAATGACTTAAATGTATTTCATTTAAAGTTAAGAGGAGACTATTAAAAATCGTGGTGATCTCTTGTGTAGGAAGACCACAGTGATCGACTCTAGTATAGAGGAAGACCACAATGATCGGCTCTAGTATAGAGGAAAACCACAATGATCGACTCTAGTATAGAGGAAGACCACAGTGGTCGACTCTAGTATAGAGGAAGACCACAGTGGTCGACTCTAGTATAGAGGAAGACCACAGTGGTCGACTCTAGTATAGAGGAAGACCACAGTGGTCGACTCTAGTATAGAGGAAGACCACAGTGGTCGACTCTAGTATAGAGAAAGACCACAGTGGTCGACTCTAGTATAGAGGAAGACCACAGTGGTCGACTCTAGTATAGAGGAAGACCACAGTGGTCGACTCTAGTATAGAGGAAGACCACAGTGGTCGACTCTAGTATAGAGGAAGACCACAGTGGTCGACTCTAGTATAGAGGAAGACCACAGTGGTCGACTCTAATATAGAGGAAAACAAAGTGGTCCACTCTAGTATTGAGGAAGACCACAGTGGTCCCCTCTAGTATTGAGGAAGACCACAGTGGTCCCCTCTAGTATTGAGGAAGACCACAGTGGTCCACCCTTAGTATAGAGGAAGACCACAGTGGTCCACTCTAGTATAGAGGAAGACCACAGTGGTCCACTCTAGTATAGAGGAAGACCACAGTGGTCCACTCTAGTATAGAGGAAGACCACAGTGGTCCACTCTAGTATAGAGGAAGACCACAGTGGTCCACTCTAGTATAGAGGAAGACCACAGTGGTCCACTCTAGTATAGAGGAAGACCACAGTGGTCGACACTAGTATAGAGGATGACCACAGTGGTCCACTCTAGTATAGAGGAAGACCACAGTGGTCCACTCTAGTATAGAGGAAGACGACAGTGGTCGACTCTAGTATAGAGGAAGACCACAGTGGTCGACTCTAGTATAGAGGAAGACCACAGTGGTCGACTCTAGTATAGAGGAAGACCACAGTGGTCGACTCTAGTATAGAGGAAGACCACAGTGGTTGACTCTAGTATAGAGGAAGACCACAGTGGTCGACTCTGGTATAGAGGGTTCCACCAAACGTATTTTCCGTTCCCGTAAAAGAGGAGTGTTGTTGTCTAAAATGTAGTTATGGTAGAAAGAATTTTTCTTTGCATATACTTTTTTCTTACGCTCTAGGAGACACGTGCTACGTGTATTACTGTGCAAATAACACTGTACAACAATTTCAAACTTTTTCAAAATAACAGGGTTCTGTCAGTGGATTCTGGTAGAGGAGACCAAAAAAATATATACGTGTAACGGCGTTTTGAAAGATCACATCGGAATTTTATTTTAGGGGGGGGTTAAAGTTTTCCCCCCTTTGCTTGTTCGTGCAGAATATCGGTATATAAAACTATGTGTTCTGTTCATCCGAGGTGTAGGGTATCTTCAGCAACTTTGTAGCAAATGTTAAGGCCTATATTTTTGTGGAATATATTAACCCTCTAGCTTCCCCCCATAACGGTGATTTTTGCCTATATTTTAACAAATCATAAAAAACTCCCCTAAAAATGGGTGAGGCGGGGTTGAAATGTTCTACAAAAATGTCGGCCATAAAATTTTACTATATGTGTCGGAACACACCAAAGCCAAAAACTTAACGCAAACTCCAAAAAAACGCCCAAATTTAAGATAGCCTGTTAAGGGTTAATTTGTTATTCCTCGCATATGTAGGTTCTCCCAGCTCTGCAGAGAAGGTTGTTATTCAACAACTACCAAGATTACTTTTGTTCTTCTTCATTATTTCTGTCATTATATTTTTGTCACTCAAAATTACCATAACGGAAGTTTTGAGTGGCACGTTACTTATGAACGTTAACGTTTGACATCGTAGGTCTACCAGTTAATCTTTTTATACCCTCACTTTAGTGTGACGAGGGTATATATCATTTGCTACGAAAAAAAGTGTAACACATCGAAGGAGTGATCTAAGACCCTAAGTATGTTCGGCGGATATTCGTTTTGGGTCATTTTAAGGCGAATGAGCAATGTCCGTCCGTCTGTCTGTCTGTCTGTGTGTCTTTCTGTCTGCTGGCTGGTGCGCACGATAACAAATTTGGTACGTGGTAATATTTTTTTCTATCTCCGGCTAAGTTCGAAGATGGGCCATATTGGTCCACTCCTTCTAGTACCTCCCCCACAAAGTGTTAAAATGTTGTGAAATATTGAATCTTTAATAACTGCTATACTACTTATTCGAATCTTCTGAAATTCCACACATAGCATTAGTTTATTAGTCGCTATCAACTCGAGAAAAATGGGCCATGTTGCTACGCCCCTTTGGGTACCTCTTACACAAAGGTACCATTTTGCACCAAAAGATAACAGCTTATAACATTAATACCAGTGTATAAAAATACTTGCAATTTTTTACAGTGTAATGCTTTTATAGTGTCTTTTGCATTGTGTAAAATGGACGCTATTTCCACGCCCCTTTTTGTACCACCCACACAAAGGTACCATTTTGCACAAAAAGTTAAGAGCTCACATCATGAGTACCAATGCACGAAAATGCAACAACATTTTGCACAGTGTAACGCTTTTGAAGTCCCTGTAGCCCTGTAAAAAATGGCCGTTATCACCACGCCCCTTTTTGTACCTCCCACACAAAATGGCCAAATCATACCAAAATTTAATATTTCATAACGTTAATATACCAGTGCAAAAAAGTTTATAATTCGGCGCAGTGCAATGTATTTAAAGAATCTACTATTCAGCGAAAAATAGGTGTATTTGTTAAAAACATTCTGGTACCTCCCATACAAATTGACAGAATAATTCGTTTAATATTCCATATTACATTACTCACAAAGTGAGGGTATACCTCAGTCGGTTTACCCGACTGAAACTTTCTTATTTGTTATTTTCATACAATAGTCTACAAGGGAATTTGTAAGAATAATAATGACTGACTGTTTGGGAAAACTTGAATGGTTTTGCTACGTCTGTGGCAAGCATACCCTTATGGAACATAGGGTTTAATTTTTTACGAGCAAAGTGGAGGATATATATTAAGTTTATTTTGAACTGGAAGTTTTTCCAGATGAGCCATGGGTGCCAAAACGTATATGCCGAAATTGCTATATCGGTTTGATGCTGTGGTCTAAAGGTAATACAAGTTTTGATTTATGTTTGATTATACATATATATTTATATTTTGATTTTCAGTTTTCAACTGAAACTGATGAGCATGGCGAACGGTTCCATCAGATATGTCTTCCTATTGAAAAACGCTATAAAGGCAAGAGCATTTTGTCACTTATAACAGATTTATGTTGGACATTGTTTGATAATGGCGTCGAATTGCCAAGAGTGAAAAAAAAGTGAATTAAAAATAAATGAACTTATGTATTTAATAAGTATTTATCCTTGTATATGCGTTATTAATAGATTTTTTGTTTATAGTCCTGAAATATAATTTAATATAAAATAAATATTATTTAATTGTAAAATAAAATCATTATTTTTTTTTGCATCTCTCACATCAAGCCCGAAAAATCCAATTTTTAAACACCTTTTTGGTACTAACACTATATAATATCTAAATTAACCCTTAACAGGAAATCTTGAATTTGACTGGCTTTTTGGTGTTTGTGTTAAGTTTTGGGCTTTGGTGTGTTCTGACATATATAGTAAAATTTTATGGCCATAATGTTTGTAGAACATTTCAACCCCGCATCACCCATTTTTAGGGGAGTTTTTTACGATTTGTAAAAATATAGGCGAAAATCACCATTATGGGGGGAAGCTAGAGGGTTAAAATATTCTACAAAAATATATGCCTTAACATTTGCTACAAAGTTGCTGAAGATACCCTACACCTCAGATGAACAGAACACATAGTTTTATATACCGATATTCTGCACGAACTAGCAAAGGGGGGAAAACTTTAACCCCCCCTAAAATAAAATTCCGATGTGATCTTTCAAAACGCCGATATACGTATATATTTTTTTTGGTCTCCTCTACCATAATCCATTGGCAGAACCCTGTTATTTTTTTTTGTGTTGTACTGTGTAATGGTCGAAGGGATTATACCGTCAGGCCCATCCGTTCGTCGATTATACAGTTGGCCCTGCCCAGAAGCTCAAACGATTAGTAGTCTTCAACGAAAAACATAAGACATCGTAAACTGTCTAATATTTTCATTAAAACCAAATGTTTGGGTTTGAAATTTTGCAAAATAATATGTCTTTTTCTTCACTGTGCAGAGGGAGAGAGACTATACGTGTTGATGTGCAGTTGCCACTTTTGTAGTCATTAATAAACCACACCTTATGCAGGCAGTCAGTTAGTCAGTCATACATTGTCGAATGGATTGTGACGATGGCGTGTGATGGCAGGATGGTGCCGTTTATCTTTTGCCTCAAGGGTGAATTTCCATCACTTTGGGGAATTTTTTAATTGTCAATTATTTGATGTGATTTTCAGAATAACCGTGTAATTGTCATAAACGGTCTTTAGTGTAACACTAACACTCGATATTTATGGATTGTCTAAAAGTTATTAACACATTAGCTTAACGAGGTCATTATTTACGAGGGAAGGCTAAAGAGCAATGGGGTTGAATTGTTATTGTGTGAAATAAAATAACATCCGTTTGCTTGAAAATCGTTTATAATATATAAATGTTTTCTATACAAGAAACAAGTAAGAAAGTTTCAGTCGGGTAAACCGACTAAGGTATACCCTCACTTTGTGAGTAATGTAATATTGAATATTACACAAATTATTCTGTCAATTTTTGTGGGAGGTACCAGAAGGGGTTTAAGAAATACACCTATATTTCGCTGAACAGTAGATACTTTAAATACATTGCACTGTGCCGAATTGTAACCGTTTATATGGACTGGTATATTAACGTTGAGATATTAAATTGTGGTATAATTTGGCCATTTTGTGTGGAAGGTACAAAAAGGGGTGTGGTGATAACGATCATTTTTCACTGGACTATAGGCATTATAAAAGCATTACACTGTACAAAATTTCAAGTAATTGTATACACTGATATTAATGTTATAAACTGTTAACTTTTGGTGCAAAATGGTGCCTTTGTGGGAGAGGTAACAAAAGGGGCGTGACAATAACGCCCATTTTTCAATGGACTGTAGGCACTATAAAAACATTACGCTGTACAAAATTTCAAGTATTTTTATACACTGGTATTAATGTTATAAGCTGTTAACTTTTGGTGCAAAATGGTGCATTTGTGTGGGAGGTACCAAAAGGGGAGCGGCAATAACGCCCATTTTTCACTGGACTGTAGGCACTATAAAAGCATTACACTGTAAAAAATTTCAAGTATTTCTAAACACTGGTATTAATGTTATAAGCTTTTAACTTTTAGTGCAAAATGGTGCATTTGTGTGGGAGATACCAAAACGGGCGTGGCAATTTCGCCCATTTTCCTCGAGTTGATAGCGACTAAAAAAATAAAACTATGTGTGGAATTTCAGAAGATTCGAATACGTATAATTAAAGAATCAATATTTCACAACATTTTAACCCTTTGTGGGGGAGGTACCAGAAGGAGTGGACCAATATGGCCCATCTTCGAACTTAGCCGGAGATAGAAAAAAAATATTACCACATACGAAATTTGAAGTCAATCGGTTACTCCTTTCGAGAGTTATCGTGCGCACCAGCCAGCAGACAGACAGACACACAGACAGACAGACGGACGGACGGACATTGCTCATTCGACTTAAAATGACCCAAAACGGATTTCCGCCGCACATACTTGGGGCCTTAGGTCACTCCTTCGATGTGTTACACTTTTTTCCGTAGCAAATGATATATACCCTCGTCACACTAAAGTGAGGGTATAAAAATGGAGTGTCTCATTATTTACAAATTGGATATATTAGAAACTGATAATCGTAGAAGAATGCAATTTTGTAGTGAAAGTGAGCCGAATCAAATTATTTTTAAAAAGGGAATATCTCAGAAAATTGTTAATCGCAGAAGAATACAATCCCAATTAATTTTGGTAGATTAAATACAAATAACTCCATCAAAAGTTTGACAGTATGATTTTATAAGGCGTGGGTGTCCCCATTCAAAGTCATTAAATGTTGAATATTTGTATCAGAAGAAGGTCTAATGTTGACATAAAGTCGAGGTTAGCCTTAAGCCGTCCATATTTGCGAACTATACAAATAGAATAAAACAATATATTGTATAAGATATATAAAAATCAGTTATTTAAATCCAAGTGTAACAGAACACCGTTGCTCTTAATTACTTTTAAAAAATATATTTAAATTGAGTCATGTCTTGTCGTGTTATGCAAATTGCGTGTTAAACACACTTTTCACCGATTTGTCTTTTTCTTTTTTCTTGCTGTTCGCTATGAAACACGGCTGTGTTCATATGAATGTGATTAATTGTTTTTTAAACACAGTATTTAAGATAAATTAATTATTTTAAATTAAACAATCACTATGTTTAACTATTACAATTTGTTAAACTTCATACGTACATATGAATAATATATTATATAGTATGAATTATGCCATTACCAGAGTCTGTTTTGTACTCGAGAAATAAATTAGAATGCAGTTCTTGGAATAAAAAAAATATATGCGTAAAAATATAATTTACATATATATGTAAACCGCAATTACATTAATTGTGGTTTTTCGTAGTTTTTAGGAATTAGTTTTCCATATCCGGACGGAAATAGCAGAACACAAATTATGCTTCTGAAGCAGTGGTTGCATTATTATCACTTTCCAACTAGCATTTGCTTAGCAAATATAATGAAAATAAAATTCACCGAAAATGTGAGGGAACGAATTAGTGGGCGTATAATTATTTAAACAATGAATCGAAATTTTTAAAACAATGAATCCGACATTAACAGATTCAGTACTTTAAGAATCTGATTTAATTGAATCTAGGAGAATAAACTTTAGTTGATAAGTACAAAGGTCAAAATCAAAAACTACACCAAAAATAAGCATGTCGGTAAAGGGTAAACTATGAACGACATAATAATGAAATTGGGTCTTTAAGATAGTGTAGTCAGTATGAAAAGGAATAACATTCAATGTCATTGGAGTTAATACCAACAATATCACAAAAAATGGGAGTTGTCTCTGGATTAATTTGGCTCGAATGGGATCTTGGCTTGGCTCCGCCCCGCATGCAGTAACTGAAAATGTGAAAAATGCACATATTAACAACCAGCAAGGAAATACTAAAGTTGGGATGGGCCGACTGTACAATACCCTCCACCATTATATGTCAAACAATATAAGGAGAAATATGCTTATAAGGACTATATCAAATCAGTATTGCTAGAAATTTAAATAGGTTAAATACTTTATCTTTCTAAACTACTATTAAAATAAAATTTAAAATCATAAGTTTTAATCAGATGCGTTAAACAATATTTTCTCACACAGTCAAGTGTTCAAATCGAAGGAGGTTTCCATGTGGGGTATATGCATATATATATGCATGTACTTATATGATCTACTTTTATAACCCCACCATATAAGATAAGGTTATTTATCATTTGATACGGGCCAAAAGTTAAAACATCGACGGAGTGACCTAAGACTCTCTCGACCTAAGACGTCCTCCTGGCGCTAGACCTATCGAAGGCCTTCGATACTGTCAACAACGACCACGGCTTTTTGAGGACATCGCCAACACGTCCCTCCCGAACAGTTGAAACGTTGGACCGTCAATTACATGTGTGGGCGCCAGTCGTATGTGGAATTCAGAAACAAGAAGTCCAAACCCCATAGAGTTAAACAGGGAGTTCCCCAAGGTGGGGTGATATATCCGGCGCTGTTTAACCTCTACCTCTCTGCAAGTCCACCTCCACTTGATTGAAATCGTATCTTCCACAATATGACATATGTGGATGGATAAATGTCTACCTGGCTGAGATTGCCAATTTCTTCTCTGCAAGGAACCTGAAAATATCCAACACCAAATCATCGGCCACACTGTTTACTGCATGGACAGCGAAAGTAAAGGAGCAACTTAATGTGATAGTCGATGGCACAAGAATTCCGATCACCAACTACCCTAAGATTCTTGGTGTCATAGGTCTAACGCGCATGCCACAGCTATCTGCAATAAAAAGAGAAGTAGGAACAAGGTCCTCAAGTCGTTAGCCGGCGGCACTTGGGGCACAGATAAAGAAACCTTGTTGACCTGTTACAAAGCCATAGGTCGGTCTGTGGTAAACTATGCAGCACCAGTGTGGTCACCGAATGTGAGCGAGACGAAGTAGAATAATATACAGACCTGCCAAAATGCCGCCTTTAGAATTGCGACAGGGTGCCTCCTCATGTCTTCTGTGGACCACATACATGAGGAGACGAAGATCATAACCGTGCGACGCCACATTTTTTTTACTGTCGAAGCAGTATCTGCTTTGTTGCTACCGTCCCAGCCATCCCAACCACCATCTAGTGGATAGGCGCCCACCTCCCAGGCAGATAAGGAAAGACCTTCATGATCTAGAGCGGAGGTCCAACGCTACAAGAGAGAACCTCTAGATCAGGGATGCATATTTTACTATTCGCATTCGCAAGAAATATATTTCAATATTCGCTTTCGCTAAAGTCACTTTCGTTACATCACATTTAACTGCCCTGCCAAACCTACTCAACTTGTTCCCAGGTCTCTTTGGACCCAACCAATGGAAGCAGCCTTCTTCCTCGGCCTGGAAACAAATATAGCAGAACCCACTATACAAGGCTAATAAAAACAACAACTATTGGACAACAAACACATACATATACTGCTACAACGACAACTAAAGAATATGTGCACAATGTGCACAATTTAATTCAAAATTATATATTTCCTCGAATTTAAATTAACTAAAATTTCGAATTTTCACAATGTTTAGAAAAGACCAGATTTCGGCTACAGTGTGGGAGGAATTTCGTTTACAAAAATAATAGTGCTAGAATTAGCCTCGATTCTGGGGTCAAGACGTACAAATTACAAATATATATTAATTTTTAAAGTTTACTCACTACTTAATGTCTCTAATAACTCTTCTACAAACGTGCCAGGTTTGGTGCTAATCGGTTGTATGGTTAAATAAGAATTATTTCCCTTTTTTGGAATTCCTCCCACTGTGCAGTTTAACGAAAATGCTGCACTTTTCCAGGAACGAACTCGCCATAAGTGTATTTGGAGGAAATCCGTTTTAGGATATTTTAGGTCATTTAAGCTATGTACGCGCTCTGTTCAATAGGAAAGGTGAATTTTTGAAATTTCTCGGGCTACGTGCATCCGATTAGCGTTTTTTTTATGTTGGCACACTTCTCGAACATATGTTCCTAGTTGAGTTTGTTTGTGTTTAGTTTAGTTTGTTTTTTGAGAGACAAAACAGTTAGATGTATTTTGGTAATTTCGTCGATTTTCTGCTGTAGAAAAAATGGATCAAAGAATTTTCATCAAATTTAGTTTAAAAGTGGAATTAGGTGCTAAATCACTTGTAATGTTGAGAGTGCATTTTCTTCAAAAATGAGTAAAATCAATGGTAACCGTTATTGCACCAGGTTAACGGACTATGTGCTTCCTGAAATTCAAGCGCATTGTCTCGGTGAGCTCTGGTTTCAACAATACGGTGCTACGAGCCGTACAGCGCGTGAAACAATGACATTGTCGAGAAATCATTTTGTGTGAGCACTTAATTTCCAGTTTTGCTACGGTAAATTGGCCATCTAGATCGTGCGATATCACACCTTTAAACTATTTTCTCTGGGGATATGTAAAGTCAGAGGTCTTCAGGAATATGTAAGCCAGCAACGATTGACGCTTTGGAGGCCAATATTACTCATGTTATTCGCGAGATACCAGTCGCTATGCTCTAACGAGTCGCCCAAGTTTGACCCTCCGAATGGACCACCTTAGACGTAGTCATGGCCAACATATACATACATAATATAACTTTCAAACAGTAAATGCCGTACATTTTTCTTTTAACCGATAATAAAAATTTTAACTTCACTTTCAAATTTATATGTTTTATTTTACATTATAAATTAACCTTACGACGAATCACCCATTATATACCAAATTTTGTTGTATATCCAGAAATACCGTAAATATCGTAGGAAAGGATAGTGGGAAAAACTTTATAAATTCATAAAATATTTAAAAATGAATATATTTTGATTATTTTTTGTTAATTTATTATTTTAAACGTCCGAGTGACAGGAACATTTTTGTGATAGTAACAACATTTGTGATAGTAAATACAATTTGCTACCCTATAGGCTGAAAAAAATCGCTTCTATAGTAAAGGGTTTTCCAACAAGAGGTGTTATTTTAGTATTAAAAAATGCCATTTTTTTGAGATAAATGATCGGATGTTTATTTCATAATAAAGAGGAAGGTATGCCGTTAATAATGAAAAACAACATCAGCCAAATGGCCACCACGACCACGCTTAGAGGACCATATCCTTTTCATGAAAATTTCCATAACCAAATCGCAAAGTGGCTGCCCTATGTCCTCGATAGCCTCACGAATTCTATCTTTGAGGTCTTGAATCGACGCTGGGCTGTTGGCGTAGACCTTATCTTTCACGTGGCCCCAAAGGAAGAAGTCACAAGGTGTTAAATCACAAGATCTCGGTGGCCAATTGTGATCACAGAGCAATGGTTTGTTGCTTGTGTGGCACGTAGCGCCGCGTTTTTGAAAGTAAACGTTGTCCAGATCAATACCATCCAACTCCGACCATAAAAAATCATTAATCATCTCTCCATCCAACCTCATTTTATAAAAAGTAAGGTCCAAAGACCCCGTCGGACCATAAACCGCACCAAATAGTCACACGTTGAGGATGGAGAGGCTTCTCAACAATAACTCTTGGGTTTTCCGAGCCTCAGATGTGACAATTTTGCTTTTTGACGTAGCCACCGAGGTGGAAATTCCGTCCGTCAAGATGATTTTGTATCGTTCGTATCGTTTTTCTGTTCAATCGTGTTTTGATCGTTTTGTATCGATCGATGATCGTGTATCGTTCCATTTTTAGTAATGGCGTAGTTTCTACTTGGCAAACGTCAAAGAATAAAAGCTTCAAAAGTGACAGCTACCGAAATACCGGGTGATTCAAAATAACACCACTTGTTGGAAAACACTGTATATTGTCCTAAACATATTTTGCTTGAAACATACATATGTTTAGGGTACACTCCAAATATACATATAACATTTGACACACACAAATATTATATGTTTGGGAGGATATTGTTTTAAACAAAACTGTGTTCCCAACCATTTATTTTTTATTTGGAACTGATATTTCCGAAACAATGATTCAATCGTGTTTAATTATTTTGGCAATGTAAATTCAATTAAAAATCCCATATTACAAATTCATTACTATTAATGATGTGGAAATATTTGACACAAATTTTAGTACACGAAAAAAAAACACAAAAATTGTATGCAAATATCGCTGAACCCTGTGCTTTCAATTTCATGATTGTTGCTTTTATTTTTTATTTATGTAAAACATTTTGCACAACATATTCTGCATTCCACACATTATTATTATACATATACCGCTTTGAACAAAATGTTGAAGATTTATTTATGTCGAGTAATTTTATTTTTTGTTTGTCATGTATCAGCAAAAGAACGACAACCAATCATTCGGTTGTATTTCCCAAAATACTTTTAATTATTCTAAATTTGGGAAATTATTGGGATAACCAAAAAAACGATTATGTATTTACTAACAATTGTTCTGTTGTAGTAACCAATTACACTACGCAACAAACAATTTTTGTGTGTCCTAGACCTAAAAATTATTTTTTTGCATAGATTGTGGCATACTGTTATATAAAATCAAAACCAAACATTTTTTTATGGATAAATTTATTTTTAAAAAATTTTTTATTAAAAATTCTATTATCGTCGAAGGTACCCTTAGTATTTGTACTATAATTTTTGGAGTGTATGCCCGATCATGTCGACTTATACGTTAAATTGAAGCTATTAATGTGGGCTACCAATGTTGGAAATATCTCTTTCACTTGGAAACAGTGGTTTAGTAAGAGTCATTAAACAAATTGGAAAAAGCTGATTTTTTTTCCAAAAAAAAATTTCCTGGGACAAAAAAAAACATAAAAAATAGAAAACAAATCGAAAAAAAATATTTTATTTTATTTTAAAAGTTTGCATCCTAGCGAAAAAAATGCCTATTTGAAAAAAATCTATGGATAAATTATTGTGAGTTCTTTGTTGACGTTTGTAGATTTCGGAATCGGTTTCTCTAACGAGGAACCAAATAAAATCTCCCATCATTCTTTCATCCTAGTGCCCTTGGCAACGCCGCTCGATGGACTTCAATTCTTGGTGAAACCTTTCCCCATGTTCGTCATTTACGTCGCCAAGATTCTCGGGAAAAAGTTTAAATGAGAATACAAGAAATTAATTTGAGGGACATATTTACATAAAGCGAAAAATATGTTGGAAGAATACATACATATACTACAAGCTTAAACGACCTCCAAGCTGCAGTTTCATCCGACGTCAATTTTGATTCGAAATTCACATCTTTCATCAGTTTCCTTATTTTAGGCCCATAAAACACTCCTTCTTCGATTTTTAAATTAAACTTTTAAAATATAAGAGTGAATTGCCATCTTTCCTTAAGGCTTTTACAGAATTTTTAAAGAGCCACAGCTTAATATGCAATGGTGGCAAAATATCGGCTATCCCAGAGGCATAACATACCAACTACTTTTAAATCGCAAGAAATTTTCCAGTCATGTTCATATTTTATGTATTTTATCAATTTAGCCATTGTTTATTATGATTCCTTGGTGCTGACAGCATGAGCAATGGGAATCGACGGTTTCTGATATCCGTTGTGTAAAAGTACTGCTTTCAAACATTCTTTACTGTTGTCAACAAGTAACCGCCATTCCTTTGAATTGTATGTTTGATTAAGTTCCTCGAACAATCCGGGATGTCCTTGCAAAAGCATCTGTTATCCACAGTTGTATAAAATTGTTTGTAAGGTATATCACGGACTCTATAATATGATTAACATGATATGATATTAACATATGGGGCCAAAATATTGTACTGTTTTATCCCAGATGCATGTAGTTCTGCCTTATCTTTGGTCAGTTTCAAATCTCTCACTAGATCAATGAGTTGAAACTGGTTAAAAGGGATGACTTCTAACTCAAACTCGAATCGCTCAGAGTTGGGTACTCAGTTGAACTTGATGATGTTTCCGTAATTTGGCTGTTAGCTATACTTGGACACTTCCTACTCCAATCTATTAACTTAGACAAAAAAGCAGTCCGTATCGTGAATGAATGGTTATCTCCAAATCATTGGCATTCCATATTGCACGTGAAGTCTAAAATTAAAACGTTTTATTCCACAAAACATTGTAATACATTAATTTTAAAGTACTTACCGCATTCTTCCACTAGTCCATCGAGTAAGATTTACATGGCACGAATTACACAAAATACTAGGTGTCCACGGTTCGTTCATATTTTTAACTCGTATACCAAAATATTACACATATATTTCTTCTATTATTTTACTAAACGCACGTCGATTTTTTTAATTACATATTTTCCGCAGATGTAGCAGAAATTCTCGGGATCATTTACACATTGAAAAGTTCTTTGCCTTTTACTCATACTTCGAAATATAACTTTGTAATATTTTTCAGAAAATCGACTTTTCTCTTTAAGGCGCTGAATTACACTAATTTATTAATAAGAAATTTCATTCATAAATTCTGGTTTTAAGGTTCATAAGTTGCAGTACCTGTAGCTGACATATAGTGTGCTTCGAAAGTAGATACCCAATATTTTCAAGACAGCCGCGTAGTACTTTGTATTGCGTACATATAATTTTACTACCTGTATATACAACTGGGATGCACATGCCCCTAAAAGGCGTAACTGAATGGAAACCTCATAAATAAAAAACCACAAATATTATTGAATGACCCTCTATCTAAGCGGATCTCATCCAATATAGCTCTCACATTGCATATCATGTTTCATGGAGGGTTAAAACGGCCCGAAAACCTCGTCCTCTCTATAATTTTATAATGTCTGACATCAATCCTCATAAAATATAATGCAAGTGCAATGTCTCTTATATGTCTCTCTCACATATGACGAATTTAATATAAGCAAAAACATCATGTAAAACGGAAAATACGAAACAAGATTTTTTTGAATTTCCCTAACATTTACAAAATGGCTCATAACTTTTACATCTATCCATAGATTTTTTCAAATAGACAGTGTTTTCTTCGTTAGCATGCTGGCTTTTTAAAAATATGATAAAATAATTTTTTCGATTTTTTATGGTTTTTTTTTGTAACAGAAAAAATGTTTTTAAAAAAAAAAATAATTTTTTCTCATATTTTTGACGACTGTTACTAAACCAAAGATTCTACGTGAAAGTGTTGTTTGCAGCATATGTAGCTCCCTTTAGTTTGAGGCATAACACGGCTCAATCAGGCTTATACTTGAAAAATTATGGTCCAAATACTGAATGCAATTTCCATGAAAGCTGGAATTTTTAAAAAAATATTTTAATATTTTTTTAATATGTTTTTCGTGTTTGTGAACCTAATTTCACCAGAAACTGTTATCCATTATTTTTTTATTAAGCATTATTTTTTTGGGGAAAAACATCGCCGAAACCAAAGCTAAGCTTGATAAATACTATCGAAACACTTCTTTACCATTGAGATTGATGGCGCATCTCAATGGTAAAACGGTGGTTTAATGAATTTCGTTCTGGCCATACAAGCAGCAAAAAGATTCCGAACGATTTGAAACAATTAAAAAATTCACGATACGGTGTTGGCTGGTTTGGAATGCACGTGGTATATTTTTAAAGGGGTAAAACAATCAATGAAGAATACCCTGCCAACTTATTGAGTCGATTTAATGAGGATTTAAATACAGAAAAATACAGAATTAGTCCGACAAAAAAGCTATTTTCCACCAGGCCAATGCAAGGGTAAACACATGAGCAGTTTCCTTGGCAAAAATCCATGGATTAGGCTATGAATTGCTCCCTTATCCGTTCTATTCTCCGGATTTAGACCGGAGTGACTATTTCTTGTTTCCAAACATGAAGAAGTGACTTGGCGAAAAGAAATCTGACTCCAACAATGTAATCATCTCAAAAACAAATACCTATTTTGATGACCTGGAAAATCTTATTTTTTGGTAGGAAAACGTTGGACAAAGTATAGAGAGTTCAAAAGCGAATACGTTGAAAAATAAGATGATCTTTTATCACAAAAACCAGTGTCTCATTTTAAAAGTCACGGACTTATTTGTCCACTCTCGTATATTCTATGGATGTTTTTAGCTTTCCTGCAGGAATATAAGTCGACTTTGGCCTTCCTTATCCGTGCTAATATATTAAGTCTGAAGACCAAGACTAGCTCAGTTCCTCATGTGAAATCTTGCATTTCCCAGCTTCTGATCCATCTAGCCAAGTTGTTCAGAGCCACCTGTACAATGTCTCGGAGGATGTTGGGGCACTTTCCATTTACAAGATTTCATTCACGGATATATTTAAAAAAATTGGAGACAGTACTCCTCTCTGTGATGTCCCTGTGTTCTCGTTAGAGTTGTAAACATGTCGTATAAACAGATTTGTTACTTTCAGATTTTAGAAATACAATATTGGTATCGAAACAACTCAGTCGTTTACTTATTTTCCCAATTTGCAGTCTCAACTTCTATAGAATCTGCATACTCGTATACGGATATTCTCAACACCTACATTGTTGATCCATTGAAATTAATTGCAAAGAATTTTTATTTTTATTGCTGAACTTTCTGACAGCATACAATTATCGTTGAAGTTAAAAATCCGTTGATAACAATCAACAGACATCAGTCAATTACGAGATATTTCTTATCTCCTGTAGTGGTCCAAAGCAATTCGCTACGTAAAAACAGAGATCGTCTGTCCTTGAAGTGAATTTCTGCCTTCATCATTCAGTTCTGTAATGAAACCGTCGTCAAAGTGTCGTTATGAATCAGTCAGCCAGTCGGTCTTCATTATTCACAATTGCAGTCATAATTATTTCGCACCTCATGGCGTGCTCGCCCGCTGTTATTAACGCAAACGTAAAATTCAAATTCAAATTGAAAATCAGATAACAAAGATAGAGGTGTTCAAGTGTTCGATTAGATCCGATTACGAGTCACAACCTTGCGTTGCGTTTCGTTACTTTACGTTGTGTTGCCCCATTAGTTCCAGTCACATACACACTCCCGCACGGACAGACAGGCAGACGGACGGACGGCCGAACGGACTAGCGCTTGGTTGTCGCACAACAGAGGTGTCCAAGATATTCTGATTTACTGTGTCAGCACCTGTTGCTGGAGCTAATTAATAACGGACACGGCTTCCATGTACAAGTACAAACATGAGCGCATGTAAAACCAGAACAGAACATTTGTAATTGGTCAAGTTGAGCTGAGTCAAACCACAAATGCCGATAATGAAGCGGAGCTGTCATATTTTGTTTCGTTGGACATAGGAGGTGTACGCTTAAAGTTTTTCTCCACTCCATTCATTTATTGTAATTTAAGGAAACGCAAATAAATAAGAGGACTGAATATACGTTTTACCATTTCAAACTAACAAGGTTGCAGAAGTGTATGGTAGTTAATGGTCACAAAAATGTCACATTTTTCTACATGTTACACTGTAACCTCATTTTTGATTTCGTTTGTAAAAAAGTGTAGCGGGATTTGATTTCATTTGTAAAAGTGTTAAACTAAACAAATGTGAAATTATCGAATTTTACACACTCAATCAAGATTACGGTGTAGAGTGTTACACCGTCAAACAGCTGACTTCAAAACGAAACATAAATGAAAGCGTACATACAAAATGTACTGCCGAATGGCTGCGAAATAGATTAGGTATTGAAACGTCTAAAGTCTGAATGATGGGTTGGTTTTGTTTATCTTTTATTGAAAAAAAAAAAAATATTTATATGTAGTATTGCTATATTAAAGACCACGAAAGAATTAATTAGTAGAAACAACATGAAAAAAGCTTAAATTTCATGAAATTCCTGACATGAAAACTATTTGTTTACAAAAGAGAGACCATGATTTTTTTTATTTTGTGCTCGTGGAAAGTACGGCATTTCCTGAATGAGTGGTGTACATTATTAAAATATTGCGCCATGATGGTGTAGCAACGAAATCACCATAATTTTCTTCATATTTTAACATTTCGGGTATAAGCATACAGTCTCTGTAATCAGCAGCCTAAGGTTCCAAAACTAAACAACTGTTAACAATATTAATATTTTCGAAAAAAAAATTGATAGTAGATTGCCACAAAAACAGAATGCTTGGCCTAAATTACAAATTTATACGAGCATGTTTGTCCCACTATACTATATTTAACTTATGTAGCCCCAATGGGAGATTTGTGTTAAGATTTGTCAGTTTGGGTTTAATTGTACATATTTCTTAAAGAAATGGTCAACAGAGAACCAAGTTTTTTTATGCTCTGGAACGTCACAGTGCCTACGAAGGGCCGCGGTTGAGAAGATGTACTGTAGAGCATTAGTAACAAAACTGTGTACTCATTTTTTCTTATTCTTTCTTGTGGTTTTGTAAAAGACAACAATTTCCTTAACATGTACGAGTATTGGCAAAAATCAAAATTTTTTAATATAGGAGAAATGTATGTTAGTTGTAACTTTTCTCGCTTAGTGTACAGATTTCGGTGCAAAAGTTGATGGAATTAGATAAAACACAAACATAAAAGTTGTTTCCAAAAATGTTTGTTATTATCTAAGAAAGTTATAAGCACATACATTTCAAAAATGTGGAAAAAATCCTAGAAATGTTCATATCTTTATTTATTCTTTCATAAGTTGTAGAAAACTATTTATTCGAAGGTACTGGCCAGTTACAAAAAATACGAGGGACACATGGAGGATGAATTTGTTGTGCGCATTGGTCATATGAGATCTTTCCGCGAAAAAATATAATTCATAACTTTTAGAAATGCGATCCCAAGTGTTTATTGACCGCGGTCAGAGCGGCCCACAATGTAATGGAATATGTTATATAGGTTTCGTTGATGTGCTCGTAATGGAAGCACCGTTATAGCTCCACAAACCTTCGTAAAACTTGCGTGCTTTTTTTGATTAGTGGAAGAGAACAAGGTAAATTGTTGATAAAAATTATTGATGGTCTCCGATTTTGATGAAACTTGGTGGAAATGTTAAATATGGTACTCTAATATGGAATATCAAATTTTGTTGAAAAATCTTCAAAAATATGGGAGATATGTACATTTAAACTTTAAAAATTGGACCAAAAAATATCGAAAAGTGCTGGCATTCGAATGCTCAAAACTTTTGTTCTACGAGAGATATTTTAATATTTTGTTTTGACCTAGATTCCTAAAGACTTCAGGTTTTGTAATATCGTGGTGGATGCAGTTTAGAAACGGCATGACATATTTTTATTTATACCTGGACTAGCAAAAAATTTAGGAATTCGGACATGTATGATAAACAATGGATTGAACTAGCATATAAGACACAGAATATGACAAACCAAGTATTTAGCAATACAAAATCAACCGTAGCGAAAGAAGACAAATCTAAAATAGTATATAAAATAATGCCATTTTTATACCCTACACCACACTGTGGTACAGGGTATTATAAGTTTGTTTCACGGCTGATGTTTGTAACACCTGAAAATAACACAGCTAGACCCACCTTAAAGTATACCGATCGATTCAGAATCACTAGCTGAGTCGATTTAAGCATGTCCGTCCGTCCGTCCGTCTGACCATGTAAAGTTGTTCGTCGACTGCAGGTCGCAATTTCACTCCGATCGTTCTGAAATTTTGCAATTTAGAGTATTTCGCAGCTGTTAAGATCGCTATTGAATTTGGTTGAAATTGGTTCAGATTTAGATATAGCTCCCATATATATATTTCGTCCGATTTGGCCCTTTAGTCCTATAGAAGCTGTATTTTACATCCAATCCTTTTGAAACTTAGAATGGTAGAGTTTCTTGATCCATGAACCAACAGTACCGAATTTGAAGAAAATCGGTTAAGATTTAGCTATAGCTCCCATATGTATGTTTCATCCGATTTGGCTCTTTAGATCCAATCGTTTTTATACCCTACACCACACTGTGGTACAGGGTATTATTTAAGTATAAAATGTCCCAAAAGTTAATTTATGTAAACAATTTATACATGAATTACAAAATTTATATATAAGAGTTATTCAATATTACGAGAGTGGTGTAGGGTATTATATAGAAAAAGTTAAAATTTTGTAAATATGAAGTACAACACACACGACAAATATAAATATGCTATTTTACGTCAAGTGATTTTTGACCCCTTAGATTCATGCAGTTTTTTGGCCCGAGGTAAGTTCTCGGGCTAAAAGATACAAAGATAAAATAATGTAGTACTGTACACTAAAACAAGTAAGAAAGTTTCAATCCGGTAAACCGACTAAGGTGTATCCTCACTTTGTGGGTAATGTAATATTGAATATTCCTCGAATTATTCTGTTAGTTTGTATGGGAGGTACCAGAACGGGTTTAACAAATACACCAATTTTTCGGTGAACAGTAGATACTTTAAATACATTGGACTGTGCCGAATTATAACAGTTTATGTGCACTGGTATATTAACGTTATGAAATATTAAATTGTGGTATTATTTGGCCATTTTGTGTGGGAGGTACAAAAAGGGGCGTGGTGATAACGCCCATTTTTCACAGGGCTATAGGCACTACAAAAGCATTACACTGTTCAAAATTTCAAGTAATTTTTATAGACTGGTATAAATGTTATAAGCTGTTAAATTTTGGTGGAAAATGGTACCTTTGTGTGGGAGGTACCAAAAGGGGCGTGGCAAATTCGCCCATTTTTCTCGAGTTGATAGCGACTAATAATACTATGTGTGGAATTTCAGAAGATTCGAATAAGTAGTATAGCATTTATTAAAGAATCAATATTTCATAACATTTTAACCCTTCGTGGGGGAGGTACTAGAAGGAGTGGACCAATATGACCCATCTTCGAACTTAGCCGGAGATAGAAAAAAATATTACCACATTCCAAATTTGAAGTCAATCGGTTACTCATTTCGAGAATTAGCGTGCGCACCAGTCAGCAGACAGACGGGTATGAAAACACTAGTATAACATAAATGATAGAAGTAAAATAAACTGATGATTGAATGGAGATAGCGACATTTTTACTATTAGTTTGTCTTCTTCGGGTTTAAATCATCATAAAAATATTGACATTCTGGAGGAATAACATACCTTAATTCTTGTAAATGTTTCCATTTGCTTGTCTGGAAAGGGCGCGGACCAGATTGTGAAGACTTCGGTTCTTTATACCCTTCGTATGCCGTGACTATGGCGGAAAGGTTAATGTATATTGCCACATGGATAGATAAGGGATTTTAATTGTATTATGGTCGGATCATTGTTGCCTCGACCAGTTCTAATGGTTGTAATACGAATAAGCTTTCCGTCGTGATTGTATATAAAGAAAGATAATTAAATATAATCAATTGCAATACGTTCTATGAAATTACAACCAAATTATGCTGGTTTTTTTTTAACATTTTTCATTTTATTTTATTTTTTATGTTCATAGCCACTTTTACATTCACGAGTGAATACATAGCCAGATCAGAAATATTAGAAAAAAATAGTTTTAGAAAAAAATTTTCACTTCCAAATTATTATGACAGATGACCGCCAAATCAGAGAATAGTTTTCCATCAAAAACTCATTTTCGAGAAAATGGCTCATGCCACTTTTGAATATAACAATCCTACAATTCAAATTTGTTTTTCTCGTGTATCGTATATAGTTGGACCGATCTTCTTGAAATTTTCACAGAAGGGGGGGGGGGACTGGGTGTGGTGAAAATAGGGTACTTGAATTTTCTATATATCAAGTGGGCGTGGACCCGCCCACATAAGCCATTATATTAAGAAACATTTGATATTAAGAAACATTTTCAGATAGAGTTCTGAAATTTTGTGTGTATGCATATAGTGGTAGATTATAGGATTGCTCCAAAAATGGGCGGGATCGGACCAATGGGCGTGGCCGCGCCCATTTAAGCAAAATTTTGAAATTAAGATATCTTGCACAATTAGTTGGCGACAGTGCTGTAATTTTGTGCTTATGTACCTGAATGACCCAAAAATGGGCTGGATCAAAGCTATAGTCGTGACCCCTCCAACGAAGTGGACCAGGCCGGGTATATATAGCCGCTGAGTCCTAAGTGATGGACATTTGAAGTTATATTAAAAAAATCTGTATTTTTTCAATTTTTTGTATTTTTGACAAAGAATATTTTCCATCAGAACATTTACGAGTGAACAACGTACATTTTAAGTAGGTATACCACATTTGATATGCAGTGTAGTGGATAATTATACACTGATATAAATACTAGTATCTTAGTATTTAAAATGTTATAAATGTAAACAAACAAATATAGGAAATTATGTAGCGAAGATTTATGAACAATTATTTAAGAAAATTTTCCTGTTGTTTAAAATTAGCTTTTTGGAATAAGCCTTAAAATTGGAAGAGTGTGTTCTCTAGTAAATATATACTGATTTATCCAAGTTGAATTTACGGCTTTAAATATACGCTAGTTGCAAACATGCATGTCCGAACATTTTGGCGATATCAGATATAACATGTTTCATTGAATATTATTTTTTACGTTTGAATTGAATATTTACTCAGTAAATAACGAAATTCCAACAAATTTATTAATTTAATGAAAACGACGATAACAACTATCGACTTGTATTTAGATAATGCGATAAGTGAAACAGGAATGTCACAATGTATGCAAAATAGCTGTGTGGCGCTAAAGCTTTTGTGAGATTATTTAGAAATAATATTAGAATAGTTAAAAGCCATGTTTAGTGCAACGGTTAACACTTGTTCATTTAATTGCTCTTATCACTTTAAATTATCTCAAAAAATACCAGAAGCTTAAAGTATTGCACTAGAATTGAAATGATCTAAGAGAAAGAACCCCTATATGAATATGTACGAATTTGTAACAGCGAACAAACGTGCTAGTTAATATTATAAATTAATCTTCAAAAATGAGCTACATATGAACTTTTTTCTGAATTAGTTCTCCTATCTCAGTATATATTGAAATAGGGGCCATATCGGCCCAATTTTTAGGTTACCTCCACTACAAAGCTTTAACATTTAGTAAAATATTGAATCCCTCATAACTTCTACGATTATACTACATAACCGAAATTTATTTAGTTTAATACATAGTACTAGTGCTTAATCGCTAGTAATTCTACAAAACTGGGAGAAAATGCTATGGGCCTTTTGGTAACTCCCACACAAAGGACCGTTTTGATCCAAAATATGAATATCGCGTAAAACTAAAATACTATCCTAACACCCATTGAGACCTCTAATAGCAGTACACATTACCTAATGTTTAGTCGGAAATTGGAGTATTATGTCATTTCGTACCCTTACATAACTTTAAAAGTTCATACGCAATTAATGTCCCTATAACTTCTGTATTAGTCATCTTTATGTTTTCATATTTTGTATTGTAGGTTTTTTTTAAATGACTATCTATGGTCTAGCAAATAATGAGCAAAATATTTCAAACAAAGTACCAAATCCCAAAGTGAGAGTGTACTTTAGTCAGTTTACCTGTCTGAAATTTTCGTTCTAGCTTTTTGATAGAATTATTATTTTTAAAGATTTTGACATTAAGTTCGTTTACATTATTCGTTTGAATTGTGCACACATTATTTTTGATCTCTTATACATTTATAAATGTGCTGAGGTTGAAGAAGAAATTTTAAAATTTTCCATTGTATTATTTTGCTAAAATTACTTTAAATAATATTATTATTTATCAATGCGTTGCAAAAGAACTGTTAACCGTAGAATTATATAGAATAGTGAATTCTGCAAGTTAAGTGATTTTTCATTATTAATAACGATATAAATTATTGTTATAGATTGCCTTGTTGTCGTACTTTTCCGAAGCGCTAGCCTCGAGAGGAACACATGTTGTTGGTGATTGTGTATTCGTACGCATAAATTAAGACTTAATCTCAATTAAATTAATTTACATTTTTTTCTGCAAATTTAATTGTAAAACGAAGTAGCAGGCGGCGTATTATTGATTGCTGATGGCAGTACTAAGTACCATTACCCCTCACCATTGCCTCCACCCCAACCAACATTCATAACGATAGGCAAATGTGAACTCATTAGTAAAACCACTTACAATGTACCGAGTATTGAGTTCTGAATTCTGGGTACTTGTAACTTTTGTATAGCCACAGTAACTACTCGAACAACAACAACACCACCAATAAAATCACCATCGGCACTACAAAACAATTAAATCAGTTCAACCTTTTGTTAATTTACTTTGCAGAGCACTTCATTAACTGTGAGAGCTTCTGCACAGTGTTTTGGAGCAGTGCTTCAGTAACTAAAACTGAATGATGTGAAAAAATAAAATATCCTTTATACTATAATATTTAACATGTTGGTATATGGATAAATCGTCACCAAATGACAGGGAAACAAGGTATACCCTCACTTTGTGAGAAATGTAATATACAACATTAATCTGTTAATTTGTGTGGGAGGTACCAGAAGCGGTTTAACAAATATACCTATTTTTTAATAAACAGTATTTTCTTTAAATACATTGCACTGTGCCGAATTATAAGCGATTATGTGCACTGGTATATTAACGTTACGAGCTATTCAATTTTGGTATACATTGGTCATTTTGTGTGGGAGGTACAAAAAGGGGCGTGGTGATAACGCCCACTTTTCACAGGACTGTAGATACTATAACAGTATTACACTATACAAAATTTCGAGTATTTGTATGCACTGGTATTAAAGTTATAAGCCCTTAACTCTTGGTCTAAAACGGTCCATTTGTGTGGGAGGTACCAAAAGGGGCTGTACAATAATGCCAATTTTTTACCGGACTTTAGGCGCTACAAAAACATTATACTGTACAAAATTTCAAGCATTTTTATGCACTTGTATTAATGTTATAAGCAGTTCAATTTTGATGCAAAATGGTCCATTTGTGTGGGAGGTACCAAAAGGGGCGTGGTAACTTCGCCAATTTTTCTCGAGGTGATAGCGACTAATAAAGTAATACAATGTGTGGAATTTCCGAAGATTCTAATAAGTAGTATAGATTTTATTAAAAAAAACAATATTTCACTAAAAGGAGTGGACCAATATGGCCCATATTCGAACTTAGCCGGAGATAGAACAAAATATTGGCGTATACCAAATTTGAAGTCAATCGGATACTCCTTTCGAGAGTTATCGTGTGCACCAGCCAGCAGACAGACAGACGGACGGACGGACATTTCTCATTCGACTTAAAATGACCCAAAACGAATATCCGCAGAACATATTTTGGGTCTTAGATGACTTGGATGGGAGGTACTAGAAGGAGTGGACCACTCTGGAGCGGACCACTCTGGCCCATCTTCGGACTTAGACGGAGATAGAAAAAACAAGTAAGAAAGTTTCAGTCGGGTAAACCGACTAAGGTATACCCTCACTTTGTGAGTAATGTAATATTAAATATTACACAAATTATTCTGTAAATTTTTGTGGGATGTACCAGAAGGGGTTTAAGAAATACACCTATACTTCGCTGAACAGTAGATACTTTAAATACATTGCACTGTGCCGAATTGTAACGTTTATATGGACTGGTATATTAAAGTTGAGATATTAAATTGTGGTATAATTTGGCCATTTTGTGTGGGAGGTACAAAAAGGGGCGTGGTGATAACGCTAATTTTTCACTGGACATAGGCTGTTCGCACTCAAAACCGGATCAGTGCAACTTAATATTTCATGCACTGACATCCCTACACATAAGCTGTGTTTAGTGCGCACTTCTTGGTCTCCACTCAAACAGCTGTTTCTTTGCTGTGCCCAACTTCGGTTTTGAACGGCGTTCAAAGGTGAAGTGGGAGGCCTTGGTTTTGTTTGAGACAGAGTTAGAAACAAAACAGCAAAGAGACAGCAGCAAACAAATAAAAAATAGTTTAAGTTTTTTCTTGTTATTTTTAAAACGGCACTTGTGAAGTAGTGTGCCTTTGAATAAATAAAAGAAAAAAAAAGGAAACAGTGTTTGTGGCTTCATTTAAGCATACGGTCAGTAACAAAGCCTGGCCAAAGTGGTTTGTTCCCCGTGACCTAGGGTAACTTAACACACACAAACGCACATCTATACATCACCGTTGCCGGTGGATTTGTTTTGCGTTGATACTGCCTCGCCAACCAGAGCCGTGTGTGACGAGGGTGTCACAAAGGGAGACGAAAAGGTTCGCCAGTCAGAAGTCGAAAGGGTAAGCCGTGGGAAGACCCTTGGAGTGTGCAGCTGCATCCAACACCAACAACAGCAACAGGTACGTGCCGGTAAAGTTGACCATTCGTGGCGTCAACATATGGTCCTCAGCAACCGTCTCACAAGTACCAGCAAGTGATTCGAGAAATAAAGGTACGTACATTTGCTATTTTTGTGTGGTGATTGGAGACACTGACCCTAGATCCCTGTCCCTATTCCAAAAACTTTGTTGCGTAATAAAATTGTATTACGCAATAGTTTGAGTGAAGGCAAAGTTTCTAAATACATAAAAAGTAACAGTTTTGCATAACTGTTACTTGTTGATGTGCATACGTGCAAATTGTTTTTGCTTTGCCCCTTTGCTTTGTGTTTTGCTTGCCTGTCTCTGTCACATTTGGTGACGATTGTTGTTGTACGCGATCGGCGTTTTGGTTTAACACAACGATTGGTGGTTGATTTTGTTCAACACACACTACCCCTTCCCCACAAATTCTTGTTGGAAGAATTTTTGCTCTGCCAAACCGGCATTTATTTACATTTGTTACTCTGCCAAACCGGCATTCATTTACTTGCCCTTTCTTTTGCTTCTTCGTTTGTTTTCGTGTTATTTGAACACAATATTTGGTCTTTTCTTTGTCTCACAATTTGCATAGGCTAAATTTGGTGAGAACATTGATGGAAAAGAAACACAAACATACATACATAGCAAAAGGAAAGTAACAATTGCAGTTCTTGTTTGGATTTTGCTGTCTGTCCCATAACAGGGGAAAAGAACAAATAAATAAATTGATTTAAAAGAAATAAAACTAAATAAATAGTTTTCAATAGAGAACAGTGGTCTACGAGGATTTATTTTGGAAATATTTTTTGGCTCATATATCGATTTAAAAATATATTACTAACCCAATTACGAACTAATTAACCATTTGCATGCACAGTGGTCGTAAAACAAAAATATTATTGAAAAATTTAAAGGAAAATATTTTGGCTTATTGCAAATGAATTTGTTTTGCATTGGTGACGAATAATAGCAAAATATTTGTCTCTTTAAACATTGAATGTCACAAAATCTGTCTCACATTGGTGAAGAAAAATAAATAAACATTTCTAAATTGAAAATATTTGATTGAAGTCCTGCCTCGGTGTCATTTCCATACAGTGGATTGAAAGAAAAATATTTTGAAAATTTTAAAGAATTATTTCAAAAATAATTTGGAAATTTGGAAAAATTATTTGAAAATTTTTAAAAAATTATTTGAAAATTTTGAAAAATTATTTGAAAATTTGAAAAGATATTGAGAATTAGTGGAAATATTTTTAAAAATTTTGGGGAAATTTTTTTTTTGAGATTTATTTGGAAAATTTTGTTTGAATTGAGGAAAAAGGCGTAAAATTTGGAACAGTGGCCCAAAGCAAAATTTTCTTAAAAAATCGCAGTTGAAATTATTTCAAAGAAACGTTTTGCTTTCCCTATAATAATAGAATCTCTTTCCATAATTTCTATTAGAAATTATTTCGAAAGGTTAAGAGAATTCTGGGAATTTTATTTAGCAAAATTATACATTTTCCGGTACTGGAAACAAACTGACCCCATTTAGCTTGAACAGTGGTTCAATAAAAAATTTTTAAGAACAAAAATTTTTATTTTTGCTTCCAATGTCTATAACTAAAATGGGACTTTTAGAGGAATATTTAATTCAATGCGAGGAAATTGTTGCTTATGAAAAGCAACTGGGAGAATCGGATGCCACCAAATATAATGAAATGTCACTAGAGGGAGAAAAGCAGGAAATTCAAAATTTGTGGACAGATTGGAAGGAAATTTATAAGAAGTGTATTACTGACCCGGACTGCATGAAAACTGATAAGACAACTATCAAAAATAAAAAAGTGGAAGTACACGATAGTTACATAAGATGTCTTTCGTTAATTGGGGAATGGAAGGATAGCATGAAGGTTTCAGTAACTCAATCAAGCCAAAAGACTAGTTCATCGATTTCTGTCCCACCGTGTGATACGCAAATTTTTCATGGTGACTACGTAAACTGGCCCAGCTTCAGGGATTTATTCACTGCGATATATGTGAATAATAAAAGGTTGAGCTCAGTTGAAAAATTGTATCATCTTTTCCAAAAGACTGCGGGGGAAGCGAGGGAAATCAATAGGAATATCCCATTAACGGCAGAAGGGTTTGAGATAGCATGGGCAAATTTAAAAAATCAGTATGAGAATAAGCGTATTCTCATAAATAATCAGCTTAGAACATTATTCAGTTTGCCCCAATGCACTCAAGAATCAGCGAGTTGCCTCAAAAAGCTTCAGAGAGAAATCTCTAACTGTATGGCTGTTCTAAAGCTTTATAAAATCGATATAGGATCTTGGGATCCAATTTTTGTATACCAATGCTCCTCGAAATTACCAAAATTAACTCTGTCCCTATGGGAACAATCAATTTCGAAGAAGACTGACTTGCCTAAGTGGGATGAATTGGACAAATTTCTGACCGAAAGATTCAAAGCTTTGGAAAGTGTCTCTGATATTATGGGCTCTAACGATTCTGGCCCTCGTCAAAAATCTACCAATTTCGATAGATCAAAACAGTTTAGGGTTCATCACACAAAGGTAAACAGCCAAAAGTGTACTTTGTGTAAAGGGCCGCATGTTTTAAAATGTTGTCCAAAGTTTCTGAGTATGGATTTCAAGAACAGACTTGCTTCGATTAGAAGAGTAAATAGTTGTCTCAATTGTCTGACCCAGGGTCACATGGTTGCTGCTTGTACGAGCAAAAATACTTGTTCAAAGTGTCATATGAAACATCATACGCTTCTTCATAGAAACAATGTTGTTCAGAAAAATGAGACAAGAGAGCCAAATGAGACAAGTAATCTGACTCAAAGCTCGCAGAATCAGAATTTACAGTCTTCTGATTCACCTTCGACGTCAGCAAATGTAAATACATTTCATACTTCTGTCTCAAATAAAACAATGTTAGCTACAGCGTGGGTTAGAATTATAAAAGAAGGCCAGTCGTATAAGCTTCGTGCCTTAATCGATCCTTGCTCAGATGATACGTTCGTTTCTGCGAGAATTCAGAAACTTTTGAAATTACCAATAAAACCAATTACGGCCGACATCACTGGCTTAGGCGGAGAAACTCTAACGAGATGTTCGTCAGTAGCATGTTTCACGCTGAGTTCAATAGGAACACCAACATTTTCGATAGATATAGATGCGCTAGTTGTCCAAGACGTAACGGGGAATGTTCCAACACATTCGTTTGATAATATTTCGAGTTATCAATTACCGAAATTAAACTTTGCTGACCCAGGATTTTATAAAACTGGCCCAGTAGATCTTCTTATAGGGGGTAACTTATATCCCATAATTCTACTTAATGGAGTAGAACATGGAATTCTTGGCTCGCTTGTGGCTCAGGAGACAGTCTTTGGATGGATTGTGACTGGCCCAACGAACAATAGGACTTCGGAGCGTATAGTTCGAGTCTCTCATTGTACAAGAGTTTCGATCAATGATCAACTGGCTAGGTTCTGGGAGATAGAAGAAGTTCCAAGGGAGCACACTGTCTCGGAAGATGATAAGCGATGCGAAGAAATATATAGACGAACAACTGTTCGTAACCCAGATGGAAGGTACGTCGTGGACTTACCATTCAAATCTGCCCCGCCATTGAATATGGCGCTTAGATCGAATAGATTCGTGGCTTTGAGCCAATTCCTCAGAAACGAGAAATCTTTGTCTAGAAAACCAGACTTTAAATTAATGTATGACGAGGTAATAAATGAATATCTGACTCTAGAACATATGGAGCAAGTAGAAGCCCCAAATGGAAGCTCAGAGGATTATTTTTATCTGCCTCATCATGGCGTTTTTAAACCTGAAAGCGCTACAACTAAGCTGAGGGTTGTTTTTAACGCCTCTTGCCCGTCAGTTAATGGGAAAAGTCTAAATGACTTTTTATTTGTTGGCCCAGTACTTCAAAAGGATATAATATCACTTATTTTGAACTGGCGCTTGTATGAATTTGTCTTCAATGCTGACATTTCAAAAATGTACAGACAAATTCTGATAAATCATCAACATGCCAAATATCAAAGAATTCTGTTCCGATCGTCACAAGATGAAGAAGTTAAAGATTTTCAGTTGCGCACAGTTACCTTTGGCGTAAACTGTGCCCCATACCTGGCCCTGAGAACTTTACTGCAATTGGCAGAAGATGAAGAAAGTCGCTTTCCTGTAGGGGCAAAAATTCTAAGAGAAAATATGTATGTTGACGATGCATTAGTAGGAACTCATTCTGTCTCGGAAGGAATAGAGGCTAGAAAACAATTAGAGGCCATACTGATGTCAGCGGGTTTCCTGCTTAGAAAATGGACATCAAACAACAAGAAAATACTTGAAGGTCTGCCCCGTGAACACTTATTAAATTGCGAATTTTTAGATTTCGACAACAAAAGTATTGCGAAAACCTTGGGCATTAGGTGGAATGCTGTTTCTGACTCTTTCTACTTTGTAACAGAGAAAATACAAAACAAACAGTCTTTCACGAAAAGAGAAGTTTTGTCTGTAATAGCCAGGTTGTTTGACCCGTTAGGTTGGCTAGCGCCAGTTGTAATAACAGCAAAAGTGTTAATGCAACAATTATGGCTTGACGACATAAAGTGGGACGACCAATTAAAGCCTCTGACCCTAGTAAAGTGGAAAGACTTTGTCGAGAAATATAAAGAGATTGACTCAATTCATATCCCAAGATGGATTCGATATTCGCCACGGTGTAAAATTGAAATTCACGGGTTTTGTGACTCGTCGGAGTTAGCTTACGCCGCTGCAATATATGCAAGAATCGAGGTAGAAAATAAAGTTTTCACCAGCCTGTTGGTTTCCAAATCTAGAGTTGCGCCAATCAAAAAAGTCTCTCTCCCAAGGCTAGAGTTATGTGGAGCTTTGTTATTGTCAGAGTTAGCTCATGCTTTTCTGCCCCAAGTTCAAGTAGACAAGAGTTCACAATTTTTCTGGTCTGACTCAACAATTGTGTTGGCCTGGCTGAAAAAGCCATCTCATAGCTGGACAACATTTGTGGCAAATAGGGTTTCGAAAATCCACGAAAAGGTGGAAAATAATTGGAAACATGTCTCTACAAATGATAATCCCGCTGATCTAGCAACCCGGGGGCTGACTCCTTTAGAGCTAAAGGAGAATACTCTTTGGTGGTATGGACCACCATGGTTAAAGCAAAATCATACTTTCTGGCCCTCTAAAACAGATATTCCAGAAACTAGTTTGGAAGCAAAATCAGTAAAAGTTTATGTAGCTAGATCAGCAGATATCGAAGACTTTCTAGACCAATTTTCATGTCTTTCTCGAACTATTCACGTAGTTGGCTACATTTTCCGTTTCTTCAAAGCCACACATTCAAGCTCAAAGAAAAGGGGCATATACACAAGCGTCAGATTGTCAAGCGAAGAATTAGCGTTCGCTCGAACCCGTCTTATGACAATGTCTCAGAAAATCCACTTTTCTGACGAATATGAAAATCTGACCAAGAAAAGGCCTATCGGACCGAAAAGTAGCCTCTTGTCCCTTACCCCATTCATAGACAAGGATCAGCTTATTAGAGCAAATGGTCGTTTAGGATCTACTTTGTCTCTGTCGTATAGTGAGAGACACCCTGTCATTCTGTCCCACAAAAGCAGATTCGCCAAGCTTTATATTGCTTTCATACACAAGCTGACCCTACACGGAGGTATGCGTCTCATGGTAGCCACCGTTCGTCTTGAATGTTGGATACCTAAATTGAAAAATCTCGTCAAAAAACATATACACAATTGCAGAGAATGTGTTCTAGCTCGTAGAAACCTTCAAGGGCAGATAATGGCAGCTCTTCCACCTGAAAGGACAACACTCAGTCGTCCCTTTACTAACACAGGTGTTGATTTCGCTGGCCCGTTTGAAATTAAGACGTTTTCTGGTCGTGGCTGTAGACTTACAAAAGGATATATCTGTCTCTTTGTCTGTTTTGCCACCAAAGCAATACATTTGGAGGCTGTGAGCGATTTATCGACCCCAGCCTTCTTAGCAGCACTGACTCGATTCATCTCTCGTCGTGGATGTCCTAATAAAATCCACTCTGACAATGGGAGAAATTTCGTAGGAGCAGCCCGAGAAATAAAGGCTCAATTCCAAAAGGTTGTCTCTGAGCTAAAAGAGGAAGCCATTTCTCGATATGGGTTCCAAAAGCTAGAATGGCACTTTATTCCAGCCTCCGCCCCTCATATGGGAGGGCTGTGGGAGGCTGGAGTCAAAAGTTGCAAAACACATCTAAAAAAGATAGCTGGCCAAGTCAAACATACATTTGAAGAGTTTAGTACTATTTTGTCGTCCATTGAATCTTGCCTAAACTCACGACCCCTGACCCCTATGTCCGAAGATGTAGATGATTTAGGTGCTCTGACCCCAGGTCATTTCCTAGTGGGATCTGCTTTATTGACTCCAGCAGAACCGGAAGCATTTCCATCTAAAACAGCCCTTTTGAATCGCTGGAGGCGACTTAAGGTGCTCCAGCAAGAATTCTGCAGGCGTTGGAAATCCGACTATTTGAAAGAGTTGCAAAAACGAAACAAGTGGAAAATGCCTCAAACCAACATACAAGAAAACGATCTTGTAGTGTTGCGTAATGAAGCTGGTGGTCTAAATGATTGGCGCCTCGGGCGTGTCACAAAATTGTATCATGGGCCTGATAATCATGTCAGAGTGGTCGATTTGAAAACTCAATCAGGCTTCATAAGTCGACCGGTTCACAAACTAGTACTCTTACCCCGCTCTATTTGACAATATACTACTCTAACTAACTCTTTTTGTGTCTGTCTCGTAGCCTTCACCACCTCTATCTATATTCGTACTCATATCTATTTTACGTTTCCCTCAGTCATGGAGTTTGATGAAGAATACCGCTGCCCCTTATGCGAGACTCGCCACGGTTTCCGGCACTGTCGTCGCTTTCTGGCCCTACCACCAACGGAGAAGTTAAACGCTGTAAACCGGTACCACGCCTGTATTAACTGCCTAGGGCTCTCCCATCAGGCAAGAGATTGCCGTAGCAGACACCGCTGTCAGGAATGTCGGGTCCGTCATCACTCCCTGATCCACCCTTTCGATGAAAACGTCGACGAATGGGTGCCCATGACGGCTTTGGCGATGGTGCAAAGACCGCAGGTTGACAAGGATGCCCATATATTGCGGGTGATGTTAGACCCGAACGAAGACCACAGCCAGGTGCTTATCAAGGCCCCAAATTTCCCCATGGACATCCCGGACTACCAGAGCTATGTAAAACTGCAGCTGTTCGGCCGACAAAACCGCATAAGAACGATGACAGCCACTATGGAAGTACGAACTGGCCCACCAGTCTACATTCCGGGCAGAGACTGCGAAAGCAGCAGTATTGTGGAGGATTACGAGGCAGACGAGATGGCCACCCTTGATTTTTATGAATCTCGTCCGGTCTCCATCATTTTGGGCAACGATGTGGCCGATAAGATTTATATGGGCTTGCCACAGCCGGAGCCGGGACTGCCATTCAGCCAAAAAACTCTCTTTGGTTTCTCTTTCTTTGGTAAAATGAGCCTCTATCACGAGTCAGCATGAACTCGTATATAAACTGCCCCTGAAGGATGTCACTACCTCTAAACTAGTATTAAGAAACGATGAATTACTTTTTGTATTTTATTTATCTACTTCTCTAACTCATAACATGCAAGGTTTGGTCAACAAAAACAACAAAAAAAGAAGCATGATCTCAATCTAGTTGAACTAGATATATTCACCTGTTGACCAGGTTCATTTTCATTGACCAAACCTCACATGTCTAGAATTAATAGTTTTTTCCCTAATTACCTTATTTTTTAATTCTAATTATAATTTGTTAATTATTAGTTTAATTTCTTTTGTTTTGCACTAATAGTGCAAGGGGGCCGGGATGTTCGCACTCAAAACCGGATCAGTGCAACTTAATATTTCATGCACTGACATCCCTACACATAAGCTGTGTTTAGTGCGCACTTCTTGGTCTCCACTCAAACAGCTGTTTCTTTGCTGTGCCCAACTTCGGTTTTGAACGGCGTTCAAAGGTGAAGTGGGAGGCCTTGGTTTTGTTTGAGACAGAGTTAGAAACAAAACAGCAAAGAGACAGCAGCAAACAAATAAAAAATAGTTTAAGTTTTTTCTTGTTATTTTTAAAACGGCACTTGTGAAGTAGTGTGCCTTTGAATAAATAAAAGAAAAAAAAAGGAAACAGTGTTTGTGGCTTCATTTAAGCATACGGTCAGTAACAAAGCCTGGCCAAAGTGGTTTGTTCCCCGTGACCTAGGGTAACTTAACACACACAAACGCAAACATGGATTTGTTTTGCGTTGATACTGCCTCGCCAACCAGAGCCGTGTGTGACGAGGGTGTCACAAAGGGAGACGAAAAGGTTCGCCAGTCAGAAGTCGAAAGGGTAAGCCGTGGGAAGACCCTTGGAGTGTGCAGCTGCATCCAACACCAACAACAGCAACAGGTACGTGCCGGTAAAGTTGACCATTCGTGGCGTCAACATAGGCATTATAAAAGCATTACACTGTACAAAATTTCAAGTAATTGTATACACTGATATTAATGTTATAAACTATTAAATTTTGGTGCAAAATGGTACCTTTGTGGGAGAGGTACCAAAAGGGGCGTGATAATAACGCCCATTTTTCAATGGACTATAGGCACTATAAAAACATTACGCTGTACAAAATTTCAAGTATTTTTATACACTGGTATTAATGTTATAAGCTGTTAACTTTTGGTGCAAAATGGTGCATTTGTGTGGGAGGTACCAAAAGGGGCGTGGCAATTTCGCCCATTTTCCTCGAGTTGATAGCGAATAACAAACTAATACTATGTGTGGAATTTCAGAAGATTCGAATACGTATAATAGCAGTTATTAAAGAATCAATATTTCACAACATGTTAACCCTATGTTGGGTAGGTACCAGAAGGAGTGGACCAATATGGCCCATCTTCGAACTTAGCCGGAGATAGAAAAAAATATTACCACATACCAAATTTGAGGTCAATCGGTTACTCATTTCGAGAGTTATCGTGCGCACCAGCCAGCAGACACACAGACAGACAGACAGACAGACAGACGGACGAACATTGCTCATTCGACTTAAAATGACCCAAAAACGGATTTCCTCCGAACATACTTGGGGTCTTATGTCACTCCTTCGATGTGTTACACTTTTTTCCGTAGCAAATTATATATACCCTCGTCACACTAAAGTGAGGGTATAAATATTACTATGTACCAAATTTGAAGTCAATCGGTTACTCCTTGCGAGAGTTATCGTGCGCACCAGCCAGCAGACAGACACACAGACAGACGGACGGACGGACATTCCTCATTCGGGGTCTTAGGGGACTTCTTCGATGTGTTACACTTTTTTTTTCGTAGCAAATGATATATACCCTCGTCACACTAAAAAGAGGGTATAAATATGTCTTCTTTGTTATTTGGTAACAAAAGCAGTCCCGACTCCAAAATGTACATCATTGCACGCACCATAGGAAATTTAACCCATTTTGTTGGACAAAATTAATTACAGCCAAACGGCTGAATCGATTTGAATGATTTTTTTGGATAAGAGGGGGGGATGTAAAGTAAAATTTTTGTTGATACACTCAACAAAAAATAGTAACAATTTTTTTCGAGTGTATATCAACTTTTGAAGTTACCAGTAGAACTTTTTTTTACCAATTTAAAGAAGTGACATCTAACCTTATTTTTTAAATTGGATTTTACTCAAAAATGTTAATTCAAAGAGTTAATTAAAATTAATACGAGTTCGCGAAAATAAAACTATATATTAATAAAACACTCACCTTTGACATTATTTTCCATTTTTTATTTTTTTACAACTGTGAATTATTAATATGAAAAATTAATTTAAAATTACCACAAAATTCATTGTACAGAATTGTTATTTAATAAGTCATTTAGAAATCCCACAGAAAATAGCTGGTAAAGAAGTGGTAAATCAATGTTGATAAAAAAATTAAAAAGAGATGGTTACATTGTTTATTTCTTTTCATATTAAAGCAAAATATATTTTTGGTAAAATATAAATTTTTGGTAAAATATAAATTATATAAAATAATTTTGGTAAAATATAAATTATGAATTTTGCCCAAACAAAGTAGTCAAATTTCCTATAGTGTATTGGCAGAGCACATATGGACAATTTTTTTATAAAAATATTAAAGGAACTGAATTAGAGCGATTCTGAGATTTATATTTTTGTTACCGGAAAATAAATCTGATCTATGACCTCGCCCGCTGCCTCAAATTTTTATTTAATTTTTTTAATAATGTGTGTCATTACTCCCACATATTAGGGTAACATTTTCTGAGAATTTGAGAAACATCTAATTTTTGGCCTGTGGCACTTGAGAATGTAAAAATAATGTTCATTGTACACTGAAAAATAACAACATTCATATCATCAACGTACTTTGCATCAGTGAAAGTTGACAATGTGTTTGGACCAATAAAGAGCTTTTTTGTAGTACGAGTACAAAGTAATATTAAACAAATCTTGTATGACCTTACATTAACGTAAACGGAGTTTTCTGTATTAAAAATAGTTATGGTATTAATGAAGTTACATTGATGAGAAGAACTCCCTCGGCACTGTAACTTAACATGAACATTGTGCGTATGATAAATTTGAGGTTTTTGTTGTGTTAAGAAGAAAAATCTAGAGGGCTACATCAAAACATGGACATACGGCGGTGTAAATACACCAAAAATACAATTTTGAATTTTGCAGTCTCTACTACGTTAAGAAATTAAATAGGATAGATGCTATATGGGGCTATATCAAAAAATATGCCGATATTACCCATTTTCATTCCCAAGTTACCTGCAGCTACAATAAGTATATCTACCTAATTTCAACCATTTTGCTCAGGTTTATAGATTGTAGATGGATGGACGGACAAACGGGCATGGCTAAACCGCATTACAATTTTACAGAAATTTTATAAAAATAAGTTTGATTTTCTCCAATCGCAAAGATACACTTAAACAAGTAAGAAAGTTCTGTCGGGTAAACCTGCTTACGAATCCCATCACCTTCAGTTTTTATTGCATTTAATAAATTTAAAGTATGCACGGGTATTAAAGTTATAAGCTGTTAACTTTTTTTGCAGAATTTTCCATTTGAGTAGGAGGTTCCAAAAGGGGGAGGGGCAATAACGCCCACTTTTCACTGAACCGTAGGCACTATAACAGAATTACACTGTACACAATTTCAAGTATTTTCATAAAATGGTATTAAGTTATAAGTTGTTAACTTTTGGTGCAAAATGTAGCATTTGTGTAGGAGGTACCAATAGGGGAGTGCAAAAATCGTCCATTTTTCTCAAGGTGGTAGCGACTAATAAACTGATATTATGTGTGGAATTTCATAAGATTCGAGTAAGTAGTATAAATGTTAAAGGGTGGTTAAATTGTAAGGGGCGATGTTGAATGTGAATCATACCTAAAAGTCAAGTTTTTATCTGCATTTCATTTGATATTTTTCAATTACAGACTAATTCAATTTGAACCATGGAAAGGTACACAATCGAGCAACGCGTTAAAGTTTTTTAAGCCTTTTACGAAAATGGGCGGTCAAATCAAAATGCATTTCATCCACTTCGTGATGTTTTTTTGATCAGCATGTCCACAATCGGGAGAATGTGTGAAAACACTTGTGCATGCTCGCCCAGTTTTTTTGGTGCGGCTTATGGGCTGGCGACGTCATCGGGCCATACTTCTTCGAAATGAGGCTGGTCAGGCAGTTACGGTGAATGGTGTTCGCTATCGTGAGGTGATAACGAACTTTTTATGGCCCGAATTGGAAGATATGGATGTGGACAATATGTGGTTTCAACAAGACGGTGCCACTTGTGCAACAAATTCAATGGCCGTGTTATCACACGTCGTGGCGATGACAATTGGCCGCCAAGATCATGTGATTTGTCACCGTTGGACTTCTTTCTTTGGGGTTATTTGAAAGAAAAGGTGTACGTCGGTAAGCCAGCAACAATTCAAGAGCTAAAGGCTGAGATAATTCGGCACATTAACGGCATAGAACCTCAATTATGCCTCAGCTTCATCGAAAATTTGGACCATCGGATGGAGGTGTGCCGCCGAGGTCGCGGCGGCCATTTGGCCGATATTTTGTTCCACACATAATTGAACCATACCAATATTATTATAATAAAAAGAAATTACAATAATTTCCTAAATAATTTGTGTTTTATTCAAAATCAACATCGTCCCTTAAAATTAAACCACCCTTTATTAGAGAATCAATATTTCTTTAAATTCTAACCCTTTGTGAGGGAGGTACTAGAAGGAGTGGACTAATTTGAAGACAATCGGTTACTCCTTTGGACAGCTATCGTGCGCACCAACCAGCAGATAGACACACTGACATACAGACGGACGGACGAATTGCTCAAATGACTTAAAATGGCCAACATCGAATTTCCACCAATCATACTTGGAGTCTTAGGTCACTCCTTCGATGTGTTACACTTTTGGTTCGTAGCAATGATACATGGGAACAAGGAAGAAAGTTCATTCGGGTAAAACAAAATTGTCCATTTGTGTGGGAGGTACCAAAAGGGGCGTGGCAACTTCTCTCATTTTTCTCGAGGTAATAGTGACTAAAATACTAATACTATATGTAGAATTTCGGAGGATTCATATAAGTAGTATAGAAGTTATTGAATTATCAATATTTCACTAAATGTTAACCCTTTGTGGGGGAGGTAGTAGAAGGAGTGGACCAATATGGCCCATCTTCCAACTTAGCCGGAGATAGAAGAAAATATTACCACATACCAAATTTTAAGTCAATCGGTTACTTCTTTCGAGAGTTATCGTGCGCACCAGCCAGCAGACAGACAGACGGACGGACATTGCTCATTCGACTTAAAATGACCCAAAACGGATATCCGCCGAACATACTTAGGGTCTTAGGTCACTCCTTCGATGTGTTACACTTTTGGCTCGTAGCAGATGATAAGAGGTACGTTCAAAAAATATCGCGAATTTTGTATTTTTTCAAAAAGTATTTATTTATTCATGAATATCTATTTTGTCCCCTCAAAGTAATTCCCCTCGGATATAATACACTTCTGCCAACGTTTTTTTTCAATTCTCGAAGCACTTCAAATAATCATTTTTATACCCTACAAAACACTGTGGTACAGGGTATTATAACTTTGTGCATTTGTTTGTAACACCCAAAGGGAGAAGAAATAGACCCATCGTTTATTATACCGATCGACTTAGAATCACTTTCTGAGTTGATTTAGCTATGTCCGTCTGTCCGTCGGTCTGTCTGTCTGTCTGTCCGTCTGTGCATGTATTCTTGTAATCAAAGTACAGGTCGCAATTATGGTCCGATCTCGACGAAACTTTTTGTTAAAATCGGTTCAGATTTAGATATAGCCCCCCATATATATTTTAGCCCCGATTTGACATGTAAGCGCTGTAAAAACTTTATTTTATATCCGATCAGTATGAAATTCGGCAGAAAGAGGTTTCTTATTATATGAATGAACACTGTTAAATTTGGAAGAAATCGGTTCAGATTTAGATATAGCCCCCATATATACGTTACCCCGATTTGACATGTAAGCGCTGTAAAAATGTTATTTTATATCCGATCAGTGCGAAATTCGGCGAAGAGAGGTTTCTTATTACATGAAGGAATACTGCTTAATTCGGAGAAAATCGGTTCAGATTTAGATATAGCCCCCATATATATGTTACCCCCGATTTGGCATGTAAGCGCTGTAAAAACTGTATTTTATATCCGATCAGTGCGAAAGTCGGCAAAAAGAGGTTTCTTTCTACATGAAGGAATACTGCCAAATTCGGAGAAACTCGGTTTAGATTTAGATATAACACCCATATATATGTTACCCCCGATTTGACCTTTAAGCGGAGGTCGGAGAAAATCGGTTCAGATTTAGATATAGCTCCCATATATATGTTACCCCCGATTTGACATGTAAGCGCTGTAGAGACTGTATTTTATATCCGATCAGTACGAAATTCGACAGAAGGAGGTCTTTTTACATGAATGAGTATTCAGGGAAGATCGGTTTAGATTTATATTAAAGCTCCATATATATGTTCCTCCTGATTTGGTGTCAAACCACTATAGAAGTTGTATTTTACTTCCGATCATTAAAATTTTCCAGAAAGATGTTTCTCAATTTAGGAACGAATATTGCTTAATTTAGCGATTATCGTTTTAGAGTTAGATAATATGTTTCTACCCATTTACCAATTATTCCCAATAATTATGGCAATGACCCTTATAGCATTGTTAGGGAGGTGTAGGGTATTATATAGTCGGCCCCGCCCGACTTTCTGCCTTTCCTTACTGGTTTCTTTTCTGATCTTGTTCAGCTCCTCCTTCGATGCCGTCTTTACCTCCTCAATCGTGGCGTAGCGTCGTCCTTTCATGGGCCTTTTCAGTTTTGGGAACAAAAAATAGTCACAGGGAGCTAGGTGACCCTCTGGAGCAAATTAGGGTCGTCACAGACGGAGTATAACATCTCCTTAGCAATGTTAACGCGATGCTGTTTTTGGTCCAAATTGAGCAATTTTGGCACGAATTTAGCGGCGACCCGACGTATGCCCAAATCATTGGTTAAAATCGAATGGCACGAGCCAATCGATATGTTCAGATCCTCAGCAACTTCTCTAATGGTAATTCGTCGATTGGCCAATATTATTTTATTCACTTTATCAATGTTTTCTTCTGTTGTTGACGTGCTCGGGCGTCCGGCACGCTGTCCTGCGCATCTTCTCGGCACTCTAAGAACATTTTGTACCACCGATAAACGTTGCTTTGGTCCAAGGTAGCTTCACCATATGCCACAGGCAACACTCGGAATGCGTCAGCGCACTTTATTTGTTTTTCACACAAAATTTGATGCAGATTCTTTGATCTATTTTCTGAAATAGATAAAAATCGAAGAAAAGTTAAAACACATCCAACACAACAGCTGTCAAAAATTAACTAAACATTCAAAATGGCCGACCTTGTAGCATAAGTAAGGGACATGAGTACCAACATAACGCTACAAAAATTTAAAAAATCAAATACACGTAGCCTGCGAAAATTAAAAAATCGCGATATTTTTGAACATACCTCGTATACTCTCCTCTCTAAGGTGAGGGGATAATAAGTTAGATTTTCTCCAATTGCAAAGATACACTGAAACAAGTAAGAAAGTTCAGTCGGGTAAACCAGCTTACGAATCCCCTCACCTTCAGTCCCCAAAAATATTCGTAAATTTATTTTTTTTTGCTTCAATTAAGTTATTATTAGTTTTAATTGCATTCAATAATTATAAAGTATGCACGGTTATAAAATGTATAAGCTGTTAACTTTTGTTGCTGGATTTTCCATTTGAGTAGGAGGAACAATAACGCCCACTTTTCACTGAACTGTAGGCACTATAACAAATAAAACACAAATTATATGGAATTCTTTTTTTGAAACAAATATAATTTTTTAACTAACAGAGATATTACCTTCATTTTTGTTGAAAATCACGGCTAGTTTTGTGATCTAATCGGCGGAACTTTTCATACATTTTTCCGATTTTTATATTTCGCGAGATTTGTTATATTAAAAAAAATTAAATTAAAAATGTTTTGATTCGCTATATTTTTGAAAATAATTATGGCACATCGAATATTTTGACATACATATGCTGATAGAAATGCGAGTGGTCTACGATTGTATGTTTAGTTTTCGTAATTCCTCTGAAAATTGCATTTTATAGATTTTTATTTAAAATTTCAATTTGACAACGCCTCCCCTTAACGATTATTATACCCTCCACCATAGGATGGGGGGTATATTCATTTTGTTACTCCGTTTGTAACACCTCTAAAAATTGATATTGAATACTATATTTTTGTGTTTTTCGGTGTTATTTTCTTTAGGTTTGAGTTATTTTGTGAGGTCACCTGCTATCCATGGTGGAGGGTATATAAGATTCGGCATGGCCGAACTTAACGCTTTTACTTGTTTTTAATTTAATTAATTCACAACACAACACTGTCTACTACAAAAGCGTTGATCTCTTCCTTACTCTTCGTACACCACACTATGGTCCAGGGTATTATGAGTTTGTGCATTTGTTTCCCAAACACCCAAAAGGAGAAGAGATGAACCCATCGTTTATTATACCGATCGACTTGGAATCATTTCCTGAGTCTATTTACACATATCCATCTGTCCGTCCGTATGTCCGTAAGTCTGTAGATGTACATATCGTTGTAATCAACCGGTTCAGTTTAGATATAGCCTCCATATATATATTCGCACCGATTTGTCATCTAAGCGCTATGGAAGATATATTTTACATCCAATCATTATGAAAAATTACAGGAGAGAGTCTTTTGACCCGCAAATACTCTACCAAATTTTTAGGAAATCGATTCAGATTTCTATATAGCTTCCGATTTGGCATCTAAACACTATATATACTGTATTCATACCCGATCATTACGAAAATTGGTACAGCAAAGCCTCTTGAGACACGAATAACCCCTACAAAATTTAAAAAAAAGTTTCGGTTTCCTTCGATTTGATATCTAGCACTGTAGAATCCAAATTTTTTAACCGATGTGTATGACATTTAAAACAACGAAAATTCTTTACCCAATTATAGATGCCTATACTAATGACATGCTTATAGAAATGGGTGTACAGAAAAATATTGGCCGTAAATCGGCCTCGTGTTGTGGCGCAACACGTTGCTTACGTTATTTTTAAGGAGAGTTCAATAGATTTTTACCTAAAGTCCTTACCGTGATTTACTGAAAAATGTTGGCGGACTGATAAACTAATATATGGAAAATGTCATAGACTACTTTGATTTTCGATTTTCCGCAACGTGATTTTCAAACACTTGACCACAAATGCTCTTTCAAGAGATAGAAAACTGAACATTTTATCCAGTTTTATATATATCCAGGATCGTTGTATGGCTATCGGACAGTTCAGACCAAAACACTGTATGATACCCTACACCACTCTAGTAAGATTGTATAACAATGAAATATCCAATGTATACTTCGACTAAAATTTATTTACACAATTTACATTTGATACGTCTCTGTCTCTGTAGCCATATCGGACGAAACATAAATATGGGAGCTATAACTAAATCTAAACCTATTTTTTCAAATTCGTCAATGTTGGTTCATGGTTCAAGAAACTCTAAAATGCTAAAATTAAAAACAAGTGGGTGGAAACTACAGCTTCTATAGGCATAAAGGCCCAAATCAGACGACACATATAAATGGGGAGCTATATCTAAATCTGAGCCATTTCAATATTAATTGGCTTCATTCCAGGTGCGAAGACTCCTAACTGCAAAATTTCGGAGTGTTACAAACATTAATTAGAATTTTTTCAGAAAAGTTAAATTAAATAGCCCTCAACTTCTTTCAAAAGTTGGCAATTATTTCAATAGGTATTCGTCTAATTTGCTTGTCGTTTATGAAATACGTACCTTTCTTGACTTTCGAAGCACTGTGCAGCGATAGACATCGGTGGCAAGTACGCCAAACAGTAACTGAAGCAGGAGCATTAACAACAAGAACAACGCTTCTTGTTTTGGGTTAATTAAAAAGAGTTAGTGGCGGTAATTCATGTTTAAATTCGAATACGTTTAAAAAGAATTTTGTAGTTTCTATCGGTGGCGTGGCGAGGGCTGCTGGTGGTGGTGGCGGTGATGGTTTTTTGTGGCATTTTGTGTCGAACACGACGAACAACTTTTGTAACGATGATTGTTACAATTATTATGTGCGATATAACTGCTATTACTCGTATTACCATAACAGGCAGCACAAACACACAAACAGTAACAAACCAAACACCAACAACAGCTGTAATAATACGCTTCAATAAATGTTTGGAAAGGTAGAATGCGTGTAGCTTGCAGCTATAAGACCGAAACAGAATCCAGGCTATTATTAGAGTTTCGAATTTGGCAGTTTTCGTATGTATGCATTTCATTTCAAGTATGATTGATTTGAATTTGATTGGTTGTGGCAAAATAGATTGAAAATACATGTACGTGTACAAATCCTACCTTGAATTTGTTAGAAAAAAATTTCGGTTTCAAGTAGTTGACAATTGAACCAACACTAACTGTATATCAGATTTTTCTAGTTTATAACTTCGGGGTTAAATTTTATTTTGTAATCTATGATATCTGTTGTGCTGCAAACAATATTGGTAGTTAGTTAACGTAAATAGAGAATAAAAACAAGTACAATTGGCGTTATAAGGATTAAACCTGCTACACAATGCACAGTGATTTGCTAAGTGGTCTCTTTTGCGAACTAATTTCTTGACGTTCTAGGAAACATATTTTTTTTGCCGATCCGGCAGACTGCAATATACAGGGTTTTCCAACAAGAGGTGTTATTTTGGTATTCAAAGAAAAATTCAATTTTTTGAGATAAATGATCGGATGTTTATTTCATAATGAAGAGGAAGGTATGCTGTTAATAATGAAAAACAACATCAGCCAAATGGCCACCACGACCACGCTTACAGGACCATATCCTTTTCATGAAATTTTCCATAACCAAATCGCAAAGTGGCTGCCCTATGTCCTCGATAGCCTCTCGAATTCTATCTTTGAGGTGTTGAATCGACGCTGGACTGTTGGCGTAGACCTTATCTTTCACGTGGCCCCAAAGGAAGAAGTCGCAAGGTGTTAAATCACAAGAACTCGGTGTCCAATTGTAATCACCTCTTCGAGAGATAATATGGTCCGGAAACTTTTCCGTAACAGAGCAATGGTTTCGTTGCTTGTATGGCACGTTGCGCCGTCTTGTTGAAAGTAAACGTTGTCCAGATCAATAACATCCAACTCCGACCATAAAAAATCATTAAACATCTCTCGATAGCGCAATCCATTCACCGTAACTGTTGCTCCAACCTCATTTTCGAAAAAGGTAGGTCCAATGACCCCGTCGGACCATAAACCGCACAAAACAGTCACACGTTGAGGATGAGGCTTATCAACAATAACTCTTAGGTTTTCCGAGCCCCAGATGCGACAATTTTGCTTGTTGACGTAGCCACCGAGGTGGAAATGGGCCTCATGAGTCAAGATGATTTTGTATCGTTCGTATCGTTTTTTTGTTCTATCGTTTTATGATCATTTTGTATCGGCCAGTTCATATCGTTTTTTGTTCGATCGTTTTTTGATCGTTTTGTATCGGTCGATGATCGTGTATCGTTCCATTTTTAGTAATGGCGTAGTTTCTACTTGTCGGCCAGTTTATATCGTTTTTTTGTTCGATCGTTTTGTATCGGTCGATGATCGTTCGATGATCGTGTATCGTTCCATTTTTAGTAATGGCGAAGTTTCTACTTGTCAAATGTCAAAGAATAAAAGTTTCAAAAGTGACAGCTACCGAAATACCGGGTGATTCAAAATAACACCTCTTGTTGGAAAGCCCTGTATATGGGGGATATAGCGAAGGATATATGTATATAGGGGGATTATATGGGATATATGGGAGCTATATCTAAATCTGCCCAGAAATTTCAACAAACTAGGTCACTATATAACAGAACTCATATTTCACATGGTAGACCAGGTCGTTCGGAACATCTTCCGTTGCTGATCGCTACAATTGTATTCAATTACGTTCATATAAAACCAAATCACTCCAGGAAAGAATCCCGGCGTCTTTGTGTTTCGGATGTACGAGTATGTTTAAAACAAGGCAGGTTCTGCTTGGAAATGTTGGGCAGTGATGGGGCACATTTTCATCTCAACGAATTTATAAACAAGACATTGCGTCCCTTAGGAAAAATAAAAATGTTGGTTAACAAATAAGTGGTATCAAAATGTTGTCCTTGTAGCTCCAGCAGGCATATATACGGAACTAGCCTGCCTTTGAACTTTGTTTCAATTGTTTCATTTGCTGTGTGGTACGTAGCCACAATCGGTCAAAAAGATAGGTCTTAACGAGAGCTAAAATATTGCTCCTGGGTATCAAGGACGTAGGTCGACTGGAAAAAATATATAAAACGTTTTAATTTTAGACTTCACGTGAAATTTGGAATGCCAATGATTTGGAGACAACCATTCATTCACGATACGGAGTGCTATTTTTGTCAAGTTCAACTGAGTACTCAACTCTGAGCGATTTAAGTTTGAGTCAGAAGTCATCGCTTTTAACTCAGTTTCAACTCATTGTTGTAGTGAGAGATTTGGAACTGACCAAAGATAAGGCAGAACTACTTGCATCTGGGATGAAACAGTACAATATTTTGGCCCCAGATGTTAACATATTATATTATAGAGTCCGTGATATATCTTACAAATAGAGTTTTTTTCCCCGGACTTTTTCAATTCCCGGGAAGCGGGATTTTTTTCACCGTTCCCGGGATCCCGTTTATTGAAAAATCCGAAATGTGTACTTTATGTATATACAATTACTTTAAGATATATATATTCCAAAAAAATGAAAACATAGAAGACATCTGGTTCATTTTTTATTTAAATATATATATGTACATATTAACATTTGTACACATTTTGTACATTTTAAATTCAAGTATGTTAAGATGAAAAACGTAAAACTTATGTATATGAGATCAAAAAACATATAATCATAGTTAAAAACCAGTAAGGAAAGGCTAAAGTCGAGCGGGGCCGACTATATAATACCATACACCACTCTCGTTATATTGAATAACTCTGATATATAAATTTTGTAATTCATATATAAATTGTTTACATAAATTTACTTTTGGGACATTTTATACTTAAATAATACCCTGTACCACAGTGTGGTGTAGGGTATAAAATCGATTGGATCTAAAGAGCCAAATCGAATGAAACATATATATGGGAGCAATAGCTAAATCTTTACCGATTTTCTTCAAATTCGGCAATGTTGGTTCATGGATCAAGAAACTCTACCATTCTAGATTTCAAAACGATTGGATGTAAAATATAGCTTCTATAGAACTAAAGGGCCAAATCGGACGAAACATATATATGGGAGCTATAGCTAAATCTTAACCGATTTTCTTCAAATTCAGCAATGTTGGTTCATGGATCAAGAAACTCTACCATTCTAAATTTCAAAACGATTGGATGTAAAGTACAGCTTCTATAGAACTAAAGGGCCAAATCGGACGAAACATATATATGGGAGCTATAGCTAAATCTTAACCGATTTTTTTCAAATTCGGTAGTGTTGGTTCATGGATCAAGAAACTCTACTATTCTAAATTTCAAAATAATTGGATGTAAAATACAGCTTCTATAGGACTAAAGGGTCAAATCGGACGAAAGATATATATGGGAGCTATATCTAAATCTGAACCGATTTCAACCAAATTCAATAGCGATCTTAACAGCTGCGAAGTACTCTAAACTGCAAAATTTCAGAACGATCGGAGTGAAATTGCGACCTGTAGTCGACGAACAACAGGTTAAATCGACTCAGCAAGTGATTCTGAGTCGATCGGTATACTTTATGGTGGATCTAGCTGTGTTATTTTCAGGTGTTACTACAAACAATGTGGTGTAGGGTATAAATATAGGATAAAATAAGAGCGAATTCGGTTCAGTTTTTGTTGAGATAATGCGATTTGAGCACTATCAGGGCGTTTATAGTTTTATCAGAAAGTCTATTTCTGATTTTGCTAACAAATTGGCCAGTTATAGAAAACACTCTCTCACTATCTACTAAAGTGGGGTGAACCGTTAAAAATGCATTAGATAAGTTTTGAAAATTCTGGAATTTTTCGCCACTACCTTCAACAAATTTTAATTCTTTTTCAGTGGATATCGGATAGCAAATTTTGGATTGGTTGCAGTACTTAAGTTTGCTTTTTTGATTGCAGCCTTCAAAATCTCTTCAAAATTTGTCTTTTCCACAGCACATTCTTCAACGTTATCACTGGTTTCCATTTCTTCTATATCCGTTTCCCCAAAAAGGCGATCAAAAAGATTTTGCGCATAAGCTATAGTGCTATAGTTAGAAGCATGTGGAAGTACACAATTTTAATCACCATTAATGAGAAAATCGGGATTTTTTAAATATTGTATTAAGCCGTACAATTTTTTGTCTCGCCTCTCCTCAATTCGTTTTTGTAAAGCTTCAAACATTTTTTTACCAAGGACAGAAGGAATTGATCGGACCTCTGCACATAAAGAAAAACTATAGCATTAGCTGGTAGCATATTAACATCTCTCCAACTCACTGCTTCAACAGCCAATTTTATTGGTTTCAAAACGACCAACATGTTACATAAGATAGCTATGTTGTCTTAATTCCATAATTCATCAATCAAGTTCTTATTTATAGAATTTTTCAAACGTATAAACTTGTCAACCATTGGTACAATCGAATTCCAACGAGTCACAATGTCCAATTGCAGAGACACTTCTTTGTTGTGTTCTGCAACAACATACTTTTGAAGTAAAGCATTCTTTAAGGGACTCTTTTTAAACATTTTTACAATTTTACGTGTTTGAAGTAAAACGTCTTTGAAATCATCATTTAGAACTACGTCATTTGCGCAAATTAAATGTTCATCTTCCAAATCATTATCGTCATCTGAGGATTCCGATCCGTCGTCATCAGATAATACCGAATCTTTTTTTATAAAAAACATCTATAACAGCCAAATGAATGGCATGGTTCAAACAAAATATTCTATCGACGCTGCTATCCTTCACAAACTTCCTCATTACATTGGGCCCGTCTGTTATTGTGAAGACAAAATGTCTTTCGAATTGTATATCATATTCACATAAACGAGTTTCCATTAATTTTCTTTCGGCACTTACCAGGAATATGCACCATTCCTAAATTAAACAAGTAAGAAAGTTTCAGTCGGGTAAACCGACTAAGGTATACCCTCACTTTGTGAGTAATGTAATATTGAATATTAGTCGAATCATTCTGTCAATTTGTGTGGGAGGTACCAGAAGGGGTTTATCAAATACACCTTTTTTTGCTGAACATTAGATACTTTAAATTCATTGCACTGTGCCGACTTATAAGCATTTATGTGCACTGGTATAAACGTTATGAGACATTAAATTGTGGTATGATTTGGGCATTTTGTGTGGGAGGTACAAAAATAGGCGTGGCAATAACGTCCATTTTTCACAGGGCTATAGACACTATAAAAACATGACACTGTACAAAATTTCAAGTATTTTTATATACTGGTTTTAATGTTATAATCTGTTAACTTTTGGTGCAAAAAGGTACCTTTGTGTGGGAGGTACCAAAAAGGGGCGTGGCAACAACACCCATTTTTCCCTGGACTGTAGGCAATATAAAAGCATAATACTGTACAAAATTTCAAGTATTTTTATACACTGTTATTAATGTTATAAGCTGTTAACTTTTGGTGCAAAATGGTGCATTTGTGTGGGAGGTACCAAAAGGGACGTGGCGACTTCGCCCATTTTTCTCGAGTTGATAGCGACTAATAAGCTAATACTATGTGTGGAATTTCCAAAGATTCGAATAAGTAGTATAGCACTTATTAAAGAATCAATATTTCACAACATTTTAACCCTTTGTGGGGGAGGTACTAGAAGGAGTAGACCAATATGGCCCATCATCGAACTTAGCCGGAGATAGAAAAAAATATTACCACATACCAAATTTGAGGTCCATCGGTTACTCCTTTCGAGAGTTATCGTGCGCACCAGCCAGCAGACAGACAGACAGACAGGCAGACAGACAGACAGACAGGCAGACAGACAGACAGACAGACAGACAGACAGACAGACGGACGGACATTGCTCATTCGACTTAAAATGACCCAAAACGGATTTCCTCCGAACATACTTGGGGTCTTAGGTCACTCCTTCGACGTGTTACACTTTTTTCCGTAGCAAATGATATATACCCTCGTCACACTAAAGTGAGGGTATAAAAAGGTTTTTTCATTCCCATGTAAACATATATTTATATATTTTCTATTTTTAATGCTAGTCCATTCATCCATGGTTAATGAAAATCTGCCAAAGTCATTTAGTTCTGATTTTATTTGGTCTTTCATCAGTTGCTTAACCTCTAGATATTTGCTTATTAACAAATCTTGCACTCCGTTCTCTGTTTTTGGAAGTATCAACCCTTGACTTGACATCGATTCTCTTATAAACTCACTTCTTGTAATCGCTCTAATGGAGAGCCCATCTATAGCTGCGAGTTTTGATACAATTGTGCTTACATCTTCTTTTTTGCGCAGATCTAATGTAGGCTGTGTTCTTCTAATTTTTTTCCGGCACATCTTGATTGTTACCAGCTACCTCTTTCTCCCATGTTGTTTTGTGCAATGATTTCATGTGCCGCAGTAATCCGCTAGTGCTTTTTCCGGAACATGATATTATTTTTGGACATAGGGTACATGTTGCTGTATCATTAGTATTCTTCTTATAGAATTTCCACACAATTGACTTCTCCATTTAGTAGAAATTGGCTAATTATTAATATTGAACACAAGCAAGCAAATATTAAAACCAGTAAGGAAAGGCTAAAGTCGGGCGGTGCCGACTATATAATACCCTACACCACTCTCGTAATATTGAATAACTCTGATATATAAATTTTGTAATTCATGTATAAATTGTTTACATAAATTTACTTTTGGGACATTTTATACTTAAATAATACCCTGTACCACAGTGAGGTGTAGGGTATAAAAACGATTGGATCTAAAGAGCCAAATCGGATGAAACATATATATGGGAGCTATAGCTAAATCTTAACCGATTTTCTTCAAATTCGGCAATGTTGGTTCATGGATCAAGAAACTCTACCATTCTAAATTTCAAAACGATTGGATGTAAAATACATCTTTTATAGGTCTAAAGGGCCAAATCGGACGAAACATATATATGGGAGCTATGGCTAAATCTTAACCGATTTTCTTCAAATTCAGCAATGTTGGTTCATGGATCAAGAAACTGTACCATTCTAAATTTCAAAACGATCGGATGTAAAATACAGCTTCTATAGGACTAAAGGACCAAATCGGACGAAAGATATATATGGGAGCTATATCTAAATCTGAACTGATTTTCTTCAAATTCAGCAATGTTGGTTCATGGATCAAGAAACTGTACCATTCTAAATTTCAAAACGATCGGATGTAAAATACAGCTTCTATAGGACTAAAGGGCCAAATCGGACGAAATATATATATGGGAGCTATATCTAAATCTGAACCGATTTCAACCAAATTCAATAGCGATCTTAACAGCCGCGAAATACTCTAAACTGCAAAATTTCAGAACGATCGGAGTGAAATTGCGACCTGTAGTCGACGAACAACTTTACATGGACGGACGGACGGACATCGTTAAATCGACTCAGCTAGTGATTCTGAGTCGATCGGTATACTTTAAGGTGGGTCTAGCTGTGTTATTTTAAGGTGTTACAAACATCTGCCGTGAAACAAACTTATAATACCCTGTACCACAGTGTGGTGTAGGGTATAAATACATACCTCTTTTATGTTTTTTCATTGAAAAATAAAAAATATTGTTAGCAAATTGCACTACGCAAAAACACAGCAGAAATGTTAGAAAGAAAACAGCTGTTTAGTCAGCATACGAAAGTTACCACCTGTCTATTTACCAGCAAAAAATCCCGGGAATTCCCGCACAGATTTCCCGGGATTGCGGGAGTGGAAAATATGACTTTTTCCCGGGATTTCCCGGGATCAAAAAACTCTACTTACAAACAATTTTATACAACTGTGGACATTCCCGGATTGTTCGAGGAACTTTATCAAACATACAATTCAAAGGAATGGCGGTTATTTGTTGACAGCAGTTAAGAAAGCAGTACTTGTACACAACGGAAATCAGAAACCGTCGATTCCCATTGCTCATGCTGTCAACACTAAGGAAGCATACGAAACAATGGCAAAATTGATAAAATTCATAAAATATGAACATGACTGGCAAATTTGTTGCGATTTATGCCTCTGGGATAGTCGATATTTTGCCACCACTGCATATTAAGCTGGGACTCTTTAAAAATTTTGTAAAAGCCTTAAGGAAAGATGGCAATTTATTTAAAAGTCTTTCTTTTCAAAAAATCGAAGAAGGCGTTTTTGATGGGCCTAAAATAAGGAAACTGATGAAAGATGTGAATTTCGAATCATATTTGACGTCGGATGAAACTGCAGCAGGTCGTTTAAGTGTGTAGTTTCAAATTTCCTTGGATCCAATAAAAGCCCGCAATATGAAACAATAATTAATGATTTGTTAAAAAATTATGAAAAAATTGGTTAGAAATATATTTTTGTATATTTATGTATATAAAAAATATGTATTCTTCCAACTTATTTTTCGCTTTATATATTCCAACAGGTGTAAATATGTCCCTCAAAATTAATTTCTTGCATTCTCATTTTAACTTTTTCCCCGAGAATCTTGGCGACGTAAGTGACGAACATGGCGAAAGGTTTCACCAAGAATTGAAGTCCATCGAGCGGCGTTACCAAGGGCACTGAGATGAAAGAATGATGGGAGATTATATTTGGTTCTACATTAGAGAAACCGATTCCGAAATCTACAAACGTCAACAAAGAACTCACAATTACTTCTAATGAAACTTGTCCATGTAAATAAACTCAAATGTACATAATATAAATAGAAGTAATAAATAAAATCGCTATTTAAACACAAATTTAAAAAAACGATTTTTTGGAATTCTCTTACCTCTACCAAAAGGGCTATAACACTCTCTCACTATCTACTGAAGTGGGGCGAACCGTTAAAAGTGCATTAAATAAGTTTTGAACATAATGGGATTTTTCGCCACTGCCTTCAAAAAATTTTAGTTCTTTTTCAGTGGATATCGGGTAGCAGATTTTGGATTGGTTGCAGTACTTAAGTTTGCTTTATTGATTGAAGCCTTCAAAATCTCTTCAAAATTTGTCTTTTCCACAGCACATTCTTCAACGTTATCATTGGTTTCCATTTCCTCTATATCCGATTCCCTGAGAGAGGCGATCAAAAAAGGATTTTTTTTTAAATCTCCTTTTTCCAATTTGTTTAATGACTGTTACTAAACCACTATTTCTAAGTGAAAGGGATATTTCCAACATTGGTAGCCCACATTAATAGCTTCAATTTAACGTATAAGTCGACCTGATCGGGCATATACTCCAAAAATTATGGTGCAAATACTAAGGGTACCTTCGACGATAATAGTATTTTTAATAAAAAAATTTAAAAAAAAATAATGTATCCATAAAAAATTTTTGGTTTTGATGTTATATAACAGTATGCCCCAATCTGTACAAAAAAATAATTTTTAGGTCTAGGACACAAAAAAAAATTTTGTTTCGTAGTGTTATTTTGATAATAAAACTGAATAATTTGTAAACGTTGTTCTTGCGTATATCTCTCCATGATGACATTGTAAACACTACTGAATACAATGAAAAACAAATGACAGATCACGACATATTACAAATGGCCGAAACGTCACTTCAAAATCATATCATCCCTATTGGAAAACCCGTTACACTTATTTTTCGCTGAACAGTAGATACTTTAAATACATTGCACTGTGCCGAATTATAAGCGTTTATGTGCACCAATATATTTATGTTATGAGCTATTCAATTTTGGTATAATTTTACCATTTTGTCCATTTTTCACAGGACTACAGGTACTTCAAAAGCGTTACACTGTGCGCAATTTTGTAGTATTTGCGTGCATTGGTACACACGCTATAAGCTTTTAGCTTTTTGTACAAAATGGTACATTTGTGAGAGGTACCAAAAGGGGCGCGGCAATAACGACCATTGTCACTGGATGTAGGCACTATAAAAGCAGTAGACTGTACAAAATTTCAAGTATTTTTATGCACTGGTATTAATGTTATTAACTGTTTACTTTTTGCACAAAATGCTCCCTCTGTGTGGGAGGTACCAAAAAGGGCGGGGTGACTTCAACCATTTTTCTGAAATTGATAGCCACAAATAAACTATTACTATGTGTGGAATTTGAGAGGATTCGGGTAAGCCGTATAGAAGTTATTAGATAATCAACATTTCACAAAACTTTAACCCTTTGTACTAGATAGGAGTGGAACAATATGACCCATCGTCGAACTAAGCCTGAGATAGAAACAAATATTATCCCATACCAAATTTGAAGTCAATACGTTACTCCTTTCGAGAGTTATCGTGCGCACCAGCCAGACAGACGGACAGACGGACGGACATTGCTCAAACTCCTTCGGACACTCCTTCGATGTGTTACACTTTTTTCGTAGCAAATGATATATATCTTCGTCACACTAAAGTGAGGTTAAAAAAACCTTTGTGTGGATGGCACCACGCGTGAACATTGTTGCCGAGTTATGTGGTTGTGTTGACCACACTTACCACGCATCTTTGCTCAATCCCAAATGTTCCTAAATAGCGTCGTTTGGTTCAAGCCCAAAATCGTGAAAAAAACGAAAGATCCGTTCTCAACTTATGAGATTGTGTTCCCTGTGACACGCCCATTTGACCAATACTAAAGTTTCTTCAATAGTTTCCATTATTGAACCAATACGTTCGTTCTCAAGTTATGAGTTTGTGTTGGCAGTGTCGCGTCGCTTTGAACAATCCTAAATTTTCTTCCATGGTGTCCCCTCTGGAGCCAATACGAATGCATCATTCCCAAAATCGTGAAAATCTAACCATCAATTATTGAGCTATGAGGTTTTGATGGCCGCGTCGCGTCGATTTGAACAATCCTTATTTTTGCTCCACGGTGTCCCTCCATAGTGTCTAAACGAATACATCAAGACCAAAATCGAACGATCCATTTATGAGCTATGAAGTTGTGTTGGCCGCGCCACGCCCATTTGACAAATTCTAAATTTTCGTACATATGATTCTTCCTTGGTTCAATATAAATACATCAAGTCCAAAATCGTGAAAAGTCGATCGATCCATACCCTATGGTATGCCGGACGCGCAACGCCCATGTGACCATTCCTTCATTTTTCTCCATTAAATTTTTAAATTTTCGATGTATAGTAGTACATTTTTACAAAGATTTAGGCCTGTTTCTAATAAAAGGCTTCTGAAAGGATAAAAATAACACTCCCGTTTTTTATAGCGCGAGAACTAACCACTGGCCAAAATCCGATTCTGTGAAAAGTCCGACTTTTATCTATCCATATACAAAATTTCAGCTTTGTAGCTCTTACAGGAGACTTAGCGGCCAAGTGGCCAAAAATCACTTGGCGTAAAAGCACATCCGATGATCATCCGAGATCTGTATATATGCACATCAGTTTGTAGGCCATAGCTCTTAACCGACTTTTAAGTACTGAAATAGTGACAATAGCTTCTGTCACTACCGTTTGACCTCAGGCTGGACTTTGAATGGTCGTTTTCGAATCCCTTGTGAGATATGTATGTTCATTTACATTTTTAGATTTTTAGCTCTTAATTAACTTTTAAAATTACTGAAATAATAGCAATAAATGAGGTTACTGCTACACTGACCATAGTCAGAGAATTCAAAATTATGTTTTCGCTTTTATATTTGACGCCTATAGTACTCTTTTCTAAGGAAATTCAAAATTTTGGCCAAAAAAATAATAGATATCAATTTATCATACTTCTTGATATTAGAGGCTCTCTTGATTGGCAAGGTCACTCCTATTTGATTGTGCTTTCAAAAGAGTTCTCATTTAGAAAGTTCAGTTCAACCCCATGAAACCATAGAAAAATACAACTTACAGATCAGACCTTATTAGGGACTAAATAACATAAATGTTATTTTATTTTTTTTAAGTGCATTTAAATTATTCAGAGTTTACGAAAATTGGAAATATTTGTTTTCACAATCCTTTGTCCTTCCAAACCACTGTGGGTTATTATTATTTTTGAAAGGGGCTTTGCTAGTGCTTATTAATTTACGTTATTCTGCGCAATTGGCATTGAATTTTTGGCCAAACCAAACTCCATTTAATTAACGGGTGTATTATTTTACAGTCGATTTTAAATAGTTCGTATTAGCAACGGTTGTTGTTGTTGTTGGTAAATAATTTCGGGCTTATGAATAAGTAAATGCATATTTCCTATTCCGTTAGCTAAATTGTTTTTTGTTTTTTGGATAAGCTTCAATGGGTTGATTTGGACATGAACGACCGTCGGATAATTGTATTACACGTAAATTGTTTGGGTATTGCTCAAATATAAAGGGTTATCATATAAATGCTGTAGTGTAGGTCTCAATATATACTTATATACTAAACAAATTGTTCTCCAATGTTATTAATGGCGAAAACAAATATAAAAGTAGTCTCTCAGACACATTATTTATTATTTTCGATAGATAGGACATTGTCTCATTTCTTAATATAAAAGATGTTTATGTATCCAACTTCATACTCTCATAGAATTAATCAACATTTCATACAGGTATATTTAATAACTCTCTTTCGGTTATAATAACCCTTTACCAATATTTAGACAGAGAAGAAACGCCCTCTTGCCGGCCTCTTATAGTTTCTTCTAAAGAAACAATTACGCTAAAGTACTCTTACTTTCAAAGAGGTAGACAGGCGCATTTTACTATTCATTTTTATCTTCAGAACAAGTCGCTTTACGAGCATTTTGACTTGTTTGGTTTTTCAATACGAGTATGCACAAGTCTCCGGTTGTTAATATTTGGACAGATGGACAGGCAGGTGGTCAGCCGGACAGTTGGACAGTCTGTTCGTTTGGCCATCATTTTCATACTGAGCTACTCTATCACTCACATGCCTGGCATGTAATAATCAATTACACTAGTAAGCAGAATTGAGTTTTTGTGGATTGTGAGTCTGGAAATAATCGATGAACAATATGAGGAAAATGTGGCATGGAAATAGAACAAAAATCTTTTGGTGAATTAAAGATGGTATTTTTTTGTGGCATTATAGTGAGGTTTTTTGTACAAATTGGTGCCTTTGTGTGGGAGGTACCAAAAAGGCGCTTGGGAACTCATACCCTCACTTTAGTGGAGGGGTGTATATATCATTGTCTACGGGCCAAAAATTTAACACATCCAAGAAAGAGTGACCTAAGACTCCAAATATGTTCGGCGGAAATGCGATTTATATCATTTTAGTGTCCGTCCGTCTGTCTGGCTAGAGTTTACGATAACTCTCAAAAGGAGTGACTGATTGACTTAAAATTTGGTATGAGATAATTTATCTGAATTAGAAAGAAAAGAGAAACGTTTTTATTTATTTTCTGTGAAATTTTTGATGGGCATAGTGTCAACTTGGTTCGCCTCCATGTGAAAAAAGTTCGCAAATGCGAGGTGGAATATGAAATCATACACCGAGACAATCTCAAAAACATTTTTTTTTAATTTTTTCCGAGACGGCCCATTATAACTCATTTGTTTATTATAACTCTTTTGTTTCTAGCTCGATACATCAATGTGTTGGCCTCGATATGTACTACATTTGCCTTATAGACGATGCTGATTTACAAAGTCATTTTCTGATGAAGACTTCACATACAGCAATTTCTATCCCTAAAATTTAAAAATATTTTTCTATAGGACGCTTGAGCATTTTACTTTTAGTGTACGCACTTCTATTGAAACACAAACAAGTTAAGTCTTCATTACAAAATGATGTGGTACATCGGCGACATCTATGAGGAAATGTACTATTCGACCACAAATAAAAAAGTTTTGATTAAAAATGCATTTTGTATAAAAATGATTTTGCGATTGCCTCGAGTTAAGCTTTCATATTCCGCCTCGCATTGGACAACTTTTTTTGGTTACCCGATACGATAAAAAAAGATTATGGGCCGATTCCGCGGGCTTAAAAAAATTAAAAAAAAAATGTTGTTGCAATTGTCTCGAGGTTAGCTTTAATATTCCGCTTCGCATTTGGTATACAAGTGAAACTAGAGACCATAGGTAGCAAAACTGCATACTCAGTTTTTAATTTCGTGATCGTTTGTCCTTTTTACGGGACTTTTAAAATTTCAAGGATAATATTTTTGAAATATTTTTCTTTGCACTTATTACAAATGTGAATTTATAAATATGTATATCAAATGAAAGGCGAGAATTCCGCATTAAAAACAATTTTTGGAAAAAAAATCCAAGGACGCTGGTACGAGTAGGAAAATAAAGTACTAATTTCCTCATTTCTTGATCGTTTGTCCTTTTCACAGGACTTTTAATTTTGATATAATTTTTTTGGAAACCAATTACAATACAAATAATATCAATATGCATATTAAATGAAAGAGGAGTGTTTCTCCTATCTATATTGACCATAGGAGAAACTCTCCTCTGACTATTCTCGATCTCTATATTGACCATATATAACAAAACTGCATTCTCAGTTTTTTATTTCGTGATTGTTTGTCCTTTTTACAGGATTTTTCAAATTTCCCGCTATTAAATAAAATATTTGAAAAAAGTCCAAGGACGAATGCTATAAAAAAATGTCCTTTTAAAATTTTATCCTTGAACATCCTTCAAAGTTGAGGGTTTAAAAATCTGAAAAAATACACGTTACAGAACACTAACTGACATACCACATTTTAAGATTTGAGCCTTCTATCTTTAACGGTTAAGGAATAACAATTATTTGAATTTGCCATGAACGAAACTACATACAAGTAAAACTAGAAACCAAAGGTAGCAAAACTGCATTCTCAGTTTTTTATTTCCTTTTTACAGGGCTTTTGAAATTTATGGAATATAAAGGGTTTTCCAACAAGAGGTGTTAATTTGGTATTCAAAGAAAAATTCCATTTTTTGAGATAAATGATAGGATGTTTATTTCATCATAAAGAGGAAGGTATGCCGTTTTCCCGTAACAGAGCAATGGTTTCGTTGCTTGTGTGGCACGTAGCGCCGTCTTGTTGAAAGTAAACGTTGTCCAGATCAATAACATCCAACTCCCTCCATAAAAAATCTCTAATCATCTCTCGATAGCGTAATCTATTCACCGTAACTGTTGATCCAACCTCATTTTCCAAAAAGTAAGGTCCAATGACCCCGCCGGACCATAAACCGCACAAAACAGTCACATGTTGAAGATGGAGAGGCTTCTCAACAATAATTCTTGGATTTTCCGAGTTAACGTAGCCACCGAGGTGGAAATGGGCCACATCAGTCAAGATGATTTTTCGAATTTTAATGTCAATGCGTTGTTGAATCGTGTATCGTTCCATTTTTAGTAATGGCGTAGTTTCTACTTGTCAAATGTCAAAGAATAAAAACTACCGAAATACCGGGTGATTCAAAATAACACCTCTTGTTGGAAAATCCTGTATTTTTGAAATTTTTCTTTGCACTTAATACAAATGTGAATTTATAAATAGGCCTATCAAATGAAATCCCCTTTCAACGAAAAAGTTGACATTTGTCGCACGGTGTAATAAGTGAGTCAGAATTTTTAATATTAACCTATGAAATTTTTATTTGCCTAAACATTTTATAAGAAGTTGCTAAATGGAAAAATTAGGCATCGCTCAAGTGGATTTGAAATTTTAAAAAATGGAGAAAAATGTATCACACTTTGTCATGTATAAGTCTCTCTGATGATATGCCTGCACAGGATTGAAATGCGTAAAAGGGTATGTGTTTACATGGCTTCCAGAGCGCAGTGTCTTATCTTTTCCAATACACCACAAAAAACCTATCTTTCAAAAGGAAGAGTTTATCGGAAAAACTGAACAATTCGAGTGTGAAAACATTAAAAAAATTAATAAAATTAAAATTAAACCTAATATTAACAAAAACAATTCTAAAAACAATGATTTTTTTGTTTCACGAAATTTTCAATTGCTCTTGAACGGCTGAACTGATTTTTCCAAAGTTTAAATAGTTTGAAAAATAACATAAGCGGCAATTTTTTATGGAAATACTTTAAAAAAACAATTAACGCAATATTTGTAAAAGTTATGGACGAAATACTAAGGCAGGTCTGGCTATTTTTGACCTTTTTCTTCTGCCTCTTCACATATAAATTTAAAAATACCCTTGTAGGAAATTGTACATGCAGAAACAGGGGAAAAATGTCAAAAATTTACAGGCCTGCAAATGAAAGTTGAAGCATTTTTTAATTAAAATTTTTATAGAATTATTTTTTAAAAAAAATTGTTTTTGTTTACAAAATAATTCCATAAAAAATGGCCAGTTATGTTCTTTTTCAAACGATGTTAACTTCGTAAAAATCGGTTCAGCCGTTCAAGAGCAGTTGAAAATTTCGTAAAAACGGAATAAATTATGTTTTGGTAAGGAATTTAACAATTGTTGTTTAATAATAATTGATAACAAAAAATTGCCTTTTTCGCGCTACGACGCCTATTAAGTGTCGAAACACAATGATGTCGTTAGTCGGAAGGCGCACTTTTTCAAGGCTTAGTTAAGGCTGGTGGTTTGTCCCCAGAATAGAATTTATTCTAATTCCTTGTCGACATTCTCGACGGTGTTGCCATCATGCCATTAAAATCAGCCCAATATTAATGTTCACCTCTAACGTTTGTTTCCATTGTGAAAAAATAATTTCAAAGAAAATAGCAAAAACCCAAACAAAAATGTTTTTGTGCTTCTAAAATAAGAAAAATTATGCAACATTAATTTTTAAACAATACTATCGTTGAAATATAGTCGCTTGGATGACCAACTGCAGTAACTGACATTTTCAAAATTGTTCAGGAGATCAGTTTTTCTGTTTTTGAGACAATGTTCCTTCTTCCCCACGGCGTAATATTTATTATATTTCCAATTTGCTTTTCTCATTGTGTACTTTACTCCATCTTTTTCAATATTATTAACAAAAAAATAAAATAAATTAATTATAATACATGTTTTTCATAAACAATGCAGATACGTCACTTTGTGGGAAAAAAAATTATGCTTAATGTCAGTTACGACTGATTTCCGCCCAGCCCAAACGGCTAACGCTAGAGTCATGAAATTTGGTAGGATGGTAGTCCTTGCTATATAGACGTGCAATATAGAAGGGTTTTTCGAAATTTTGGGCGCACAATGGGTCAAAAAAGAAAAAAATATGGTATCACAGCCAAATCCAAACGGCTGGAGCTAGAATTGCAACATTTCGTGTGAGGTAAGGGTTTAGGGCGAAGATTCGGTATGAATCACAATTTTTCGAAATTAAAAAATTTTCGCGCACATTGGGACAAAAAGGGATAAATATGGCACCAAAGCCAAGTCCAAATGGCAAGAGCTTAAATCGTCTAATTTGGTTTGAGGGTAGCCATTAGAACGTAGACTAGACACAAGGAGTTTTTTAGACAAAAATGGTGGAAAAATGATAAATATTGTGCAGTGGGGCAAAACTATGTTAGATATGGTACAGTGGGGCAGAAAGTTCTAAATATGATACAGTGGGGGAAAAAATTTAAATTTGTGCAGTGGGTCAAAAATGTGTTAAATATGGCACAGTGGGACAAAAATGTGTTTAATATTGTGGGGCAACACGGGTTAAATATGCTTAAGATTAAGGTTACGTATGGTACAGTGATGGAGAAATTAAATATTGTGCAGTTGGAAAAAACTGTGTTTAATATTGTACAGTGGGGAAAAAAGTGTTAAATATGGTACAGTGGGGGAAAAAATTTAAATTTGTGCAGTGGGTCAAAATGTGTTAAAGATGGCACAGTGGGACAAAAAGGGTTAAATATGGCACAGTGGGGCAAAAATGGTACAATATGGCAAAAAGGGTTAAATATGGTGTAGTAGGTTAAATATGGTATAGTAGGGCTAATGGTACGAATTTAGATTTTGGAATATACAGTATGTGTTTCTCTTAATACATACTTATAGTGGCAAGGTGGTGCAAAAACGATTAAATGGTGTACAGTTGTGGTTTAATGGCATTTAGAGGTACATTACGGAAAAGGGATAAATACTGTAACAATATAACTTTTGGAAAATAAATAAGAAATTGTAGGCGATCTTTCGTATTTTAGTGTAGAAAGAGATCCGAGTTTACTTAATTTTCATGTAAGAAGTGTAACTATGTTACGGTACCCTAAACAAAAATAAATAAAGGTTGGGTCTGCGAAGCGAACCGGGTTATAACTAGTGTTAAATAAAATGAACACTAGTTAAAGCGAAAGAGATTTACAAAATCTACATGTTCTGATATTTTGAATATGTGATACATTTCTTGGTATAAAATAAATTATTAATTTCGAATTTATAATCTGAACATAGAGCGTTACAGTGACTAGGAACGATACGTTGTGATGGTTCAATTTTGTAGACCCTATACTTTGAATGGATAAAAGATTAAAGTGCCCAATTTTGTTGTTCAGCGACGATAGTTTTTTGTCAAAATTGTTCAGGAGAATAGATGTTCCGTTTTTAAGACAATGTTCCTTCTTCCCCACCACTTAATTCCCGTTCATATAAATACTTAACATTGTATAAAGTGTATACTTTTATAGTTCCCTTGGTATATTAAAAGATAGCGATATTGTTATTACATTGTTTTCAAATGGGCATCTCTCAATCGAAAATACATCACGTTTCATTATATATTTATAATCGGGATATAATTAATTACACTTTTATATTCATCTTAATAATTTATTATTTAATCATTAGTATACGGAATCTATATATATATAAATTGATGTGTTTGTTGTTACGTATGGACTCCAAAATAACTGGACCGATATTGATGAAGTTTTCAGGGAATCTTCAGATTATCCTAGCGGATGACATAGGCTATATTAGTTATTGATTGAGGAGGCGTGACCCCGCCCAAATAAGCCAATTTGGAGTTATTTTCTTAGTGATTCCTACTGTTCCTCCCTACTACGATTGGATTATCGAGATTCCTACTGTCGTTATCTGACGATTGGGACTGGACCGTCATCCCGTTTCGACCGTAATCGGTCCAAAAAATAGCAACGAGTGGGCTGGGTCCACCAAGTACTCCATAAGTTTTTGCAATAATGAACAAACATTTCAGGAGAACGAATTATTAAGTGACATATTGCACTTACGTCTCTTGGTGAAAATAATTTTTTGCATTGTGTCAGTTACATCTAAAATCATTTACCGTTTTTTGAGAAAACGGTAATATATATATGCACAAAATTTATACACACGTTGTACTTTGACTAGACAAATCGAATGGTGGCCTTAACTCAATTTCTGAAAAATGGTCAGTTACGTCGGTTGGTCATCCAAGCGACGATATGTGAGCGCGTAGTTTAAAATTGGAAATTTTTGGAAAAATAGGTATTGAAAATTTTTATGTATACACAGGGAAAAATCGCCTTTTTTGATATGCTTGAATCGAAAGCAAATATACTTGGAACACAAATTTTTAAATATTATATATTTCTGAGCAAATAAATTTTATTTGAAAATCAATAAATTTTATTTGGAACCCATATGTTAATAGAAAAAAATATATTTACGAACTAATTTTCTCAAACAAAATATGTGTTTAAATACAAATAAAATTACTGTTTATGAATATTTCCAAATATATTTTATTAAAAAAAAAGGTTTTAGTTTTAATTTTTTCCATGTTTTCGAATTATGCATTCCTATTAAAAATGGCATACTTAGCATTAACTTCTATTGGAAAACACTAATTTCTTGCTATTCCAAGTCATTCGGGTATGTTCTGGCACTTACTTGGAGCATATCACGTGAAATGTCTTAAGAAAGAGGTGTTCTAAAAGTCGCTATCACGCCTGAAAACCGTACGGCAGAAGCAGAAATTAGGCAGCCAATAGTTTCTGCAGTTGCCAGACACCTCGCTATTCGTCCTGTGAAGTAAAGGTGAGAAGTGAGATGAATGTGAAGTGAGTACCAGAACAGGGGTGATTATTTTCAATTACAAAGAAATTTTACTAACATTAAAAATTTCCGAAAAATACCTTTCAGTTGCTGAAAACTTAAAACAATTAAACAATAGATGTATATTTACGCAAACAGATCTTTGTTTCGGAAATAATATATCCAAATAAAAAATATTAGGATGGAAACATTGATTTGTTTAGAACGACGTCCTCCCAAACATATAATATTTGTATGTGTCGTATATCTTATATTTGGAGTGCACCCTAAAAATATATATGTTTCCAGCAGAATATGTTTGGGACAATACACTACAGAGGCGATTTATTTTATAAAAAATTTTTAATATTGATAATGAAATTTAAAGCGTAGGTTAACAAATAATGTATAACAAACTTTCCCTTTACGCTCTACGATGGTAAATTAAGGAGATATTGCCATGGCAAAAAAAAGGTGTAAACTAATTTCGCATTTTATGCTTAAGGACGCTTTGTTAAGGCTTTTCTAAGGAAATACAAAATTTTGACAATAAATAATTGATAACAAAATATAGTGCATTTCGCTCTACGACTTATTTGAGGTGATATTGTCATTAATTCTCTCTGTTGAATTTCGTTCTTATCGGATATAAAATACGGTTTCTACAATGCTTACATATCAAATCGAGTGAAACATATATATGAGGGCTATATCTAAATCTGAACCGATTTCTCCGAATTTGATATTGTTCATTCACGTAATAAGAAAACTCACTCTGCCGAATTTCGTACAGATCGGATGTAAAATACCGTTTATACAGCGCTTACATGGGTCAGAATATTTAATATCGATTTATGCAGTTTATTTATGGCTAAAATGTTTATAAGCATTTACAAATAGGATGTCGCTATACATTTGTTTTTGAAAAATTTTGTGGCCATTTTAATTTTATAAAAAATTCAAAAAATTAATTTTTGTGATTTACGAAATTTGTAATTGCTCTCGAACGGCTGAACCGATTTTTGCAAAGTTTACTTTGTTTTAAAGAGGACACAATGCGCTATTTTCTTAAATTTTTCATATCAAAATCGCAAAGTGGCTGCCCTATATCCTCAATAGCCTCACGAATTCTATTTATGAGTTTTTGAATCGACGCTGGGCTTTTGGCGTAGACCTTATCTTTCACGTGGCCCCAAAGGAAGAAGTCGCAAGGTGTTACATCACAAGATTGTGATCACCTCTTCGAAAGATAACATGGTCCGGAAACTTTCCCGTAACAGAGCAATGGCTTCGTTGCTTATGTGGCACGTAGCGCCGTCTTGTTGAAAGTAAAGGTTGTCCAGATCAATACCATCCAACTCCGACCATAAAAAATCATTAATCATCTCTCGATAGCGCAATCCATTCACCGTAACTGTTGATTTTCGAAAAAGCAAGGTCCAATGACCCCGCTGGACCATAAACCGCGCCAAACAGTCACACGTTGAGGATGGAGAGGCTTCTCAACAATAACTATTGGGTTTTCCGAGTGCCAGATACGACAATTTTGCTTGTTGCCGTAGCCATCGAGGTTTGTAACACCCAAAAGGAGAAGAGATAGATCCATTGTTTATTATACCGATCGACTTGTAATCACTTTCTGAGTCGATTTAGCTATGTCCGTCTGTCTGTCCGTCTGTCTGTCTGTAGATGTATTCTTGTAATCAAAATACAGGTCGCAATTATGGCCCGATCTTGACGAAACTTTACACATATCTTTTCTTTGGCCCAAGGACGATCCCTGTTTAATTTGGTTAAAATCGGTTCAGATTTGGATATAGCCCTCATATATATGTTACCCCCGATTTGACATGTAAGCGCTGTAAAAACTTTATTTTATATCCGATCAGTATGAAATTCAGCAGAAAGAGGTCTCTTATTATATGAATGAACACTGTTAAATTTGAAAGAAATCGGTTCAGATTTAGATATAGCCCCCATATATACGTTACCCCCGATTTCACATGTAAGCGCCTTAAAAAATTTATTTTATAACCGATCAGTATGAATTTCAGCAGAAAGAGGTCTCTTATTATATGAATGAACACTGTTAAATTTGAAAGAAATCGGTTCAGATTTGGATATAGCCCCCATATATATGTAACCCCCGATTTGACATATAAGCGCTGTAGAAACTGTATTTTATATCCGATCAGTGCGAAATTCGGCAAAAAAGAGTTTTCTTATTACATAAAGGAATACTGCCAAATTCGGAGAAAATCGGTTCAGATTTAGATGTAGCCCCCATATATATGTTACCCCCGATTTGATATGTATGTGCTGTAAAAACTGTATTTTATATCCGATCAGTATGAAGTTTGGCTAAAAAAAATTTCCTATTATATGAATAAACACTGTTAAATTTGGAAGAAATCGGTTCAGATTTAGATATATCCCGCATATATATGTTACCCCCGATTTGACATGTAAGCGCTGTAAAAATGTTATTTTATATCCGATCAGTGCGAAATTCGGCAGAAAGAGGTTTCTTGTTACTCGAAGGAATACTGCCAAATTCGGAGAAAATAGGTTCAGATTTAGATGTAGCCCCATATATATGTTACCACCGATTTGACATGTAAGCGCTGTAGAGCCTGTATTTTATATCCGATCAGTACGAAATTCTACAGAAAGAGGTCTTTTTACATGAATGAGCATTCAGGGAAAATCGGTCCAGATTTATATATAACCTCCATATATATGTTCCTCCTGATTTGGTCTCAACGCGCTATAGAAGTTGTACTTTACTTCCGATCATTAATATTTTCCGGAAAGATGTTTCTCAATTTAGGAACGAATATTGCTTAATTTAGCGATTATCAGCTCAGAATTAGATAATATGTTCCTGCCTACTTACCAATTATTCCAAATTATTATCGCAATGACCTTTATCGCATTGTTAGGGATGTGTAGGGTATTATATAGTCGGCCCCGCCCGACTTTCTGCCTTTCCTTACTGGTTAGTAATGGCGTACTTTCTACTTGTCAAATGTCGAAGAATAAAAGCTTCAAAAGGGACAGCTACCGAAATACCGGGTGATTCAAAATAACACCTCTTGTTGGAAAACCCTGTATTTGTAACTGCTTATAAACATTTTAGCCAAAAATAAACTACATAGGTCGCTATTAATTATTCTGACCAACATGTCAAATTGGGTGTAACATATATATGGGGGCTATATCTAAATCTGAACCGATTTTGACCAATTTCAATAGGGGTCGTTCTTGAGCCAAAAAAGAGCACATTGCTAAATATTATCACAATCGGACCATAAATACGACCTGCACTTTGATTACAAGAATACATGGACAGACAGACAGACGGACATGGCTAAATCGACTCAGAAAGTGATTCCAAGTCGATCGGCATAATAAACGATAGGTCTATCTCTTCTCCTTTTGGGCGCTACAAACAAATGCACAAAGTCATATCACCCTGAACCACAGTGTGGTGTAGGGTATAATAACTAAATTTTGTCCTTTTCGCTTTACGAAAATTCCGTAAAAGCTTATTTAAGGAGAAATTTCCATTTTAGCGTTTGCAAAGGAAATTTAAACTGTTGGCCAAAAATACAAATATGTAATGCTAAATTTCGTCCTTTGGGATCTACGGCAATTACAATATGCAACAATTTTTTTTTGGTTTCCGAGATCTAATAACTTTTCTTTTTTCAGATACTGTTTTATGAAAAGCAAAAACAATTTTTTAGTTAAGGTGTTTTTTTTTGTTAAATTCCAATTTTCTTGGTTGGACCTTAAACATTGAACCATAGTTTTTGAAGTATAATATAGAACCGCCATATGCCTTAAATTAGAAAAATCAATAACTGCCGTTAAAACCACAATTAGAAAAAATTAAATTTTTTTAAAAATGGTCCATCTGTATGGGAGTTCCCATAAGGGAAGTGATAATAACGTCCATTTTTCACAGGACTCTAGGTACTGTAAAAGCATTGGACATTTTAAACAACTGTATAGACTGGAATCAAAAATTTCAAATATTTGTATGAACTGATATTAAAGGTATAAGTAGTTAAATTTTGGTGGAAAATGGTCCATTTGTGTGGGAAGTACCAACATGGGCCTGGCAGCTTCGCCCATTTTCCTCAAGACAATAGCGACTAATAAACTAATACTATGTGTGGAGTTTTAAGTAAATTCGAGTAAGTAGTATATCCTCGTAGACATCCTCGTCACTGTAAAGTGACTATATAAACAACTGTGCGCTATATGTTGACCAGTGTTATGACCATGTAAGATGCATACGTTCAAAAAATTCACACCAATCGCTAGAGCGGATCTAGTTTCCTCATCATAATCAACATCATCATCGTACGATGTTGTGTTGCAAAGTTCCACTTGTTGCTACAAATTCAAATTAATTATTTACATCTAAAGAATGTAAAACAAAATGCTATTAAAATTCTTTAGAAATCGAGTCTAGTTTCGCATTTGGTGCAAATGCTTGTTGTTGCTTCATGGTAATTATTCACTCCAACAAACAGCCGCAGAGATAGTGATAGAGGCGGTTTCATTGGTATTCACACTTTTTGTTGGTTGTTGGTGCGAGTCTTTGGTTGCTTTGGGAATTCGATTGGTTTCGTAGGAGGAGGAGGTTCCACTTTGTTGGCGTCGCGCAGCCCCCAGTCAACGGGTGTGGTGATGTTGCAATAAATACACTTTTTTACCGGCAAACATTTGCATTTAATGCAAATGCAGAAATTAAAGAGACACCGTTAAATGTTCTCCTCAAATATGACAATTTGTATTCATACGATAGTTATTGTATGATTTTAAAATGATTTGTATGAACCGGAGTAGTATATACAATAGAGTGCCTCTGGGAAAGGTCTTAACAAAAATTTCTAAATTTTGAAAAATATTTATGTACATTCTAAAAAATTGTTTGCAAAGGGACCCTAACTGAATATCTTGCAACTTTAATCACAGAGACCAAACACATTTAAAATTCGATACATTGCAGTATTTTTTAAGTGTTTTCCTTTCATCTCAAACAAATTGACAAATGCGTTCGAAAATAATTTCTCTATAAATTCTGTAACAATCATTTAAAGATTTAAAAAAATAATTTATCAATGACAATTAGCTAAATTTGTCCATACCTTCAGGCATCTATGTATCACCCAATATACGAAATTTCATATTCTTGTTCTTCTTCATTTGTCACAACATCTGTTACAGAATTAAAATTGTCATTTCATTTATTTTTTCATTTTTTAATATTGATTGAACGCAAATAATGTACATATTCTGCATTGTCACATCATAATAATAATCGTTTCTATTTGCGGTGTAATCCATCTTAATACTTTGCACATTTTATTATTTGTTTTTCTTTTGTTTACAACAATGAGTTTATTTATTACTTCGTGATATACCAGAAATGTTTGTTTGCTTCACAAGTGTGAGAATTGTTACTTAATGTCAATCAATTTATTTGTGATTGAGATTGATTGATGGGTTGAACATGATTTTTTTTGGGGCCAAATATGTTCATATTGGCAGTATGTATAAAAACTGTTTGTCATTGTTATTTGAGAATTTTTGTTGAGTTCTTTCAAATTGGTCTTAATGTCTGAATTGTAAACATATTTAAATAAAAAATAAGGAAAAAACGGGCATTATAATACATGATGACAAGCAAAAAAGTTAAAGGAATGCTGCACTGGGAAAAACAAAAAACAAATTAAAGGTTCAAATAATCACATAAAAAATAACAAGTAGTTGCTCACTTTTTGATAAATGTAATATGGAATTCGGTTCTTCGTGGAAGAAATACCAAAGCGTGGGGCAAATTCTGATCAATCTCTATCAGACTTAAGACATTGATCTAAATTTTTAATAAAAGTTATTTTCGCCAAATGACGCATTATGAAGGAGATATTCCCATTTAAAGATTTACTTTAATTACAAATTTCGGCTATAAATAAATTATAACAAAATTTGGTAATAATACCAAGTAGGTATATCTACATATGGGTCAGAATATTTAATATCGACCAATGTAGTTTATTTTTGGCTAGAATGTTTATAAGCAGCTACAAATGGGTAAAATAAGATCTCGCTATCATTTTTTTTAAACAAATTTTATGTGCATTTTAATTTTTGAATCAAAGAAAGTAATGCTAATGCAATTTTTGGATCCTTTTAGGATGTACACAAAATTATTATTTAATTTTTCAAAGTGAACTTTTTGGTCTTGCCGTGAGTTGAACCTGGGCCTCCTAGCGTTGCAATAGCATAACATAGCATGTTGACGTGCACGGCCATTAACGAGTTCGAATTACCTCGTTCTGAGATGAGATTACCCCTCTGAGTATGAGTACTTTTTAGCTAACTTGTGAAAAATTGGATCTTATTCACTGCTTTGGATGCTCTCTTTATCTAGCAGTAAATAAATTGGGGTGTCCGGGTTCAAATTCTGCAACGGTTGTATAACTATTGTATTAAAATTTTATGTTTCTTTTTATATTTTTCTAATGTATTTAAATTAAAATAAAATATATTTAATAATATATTTTTATATATTTCACAAAATATGAATATATACAACTGTTGCAAAATAACATATTTGAAAATAAAACCAGTAAGGAAAGATAGAAAGTCGGGCGGGGCCGACTATATTATATATAATACCCTACACCTCCCTAACAATGCAAAAATGTGCATTGCGATAATACCCTGTACCACAGTGCGGTGTACGGTATAAAATTGCACTAACTTCATCTTTGGAAGCACTTTATATGTGATTCCGTACAAGTACTTAAATATTTTTTGCTGGGATGTTTGGGAACATCAATAAAAAATGTTTGAGAGCAAAATATAACTGAAATATATTTTTATGCAAGTATACATATCGACTAAAATTCTTTGAATATATCTTTATAAATATAATTTTTTCGTAGTTCCAGAGCAAATTGTCTTGAAAACGAAAAAAAAAAAAACTTAAAATTCTTCTTTTTTACTTAGAAGCAATTTTAATTTTACCAAAAATGTTCTCTATTAGATTAAATGCGTTTTCAAGCTCGAGGTCTTCCTGAAAATTTACTACGGAAGCGATTTTTGCCATAGAGTTAAAAAATCTTTTGGTTTTCTGAAATTGCCCTTGATTAACCATTAAAACTGGTGGTGTACGGTGTAACCATCTTATTTAAAGTATCCTATAAATGCTGTAGTGCAATATTCCCAACAAAAGAATCTGCTCTGCAAAAGTCCTTACAATAGCTTTTTAATTGAGGAAACAAATTGTTGGACAATGACAAGGGAAATACGCAATTCATTCAGGTGTTAATGAATAATGGCTCTCCATCCAGCAAAGATGAATAATAAATACTTCATTGCCTTTAGTCCAGAACACGTAATTGATTGGAAAGCATTTCTGGCATCTGCCCTCCATTGTGTGATGTTGACAACGGTGGCTGGATAATAAACTACTGAATATATGATTTCAGTATTTTCCCATATCAAATAATAACAAAAATTTAATATCATTTTGAGATTAACATAAAGCTTTTATTAACCTGGCCTTTCAGTTGTTTGTGTGCGCAAGCGCATTTACCACTACTTTGTGGTGCTTAATTTACCATTTGTGTGCTTTAAATGCGTCCAATAAAAATGCGATAAAATCACAGTTAATCGCATGACTTTGAATATGACTTTTTATGAAATTTACATAAAAATCAGAGGACACACACTTTCACCATTACATACAATGATTATAGCGCTGCTGACGTTGGTTTGAAAGTCGATATGATATGACTTAATAAGATCAAAAATTTTTATTCAATTTTCAGCTGTTTGGAGCTCGGAAAGCAGAAATGTGTGATGGAAGGTGTTGTCACCAATAATTCTCAAACTGTGTTCCAAACGGAACAACACACTCAAACACTCGACATCTGAACTCAACGGGGTGCACATGTGGAAATTTATGAATTATTCGCTATTAACATGCAACACTCCGTTTCGTCTGTCGGAGCTAGAGCTGGAGCTGGTGCTGGAGCTGGCGGTGGTACTTATTAACATGTCACTCATGTCATTATTCAGTCTTTAAGTAATTTTTTAATTGTATTCTATTTTTCATGTTACATACCTACATATGTATGTTACAAATATATTTTACATGTAATGTATTTAACATTAGATTGGAAAACATTTAAATGCGGATCCTACAAAGCATTTATTAGTAATATTCATAACGCTTCGGGATTTAAAAAATATTAAAAATATTTTTTTTTGATTTTACAAAAAATTTCTGTTTGTAAAAGCATTAATAGATTTTCACAAAGACATAGTTAATGTAACCCAATTTGGATGTAAGTAAAAAAAGTAAAAACGGGCGGATCCAGCTACTAACATAATAACCTAAAATTTTAAGTTTTAAATGTTTTTAGGATGTACAGGGGTTTCCAACAAGAGGTGTTATTTTGAATTACCCGGTATTTCGGTAGCTGTCACTTTTGAAGCTTTTATTCTTTGACATTTAACAAGTAGAAACTATGCCATTACTAAAAATGGAACGATACAAAACGAAAAAAAAACGATCGAACAAAAAAACGATACGAAAGATACAAAATCATCTTGACTGATGAGGCCCATTTCCACCTCGGTGACTACGTCAACAAGCAAAATTGTCGCATCTGGGGCTCGGAAAACCCAAGAGTTATTGTTGAGAAGCCACTCCATCCACAACGTGTGACTGTTTGGTGCGGTTTATGGTCCGGCGGGGTTAATGGACCTTACTTTTTCGTAAATGAGGTTTGATCAACAGTTACGGTGAATGGATTGCGCTACCGAGAGATGATTAATGATTTTTTATGGTCGGAGTTGGATGGTATTGATCTGGAAAACGTTTACTTTCAACAAGACGGCGCTACGTTACTATCATTTCTAAACCGCTAGTCTGATAGCTGACAGATTTATTTCAGTGACAGTTCATTTTATTGTTTACAAGCTTACAAAAGCATTTTGATCTATTGCATTCAGAAAAAAAGTTATTCGTGATGGAATTCAAGCGTGATAGTGTGATTGCTTTATATTTGGGTGGAAAAACACAAGTGGCTATCGTTAGAGCCCTCCAGCATTTAAATGTGAATAAATCTTTTGTTTCTCGTACCATTGCTCGTTACCGTGATACTGGCAGAGTTGCATCGCGTCCAAAAAGTGGACGAAAAATAACGGTAACAACACCAGAAATGATCCGAAAAGTGAAGGCCAGATTTGATGGAAATCCACGCCGCAGGGGTAGAAAAATTGCTCGTGAGCTGAACATATCGCGAGAATGGATACAACACATATTAAAAAATGAGCTTGGACTAAAGCCATTGAAGTTCCAAAAAGTGCAAGAGCTCACCGATGCACAAAAAAAGTTAGACTGGAAAGAGCCAATGAGTTGCTTTGCTTGCATGAAAGTGGCCAGTGGCCGAATTTGGTTTTCTCCGATGAGAAGCCATTCCAAATTGAGCAGTTTGTGAACAACAAAAAGTTCGGGTTTACTTGCCAAAGAGGTCATCTGAAAATGTACACCTTCGATTGGCCACTAGAACTCAAGCGCCGCCGATTTCACTCTAGCGCCGCTCTGGAGATTTCTTGTGATGGTCGCCTGAGAGTGTGGCCAAACTATGCCCACTTCCTCTCACGTATTTCGAGAGCGATAGGCCTGCTTTTTGTTACACACCACAGATTCTAATTAAATATCCAATTAGGCCAATATATACGAATTATGCACGCTGAAAAAAATCGTTTCTGTAGTATATTGTCCCAAACATATTCGGCTTGAAACATATATATGTTTAGGGTACACTCTAAACATATAATATTGGGTACACACAAAAAGTATATATTTGGGAAAATATTATTCTAAACAAATCTTTGTTTACATCCCAATATGTTTTTATTTGAGACTATTATTTCCGAAACAAATATTTATTTGCACTTAAGAATTCAGAAAATTCGTTAGTTGAGTTAAATTTTTTACTAATTCAAAGTTTTTTTTAGAAATTTTTAATGTTCGTAAAAATATAAATAAAAATAATTGAAATCGTATAATCATGAATCAAAATAAATTACTAAGAGGATTGACAAAAAATGATGACTTGGAATGCTAACTCAAAAATTTGAAATGATTGATTTAAACAGAAGTAAATGCTGCATACGGTATTGTAACTGGGAGGTACAATTCGAAACTAAGGAAAAATTTAAACTGAAATTCTAAAAAGTCAGCAGAAGTTTTGAAAATCTTTTTTTGATTTTCAAATAAAATTTATTTGCTCAGAAATATATAATATTTAAAAAAGTGTCATACAAATATATTTCATTTCGATTCAAACATATGAAAAGAGTCTATTTTTCCCCGTATGTATTTGTCTTTTTTCGTTTTTAGGATATAGTGAAGTTTTATGTTTTTTAAAATTTACAAAATTGCAGGTTGTTAATTGGTAACGCTTGGAGCACCAATTAGGCCAATATATAAGAATTATGTAGTTGTCTTTTTTTCTTATTTAGGATGTAGTGAAGTTTTATGTTATTAAAAAATTAAAAAATTGCAGGATTGTTAATTGGTAACACTTGGATCATCCGATTTGTTACGGGCCAAACTTATAACACATCGAAGGAGTGTCCTAAGACCTCAAGTATGTTCGGCGGAAATTCGTTTGGGTCATTACACACTCACTTTAGTGTGACGTGAGTATATATCATTTGCTACGGACCAAAAGTGTAACACATCGAAGGAGTGACTTAATATCCCAAGTATGTTTTGCGAAAATCCGTTTTGGGCCACTTTAAGTCACTTGAGCAATGTCCGTCCGTCTGTAACCGAGTAACCGATTGACTTAACATTTGGTACGTTGTTATATTTATCCCCTCACCTTACAGTGAGGAGGGTATATATCATTTGCTACACGGGGGCAAATCGACATTTTTGATATGTTTGAATTGAAAGTAAATAAATTTGGAAACGAATTTTTTAAATATTATATATTTGTTAACAAATAAATTTCATTTGAAAATCCAAAAAAATTGTTTGGAACGCATATATTAATATATTGTAACATAATATATTCGCAAACTTACATTCATAAATAAAATATATGTTTACACATAAACAAATTTATTGTTTAAGAAGTTTTCCAAATATATTTTTTTAAAAAGATTTTTAAAACTTTGCTGAATTTTTCGAATTTTAGTTAGTTTTTCCTAGATTTCGTGTTAAACTTTATAATTAAAAATATCTTTTGCATTAATTTTGCAACTCATCACTTCAATCCATCAATGCAATGTATAGTTACAAACGATTATACACGCTGGAAAAAAATCGATTCTGTAGTATATTGCCCCAAACATATTCGGCTTGAAACATATATATGTTTAGGGTACACTCTAAACATATAATATTTGGTACACACAAAAATTGTGTATTTGGGAAGATGTTGTTCTAAACAAATATTTATTTACATCCCAATGCGACTGTTATTTCCGAAACAAATATTTATTTGCATTTAAGTATTCATAAAATACATAAATTGTGTTAAATTTTTCAGTAGATGTTAAATTTTTAGAAATTTTTAATGTTCGTAAAAATAATAAATAATAATAATTGAAATCGTATAATCTTGGATCAATATAAAGTACTTAGAGGATTAACAACTAATGATGGCTTGGGATACTTAGAACTTTGAAATGATTGATTTAAAACAGAAGTTAATGCTGCATATGGGAGGTACATTTCGAATCCAAGGAAAAATTAAAACTGAAATTCGAAAAAGTCAGCAAAAGTTTTGGAAATTTTTTTTAAATAAAATTAATTTGGAAACATCCCTAAATAATAATTTTAGTTGTATTTAAACACATATTTTATTTGACAAAATTAGTTTGCAAATATAATTTGTTGTAATATATTAATATATGCTTTCCAAATATATTTTATTGATTTTCAAATAAAATTTATTTGCTAAGAAATATATAATATTTGAAAATTTGTGTTCCCAATATATTTTCTTTCGATTCAAATATATCAATAAAGGCGATTTTGCCCCGTGTACGATTTATGTTTTAATTGAATTTTACAAACTTATACAATTTATACAAAAATTGCACTTTGAACTTCTGAAAAACAGAAAACTTGTCTTTAAATTAAGGCAAAGATAAATTGCCAAAATACTTAATTACAAATTAATCCTTGTTTCGGAAATATTAGTTCCAAATAAAAAAATATTAGAATGGGAACATATTTTTGTTTAAAACAATATCCTCCCGGACATATAATATTTGTGTGTGTCAAATATTATTTATTTGGAGTGTACCCTAAACATATGTATATTTCAAGCAGAAAATGTTTGGGACAATATATTACAGAGACGATATTTTTTCAGCGTGTACGAACCAAAAGTGTAACACATGGAAGGAGTGACCTAAGACCTCAAGTATGTTTGGTGGACATTTGATTTGGGCCATTTTAAGTCATTTGAGCAATGTCCGTCCGTCCGTCTGTCAGCATATTGGTGCACTTATTCTAGTACCTCCCCCACAAAGTGCTCAAATCTTCTGAAATTCCACACAAAGTATTAGTTTGTTAGTCGCTACCATCTTAAACAACGAATTTTTCACACCCATTTTGGTACCTCCCACACGTATGTATCATTTTGCACCAAAACTTAGCTTGTAACTTTAATACCTGTGCATAAAATTACTTGAAATTTTGTACAGAGAAAATTTTTTTGTAGTGCTTACAGTCCGGTAGAAAATGGGCATTAGTACCTCCCATTTTGCACCAAAAGGTAACAGCTTATAACTTTAATACAAGTGCATAAAAATACTTGAAATTGTGTACTGTATAATGGTGTTATAGTGCCTACAGTTCAGTGAAAAATGGACGTTATTTCCCCGCTTCTTTTGGTACTTACCACACAAATCGACCATTCTGGACCAAAGGTAATCTATGTATATCTATATATATAAAAACATGTAAGAAAGTTTCAGTCGGGTAAACCGACTAAGGTATACCCTCACTTTGTGAGTAATGTAATACGGGAGGTACCAGAAGGTTTTTAACAAATACACCTATTTTTATACCCTCACTTTAGTGTGACGAGGGTATATATCATTTGCTACGAAAAAAAGTGTAACACATCGAAGGAGTGATCTAAGACCCTAAGTATGTTCGGCGGATATTCGTTTTGGGTCATTTTAAGACGAATGATCAATGTCCGTCCGTCTGTCTGTCTGTCTGTCTGTCTGTCTGTGTGTCTGCTGGCTGGTGCGCACGATAACTCTCGAAAGAAGTAACCGATTGACTTCAAATTTGGTACGTGGTAATATTTTTTTCTATCTCCGGCTAAGTTCGAAGATGGGCCATATTGGTCCACTCCTTCTAGTACCTCCCCCACAAAGTGTTAAAATGTTGTGAAATATTGAATCTTTAATAACTGCTATACTACTTATTCGAATCTTCTGAAATTCCACACATAGCATTAGTTTATTAGTCGCTATCAACTCGAGAAAAATGGGCCATGTTGCTACGCCCCTTTTGGTACCTCCCACACAAATGCACCATTTTGCACCAAAAGTTAACAGCCTATAACATTAATACCAGTGCATAAAAATACTTGAAATTTTGTACAGTGTAATGCTTTCATAGTGCCTACAGTCCAGTGAAAAATGGGTGTCATATTCACGTCCCTTTTGGTACCTCTTACACAAAGGTACCATTTTGCACAAAAAGTTAAGAGCTCACAGCATGAGTACCAATGCACGAAAATGCAACAACATTTTGCACAGTGTAACGCTTTTGAAGTCCCTATAGCCCTGTAAAAAAATGGCCGTTATCACCACGCCCCTTTTTGTACCTCCCACACAAAATGGCCAAATCATACCAAAATGTAATATTTCATAACGTTAATATACCAGTGCAAAAAACGTTTATAATTCGGCGCAGTGTAATGTATTTAAAGAATCTACTATTCAGCGAAAAATAGGTGTATTTGTTAAAAACATTCTGGTACCTCCCATACAAATTGACAGAATAATTCGTTTAATATTCCATATTACATTACTCACAAAGTGAGGGTATACCTTAGTCGGTTTACCCGACTGAAACTTTCTTACTTGTTTTATAAGCGTTTCTTTGCACTGGCATATTAACGTTATGAGATATTAAATTTTGGTATGATTTGGCCATTTTGTGTGGGAGGTACAAAAGGGGCGTGGTGATAACGGCCATTTTTTACAGGGCTATAGGCACTTCAAAAGCGTTACACTGTGCAAAATGTTGTTGCATTTTCGTGCATTGGTACTCATGCTGTGAGCTCTTAACTTTTTGTGCAAAACGGTACCTTTGTGTGAGAGGTACAAAAAGGGGCGTGGCAATAGCGTCCATTTTTCATAGGGTTATAGCCACTTTTAAAGCATTACACTGCCAAAGTGTAAAATGTCAAGTATTTTTATACACTGGTATTAATGTTATAAGCTGTCAACTTTTGGTGCAAAATGGTACCTGTGTGTGGTAGGTACCAAAAGGGGCGTTAATATAACACCCATTTTGCACTGGACTGTAAGCACTATAAAAGCATTACACTGCACAAAATTTCAAGTATTTTTATACACTGGTATTAATGTTAAAAGCTGTTAAATTTTGGGGCAAAATGGTGCATTTGTGTGGGAGGTACCAAAAGGGGCGTAGCAACTTGGCCCATTTTTCTCGAGTTGATAGCGACTAATAAACTAATACTATGTGTGGAATTTCAGAAGATTCGGATAAGTAGTACAGCAGTTATTAAAGTTTCAATATTTCACAACATTTTAACACTTTGTGAGGGAGGTACTAGAAGGAGTGGACCAATATGGTCCATCTTCGAACTTAGCCGGAGATAGATAAAAATATTACCACGTACCAAATTTGAAGTCAATCGGTTACTCCTTTCGAGAGTTATCGTGCGCACCAGCCAGCAGACAGACAGACAGACGGACGGACATTGCTCAATCGACATAAAATAACCCAAAACGAATATCCGCCGAACATACTTAGGGTCTTAGATCACTCCTTCGATGTGTTACACTTTTGATTCGTAGCAAATGATATATACCCTCGTCACACTAAAGTGAGGGTATAATGAAATGGTGTTCGTTGGTACGCGATGGACTCGAAAACGGCTGAACAGATGTTGCTGAATTTTTGCATGAGAATATCTTTTGGTGTGTGGAACGTTCGTAGCTATATTCGGTTTTGATTGGAGAAAGGGGCGTGGCACCGCCTATACAACGTGAAATTTAAAAGTGGAATATCTTGTGGAATAGTGGAATATACACGAAATTCGATATGTGTGACCTTGGTACAAATACACATCATGGAGCCAAAAACCGGTGTGATAGTAACAGTGGGCGTGGCACCGCCCATACAACCAAAAATTCAAATATGAAATATTTCGAATACTATTGGAGCAAAATTCTCGAAATTGGGTATGTGTGACCTTGGTGCCATTACGCGTTATGTAGCTGAAAACTGGGGTCAAATGCTATATTACGAGTATTATTGCTGTAAAAGTCTCCAAATTTGGTATTTGTGACATTGTTACCAGTATGCGTGATGGAACGATAAACTGGGGTGACAGTTATAGTGGGTGTGGCACCGCCTACACAACCTGAAATGTACAAATAATATATTTTGAGTACTATTGCAGTAAGATCGGCGATATTTAATATTTGTGCCTTGGTAGCAGTGCGCGTGTTGGAGCCAAAAAACAGGTGTGATTGTTACAGTAGGCGTGGTACCACCCACACTCCCAGAAATTCACAAGTCCAATATTTTGATTGCTATTGGACAAAAATTCTCGAAATTTGGTATGTGGAACCAGATAGAGTGCTGGAGCAAGACTCTGGCTTTATAGTAACAGTGGGCGTGGCACCGCCACACAACCTGTGAAACTTGACATCTGAATATATAATGTTTCCTGCACTATTGCAGCTAGCCTGTAAAAATGGGTGTGTAACCTTCGAACCACAACCAATGATTGTACCAAAAACTGGCATCGTATTAACAGTGGGTACACCTACACAACCTGACATTTCAAAATTCAATATTTCGATCACTACATCAGCCATGATTTCGAAGTTTGGCTGTCTGGCCTTGGTACCAGTAGGGGCGATGGAGCTACAAACAGGAACGATGGAAACAATTGGCTGTCATGCCATATAAATAAACCAGTAAGGAAAGGCTAAAGTCGGGCGACTATATAATACCCTACACCACTCTCGTAATATTGAATAACTCTGATATATAAATTTTGTAATTCATGTATAAATTGTGTACATAAATTTAGTTTTGAGACATTTTATACTTAAATAATACCCTGTACCACAGTGTGGTGTAGGGTATAAAAACGATTGGATCTAAAGAGCCAAATCGGACGAAACATATATATGGGAGCAAATTCGGCAATGTTGGTTCATGGATCAAGAAACTCTACCATTCTAAATTTCAAAACGATTGGATGTAAAATATAGCTTCTATAGAACTAAAGGGCAAAATCGGACGAAACATATATATGGGAGCTATAGCTAAATCTTAACCGATTTTCTTCAAATTCGGTAGTGTTGGTTCATGGATCAAGAAACTCTACCATTCTAAATTTCAAAATGATTGGATGTAAAATAGAGCTTCTAAAGGACTAAAGAGCAAAATCGGACGAAACATATATATGGGAGCTATAGCTAAATCTTAACCGATTTTCTTCAAATTGGCCAATGTTGGTTCATGGATCAAGAAACTCTACCATTCTAAATTTCAAAACGATTGGATGTAAAATACAGCTTTTATAGGACTAAAGGGCCAAATCGGACGAAACATATATATGGGAGCTATAGCTAAATCTAAACCGATTTTCTTAAAATTCGGCAATGTTGGTTCATGGTTCAAGAAACTCTTCCATTCTAAATTTCAAAACGATTGGATGTAAAATACAGCTTCTATAAGACTAAAGGGCCAAATCGGACGAAAGATATATATGGGAGCTATATCTAAATCGGAACCGATTTCAACCAAATGCAATAGCGATCTTAACAGCTGCGAAATACTCTAAACTGCAAAATTTCAGAACGATCGGAGTGAAATTGCGACCTGTAGTCGACGAACAACTTTACATGGACAGACGGACGGACGGACGGACAGACTTAAATCGACTTAGCTAGTGATTCTGAGTCGATCGGTATACTTTAAGGTGGGTCTAGCTGTGTTATTTTCAGGTGTTACAAACATCTGCCGTGTAACAAACTTATAATACCCTGTACCACAGTGTGGTGTAGGGTATAAAAATGTAGAACGCAATATTTGAAATAGTATTGCGGCGATATCTTGGCAAAAGAGAGTGATAAGGGCGTGGCACCGCCCACACAACCCGAGATGTGAAGTTGAATAATTTCCAATATCATTGCAGGACAGTGTAGAAAATTTGCATGAAAATAGTGTCGATGGACAAAGTACTCAAAACGAAATATAGAGAGGCGTTGCACTCATCGTCTTGAAGTTTATAGTGGATGCTGTTGATAGCACTCTACGGAATCTCTACGAAAGCTGATCAGTGGAAGTATCTGTGCATACGACACGCTTGCTGAAAACGAAATAACTGGAGACCATTACTCACTCAACAAAATTGGGAGATATCGGATTAGAGGGCGTGACTACGCGCATGCGGCATCGTTATAGAAAAAATAAATACTGATAGAACTATTGCACTAATTGGTATGACTGTATTTCACAGCAATATATATGCCCCAACAGAGAATGAGCGACGTAGCCTACCAAGGTGATTTGGCGGGTATTGCACTACCCGAAATTTGTGCATTTAAGTGCAATATGGATGACCCGAAAACACCTCCGTATATCAAGAGTGTCAACATATCATATGGTTCTATAGCGTGATCCATTTTGATTTCCCTACTTTTTTAAAGAAAAAACACAGACAATTCAAATTGGATGGGGAATGTTTATTATCATTTGAAAGAACATTCTTTGGCATTTATTTTTTTAAGATTATGTCTATCAAATGTTGGCCGCGGCTACGTCTCAGATGGTCCATCCGTTGAGTCCAATTTTCGATGACTCGTTCGAGCATTTCGACTGGTAACTGGCGAATGACACGCGTGATGTTTTGCTCCTGAATCGAAGGGTTTGTCCGCATAAACTTTAGACTTTACATATCCCCACAGGAAAAAGTCTAACGGTGTGATACCACACGATCTTGGTGGCAAATCGACCGGCCCAAAAAGTGAAATTATCTGCTCACCGAAGTGTTCTCTCAATAAATCCATTGATTGATGCGATGTGTGGGAAGTGGCGCCGTCTTGTTGAAACCAAATGTCGCCGAGAGCACGAGCTTCAAGTTCAGGCGTCAAATAGTCGGTTATCATGGCACGATAACGGTCGCCATTGACGGTTACGTTCTCACCGGCATCATTTTTGAAGAAATATGGACCGATGATTCCACCGACCCACAAACCACACCAAACCGTTGTTTTTTCTGGATGAAGTGGCAGCTCTCCAATCTCCTCGGGTTGCTCTTCGTCCCAAATGCAGCAATTTAGCTTGTTACATACCCATTGAGCCAAAAATGAGCCTCATCGCTGAACAAAATTTGGCTCGAAAAATTCTGATCTTCTTGGAACTTTTCAAGAGCCCATAGAGCGAAGCAATGTCGCTTGAAAAGGTCGGGCGGCTTCAGTTCTTGCACAAGTTGTATTTTGTATGATTTCAATGTAGGATCTCGACGAACGGCGCCGAATGGACTCTCCACGGTCTTCGTGTACACTCTCAGCTACGGCCGCTATATTTTCTTCACTGCGTGCTGGACGTAGTCTATTCGGTCGAATATTATCCAATAATGAATGCTGGGTCTCAAGATGGGTGATGGTGTTGCGAATAGTACGCTCAGTAGGCCGATTATGTTGACCATAAGTTGAGCGATGTGCACTACCTAACAAAAATAACATGACAGCAGACACGACTCACACGTGATCTGTCAAAAAAAGGCTATTGAAAAAAGTATCTCTACTTGGATCACCCGTTATTTCAATGAAACGCACTTTGAGGGCAGCGAAGCGCACCGGGTCATCTAGTAACTTATAACTTTAACTCCAATACATACTTTAAAATTATTATATTGATAATAATTTCATTAAAACAAAAAATAAATATATTTACGAATATTTTTGGGGACTGGAGGTGGGGGGATTCGTGAGTTTAAGGTTTCTTACTTATTATTTTATATTATACATATTATTGTATTATTATATCATATTAAGAAAAATAGACGAATTTGTTTCGCCCCTTTTGGTACCTCCCACACAAATGGATCATGTTGTACAAATTAGGGATGTAACGAAAGTGACTTTAGCGAAAGCGAATATTGAAATATATTTCTTGCGAATGCGAATAGTGAAATATGCATGTTTGCGAAAGCGAATGCGAAGAACAGTTTGGTACCAACAAATTTAAGAAACTGAATTGATGCTTTCCAGGATACTCAAGTATTAGGAATGTTTTCCATAGTTTTAACTCCTGTTATCACAATATCTTCAAATTGTGTGAAGGGAATAAGGAGATATTACACTTTTAACAAATGGAAGCGAATACTGAACTATATTTTTGCGAAAGCGAATAATCCAAAGATGGTTTTTGCGAATGCGAAAGCGAATGTTAAAATGATGCGAATATTGGTTACATCCCTGGTACAAATAGTTAACAGCTTATAGAGTGAGTGTAATGTTTTGAAATAACTATAGCCCTGAGATAAATTGGCGTTATCACCACGCCCCTTTTGGTACCACCCACACAAAATGGTCAAATCATACCAAAATTTAATATATCATAACGTCACTGTATATATCAGTGCAGATACTTAAATGCTTAAAATTCTGTACAGCGCAATGTATTGCAGGTACGAGGTCGGTTCCAGAAATAGCCGATCTATCATATAGAAAAAAAATACTTTCGCTAAAAATGATATTCTTCTAAAACATGGTTTGAATTTTCAAGGTGCCACGTTGTTGTTTTTTTTAGCACTCAGATGTAAACGACCGATATGTAATGCAATACTTTCATTCGATAGGTTTCAGTCCACCCAATATTAAAATTGGACACTGACCAATTGAGGTGTCCACGCCAGATCAGTCGAAGGTTTGTGAGCTAGCATTTGAAAAAGTACCGTACATCACATATTGACGTAAACTGTGATGATCAGAAAACTGTGTGCAAGATGGGTGCCGCGTTTGCTCACAATAGAATAAAAGGGGATACAATTACGCGAAATATTGATTCTACCCTTACTACTTATTCGAATCTTCTGAAACTGCATGTGTAGTATTAGTTTATTAACGCTATCACCTTGAGAAAAATAGGTGAATTGCCATGCCCCTTTTGGTACCTCCCACACAAATAGGCCAAAATGTTAAATGTTAACAGCTTATAAGTTTTTACCAGGGCATAGAAATACTTCAAGTTTTGTACAACGTAATGCCTTTATAATACTTACAAGCCGGGGAAAAATGGGTGATATAAATTTAGTAGTCTTTATTAATGGGGGAATAGATTTGTCTCTGCCAATTTTTACCTCCAGCTGGTGTAAAATACGACTTCTATAGCCCTTAGAATCCAAATCGGAGGAACATATATATGGGCGCTGTATATAAATCTGAACCGGTGTTCACTAATTTCAATGGGCTAAGAAAGTGCGTTGTGCTAAATGTTAGCACAGTAACCATTAAACACTAGAACATTTATTTACGAGGGAGGCTTTTTGTCACAAAACTATGTACAAATAATCGTAATTTTTCACGGCGTTAATGAATTTAGCAATCCCCCCTAACGTACGTGTAGGTGTAAATATTCATTTCATTTAAATTTGAATCATAAATCCTTGTTTATAACATTCTAAATTTGATTATTTAATTAACATATTTGCACATCAGAGGGGTTTAAAAAAAATTTGTGGTAATACTATACTCATAATATGTGAAAATAGTTAGTATTCGATAAAACTTGCATTAGACCTCGCATTCAATTCACTTTATGTTAACAAAAAAAAAAATCAATATTTAATACGGGCGTATGAATATGAATACAAATCAAATTCCATATGATTTATTAGATGAAACACAATTGCTCGGAACCAACCAGGGAGTAATTATCAATTTGTCCGCGGTTTCCATTTGGCCGTTATTTTTTTTCGTCGCCCCAGTGACGATATTCAACCATTTGACCAATAAATTAGAGCGGAGATTAATGGTGACATTTTAAATGGTCAATGTGGTAATTGATCCGCTATTAGGTGCTATGGTTTTTATACAATGTATGGTGTAAAATTTATGTGTAGTTTTTAAAATTCATATTTTTCCATCTTTTAAATTGACAAGCTATTGGTTATTGTGGTAAGGGTGGTTATGCCACAGAAAAAAACTGCAATAAATAGTAGTTGCTATGCCGCAGCAATTACCAATTAGATGGGGAGGTTGAATACAAAAGTGGCCATTAAAGTGTCACATTGATTGGAAGATGGATGTTGAATAACCATTTAAAAGAATGAATAAATGCGAATGTTTTTAAATTAATTAATAGCAGCGATATAGTCTGTGTAATAACTAGAACATTATTCGGGAATTGAAATTTTGTTTTAATCTCATTGAAATGTTGCAAAATTTCTGACGAATTAAATAGGTATCTTAGGCAAGTGAATTTGAATCTATTTTGTGTTCGCGATTCTACAAAAGGTGAAGAAATGATATTATTTCCCAAAACATAGTCATTGCGAAAGAATTCTAACATACCAAATTGGAATATGTTGATATATTTACTTGGGAATAACCGAACTAGACAAATACCCTAATTTTTATTGAACAATTAAAATCAGATGGTATGGATACGTATTATTTTAGAATTAGAACCGATTTATTTCAAAGTTAGTAGCATCTATTCGTAGGTCGGGGGACAAAAATATGAGTCGGTCCAAAAATTAGCCGACTTGACATAAGAAGACAACCTTCTACAACATATGTTTTAAGTTTCAAGGCGCGTTGTTTAGTTATTTTTTGAGTGCTCTAAAGTAGACGATATGTAATACTATACTTTCATGTGATTGGTCTTAGTCCAACCAATATAAAAACCGGGCTAGATTCTACTTTGGCGGAGTCTGCTCCTTCGTTTACAAATATAAAATATTAGGATTTACATGGGGACGATAAGCCACATGCTAAGGAGTAGATGGATAAATTGCGGGTCCCACGACATAAAAATAAGATATAGAGTAGCACAGGGAACACCACAGGGCGATATTATTATCACCACTCCTGTGGGTCACTACTATAAATAGTCTTCTAAGGATACTAACGGATGAAGGACTTAAACCAGTCTGTTACGCAGACGATGTTATAATACTTCTGAGGGGGAAGAATCCTAATCAACTTTGTATAAGGGCCGAAACGGCTCTAAAAATTGCATATGACTGGGCTCGACCGAGAGGTCTAAATGTAAACCCAGAAAATACAGAGATATGTCTGTTCATAAGGAAAACGAAGATTGGTCAATATGATGACCCACATTTCCTAAACAAAACAATTCCAGTATCCAACAGGGTGTAATTAGGTGTAATCCTGGACAGGAAACTAAAGTGAAAGTGCCACATAGAAGAACGAGCGAACAAAGCTCACATATGCTGGCCACTATGTAGAAGAGCTATTAGCTCAAAATGGGGCCTTAATTCAAGTATGACAACTGGCTCCACAAGAGCGTAATCAGGCCTATTTTAACTAACGCATCAGTAGCGTGGTGCACATCAAAGAAGAATAAGTGCAACATAATGATATTACAAAAGGTCCAACGAATGTGTCGTCTCGGCGTAAGCGGGACAACGAGGACCACATCCAGTAGGGCATTGGAGACAATCTTGAATAACCAACCAATAGAAATACAGATTAGATATGAAGCTGCCCTCACGGCGACGAGGCTCAAAGTGATGGGCGAATGGATCGAAAGCGATCACAAGTCATATCATCAAAAGATAGCTGAGGAAGTGACGGTGGTTTTAACTGACATATCATCAGCATCCGACAGAATACCTGACAAATCAATATTTGCTGAGTGTGAGACCATGATACCAGATAGACAATTGCTGTTATACAGATGGATCGAAACAAGGGGAGAGAACGGGGCTAGGACTCTATATCGAGGAACCGGAAACCGAACTATTATTCCGTCTGCCAGACCATAACACAGTCCTGCAGGCGGAAGTCCAAGCAATTACAAAATGTGTGAGCTGGCTTGGGGCTAACACAAGACCAACAAATGTGAATATTTTCACATCTAGAACGGTGAAGTCGAGAACAGTTTTGCAAACAACAGACTTGCAAACAACAACACTAGAGAACGCAAAACCCTTCGGAGTTACGTTTTCACTATTCACGCTATGGAATAGTGAAAACGTTAGGAATACAACGAAGGTCTTGTGGGGTGACCCAAACGAGGACAAGACCAAGACCTTACTGAGATTGAGCAAGGTAGAAACTAGTAAGATCATGGGTGTCCTTACAGGACACACATGCTTACAAGCACACCTACATAGGATAGTAGTTGTAGATGACAGCGTATGTATGAAAAGTTGGTACGTACGAAAAGTTGGAGCATTTCCTCTGCCCGTGCCCAGCGTTTGCGAACAATAGATCCCGTTTCTTAGGAAATGATACCATACAAGACTTGACCCAACTTAGGGGCGTAGACTGGATGAAGATTAAGGACTCTGTTGGCAGTACATAGTTCCTAAAATAACTTTCCATTGACCTTTTTAATAATAGGTAAGTATGGGACGCGCTATAGCTGTGTACATCCAGTGGATGGTGCTTGGACTGAGCCCATAGCTCTTACGAGTACCTATGGAGTTCCTGCACGAGGATAGTGCGTTCAATCCCTTTTTGACACTTTCCTCTGTTTTTCTTTTCCATCTCAATTTCCGGTCAAGTATGACACTAAGGTATGTAGCCTCTGAGAACAGGTTCAGCTCCACTCCGTCCAGGATAGGTTTGGTGAAATGTGGTATCTTACTCTGCCTGGTGAATAGTTCCAGCTCGGTCTTCCTGAGGTTGATGCCCAGCCCATTTGCCGTTGAGCAAATGAATAAGATCGTTGATAGTCGAGAAATTCAAATTCAAAAGGGACTTTCCCTCCAATAATAATTACAACATCATCAGCGTAGGCGACAACATTCACTCTTTCTTCCTCAAATTATCTAAGTATTCCATTTAGTACCACGAGCCACAGGAGGGGTGACAGTACCCCTCCTGGAGGAGTTTCTCTGGTTACCATCTTCCTAATGGAGCTCTCTGCAATTAATGCGTTTATGTTTCTGCTGTTTACCATTAAATCAATCCAATCAACCAGTAGAGGGGGAATGTCCACATCCATTAGGGAGTTGTGTATCGATTCCAACTTCACACTATTGAAAGCTCCTTCATGTCCAGGAAGGTAGGCAAAGTGTACTGGTTTGCCTAGATTACCCTCAATATAACCCACCACGCCAAGTAGATCACTGTCAACAGAGCGACCCTTTAAGAAGTGGAGGTTTGCGGTTGATGGCTATTTTCAGTAGTTAGACAGTTCGTACTATAAACAGGGTATCGAAGCTGCATAGTGTATCGAGGTAAAAGCAGATTACGTTACGATGTTCCAAATATGTCGTGTTTTCTTTGTTAGGTCGGCTAATTTGGGACCGCCCTCGTGCAGCCGCTATTGGGATTATATGCCAAATCGGAAACAACGTACATATATGTATATATGGAAGCTATTTCTAAAACTGAACCGATTTCGTTCAAATTTGGTAGGGTATATTATCTTGCCAAGAGACTTCCCTCTGTAATTTGTCCTAATAATCGGGTGTAAAATATAGCATATATGGCGCTCAGGTGTCAAATCGGAAAGAAAGTATATTTGGAAGTTATATCTACATCTGACGATTGTTTCTGTAAAGATGGACATCATTTTGTTAAATTTCATACAGATCGGTGGATAATATGGCATATATGGCGCTCAGATGCCAAATCGGAAAGAAAGTATATTTGGAAGTTATATCTACACCTGAACTGGTTTACTCAAAAATTTATTGACGATTGTTTCTGTAAAATTATGTTAATTTTGTTAAATTTCATACTGATCGGTGGATAAATGTGGATTTTACAGTGCCTATATTCCAAATCTGAGGTACATAAAGGGTGGGCCATTTAAAATTTTAAATTTTAACTACCGATTACTTTGACTCGTGTTTTGAGCCCTTTGGATTATTTTCTGTGGGGAGCCATTAATGTTACGCAAAGCATCCAGAGACAATTGAGGAGTTGAAACATAAAATCGAAGTTGCCATTGAAGAGATTCGACCCGTACCAATCGAAAATGTACTGACAAATTGGGTTGATCGGATGAGGTAATGACGAGCCAGTCGTGGTAGTCATACGAATGATATTGTGTTCAATTATTACTTATAAGTGACAAAGTTTAACCTTTCCAATGTAACCAGAAATTTGAAAAATTTTTAGTACTTTTTTATAGCCGATTCAAATTTTAAATGACCCACCCTTACCTGAGTCCATCCCTAAAATTCCCAACTGCCGTGCCAGTCGTGGTAGTCATATGAATGATATTGTGTTCCATTATTAAAGGACAAAGTTCAACCTTTCCAATAAAATCAGAAATTTTCCAATAAAATCAGAAATTTAAAATTATCAGTACTTTTTATAGCCGATTCAAATTTAAATTTTTAAATATATTCGACTAAAACGACTACAAATGGATCAATATATTTTTTCGGGGTTTCAGTCGCAGTTATCTTAACAATTGGAAACAACACAACATTTTTTTTCTGACTGGTCAACGTTTTTCGACGCCTGAAGCAGCTGTCGAAGCGTTCAAAAATCATGTTTTGGAGGTGAATTTTCAACAGACTGTAACCAAAACAATTCGCGCTCAAATTACAAAACGGTCGGAGTGAAGTTATGCTAAAAAATGTCATACTTTCCAATGGAAGTTCCAGTTTTCATCTGGCAACATCAGCATTGCCAGGACCGAAATATAAATATCAATCCTCGTATATGAGGGCTATATCTAAACATGAACCTATTTTCACCAAATTCAATGGGTATTGTCCCTGGCCCAGAAAAGAGTGCATAAATACGACCTTTGATTACAAAGATCGATTAGGCTAGGTTAAGACGGCTGCCGGTTTTACCAGCTCATATATACCAATAGAGGCCACTAGTGATACCACGGGCTTCCTAGAAAGCTCGACTACAGTATATCCAGACGCTAAGAAGATGCTCAGTGCTTCCCCTTATTCCTCATTACCACAGCTCCTACATAAGTCATTGGACTCAATATCTAACCTTCTGACGTATTCGACGATCAGACAGTGTTCCGCCAGAACTGACACTAACGTGCGAGAAGACATTTGGACTTTCTCAGTTCGTATCTTTGCCAGATTTGTGTAGATACTACTATAGGTGCAGACTTCTGCCCATATATAAGTAGTCAACTCGGTCGGGTACCATTACATTGTGATATCCTCATGTGGTCGTAGTTCTTATACCGCCACACTGATAGGCAGTTCCATCATAATGCCGCTCCGGTGGCAACTTCTCCCGCCACAATATCAATGGGCAGTAGATGAAGTAGGACTTGTAGAGGCTTAGCAGCTGGAATCCTTAACGCTCGACTTATGCATAATTGGCTCTACAAAAAATTTGTATGATAAAACCAGTAAGGAAAGGCAGAAAGTCGGGCGGGGCCGACTATATAATACCCTACACCTCCCTAACAATGCGATAAGGGTTATTGCGATAATAATTTGGAATAATTGGTAAATGGGTAAGAACATATATATGCGGATATATTTAATTCTGAACCGATAATCGCTAAATTAAGCAATATTCGTTCCTAAATTGAGAAACATCTTTCTGGAGAATTTTGTATTGATCGGAAGTAAAGTACAACTTCTATAGCGCTTTATAACCAAATCAGGAGGAACATATATATGGAGCTTATATCGGATATAAAATACAGTTTCTACCGCTATTGAATTTCAAATCGGGGGTGCATATATATGGGGGCTATATCTAAATCTGAACCGATTTTCTCCGAATTTGGCAGTATTCCTTCATGTAATAAGAAACCTCTTTCTGCCGAATTTCGTACTGATTGGATATAAAATACAGTTTCTACAGCGCTTACATGTCAAATCGGGTGCAACATATATATGGGGGCTATATATAAATCTGAACCGATTTCCCCCAAATTTTGTATTGTATCTAAGTGTATCACGAGACTACTCTCTGTCAATTTTTGTACAAATCGGTTACAAAATGTTGCTTATACAGTGCATATATGCCAAATCGGAGGTACATATATATGGGAGCTATATGTAAATCTGAACCGATTTTAACTAAATTCAATAGGGATCGTCCTTGGGCCTAAAAAAAATGTGTGCAAAGATCGTTGAGATCGGACCATAATTGCGACCTGTACTTTGATTACAAGAATACGTCTGCAGACAGACAGACAGACGGACAGACAGACGGACATAGCTAAATCGACTCAGAAAGTAATTACAAGTCGATCGGTATAATAAACAATGGGTCTATCTCTTCTCCTTTTGGGTGTTACAAACAAATGCACAAAGTCATAATACCCTGTACCACAGTGTGGTGTAGGGTATAAAAATTAAATAGAAATGCATAAATTTCAGCCAGATCCATTAAAAAATGCATTCCCTGATGTAAGTCGGGTAAAATTATGGAATTATGCAAAATTAGACGCTGAAAGCTATGGGTCTTTATAGCGGCTTAGTAGATAAATCAATACCACCATTCCAAAACATGTTAAGTGCAAAAAGGTAGTTTTTCAGGTGAAGCGACAAATGTGGTATGAAATTTTTGAATTTGTATGGAATTTCTTTATAATACAAACCGAAAGACCTGTTCTGTTTTGTGAATATCTTTTGATTGGGTAGATGGATTAACACCAAATTTTGACTGAATGAATATAAAATGTCCCTGAAAAACATGATAAGTTGACTTAGTATTGTTTGGAATGGAGGTATCGATATGAAGATCATATAAATAATTGCCAAAATGAGGATATCATATCCTCTCTCATATTCACCAAAACTAACTTAAACAAATGGCAATATCCACAGCATAGAATCATCTAAGAAAATTGATTGTATGGACTCAGTTGTATAGCAGTAACAAATGACCGATTAGAATAGGAACTTTCATTAAAATCGATCTTCGTCAGTTGGCATTGCATAAACTGTTAATTTAAATACCATTCATTCAACACAATTAGATTGAATGATAAATTATAAATCATAAAAAGACAATTGCAAAATTTAAGCAACAAAAAAAAACAGCAATATTTTGTAACTCTTCCATTGTGCATTCATACGTTCCAAATGCATACAGACCAAATACGAGTAATAATGATCCAAAAAATTCAACTCCACCCACTCTCGAATTGCAAGAATGCCATAATGTGAGTCGATGCAACTCCAAAATAACACAAACAAAGCAAAATAGTGATTACCAACAACATTTTGGGAAAATACCAACAAACCAGAAAAAAAACGTTTCAACCACAGACTCATTCATTCACTCACCCACTGACTCGGTCGAAATGTCCAGCATTGCCAAAATGGTAGCAGCGCGCCAAACAACAACACAGGAACATGAGACATAGATAAACCAGAATTGCATAAAAAATCATAATAATTGCTTTGGTGACATGCATGATACGGGTAATGGCCAAAGACCTATATCACTTCCACCACTGCTGTAACAACCTCCAAACCACAACAGTGAGTGGCTAAGACTAAAAAAGTGCATTATTCCATTCCATGCGTTAGAGAATAAGTTGGAAAAACTTTGAACACTTCTCCTGAAAAAGTATAATTTTTTACTTATAACATTTGTTCACAAAATTTATGTCCAAGGGCGGTACATAACATTTTCTGGTGTAGTATGATGTCCTAAACATGAAAAAATTATTAAAACTTTGTGTATGCTAATTTGTTTAATCCTCTTGCCTTACAGGGAGTAGGGTATATTTCATTTGCTACGAGCCAAAAGTGTAACACATTAAAGGAGTGACCTAAGACCCTATGTATATTCGGCGGAAATCCGTTTTAGGACATTTTAAGTCATTTGAGCAATGTCCGTCCGTCTATCTGTCCGGATGGAGCGCACGATAACTTTCGAATGGAGTAACGAATTTACTTTAAATTTGGTACGTGATAATATTTTTTTCTATCTAAGGCTAAGTTCAAAGATGGACCATATTGATTAACTCTTTCTAGTACCTCCCTAACAAAGGGTTAACATTTTGCACACAAAGTTAACTGCTTATAACTTTAATACCTGTGCATACTTTAAAGTTATTAAATGGAATACATACATCAATTGATAATAATTTAGATAAAAGAAAAAAAAATTAAGAATATTTTTGAGAACTGAATGTGAGGGGATTCGTAAGCCTGTTTACCCGACTGAACTTTCTTATATTCTTCGAACTTAGAGTAAACAAGTAAGAAAGTTCAGTCGGGTACACCGACATATGAATCCCCTCACCTTGAGACCCAAAAAAATATTAGTAAATTTATTTTTTTTTTCACTGGACTGTACTCGTATTTCCTATAAAAGCATTACACTGAACAAATTTCAAGTATTTGTGTGACTGGTATTAAAGTTATACGCAGTTAACTTTTGGTGCAAAATGGAGGTAACCAAAATGAGCGTCCCAATAACGGTCACTTTTCTCTGGACTCTGGATATTATAAAAGCATTACATTGTATAAAATTTCAAGTATTTGTATGCACTGGTATTAAAGTAAAAGCTGCTAACTTTTGGTACGAAAATGTCCATTTGTGTGCGAGGTACCACAAGGGGCGTGCCAATAACGCCCATTTCCCTCTGGACTATTGGTACTATAAAAGCATTACACTGTACACAATGTCAAGTATTTGTATGCACTGCTATTAAAGTTATAAGCTGGTAATTTTGGTTCAAAATTGTCCATTTGTGTGGAATGTACCAAAAGGAGCGTGGCAACTTCGCCCGTTTTTCTCGAGGTAATATTGACTAATAAACTTATACTATGTGTATAATTTCAACGGATTCAAAGTATAGAAGTCACTAAACAATCAATATTTCACCAAATGTTAACCCTTCAAAGGATTCAAAGTATAGAAGTCACTAAACAATCAATATTTCACCAAATGTTAACCCTTTGTGGGGGAGGTATTAGAAGGAGTTGACCAAAATGGCCCATCTTCTAACTTAGTCGGATATAGAAGAAAATATTTCCACATACCAAATTTGAAGTCAATCAGTTACTCCTTTAGAGAGTTAACGTGCGCACCAGCCAGCAGACAGACAGACGGACGGACATTGTTCAAATTACTTAAAATGATCCAAAACGGATTTCCGTCGAACATACTTAGGGTGTTAGTTCACTCCTTCGATGTGTTACACTTTTGGCCGTAGCAAATGATATATACCCTCGTCACACTAAAGTGAGAGTATCTATATATACAGGGTTTTCCAACAAGAGGTGTTATTTTGAATCACCCGGTATTTCGGTAGCTGTCACTTTTGAAGCTTTTATTCTTTAACATTTGACAAGTAGAAACTACACCATTACTAAAAATTAATACGATACACGATCATCGAACGATACAAAACGATCGAAAAAAAAACGATACGAACGATACAAAATCATATTGACTGATGAGGCCCATTTCCACGTTGGTGGCTACGTTAACAAGCAAAATTGTCGCATCTGGGGCTCGGAAAACCCAAGAGTTATTGTTGAGAAGCCTCTGCATCCTCAACGTGTGACTGTTTGGTGCGGTTTATGGTCCGGCGGAGTTATTGGACCTTACTTTTTCGAAAATGAGGTTGGATCAACAGTTACGGTGAATGGATTGCGCTATCGAGAGATGATTAATGATTTTTTATGGTCGGGGTTGGATGGTATTGATCTGGACAACGTTTACTTTCAACAAGACGGCGCTACGTGCCACACAAGCAACGAAACCATTGATCTGTTACGGGAAAAGTTTCCGGACCGTGTTATCTCTCGAAGAGGTGATCACAATTGACCACCGAGATCTTGTGATTTAACACCTTGCGACTTCTTCCTTTGGGGCCACGTGAAAGATAAGGTCTACGTCAACAGCCCAGCGTCGATTCAAAACCTCAAAGATAGAATTCGTGAGGCTATCGAGGACATAGGGCAGCCACTTTGCGATTTGGTTATGGAAAATTTCATGAAGAGGATATGCTCCTGTAAGCGTGGTTGTGGTGGCCATTTGGCTGACGTTGTTTTTCATTGTTAACGGCATACCTTCCTCTTTATTATGAAACAAACATCCGATCATTTATCTCAAAAAATGGCATTTTTTTGAATACCAAAATAACATCTCATGTTGGAAAACCCTTTACATTAAATCTCATTTGAGCTTTCAATACACTCTTCTATGGTATTCGAGTGATGAGTGGTGGCGAAATACTTCAAGCGCATTTGTCCAAGTAGTAAATGGTCTTGATACCAAGTTTCCTAAATTTTGGTTATGCACTTCTGTATCCCTAGGAGCAAATAATACACATATTTTACAGAAAGCACCGACTGGATTATATATATGTAACCAAGAAAGTTGGATTTTTAAACTTCCTTGCCCAGTCACTGGAAAACCTTGAAGACCTCCTGTATAGTCGATGCTCTCCGAAGCTGACTTGTTCACGAATAAACCTGTATCAAATGTTGATACTACGTTTGGGTTACGGGAAAAAAATGTTTAATTCTAAATTTAAAATGTTTAATTCCAAATCATTTTGCTGGGGGGTTGAATCCCTAAAATAATCGTGATGATGTACAAATTCGTCGTCATGACGAAGCTTTTTCTATCAGTGTTGAAAGAAGCATGTTCGTAAGAGCTTTTTGGTGAAATGTTTAAGCCAAAAATGTATTTATTTTTCTGATCGAAACTGCAGTCAATTCTAACAAGCAATTAAAACTCTCTACCAATTTTTGTACTTGTTTCTATTACTTTTTTGCAATAGACAGAAAGTAACTGAAACATATGTTCTCGAACCAAATAAATTCTGACTGAATAACAAAAGCACAAACCAACAATAAATAACAACACCACATTCTTCTACTAATATTTTAAAGTTTTCTCGAATTTGACTTTTTCAAAGACCGATTCAATATAGGTATACATATGTATTTTTGGTTTTTTAGCACTGTATCCCTTCACCGCCACTCCCCACCACACCACAGACCAATCAAATTGAAAATGTTTAGCCGAAATTAAGTTGCTGATGTTAATACAAAGATATCGGAAAACATATGGTATTTAACCGAAGTCGAATATCATATTTGTTATGAACCTCCGGTATGGATGGATTTTGGACGTTATCGAGATACAAAAATAAGAGTATGTCGTCGGTTGTTGTGGCATGTGGCATGGTTGACTACTTGCACTCACTCTTTGCACACCACTGCACTGCACCGCTCTCCACACCACTCCCTCGTCCCATTAGCCCAGAAATTCGAGTACTTACTATAGAATTATTAGACGGACAGAGCGCGAACGAATGAATAAAAGAAGTGGAAATACAAAATATTATTATAAATGACAAGAAAATGATCTAAGCCAAAAGATACATATTTTGTATAGAGTACTGTGGAGTTGAGGGATGAGGTGAGGTGCCCCACCGATTTGAGGGTACGTGCAACAGGCCACATTCACAGCAACTGCCGCCACCCAAATATATTAATAGCAAAAAACACCCAAATTGAACTCAGAAGTTTCGCTTGTTTAGCCGGTTCAATGGTTGCCTTTATTGTTGCAAATCTCAATGAAGTGGAGGGGTGATGCTGCCAATGGCGGTGGTGGCGGCGGCGGTGTTGGTGCTACAGATACCACCGATTTGAACAAACAACAAAAAACCTGGCAAACGCCCAAAAAGATACCAACAACAATTGAGAGAGTTATGTTGCAATGCCACAACGAATTGTATCTAAAGCGGTGTCGAGACAATATTTCTTAAACGAAATGAACAAATGCAAAATCAAAATGTACTTAAAAAAATGTGCAAAAGAAAATACTCCACTTATTTAATAAATTGTGTTTTAGTGCAAGTCATAAGAGCCAAAGAGCGATAACAGAAACAACAGCGAAACTGAAAACTGCAAACCGAAATGAAGGGAAATAGGGGCGAAAAGGTTTTGAACGGCTAAACCGAAAAACGAAACCACCGAATAAACTTTCAAAAATTGAAATTCCTCAATTGCTCAGTTTTAGTGCAAAACTGAAAACCAACTAAGTGCAAAATATCGAACAATTGCACACACAACAAGGTCATATTTAATAAGTAATTGCAACAATTAAAAGTGGCAATTATTTATTCATAGGAATTTTTTCACACTCGACATGACATGTTGAGGTAATAATTTTAAAAGAATTCATACTTAGAATGTTATTGCAAAAGTTTAGTACAAATATTTTAGTTCATCGTTTCCTTTTCCGTATTTATTCTAGGAAGAAAGAACGAGATTATGTTTTAATATTCATGCCAATACATTCATTTTCAGTGCTAAGTTGGTGATTTTTAAAATCTGATGTTTAGATGTGTAGCTTAGGAATTGGTTACTTAATTTTATTATTTAACCGCTTTTACAAACTAAGGACAGAATTAAACAATTTTATTTGCAAAAATATATATATGAACAATTCATAATATAATTTTCCAGATTTTTAACGGTTGTCCACTGTTTGATGCAGTTAATCTAAAAATGCGAAAAAAACTAAAAAACAAGTAAGAAAGTTTCAGTCGGGTAAACCGACTAAGGTATACCCTCACTTTGTGAGTAATGTAATATTGAATATTCCACGAATTATTCTGTTAGATTCTATGGTAGGTACCAGAACGGGTTTAACAAATACATCTATTTTTCGCTGAATAGTAGATACTTTAAATACATTGCACTGCGCCGAATTATAAGCGTTTATTTGCACTGGTTTATTAACGTTATGAGATATTAAATTTTGGTATGATTTGGACATTTTGTGTGGGAGGTACAAAAAGGGGCGTGGTGATAACGGCCATTTTTTACAGGGCTATAGACACTTCAAAAGCGTTACACTGTGCAAAATGTTGTGGCATTTACGTGCATTGGTACTCATGTTGTGAGCTCTTAACTTTTTGTGCAAAATTGTACCTTTGTGTGGGAGGTACAAAAAGGGGCCTGGCAATAGCGTCCATTTTTCACAGGGCTATAGACACTATAAAAGCATTACACTGTAGAAAATTTCAAGTATTTTTATACACTGGTATTAATGTTATAAGCTGTTAACTTTTGGTGCAAAATGTTACCTTTGTGTGGGAGCTACCAAAAGGGGCGTGAATAGAACACCCATTTTTCACTGGACTGTAGGCACTATAAAAGCATTACACTGTACAAAATTTCAAGTATTTTTATACACTGGTATTAATGTTATAAGCTGATAACGTTTGCTGCAAAATGGTGCATTTGTGTGGGAGGTACCAAAAGGGGCGTAGCAACTTGGCCCATTTTTTTCGAGTTGATAGCGACTAATAAACTAATGCTATGTGTGTAATTTCAGAAGATTCGAATAAGTAGTATAGCAGTTATTAAAGATTCAATATTTTACAACATTTTAACACTTTGTGGGGGAGGTACTAGAAGGAGTGGACCAATATGGCCCATCTTCGAACTTAGCCGGAGATAGAAAAAAATATTACCACATACCAAATTTGAAGTCAATCGGTTACTCCTTTCGAGAGTTATCGTGCGCACCAGCCAGCAGACACACAGACAGACAGACAGACAGATAGACAGACAGACAGATAGACAGACAGACAGACAGACAGACGGACGGACATTGCTCATTCGTCTTAAAATGACCCAAAACGAATATCCGCCGAACATACTTAGGGTCTTAGAACACTCCTTCGATGTGTTACACTTTTTTTCGTAGCAAATGATATATACCCTCGTCACACTAAAGTGAGGGTACAAAGAATAGAGGAAGACCTCAGAGTTCGACTCTAGTATAGAGGAAGACCTCAGAAGTGGACTCTAGTATAGAGGAAGACCTCAGAGGTCGACTCTAGTATAGAGGAAGACCTCAGAGGTCGACTCAAGTATAGAGGAAGACCTCAGAGGTCGTCTCAAGTATAGAGGAAGACCTCGGAGGTTGACTCTTGTATATAGAAAGAACTCAGAGGTGGAATATAGTATAGAGGAAAACTTCGGAGATCGACTTTACTATAGAGAAAGAGTAAAGTCGGAAGAATTCATAGGTCGGGTATAGTATAGAAGAAAACTTCAGAGGTCATCTCTAGTAAAGAGGAAGGCCTCAGAGGTCGACTCTAGTATAGAGGAACTCCTCAGAGGTCGACTCTAGTACAGAGGAACCCCTCAGAGGTCGACTCCAGTATAGAGAAAGACCTCAGAGGTCGACTCTAGTATAGATGAAGACCTCAGAGGTCGACTCTAGTATAGAGGAAGACCTCAGAGGTCAACTCTTGTATAGATGAAGACCTCAGAGGTCGACACTAGTAAAGAGGAACACCTCAAAGGTTGACGCTTGTATAGAGAAATACCCCAAATGTCGGCTCCAGGATAGAAGTCGACTTTAGTACAGATGAAGACCTCAGAGGTCTACTTTACTATAGAGAAATACCTCAAATGTCGACTAAAGTATAGATGAAGACACCAGAGGTTGACTCTTGTATATAGGAAAAACTCAGACGTAGACTCTAGTATATGTAGAGGAAGACCTCAGAGGTCGACTCTGGTATAGAGGAAGACCTCAGAGGTCGACTCCAGTATAGAGGAAGACCTCAGAGGTCGACTCCAGTATAGAGGAAGACCTCAGAGGTCGACTCCAGTATAGAGGAAGACCTCAGAGGTCGACTCCAGTATAGAGGAAGACCTGAAAGGTCGACTCTATTATAGAAGGAGACCTCAGAGGTCGACTCTAGTATAGAGGACGACCTCAGACATCCAATCTATTATACAGGAATCTGCCCTGCACGATGTTGTGGGCACTATTGAATCATCCCTACATTACAAGGAATTCACTATGATTGAATTTTTTTGACATAGAAACTCAGTTGCAGTAATTGCGACGCTTTCATATCTAAGGTTTAACTCTATCTTTATTAGACTATTTCAAAGCATGCTGGATAGAATACCTGTAAACAGCGAGTCTTGGGTTGCCTTATATTCCTGCTGGAAAGCTGTAGGGTCGAGTTGGGGTCTCTCTCATAAAATTCATTGGATATAAATATGTATATCAATAGTTCGCCCAATACTGTTCGGCATTGTGGTGTGGTGGACGGCAGCTGATAAATGTTCCATTACCAAGCAATTTTCAAAAGTTTAGAGACCTACCTGCCTGGTCATAAGAGGAGCTTTAAAGATGACATCTGCACTTCTATACGGATGGTTCGAAGCTTGATGATAAGGTTGGGTTTGGAGTACACTGTCAAGAACATAGTCTTGATATAGCCGCAGACTATCAGACACCTGCAGTGTCTATCAAGCCGAAATAATGGCAATATGGGACGTCGCAACATAGTGAAAAACAGTAGCATGGTCAATTATTCTGGCAGTCAGGCTGCCTTCCATTCGCTGGAGGGCACATCTCTTAATTCTGAAACAGCCCTCGACTGCCGCAGATCTCTTAACAAGGTGGCTAAGTAGGCTAACATATACCTGGGCATACATATAGCCGATTAACGTGCTAGTTAAGGGACGGCATTACAAATTCTCGAAGAATTTTCACATATTGGTCTGCCGCTATCCACATGCAAGCTTTGGCAGTCAATCGAAAGATGGACATAAGTCGGCACATATTGGATAGCTCGACAAATCTGGCCAATGAGATGGAAAGACTGTCTACGTTAGCGCCACACAGTGGTTCAGAATCAAATCCATCGGCCAAAATTCTATTACTTTTGTTCTAGGAAACATTTTTACGATCTTTACAAACCCGAAATTAGACAAGGATCCAAGGATTAGTATTTTGAGATATTAACATTGAAAATCGGGCAATGAGATATATCTTAGAAATTGGGCCAAAGTTGCCTACTTTTTTTGCTCAGTGTTTAGCTGCGTACCCACTTTTAAAAAGTCATTGACAAAAAATGAGTAACTCGCAATTTGGAAGAAGTTGCGTTTTTTCAATTTTCGAAATCTAAAAAAACATAAAGACAAAAAATACAAATTGTACTTTTCGTTTAAATCCAACAAGAAGAAATGTAGTCAACTTTGGCCCAATTTCTAAGACATGTCCGATTGCCGATTTTCAATGCTTATATCTCAAAATAATACTTGGATCCTTGTCTAATTCCGGGTTTTTACAGAACTCAAAAATTTTTACTAGAACAAAAGTTATTGCATTTTGTGCCGATGGATTTTGATTCTAAACCACTGTGCGCCAGTTCTGACGGGGCACTGCCTGATCAGCGACCACGTCAGATGTTTGGGTATTGCCTCCAATGACATCTGCAAAAGCTACTGTACTGCTTTGAGTAAACGACGTCTAGTTATACTGGAAAGACCGACTTCTTGATAGTTTAACAGAACTTTCTGGTCCCGTATTCGTACTAAATTGTGACTTCTATAGCATATATATGCCAAATCGATTTCAATTTGAATAGAGTTCGTCCTGGAGCTAAACAAAATTCTGCTAAATCTCGTATTATAACTACGGGACTTATATTTTTATTACATAAATAAAACTACTGACAGACTGATAGGAATACCTAAACCAATTCATAATGTGATTCTAAGTAAAGCGGTACAATAAACAATTGGTTTATCTCTTATCTCTTTGGTTGTTAAATACAAATGCACAAAGTCATAATACATTGTAGCACTGCGTGGTGTAAGGTTCAAGTATGGTTGAGAGCAAAGAGCATTGGATGTTTGTTCTCTTAGACAGAACGATCGGTTACAACAATTGAATAATCCGCACAATGCCGATATCAATTTTCGGAAATATTTTTTTAAGTACTAGCAATATTGTGTCATACTTAGAAACTAATCCCGTCTTTGATCTTGGTCTCAGAAATGTGCTGTCCTTTCACTTATTGAACGATATGCAATGTACATTTTGAGTTTCTAAAACACTTTTCTTAGATTAAAGCAATGGACAAGATAAAACATTTATGAATATGTCGGTCAAACTATGATTTTCTCTACAATAGCGGTAATTTACAGAATTATGAGCTATGGAAAAATACTCTGTAATCAACATAACTACTTACCACATTCATTACATGGAATAATATTTGATCTGCAATTGAAAAGCATTTTAGACGATAGTTAGTAATGCGAAAATCATAATCATACAAATCATAGGTTGGCAACCGTAATTAAATTTAAATCCATGCAAATCTAAGAATAATATTATCGACCGCTACACATAACAATGTTGCAAATTTAAATTGCAAAATTATTATTTTACTGCATTACAATATACTCGTACATATGTTCATATATGAGAGTAATAATTTATGTGTATAATGTTTATTAGTGTTCATGAAGAAAAAATAATGTACCAAATTACATAGAAGATACGGCTACATATATTATACCGAATTGATTTTTGTAATTGGGTTTGGGAATAGCAAAACAAGTTGTGACTTAATATTAATCATACTGTAACGTTGGGGAAAATACTAGGGTCGGCGGTGGCAGCGTTACAAATTGCTGTAACCTTGTCAAATTTTAGGTTTTTATTTTATTTATAGCCACTTTAGTTAGAAGGATATATGCATATCATTTGCTACGTGCCAAAAGGGTAACACATCAAAGGAGTGACCTAAGATCTTAGAAATGTGTGGCGGAAATCTGTTTAGGACATGCTATGTCATTTTAACTAAGTACCGGCCGTAATCTTATTCCGATCTGGATGAAATTTGTTACAGAGCTCTTCCTTGCATCAGGGCGAAGCATATTGAAATTGATCAAAATCGGTTCAGATTTAAAGGGTGGTCCAACCATAATAAACGTGTTAATTGTGAGTCACACCTTAACGTCAAGTTTTTTGGCCAGCTTAATTTGACATTTCTTTGTTTCAGTGTTTGACAAATTCAACCATGGAGAGGTACACAGTTGAGCAGCGCGTAAGGATTGTTGAATTCTTTTATGAAAATGGGCGTCCAAAATGCATTTCGTTATTTTTTTGGCAGTGACGAGGCACGCTTTCACCTCAGTGGATTCACTAACAAGCAGAATTGCCGCATTTGAGCAAATGAGAATCCACGAATGATTGTTGAAAAGCCGATGCATCCAGAAGGATTGATTGTTTGATGGGCTGATGGCGTCATTAGGCTTACTTCTTCGAAAATGAGATCGGCCAAGCAGTTATCGTGAATAGTCTTTGCTATCGCGAGACCTGGACGATATGTGGTTCCAACAGGATGGTGCCACTAGGCACACACGCAACGAAACAATGGTTATTTCGAGCGAGAAATTCAATGGCCGCGTTATCTCACGTCGTGGCGATGTAAATTGGCCTCCACGATCATGTGATTAACCACCGTTGAACTTCCTTCTTTGGGGAAATTTAAAAGAAAAAGTGTACGTCAATTAGCCAAGAACAATTCAAGAGCTGAAGGGTGAGATAATTCGGCACAATAACGACATTGAACCTCAATTATTTCTTAGAGTCATTGAAAATATGGACCATCGGAGAGAGGTATGCCACCGATTTTTTGTTTTATTTACAATTAACATCGTGCATTTTGGTTGGACCACCCTTTAGATATGGCCTCTTACATATGTACATCACGATTTCTCAATTTAGCGGTATATACGACTAATTTGTATAGCCTACACCATACTATGGTACAGGGTATTTATTATAAGTTTGTTTCATGGCAGATGTTTGTAACACATAGAAATACTAGGGCTATATAATCCGCATTTCTGAACATAACATTATAAAATTTAGCAAATAACAGTTTATTGAACGATACTTATCAAATTTGAAGAAAACCGGTTCAGATTTTGATGTTCAACTTCAAGTGTTCAGAAAAAGTATTACATTGAAAAAATCAAGCTCAGAAATGCTTACAATAAGTATATAATACTAGAAATTAAGTAAACATTTCTTAAAAAGGAACTTTAAGTATAATATGGCTTAAAGCAAGACGTAAAGGCTTACATTTGTTTCTGAGAGGGAGAAAAATTATAGAGTACAATAAAATTACAGTCAACAATCCTCATTTAATTTTATGGTGGGTATAGATGTCTTGAGTTATGTAAGAAATTCTAACTTTTGGTTAAACGAAAATCAAACACACACATTTTACACAAATGTTTCGTTTATGAGTACGCTTGCCTTTTTGTCAGTTGATATACGTACATTAGGCCGGGTCAAAAAAATACATCGCGATTGTCCGCATATGAAATGAAAGCTCTGTTTAGTAAATATCCCCAAAATATTTCGGCTATATATTCAGTGAGTGATCTGGAGCTATATTACATAACCTCTAATTCATGTTTTCTTTGCAAATATCGGACACTTTTAGCTAAAGAGCGCATTAGGGTATTTTCAGCTAGAACTCGCTATTCTGCTTAAAACAGTACCAATGTTGTGATTCTCGCGCTGATAGAACCGAAGTTATTCACGATTTGAGGGCGTAATTTTCATGAAAGAAGCTGTACTCAGTGGGTTGGGTAATTTAGCACTTATATTTAAAAATGTGTAATAGGGATGTCCTTTATACTCTGACGACAGCAAAATGTAAGCATAATTGCATCGCGAACAGTTTACCGATACTCGAATCTTCCACACATGCAGATGGGTTGAAATAATAAGCCAATAGTTGAGATCATTGGGCGAATATTTCAAGAATTGGATCAAATCAGTGCTTAGAGTTTATTTGACGATTCATGTATTGAAATCTTTCCTTCGATATTACACTATGCAACAAAAAAATTTTTTTTTGTGTCCTAGACCTAAAAATTATTTTTTTTGTATAGATTTTGGCATACTGTTATACAAGGTGGCGCAAAAGTAATCCTCCTATCAGAAAATGCTATAAATTTTGCGATTGGCCCCTAATGCCTAATGTTGACATTTGTGTAGTAAACACATGCGAAATACACGTTAATAAACAATGTTACGCTACACTGCTCCAGAACGCGGAATATTGCTGACTATTTATTTGACCAATAATCGGTCGGTGACTTTGGCACAAGAAACATCGAAAGGTTACTTTTGCGCCACCTGTTATAAAATCAAATTAAATTTTTTTTTATTAAAAATACTATTATCATCGAATGTACCCTTAGTATTTGCACTATAATTTTTGGAGTATATTCCCGATTAGGTCGACTTATACGTTAAATTGAAGCTATTAATGTGGGCTACCAATGTTGGAAATATTGCTTTCATTTAGAAACAGTGGTTTAGTAACAGTCATTAAACAAATTGGAAAAAGTAGATTTTTTTCAAAAAAAAAAAAATCCTGGGACAAAAAAAACATAAAAAATAGAAAAAAAAATATTTTATTTTATTTTTTAAAAGTTTGCATCCTAGCGAAGAAAATAATGCCTATTTGAAAAAATCTATGGATAAATGTGGAAATTATAGCCCTTTTGGTAGAGGTAAGAGAATTTCAAAAAAATCTTTTTTTTTTAATTTCTGTTTAAATAGCGATTTTATTTATTACTTTTATTTATATTATGTACATTTGAGTTTATTTACATGAACAAGTTTCACTGGAAGTAATTGTGAGTTCTTTGTGGACGTTTGTAGATTTCGGAATCGGTTTCTCTAATGAGGAACCAAATATAATCTCCCATCATTCTTTCAATCCCATGCCCTTGGTAACGACGCTCGATGGACTTCAATTCTTGGTGAAACCTTTCGCCATGTTCGTCACTTACGTCGCCAAGATTCTCGGGGAAAAAGTTTAAATGAGAATGCAAAAAATGCATTTTGAGGGACATATTTACACCTGTTGGAATACATAAAGCGAAAAATAATTTGGAAGAAACATACATATGTGTTATATACATAAATATAAAACAATATATTTCTAACCAATTTTTTCATAATTTTTTAACAAATCATTAATCATTGTTTCATATTGCGGGCTTTTATTGGATCCAAAGAAATTTGAAACTACAAGCTTCAACTACAGGGTCTCCCATATTCGACGGACCCATCTGGCAACGCCATAACTTTTGACAGAGATGTCAGATCGCTTAATGACATACCGCGTTTGAAGCGTCAGTCCAAACAGATTTTTACCATGGAACAATACACGCCACGCGAGCGCTCTGAAATAGTTGAAATTTACATTCAACAGAAGAAGTCAAGTCAACGTGCTTTTAAAATATTAAAAAATGTGAGAAGTGCGCCTTCTAAGAACACCATTAAGCGTTTATACGAAAAATTTTCGACTGGTGAGGCTCTTTCTAATCCGAAGAGGCCAAATAAAAGTCGACCAAGGCGATCGGCCGAGAATATTGCTGCCGTACGAGCCAGTGTTGATAGGTGCCCAAGAACATCCCAAAAACGCCGTTCTCAGCAGTTGGGCATGGCTCGGTCCACTTTACAACGGATTATTCGCGTTGATTTGCATTGGTTCCCGTACAAAATTCAATTGACGCAAAGATTGCTGCCTGCGGACAAGCCTCGTCGATTGGAATGGGGCCAACGAGTCCGTGGGTCCGTCGAATATGGGCAACCCTGTACATCCATACTGCAATTTCATCCGACGTCAAATATGATTCGAAATTCACATCTTTCATCAGTTTCCTTATTTTAGGCCCATTAAAAACTCCTTCTTCGATTTTTTGAAAAGAAATGGATAAATGTAGAAATTATAGACCTTTTGGTAGAGGTAAGCGAATTTCAAAAAAATCATTTTTTTTAATTTCTGTTTAAATGGCGATTTTATTTATTACTTTTATATATATTATGTACATTTGAGTTTATTTACATGAACTAGTTTCACTAGAAGTAATTGTGAGTTCTTTGTTGATGTTTGTAGATTTCGGAATCGGTTTCTCTAATGAGGAACCAAATATAATCTCCCATCATTCTTTAATCCCAGTGCCCTTGGCAACGACGCTCGATAGACTTCAATTCTTGGTTAAACCTTTCGCCATGTTCGTCACTTACGTCGCCAAGATTCTCGGGGAAAAAGGTTAAATGAGAATGCAAGAAATGTATTTTGAGGGACATATTTACACCTGTTGGAATAGATAAAGCGAAAAATAATTTGGAAGAAACATACATATGTGTTATATACATAAATATAAAACAATATATTTCTAACCAATTTTTTCATAATTTTTTAACAAATCTTTAATCATTGTTTCATATTGCGGGCTTTTATTGGATCCAAAGAAATTTGAAACGACAAGCTTCAACTACACCCATGCTGCAATTTCATCCGACGTCAAATATGATTCGAAATTCACATCTTTCATCAGTTTCCTTATTTTAGGCCCATTAAAAACTCCTTCTTCGATTTTTTGAAAAGAAAGACTTTTCTGATTTCCGTTATGTAAAAGTACTGCTTTCAAACTTTCTTTACTGCTGTCAACAAGTAACCGCCATTCCTTTGAGTTGTATGTTTTTGATAAGTTCCTCGAACAATCCGGGAATGTCCTTGCAAAAGCATCTGTTATCCACAGTTGTATAAAACGGACTCTATAATATAATATGTTACAATCTGGGGCCAAAATATTGTACTGTTTCATCCGAGATGCAAGTAGTTCGGCCTTATCTTTGGTCAGTTCCAAATCTCTCACTAGATCTCTCATTAGAAGCGATGACTTCTGACTAAAATTTGAATCGCTCAGAGTTGAGTACTCAGTTGAACTTGATGTTGTTTCCGTTATTAGGCTGTTAGCTATACTTGGACACACGTGGACCTACTCCAATCTATTAACTTGGACAAAAATAGCAGTCCGTATCGTGAATGAATGGTTGTCTCCAAATCATTGGCATTCCAAATTGCACGTGAAGTCTAAAATTAAAACATTTTATTCCACAAAACATTGTAATACATTAATTTTAAAGTACTTACCGCATTCTTCCACTAGTCCATCGAGTAAGATTTACATGGCACAAATTACACAAAATACTAGGTGTCCACGGTTCGTTCATATTTTCAACTCGTATACTAAAATATTACACGTAGATTTCTTCTATTATTTTACTAAACACACATCGATTTTTTTTAATTACATTTTTTCCGCAGATGTAGCAGAAATTGTCGGCATCATTTACACATTGAAAAGTTCTTTGCCTTTTACTCATACTTCGAAATATAACTTTGTAATATTTGTCAGAAAATTGACTTATCTCTTTAAGGCGCTGAATTACACTAATTTATTGATAAGAAATTTCATTCATAAATTCTGGGTTTAAGGTTCATAAGTTGCCGTACCTGCAGCTGACATATAGTTTGCTTTGAAAGTAGACACCCAATATTTTCAAGACTGCCGCTTACTACTTTGTATTGCGTACGAGTACATATAACTTTACTACCTGTATATACGACTGGGATGTCCATGCCCCTAAAAGGCGTAACTGAATGGAAACCTCATAAATAAAAAACCACAAATATTGTTGAATGACCCTCTATCTGAGCGGATCTCATCCAATATAGCTCTCACATTGCATATCATGTTTTGTGGAGGGTTACGAACCGCCATAAAACCTCGTCCTCTTTATAATTTTATAATGTCTGAGACATCAATCCTGATAAAATAAAATGCAAGTGCAATGTCTCTTATATGTCTCTCTCACATATGGCGAATTCAATATAAGCAAAAGCATCATTTAAAAACGAAAAAATATGAAACAAGATTTTTTTGAATTTCCCTTACATTTACAAAATGGCTCATAACTTTTTTTTTGTACCAGTTTGTTTTAAAAAAAAATAATTTTTTTCTCATATTTTTGACGACTGTTACTAAACCAAAGATTCTACGTGAAAGCGATATTTGCAGCATATGTATCCCTCATAATTCCCTTTAATTTGAGGCATAACACGGCTCAATCAGGCTTGTACTTAAAAATTATATAATTCCAAATACCGAATGTACTTTCCATGAAAGCTGAAAATTAAAAAAAAAAATTTACCATACAAAATTTTTTTAATATTTTTTTCGTGTTTGTGGCACCTAATTCCACCAGAAACTGTTATCCACATACCTTGGACAAAAATTTTGTTGCATAGTGTTATCGCTTTGATATTCACCATCGAATAAATCCACCATCGAGGAAAATCTTCATCATCAGCAACATTAAAAACAGCTTCAAGCTCTTCGTTGGTAACGTAGTTTGGTCTAGCCTTGGTGTCCAAATCAACAACGTATTATTTATTCTACAATTCATTATATATATCAACATCACTTTTTAAATATCTCAATATCAAACAACATTTTTGAATCTATTACTGCGTTTTTTGAGAATTGTCAACAAATTGCAGGAATATAGATAGCTTCGCTCTTTTTTTTAAAAAAATTAATAAAAAAAAATCATTTTGTGTGGTTTTCCACACAAGGGTGAGAAGAAAGTTAAGAAGATTTAATTAAATAATTATTAAAACTTCTCAAAAATGAGGATTTTCGCAATATCTTGTAAGATATCATTGAAACCGGGATGAAAAAATTATATTAGAAGAAAATGAAGGCTACTTTTGGAATATGTACAGCTTTTCTGAAAAAATACGATAAATGGTTCTGCATTGATATACATGGTAAAACTTTATATTTTTAGAGATTTATCTTTATTTTGATAGATAAACAAGTCCCACCCAACTAATATATCACACAGCTCTTAAAGGAAATGTCCTAACCTTCCTTTGAGCCAAAAAAATCAAAAATAAATGGGATTAGACAAAAATGGTAAAACAAGTTTTCAACACGCGAAAAAAAAAATCATAAAAAATATTTTTGCGATTTTTTTTTTATATTCTTGAAAAGACTGAAGAAAAAGCTATCAAAAACACTTTTGTACATTTTTCTAAATACAATAGGTAATTAGTCATATAGATGGGACAAAAGAGTCATTTGACCTAATTTTCAAATCCTCCAACTTGGACAGATCTCTGAGAAGTTTTGTGTCATAACTGCTGTCCAATAGGACTAAATTTGGTGCATGTATCATTACCGATCATATAACATAGCTTTTAAAAACTGACTCACTTCACATGAAATCCCCCATATATATTCTCTTAATCTACGTACAATTCTAAGACGATTTAGCCATGTCCGTCCGTCTGTTCTAAACACGCTTCAATCTAAATAATTGAGCTAGATGACTCAAATTTGGTACAGATATTTCTTATAGCTGCAGGTAACATAGGATTGATAATTGTTTTTGATACATTTGAATTGAAAAAAATATTTGAAACCAAATATCTGGCAAATAAAATGTGTGTTTACAAATTTTCCAAGTTTTCCAAATACATATAAATAGTTAAAATGTCATAAGCAGCATTAGCTTTTGTTTTACAATATGTTTAGAATTTTTAATATTAACCTATAAAATTTATTTTTGCCTAAAAACTTTATTAAAATTTGCTAAATGGAAAATAAGACATCGCTATCATTTACTGTTTAAAAAAAAATTTCAAGATTTTATGGGGAATTGAAATTTAAAAAATTTAGAAAAATGCATTTTTATGTTTTACAAACTTTTCAGATGCTGTTGAACGGCTGAACCGACTTTTACAAAGTTAATGTTGTTTGAAAGATAACATGATGGCCCATTTTTTCAAAATTATTTTTTAAATAAATTGTAAATTTTTAAAATTAAAGCTTTAAAAGCTTTAACTTAAATGAAATTGCTACCCTTCGATTTTTTCCAAATTTATGGACGAAATACTAAGGCACGTGTGGCAATTTCGGTATTACTTTTCCGTTTCTTCGCATATGAGTTTTAAAATCTCTTTGTATGAAATTTTATACGCTGTGTCTTTCAGAAACAGAAGAAAATGTCAAAAATTAAATTTATAAAAAATTGTACTTTGGACTTCTTAAAAACAGAAAATGTGACTGAAAATTAAGGTATTATGTATAAATATCGTTCCAAATAAAAAAAATTGGATTAAAACACACTTTTGCTTAGGAAAACATCCAACCAAACATATTATATTTGTGTGTGTCAAATACTTGTACTATGTATATATTTGTACATAAGTATGTTTCAAGCAGAATATGTTCGGGACAATATACTACTGAAACGATTTTTTCAGCTTACATATATAGCATGGGTTTATTTATACCCGGAACCTTTTACTTGGTGTCACATAGCACCCATACGAAGGACCCTGTAGATTTGACTTCTTAACGCAACAAAAACCACAAAATTTCAACGTATTGGACTAAACAATTTTAACATGAGCTTATTAATACCCGTAACCATTCATGCGCTCCATGGTGGATGGTATATAGAAGAGTCGACATGGCCATGGCAACTTAACGCCGATTTTACTTATTATTTTATCAAAAAGCTAATTGGTTTATTCAACACTTCTTGGTAAGTTTCATAAAAATTTTATTAATTTTAAGCATTTTCAAAGTACAAAAATAGCTCGGATGGAGTTTATATTTTTCATGTATTTCGCTCTTTTTCCACTATTACTCGGTAATTATTAGTCGAATAATTTCTTAACAAAAACTGAATACAACCCAACAAATCACATCGGAATTGATATTATTTTCCGCTAAATTCAGATGAAGTTTACACATTTTATGCCCTCACTTTAGTGTAACGAGGGTGTATATTATTTTTTATTATTTTTTTTTTTGATTTTTATCAAGAAAATTATTTGCTCTTAAACTTAAAATAAGCATTGTTTACAATTTTTAATACCGATATACCGATTCTGCATTTTTAGGTTTTTCATTGACTTTTGATATTTTACTGCTGCCCATCCTAGTGTTTCCTGATTTATTTTTATAAAAAATACGTTTAATTTTAAATTTCGCAGACAGGAATCCCTCGATCACAAAACTTTTATATTATATTCGTACACGAGCTCCTGATTGCAAGGATCAATTTTAATTGGTCACCCTCTGGATATTGGGCCAATAAAAACGTCTTTAATACATGACCGAGTATGTGTCTTAAGTCTTTTGTTTTTTTTTCTACTTTTTGTACATAATTCAGATTGCGTTGGAAAATATATTTGTAATGTACTCCAAGGACCCCGTTTTCATGGAAAATTATTAAATAACATTATCTTAAATCCTGATTCAGCCCGACCGACATTCCAGAAGAACGTCCGGATATACAATTTTAAATGTTTATCTATTTGATATGGTCCGCTTCATATTACAAAATTTCCGTACGAGTACCTTCAAATTCAATTGAATTCAAATGATTTGCTTTCGCATGTGTGTGTGTGGATTTCAATGCATTTCAATTACTTAATAAAAATTCTTATTATTAATTCTTGTGTTTGCTGCACTCTTAAGCATTTTGTTGATTTTTCTATCGCAAATACAAACTGCAAAAACTATGAATTCTTGGGTGTAGTACTCGAACATTATGGTTTTGTTTTTATTGCCTTTCCTTAGTGGTGGTGTGTGTTTTTTGATTTTATTTTCTGCCCCTTGTTCGCTCTACTTCGGCCCAGTGAGTGTCTGCGCATGAGCATCTGTGTTTTTGTGCCTTTGTTTGCATTTGATTATGGCTGCTAATCTATCTGAACATTCATTCATTCATTCAGTCAGTCGAGCATTTGGAGAATTGTCTGTCTTTCCGCTGAAATCGTTGTTGTTGTTTTCGGACTGTCTCTGCTGATCGCCACGGCGAATGAGCGCATGCGCACGCCTTGCACATGTAGTCGCGTATGCGCGCCTTTGGAATGATTTTGTTTTTGATCTTTTGTTTTTGCCCGAGTCTTTGGGATTTATGCTCTGGTTTTTGTTGGATTTGTAGTTCGGCGTGGCTTTTGTTGCTGCGCTTGTTTTGGGGGTATATATTGGCGCAGTTTGGCACTTGTCAGCACAGTTCGTTAACAGTCCTAGTCGCGATTCTAGGAGGTTAAGCCCACTGAGCGTGTGTTTAGTTTCAAAACTAAAATAACAAAACAATACTAAAAATTAAATAATATTCTCTCGAAAAAGGACATTGTGTTCAGTTGCTTTCAATTGTGATTCTAATTGTTTAAGAACTCTTTAAGTGTGATTTTAATTCTATAATAAATAGTAAACATGAAGTTATTTGTAAGTAACATTTGTTTTGTATGCAAAAGGATTATAGACTGCAAAATAATTGATAAAAGTGAAAATACGGAGAACATGTAATATGGCCTTAAAAATATTGAAAAAAATTATCAAAATAATTATGCTTATAATACAGTATGCAAAAAGATTCTGAGAACATTTAAAGTGCAAAAATAAAAGTGAAATTGCTTACTACTGAATAGGCATCCATCAAATATCTGCAGATTGTTTTTGGAAATTGAATTCTTCTACGCAATGTATTTGTGATTAAAATTTTTTCGCAAAGGATAATTGACCACTTTGCGGTTTAAGCATAAAACTGAAGTAGTTTTGATTCTCAGAAATATTTCCAACAAATATTTGCTGCAAAACATGCTACTTAATGACTATTTTTAAAAAGGAATGGAATTTAATTCTAATTATAGGTTTTAATTTCAGTCAGGAATTTTTACATTCTCTTAATTGAAATGCAATTAAAATTAAAATACAACTGAAAAATTGCTACCAGATTTTATTAAAATTGTTTCAGAACTATTTATGCGACTGTGAGTCCATATTTGGGACATCTTTGTATTCGTAGCCCTTATTTAATAGAAGATCAGTCAATATAAAAATGCTGCCAATTTCAAAACCATAACTTTAAGTACAATCAGTAAAGAAAAATCTTAAAATTATTACGAAAACTTATAACACACAGAAAAATATATAAGCTACTAGGCTCTATAAAATATTTGTTTAATTATATGAATTACAATACAAAGTAAATTTATATTCTTATTTACGGTCCAGGTTACATAGACCATGTGGCTAGATTTTCGCAGCGGCAGACCAGATCCTCTGGTGGGAATCGAACCCACGACCCCCAAACTCATAGGCGAGCACGCTACCAACTCACCTACTGGACCGCTCGAACTTTAAAATGTATTTCAGCATATCCACCTAGTTGCTTTCAAGAAAATCTTTAAAATAATTCAATTGAAATACAAACAAAGCCACTCTTAGTATTCTAACAAGAAAGTCATTGTTAGCCTCAATGCAATCTCAACATAATAAAAGCATCTCCACGTAATTAGAATTATTAAATAATTCTTATATGTTCCTGACTGCAATCAGAATTGCTTATCATTTTCAGAACAAACAAAATACTTAAGAAACAAACTTTTGCCAGGGAAGGGACTGCTGGTTCATATATTTATGACGTAAATTTAGTGAAGAAGTACAACATATGAAAGAAGTGAACTAAGACCCTATGGTTTGACCCTATGTTTGGCGGAAATCTGATTCAGAATATTTTAAGACATTTTCACTATGTCCGTCTGTCCGAATATCTGTCTGTCTGGCTGATAATTACGATAACTCTCGAGAAGAGTGAATGGCCGACTTAAAATGTTGTATGTAGCACCATTTGATCGTATTTCATGCCAAGTTCGAAGATGGGCCATATTAGTCCACCACTTTTGCTACCTCATCTACAAAGCGTTACAATTTAGATAATATTGAATGCGTTATATATTCTATACTTTTAACCCAAACCTTCTGTAATTTAACACATAGTAATAGTTTCTTTAACGCTATAAACTTGACAAAAATTTACGCAATTGTCACACCTCTTTTGGCATATCTAACACAAAAGTACCATTTTGTACCAAGAATTAACTTGAAAATTGCTGCAGTGATATATTTTCGTAGAGGGTTCTAATTGACCTTAAAAAATGGATCTAGAGCGTCTTTGATTACCTAGAGTAAAATTACACCAGAGAAAATTTTGAACAATATTTAAAATTTTAGACTCGCCGTTTCTTCAAACACTTTTCATTTTTTTCAAGAGTGGAGAAAACTAATTGTTAATAACAAGCCATCAAAGAAAGACTAAAGACGGGCGGAGCCGACTGTATAATATATTCCACGATTGGGGACCTTTATATGGGGGCTATACCAAAACATGGACCGATGTACACCATTTTTTATGGACTTTAGGTCCAATATAAATTGGAAACCTTAAATTTCGGCCAGATCAATTGAAAAATGTATTTTGTAGAGTGCCTAGAAGAGACATCGGTGGAGACCTTTATATGGGGGCTATATCGAAACATGGACCGATATGCCCCATTTTCAATGTCGTCGATCGTCTCGAGTCTATGAAATGCCCCTGTACCAATTTTCGTTGAGAATGTTTTATATCTACGACCTGCACTTTGATTACAAGGATACATATACAGACGGACGGACATGTTTAAATTGACTCAGAAAATGATTCCAAGTCGGTCGGTATTATTAACGATGTGTCTATCTCTTCTCCTTTTGGGTGTTACAAACAAATGCATAATCTCATTGTAGATAACTTCTTATTCCGAACTTCTAACAAGAATTTTCCCTTATTGTTACCATGCAAAGTATGTTCTGCATGAAACTTAAATCTTGTTAACAGATATTGTTTCATTATGCGTGAGAACCAACCTTGAATGGTGACAAAAAAAAACAGAAGATCTTATGACCGCAAAAATAGTTTGTGGTCGAAAAAACTCCCAATTACAAGAAATAAAGTGCGAACTTGATCTGCAATTTTATGCGAACCACAATACCATCACCCATGACAGACAACTGGAAATTTGACGATTCATATTTCGAGGTTGATGCTACAGAAAATTGGCCAAAAACTTGGTGGAGGCCATCAACGTATGTGGAACTTAATGCAAACTATAGACTTAAGGCACAAACGAAAGACTTAAGACACAAACTTCCAATACAATGTATAGAGATTTTGTTTTAGCAGTAACAACCAACCACACAAAAGGGAAATCGTACACCTATTCTAAGGTCTTAGAGGCATTTAACCAAAAATACGTATTGCATTACCATAACGAACGAAAAATTCCCATATGATCAAATAGAAATTACATCAATCATTAAATGGAAACTTTAACTTTTTTTGATGCATCTTGCTTCACAATAATCCCAAGATGATCAAATAGAAATTACATTAATCACTAAATGGTAACATTAGCGTTTTTTTCCTCTTTGATTTGTAATTACTGCTGCCAGTTTAGCATGAATGAATGAACAAAACTGTTGTTTCTGTTGTTTCTGGAAGCGAAACAAAACAAATTATTAAATTGCCGCAACAAAAGATTTGAATGAATTGTTGAAAGACCATAAACGATGAAATGAAAAGAAAAAAAAACGGTGTGCAGAGAATAGAAGAAAACCACCGATATGCAATTGAAAAATCATTCAACAATTACCTCAGACAAACATTGCCGCCACCATAAACTAAGTAATCCAACGCAATCCCCCATGTCGAAGAATGGGTTGGTCTGGTTGTTGGTTTTGACGGAGCGCCACAGTGTTTCGACCTAACTCATTAGTGGAACAAAACAATTCGAGTGATTTCTGAGAAAATTAATGATGGAAATTATGTCCGTTTTTAGAAAAAAAATATATTTAAATATTACATTGTACCGAAAAGATTAAATTTCTGCATTGTAATGTAAAGTTAACTTTTTTTTGAATACCGGTGATTTCGTTTATTCATTTAATTTTTTCATATATTTCAGAAATTTGTTTATGTGAGAAAATTAAATACATATAACATCGTATTTACAATAGTTCATCGTTCAAACAAAAATTGTTTTCTATAAATAAAATAAATATTTTATTTAACCATAAACACTTTGAATAATGTGTATATTTTTTGAAATAGTTACCACATTCCTCAATAGTTATTATTAATAGTTCTCAAATATTAAAATCTGTATTATTGACTTTAATTGCTGCTAGTCTATCTGATCATTAATTCATTTTAGCATTTGGAGAATTTTCTTTCCGCTGAAGTCGCTCTTTTTATTTTCGGACTGTCTTTGCTGATCGTCAAAGCAAATGAGCGCATGCGCACTCCTTGCATATGTCTCTGTATATGCTCGCCTTTGAAATGATTTTGTTTCTGATCTTTTGTTTTTGACCGAGACTTTGGGATTTATGCTCTAGTTTTTGTTGGGTTTGTAGTTCGGCGTGGCGTTTGTTGCTGCGCTTGTTTTGGGGGTATATATTGATGCAGTTTGGCACTTGTCAGCACAGTTCGTTAACAGTCCTAGTCGCGATTCTAGGAGGTTAAGCCCACTTAGCGTATGCTTACTTTCAAAACTAAAATAACAAAACAAAACTAAAAATAACTAATATTCTTTCGAAAAAGTACATTGTGATTTTCATTTTTTAAGATCCTTTTAAGTGTTATTTTCTTCAAATTCTATAATAGTAAACATGAAGTTATTTGTAAGTAACATTTGTTTTGTATGCAATAAAAAAGGATTATAGACGGCAAAATAATTGATAAAAGTGAAAATACAGAAAAATTTTTAAATATTAAATATTATCTTGAAATTTTTCAAAAAATATCAAAGAAGTTACAAAAATATACACAGTAAACAAAAGGATTCAGAATATAAAGAGAATTATAAAAAATTAATATAAACAATTCAAATATGGAAAAAATGTTAAAGTAGTTCTAAAAATATACACAGTTTGACATAAAAACCTTCAGATAATATTAAAGAAAAAATGCATACAAGAGTTGATGACACATTGTTCATGCAACTTGTAATGTATTTGTGGTCCGAGTTTTAATCCACAACTTAAAAAATTCATGCAAATTATGTTTTAAGAATTTTGTATGCGATTGGGAGTACAAACTTGCAATTTGAATTCTGCGGAAATCCGTTTAGAAATTTTGAGTAATTTGAGCAATGTTAGTGCGTCAGTTTGTCTGGGTTGAGCAAAATGTTTCCACCTCTCTGGCTCCCACATAAGGCACAATATTCCATATTATATTACTCACATAGTGAGGATATGAATGATTTTTTACTTGTTTTTAAATAAAATTTAGTCGATATAAAAATATAGTCCATATATAGTCCGGCAACTCTAAACACTATCAATAAAGAAGATATTAACAAGAAATTACGGATATTCTTTGAACACAGTTTAATTTGCTAACGGGAAAATAAAAAATAGTGTATTCTTTAAGCTAAACTATTATTGCAGAAAAACATTGTCTTATTTTCTTTTCATATTTTCTTAAAGAATTAAGTCCAAACATAAATCCTGCACCCTTATACTATAAACAATAATGTCGTTATTACTCTTAAAACACTCTCGGTTTAATAAAAAGACCTCTGGACTTTAAATTTATTAAATCATTCCCCTAGTTTCCTAACTGAAACGAGTTCTTAGCATCAAAAAACGAAAGACTTAGGAAACAAACTTTTGCTTCAGTGTTGTAAGGAATATATAATTTGCTGCGAACTAAATATAGAGTGGTCTAAGCCCTAATTATCGTAGGCGGAAATCTGCTTTAGTACATATGAAGTCCTTGGAGCAATGTCCGTCTGTCTGTCTGGCTGATGCGCACGATAACTCTCAAAAGGAGTAAACAATTAGCTACTCGTATTTTTTGCTGCCTCCAGCTATGTTCGAGGATTGGCCATATTGTCCAACTCCTTTTGGTACCTCCCCACAAAGGGTTAAAATTTGGTCAAATATTGATTCAAAAGCATTAAATGCAACGCAAATTGATAGATAAATTGACAGATTCATCCGAATACAATTTCCCCATAACTTAAGCAGCAACCGAGTAAGTACGTCCATATTTTTTATAAGGCATTTTTAGCAATGGCAATAGACTGACCAAGAAATGCCAAAATATTTCCAATATTCCGGCTTCCAAACAAAGCACAATATTCTATATTACTTTACTCACAAAATGAGGGTATACTCAAACGAAATGTCTTAATTTTTCCATAAAAAATTCAGTACAAATACAAACTCTGCAACTTTTAATACTATAAACACGAAAGTCGTTGATAGTCTCAATTCAATCTCAGTTTTATTAAAAAATCTTAGTTATTGAAATTATGCAGACATTCTTATATTTTTCTAACAAGTTGAGGAAATAAACAAAAGACTTAAGAAACAAACATTTGCCAGGAAAGGGATTTTTTATACCCTCACTATAATATAGTAAGATATATGTATATCAATTGCAATGTGCACGAAGTGAAATACATCGAAAGATTGATGGAGATTTCGATTCTGAAAAAAATGTTGCCCAGTCGACACGAAATTCTGGAAAATATTTGCTCCCTTTAGGTGGGTAGAACTGATGTAGTCCCTCGAATTAAACATGGCTCCTATTTCTAAATTCTAAAAAGTGATATAAAAAATGCAGTTTTCGAAAAAAGGGAACCAAAAATGATTCCCTTTTTTGCAAAAACGAAATCGCCATAAGAATGTTCGGTGGAAACCAGTTTTAGGACATTTTGTATCATTTGAGCATTGTTCGTCTGTCTCTCTGGATGGTATACGCAAAATTCTCAAAAGGAGAAACCGATTGACTTAAAATGTTGTATGTGTTAATATTTTTCACCATCTCAGGCTAAGTAAGAAGATAGGCCGTATTTTTCCCCTCTTTCTGACATCTCCCCCACAGAGTGTTAATATTTATTGAACTACTGATTATCTAATAGTATTCAAACACCTTACCCTTCTTCTGTAAATTCACTCATAGACAGCATGGTTTAAAAACATTGTTTTAATCAATTGTCCTTATTGTTCAGTTCTTTATTGCACAATTTCTATTAAAAAACATCTAAAAATACTTTCAAGGCGAGGAAACAACATTGAGTGTTTAGACACGATTGATTTAATTAATTAAAACGAGTCGGAATCTAATTTCAATTTACAGAGTGTACAACTTAAGGCTGATTTGATGTATTTATTTTTCCAATAATTTTACTATAAGAGTAATATCTAACATTTATTGTAATTTTTGCAATTTATTTCTAATCAAGTGAATTTGTTGCAATATTTTCCGTAACACTATGCCTGCTAACTTAACTCAGACTTATAACAGAAATCCCCCTGAGCAATGGGTCACCGGTGGCCACAAAGTGAAAAAATGGCAAAACGAAGCAAAAAAAAAACTGAATTAGAGGCTTCGGAAAAAACGAATAAAATTATAGATATTTTATTGTTACACATGTAATGATTGCGATCATATGTTACTCCCCGTCATCCAACGTCGTCGTCGTCGTCGCTCTTAAGCAACGGTAATAAGTATGTGCGGAAAGACTTTCCGTCCGTCCGTCTATCTGGCAAAATGTATGAGTGGCGTAATGTGTATGATTTCATGTTTTCTTTCTTTCCTTCGTTTACAGACTGTTAATTTATAGCCGTAACAATGCATGTGGCACACTTACATATGTCTTTAGTGTTGTTTTTTGTTGTTGTTAATATCTTGAAAAATTAATTGTTTGTTTTGTTTTATTGTATTTTATTAATGCCCGTTTAATCGTTTCAGATCATTGCGACAGCCCTGCTGGTGGCCACCTGCTCAGCTTCTTATCATGGCGCCGTCTCAACGCAATACGCCAGTTTGGATCCTCATAGCCATAGCTATTCCTATGGATATTCTGATCCCAATTCGCAAAAGCACGAATCACGTTCGCATGATGGTGTAACGCATGGCTCCTACTCGTATGTGGATGGCCACGGCCACATACAGTCAGTGCACTATACAGCCGATCCTCATACGGGTTTCCATGCCTCCGGTACTAATTTGCCTAAGGGACCCGCCCCCGGAGCTCATCTGGCGTTGGCTCATGCAGGCGCCTATGATGGAGGTCATTATGCTGCTGGTCATGCCTATCATGGTCCTCAGGCCCATATTACATTGACGCACGAGGGTGTACCTCATGACACCCCCGAAGTTGCACATGCCAAGGCTGCTCATGCCGCTGCTTATGCTGCTGCCGCCGCTGCTGCTGCTCACAGTGGACATGGAGGTCATGATGGTCATCATTTGTACAAACGTTCCTTGTGGGGTGGTCATGGAGGTTATGCCCATGTCGCTGCTCCCGTTGTCTTGACTCATGGTGGTGTGCCCGTCGATACCCCCGATGTACAAGCGGCCAAAGCCGAACATTATGCTGCTCATGCTAAGGCCTTAGGCGCTGCTGCCCATGGTCATGGAGCCCCCTTGGATACCCCTGAAGTGTCTCACGCTAAGGCTGCCCACTATGCCGCTCATGCTGCTGCCCGTTCTGGTCACGGTGGTCCTGCCATCTCTGCCCATGGCTATCATGTTCCCGTTATCCACAATGGCGTGCCCGTCGAAACCCCCGAAGTGCAACATGCCAAGGCTGCCCACTTTGCCGCTCTCTCCCAAGCTTCCGCTTCTGCTGGTCCCTCTGGCCATCTTGATGATGGTAGCTACGATGGTCGTTGGGATGGTGATCACTCTGGCGGTCATGGTGGTCTTGCTCATGGTGGTGCTCCCGCTCATTATGCCACTGCCGCCCATCACTCGCCCGCCGGTCCCTATCACGGTCCCCTGCACATCCCAGTCATTCACAACGGTGTGCCCGTAGAACCCGCCGAGGTACAACACGCCCGTGCCGCCCATTTGAATGCTTTGGCCGCTGAAAGCCATAACTCTGCCGGCCATGGTTACTACGGTAAGTGGTAAATGATAAACCCACAACCTGTTATCGGAGAAGAACACGAAGAAGTAGAAGCCACTGATTTTAAGTAGAAGCCCCCCACGGAACTGATTTAAAGAAGGATGTCTATAACGAAAATGGATATTGTTAAATATATATAAATATTTTATTTTTTAGGATGTTTAAGTTTTGAAGCATTGAAGAGTTAACAAGCACCACAATTCTCTGGATTTCTCTCTCGCTATCCTCTACTGCAATTTATATCTATGTATCTTATCTTATCTACCACTCTCTTGAAACTTAACACACGCTCTTGTGAAAGCTCTCTTGCAAGGAGAAGATCTTGCCAAAGGCAAATCTTGCCCAAGAGAGTTTTTCACAACTCTATCTCATGTTCTGTACGTCTATAGTCCCACACTAGGGTCCCTTATTTATATTCCAATGACCTCTTGTAAACCCTTAACGATCTTTTACTATACTCAGTATTTCTCTTGATCTAAAGTCATTTCCGCTCAACTAAGTCTTATTATTCTACGACTCTCTGTCAATCTCTACGAGTTACCTTCTTCGATTTCTAGCAACTACCTTAATTTATTCCCATTTCACTCACTGTCACTATCACTGCCAGCCAACCTTCATCTTAATTTTACTCTCTAAACAAGATATCACAATGGTCTCTTTAAGCTAAACTCTTGTCACTATTCTCTTCATAGTATCTACTGCATACTTTCTCTCTCTTTAATACTGCAAGTCTAACACTTAATTTCTCTTGACATATTGTCTCTCACTCTGCCTATCTCTATCTTATAATCTCTCTCACATTGTTAATGTAGCGAACCGATCTTGCCACTGCCCCTGAAACCTGATATGGACCCCTCCCCCCACTTAACATATTTACATGACCACTCGCCGTTATGCCGGATATTAGTAATGACGAGTTTTAGTTTAACGAACTTTATTTCCCTTCCGTTTCCTGTGACCCATACATAAATAAACGTACATATTTTTCTGCATATAAAACATAAAATGTTGTAAATATTATTGTAAAATATTGAAAAAAAAACGAAGAAAAAAATTGAATTTATGTATTTTAAATAATGTTATTATTATATTATAACGAGAAACAGCATGCAAAGACAAATAAACTGATACGAAAAAGTATTCAAATAAAAAAAGCAATTTAATGGAGTTTTATTTACGATCTAGTTTTTTGTTGATTACACTGTGCAACAGTGAAAAAATACACGGACTTGACAGTATAGGTTCGATTCTACTATCAAAGGGTAGTATAACCCTATACTCGGTTTGGCGAAATTATTGACCAATTTTTTTATGGGCCTCCAAAATTTCTGAAAACCAGTGGGCCCCTCGAAAAAGGTGTCATCCGCCTTTGTCCAACAACTAATTCAGACTTGGTGATACCGCTTAACTATATTTGGCAATAATGTAGCTTAGAATATGCTGAACAAAGTTATTTAACATTTGTTGCGAAAAAAATGTCCGGTACTTTTTTTGAGAAAGTGAAGGAAAACAATTTTTTTTTCACTTTTTGCAGCATATCTATCACGCGGGACTCGTAATTTTTCACAAACAATGTTTGGCAAAATTGTAGCCAACGTGAATCTGAACAGTTTGTGTGAGCATATCAATACAATCTGAACATGTCTAGGCACCCTAAATAGCTCAAAAAACCACACTGTACCCCAAAAATGTTAGTATTTCACTATTTTGCAACAAAAATAGCTTTTTGGTATAGGGTATGTTCAGCAACTGTATAAAAAATATTACGGCCAAAATTTTGTGGAACATATTAATCCTCTAGCTCTCCCACATAACTGTAATTTTTGGCCCTGTTTTAACAAGTCGTAAAAACCACCCCTTAAACTGTGAAGGGAGGGGATGAAATGTTTTACAAAAATGTTGGCCATAAAATTTGACTTTATATGTCAGAACACACCATAGCTCAAAACTTTGTAGAACATTTCATCCCCGCCCTCCCCATTTAAAGGGGTGTTTTTACGATTTGTTAAAATGGGGCCAAAAATTACAGTTATGTGGGAGAGCTAGAGGATTAATATGTTCCACAAAAATATTGGCCGTAATATTTTCTATAAAGTTGCTGAGCATACCCTATACCAAAAACAAAATATTTTTGTTACATAATAGTGAAATACTAACATTTTTGGATTACAATGTGGTTTTGTAAGCTAATTGGGGTGCCTAGACACGTTCAGGCTGTATTGATATGGTCACACTTTCAGATTTACGTTGGCTACAATTTTGCCAAACATAGTTAGTGAAAAATTACGAGTCCCTGAAAATAATGCTGAAAAAAGGGAAAAAACTATTTGTTCCCAACACTTTTTGAAAAAAATACCAGAAAAAAATTTTTTTGGCAAAAAATTTTATGAAACTTTGTTCAGCATATTCTTAGTTACATTATTGCCAAATATAGTTAAGCGCTAACATCAAGCCTGAATTAGTTGTTGGACAAAAGCTGATGACACATTTTTCGAGGGGTCCACTGATTTTCAGAAATTTTGGAGGCCCATAAAAAAAATTAGGCACCAATTTCGCAAAACCGAGTATAGGTTTATACTACCCTTTTGGTAGTATAATCGAACCTATACTGTCAAGTTCGTGTATTTTTCAAAAAGTGTTCGTTTGTTGCATAGTGTGATTATTGATAACATTCTGAGGTAGAAATATCTGACCGATCTCAAGTTGATCTCAATTTCAAGATATTCGAGAAACCAGTAAGGAAAGGCTAAAGTCGGGCGGGGCCGACTATATAATACCCTACACCACTCTCGTAATATTGAATAGCTCTGATATATAAATTTTGTAATTCATGTATAAATTGTTTACATAAATTTACTTTTGGGACTTTTTATACTTAAATAATACCCTGTACAACAGTGTGGTGTAGGGTATAAAAACGATTGGATCTAACGAGCCAAATCGGATGAAACATATACATGGGAGCTATAGCTAAATCTTTATCGATTTTCTTCAAATTCAACAATGTTGGTTCATGGATCAAGAAACTCTACCATTCTAAATTTCAAAACGATTGGATGTAAAATACAGCTTCTATAGAACTAAAGGGCCAAATCGAACGAAACATATATATGGGAGCTATAGCTAAATCTTTATCGATTTTCTTCAAATTCGGTAGTGTTGGTTCATGGATCAAGAAACTCTACCATTCTAAATTTCAAAACGATTGGATGTAAAATACAGCTTTTATAGGACTAAAGGGCCAAATCGGACGAAACATATATATGGGAACTATAGCTAAATCTTAACCGATTTTCTTCAAATTCAACAATGTTGGTTCATGGATCAAGAAACTCTAGCATTCTAAATTTCAAAACGATTGGATGTAAAATATAGCTTCTATAGAACTAAAGGGCCAAATCGGACGAAAGATATATATGGGAGCTATAGCTAAATCTGAACCCATTTCAACCAAATTCAATAGCGATCTTAACAGCTGCGAAATACTCTAAACTGCAAAATTTCAGAACGATCGGAGTGAAATTGCGACCTGTAGTCGACGAACAACTTTACATGGACAGACGGACGGACGGACAGACATCGTTAAATCGACTCAGCTAGTGATTCTGAGTCGATCGGTATACTTTAAGGTGGGTCTAGCTGTATTATTTTCAGGTGTTACAAACATCTGCCGTGAAACAAACTTATAATACCCTGTACCACAGTGTGGTGTAGGGTATAATAAATGATCCAAGTATAGATAGTACATCGACTCAGTGGCACAACAAAAGGATTTCCTGCAAACAAATAAATAATGATTTCATTTTGATTAAACAAATCATATCTGAACGGAAACTATGGGTAAATAAAAATGTTTTAGGTATAGCAGAAAAGCTACTTGAACAACTTTTTGCAAGTTCTGATTCCATTTACAAATTTCCGCCAATAAGAAACATTCTAATATAGGAGTCTTAAATGTATTCGTTATTTGTATCGTATAATATACCCAATATATTGAAACATAGAAAATAATGGTCGGGCGGAGCCGACTATTTAATACTCTACACCACCTATTAGAGCAAAGCAAGAAGAAATAGATACCGATCTGCACTCAGAAAAAATTACCTCAAAAATAAGAGAAAATTAAGTAAACTTCTGAAAATTTAAACTTTATATGGCGCTAAAGCCACATTTTCTTAAATCAAGATCACATTTTTCCTTTATTTTTGAACTTAATTACACTATGCTACAATTTTTTTTTTGTCCGAGACCTAAAAACTTTTTTTTTAAAGATTGAGGCATACTATTTCATGAAACCAAATAGAAAAAGGGGCGTGGCAATTACGCCCATTTTTTAATGTACTATGGGTACTATAACAACAAAAATTTCAAGTGTTTGTATGTGCAGGAATCAACGTTATAAGTCGATAACTTTTTGTGCAAAAGGTACCAAAAGGGGCGTGGCAATAACGCATATTTTGCACAGGACTATAGGTGCTGTAAAGGCATTACACTCCACAAAATTTTAAGTGTGTTTTTGATAAAAATCAAATTTTTTCTAATAGTTGTAACGACAGTTACTAAACTTCTGTCTCCACGTAAAAGTGACATTATTAACATTTGTTGTACTCATATTTCGTTTTATTTAAGGGTATCCCGGCTTTATCGAGCATAATTTCAAAACTCCAAATACAAAAGGCATCTTCCAAGAAAATGAGCACCTTCCAAAAAAAGGCAATTTTAAAGACAATTTAAAAAAAAATACACACCGAAGTAATCATCATGTCACTTTACAAAAGAAATTTACCATCATTTTTTTTATATTTTTGTCTTGATTGCGCCGTAAAATGTTATGTACAGCCTTTCGACAAACATTTTGTTATATAGTATTACAGTTAATACTTACTTGGTAACTTGTTCAAGCAAAAACTTAATTTAAATTTGGAAAAATCTAGATTAATTTTTCTTAAAAAACAAGTAAAAATAAGTAAAAGCGTTAAGTTCGCCATGCCGAATCTTGAACGGTTACGGGTACTAATAAATTCATTATACTAAATTTCAGCCCAATTCGTTGAAATTTGAGGGTTTTTGTGGCGTTAAGAAGTCAAATCTAGGGTTACCCTTGTATGGATGCTATATCAAAACATGTTCTTATAACTTCCATTGTGTGAAGGTTACCGGGTATATATACACTCCAGTTACCAACTTTCAGCCCGATCAGTTGACATTTTGCTCTCTATGTCAAATCGTTAAGAAGATAAATCGGGAAGATTGCGTGTATGGCGGCTATATCCAAAATTCGACCGATATTGCCTATTTTAAATCCCAGCATACCTGCAGATATATGAAGTATATGTACAAAATTGCAGCCACCTAGCTCAAGTAATATAGATTACAATAGAAAGACAGACGGACGGACAGATGGGCGTGGATATTCATCTTAGATCAATATTTAGTGGTGTTACAAACAGTTTGAGTAAAAATGAAATAAATTTTAGTTTTTTGTTTATTAGTACTAATTCAGAAAAATGTTTTCTGGAATTTTAAATAAGTATTGTTCTCCAACATAAAGGGTGCTTAAATTGTAAGGGCCGATGTTGAATGTGAACCACACCTAAACGTCATGCTTTTTCTGCATTTCATTTGACATTTCTCAATTTCAGACTAACTCAATTTGAACCATGGAAAGATACACAATCGAGCAACGCGTTAAAGTTTTTTAAGCCTTTTACGAAAATGGGCGTTCAAATCAAAATGCATTTCGTGCACTTCGTGATGTTTTTTTTTTGATCAGAATAATCGACCAAATGTGTCCACAATCGGGTGAATTGTGCGCAAATTTCAGCAAACCGGGTCTGTAGGAGATGTAAAAACACCTGTGCATGCTCGCCCAGTTCGTTTTGTGCGGCTTATAGGCTGGCGACGTCATCGCGACATAAATCGCTTGAAACAAAGAGGAATTTTTTCTCAACAAACATTCAAATACTATTTGAAAGCAATTCAATATAAAGGGTTTTCCTACAAGAGGTGTTATTTTGGTATTCAAAGAAAAATGCAATTTTTTGAGATAAATGATCGGATGTTTATTTCATAATAAAGAGGAAGGTATGCCGTTAATAATGAAAAACAACATCAGCCAAATGGCCACCAAGATATGGTATGTAAGATATGGTCCTGTAAGCGTGGACCATATCCTTCTTGGGGCTGCCCTATGTCCTCGATAGCCTCACGAATTCTATCTTTGAGGTCTTGAATCGACGCTGGGCTGTTGGCGTAGACCTTATCTTTCACGTGGCCCCAAAGGAAGAAGTCGCAAGGTGTTAAATCACAAGATAACGGTGGCCAATTGTGATCACCTCTTCGAGAGATAACACGGTCCGGAAACTTTTCCCGTAACAGAGCAATGGTTTCGTTGCTTGTGTGGCACGTAGCGCCGTCTTGTTGAAAGTAAACGTTGTCCAGATCAATAACATCCAACTCCGACCATAAAAAATCATTAATCATCTGTCGATAGCGCAATCCATTCACCGTAACTGTTGATCCAACCTCATTTACGAAAAAGTAAGGTCCAATGATCCCGCCGGACTATAAACCGCTCCAAACAGTCACACGTTGAGGGTGTAGAGGCTTCTCAACAATAACTCTTGGGTTTTCCGAGCCCCAGATGCGACAATTTTGCTTGTTGACGTAGCCACCGGGTTGGAAATGGGCCTTATCTGTCAAGATGATTTTTCGATAATTATCGATTTTTCGAATTTTAATAATTTCAATGAGTTGGTGAATCGTGTATCGTTCCATTTTTAGTAATGGCGTAGTTTCTACTTGTCAAAGAATAAAAGCTTCAAAAGTGACAGCTACCGAAATACCGGGTGACTCAAAATAACACCTCTTGTTGGAAAAGAATGTATTTCAGAAAAACATGAACATGTTTAAATACATAATGGTGTTTTATCAAAGAATATTAATGGTATCTGCGACGATAGGAAAGCCTTCCTCAGTAAAAGTGAAGACTTTCCAAATGATAGGAAAGTTTTACTTGATCGATGGAATTTTCAGTTAGTACTCGTAGAATCATTTTCTATTTACAAGAATGTGACTTATTTGTTATATATCTGAATTTAGATCCATTTATCCATTGCAAGTAAAATTTCCTAGTTTTGAAGAAAATTTAACTAAAAATGAGTAAATATCTTGAACTAAACTGAAGTACAGATTACACTTAGATTAAAAATCGGTTATACCTTTACATTGGCGCAATTTCTTAATCTGGACCTGTTTCCTAGAAATAACATTGTTCATTATGATTACCTGCAGCTGACGATAATTTAGGAATCTGGTGTAAAATACTAGTTTTATCAGGACTCACCGTACTAGCCATGTTCGCCTTCACTTTTAATCTGTTTAAGTAACATATCTTCCTTTAATTGTAGGTTTGAATGAAACATTTTCGGCTCCCTTGTGATCTGCTGAATTATGTGTCTCAGAAATATTACACTCATTTCTTCTGCAATATTGCGACGAACATACTTATCCAAGTTTTCAATATGGTTTTAGCCAAAGAACATTTTGAGATGAGCCCAAATATGTTTTACCGTCCATTCTTTTTTTTTCTATTTTATCTTAACGATTTACGTCCATTCGGTAAAAATAAAATATGCATATTTAAATAAAGTATGAAATATTTATAAAATTTTTATTTATTAGAATATGTAATGATTTCGATTTCCGTACAGTTTCTGCAGCGTAATATATATATATATGTATATATATATAGGGGGTAACATATATATACGGGTTATGTCTAAATCTTAACCGATTTTCCCCAACTTTGGATGTGTTCATTTATGTAATAAGAAGCCTCTTCCAGCCGAGTTTCGTACTGAACAGATATATAAAATACAGTTTCTACAGCGCTAACACGTCGAATCGGGGGTAACATATATATGGGGGATATATCTAAGTCTGAACCGATTTTTCCCAAATTTGGCGGTGTTCATTATTGTAACAATTGGTTGTAACCTGATTGGTTATAAAATGCAGTTTCTATATCTTACATATAAAATTGCGAGTATCTATATATGGAAGATATATCTAAATCTGAACCGATTTTCACCAATTTCAATAGGAATCGTCCTTGGGTCAAAAACGAGCACTGTGCTAAATGTCATCATAATCGGACAATAAATACGATCAGCACTTTGACTACAACGATATATCTACAGACGGACGGACATTGTTATATCGACTCAGGAAGTGATTCTAAGTCGATCGGTAAACGGTCGGACGGACAAACAGACAGACTCACATAGCTAAATCAACTCAGAAAGTGGTTCTAAGTCGATCGTTATAATAAACGGTGGGTCTATGTCTTCTCCTTTTGGGCTTTACAAAGAAATGTATAAACTCATAATACCCTGGACCACAGATAGTTTTCTTTTCAGAATGAGTATATTCAGCTTAGAAATTTACATCAGACACAAAATCTGAAAACATTTTGCTGCTGCAGCAAAAATTATTCTGACAAAATATCACAAACAATTTAGCAGACGGTGTTTGTTAGTTTTTACCAAAAATGTTTTTTGGAGCAATTTAATGCCGTAGGCAGTTAGTTATCCATCGTAAAAGTGGAATACTTCTGATTAAATCTATATTCGCAGAAATATTCACCTAATGTTTTGCGATAATCCTAATTACAATTACATTCCTCCCAAAACGAACGCGGTGGGTGTTCAAAAAAACGACATAAGGAGTTCCGCCCATTACTTGAATATCGGGATAACACAAAAGCCCACAAAACAGTCATCTGTCAAAGGACAATCAATCAGTAATGAACAACATCAACAAGTGGAATTCTTGATTACATTACTTGGGTAAGAATTTATTAGGATTTTTCTTTTCCACTGATTGGATCAATAAGGCATAAATTATTACAAATACATGAGTAAATTCCATTCTCACATACACACACGTACACACCCACACTCACCCACTTGCCCTCGAAAAGAAAGTCAAATAGAAACTTTGATTGGCTGAAGGCACAAATAATTGAATTACAAATCACAACAAGGACGAGCGAGACAATGGTGACATTGACGACGACGAAGACGATGAAAAAGGGTCCAAACAGCAGGAATCAAAAAAGGAAAACAAATGAATTCTACAGCAATGACAGGTTTCGTTAAAATACTCTTTTTCATTTCGAGGGGGGGCCTTACAATCCTCTCACTCCCCATAAACATATGCCTCTCATAAAGCTTTGTCTTAGCATCTGGTTGAAATCTGTAAACACCACAAAAACGCCAAAAGGTCTACCAGAAATAGGCAACTGATTGGACGTCTCCTTCCACTGCTGCTGCCTTTTGTATGTCCTCCAGCATCCACGTAATGCATGGCAACAAACGCCGCCTTCGTTTTGGACACATCACTGCCCATACAGTGATCGACCAGTTCATCAGCAATCGAGGCATGAAAAGGCAGACAATGCATGACGGCCTGTTCCATGTGGATAGGTGTACTCTCACATTGCATCAGTTTAGAACTCACCACCGAAATCTTGGGACATTCAAACAACTCACTATAGCCATGACTGATTAGAAAATGTTGATCCATTCCATCGATGGTGAATACGGCGAATCGCATTTTGGGTGTAACCATATCATCTAGATATCTGATAAAGATGTCTCTGGGATAAGGGGCGGTACAGGCCAATGTCAGCTGTTGACTATTTAGTAAAACGCAACTCCCTCTTAAAGCAACAGCACCACCACGGGCCGCAGTAATTTGGGATATATTTGAGAGTGAAATAAAGAAAATCCACAGAAAATTTGTTAAAAACATTTTTATGTTTGACATTGAAAAATTGTATAAACTCAAACATTTTTTTTATCTGTACACGGAGAAAAAAATATGTTAAAAATATGTTTGGATGCAATCATAAATATGTTTGGGACGGGCACAATCATATATATGTTTGTGGGTAAACATATTATGTTTGCACACAATCATAATATGTTCGGGGCAAAATTCTAGCATATTATAAAACGATATGATTGTGTCCTAACATATTTTTGGCAAAATAATATATTAGAGCATATTTTTTATATTTTTAGAGAGTATTACTCTCTGAGAGCCCAATTATGTGACTCATAGAGCATCCACCATCACCACTGTGCTAAGCCATCACAGCGAACACACGCACGCACCCACATACAACCATTGACAGCCACAGCCAGTCAGAATGAATATATGGCTATGCTTATACTTTCTTGTTTCGGGTGTAACATGAAAGTAAATTAAAATACACGCTGTGCATATAATTCTCGTTGACTCTATATAGCCAGTGGTATAAGGTGTTGACGTTTTTCAGTCAATGGGGTGGATCAACGGAGCTACCAACCAAGTTGAAAGAAAAGTGGCATAGTCCGCAGTCCGAATAATGGATAATTAATGGAACATTAGACTAGAATTTTATAAATATATTATAGGTGCGTCACAAAGGGTTCAGACTTTTGATAAAAAACAACAATATACAATCATATACATGATTAAATGCAATCATATATATGATTACATACAATCATATAAATGTTTGGGCATAAGCATATATATGATTACACACAATCATATAAATGTTTGGACATAAGCATATATATGATTACATACAATCATATAAATGTTTGGGAGCATTACCGCTACCCCAAACATAATATGTTTATATATATGTTGCCTGCAAAATATGTTTGGGGCAATATGTTACAGAGGCCGTTTTTTTCCTCCGTGTAGGATAAAAATTGTGATAATTCTGTACAGTAAGTGAGGTATGTGGAAATGGCGCAATATGTTACAATGAAATAGATGTATGTATGTGTTATCCAATGGAGGCAGTGGTGCCAAAAAAGAGGATTTAAAGCCATTTTGCAATTTGTAGAGCCAAACAAGTAAGAAAGTTCAGTCGGGTAAACCGACTTACGAATCCCCTCACCTCGAGTCCCAAAATATATTCGTATATGTACATATATATATTTTTTTGATTTAATAAAATTATTATCAATTTAAATTGCATTTTATAACATTAAAGTACAAGGGGCAAAATAGCCTTTTTTGATATGTTTGAATCGAAAGGAAATATATCTGTTACACAAATTTTTAATTATTATATATTACTGAGCAAATAAATTTTATTTGAAAATCAATAAAATATATTTGGAACGCATATATTAATATATTACAACAGAATATATTTGCAAACTTATTTTCTCAGATAAAATATGTGTTTAAATACAAATAAAATTATTGTTTAAGAATTTATCCAAATATATTTGTTTAAAAAAAGATTTTCAAATCTTTTGCTGACTTTTTATACCCTCACTTTAGTGTGACGAGGGTATATATCATTTGCTACGGAAAAAGTGTAACACATCGAAGGAGTGACCTAAGACCCCAAGTATGTTCGGAGGAAAACAGTTTTGGGTCATTTTAAGTCGAATGAGCAATGTCCGTCCGTCTGTCTGTCTGCTGGCTGGTGCGCACGATAGCTCTCGAAAGGAGTAACCGATTGACTTCAAATTTGGTATGTGGTAATATTTTTTTATATCTCCGGCTAAGTTCGAAGATGGGCCATATTGGTCTACTTCTTCTAGTACCTCCCCCACAAAGGCTTAAAATGTTGTGAAAAATTGATTCTTTAATAACTGCTATACTACTTATTCGAATCTTCTGAAATTCCACACATAGTATTAACTTATTAGTCGCTATCAACTCGAAAAAAATGGGCGAAGTTGCCACGTCCCATTTGGTACCTCCCACACAAATGCACCGGTTTGTACGAAAAGTGAAAAGCTTATAACATTAATAACAGTGTATAAAAAAACTTGAAATTTTGTACAGTATTATGCTTTTATATTGCCTACAGTCAAGGGAAAAATTGGCGTTGTTGCCACGCCCTTTTGGTACCTCCCACACAAAGGTACCTTTTTGCACCAAAAGTTAACAGCTTATAACATTAAAACCAGTGTATTAATATACTTGAAATTTTGTACAGTGTAATGTTTTTATAGTGTCTATAGCCCTGTGAAAAATGGGCGTTATGGCCACGCCCCTTTTTGTACCTCCCACACAAAATGCCCAAATCATACCACAATTTAATATCTCATAACGTTTTTACCAGTGCACATAAATGCTTATAATTCGGCACAGTGCAATGAATTTAAAGTATCTAACGTTCAGCGAAAAATAGGTGTATTTGATAAACCCCTTCTGGTACCTCCCACACAAATGGACCATTTTGTACCAACTGTAAACAGCTTTTAACTTTAATACCAGTACATACACGCTTATAAAAATCGCTTCTGTAGTATATTGTGGCTTGAAACATTTATATGTTTAGGGTACACTCTAAACATATACCATTGGGTACACACAAAAACTATATATATTTGTACAAGAATGAACACTTTTAAATTTGGAAGAAATCGGTTCAGATTTAGATATAGCCCCCATATATATGTTACACCCGATTTGACATGTAAGCGCTGCCAGCGCTTCTTCAGAATGAGGTGGATCTGGTATCAACTCATCTTGTTGGAGTTTTCACTGCATGCCTAACTCATGCATATACCCCAAAAAATTGGCAGGAATCAAGGGTGGTCTTCATACTTAAGCCTGGCAAGGCGAGTTATACGATCCCAAAGGCTTATCGACCTATTAGCCTAACTTCTTTCCTCTTAAAAACAATGGAGCGAATAATTGACGACATGATCAAAAGTAAGATAGCCGATGACAAGCTAAAATTCAAGCAACACGCATATGTTAAAGGAAGATCAGTGGAAACAGCTCTACATGAGGTAGTACCCCACATAGAACAGTCCTTCAGTAAAAAATTTTACACACTTGCCGTTTGTAAAGACATTGAGGGTGCTTTTAACAACGTTCAGACCGATACACTTAGTCCTTAGACGAGTTTCAGGTTGACCGGGCGTTGATAAACTGGATCAACAATATGCTAAGGAATAGGTGGATTATTTGTGGGTCATGTGACGTAAAAATCAGAGACAAGGTAAATCGTGGTATACCTCAGGGGGGCATTTTATCGCCTCTCCTATGGGTTACGACGATACACAGTCTCCTTAAAGCCCTCACCAATGAAGGATCTAAACCAGTCTGTTATGCAGACGACGTTATAATAATTCTAAGGGGCACACATCCAAACCAACTATGCAGAAGAGCTGAGGAGGCACTTAACATAGCATATAACTGGGCACAACCAAGGAAAAGGAAGATTCATCCTTTTACCGTGCCTCGTTTCCTGGATAAGAATATTGCTATATCTAAAAAGATAAAATACTTGGGAGTAATCTTGGATCAGAAACTGTACTGGAAAGATCATATTGAAGAAAGAGTTACAAAAGCCCACAGATGTTGGTCGTTGTGCAGAAGAGCTATAGGTTCAAAATGGGGACTACGTCCAAATATGACAAACCTACGCCTCTGCAGTGTGGTGGATATTAATGGACAAAAAGTACAACGTAATACCATTGCAAAAAGTGCAACGTATGTGCTGTCTGGGCATAAGCGGAGCAATTAGAACCGCACCAACAAGAGCGTTGGAAACTATACTGCACATCCAACCAGTAGATATCCGTATAAAGTATGAGGCAGCCCTCACAGCAAGACGTCTACAAGTGATGGGTGAATGGATAAATCAAGACCACAAGTCGTACCATCAGAAGATATTACAATCACTGGTCGGTCATATTCAAACAACGGAAATCTCCGACAGCGTTCCTGAAGTGCGGCTTACAGCTACCTGTGAATCGTTCGTGCCAGACAGACGCTCCTGGGGAAACGGAACACTAGCTCATGCGCCAGTGGGAACCAGCTGCTACACTGATGGGTCCAGGCTAGGAGGAAGGACGGGTCTGGGACTTTTTATTGATGAACCAGAAGTCGAACTTTACTTCCAGAAGCAGAAGTTCGAGCAATCACGGAGTGTGTTAACTCAGTAATACCACAAAGCCTAAATATGCCAACATATTCACAGATAGACAAATGGCGATCAAAGCAATAACATCGGAAAAGGTCAAATCCAGAACAGTGTTAGACTGTTAAAGAACGATAAATAATTACTCAGTCCATGGTCAACTGCGTATTTTCTGGGTACCGGGACACAACGGAGTGATTGGAAATGAACGAGCAAACTGCTTGGCTTCAAAGGGCAGAGAACTTCGAGTAACAAACTTGGAAAATTGGAAACCTTTCGAAGCCACGAAGGATGAGTTGAAGCACTTGGCTCACAAAACTGTGTGGAATAGAGAAACTGCAAAGATACTGTGGGGTGACCCAAATGAGAAGAAAACCAGTAGTTTTCTGAAACTAAACAAGATCGAGATTAGTAAGATGATAAGTGTTCTAACGGGACACTCAAGCTTACAGGCACATCTTCATCGCATAGGACTAGCAGAAAACGACGAGTGCAGGGCATGCAGGGAAAACATCGAAACGATAGAACATTTTCTGTGTCACTGCCCAGCTTTCACACATGCAAGATCCCGATATTTCGGTTCCGACATATTGCCAGACTTGACTCATCTCAGAGGATATGACTGGAAGATACTGAGAAAATACGTGTCTAGTACCGATTTTCTGTAATCCGTTGGGTATGAAAATCATAAATAAGGAGCGCACAACAGGCCGAACCACTGGCTTAATGGACATGAGACGTTTAAACGTCTCCTCTCTTCAACCTAACCTAAAAATATTATAAAAATTATCGGCGGCGGCGGCGCATTGAAAAATACCGACCGGCGGCTGCGGCTGATCAGCTTAGCCGATCAAATTTCAACAATCGGCTGAGCCGACAAAGTTCCAACAAACGATGGCGCACGAATGTCAATCTCAAGCAAAAATAGCGCTTTAAGATATTTACAATTAGATGACGAAACCTAAAATTAACACAAAAATTTAAGAAAAGTTAAGGAAGTTTAGATTGAATGTCGAAAATCAGTTCAATAAATGTCTACTTATTAGTCTTTATTGTGAAAGAGAATTTATTGTGAATGACATACCGCCTGTTGTTTTCTCTCTAGAACGACGTAGACTTTGTAAAAATTGGTTCGGCCGCTCAAGAGCTATTGTAATTTCCGTAAAAACCTAAACACGAATTTCTTTAAATAAATGATAGCGAGATTAATTTAGAAATTTTTATACATTTTTATGCAAAAATGAACTTTATTAAAATTTCTGACCCTATTGTATTACTTAGTAGTCACTTTCTTAATTTTCATGGTTGCATAAAATAAATCGATTTAACTCACTAAATAATGTTCGGCGGCTGAGTTTCAGCCGATGTGAGCCGCTAAAATCGGCGGCGGCGCCGGCTGGAAATAAATGACCGGCTGTGGCGCGCCGCCAATTTCCGCCGCGTCGGCTTCATACCCTGCTAGGTACCCTAAATAGCTCAAAAAACTACATTGTACCCCTAAAATGCTGGTATTTTAGTATTATGTAACAAAAATAATATATTCCCAGAAGATATACTACAGAGAGGTTTTTTTATAGCCCCGTAAAAAATGTGCGTTATTGACACCCTCCCATACAAATGGCCCATTTTGCACAAAAAGTTAGCGTTTGTAATTGTTTTAATGACTGTTACTAATCTACTGACACTTCAAGCTGAAAAAAAGCGCTTATGTAGTATATTGTCCCAAACATATTCTGCTTTAAACATACATATATTTAGGGTATACTCCAAATATATATTATTTGACACACATAAATATTATATGTTTGGAAGGATATTGCTCTAAACAAAACTATGTTTATATCCTAATATTTTCTTATTTGGAACTGAAATTTCCGAAACAAAAAATTATTTGTATTTAAGTATTTGTATTTAAGTATTTTGGCAATGAAACAGCGAATTAATTTTAAGACATGTTTTCTGTTTTTTAGAAGTTAAATTCTTGCAATCTTTTAGAAATTGTATACGTTTGTACAATTCGATTAAAATGTAAATGGTATAATCTTTCGTAACTATAAAATGCATTAATGGATTGTGAAAAAGTGATTAATTGGAATATTTATAATTTAAAAATTGGTACTGTACAACAAAAGCCAATACTGCTTATGAAATTTTTATCTATAACGTATAACACGAAATATAGGAAACTAACACGAAATCTAAACTAAACTAAAATTCGAAAAAGTCAGCAAAGTTTTAAAATCTTTTATTAAATAAAATATATTTGGAAAACTTCTTGAACAATAACTTTGTTTAGGGGTAAACACATATTTTATTTGTGAAAGTCAATTCGCAAATATATCTTGTTCTAATATATTAATACATGAGTTCCACACAAAATTTCTTGATTTTTCAAATAATATGTATTTGTTCACAAATAAATAATATTTGAAAATTTTGTTTCCATATATATTTTCATTCGATTCAAACATATCAAAAATGGCGTGTGCGTGAAAGTGATATTCCGAACATATCGAGCCCTAACAGCCAAAAAGACGTAAGCGCCACCATGATTTACTTTCAATTTTTTGAGGGAAATCGTTTACTTTTGACAAATGGCAACATGTGTCCGAAATTTATAGCTGTAAAATGTACGGTTATACTAAATTTCACAGTTTTAAAAACAGATGTATGCATTACATAGGCATTTAAACAAAAAATAATCGCAAAAGAAACCTTATCCTCTACAGTTTTGTGAGTCCAAATACTAAACACCATGAAAATTTTAATTAAAAAAAATCGACATAAAAATTTTGTTTAGGTTTCATAAAATAGTACAAAAAAGTTTTTAGGTCTTGTACACAGATGTACATATGTAGATATAGCCATTTAAGCGCTGATTTGGCCTCTACGCCTGTTTTTACATACAATCATTTTGGAATTTTGAAGAGAAGTTTCTTAAATCAAGAACGCTTCCACATTTTAAAAAATTTATTTATAACCAGTAAGGAAAGGCAGAAAGTCGGGCGGGGCCGACTATATAATACCCTACACCTTCCTAACAATGCGATAAGGGTCATTGCCATAATAATTTGGAATAATTGGTAAATGGGTAGAAACATATTATCTAATTCTGAAACGATAATCGCTAAATTAAGCAATATTCGTTCCTAAATTGAGAAACATCTTTCTGGAAAATTTTAATGATCGGAAGTAAAATACAACTTCTATAGCGGTTTGATACCAAATCAGGAGGAACACATATATGGAGCTTTAATATAAATCGGAACCAATCTTCCCTGAATACGCATTCATGTAAAAAGACCTCCTTCTGTCGAATTTCGTACTGATCGGATATAATATACAGTCTCTACAGCGCTTACATGTCACATCGGGGGTAACATATATATGTGAGCTATATCTAAACCTAAACCGAGTGTCTCCGAATTTGGCAGTATTCCTTCATGTAGAAAGAAACCTCTTTTTGCCGACTTTCGCACTGATCGGATATAAAATAAATTTTTTACAGCGCTCACATGTCAAATCGGGGGTAACGTATATATGGGGGCTATATATAAATCTGAACCGATTTTCTCCGAATTTAGCAGTATTCCTTCATGTAATAAGAAACCTCTCTTTGCCGAATTTCGCTCTGATCGGATATAAAATAACATTTTTACTGCGCTTACATGTCAAATCGGGGGTAACGTATATATGGGGGCTGTATCTAAATCTGAACCGATTTCTTCCAAATTTAACAGTGTTCATTCATATAATAAGAAACCTCTTTCTGCCGAATTTCATACTGATCGGATATAAAATAAAGTTTTTACAGCGCTTACATGTCAAATCGGGGCTAACATATATATGGGGGCTATATCTAAATCTTAACCGATTTCAACCAAATTCAATAGGGATCGTCCTTGGGCCAAAAAAAAAGATTTGTGTAAAGTTTCGTCGAGATCGGACCATAATTGCGACCTGTACTTTGATTACAAGAATACATGCACAGACGGACAGACAGACAGACGGACATAGCAAAATCAACTCAGAAAGTGATTCTGAGTCGATCGGTATCATAAACGATGGGTCTATTTCTTCTCCTTTTGGGTGTTACAAACAAATGCACAAAGTTATAATACCCTGTACCACATTGTTCACAGTTAGCTATAGCTCCTAGTACTCCCAGCCGTCTACGCAAAGACACTTTGGTTCGCGTAGACGTATTTTGACATTTCAATGATTTGAAAGTTTCCTTCAATAATCACTTACAGAATAAATGGAATATGCCGTAATACATTTTCATTTGGAAATAAAATGGCTTATGGACTTTGAGCGATTTGACAAAATTTTCTTTGTTGGGCAAAAAAAAAATTAGCTTTTGTACAAAATGACATATTACCAAATGCAGATGTCTTATTGCCCTAAACCCAAAATTTGGCCACAACAACAACTAACATTGTAACTCTTTTGGTAACTGTTTTTCGCCACAGGCAACAATTTCACCACAGTGAAGGAGGTCATCAGACAAACACTGCTGTGGTTAAGTAAAGGATAAATAGCGAATTGACTTTATTTGCAGGAATGCATAAATATATTGACGTCTTGTACCGACGGGAAAATATTTATTTATAAAATCTTAAAGCCTTCTATACTTAAAAGTTCAGTAAAGGAAAGAAAGTAAATCCCACCTTTACTTACTCAAAAAAAAACACCTTACTATAACTCTTCCATTTAACGCACTACTGTGACTTTTTAATTGAAACAAATGGAATGAAGTCGCCACTATTTTGATATGGACGTGCTGCTATGTGCATTTCACACTACTCAATCCATGTATTATTTTATGACTTATGTATTATGTGCATTTTGCAAATACTCAGAACATTTACGACGATCGAAAACTTACGACAGACACTATGAACTGAAGCAAATTAAAAAAATATATAAAGCACTAATTTTAATTACATACTTGGTCGAGTGCAAAAATAAATATAAACATTTGTAATTTATTACCACAATATTTTAATATTAATATTTGCAATGTTTTAGATAGAGTTATAAAATTGACCATAGGAGGTAACAATTGCAATTGAAATTGTATTGAAAATTAAAGTTGTGCGAAATAAAAATAAGCATTAGTATAATGGCATATAGTACTTACAGTGCATTGCCGTAAATCGAGTACGGAATATGTATATGAAGAAGCAATATTCCAGATGTTATACTAACGAAGAAGTCGAAAATCTTAGTTAATTTTACGGGCTGGTTTGCTCATTTGATATATACAGAACGGATCAGAAATGCAGCAAAATGTTATGACTTATAAGATATATCTATAGAGAGTCTAGGAGAAAATTTAAAGTTTTAACCTTAATCCTTGTTTAATTATAGTTCGGGTTTCCATATCTGTTGACCTGAAAGGAAAAGAAATTTAGAAAAAAAATTAATATTGATTTATGAGAAATTGTGAAAAGGAATGTTACGTAGATTTACTATACCGCGTAACTACACCCAGGAAAATAATTGGTTGGAATTCGATTGCAACAATAAAAAAAATAGTACTAGCAACAAAAAGTATATTGCCTACACCGTCTGTCGGTTGTATTTATAAACAAATAGTTGAAACAACAATAATAACATGGATACGATCAAATGAAAATGCTTGCAACTAAATCGATGGTTGTATCAATCGAATTAAGATTGTTTTTTTCATTGACACTCGGTTAGTTGTGGTAACCAATTTTAAATTTTCATTATAGTACCGTATGATAGATTTTTGGTTGTGACAACCTATGTTTTATTCTTGACAACAACTATTTTATCAATAGACCAAAGATTACACTGTGCTTGAAATGGACACTTTAAAAATGTAACAGAAATGGATTTACCTATTTCGACATTGTTGAATCCACTAGTGCTATCCGTTTTTCTATGTTAGCTCTTGTTTTCGCGATATTGAACCTCAAAGTTTGCAAGAAAATCAAAGGAGTTAGTTATCTCGGAGGTGATTTTAATGTGGAAGACTTCGGAATCGACGCTTCATTCCGAAGAGCGAAATAAAGGGAACCCTTCGAGAATTATTTCTCTCAAAAGAGTCAACCACGCTGCTCACCCCTTTACCCCTGAAAAAGTGCAATCAAAACTTACCATATGTCAAACGACATACAAATCGTCGACATTTTTAGATAGTGTGTTTGAGAAAAATATTCCTCGCAAAAAATTACTATGAGTCTCCTTTCAACATTTTTATGAAAAATGAACAGATTATATACATAATTTAGCAGGTTTTGTTGGTTACCTTTGAAATTTCAATTGACACTAACCAAAAAATAATTTACAAAAACTTAAGTCGAAAAATTTTATTACAAATATTTTCTGCTATGAGCGGAAAAGTACACAAAATATGTAATAAATCGAAATCTGCTTAATTATCATAAAAAAAGCTGAGAAAGGAATTCTATTATTATTGCGCGAAGAATATTTTTCTCAACGATGCGTACTAAAAATGTCGACGATATATATGATTTTTAACATATGATAAGATTTTATTGTAATTTTTCAGGGATAAGGGGGTGAGAAGCGTGGACGACTGTTTTGAGAGAAATAATTCTCCAAATGTTCTCTTTATTTCGATCTTTTTACTGAAGCGTATATTTCGAAGTCTTCCACTTAAAAATCACCAAAGAGATATGTAACCCCTCTGATTTCCCAACAAACTTGGTGGTCGAATATCGCGAAAACAAGAGCTAACGTAGAAAAACGGCTAATGCCACTGTATTCAGCATGGCCGAAATAGGTCTATTCATAGGGTCTCTTTTCTGTTACATTTTTGGACTAGCACAGTGTTATTATTGCAACGAATAATTGGTTACTACAACAGAAAAAATATTAATAAATAAACGTTTATTGGTTATCCTAATCATTTCCCAAATTTAGAATAATTAAATGTATTTTGGGAAATACAACCGAAAGATTGGTTGCTGTTCTTTTGCTGATACATGACACACAAAAAATAAACATTTTGTTCAAGAACGGTATAGGTAATCAAAAATAATCTCGTGTGGATCATAATGTGTGGAATGCAGAATATGTTGTGCAAAATGTTTTACATAAATAAAAAATAAAAGCAACAATCATGAAATTGAAAGCACAGGGTTAAGCGATATTTGCATACAAGTTTTGTGTTTTTTTTCGTGTACTAAAATGTGTGTCAAATTTTTCCACATCTCAAAATAGTGATGAATTTGTAATATGGGATTTTTAATTTTGTTATGAATTGTTTTGTTTTTTGTTCAATAAATATTATAAAAATTAATTAAAACTGTTTTTAATTAATTGTCGGTAGTATATGACTGACAAATTCTCAGAACAACCAAATTTTTAAAACAGTTGGTTGTGGCAACGACAACAGATAATTTTAGCCACCATTTTCTTAGTTGGCGCAAACAAATATGATTGTTGTCAATTGTTCGGTTAAAGCAACCAAACTGAATTATGTGTGTAATGTTTGTTAAAAATTAAAATCAATAAAATAGGTTATTTTGATAACATCGACCTCAGGATGGGATTCCGTTTACAACTTCTTGAAATATTGATCTAAGATAGAACATATAAATTATATATACCCGTTATATTTTTAATCCGCTCCTCAACCTTATATCCGGCCACTGACAATTAACCCAGTTGATAGCGACTGATAACTATTACAGCTGAATTCACTAAATTTTAACCCTTTGTGAGGGAGGCATTACAAGGAATGGACCAATATAGCCCATCTTCGAACTTAGCCAAATGACTCAAAATGGCCCAAAACGGTTTTCCGCTGAACATACTTGGGGTCTTAGGTCACTCCTTCTATGTGTTAAATTTTTTGTCCGTCACACTAAAGTGAGGGTATAAATATGGGCATTTCCGCGGGTCACGAACGTACGTTCGTACGTTTTTGATGTACAAAAAATATAGAAAACAAAAATTGTCCCCGCATTTTTTTTGGTGATATGATAGCATTTTAGTAGCTCTATGTTAGGTGCAAAAGATGGGTTTCACCGAGTTTTAGTTTTCATAATGATAGCAATAAACATGTAGTCACGAACGTACGCGAAATATAAGTAAACTTTGGCTGAATCTAGAAACATGCAAAAATCTGCGAAAAGGAACGGAATATTCTAAAGCTATTAATTTATTTTAAAAGAGGATTAATGTAGATTTCTATCGAATATTTACACAATAAATTATCTCAATTGGTTTTTTTCTAATTGGCTTAGGTACCGGTCGCGAACGTACGGTGGCGAACGTACGATTTTTCCATCTGTTTTAACCGTTAAATTAATCGTTAATCGAACTTTTTTTTTTGGTCTCCTTGCATTTTTCTCTTCTTAATTGATTGTAATAGAGAAATATTGTAGAAAGAGTGCAAGCATAACATATCTTTTTATATGTAATATAATTAAATATAAAAATGTCTATAAAAGTAGCTTAAAATGGAAAAAATAAATTTTTTCAGTTTTTAGGCAAATTTTCTCATGAAAACAACTGAGAAACCATTATATTTTAAAAATGTAGACATTTCGAATTAATTTTTTTTTATAATTATTCACAATAAAATACGATGATTACCAACATTTTATTTTTCGGCCCTGGTTGACCATTCGGCGGAAATGCCCATATACCATATTGAAGAAATTTTCTAGATAAATGCAATTTCGACTTAATTTTCTGAACAATTTCAATTATGAGGAAATCTTGTACTTAAATGCAATTGTGAGAAAATTTTTAAAAAGTAAACTAAAAAAAATGTTTCTGGAAAATTTAAAAATTTGCAGAATTTTCTACAAAATACAATTTTTACCAAAATTTTTTAGAATAATGCAATTTCCATAAATGTTGTACAAAACTACAATTTCATTTTTTTTTATAAAAATAGACTAAATTAGGAAGAAAAATGCAATTTCATCGCAATTTTATAAAAAATCAGTTTCAACGAAATCTTTCAAATAATTGGTTTCGGGAAACATTTTGTAAGATGAAATTCTAAACATTTTTAAGAAACATTAAATTTTTCGGATAAAATCCAAGTTTTTTTAAGAAAAGAGTAAATTTGATATTCTTTTCCAGAAACTGGAATTTCGGAAAAACACAAAATTTTATAAAAACTTTATTGTAAAATTTGTTAGAATAAGGAAATTTCACGAAATGTTTCTACACATTTTCATAAATTTCCAGTTTTTGAAAGTTTTGCCGAAATTATATTTTTCTAGGAAATTTCGTCAAAATTGAATTTTTCTAGAAAAGTCCAACGAAACTGAAATTTTCTACCAATAAGATTAAGCCAAAATTGCATTTTCATCGGTCGCCGACCATTTATGGCCATTGAGATCTATAATCCGGTCATGGATTTTTACTCCGATCATCGATTAATAATTGTGCGGTCATCAACAATTTAATAATGCTATCATCGAAATTGTACTACAAATTTTGTTGAAAAAAGTAATAAATGCATTGAAGAAATTTTGTGCATATAGTATGTATATGCAATTTCACTAAGATTTCTGAAAAATTTCAATTTTGGTAACATTTTCTAGTTAAATGCAATTTTGACAACATTTTTAATAAAAACAAAAAAAGTTTTCTGGAAAATTGCTAAGTGTGCAGAATTTTCTAAAAAATTAAATTGATAAAAATATTTTTTAGAATAATTCAATTTCCATAAAATGTTATAAATTTCAATATATATTATATTTTTTTTGCAAGAAAACTTCAATTTTATAAAAAAATCAGTTTTAACAAAACCTTCTAAATAATGAAACTTTGTCCAACAGGAATGCAATTTAGTCAACATTTTTAGGAAAAAATAAATTTCAAATAAATTGTTTAGAGAAAATCCAAGTTTGATCAAATTTTTAGAAAATTGTGAATTCGATATACTTTTCCAGATTACTGCAATTTCGTAAAATAAAAAAAAAATTATAAAAACGTTATCGTAAACCGTTTTTAGAAAAAGGAAATTTCACGAAATGTTTCTAAATTTTTCTAGGAAATTACGTCAAAATTGCATTTTTGTATAAAAATACAACAAAATTAAAATTATCTAAAGAAAATTAATTAAAAATTGCATTTTCATTGGACGCCGAACTTTTATGGCAATAGAGACCTATAATCTGGTCAGAGATTTTTACTCCGAACATCGACATTTAATACGTCCATGGACCTCCGGTCATTGACCTATAATCCTGTTATCTGCGTTTAATCCGATTTTCGACATATAATCCGGTCATCGACCTTTTATCTATTTATCTAAATTTGACTAGAAATTTCGATGAATAAAAAAAAAATACAATTTAATTAAATATTCTAGACAAATTCAATTGCTGTTATATTTGCCTGCCCTATGTCCTCGATAGCCTCACGAATTCTATCTTTGAGGTCTTGAATCGACGCTGGGCTGTTGACGTAGACCTTATCTTTCACATGGCCCCAAAGGAAGAAGTCGCAAGGTGTTAAATCACAAGATCTCGGTGGCCAATTGTGATCACCTCTTCGAGAGAGAACACGGTCCGGAAAGTTTTCACGTAACAGAGCAATGGTTTCGTTGCTTGTGTGGCCCGTAGCGCCGTCTTGTTGAAAGTAAACGTTGTCCAGATCAATACCATCCAACTCCGACAATAAAAAATCATTAATCATCTCTCGATAGCGCAATCCTTTCACCGTTACTGTTGATCCAACCTCATTTTCGAAAATGTAAGGTCCAATGAGCCCGCCGGACCATAAACCGCAACAAACAATCACACGTTGAGGATGGAGAGGCTTCTCAACAATAACGCTTGGGTTTTCCGAGCCCCAGATGCGCCAATTTTGCTTGTTGCCGTAGGCACCGAAGTGGAAATGGGTCTCATCAGTCAATATGATTTTTCGATGGAATTCCGGATCATTTTCATGCATTTCAAGGACCCATTTAGCAAAGACACGACGTTGTTGATGATCGGCCGGCTTGAGTTCTTTTGTTAACTGATCTTTATAAGCTATAAGACCCAAGTCTTTATGCAAGATGCGGTGTAATTACGTTTGTGGAATGCCCAATTCCAAAGAACGACGACGAATGGACAAACCTGGGGTTTCTTCAACACTTTGGGCTACAGCAGCAATATTCTCAGTTGTTCTTGAGCGACGTGCACGGGTTTTATTCTTCACATCACTAACTTGTCCCAACAGCTCGAATTTTTCCACCAATTTCTGTATTGCGGTTCGACATGGTGCTTCACGACGACCCAAAAACGCTTTAGTTTTGCGAACTGTGGCAAGATTTTCACCATTTTTTTTATTGAATTTTAATAATTTCAATGCGTTGTTAATCGTGTATCGTTCCATTTTTAGTAATGGCGTAGTTTATACTTGTCAAATGCTAAAGAATAAAAGCTTCAAAAGTGACAGCTACCGAAATGCCAGGTGATTCAAAATAACAAATCTGGTTGGAAAACCCTGTATAAGTATAATAGCGTCGACATCTTGTATATGTATATTCTTGATAATATTTTGATTCTAATACGCTTAACCAGTTCAATTTTTTTCTACAAAAATTCGCTGAAATTTTATTTTTCTAATCAAAATTAAATATATCCAAAAAAAAAAAAAATAATTTCCAGGTTTATCCAGATTTTTCTTCGAATTTGCATTTTTCTACAATATTTCATAAAACTTGAATTTTTTAAAATTCCACAAAAAATTTAGCCTAAATTCTTCATCAGTCGCCGACCATTATTCGCTAGACAATCGACCTTTAATAAGGTCATCGACCCCTAACACTGCAATCAACCTTTAATACGACCATCGTCCTTTTTTATCCGGCCGTGGATTTTTTCCGCTTCTTTTAATTCGGCCATTGATCAGTGATCCTGTTATCTTCATTTAATCCGAACGTCGACATTTAATCTGGTCGTCCACCTATAATCCGACTTCATACGAGCAATTTTGATGAAATTTTCCAAAAAAGGTTACAATTATGAATGGCTAAATTTTAAAGAAAAATACAATTTTATTGAAGGAAAAATTAATTTCTGTGATATAGTTTTTAGTAATTCAATCGAGACGAAACGTTCTAAATAAAATTAATTTCATCAAATTATTTAGCAAAATTTTCATAAAAATGTAATTTCGACAAAATCGTCTTGAAAATCATAGTTTCGAGAAAATTAAAAAAAATACAAAATTAAAGAAATTTTCCAGATACATAAATGCAATTAAGACAATGCAATTAAATGCAATTTGACCACATTTTTAAAAAGTGAATTAAAAATATATTTCTGGAAAATTGCATAATTTGCAGTATTTTGTACAAAATGTTTTAGAATAATTTTTAGTTTTTTAGAATAATGATATTTCCATAAAATGTTGTACAAAATTCCAATTTCAATATTTTTTATAAAAATTGCACAAAATGTTTATTTTGTGCAATTTTTTACAAAAAGGAAGCTTCAAAAAATGTTTCTCGGAAAATGCAATTTCGGCAAAATTTTCTCAAAAATTTATTCGTGATAATTTTTTTTGGAAACATTTAAGTTTGATTTGCAATTGATGTAAAAGATGCGTTTTGTTAAACGAATGCTATTTGGACGAAAGTCGCTACACCATTTTCAACTGTAATTCGAAAAAAATCAATTCAATTTCGAATAAGATCAATTGAAATTCGAAGATTCCATTTAAAATTCGAAAAAGGTTAATTGAAATTCGAAGATTCCATTTGAAATTCGAAAAAATCAATTGAAATTCGAAAAAAATCAATTGAAATTCGAAACACATCAATTGAAATTCGAAAAACATCAATTGATATTCGAAATACATCAATTGAAATTCGAAAATGTAAACAAATCTGCACATTAGATTGGGTAGAATTTATTTAAACACATTTGCTGACTAAATCTTAACATATAATGTGATGATCTTATCTTTTATGAATATTTATTCAAAATTAGTTGATATAAAACATATTTAAATATTTTAATATTAAAGGTTTAACACAGACAAATTGTATCAATTAAATGCTACCCCATCTAATATACAGCATTGATTTTGTTTACATTCTTCGAATTTCAAATGATGAATTTCGAATTTCAATTGATGTTTTCCGAATCTCAAATGGAAAAATTCGAATTTCAATTGACGTATTCCGAATTTCAATTACAATTTTACGAATTTCAAATGATGTGTTTCGAATTTCAATTGATGTGTTTCGAATTTCAATTGATGCTTTTCGAATTTCAATTGATGTTCTTCGAATATCAAGTGATGTTTTTCTAATTTCAATTGACCTTTTTCGAATTTCAAGTGGAATATTCGAATTTCAATCGGCCTTTTTCGAATTTCAAATGGAATATTCGAATTTCAATTGATATTTTTCGAATTTCAATTGACTTTTTTCGAATTACAATTGAAACTGGTGTAGAAATTTTTTTCAATTTCTCTGAAATTTCCATGATTTTTTCTAAAAATTATAATTTCGAAAAAAAATGTAGAAACACGCAATTTCTTCGAAAATTTCTTAAAAATTTTAGTTTCTATAAAGTTTTCTACAAAAATGCAATTTTGTTAAAATTATCTAGAAAAAAAGCAATTTCTTAAAAATTTTTCTAAAAAAAATCAACTTTTTACAAAATGCTACTACGACGGAATTATCTAAAATTGCAATTTCGGTGTAAATTCAATTTATTTGGAATTTTGTAGCAAAACCAAGTTTTGGTTCAAATTCGAAGAATAGGAAAAGTAAATTTTCACCTAATTTTTTTTGCAAATTTTGTCAAAAAAATAATACAATTTCCAGAATGTTTTCTAGACAAATTTTCAAGAAAAGTCCTATTTGGACAAAATTTCTAGAACAACGCAGTTTCTTGAAATGTACTACAAATTTATCCGTAAAGATGAATATACGAGTATGTACATTTTTAGTCCTTTTTATACCCTCACTTTAGTGTGACGAGGGTATATATCATTTGCTACGGAAAAAAGTGTAACACATCGAAGGAGTGATCTAAGACCCTAAGTATGTTCGGAGGAAATCCGTTTTGGGTCATTTTAAGTCGAATGAGCAATGTCCGTCCGTCTGTCTGTCTGTCCGTCTGTCTGTCCGTCTGTCTGTCTGTCTGTGTGTCTGCTGGCTGGTGCGCACTATAACTCTCGAAAGGAGTAACCGATTGACTTCAAATTTGGTATGTGGTAATATTTTTTTCTATCTCCGGCTAAGTTCGAAGATGGGCCATATTGGTCCACTCCTTCTAGTACCTCCCCCACAAATGGTTAAAATGTTGTGAAATATTGATTCTTTAATAACTACTATACTACTTATTCGAATCTTCTGAAATTCCACACACAGTATTAGTTTATTAGTCGCTATTAACTCGAGAAAAATGGGCGAAGTTGCCACGTCCCTTTAGGTACCTCCCACACAAATGCACCGTTTAGCACCAAAAATTAACAGCTTATAACATTAATAACGGTGTATAAAATACTTGAAAGTTTGCACAGTGTTATGCTTTTATATTGCCTACAGTCCAGAGAAAAATGGGCGTTGTTGCCAAGCCCCTTTTGGTACCTCCCACACAAAGGTACCATTTTGCACCAAAAGTTAACAGCTTATAACATTAATACAAGTGTATAATAATACTTGAAATTTTGTAGTGTTTTTATAGAGTCTATAGTAATGTTTTTATAGAGTCTATAGTCCTGTGAAAAATGGGCGTTATCGCCACGCCCGTTTTTGTACCTCCCACACTAAATTGCCAAATCATACCACAATTTAATATCTCGTAACGTTTATACCAGTGCACATAAACGCTTATAATTCGGTGCAGTGCAATGAATTTAAAGTATCTACTGTTCAGCGAAAAATAGGTGTATTTGTTAAAAACATTCTGGTACCTCCCACACAAATTGACAGAATAATTCCTGTAATATTCAATATTACATTACTCACAAAGTGAGGGTATGCCTTAGTCGGTTTAGCCGACTGAAACTTTCTTACTTGTTATACCCTCACTTTAGTGTGACGAGGGTAAGAAAAAAGTGTTACACATCGAAGGAGTGATCTAAGACCCTAAGTATGTTCGGAGGAAATCCGTTTTGGGTCATTTTAAGTCGAATGAGCAATGTCCGTCCGTCTGTCTGTCTATCTGTCTGTCTGTCTGTCTGTCTGTCTATCTGTCTATCTGTCTGTCTGTCTGTCTGTCTGTCTGTCTGTGTGTCTGCTGGCTGGTGCGCACGATAACTCTCGAAAGGAGTAACCGATTGACTTCAAATTTGGTATGTGGTAATATTTTGATCTATCTCCGGATGAGTTCGAAGATGGGCCATATTGGTCTACTCCTTCTGGTACCTCCTACACAAAGGGTTAAAATTTAGTAAAATATTGATTATTTAATAACTTCTATACTACTTATTCGAATCTTTTGAAATTCTGCACATAATATTAGTATATTAGTCGCTATTAACTCGAGAAAAATGGGTGAAGTTGGCATGCCCCTTTTGGTACCTCCCACACAAATGGACCATTTTGCATCAAAATTTAACTGCTTATAACTTTAATACAAGTGCATAAAAATGCTTGAAATTTTCTACAGTATAATGTTTTTGTAGCGCCTATAGTCCGGTATAAAATGGACATCATTGTACAGCCCCTTTTGGTACCGCCCACACAAATGGCCCGTTTCGTACCAAAGTAAACGGCTTGTAACTTTAATACCAGTGCATACAAATACTTGAAATTTTGTACAGTGTAATGCTGTTGTAGTGCCTATAGTCCTGTAAAAAGTGGGCGTTATCACCCCGCCCCTTTTTGTACCTCCCGCACAAAATTACCAAATCATACCAAAATTACATAGCTCGTAACTTTAATATACCAGTGCACACAAACGCTTATAGTTCAGCACAATGCAATTTATTTAAGAATGTACTGTTTACCGAAAAATATGTGTATTTGGAAAACCCCTTCTGGTACGTCCCACACAAAATTGACAGATTTATTGGTGTAATGTTATATATTACATTACTCACAAAGTGAGGGTATACCTTAGTCGGTTTACCCGACTGAAACTTTCTTACTTGTTCTAATAACTTTTTATCTAACAGAAAAATAATATATTTGTTATTGAAAATTTTTATAAAATTAGAAACTAGTTCATACTTTGTTATAGTCTTGATAATAGCACATTTTCCATGCGATTAGATTGAAACTTAGCAGTTTGTATTAGTATCTACTTAAATTCTGCACAGCGAAGATTGATCATATCGGATATTGCTCTCCTACATAGGTCGTTCTTAAATATTTTTTTCAAATACGTATACGCCACATTTTTCAACAAAATTGTCTAAAACTATGCAATTTGAATTTTTTGACAAGAATTTTCAATAACAACAAATTGGGGACTTAATGAAAAATTAAAATTTTCGTAACATATTTCCACAGTTCCTCGTCAACCCTAGAGGCGATCTATTCATCTATACTTGTGTCGATGTCTAGAGTTAATCTCTGAGGTTTTCCTCTATACTTGTGTCGACGTCTGGGACCTTCCTGTATATTCGAGACGATCTACCTCTATACTAGAGACTTCCTTTAAGACTTCCTCTTTACCAAGGACAGTCCTCGTCTTCCGAGGACTGTGCTACGGGGTCCACTCTTTACTAAGCACTCCCACAGTTATCATCCATTATAGACTATTTAACTATTGCATTTTTATCAACTGCACTGTTGCAAAGTTTTTCCTCAATCGCAACAATACGATGGTATTACATTTTAAATTGTTTCTGTGGAAAATATTTTGTTGCTATAGACATGCTCCTGAACTTGCTTATCAGACCGTCAGTCTGTCAGTTTGGCCAGCATAGACACTCAGTCAGGCAGTTAATTGAAATGGGATTATATTTAAAACAAATATTTTCGCGTTTATTTGCTTTTATGTTGTTTTTTGCGATTTACATCTCTATTTAACTATTTCACAGGTGTGTTATTTGCAAATTTATTGAACTGTTTTTAATTACAATTTATTTGTGGCGTTCATATTTATAGAGTCGTATAGCCGACAAACGATAGGAGGTGGTCGTATGATATCTACATTGAAAGTGTTACGGTATGTCTCTGTGTGTTTGTATGTACCAGTATGTCCGATATCGATGGCGAGTATATCATAATTATTTCAAATACTCAACAAAATACATAAATTATTTATTTATTCACTTAATTGTTTATTTATCGAATTGTGCGATAAACAACTATGAAAGCAAATACAATGAATTTTAAACGGTCTCAACTTCACACAAAGGACGAATGCGGTTTGGCTTGTACACTGAGGAAGTTAAACGAAATGGAAGTAATTCGAACAACATAGTTTTTGAAACTGTGTGTGGTGCAAATAATAAACAAAAGATAACATTCTAAATATCGAAATAATACCAAGAATGCGCATGTGACAAAATTCTTTGAAATAACAGTGACATTAATTTTGTATTTCCTATTAAATAGTCAGTAATGCAGGTTTGTGATATGATATTTAAAATTCTTATATTAAACGTTTTTGAGCAATTACTTAATTTGAAATATTTGTCAAAATTTACTTTAAATAAGGTGCGCATAATGATCGTCTTAAGTGGAAAAAGCGATGATATTTTGTTGAAGATATGCGCTTTTAGCCAACCATTCTCGTCTAATGATACTTGGCTGTGCGTATATATTTAATAATTTCGACTGTAGTAATCGTTGTAATAAGGATATAGATAATGGGAGTTTGGTGGCTCCCGAAGCAGATCTGTCTATCCAACCATTACAACCGCCCCCAATGCATGTCACTTACTTCTTCTTTAATTTTTAACAAAGTTGTTTTCATATACTGAAAACAACAATAACTATCTTTTGCCTGAGTACAAAAACAAAATATGTAATATGAAAGCAGATCGAATAAAACAAAAAAAACTAAAACAAGATTAATTTAACTACTTTAACTAATTTTACAAAAGTTATTTTGAGATAATTCTTAGAGATAGGTAACTTTGGAGCTCTGTACTGCAATGAATTTTGAAAAACTAAAAACGCCATAAAATTCGTGCACATATGTTTAATAATTGTGCCAATTTTCAATTAAATCATAAGGGGTAATTTTTAGAATGTGTGTTTTTGATTCACTTTCTATGGAATTACCCTATATGCTTTTTCCTTTCTAGTCTTTTTGTATGATTTGTTTCATTATTTGGAACTTGTTCGGCAAGGGGTCGCTACACACATCGAACTTCTTTGTTCCATTTTTTTTGAAGCTAATGCAGAAAACAATGCCTATTTGAAAACATCTAAGGATAAATGTAGAAATTATGACCCATATTGTAAAAGTAAGGGAAATTAAAAAAAAGGTTTCTTTGTTTTATTTTGACCATTTGGTTTGGGAGGTACCAAAAGGGGCGTGTCAATAATCCCAATTTGTAATATAGTTCGTATACTATAAATGCATTGCACTTCACAAAATTGTATGTATTTTTATACCCTCACTTTAGTGTGACGAGGGTATATATCATTTGCTACGGAAAAAAGTGTAACACATCGAAGGAGTGATCTAAGACCCTAAGTATGTTCGGAGGTCCGTTTTGGGTCATTTTAAGTCGAATGAGCAATGTCCGTCCGTCTGTCTGTCTGTCTGTCTGTCTGTCTGTGTGTCTGCTGGCTGGTGCGCACGATAACTCTCGAAAGGAGTAACCGATTGACTTCAAATTTGGTATGTGGTAATATTTTGATCTATCTCCGGATGAGTTCGAAGATGGGCCATATTGGTCTACTCCTTCTGGTACCTCCCACACAAAGGGTTAAAATTTAGTGAAATATTGATTCTTTAATAACTTCTATACTACTTACTCGAATCTTTTGAAATTCTGCACATAATATTAGTATATTAGTCGCTATTAACTCGAGAAAAATGGGTGAAGTTGGCATGCCCCTTTTGGTACCTCCCACACAAATGGACCATTTTGCATCAAAATTTAACTGCTTATAACTTTAACACAAGTGCATAAAAATGCTTGAAATTTTCTACAGTATAATGTTTTTGTAGCGCCTATAGTCCGGTAAAAAATGGGCATTATTGTACAGCCCCTTTTGGTACCTCCCACACAAATGGACCATTTCGTACCAAAAGTAAACGGCTTGTAACTTTAATACCAGTGCATACAAATACTTGAAATTTTGTACAGTGTAATGCTGTTATAGTGCCTATAGTCCTGTAAAAAGTGGGCGTTATCACCCCGCCCCTTTTTGTACCTCCCACACAAAATGACCAAATCATACCAAAATTACATAGCTCGTAATTTTAATATACCAGTGCACATAAACGCTTATAGTTCAGCACAATGCAATGTATTTACCGAAAAATACGTGTTTTTGGAAAACCCCTTCTGGTACCTCCCACAAAAATTGACAGATTTATTGGTGTAATGTTATATATTACATTACTCACAAAGTGAGGGTATACCTTAGTCGGTTTACCCGACTGAAACTTTCTTACTTGTTATCAAATATTTTTACAAAATATCAAATTTTTATGGACTGGAATCAAAGTTATTCGCCGTTAACTTTTTGTGCAAAATGGTCCATTTGAATGGGGTGATGCACTTTTTTCGTGTAGGTACCATATTTAACCATATCTCCAAAATGTACAGTATTTAACCTTTTTGCTCTTTTGGGCCCCTGGAAGTACGAATTTCTAAAAGAAAGTGTGTCTGTAGTTAGTTTTCCAGCATCTATCCTAGCATCCTGGGATCATATTTAGACATTTTTACCCCACTGAACCATATTAAACCTTTTGTTTCTTAAACGAATTACGAATTTCTAAAAAACACTTCTAATCTCTAGTTTATGTTCCAAAAGCTAAAGTACCATATTGCTTCACTCTATTAAAAGCCCTAAGGACGACTCTATCATCAAATTTCGGAATTCTGACTATAGCTGTGCCCATAATATTTTGGAAAAAATGTTTATTGACCAGATATTATCCCACGGGCTATCCTCACACATTTTTGTACCACTATACCATAATTGAAAATTTTTCTCCAATGTACAATATCCAACCATTTTTGGCCTTTTGGGCCTCTGAAAGTATGAATTCCTAAAAAACGTGTTATCTATAGTTTATTTTTAAGGAGCTACCCTCGCATCCTGGAGTATTATTTAGCTTTTTTACTCCTCTAAGTATACCATATTTAACTTGTTAGCCACTAAAAGTAAGAATTTCGAAAAGAATAGGTTATGTTCCTAGAGCTACACTCGCACGTTTGTTCCATTTTTTTAACTTTATGAATAGTTGTCTCAGTATTGGTCACTGTAAAGATCTCATCAGTGGTCTCAGTAGAGATCCCAGTAGTGTCTTATTAGTGGGTATGTTAATATGGTTAAAATCAAAAGTCTTTTTGTTATGCGGTGTATGTACATATATACATCAGATCTGGGTAATAAAAAGTGATACCAGACAGCTTTCGAGGGCTATTGCGGCACGCCTTAGATTTGATTTGAGGGGAAAAGTACCATATTTAGTTGCATTATTATTTGTTCTGCAAGAGATGCAGCCATACCTCGTACTAGTCATTCCCATTCACCTCTGGGAGGGGAACAAATTTCGATTATTTTCTTTTTATCTGCGATGTATTACATTCTGTCTTACGAAATAAATACACTTCCATTTCACTGGTAGAGCAACGAAACAATTGTTTTTGAAACAAGTGTTTTTTTTATCATAATTTATGTGGTTGTGGGTTGCTGTGTGTGGCAACAAAACGTCCAAAAAAATCTACAATTCTGCTCAAAGCAGCAGCAACAACAAATTAAATTTAACAACCGAAACTAAAGTATTCGGTAGATAAAACAAAATAGAAAAGGAGAAACCAACTGAAAATCATTGAAATAACTTTAAAATTCATATTAGACTCTTTTAGGCGGTTTAAGGTTCGAGGGGCGGTAATTTGCCGCATTATCTGCATATGATCGCGTGCCACAAGTTCTTGTTGGCCAATGCAAAAATCTCAACAACCAAAAATTAAAACGCTCAAATAAATTATATGCTTAGCACTTTTTTTGACAGACGTATTTCCTTACTCAAAGAAAACAAATCAACTGCAAAATGTTACACATGTCTATATTAAGTGAATGGCTTGAACAGTGGGGTGAGAATCGGAGTATGCAGTGTTATATGGGAGGGGAAGCTGCGAAGGAAGTAAATAATTTTAGAGAAATTTGATGCTGACTAAAAAAGGTCTTTATACCCTCCACCATAGGATAGGGGATATACATATTCATTTTGTCACTCCGTTTGTAACACCTCTGAATATTGATCTGAGACCCCATAAAGTATACAGGGTTGCCCATATTCGACGGACCCATGTTTTTAAAAAAAAAATCAAAGAAAAAAATAAAAATTTGGCGGTTGGCAATCTTAATCATTTAATTTGTTCCAAGTAGATTTGTTTACATCAATTTTTGAATATGATATCTCTCAAATGGCCGCCTCTGGCGTTGATGGCGTATTGTGCCCTTTTTGCAGCATTTTCCATCGTTTTCGCCAACATTTCGGCCGGAATAGCGGCTATTTCTTCACGAATGTTGTCCTTGAGCTCTTCTACGGTCCTTGGCTTGTTAACGTAAACCTTTGACTTCAAATATCCCCACAAGAAGAAGTCAGGCGGCGTCAAATCGGGCGAACGCGGTGGCCAGTCCAAATCACCACTTTTCGACATCAAACGGCCCGGAAACAAATTCTTCAGAAAATCGATTGTTATGCGACTTGTGTGCGGTGGAGCGCCGTCTTGTTGAAACCAGAACTGCCTCATACGCTTTCGACGAATAATTGGCATCACAAAATTGGTCATCATGTCGCGATAACGCTCCTGGTTGATGGCAACAGCATGGCCATTTTCGTTTTGGAAGAAAAACGGCCCAATGACCGTTTTCGCACTAACGCCGCATCAAACTGTGACTTTTTCGTCATGAAGAGGCAATTCTTGAATCTCCTGAGGATTTTCAGTGGCGTAAATACGGCAATTTTGCTTATTTACGGTCCCATTCAATGTGAAATGGGCTTCATCGGACATGATAATTTTGTTCCAAAATTGCTCGTCATCATCATTCACAATTGACTTCTTCTGTTGAATGTAAATTTCAACTATTTCAGAGCGCTCGCGTGGCGTGTATTGTTCCATGGTAAAAATCTGCTTGGACTGACGCTTCAAACGCGGTATGTCATTAAGCGATCTGACATCTCTGTCAAAAGTTATGGCGTTGCCAGATGGGTCCGTCGAATATGGGCAACCCTGTATATATTCTTAATCGTCGTAAAATCTAAGACGATTTAGCCATGTCCGTCTGTTCGTCCGTCCGTCCGTCCGTCTGTTGTAATCACGCTACAGTCCGTAATAATAGAGCTAGTTTGATCAAATTTGGTATAAATATTTCTTATAGTTGCAGGTTGTTTGGGATTGCAAATGGGCCATATCGGTCAATGTTTTGATATACCTCCCCTATATAGGCCGCTCCAAAATACGGGTTTTAGGCCATAGATACCACATTTTTAAAGCATATCAGCGGAAACTTTGCAGTTTGTATTATTTTTTGACAAGAATTCTTCACAGCAAAAAATTTACAAATCGGTTCATATTGGGTAATTCCAACGGCAGTCGACCCACTTTTTAACATGACCCCCACCGATTTCGATGAAATTTGGTACACGTTATCTCCTAGTGTGTACAATTTTTATGATGTGTATATTAAGTCCAAATTCGTTATGGTTCTTGTTTTACAGCGTCCGAAAGTTGGTCGAATCTCTACTTTTTTCCTAAAGGATACTGAATTCAACAGAGTATAACTTAAGAACGCGTTATCCGATTTCAACGATTTTAGCGTCATTGTAACTGTCCACGCTCGTACTTCAATATTAGTAATTTAATAAAATTATTGTCCTTGTCGAAGGACATTAAAAATCGAAAAATTATTTTAATCCTTCAATATCTCGAAATGCACCTAATTTTTTTTCTTCATATTTTTTGTAGTTAAACCGCTAAATGTCCTTTACATGTGACATAAGTTTCACGATGGAGGTCATTTTGGTTTAAAAGATTTGGTTTAAAAGGTTTGCATTTCATATGCTTTAACCCCAAGGGATTAAAACATTATATAGTTTTAAATCGACCCATATTTTTAATATATAGTTTTACATCGATCTCTACAAAGGGGTTTTCACACGAATACTTCTGAATTTTATTTGTATAGTTTGTCAGGCACGTTGTCATTATCTACATATAGTGACAAATAAATAGATATTTTCATATAGAGATACTCACGTCAAATGATAAATAAGTGCCCTTATTATGGATATTCCACGAAGTTACACCTTTGTAATTCCTTCTAACCAATATATTTCTTGAGCCAGGATTGCTTTTGAGGCTTAAAAGTAATCCTGACTAAAGACTTTCAAAAATATAAATCAGATTTTATTATTACCACGATACGATATACGTTCTCATAACAAATAATAATTTAATTCCGCTCACATAGAAAGAATTTACATACATTGTGTTTTATATAAAAATCCTGAAATATATGTGGGAGAAAACAGTAAAAAATCTGTATCTTTTAAACCAAAATGACCTCCATCGTGAAACTTATGTCACATGTAAAGGACATTTAGCGGTTTAACTACAAAAAATATGAAGAAAAAAAATTAGGTGCATTTCGAGATATTGAAGGTTTAAAATAATTTTTCGATTTTTAATGTCCTTCGACAAGGACAATAATTTTATTAAATTACTAATATTGAAGTACGAGTGTGGACAGTTACAATGACACTAAAATCGTTGAAATCGGATAACGCGTTCTTAAGTTATACTCTGTTGAATTCAGTATCCTTTAGGAAAAAAGTAGAGATTCGACCAACTTTCGGACGCTGTAAAACAAGAACCATAACGAATTTGGACTTAATATAGACATCATAAAAATTTTACACACTAGGAGATAGCGTGTACCAAATTTCATCTAAATCGGTGGGGGTCGTGTTAAAAAGTGGGTCGACTGCCGTTGGAATTACCCTATTTTGTTATATTCTCCCTATAGAGGTCGCTCCAAAATATACGTATTTAAGCCATAAATACCATATAATCTAAGCATTTTAATAGAAACTTTACAGTTTGTATTTAATTAAGACAAGAATTCATCGCAGTAATTTTTATGAAATCAGTTCATATTTTGTTATAGTCTTCCTATAGATGTCGCCCCAAAAAGGCTTATTTAAGCCATAGACACCACACTTTCTAAGAAATTTAGCTGAAACTTTGCAGTTTATATCAAATTTTGGCAAGAATTAATCTCAATAAAATTTATACAAATAAAATTTCATTTTGTTGTAGTCCCCGTGTAGATGTAGATCTCAAAAACCACATTTTTCCGGTGAAGAGTTTGCGGTTTAAAAATTGCACCGTTCGTTTTTTTTAATATTTTACTTAAACAAAAAGTATCCTTTCATGACTTGCTCCATATTCAAAAAATTTTTCCTGTAATAAAATTGTATGCAATCCATGGTGGAGGGTATATAAGATTCGGCATGGGCGAACTTAACGCTTTTATTAGTTATATCCTATGGACATATCCTCAAAATCAAAAGTCTGCTATCAAAATGTTCATACGTTCAGAATAACTTATCCCGAGGCGTTTCACTGATCGGATTCCATCCAAACCCCCATAATTTTTTTTTATATTTATACCCGACATCACACTGTGGTACGTATTGGAGTTTGAGAATTTGTTTGTAATGTCTAAAAACGAAGAGACGGACCCATAGTTTCCTATAATGATCGGCATAGAATCACTCTTTGAGTCGATTTATTCATGTTCATATGCGTGTCTGTCAATGAGTTCTTGTGCTCAAAGTGCAGGTCCCACATATGAAGAGATCTTTATGAAAATTGTTTCAGAGGCATATCTTAGACAATGGACGGCCCATATTGATAATGGGACATACCGGTCCATGTTTTTATATAGAATCCTAATAAAGGTACCCACCGATGTAATTTCTTAACACTGTAGAGAACCAGTTTTTCAATTGATTGATGATTTAAGAATTTATATAATATATTGGACCTAATCGTACCTAGTAAAAATGGGGTACATCGATTCACTTTGTGGGATAAACCCCATACACATGTCCCCTCTGTTGTCACTTCTTGGTGCTCTAGGGAACATATTTTTCTATTGATCTTGCTGAAATTACGAATTTATACTTTATATTAGAACTTATCGTTCCTAATAAAAATGGGTTCATCGGACCATATTTTTGTATAGCCCCCATATAAAGGTCCCTCCGATGTCAATTCTCGAGGCTCTAGAGAAAACATTTTTCAATTAATCTGACTGAAATTTAAGAATTTATTCTTTATATTTGTGATATTGCCCCCATATACTTATTGGCGATCTTGGGGTCCTTATTAAGGTCACGTTTTTTAACCTGGAATTTAGAAAAGTACTCTATTTGGCCTGCAACTGTTCATAGTAAAAACGGTTCTCCGTGCATTTGTTGGCAAACAATTGCGGAGGGTATTGTACAGGGGCCGCAATTAATATCATTAAAGTATGCACATGTATTAAAGTAGTAAGCAGTTAACTTTTGCAACATGGTCCATTTGCGTAGGGGGTACCAAAATTGGCCTGGCAACTTCGGCCCTCACGAGGTGATAGCGACTATTAAACTAATAACTATGTGTGCAGTTTCATAAGATTCGAATTAGTAGTATAGAAATTATTAAAGAATCAATATTTCACTAAATTGTAACCCTTGGTGGGGGAGGTACTAGAAGGAGTGGACCTATATAGCCCATCTTTTAATTTAGCCTGATAATAAATTATTGCTACGTGTGGAATTCCAGAAGATTCTGATAAGTGGTATAGAAGTTATTAGAGAATCAATATTTCATTAAATTTTAATCCTTTGTGAGGGATGTTCTAAAATGAGTGGACCAATATGATATTTCTTGAACTCAGCCTAAGATAGAAAAAAATATTATCACATGCCACATTTGAAGTCAATCCAGCCAGACACGCAAACGGACACACAGACAGACAGTGGGTATTCTGGATTTAGGTGAGTTCCTGCCGTTAGGCATAACCCCACCGTGATCTAAACACCTGGGTGAATACATGCGTCGACCAACGCCCCCACGCACAATGAGCATGAATACCATACAATTCCGTGTTTCTGGACACTTTTGCCCTCCTCCTGGTGACTAATCTTGGATCACTGTCCAGTCCCCATCCTGGGAATAGATGGGAACTATAGGATTCGTACATCCGCCACACGTGCGCTCCAGACAGATAGACGGACGGGCACTGCTCAAATGACTTAAAATGTCCTTAACCGGATTTCCGCCGACAATACGTATGGAATTAAGTGACTCCTTCGATGTGTTACACTTTTGGACGTAGCTAATAATATAGCGTGATCCATTTCGAGGTTCCCTACTTTTTTTAAAGAAAAAACACAGAAAATTCAAATTGAATGGGGAATGTTTATTATCATTTGAAAGAACATTCTTTGGCATTTATTTTTTGAAAGTTATGTCTATCAAATATTGGCCGCGGCTACGTCTTAAATGGTCCATCCGTTGAGTCCAATTTTCGATGACTCGTTCGAGCATTTCGACTGGTAACTGGCGAATGACACGCGTTAACGTTGTTCAGGCGTAAGTCTTTCCATGTTGAAATGCCAAACAATACTTAATAAAAATAACATGACGGCATGACACGACTCACACAAGATCTGACAAAAAAAGGCTATTGTTGACAAAAAAAGGCTATTGTAATTTCAATATATATCATACCTGTTGTACTTCTCATACATAAACTTTCATTTTATTAATTTCCATTGAGCCCAATTGATTTGCTCCGAATATATGAACATTGTTTTTTAAATTAAAACAATTGTGAATACTCCAACTAATGTGTAAATGACAAAGTCTACATAAATCAATTAAAATAATTGTTTTTCTATGACATTTCGAAAAATAAAAATGATTTATGATTTCAGCCACTAAATCATTTATTTCCAAAATGTCCAAATGCATTTGACATTCGATTTGTCCCGAGTGATAACAGCGGAAATACTTCCACTAATAAATAAATAACGGAATTTATTTGAAATTGTGTTGGTGTTGTGTTTTTAAGTATGTGCTCATGGAGTATTGTGGCATACTTTGAGGCAGATATGATTGAAAAGCTTTTAAACAGTTTTAGTAAATTCAAAATTATTGTATTTCATAGTAAACTTGGTCATATACGAAACGATGAGGGCAAGAGTAGCTTATCAATATCATTGTACAAACGAGAAAATGTTTTTAAACCCTCCACCATAGGATGTGGGGTATATTCATTTTGTCACTTCGTTTGTAACACCACTAAATATTGATCTGAGAACCCCATGAAGTGTATATATTATTAATCGTCGTAAAATTCTAAGACGATTTAGCCATGTCTGTCCGTCCGTCCGTCTGTTGGTGGTGGCTGAAATTTGGTACATATTCTTCTTATATAAAGGTAGTTTTTCAGGAGAGGCGATCAAAGTTGAATGCATTTTTTATATTTGTGTGGAATTCCTTTGTAATGTAAATCGAATTTCCTGTACTATTTTCTGAATAACTTCTGATTTGGTTGGCAAATAAACACCAAATTTAGATTGAATGTAATTAGGAAATATTAAAAATAACTAAATAAAAACAACAAAATAAACCCAAGACCTCGAGCTCGATTAATCATTAATTTAAAAATTAAATAATACAGGTCGAAAAATACATAATAAACAATAATTTGGAATATTTAGAAGTTAAAAATGCAATCTCCCAAAAAACATGGTAAGTCGACTTAGCATGTTTTAGAATGGAGGTATCGATATCTGCAGGTATTTTGGGATTAAAAATGGGCAAAATCGGTTCATTTTTGGATATAGCCGCCATATATAGCATCTCCAGAAATGACTTCTTAACGTCATAGAGACTACAAATCTGTGGTCACAAGGCATAACAGCATAACTCTAGTTATGCTCAAACTGCGTTTTTGATGCCACGATGTTCCCCATATTCGATTACATATTGTGACAAATTTAGGTGATGATACCTTGTTTAGTTGTTCAGATACAAGGCAAGACTCGCTGTATCACTACATTTCAGAACGTACATAACAGCATATCTCACATTTTTTCCTTTGAAAACTATACTTGTGTTTTTATTCCCCATTTATCTTTGGACTATTGAAGATGTAAATTGAATGAAGTCGTAACAGCATATCTGAGTTATGTTATTAGTCCAAGTTGAACTAAGCCCTAGCACAAAAGCATAACTCAACTTATGCTGTTATTCCAAAATCTAATATTGACTACTGAATGTTGTAAATTTCGAAATCATCCTTTGATTTATCAGCATAAGTCGATATATTCTGCAATATATAATAAAATTAATTTTGTAATAACGACACAACTCGAGTTGTGTGTTTTGTAACTTAATTTATTTAAATAGGGAATAACAGCATAAAACAGTTTTTAGCCTATAACATTTATAATTAAAATAATTATATAAATGTTTTCGAATTAATTAATTTCACTTCCAAGTCCTGAGAAATTGCAGGCGTAAAATTTAAAATAAGTTTACAAATATTTTTGCTATATCGATTCAAACCTTTAAAATGCTCTCCTGAAAACTTGCAAAAACACACATATGCTGTTATGCCTTGTGACCACAGAAATGTCGACTGATCGGGCTGAAAATTTGTAACTGGGGTTTACTTATGCGAATTTTGTCCGATCGGTTTGGTATGGAATGACTCATACGTATTTGCCGTTGGAATGATCGCATGTAATAGCCGTCATACAATTTTCAAAATTTAGGTAAATGGAAACGATTAAATAAAATTTACATTTCATAGTCTTTCATTATGGTTGGTGTCTCCACTAAATCTTTATTGAAAGCTTAAGTCTCTGACTACATATTAATAAAACTATGCAACAAAGTGAAAACAAAAAGTTTAATTAAAGCTATGACATTGAACTTATTTTATTTATTTAACAGATCTGAAACTACAATGCTGACGCTTTAACATATTACGCTGTGTATTAGTTAATAGCTTTTATTATTAACAACTAAAAGCATAAGCGTAGAAAGGAGGTGGCTGGGTTGGTCTAATAGCACCCCAGAAGTTTTTTAGACCCCCCACATATATTTCAGCTGGATTTTTTTTATTTTATAAATTCCAATCATCTATCAATTTTACAGTTACTAATGACAGAAATAATATAAATTTTTACAAATGCTGTAATGAATCTCAAAATTCAAAAGTTTGGAATCAATTTGGAAGTAAAAGAACGATTCTTAGGTTTCGAAAATAGTTCTGTAATTATATATGCCAATTCTCTTATTCTGGATTTTGTGTGCAATGCATCCAGAAAGAGTTACTACATTTTCAAATGAAGAAAAAGTCAAAAATTTCTCACGAATTTTTTCAACATCGACCTGACCCGCCTTAATTGGTAAATCCAAAGCAAATGATCCGAAAAATACACATTTTAAAATGTTGCCTTTTTATCTTATACAATTAAGTACAATAATTCTCCTAGTACATTGAGTTTTTTTTTCAAAGTTACCTGTCCCAGCAATTTTTCGGAACGATATATATTTTGTTAAAATTGTCATCTTCTAAGCCACTTGGAAAACAATGTGCCAAGTTTCTGAGTCAATACGAGTATTAGAATATCTCTTGTATATATTTATACCCTACACCACACTGTGGTATAGGGTATTATAAGTTTGTTTCACGGCAGATGTTTGTAACACCTGAAAATAACACAGCTAGACCCACCTTAAAGTATACCGATCGACTCAGAACCACTAGCTGAGTCGATTTAACGATGTCTGTCCGTCCGTCTGTCCATGTAAAGTTGTTCGTCGACTACAGGTCGCAATTTCACTCGTTCTGAAATTTTGCAGTTTAGAGTATTTCGCGGCTGTTAACATCGCTATTGAATTTGGTTGAAATCGGTTCAGATTTAGATATAGCTCCCATATATATCTTTCGTCCGATTTGGCCCTTTAGTCCTATAGAAGCTGTATTTTACATTCAATCGTTTTGAAATTTAGAATGGTAGAGTTTCTTGATCCATGAACCAACATTGCCGAATTTGAAGAAAATCGGTTAAGATTTAGCTATAGCTCCCATATATATGTTTCGTCCGATTTGGCTCTTTAGTCCTATAGAAGCTGTATTTTACACCCGATCGTTTTGAAATTTAGAATGGTAGAGTTTCTTGATCAATGAACCAACATTGCCGAATTTGAAGAAAATCGGTTAAGATTTAGCTTTAGCTCCCATATATATGTTTCGTCCGATTTTGCTCTTTAGTCCTGTAGAAGCTGTATTTTACATCCAATCATTTTGAAATTTAGAATGGTAGAGTTTCTTGATCCATGAACCAACACTACCGAATTTGAAGAAAATCGGTTAAGATTTGGCTATAGCTCCCATATATATGTTTCGTCCGATTTGGCCATTTAGTCCTATAAAAGCTGTATTTTACATCCAATCGTTTTGAAATTTAGAATGGTAGAATTTCTTGATCCATGAACCAACACTACCGAATTTGCAGAAAATTGGTTAAGATTTAGCTATAGCTCCCATATATGTGTTTCGTCCGATTTGGCCCTTTAGTTCTATAGAAGCTATATTTTACATCCAATCGTTTTGAAATTTAGAATAGTAGAGTTTCTCGATTCATGAACCAACATTGCCGAATTTGAAGAAAATCGGTGAAGATTTAGCTATAGCTCCCATATATATGTTTCATCCGATTTGGCTCTTTAGATCCAATCGTTTTTATACCCTACACCACACTGTGGTACAGGGTATTATTTAAGTATAAAATGTCCCAAAAGTAAATTTATGTAAACAATTTATACATGAATTACAAAATTTATATATCAGAGTTATTCAATATTAAGAGAGTGGTGTAGGGTATTATATAGTCGGCACCGCCCGACGTTAGCCTTTCCTTACTGGTTAAATATAACTTTGAATGTATTGAATGTATTTTGTATTAGAATGGCTGAACCGAGGTATATTCATGTTTTTGGTGTAATTATGCTTTACAAACAAATATTTGTAACCGATAGGTGGCGCCGTCAAGTCAAGTTAAAAACAACTCTATATTTTTAGAACAAAATGTGTCACACTTGACAAAAAAGGTTATTTGATCGATTTTGCCATTTATGTCCATTATTCTTGTGATGAAAGCGAAGGTGGCTTATTCGCATAGATCTGCGACAGAAGAAAATGAATAAGGGGTCAAAATGCACGATATCGGTGGCCAGTTCACAGTTCCACGGGATTTGACCATTCCAACTCCTGCAGAATGTCCAATGTGACATGAGCTGTGCGGCACGTAACTCTGTCCTGTTAAAACCACATTCCATTGGTCTCCATATCATCCAATTCAGAGCACAATACGTTTTTAATCATCGACCCACAGCCCTCGCCGTTGATGATGATGGCTTAGTCAACGTCGTTCTCAAAGAAATATGGACCGATGACGCCACCAGCTCATACCAAACAGAGACTTTATCGCAATTCATTGAACTCTCTCTCTCTCTCTCGGATCTCATGCGGATTGGTATCGTCCCCAAAAAACGCATCTCGGTCAAAAAATATAATTAACCCGTAAACATTTTCGTGCGATGATTTTTTATGATTTTCGGCGTAGATGATCGAGACAAGAGTGTCTCAATCAACTTGTTTCTACATTTGGTGATGAAGCACCATAAAAACTGGTACCAAGAGTTACGTCTCGGACGCAGTTCGCTACAGGATGAATTTCGTGAAGGTAGTCAATCTTATGTCGTTTTGCCGGAAACCATCGATGCTGCACGTGTACTGACAAAGCAAGACCCACATTTGGCATACCGTGAGATTGAGGCATCCATTGGGGCATTAGTATGACAAGCATCAATAAGGTATTTCATGTTAATTTGGCCGTAAAAAAGATTTGTTCTCGTTGGATCCCACATAATTTGACGAATGCTCAAAAGGCTCGTGTCGATTGGAGCACAGAAATGTTAAAAAAGGCATCTGCGGTAGCTCAAATGCAGTGTACAACATCGTCACAGGTGACGAATCATGGGTCTGCGTATATGAGCTCGAACCAAAACAGTAATCGACCGTATGGGTCTTTCAAGACGAGCCAAATCCAATAAATGTTGTTCGTGAAAGAAGTATATCGAAGCAAATGATCGCTAACCGGTCATGTGGCTACAGTCCACAGTGCCTTTAGTAGAACGTAGAACGGTCAATTCTGAGTGATACATAACCATCTGTTTGCCAACAGTGTTCGAAGAAATAAGAAACAAACAATAATAGAATGCGGATCATTTTGCATCACGTCAATGCGAGCACTCGCACTGAAGATGTCGAAATGATGGGTCATGCGCCGTACAGCCCTGATTTGGCACACAATGACTTCTTCTTTTTCCCTCACATTAAGAAAAAACTACGTGGTCAAAGTTTTTCGACGCCTGCAGCAGCTGTTGAGGCGTTCAAAAACCATGTTTTGGACGTATCTCAATTGTAGTGGAAAAAGTGCTTCGAAAATTGGTTTGAGTGCATGTATTGATGTACAAAATGTATTGATGTACACTGAGAATATCCTGAAAAACAATAAAACCATTTCCTATTTTAAATAATTGTTTTTTATTGCTGGACCCGAAATATAAATAGCAACCCTCGTATAATACCATACACATTCGTGTTAGATCTAAATTATCTAATGGGTATGTATGTACCTATAATTGGTCTGTATGTAAATGTGAACCGATTTTCATCAAATTTGACGGTGTTCATAAATCTAGAAACTATTCTTTGCCAAATTTAATAATATTTAGATGTAATATAAAACGTATATGTACGTATATGTATGTATATTATTGTGATTAACTATTCGATTTTGGTTCGATTCGATCCTATTAAGTTTGGCGTTACTTCCTTTTTTCACTTCTCAGTTGGTACTATAAAAACAAAGCACTGGGCAAAATATCAAGTGTGGTTGTGGCCTGTTCTTAAAGTTATGCGTTATTAATTTTTAGTACATAATAGCCACTTTGTGTGGGAGGCAACAATGGGATGTGGCAATTTCGCCCATTATTTTTCTGCTCATAGCGATAGTGAAACTATTGATATGTGTGAAATTACAGTAGATTTTAGTAAGTAATATAGATGTTTTAAAGAATTCAATACTTCTTTAAATTTTAGCCCTTTGTGTGGGAGATACCAGAACGAGTCAGTAGATATGGCCCATATTCAAACTTATCCGAAAATGTTACCACATACACAATTTAAACAATTTGGTCACTCCTTTCAAGACTTATTATTCTCTTCCGCCAGACAAACATACTTGGGGTCGTCTGGAACACCAATTTTCGAGCATTAGCGGCCGTATTTGGCCAATAACTCGTCGAATGTTGGTGTAGACGTAGGGGTTAAATCACACGGTTTTGATGGTAAATTAACCCTCTAACAGGCCAAATCATAAACATTATCGTATGAAGCCCATATTTTTTTATTATAGATATAGTCAAAAAGAACCTTAACTTTTAATTTTTGCGCAAAAAATGCGAGCGAAGCGAACGTCAGGTTTTCACTATTTCGATTAGAAATCACGATTATATTTTTTGGTCACTCCACATACATTATAAAATTAAAATAAAATATGTTAACTATTATTGGTCAAAATTTTTTTAATTAAAAAAAACACAGAAATTGAAAATATTACTTTCGGTGCTGATTTGTTAATTTCTCAAATTAGATTGACCATGTAGCACGAAGTACATTTCACAATCTATTGGGGAACACACCACAATGTCAAGTAGGGCTATCTAAAGAGAGTTTTTACACTTTTAAGGGGAAAGTATTTTTAATTCAGCTCTGGAGCCCAAAAGGCGAACACCGTCTGTATACGGACTTGCCCGTTAGAGGGTTAAGTATCTTTGAATAAATTAATTGTACCGTGCATGTTGCATGAATTCCAATAAAAGGGAAATAATTCTGCCGTTTCGTGCGCTGTGTGGCATGTGTCTCCGTCCTGTTGGAATCACATGTCAGCAAGATTAATGTCAGCTTGTAGAGTAACATTCCGCATCATCATCGTTTTTGCAGACATATGGACCAATGATTCCGCCGGCCCATTAAGCAGAGAAAACATTAATTTTCAGTGGATGTAATGGTCAATGTAACGAACATAAATTGTGGATTATCTTCACTTCAAATGCGACAATTGTGCTTATTTACTTATTCAACCAAAAATGAGCTTCGTCACTGAAGTTTGTGCAACAAAACCCTTATTTTTATAGAAAAATTCAATAATTTGCATTCGCTGCTCTCGTATAAGTCTATCTATGCTGAAATGGCAAACCAAACTAAACCAGAAGCAAGTATAAGCACATCCCGTACATAAATTTTTGGCAGCAAATGATTATGGCTTACTCCACTAAAGTAAGGGTAGTGGAGTAAAGTAAATCTAGAGTCGAGAGGAGCCGCGTCCCAAATACACTCCGGTAATTTGGATAAAGGAAGAATTGACGTTTGAAATTGTAAAAAGACATAACAGAAGATTGCCATATACGAGTATGTATATGCATAAATCAACACCAATATGATAAATGAATCAAACATATTTTCATAGACGTAAAAAGTGGAATATGCTAAATAACATAGAGCTACAATTTGTAGAGACCTACAATTTGTAGAGACTCGTATAGTAAGACATAATAGAAGATTGCTATATATGTATATGAAATATGTATAATATGATCCATTTACAAGAATGTTCTCATAGACCAAAAAGTGTCATTTATTTTTCAGATATCATAGAGCTTAAATTTGCAGAGACCTATATTGAACATTTCTATCAGAATCTGAGCAGATTCATTTCAAATTGAATGCCATTTTTTCTTGATTCTAGGAATTATTCACTGTCAAATTCCATATAGTTTCTTGTTAAAATCTATATATCCATACTTTTACAGGGTTTTCCAACAAGAGGTGTTATTTTGGTATTCAAAGAAAAATGCCATTTTTTGAGATAAATGACCGGATGTTTATTTCATAATAAAGAGGAAGGTATGCCGTTAATAATGGAAAACAAAATCAGCCAAATATCCACCACGACCACGCTTACAGGACCATATCCTCTTCATGAAATTTTCCATACCAAATCGCAAAGTGGCTGCCCTATGTCCTCGATAGCCTCACGAATTCTATCTTAGAGGTCTTGAATCGACGCTGGGCTGTTGACGTCGACCTTATCATTCACGTGGCCCCCAAAAAGTTGCAAGGTGTTTAATCACAAGATCTCGGTGGCCAATTGTGATCACCTCTTCGAGAGATAACACTGTCCGGAAACTTTTCCCGTAACAGAGCAATGGTTTCGTTGCTTGTGTGGCACGCAGCGCCGTCTTGTCCAGATCAATACCATCCAACTACGACCATAAAAAATCATTAATCATCTCTCGATAGCGCAATCCATTCACCGTAGCTGTTGATCCAACCTCATTTTCGGAAAAGAAAGGTCCAATGACCACGCCTGACCATAAACCGCACAAAACAGTCACACGTTAAGGATGGAGAGGCTTCTCAACAATAACTCTTGGGTTTTCCGAGCCCCAGATGCGACAATTTAGCTTGTTGACGTAGCCACCGAGGTGTAAATGGGCCACACAAGTCAAGATGATTTTTCGGTTTTTGGAATTTTAATAATTTCAATGCGTAGTTGAATCGTGTATCGTTCCATTTTTAGTAATGGCGTGTCAAAGAATAAAAGCTTCAAAAGTGACAGCTACCGAAATACCGGGTGATTCAAAATAACACCTCTTTTTGGAAAACCCTGCATATGCTGGATATAAATCATTTCATATTTATTGGATATACTTAATATCCAAAGAAGATGTTAGTAGGTAAAATAAAATCCTACTCATCAAATTTTTATGCAGATATTAAGGAAAATATGGGTCCTATAAAAATTATGAGCCCAATCGAGGGTACACATATATGAGGGAAATGTTTAAACCTGAACCGATTATCTTCAAATTCGATATCAATTACAATTGAGTTCTAAAACTCCTCTCAGGAAGATTTTTTAGATTTAGTTGCAGTATTAGGTTCTTTCTAAAATCAGAGAAAAAATAAATAATAAATAAGAACAGATCTAATTACAGCTATTAGTTTCATGAAAATCGCATGAAAACTATTGCTTGTATAGAAACCAATCCAAGGTTGAAAATATTTCTTTTAAATTTAAATACCACAGTTGACTCGTGTTACACCCTTGAATGTTAAGAAATTTGGCTGGCGTGGTTAAGAAACTGAATATTTCTTTATATAGACAAATTAGTGAAACTGCATCTCCTACTGAGAAAGTTATTAGTAATTATTTTGAAACTAGGTTTCAGTTGATACTGCTGCTGAAAATTGGTCCCAAGATAAATATATGCAGCGATTATCCCCCAAAAATAAAACATCTGTTCGTTTTTTGAATATCTTTATATTCACATGCAAAGACAAAAACATATCAGAATAAAAAGTGATCAATGGTTGGGGTTATATATGGCTGACTAGACTTAAACTAATGTTATCTTTTCTTCAAAGAATTCTTGCAACTTCTATCATTTTTTTCTAGCATTTTTTTCTTCATGATTCGTTGAATGTATATGTATGTGTTATGTATGCATCTTCATTTCAAGGATATTTTTTTTTGCATTTTCGTAGATTGGTTACTTCATTGGAAGCCCCGCTCGCCAGGTTCGTAGAGGATCTTTTTATTTTAGATTGACATTGACTATGTTACCATTGAAGAGGGTTTCTAAAGGAAGAGACAAATCATGGAAATATTTGATTAGGATGAACTCCAGATGCTAGATTATATTGGACTTACATCACATTTAGAACAAGAGGTTCGGGCCAAACTGAGGCCGGTCCAGGAATGGGAGCTGCACCACCACCTCCGGCTCCTCCGCCACCGCCACCAATTCCTACACAACCACCTTTGCCTGATTTACCACCTCGACCGCCGATTGAACCATCTGGACCGGAAGGACCATTAGCACCATCGACGCCGTCGGGACCACATAGTAAAGCAATTGAACCGCCACCGCCGCCACCATTACCACCGCTTACACCGGATATAAGACTGTTTCCTGCAGCACCGCCAGCACCAGCGCCACCACCACCTTCACCGCCTAAGGGACCGGCACCAGCACCGCCTCCTGCGCCACCACCACCTCCAGCAGCGGCACCACCACCACCAGCACCACCTCCACCAGCTGGACCAGGTCCGCCTACACCTCCAGAACCTCCAATAGCTCCGCCAGCACCACCAGGTCCTCCAGCACCTGCCACACCTAAGGCCAATCCTCCAGGACCACCCAAACCACCAGGACCACCAGCACCGCCTGGTCCACCGGGACTACCCGGAGCTCCAGGGACACCTGCAGCGGCCGCCGCAGCAAGAGCAGCTGCTTGGGCGTTGGCAGCGGCAGCAGCTTGAGCATTAGCAGCTGCTTGGGCATTGGCAGCAGCTTGAGCGTTAACAGCAGCCTGAGCATTAGCAGCGGCAGCAGCATTGACGGCAGCTTGAGCGTTGGCAGCAGCTTGAGCGTTGGCAGCAGCTTGAGCGTTGGCAGCATTAGCAGCAGCTTGGGCATTGGCAGCAGCTTGAGCATTAGCAGCGGCAGCAGCATTGACGGCAGCTTGAGCGTTGGCAGCAGCTTGAGCGTTGGCAGCATTAGCAGCAGCTTGGGCATTGGCAGCAGCTTGAGCGTTAGCGGCTTGGGCCACTTGCGCCACTTGAGCGGCCTGAGCAGCTTGAGCCACTTGTGCTGCCTGAGCAGCTTGAGCATTAACTACAGCTTGGGCATTGGCAGTAGCGGCAGCATTAGCTGCAGCTTGGGCATTTGCGGCGACGGCAGCTTGAGCTGCTGCTTCGTTGGCAGCAGCAGCTTGGGCATTAGCAGCGGCTTGGGCACTAGCAGCAGCTTGGGCATTAGCAGCAGCTTGAGCATTGGCAGCGGCTTGTGCATTAGCAGCAGCTTGCGATGCGGCAGCAGTTTGGGCATTTACGGCCTGAGCCTGAGCTTGAGCAGCTTGAGACGCTGCGGCCGCTTGGGCATTAATGGCATTAGCTTGAGCTTGAGCTGCTTGAGCGGCTTGGTTGGCAGCAGCTTCATTAGCTCGATTTACCTGATCTGCTACACGTTGAGCAGCATCAGCCGCCGCTACAGCGGCATCTGAAACAGCAGCACTTACTGAAACAAAACCCAACCATTGATGAATTTCTGAACCATCTTAACTCTGAGAATTAGGCATAATACGAACCATCATGACCCGAACCACCAACACTCACAACAACACCTGGATGATGTGGCAACACCAAATATTGACCCGTTGAGGCAATACCCAAAGGTATAATACTAGCTTTGGTATGCACAGCATAAATGGCCACAACAACGGTTAAGATAAGAACCTAAAAATTCCGGAAACAACAATTGATGAGATGGGAACGGAAAGGAAACAATTTAGTCATAATCATATTCGTATATATGTATGTGTATGTCCCATTCCTTACCGATGATGTCCTCATTTTGGTGCTAACATTGAAACTAAACTATATAGTTTATTTATTTATGAGATTAACTCAAATGATTAGAATTATGAAAACAAAGTCCGTATCGAATACGTTCTGCTGTTCTGTACTTGGAGAGAGATCAATAAAACTGTGACTTCTTATGCCAATTGGTAAGCAATTTATAGAATCCAAGGTTGGCAAAGCCGCAATTCTGCCGCCGACAATCTGTTATAGGTATTATTTCAGTGTTTTGCTGTGTATTTGCCTCCATTCGTTCAGTCAGCCATTCATTCATTCATCCATCCATCGATTTGAGTCAAACAATAGAGCAACAAACTGACGCCAATGGATTGGCATTATTGGCTGTGGGCAGAACGACTTTTTGTTGTGGTATTACAATATTACAATTTACAAAATTGATGCAATAAATCAATGGATTTGTGCAAGAAAGTCTAGAAATGGGGAGCAGAGGGAATAGCTAATCAAAATTGCAGATCTTGATTAGAACTGAGGCCTTAATTGTACCCGTACTATACATAGTGAAGGATAATCACGTTCATTCAAATGCTTGAATGCAGACTAAATTTTCCTGAAAGGGGGATTCCAGCATAATCCCTAAAAATCTGCAGCTTCTACAGTGTCAAGAAGTAAAGCCGGGAGGGATTTTCGAATGAATGCGTAAACCCAATTTTGCTTTTGATTAACACAGTGCGACAGTCTTAAAACCAAAAACCGCGATAATATTTTGTTTGTAGGTCTTGGCGATTAAAACAACCATTGTTCTACGAAATTCGCCGGACACCCCCAAAATCCGGATTTACAGGTAAAAACCGATTTTCTTCCCTTTTTCTCTTGAATGCCTTTAACTGATTTTCAATCTTTAAACGAATTTGGAAAAAAGAGAATTAGAACTTTCGAACGATATATGTATAGTTTGTTTATTTAAAGCTGTAGGAATATAGGTTTATTTGTCCTACAAACACATTTTTTATTTTTCTTCGCCTTTTTCTACACGCTGAAAAAAAATCGCTTCTGTAGTATATTGTCCCAAACATATTCGGCTTGAAACATATATATGTTTGGGGTAGACTCTAAGCATGTAATATTTGGTACACACAAAAATTGGGAAGATGTTGTTCTAAACAAATATTTGTTTACATTCCAATATGTTTTTATTTGGGACCATTATTTTCGAAACAAATATTTATTTGCATTTAAGTATTCATAAAATACATAAATTGTGTAAAATTGTGCAAAATAATGTTAGTAAAAAATAATAATTGAAATCATACAATCTTGGATCAATATAAAGTACTTAGAGGATTGACAACTAATGATGGCTTGGAATACTCAGAAATTTGAAATGATTGATTTAAAACAGAAGGTAATGCTGCATATGCTATCATAACTGGGAGGTACTATTCGAAACCCAAGACAAATTTAAACTGAAATATGAAAAACTCAGCAAAAGTTTTGGAAATATTTTTTAAATAAAATATATTTGGAAAAATTCATAATTAATAATTTTATTTGTATTTAAACACATATTTTATTTGAGAAATTTAGTTTGCAAATATAACTTGTTGTAATATATTAATATATGCGTTCCAAATATATTTTTTTGATTTTCAAATAAAATTTATTTGCTAAGAAATATATAATATTTAAAAATTTGTGTTCCAAATATATTTTCTTTCGATTTAAACATATCAAAAAAGGCGATTTTGCCCCGTGTAGTTTAGGCAATGTTTGTACCAATTATTTTGTGAAGTAACGGTACGATTAATTGACTTACATGTACAGTATATTTTATAAGGAAAAAATGCAAAATCCGTATGCAATTGACTGAGTTATTAAAGTTTCATTAAGACAAGAAAATCGATTTTTTATCCGTAAATCCGGATTTTGGGAGTGTCCGGGAATTCCGAAAAAAGATTCGTATTTTACTCGATAAGACCTATAGAAAAAATAGTATCGCGCATTTGCTTCTCAACTTGAGTATATTTTGTCGCACTGTGTAAGACTATGGATTTTAAATAAAACTGCATATACCCAAAGCAAAATGTTGATGGTTTCTAAAGAGCTTTAATCCTTGGATTTTTATATCCTATACCACTCTGTAGTATATTGTATTATAAGTTTGTTTTGGGGATATATCACCCAACAAAGGCCCCCTTCAATGCCACATCTTGTCTAAAACACACATTTCAGTTTATTTCACTGAAATGTAAGTATTTATTTTAAGTATTATGAACATCGATAAGTCTACACGCTGAGAAAAATAGGCTTTTGTAGTATAGTATCCCAAACATATTCTGCTTGAAACATACATATGTTTAGGGTACACTCCAAAGGTATAACATTTGACATACACAAATATTATAAACAAAAGTATGTTTTCAACCAAATATATTTTTATTTTATATTTATTATATTTCCGGAACAACAATTAATTAATTCATTATGAGCAATGTCCGTCCGTCAGCCCGTCTGTCTGTCTGTCTCTCTGTCTGTCTGTCTGTCTATCTGTCTATCTGTCTATCTGTCTATCTGTCTATCTGTCTATCTGTCTATCTGTCTATCTGTCTATCTGTCTATCTGTCTATCTGTCTATCTGTCTATCTGTCTATCTGTCTATCTGTCTATCTGTCTATCTGTCTATCTGTCTATCTGTCTATCTGTCTATCTGTCTATCTGTCTATCTGTCTATCTGTGTATCTGTCTATCTGTCTGTCTGTCAGGATTGACTTCAAATTTGGTATGTGAAAATATTTTCTTCTATCTCCGGCTAAGTTCGAAGATGGGACATATTGGTCCACTCCTTCTAGTACCTCCCCAACAACGGGTTAACATTTAGTGAAATATAGATTTTTTAATAACTTCTATACTACTTATTTGAATCCTCTGAAATTTTACACATAGTATTACTTTATTAGTCACTATTACCTCGAGAAAAATGGGCGAAGTTGTCACGGGTAGTTGCAATGGGTATCTCCCACACAAATGGACCATTTTACACCAAAAGTTAACAGCTTATAACTTTAATACCACTGCATATAAATACTTGAAATTTTTTACAGTGTAATGCTTTTATAGTACCTAGAGTCCAGAGAAAAGTAACCGTTATTGGGACGCCCCTTTTGGTACCTCTCACACAAATGGACCATTTTGTACCAAAAGTAAACAGGTTTTAAATTTAAAGTTATTAAATGCAATTTAAATTGATAATAATTTAAATAAAACAAAAAAATAAATAAATTTACTAATATTTTTTGAGACTCAAAGTGAATGGACTCATTAGTCGGTTTACCCGACTGAACTTTCTTACTTGTTTTTTGTGTGTAAACATATATTTCATTTGTTAATGTCAGTTCGCAAATATATTTTGTTCTAATATAGTAATATATGCATTCCAAACAAAATATCATGATTTTCAAATAAAATGTATACTCGTATGTTCTCAAATGTATAATATTTAAAAATTTAGTTTACAGATATATATTCTTTCAATTCAAATATCAAAAATGGCGACATTCCTCCGTGCATGTTTTGACAAAACCCCTTTTCGCATTCGATCTTTGCTATTTTCGAAAATGTGGCCAAGTTTTGAAATGTTCGAAAAAATGGTGAAAGTTGCATCATCTTGGCAGCACTATTATTAAAAATGTTTGACCCATTATTTTCTCGAAAACATTCTTCAGGAAGTTTCCTTAAAGGCGAATATAAATAAATATATTATACTTTATTTTTATAAATTGCTCTATATCTTCAAAATACCATGTAAATACTCGTACATAACTTTTCGCAAAAAAATACAAAAATTACCCATTTTTTATAAATATTAATTGATATGGCAACAATCTTTGTCCGAAATTTTTTAAATCGCATAGCTAGTTTTGTTATAAATTCGGAAAATTGATCTGAGACAATCGGTTTACACTCTACAGTGATATTAACAAAACGCTAGAACAGGATAGGGGAAACATGACAGAAAGGTAATAACGCCATCAATATTCAAAAATTAATATATTTCAATGAAATCGAGTAATTTATAGGTCTTGACATCACAAATCGAAACTGATTCTCGAATCATCATATTTGTTGCAAAAGTTAATTCCACAATTCCCAAAATAATTTCAAAATTTGTACTCCAAATTTCTTTTGCAGTTCATAGTGCCACACCTCACCACATATAAAAACGATTAAGATTTTAATATTACGAAAAAATAATGAATTATATTATATTAAATTATTATTTTAAGATAGTTTTTAAGCAAGTTTTTTTTTAATTTCCATTGAAGAATAGCTTTATCTTCTTCATTTTCCCAAAAATTTAAATTTTAATGGATATTTTATAGAATTACAATTTAAATGAAAATTTCATAGAAATTACTATTATTTGGAAATTTCATTTGCAATTCTATTAAAAATTTTATACATGTGTTTTTCAAAATTAAGGGAATTGTGTTTTTATTGCAAATCTTGCCTAAATTATTCTTTTCTTGCAAATTTCGTCAAAATTTTTGAAAGTTTTGTCTGGCTCGAGGTCATATATAAATTAAAAACTAAAAACTGGTGGTGTTGTTTTTAACAAGTTTTATTTTTATTTATTTCCGATATTTCGATCGCCTTCGACGATCATCTTCAGGGATTTTCAAATTAAACAAAACAAACGACTTGTTGCTAACACAGCATTGTTTCAACTGTCAAAATTTTAAAAAAAGTCAAAGTTGTATTTTTTTAAATTCGTCAATATATTATTTTTTTTAAATTCGTCAATATATTATTTTTCTAAAAAATCGTTGACAATTGCATTTTTCGATAAAAGCTCATCAAATTCTGTTTTTTTTTTAAAAAATTTATCAAAATTGAATTTGTTAAAAAATTTTGTCGAATATAAATTTTTATTGAAAATTTAGTTTTTTTTGAAAATTTCAACAAAATTTAAAATAAATTGCATTTTTTTTGCCAAAATCTAGTTTTTATAACAAACTAGCTGGACCCGGTCCACTTCGTTGTCCCAGATTGAGATTTCCGATCCCGTCCCTTTTTGAACCAATTACGAATCCTGCCACCAAATACATATACATAAAATTACAGCAATCTCGCTAACAATTGTGCAATTGTGCAAGGGGCCACGCCCTTTGGTCTGATCCCGCTCATTTTTAGACAAATCACGTAGGCTTCCACCAGACACATATACACAAAATTACAGCACTCTCGCAAACAGATTGTGCAAGATAACTCATGGGCGTGGCCACGCCCATTGATCAGATTCCTCCCATTTTTGGACCAATCACGTAGACTACCACAAGATACATATGCACAAAATTACAGCACTCTCCCTAACAAATTGTGCAATATATCTTAATTTCATGATTTCACTTAGGTGGGCGGAGCCACGCCCATTATTCCGATCCCGCCCATTTTTGGACCAATCACGGCAAATTTTTGAATCCTGTACAGGGCAATGAGTAATCTTGACGTCTTTCATAATGCACCAAAATTTCGGGTTAAACACATAGGGACATCCCTATAAAACTAATTTCTCAAGTTGTGAAAAACCACAAAAAGAGGAATAGCTAAGTTTTGAAAAGTACCTCCACAATTGCCAAAAAATTTCATTGCAATCGCACTTTTCTTTAAAATTTCTCCGAAATTCAATTTTTCCAGAAAATGCTTTTCATCGGTCTTTGTTTTGATGTTTTTATATGATTTTAATTAAAATATTCTTAAAAATTTTTTTCGCAATGTCTTGAGACGTGATATGAGAAGAATTGAAGGCTACTTAATTTATGATGTGGTCAACTCTGAAAAAATGTTGCCCCGTCGACGTGAAATTCTGAAAATTATTTGCTCTTTTTAGGTGGAATTTAAAATTTCCAAAATGTGGTATAAAAATCCGGTTTTCTGGAAAAGAACAACGAAAATTTGTTGCAGAAAAGAAATCGCCATTAGTATTATTTAAAGCTTTCCTGATCCAATTACGAGAAATAGTTCTCCAGTTATGCTAAAATATATGGTTCAACAACTACTTATACCGTAATTTTAGTATAATAAGTGTATACATCATTTGCTACATGCAAGGGAGTGACAAGGGAGTGACCTAAGACCCTAAGTATGTTCGGCGGGTATGCGTTTTCGGTAATTTTAAATCGAATGTGCAATGTCCGTCCGTCTGTCTGTCTGCTGGTGCGCACGATAACTCTCGAAAGGGGTAACTGATTGACTTCAAATTTGGTATGTTGTAATATTTTTTCTAAGTTGTAAGATGTGCCATGTTGGTCCACTCCTTCAAGTACCTCCCCCACAAACGGTTAACGTTTGCTGAAATATTGCTTCATTTATAAACGATTTCATAACGTCTATAATACCTGTCGACATTTTCTGAAATGCTACACATAGTACTACTTTGTAGTCGGGGTCACCTTGTGAAAAATGCGCGAAGTTGCCGCACCTGTTCTGATACCCCGCACACAAATGGTCCATTTTGCTTCACATATTCACAGCTTATAAGTTTAATATCAAATTCTTGAAATTTTGCACAATGCAACGGTTTAATAGTTTTTCGAGTCCGGTGAAAAGTTCTCGTAATTGGCACGCCCTTCTGGTACCTCCCACATAAATAGGCCATTTTGAACCAAAATTTAACTGCTTATAGCTTTAATAGCTGTTCATACAAAAGCTTTAAATTTTTTACAGTGTAAAGCTGTTATAGTACCTAGAGTCCAGTGAAAATTTGGCGTTATTGCCATGCACCTTTTGGTACCTCCCACACAAACGTACCATGTTATATTTCTCTGAAAGAGAGGGAATACTTCAGTCAGTTTACTTGATTCAGATTTCCATTGTTGACAATGAATGACATAAGAACAGTTCCCTCATGAATTCCATATGATGTGTTAAAAGATATACGAAATTTTTCACATGATAAAACTAAGACCGAGTAGGATTACTATAAAAATTATTGCTAAGAAAACATTTATTTGTTTTAAATTTAAAATCGTATATTGTTAATTCATATACCTTGTTGAACTGGTCCCCATAAATCACTACTCCCTCCAAGTGTTAAATTTGTCACACATGGGCCTTTCTTTATCTACCTACCTACACTTCGTAGGGTGGCAATTTTGAAAAAAGCGACAGGAAAACGTTATAATCTCTTCCCTCGCTCATTTAACATCATTATAATATTTTAATTGAACTGTACAAGAATTAAAATCCATATACTCGTTCGTACATATGTATGTTTTAATTTATTCATTCTGACATGAACTTGAAACTGACCACTACATGTCACAGCAACACTTTCGCACTCATAATTGAGTTTTTTCTTCAATGCTTTGAGTTAAAAGACATATTTGAAAGATTATCTCACAAATATGAATGCATATGTATGTATATATTAAGGTGGCTCACTAAAGGAGCCACCTTTTCTTCATTTGTAAATACACAATAAACTAAACCGGGTTGGCCTCCATGTAAAAAAAATTCCCGGATGCGAGGTGGAATATGAAAGCTTACCTCGAGACAATCGCAAAAACATTTTTTCCAATTTTTTCCGAGCCCGCGGAATCGGCCAAAATCGTTTTTTATCGTAACTTTTTTCAAACTTTTACCAACATCTGTATGTCAGGGCGGATAGTAAGGGGACCGTCCATATGAGATTTTTGGTATGTCCCTGAGGTATTCTAGTAATATAGTATTTATCTCCTCAGCCGTGGCAAATCTACCGCTTGAAATTAACCAACCAGACAGTCGACAATTCAATGTCTGATTGGCGCAAGGCATTCGACAAATCTCCATTATCTTCACTGCTTCAACTTTTTTATCGGTTATTGAGTTTCAGAGTCGTCGAGGGAGCGAACTTCTTATAGATGTTCCTTCTGCGACGTTCTTGTAATGGGTGATTTTTTAACCGTTTGGTTTTGAAAATTAAAAATACGCAGCAAATTTGCAAAAGAGAATAAAATATTTTTTTGGACCCATAAATGAATACCTGTCATTTACTTTTTAAAGATTATCTCAATGGCAAACAGCTCTGTTTTCCGTCGTACCCAACCTAACCCAATGTTCTTCAAATTTTAGCCTGAATCTCTTGAGCCGGACTAATGTACAACAAGTGCATGTCTATATACAATTCCCTTGGATTCAACACGCGATTGAGACACTTATTTCCACAGCCGCGACCAATATTTTCGCTGCGCAGCGCTGCACCGCATTGCAGTAATCTCCAGTCTCTGTGTAATTGGTTGCAATACCATTTAAAGACAAACGGCTACTGGAACTTGCTATGAATTGCATATGCCCTATGGCCACTAACAAAGTGTTAACTGGTTGGAGGTCACACAAACCTAGACATTTACACATGTTCAGAGGTTCTAGTCCCATTTGTCAATGCGTCAGCTATCATTCATTATTACAACTGATCTGATTAGGCGCAACGAATTGATCGGTGATAATGCAACGAGTAGTTAAGAAGTTAATCAGTTCAAAAATAACTCAAATTCATACACGTTAAATGTTGACTTGAATAAATCTATTCGAGTGCACTACCTTGAAGGAACTGGTATTATCGTTATAAGATAAGTATTTGTAGTTCTACTCCAAATTTATTCTTATAAATTTATACTTTCGATCAAAATAACGACGCGGTAGTGATGACAAAAATTAATTATTATTAATAACCTAATTTTTCGGTGTAGCAGTAATGACTTATTTATTTGAAACTCGTTTCGATTTATTAAAAGTTATTAAAAAAAACTGAAATATCTTTCCTATTTCCTATATTCTATATATATTTATACCCTACACCACACTGTGGTGTTTTTGTAATTTTTGTAATCAAAGTACAGGTCGCAATTATGGTCCGATCTCGACGAAACTTTACACATATTTTTTTTTTGGCCCAATTTGGTTAAAATCGGTTCAGATTTAGATATATCCCCCATATATATGTTAGCCCCGATTTGACATGTAAGCGCTGTAAAAACTTTATTTTATATCCAATCAGTATGAAATTCGGCAGAAAGAGGTTTCTTATTATATGAATGAACACTGTTAAATTTGGAAGAAATCGGTTCAGATTTAGATATAGCCCCCATATATACGTTACCCCCGATTTGACATGTAAGCGCTGTAAAAATTTTATTTTATATCCGATCAGTGCGAAATTCGGCAAAGAGAGGTTTCTTATTACATGAAGGAATACTGCTAAATTCGGAGAAAATCGGTTCAGATTTAGATATAGCCCCCATATATAAAAACTGTATTTTATATCCGATCAGTGCGAAATTCGGCAGAAAGAGGTTTCTTATTACATGAAGGAATACTGCCAAATTCGGAGAAAATCTGTTCGGATTTAGATATAGCCCCCCATCAGATCAGTATGAAATTCGTCAGAAAGAGGTTTCCTATTATATGAATGAACACATTTAAATTTGGAAGAAATCGGTTCAGATTTGACATGTGAGCGCTGTAAAAATGTTATTTTATATCCGATCAGTGCGAAAGTCGGCAAAAAGAGGTTTCTTTCTACATGAAGGAATACTGCCAAATTCGGAGAAACTCGGTTCAGATTTAGATATAGCTCCCATATATATGTTACCCCCGATTTGACATGTAAGCGCTGTAGAGACTGCATTTTATATCCGATCAGTACGAAATTCGACAGAAGGAGTTCTTTTTACATGAATAAGTATTCAGGGAAGATGGGTTCAGATTTATATTAAAGCTCCATACATATGTTCCTCCTGATTTGGTATCAAACCGCTATAGTTGTATTTTACTTCCGATCATTAAAATTTTCCAGAAAGATGTTTCTCACTTTAGGAACGAATATTGCTTAATCTAGCGATTATCGTTACAGACTTAGATAATATGTTTCTACCCATTTACCAATTATTCCAAATTATTATGGCAATGACCCTTATCGCATTGTTAGGGAGGTGTAGGGTATTATATAGTCGGCCCCGCCCGACTTTCTGCCTTTCCTTACTGGTTTTTATTTAAGATATTTTTAGTATTATTTTTTTTGTGACTTATCCCTACAAGAGTCTTGCAATAATATTGAAGCAGAAAATATACCTACTGCATTCGTAATAATTTTTGTAAATTTACAAACCAAATGACGAATGTCTAGTCTGTCCACAGCTATAAACATTAAATTAACATTTTTAAAAAACAAATACAAGACACAATTCTTCTCTATATTTTTTTCATCTTTCGCCGTGAGTTACTGCCAGACAGGCAGACGGACGGACATTGTCAAATAACTTAAAATGTCGCAAAACGGATTTCCGACGAAAATACTTGGGTCTTAGGTTAATCCTTCGATGTGTTACACTTTTGGTGCGCAGTAAATGATATACACCCTCCTCCAGTTAAGTGAGGGTATTATCAATATATCACTACATTTTAAACCTTTGTTCGGGATGTACTCGAATGAGTGAACCAATATGATCCAATTTCCACATAAAATATTTGAAGTCAGTCGGCCACTCCTTTCGAGAGGTTCCGTGCGCACCAGAGAGACGGACAGACGAACATTGCCACACATTCGATGTGTTATACTTTTTTCCAGTAGCAAATGATATGTTTATACGCTCGCTGACAATAGTGAGTATATAAAAACATGATATTTTGAAAAATCTCGTACTTCTTTCCAACAAAAGCGTTGTACTTTCGACACTTATCCATATATTTTGTATGGCTTCACTTTAGTGTAAAGAGGGTATTTAGGGTATATATAACTTGCTACGGGCCAAATGTAAAACATCTCGAAGGTGTGACCTAAGACTCCAAGAATGTTCGGCGGAAATCAGTTTCGGGTTATTTGAGCAATGTCAGTCTGTCTGCTGGTACGCACGATAACACTCGAAAGGAGTTACCAATAGACTTCATATTTGGTATGTTTAAATCAGGGATGTAACGAATATTCGCATTCGCATATGCGAACGCGAATTATTCGCATCATTTTAACATTCGCTTTCGCAAAAACCATCTTTGGATTATTCGCTTCGAAAAAATATATTTCAGTATTCGCTTTCATTTGTTAAAAGTGTTAAATCTCCTTATTCCCTTCACGCAATTTGAAGATATTAATACCAATGAAAACCTCAACAACTTCTCTTCAAAACAGTTGAAAAAATACGTTTGTCCTTGTAGTAACGGGAGGTAAAAATATGGAAAACATTCTTAATACTTGAATATCCTGGAAAAGTATCAATTCAGTTCCTTAAATTTGTTGGCACTAAAGGGTCAAACTATTCGCATTCGCTTTAGCAAAAATGCATATTTCGCTATTCGCTTTCGCATTCGCAAGAAATATATTGCTATATTCGCTTTCGTATTCCCTTACGCTAAAGTCACTTTCGTTACATCCCTAGTTTAAATACATATTTTATTTCTATTTCAAACATGGGCCACAAAGGGTTCCAATTTTGTGAAATTTTTAATTCTTTAATAACTTCTATACTATCTTCTAAAATTTTACACATAGTATTTGTATAATTCTGGGCTTGCTCTGCATGTGGAGTGTACATATATTAATTATCTCGAAACCGCCCATAAATTTCACTAATTTGACCGTTTTCATGCAACAAAGAGAGAAATAAAAAAGATACAGATTTCGGTTTCAAAAAGTGTTTCAATTTATTTCCAGTTATTACTGCTTTCAGGTCTGCTGCACAAGTGAAGTTGTGTTGCTTATCGAGAAATTGCCAGAGAACCAATTCAGTAGAAAAGTAAGGAATTCAGCAACACAGTTGGAATATAAAAACTATGATGAAAACTCTTTATGCAATGAGTGAAACATTTTCAGTCGGAGCAAACTAGAGCGGAATTAAAAGAGAGTCATAGCGACAGTTAATTCAAATCAGACAAGCCTCTCGATCCTCAACGTGTGACTGTTTGGTGCGGTTTATGGTCCGGCGTAGTCATTGGACCTTACTTTTTCGAAAATGAGGTTGGATCAACAGTTACGGTGAATGGATTGCGCTATCGAGAGATGATTAATGATTTTTTATGGTCGGAGTTGGATGGTATTGATCTGGACAACGTTTGCTTTCAACAAGACGGCGCTACGTCCACACAAGCAACGAAACCATTGCTCTGTTACGGGAAAAGTTTCCGGACCGTGTTATCTCTCAAAGAGGTGATCACAATTGGCCACCGAAATCTTGTGATTTAACAACTTGCGACGTGAAAGATAAGGGGTACGCCAACAGCCCAGCGTCGATTAAAGACCTCAAAGATAGAATTCGTGAGGCTGTCGAGGACATAGAGCAGCCACTTTGCGATTGGGTAATGGAAAATTCATGAAAAGGATATGGTCCTGTAAGCGTGGTCGTGGTGGCTATTTGGCTGATTTTGTTTTCCATTATTAACGGCATACCTTCCTCTTTATTATGAAATAAACATCCGATCAATTATTCCAAAACAAGGCATTTTTCTTTGAATAACAAAATAACAGCTCTTGTTGGAAAACCCTTTATATAGCGTGATCCGATTTCGAGGTTCCCTACCTTGTTAAAGAAAAAAACACAGGAAATTCAAATTGAATGGGGAATTTTTATCATCATTTGAAAGAACATTCTTTGGCATTTATTTTTTGAAGATTATGTCAATCAAATGTTGGCCGCGGCTATGTCTCAGATGGTCCATCCGTTGAGTCCAATTTTCGATGACTCGTTCGAGCATTTCGACTGGTAACTGGCGAATGACAGGCGTAATGTTTTGCTCCAAGGCCTGAATCGAAGCGGGTTTGTCCGCATAAACTTTAGACTTTACATAACCCCACAGGAAAAAGTCTACCGGTGTGATATCACACGATCTTGGTGGCCAACCGACCGGCCCAAAACGTGAAATTATCTGCTCACCGAAGTGTTCTCTCAATAAATCCGTCTTGTTGAAACCAAATGTCGCCGAGATCACGAGCTTCAATTTCAGGCATCAAATAGTCGGTTATCATCACCGGCATCATTTTTGAAGAAATATGGACCGATGATTCCACCGTCCCACAAACCACCCTTAACAGCTGTTATTTCTGGATGAAGTGGCAGCTCTTGAATCTCTTCAGATCAACCGTTATTTAGGAATATTCAAAATTCATTAAAAGAGCTTAAAACACTAAAACATTGTTGAACACGGTTCAACAGTATTTTTTATTAGTCGCTACCAACTTGAAAAACCACCTTGAATGGAATTTGCCACGCCCATTTTGGTACCTCCAACACAAATATAACTGCTTATAACACAGTACAACACATGGTTTTGCAACCCAATTCTGAGAATTGGACGTGAAAGTACCCCAAAAATAAGAATTTCTGCATTATTCGTTTAGTCAAGTTGCCTCAATTAATAATTTTATGGCCATACGAATTTTTTTGCTCAAGGCTGATTTTTTGCAATTTTTCTATATTTCTATATTTGAAGACAACGCTAATTATGACAATAACTTTTAAAGTTAAAAGAAGTCAGTAGATGAACAGCTTTCGTTAAATTATTGACATTCCAAAAATTTGTCGAAAATTATGAAAATATGTTCTTAATTGTATGTTCATGCAATGATACATCCGTTAATATGCTTTAATTGTTTAAAAATAAAATTTTCGAGAACAGTTTTTGGGATATATTTTTTTCATTTTGAGTTGTTACCCTTTTGTTGAACAGGTGTGATATATACGAGTATATATATTTTTATTAAAATTACAATTCTTTGCTAATATAATTAATATATGTATAACCTTAAATTTAAAACTGTTCATCGATAATACATTTCCTGTACCTCACTTCGTTACGAACATAGTTATATAACCTATTACAACCATAGTAAAAATCTCCGTTTAATATCATTATTAGTTCCGTTTCTTTTAAAAATAGTTTTTCTTTATGTATAGCCCCCCCAATTCTCTTAGTATTGGGCATTTGGCTATAAAAATGGTGCAAGCTTTCAATATTTCATATGTTACAAATCTTACACTATTTACTTTCTTCATTGCTGAAAGTATTTGTATTCAGTGGTAATACTTTAGCTCTGGTTTTCATTATTACAGAGATTGTGTCCAATTTCAAGATATTCCGCATATAGTTTACTGCGACGCACAGTGGGCTAAAATGGAAAAAAATGGACATAATTCTGCCATTTAAAAACCACTTATCGTATGGCGATGAAATTTTAGGTGTGTATACAAGAGGTGTTAAAAAGTTTAAGTTCGGAACATGGGCCCCCTATCTCATACAGGGACGGAGCTACTGGGCCCTAAAATTGACCACATCGGGTATACAAAATTTCCATCGGCTTCTAACTTTTGAATGGAGTGTCCGGTTTTAGTGGCGTTTTTTTTTCTTGGGATACTCCTAGACCAGACCTACAATAAACATTTTATAGGTTGAAGATATCTTGAATAGTTTCCGAGATATGTGGATTTTAAATTTGAATTTTTAATTTTTTCGCCGACTTTGCCTACGAGTTTAGCCAATATCTCAGTCAAAAGTTTACCGATTTTGTTCGCGTGTTTTTGTATAGAGTGCCAATAAAATTTATAATATCATGAAAAAAGAATCGATAAGATATGTGAAGAAATAAGAAAGTTATGGCCCTATAAAATAATTTTTTTTAAAAAATTCATTTTTGGAGATTTTTTGGCAAAAAAAGTCCAATTCGTATTTAGGTCTTGTAGAAAAAGTTTGTTACACAAAGTATATCAAATTTATACACGCTGAAAAAATATCGCTCCTGTAGTATAATGTCCCAAACATATTCGGCTTGAAACATATAAATGTTTAGGGTAAACTCTAAATATATAATATTTGGTACACACAAAGGTTATATATTTGGGAAGATGTTGTTCTAAACAAATCTTTGTATATTCCAATTTTTTTTGTTTGGGACTGTTATTTTTCGAAACAAATTAAAAATTTGCACTTAAGTATTCAGAAAGTACCTAAATTGCGTTATATTGTTCAGTAATTCAAAACAATTTTTTTTAGAAATTTTTAATGTTCGTAAAAATAATAAATAAATAAATAAATTTTTTTGGTGGATTGACAACTAATGATGGCTTGGAATACTTAAATTTAAAATGATTGATTTGCAACAAATGTCAATGCTGCATAAGGTATCATAACTGGGAGGTACAATTAGGAACCAAGAAAAAATTAAAAATGAAATTCGAAAAAGTCAGCACAAGATTTGAAATTATTTTTTAAATAAAATATATTTGCAGAAATTCCTAAAGAATAATTTTATTTGTACTTAAACATATACTTTATTTGAGAAATTTAGTTTGCAAATATATTTTGTTGTAATATATTAATATATTCGTTCCAAATATATTTTATTGATTTTCAAATAGAATTTATTTCCTCAGAAATATATAATATTTAAAAATTTGTTTTCCAAATATATTTTCTTTCGATTCAAACATATCAAAAAAGGCGATTTTGCCCCGTGTACTAATTTAAAAGTAGACGTTTCAGAATCTGCTAGAGAAAATCCGAAGCCTAACTTTAAATTGGTGTAGTTGCCACCCTTCTCCGATTTGTACCTTTTTTTACATAAATCTCGAAAGTTTGATCGATTTTCTCCAATCGCAAAGCTAAATTGTTAAGTTTTTCTTTTTATTTATTTGTATTAGGGTGTACCAAAATCGACTGCAAAGGGAATCCCGAGCGCGGCTTTTCATATCGAAGAGATAGGACTAAAAGTAAAAATTCCATTTTTGGGGATTTTTGATGTATTTTTGGGGAATTGAGGGATTTTCCATTGGAAATTTCCACATGTTGCGTTTGATTATTATTTCTAATATCAAAATAAAGAACTTTAAAAAAAAATTCATCGAAATATATACATTTTTACGAATTTTATGCTGTATGCTGCGTTTCTGTCTATATGCTAAATATTTATTTTAATTATACCCTACACCACACTGTGGTACATGGTATTATTACTTTGTGCAATTGTTTGTAACACCCAAAAGGAGCCGAAATAGACCCATCGTTTATTATACCGATCGACTCAGAATCATTTTCTGAGTTGATTTAGCTATGTCCGTCATACACATATTTTTTTTTGGCCCGAGAACGATCCCTATTGAATTTGGCTAAAATCCGTTCATATTTAGATATAGCCCCCATATATATGTTAGCCCCGATTTGACATGTAAGCGCTGTAAAAACTATATTTTATATCCGATCAGTATGAAATTCGGCGGAAAGAGGTTTCTTATCATATGAATGCACACTATTAAATTCGTAGAAAATCGGTTCGGATTTAGATATAGCCCCCATATACCCTCGTATATGTTACCCCCGATTTGATATGTAAGCGCTGTAAAAATTTTATTTTATATCCGATCAGTGCGAAATTCTGCAAAAAGAGGTTTCTTCCTACATGAAGGAATACTGGCAAATTCGGAGAAAATCGGTTCAGAATTAGATATAGCCCCCATATATATGTTACCCCGATTTGACATGTTTGCGCTGTAGAAACTGTATTTTATATCCGATCAGTGCGAAATTAGGAAGAAAGAGGTTTCTTATTACTCGAAGGAATACTGCCAAATTCGGAGAAACTGTATGTGGAGACTGTAACTGCTGTGGAGACTGTATTTTATATCCGATCAGTACGAAATCCGACAGAAAGAGGTCTTTTTACATGAATGAGTTTTCAGGGAAAATCGGTTCAAATTTATATATAACCTCCATATATATGTTCCTCCTGATTTGGTTTCAAAGCGCTATAGAAGTTGTACTTTACTTCCGATAATTAAAATTTTCCAGAAAGATGTCTCAATTTAGTAACGAATATTGCTTAATTTAGCGATTATCGTTTCACAATTAGATAATATGTTCCTACCCATTTACCAATTATTACAAATTATTATCGCAATGACCCTTATCGCATTGTTAGGGAGGTGTAGGGTATTATATATTCGGCCCCGCCCGACTTTCTGCCTTTCCTTACTGGTTATACCTGTCAATGATTAAGGGTTTCCTAGAAATAGTGCCACAAAACAATATTTTCTGGAAGGTAAATCTTACTACATTTTATTATTGTTTGATAAAAACATGTGATCTACAAGAAATCAGTGCATTTTGACTGATATAATAACTAATAAGTACAAGAAGGTAGGGAAAAATTAAAAAAATGCATATAGACAGAAACGTAAATACGGCATAAAGTTCTTAAAAATTTATATATTTCGATGATTTTTTTTAAAGTTATTTATTTTGATTTTAGAAATAATAATCAAACGCAATATGTGGAAATTTCTAATGAAAAATCCCTCAATTCCCAAAAAATACATCAAAAATCCTCAAAAATGGAATTTTTTACTTTTAGTCCTATATCTTCGATATGAAAAGCCGCGCTCGGGATTTCCTTTGCAGTCGATTTTGCTACTTTCTCCTTTAAAATTAGTATAAATTTGATATACTTTGTGTAACAAACTTTTTCTACAAAACCTAAATACGAATTGGACTTTTTTCTCCAAAAAAACTCCAAAAATGAAATTTTTTCAAAAATATGACTTCATAGGGCCATAACTTTCTTATTTCTTCACATATCTTTTCGATTCTTTTTTCATGATATTGTAAATTTTATTGGCAATACAAAATCGGTAATTTTTTTGACTGAGAAATTGGCTAAACTCGAAGGCAAAGTTCGCGAAAAAATGAAAAATTCAAATTTAAAATCCACATATCTCGGAAACTATTCAAGATATCTTCAACCTATAAAATGTTTATTGTAGGTCTGGTCTAGCCGGACACTCCTTTCAAAAGTTAGAAGCCGATGAAAATTTTGTATACCCGAGGTGGTCAACTTTAGGGCCCTGTGGCTACGCCCCTGTATGAGATAGGGGGCCCAAGTTCCGAACTTAAACTCTCTAACACCTCTTGTATACACACCTAAAATTTCATCGCCATACAATAAGTGGTTTTGAAATGCCAGAATTATGTCCATTTTTTTCATTTTAGCCTACTGTGTGATGTCAGGATTCAAGAGACGGTAAATTCTGTAATGGCTTACAGTTTCGCTTTCTATCTTTTAAATATAGCTTACACATTTTTGTTTACGTATTAATACTGTAGTATTCGCTTCCCATTCTAGTGATGTTTCAATCATATCATCAACATTTAAAAATTAGGCATTATTGTCACGCCCTGACAGATTCACTCGAACACCAAATTCCCACAACTTCCGCAGCAATCATATAAATGTTTTCACAGTTTGTATTTTGGACATCATTTCCAATGACTATAGACTGACTGTTTTCACAGTTTGTATTTTGGACATCATTTCCAATGACTATATACTGAGCACGTACCATTTTACAATACTCACAAAGTATTCGATTTACCCAACTGAAATTTTCTTACTTGTTTCAATACCAGTGTATATAAATTGTGGGCAGTGTAATGCTTTTATCGTACCTACGGTTCGGTAAAAAATGGGTATTAGTGCCAGGCCCCATTTGGTACATTCCACAGAAAATGGCCAAACAATACGAAAATTTAATAGGTTATAAGTTTAATACAAGTGTTTATATGCACTGGTATTACAACTTCGATACAGTACAATATTTATATTTATTTATATTTCGATACAGTACAATATCATTGAAGTATCTACTATTCAGCGTATCTAATGTATACATATTTCTCAAGCCTCTTCTGGTACCTCCAACAAAACTTGAATGAATTCATTCGAACAGAATTGTCACATAGCAATTACCTAATGTTTTCGTATTCTGTATTTAAGACAATGACTTTAGACTGAGTAAAATGTTGTCATCATCATTTCATTCTAAGATTATCGTTTGAGATCTATGTAGTTTATTATGATTAACACATAATAGGGTATTATATAATCGGCCCTGTCCGACTTTCTGTCTTTTATTACTGATTTTCATTATGTTAAATGGTGTTATTATCAACCTCAATGATGTTTTGTTAGGGGGGTAATGTTTATAAATTTTGTTGAATTTTTTTCTCAATAGATAGAGAAGCTTTTAAAAATATTGTGTGAAAATTTGAGGTGAATCAGAGCAAAACTAACGACGACACAGCAGTCTAAGCAACCGCGGCTCATACGCGCCACAACGCTCAACAACTACTGAACCGATCCTTTTGAAATTTTTAACACTATTTCTTTACATAATTTACTAGGAAACGCTGTCGAGATTTTCATAATTTTGTTTTTTTTTTTATTTAACAATAATAAATTAGTCGATTTTTTCTCGCAAAAATCGATGTTTCACTTCAAAATGTTCCCATAAATTAAAAATGTTAAATTTCGAAATAAACTCGACAGCGTTACCTGGCTATAACGATTATCTAACTAAACAAGTAAGAAAGTTCAGTCGGGTAAACCGACCTTGGGTCCCAAAAAATATTCGTAAATTTATTTATTTTTTAATTAAATTATTATCAATTTAAATTGCATTTCACTTTACAGTATGTACCGGTATTAACGTTAAAAGCTGTTTATATTTGGTACAAAATTCCATTTGTGTTGGATACGGCAATTTTTTCTCTTGACACTAAATACTATAAAAGCATTTATTACACCGTACAAAATTTGAAGCATTTATAGTCAGTGGTGTTAAAGTTAAAATCTTTTAACTTTTGGTGTCAAATGGTCCATTTGTGTGGGAGGTACCAAAATATGTGTGCCAAAAACGGCCACTTTTTTATAGATTCTAGTATGACATCCTGTATTACAAGTACTGCATAAAATTAAATTATAAAGTCTTAGACGGAATGTTTTAAAATTTTATATTTGTGAAAGGAAAAAATTTGAATTTTTCGGGGATTGAAAAAAAAATATTTGAAAAGAACAGATATACATTTTTTCTTGGTGCTGAATAGAATTCGGTGAAAATAAATATTTTTGTGCTTACTTATCCGTCATATATATTGGATTATTGAATGGTCGGAGTACAATTCAGAAAATACTTGAAGCCAAATTAACGGATTGGGTCCTGTAGTGAGAATATCAAAAGTTTCAATAATCTACGATTTGGGATCCGATTCATTGCAAGTATTGTGTATGATAGCATCAAGCTCCATCCTGCCTATAAGACTCATGGAAAATATCGATATCGATGAAAATATAGTGGTATATGAATCTTAAGTTACCAGCATCTTTAAAGAATCCAAAGTCATCAGCATACAATCTGCATACCGATTTGCGAAAGACATTGGAAGATAAATCTATGTTATAACCGCAAGTAACCGAAAATTATTCTATCAGAAAACGATCATCAAATGAATAAATAGCAAGAATAAAGCGAAATTTAAAAAAAAAATCCCACAAACAAAGAGAAAACCCCAAGGAAATTAGAATTTTGCGGCTTAGTCATGGTATAAATCTCAATACCCTGCCAATACCAGTTTGACCCAGTGAATTAAAAGATTTATTAAAAGATTTAGTATTCTTAAAGCATTTGTAGTTAAATATTTCTTTCTCTTCATCAGTTTTATTTTTGTGTCTCGTAATCTAAGTTTTTTTGTGATAATGTTCATCTCATGATTTTGTCTTACACTTATACACATATATATACTCATCTGTTTATAAAATACCGGAATCTTGCACATCACAATTCATATAACTGAGCTATGCAAATTCTAGTCCTTTAACGCAGTTGATATATTCACCAATCAAAATACCAATTTTGGATTGAAACCCTCAAGAGTCAGCAGGCCTGTGGACATCGTGGGATAAGTCTGGTGAGTTGTGATTCGTATTATAGTTTGTATATGCTCATTTAAGATCTTGTTGTTCACTTGATTAATTCAACAATGGTGATATGAAAGATTTCATTTTCTTAAAAATACAATTACTTTTAAACTTAGCATTTAATATATTAATACAAATTGAACTGCGGTTTCTTCTACTTACCTCTAAACACTAAACTACACATACAATTTGGGTCATTTACTCCTTTTTAAAAGACGTATACGATAATTCTTCATTTTTGTCTATGTTGTTTACATTAAATAGTTTTATTTAAATATATTTAAAATGCAATTTTGAATTTCTGTCTTCAATTCACGAAAGGATGAGGATCTAAGGTAGAGGTTGATCTAATGGGCTGAAGGCAATGTCTCGGCATGGTTGGGAGGGATGAGAGACGCAGCCAAATAACAACTCTTGCTGCACATAAAATTAACACCATCTTCTGTATTTCATTTTCGCTTTTTATTATCTACATTCTATCCTATTTTGGGTTTCTTTTCATTTTCGTTCTTCTTACTATCTATCTACTGAAGAGCTACCTTATTTTACTTTTATGGAAACGAAACCGAGCCTATCTCCGAAGAGAAAGAACCGCCCCAAGACTGAGCATGGCCGGGGCAAGGAGGTTGCCACTCTCGGAAGAGATAGGACCTGTTAAGGTGGATCGTTACACTAGGTACTATAAAAGCATTACTCTGTACGAAATTTCGATTATTTGTATGCACTGGTATTAAAGTTATAAGCTGGTAAATGGTCCATATGTGTGGGAAGTACCAAAACGGGCGTGTCAATAACGCCCACTTTTCTCTGGGCTCTAGGTACTATAAAAGTATTACACTGTACAAAATTTCAAGTTATTGTATGAACGGATTTAAAAGCCATAAGCAGTTAACTTTTGGTGCAAAATGGTCCATTTGTGTGGGAGGTACCAAAAGGGGAGTTGCCACTTCGCCCCTTTTTCTTGACGTTTTAGCGACTAACAAACTAATACTACAGAAGATTCGAGAAAGTAGTATAGAAGGTATTAAAGAATCAATATTTCACTAAAAGTTAACCCTTTGTGGGGGAGGTACTAGAAGGAGTGGACCAATATGACCCATCTTCGAACTTAGCCGGAGATAGAAAAAAATATTACCGCTTACCAAATTTGGAGTCAATCGGTTTCTACTTTCGGGAGCTATCGTGCGCACCAGCCAGCAGACAGACACACAGACAGACAGACGGATGGACGGACATTGCTCAAATGACTTAAAATGATCCAAAATGGATTTCCGCCAAACATACTTTGGCTCTTAGGTCACTCCTTCGATGTTTTACACTTTTCGCTCGTAGCAAATGATATATACCCTCCTCTCTAAGGTGAGGGGATAATAAATTCCTTTTTTAATATCAGATGATTCGGTATCGAGGTTTTCTAGACACTTCAGCATAAATGCTGTCTTTGCCATATTTTTTAATATATTTTTATGAAAAATTACACAATAAATTTGGAAATTTATACTTTAATGTACCATTGGTTTCAATCAAAAATGTTAACCGTTTCGTCACAAAAGAATTGTAAAAATCTGCCTTTTTACACGAATAACGTTACCCCCTTAAGAGCATCATGAGACCGCCACTATGACGTATAAATAACATTGTGCAGGATATTACTCATTCGCAGTATATTCAAATGTCCATAAATTGTCTGAATACAAATAAATTCATTCATGCATTAGTAATTACTTATTACCCAGAATGAATCTAACATATTTTTTAGTTATTACTTATTAACAAAAAATAATAAAGTCACTTTAATTTCATCCTTTCACAATTAAAGACAGTAGACAGTGTCATTGAAGCAACTGCATAAATAAATTAAAGTAAAACGAGGTTTTGTAGGGCATTACATATTCGAACATCTGGCTTTCATTTCCAGTTTACTTTATAACGCAATTTAACGGCAACAACAAGAGTCTATTCTATTTCCAGATAATGTTAAGGTTGCAGCGGCGTCTGGTCATAAAAGGTTTAGAATATTGCGTCGTGTTTTTTTCAAATGAAACATAATGGAAATGTACTTATTAAGATTTATTTACTGACGGACATATGAAATCATTTCTTGTAGAACAAGAAAAATCTCTAGAATCAATTATCTTTTGATGTTAAGGAATTTTTATAAAATATCTATAGAAGTGAACAGAAAATTGAGCAATGCATTCTGCAGATTATTGTATGTATAAAAATACAGAGTGAGTTTATTCATAAAAACAACTGTGGTAGGCATTTTTAAAAATATTTTTTTGAATGTTAAAGTGAATTTTTAAATTTTTTGTTTTATGACAAAACTCTTTAGAATTTAAAATAAATGAATAAATAAATTTGTTTATAAATTTTAATTAACAGAGAATAACTATATGCGTCGTTATACAGGATAAATTAATTGGTCATGTCCCTTTTTCGATTACAATGTTTTATTACAAAAAAAACATAAAAAATTCAAAAAACATGTCAAATTTGGGATTAAATTTACAAAGAAAAAATCTTTCAAACTTATTTATTCTGTATGTCCAGTATAATACATATACATAATTAAAATATGATTAATTATTTTGTTTATTTTTTATATAAATTACAAAGCAAAGTTAATTTATATTCTAATCTTACGGTCCAGGGAAAAGCCGGATTTCAAAGACCATGTGGCTAGTGTTTTGCAGTGACAGACCAGACTGTGGTCGGAATTGAACCCACGACTCCAAAATCATAGGCGAGCACGCTACCAACTCAACTACTGGGGCGCTTATATGATTAATTATTTTTTTTTTTGCATTTGAATATTAGGACACTTGGGACTTTATAAACGATTTCTAACCCTAACTACAACTTAAAGGGTAAATGCCACGTTACCTAAATTCCATGTTATGCAATGGAATTCTCCTTAAAGTTTTCCCATACTGTATATTTAAGAGATTAATGATGGCAAATGATTCATCTGTGATTCCATTCGAAATATTTGAAGTATTGCACTAAGCAACCGCTTGGCAAGAGACAATGTCTGTACTTGACAGTTGAGTTTATTAGATGGGGCTAAGCAGATATTTCTAGAGAATCACCTGAGATACACTCAGGGAAAAATGTTTGCAAAAATATCTGACATAACTCAGGGTTAGGGTAATTTTATTCAAAATATTTGACAAATTACACTGTGCAACAACAAAAACTACTTTTTCTAAATATTGTAATTATTTTTGTTTTCAGGGACAAAAAATGATCATCAGTAAAAATAGTTATCGATACAAAGTTATCGATACCTTAATAGAAAACATAAATCATAAAATACTATATTTTACATTGAACTGATTTTATTAAAGGGTAATTCCAAAGAAAATCGACCCACTCTGAACTTTTATGAACTTCAATATTGCTGAAACTTTTCACGCGCATACTGCAAGATGATACGAAATAATGACAGTTTGCGGTTTGTAAAAAATTATAGCGGTTTAGATTGTATAGGGTGCCAAAGGCATCTACATTTTATTTTTAAAAATTAAGCTATGTTCAAGTCGTCATAACTTTAGAACGGAAGGTCAGATTTAAATAAATTAGGAACGTTTTAAAGATATTAACGTTCTTTCTAAGTACCATGCACAAAAGGATCACTAAATGTGTATTAAGAATACCAGAATGACGAAAATGTCCTTAATCCTTGATTATCCTGAGAAAAGTATTTTAAATTTTTTTTTAATTTTCTTTTGCGTATTACCCCATATTTATAAAATACAAAATTTTCACAATGGGTGCTCAATGGGTTCAAAAGATATGACTTAATTAATGTCCGTCTGTCTGTCCGTTTGATTGGATTATGCGAACGATATCTCTGAAAAGGAGTGCCCGAATGACTTACCAATTTGTATGTGGTATTATTTTCCTCAAATCTACTTAATGTTTTGAAGTGGCCCATGTCGGACCCCTCCTTGTAGTACTTCCCCCACAAAGGCTTAAAATTTTGTGACATGGTAAAACTCTTATAACTTCTATACTACGCATGGCAAACCAATGATGATTTCATACATAGTAATTATTTCGCCGTATCTATAAGCTGAGCAAAAATGGGCGAAAATGTCACGCCCCTTTTGGTACCTCCCACACAAAAGGAATAATTGGTACAAAAAGTTAAAAGCTTACAACACTAATACCAGTGCATAAAAATACTTGAAATTGTGTACAATGTAATGATTTTATAGTACCTTCAATTAAGTGAAAATAAATCACATACGAATTTGTAAGTCATTCCGTCACTCCTTTTCAGAGATATCGTTCGCATAATCCAGTCAAACGGACGGACAGACGGACATTAATTAAGTCATATACTAGAAAGAATGTTAATATCTTTAAAATGGTGCTCATTATATTTAAATCTGACCTTCCGTTCTAAAGTTATGTCGATTTGAACATAGTTTAATTTTCAAAAAAAATGTAGATGCCCCACTTTGGCACCCTATAAAAATTTTTGAAAAACGGTAAACTGTCAACATTTCATATCATCTTGCAGTATGCGCGTGCAAAATCAAAAAGGTAAAATTTTCAAAACGTAATTTTTGGGTCGATTTTCTTTTGAATTACCCTAAATAAATATTAAATATTTTTGTCAAAAATTTTGAAAAATTAAGAGAGTGCAGTGAAGTAGGCTTAGGTACAGCCAGGGGAATGACTTTTGAGCACGTTGATAGACAATTTTTTCCATAAAAATTAAATTTTTCAAAAATATGGTAGTGACGGCAAGGACCTATAAGGTAAATACCTACACGGGGCAAAATCACCTTTTTTGATATGTTTGAATCGAAAGAAAATATATTTGGAACACAAATTTTTAAATATTATATATTTCTGAGCAAATAAATTTTATTTGAAAATCAATAAAATGTATTTGGAACGCATATATTAATATATTACAACAAAATTTATTTGCAAACTAAATTTCTCAAATAAGATATGTGTTTAAATACAAATAAAATTATTGTTTAGGAATTTTTCCAAATATATTTTATTTAAAAAAATTTTCAAAACATTTACTAACTTTTATGAAATGCAGTTTTAATTTTTCCTTGTTTTCGAATTAGACCTCCCAGTTATGATACCATATTAACTTCCGTTTTAAATCGATCATTTAAATTTTCTGAGTATTCCAAGCCACCATTAGTTGTCAATCCTCTAAGTAATTTATTTTAATCCAAGATTATACGATTTCAATTATTATTATTTTACGAACATTTAACATTTCTAAAAAATTAACTTTGAATTACTGAAAAATTTAACACAATTTATGTATTTTCCGAATACTTATATGCAAATAAATATTTGTTTCGGAAATAATAGTCCCAAATAATAACATATTGGGATGTAAACAAAGATTTGTTTAGAACGACATCTTCCCAAGTATATAATTTTTGTATATACCAAATACTATATGTTTAGAGTGTACCCTGAATATATATATGTTTCAAGCCGAATGTTTTTGGGACAATATACTACAAAAGCGATTTTTTTTCAGCGTGTAAGTATATATTTTATTTTTTCTAATCTAAATACTTAAGGACAGTCGAAATCACGAATGTACTGGGTTTTCCAATAAGAGTGATATGATTTCTTTGAAAAAAAAATACACTTATTGATAAGGAAATTCAAAAGTTTTATATTTAACTAGCTGACGTTGTCCTGCCCGTCCCGTTTGGGATGTATTGCTTTGCTATTCTTTGATATTTCATTCAAAAATGCATATATCCCCAGTTTCAGGAAATATTGTATATTGACGATATGTCCACTACAATGCCCTCTACCAGTCCAGAATCATCTATTATCAAGACAAACCACACATACATTTTAAATTTCAGTCAAATCGCTCTGGAAATGCGAATTTTGCAAATAACTTAACCACTCCGCAATTTATCGCGGTGAAAATAATTTTAAAACACAAATGACGACAAACTGAATATATTGTTAAATTTTCAGCCCATTCGCTTTTATGGTTTCGGAGATCATGTGTTACTAACAAACGTACAAAGGATTTTATATATAAAGATGTGAAGTACAATCGATACAATTAAGTTCTAAATAAAAAGTCATTCAAATGGCCTCCACGACTTCTTCCGCAGGACCGAATTCTATGAATCCAATTTTCGAGCCCTTTTTCCACTAAATCAAGTCGTATGTCATAAATGGCACGTTCAATATTGACTTGAAAAGCTTGAAGAGAGTCTGGTTTATATCGAAAGACCAATGACTTCAAATAACCCCACAATAAATAGTCTAATGGTGTTAAATTACAACTTCTTGGAGGCCATTCAATATCACAATTTCTTGAAATAATTGAATCTCCAAACTTTTCTCACAACAATTAAATTGTTTCATTTGCTGTGTGGCACGTAGCCACAATCGGCCAATGACAAAAAGATAGTTCTTAACGAAAGCTAAAATATTGCTCATGGGTATCAAGGTCGTTGGTCGACCGGAAAGTGTTTTTTGTTATGGCTAAATCGTCTTAGAATTTTACGACGATTAAGAATATATATACAAACGGAGTGACAAAATGAATATACCCCCCATCCTATGGTGGAGGCTATGAAAATCGATACGATATAGCCAATAAGACAAAAGTTATGGCCATTTGAAGTTATATTTTCTAAAAAATTATATTTTTTGTAATGGAGTTGGAAATTCAGTGGAAGTTATTTAAAAAGTGTAACATATTTATATTAATCTTAAAGGAATCTCCCTAGAGAATGTTCCGGAAGAAAGAACGGGCCAAAAATATTAACTGGTATTGTTGCCAAGCTTCTCCAATTTACATATTTTTTACATAAATTTCAAAAATAAACCACATTTTCTCCAATCACAAAGCTTAAATACTAAAACCTTTACTATTTATATATGCGCAGTTGTTGCACGTTGAACTGCAAAGGGAATTTGGAGCCTGGCTTTTAATATAGTAGATATAGGGGATGTTCGCGTCAAATAGCTGAATTTGATTTGGATTGGGAGCTATGTCTGCGGGGATAATCCAATGAGTTCTCTTGAGCCGAAACAAACCAAAGAACAAGTACGTTTATTATTGTAAGCTCACAATAGTGAGTTTCGGAAAACAATGAAAATCACAGAGAAAACAAAAGAAATAAGAAGACAAATGGAATTAGATTTGGAATTCTAATGTTTGGATTTATTTTCTATGGAAGGGATCTTACCAGCAGGTATGGACGGGTTGCAAGTTGGCAAAGAACAAAACAGGTTTTCGGATCTTGAGTTTTCAATATGGCCAAGGCAAATGGAAAATGCATGAGAGTATCTCGATTGCTTTCATGTATTTTCCTTACACAACAAATGGATACAAAGGAATTTGGGGATTTTGGGTCAGTAATTTGGGAATTCAGTATTAGGGTTTTACGTTTTGGCGTAAACAGGGGAAAATGAAAAAAATCCCATTTTTGGGGATTACTGAAATTATTTTGGGAATTCCAGAATTTACTTTTGCATATAATGATTCGCGAATTACTTTAGATTTCTGATGTCAAGGCCTACAAACTATAAAATATTTATTGATATGTCCTAGCATTCTGTAGATATCAGTGCAGAATATAAACCGATTTCTCTTGAATTAACAACAACATTTGCTATACGGCGAAAAAACCTTCGATAAGGGAAATGTTATGCACGGGGCAAAATCGCCTTTTTGATATGTTTGAATCGAAAGAAATATACTTGGAACACAAATTTTTAAATATTATATATTTTCGAACAAATAAATTGTATTTGAAAATCAATAAAATGTATTTAGAACACATATGTTAATATATTAGAATAAAATATATTTGCGAACTGATTTTCTCAAATAAAATATTTGTTTAAATACGAATAAAATTATTGTTTATGAATATTTCCAAATATATTTTATTAAAAAAAGGATTTTCAAAACTTTGCTGAATTTTTTGAATATTAGTTTTAATTTTTTTATTTTCGAACTATGCATTCCTATTAAAAATGGCGTACTTAGCATTAACTTCTATTTGAAACCAATTCAATTCATCAATTATAAAGAAATGTTACTAACATTAAACATTTCAAAAATTACCTTTCAATTGCTGTAAACTTAAAACAATTCAAGAATAGTAGACATACATTCACGCAAAAAGATCTTTGTTTGGGAAATATCATATCCAAATAAAAAATATTAGGATGTAAACACAGTTTTGTTTAGAACAATATCCTCCCAAACATATAATATTTGTATTTGTCAAATACTATATATTTTTAGTGCATCCTAAAAATATTTATGTTTCAAGCAGAATATGTTTGGGACAATATACTACAGAGGCGATTTTTTTCAGCGTGTGGTCATATCAATTTATCCTTTAAAATAAGTAAGAAAATTTCCCTCGCCTTCAGTCCCAAAAAAGTTTTCGCAAATTTATTTATTTTTTTGTTTTAATTAAATTACTATAAATTTAAATTGCATTTAATAATTTTAATTTATGCACTGGTATCAAAGTTATAAGCGGTTAACTTTTCGTGCAAAATATTCCATTTATGTGGGAGGTACCAAAAGGGATGTTCCAATAACGCCAACTTTTCTCGGGACTCTAGCTACTATAAAAGCGTTACAATGTCCAAAACTTCAGGTGTTTGTATGAACTGATATAAAAGCTATAAGCAGTTAACTTTCGGTGCAAAGTGGTCCATTTGTGTGGGAGGTACCAAAAGAAGCGTTGCAACTTCTCCCATTTTTCTAGAGGTGTTAGCGAGGCAGCACACAGACACACAGACGGACGGACGGACATTGCTCAAATGACTTAAAATGCCCAAAATTGAATTTTCGGCAAACATACTTGGGGTCTTAGGTCACGCCTTCACTGTGTTACACCTGTGGCTCGTAGAAAATGATATAAACCCTCCTCTCTAAGATGAGGGGACACAAAAAGGTAATTTTTGTTGCGAAAATGTATGTGTAGTATTTTGGAGATATAGAGAGGGAATTATAAAAAAAAGTATAACATATTTATATTCTTAAGTCTTAAAGGAAACTTCCTGCAGAATGGTTTCAAAAACAGAATGGGTCAAAAATTGTGTTTTGTACGAAAATTTGAAAACTTGACTACCTTTACCATTTTTATAAGCAGTAATGTGAAAACTACACAAGGAATTTTCAGTCCGGATTTGGGGAAAAACAAAAAATTCCTTTTTTGGGGATTTTTGAATTTATTTTGGGATTTGTGGAATTTTCCTTTACATATATAAAAATGTTAGAATTTGCCTCAATTTCTGGATACAATACAATACATATTACAAAAAAATAGTTGTAATATGTTATAGTATATATGTTTTTAAATATAGGGTAGAGATACTTTTTTCAATAGCCTTTTTTTACAGATCACGTGTGAGTCGTGTCATGCTGTCATGTTATTTTTATTAAGTATTGTTTGGCATTTCATCATGGAGAGACTTAAGCCTGAAAAACGTTTACGCGTGTCATTCGCCAGTTACCAGTCGAAATGCTCGAACGAGTCATCGAAAATTGACTCAACAGATGGATCATCTGAGACGTAGCCGCGGCCAACATTTGATAGACATAATCTTCAAAAAATAAATGCCAAAGAATGTTTTTCTCTTAATGATAATAAACATTCCCCATTCAATTTGAATTTTCTGTGTTTTTTTCTTTGAAAAAGTAGGGATCCTCGAAATGGATCACGCTATATAATTTGGAATTATAAACATTGAAAACATTTATTTTTAAATTTGTTTCCCGAGCATTTTCTACGAATCAGCTTATATTAGATCGGAATATATTCCGAGTCATTTCTCATTTCTGGATAAACAACAGAATTTGCTATTTGATGGAAAAATATTGCCAGTAGTTATGCCCGCAGAGACAAAATAAGTTACCATTTGAATTTATACTTTACAAAACAAATTTTTTGTCCGGGGGTATCTTGTGTAAAATCGGTGCATATCTGCTCCGATATTTACATAATTAGAGCATCGTTGGGAAAAAATTAAATATTCAATTGCAGCTACCTCAGTAACTATACGAAATAAATCTTAGGTGTAGACGAAAAACACAAAAGTTACGGGTTCTAAAACACTTTGTTCACCTGGTGTGGCCAAATTTGAGGCACTGTAGCTCCGCCCCGTATCCCATAGGGCAACAAATTTAAACGTAACATCTCTAATAATTTTTCTACAAACGTGCCAAATTATGTTGCAATCGGTTGACTGGTTACGAAACGGCCGAATTATTTCCTTGTTGAATTCCTCCCACTGTTTAATGTGATGTCAAAGCGCTAACGAGGTACCCCCATTTTTCTCAGAACTACCAAAGTATTGCTTTGTACCCCCAAATTTCTTTGAGTGCATTCGATAAGCCCTTTAGAGTTCTATGCACAAGTATGAGTACAAGTACTTAAATCAACCAACGACCACCCTATTTGTCGATGCCATTCACCAACTAACAAACCCAAGACACTCAATCTTCAAAACGTCATGTCGTCATTGCAATGCCTGATAACGGCAACAAGTTAAACCACCAACAGTAATTTTCTGCTGCTGCCGTTGCAACTGCAGCATCAATAAAAGCGTCAGCAGCAGCTGCAGTGTGTACAACTTCTTCGAAATTAAAATCGTAGCAAATAATTTTTTTCACAGATGATTCTCGACTTAACGAAAAATATAATTCTTTATAAGTCAAGCATTTTTAGATTTCAATTTATAGTAAAAAAATATAAACGCTCTTAAAATATAGTTAATTAGAATAAAAACTGTAACTTATAGAAGCAGTGGTCTAAAGCTCTATGTTTGATGAAAATTCATTTAGGAATATTTGAAATCATGCGAACTATGTCCGTTATTCCTTTTCTACGAGTATTTCTGGATAACTTCTGCGAAGAAAGAGTTTTTAGTGGGATCTGCTCCCACGTTGACTGTTAGATATTGTCTCAGGCTAGTATAGCCGTCAAAATCTGCGTAAACAGCGGTTTACAAAATCTTTGACCGTGTGTGTATCGCGCGATTCACAGGCATAAAATAGTACAGACTTTACGCAGGATGCAAACAGCTTTATTTTGGAGTTACTTGATATTGCTGTCGTGTTCCATATTGGCCTAAGCATACCGAAAGCATGATTGGCTTTTGCAAGGACTATAAACTGGGAAAGCTTGAGAAAATTGTGCCATCTACTGGTCAAAAATAACAGATTTTCATATTAGATTCCTCTGGTACACTTCAGTTACACACCAAAAAAAGAACTTCCAAACAATTGGTGAAAACGTTTTGAAAAGTAGACTTTTTTCCGTGAATTGAACCTTGGTACTCTAGCGCTGCAACAGCATCATAGTCACTTCTTTGGATGCTCTTTATCTACGAATAAATATATTGGGGGTTCCAGGTTCGAATATCGCAGCGGTTGTTTAACTTTTATATTAACATTTTTTTTTCAAGAAAAAATTATATTTATTAATAAATTGTATTATATTTACAACTGTAGCAGAAAAACGTATTTGGAAGTGAAAAATTTCATTCACTTCACTTCATCTTTGAAAGCACTCTATTTAAATTTTTTTTTTTTGCTGGGAGTTTAGTCAACTGAAATCTTACCTAATTTTAATATTTTTTCTCCAGCTAAATGGAATAACAACAAATAAATTATATGAACCCGATAAAAATTTTGAAATGAAAATTTTTTGAAATGTGTCAAAAATTTTAAAAACATTAAATAAAAACAAAAGTATTGACAACATCGGAAGTATGTACTGCAGATTGTGGGGTTGTCGGTTAGCAACGGCGGTGGTGGTAGTGGCAACGTTGATTTTATTCCTAACAACGTCGTAATGTAAACACAACAATTCGCAATGAATGAGAGAATAAATGACTGGAATGCCATGGTCTTGGACTGCTGTGACAAGAGTGTTTCCAGTGAAAAGAGTTGATTAGTGTTTGTATGTCTGACAATCAAAGATTGAGTAGGGGTTGCCCCGACCTAAAAAAATCCCTAAATGACTACTCCAGCAGTAAACCATTGCAAATTTTCAAAAATGTTTACAAAGTTTATAGTAAAATAAAAAACATGAAGAAAATCTTAGACTTTCTGAGAAATGGAATATCGTTGAATTTGTTAGCATATAAATAATAATTCCTACGGTGTAAAATTTTTGAAAACTGCCAAAAATTATTTTTTGTCCAAATTTGTTGAAGAAAATCGGTATGTGGATTCGTGACGCCAAATAAAAAACACAATTTGAGTGGTTTTACACAATTGTCATTTTCGCGGAAGATGTGTCCTCATTAGTCTGCTTGTGGGACTTTTCTGTTTTCTATTTTCCCGCCGATCTACTCAACAGATTATGCTAATATTTGACATCCACATCAATAACAATAATTTCTTTCAACTACACGGAGGAAAATTTCCATTTTTGACATGTTTGAATTCAAGGAAAATATACTTGGAACCAAAATTTTTAAATATTATATATTTTTGAACAAATATATTTTATTTGAAAATCAAGAAATTTTGTTTTTAATATATTACAACAAAATATATTTGCGAACTTACTGTCACAAATAAAATATGTGTTTACAATCAAACATAGATATTGTTTAAGAATGTATCCAAATACATTATATTTAAAACAATTTTAAGACTTTGTTGACTTTGGCAATTTTTAATTTTATTTTTTCCTAGATTTTGTGTTATACTTTACAGGTAAAAAAGTCGTGAGCAGCATTTTCTTTTGTTTTAATTTATAATTTTTAATTTATAAATCGTCCAATTGTCAATCCATCAATGCTATTTGTCGTTACCCAATATTATACGATTTACATTTTAATATAATTTTTCAAACATAAAATTTCTAAAAAATTAAACCTTAGATTTCTAAAAAAAACTGAAAACTTTCCTTTAAATTAAGGCATCAATACATTGCCAAAATACTTAAATACAAATTAATCATTGTTTTGGAAATATTATTTCCAAAAAAAATATTAGGATGCAAACATAATTTTGTTTAGAACAACATCCTCACAAACATTTTATATTTGTGAGTGTCAAATATTATATATTTGGAGTGTACCCTAAACATATGTACGTCTCCAGCAGAATATGCTTAGAACAATATACTACAGAAGCGATTTTTTTTTAACGTGTAGTGAAGCATAATTTGCAAAATAAATTCAATTGTCGCGAATATCGGAATTTTGCACACAAATTCGCATCTTTAAATATCTGGATCTTAAAATTTTTTTGTCCTGAAATAAGTCGACATTAGTTATCAGTTATTTCTAATAGATTTTCTTTTTTTTTAATTTTTTGCACTTTTTCTATATTTTTATCTTAGTATACCGTACGGAATATCTATTTTGGAATATCAATTTGAAGAAAATCGGTTCCTGATTTAGCTATAGGTCCCATATATATATTTCGTCCGATTTGACATGTACCAAAGTTGCCGAAAAGTCAGTTCAGATTTAGTTTTAGCTCCCATTTATATAAGTATGCTTCGTCCGATTTGGCTACAGAGGCAGATACGTACCAAATGGAAATTATGTAAACAAATTTTAGTTGAAGTATACATTGGATAAGTCATTGTTGTCCAATCTTGCTAGAGTGGAGTACGACAGCTTTTCCTTATTGATTTTATCTTCGTTGTTGTATATTGAAATGTTCTTCCTTACTTGTTTTATCTACGTATTGCTATATACGGTCTGACAAAATCAATATACCACTTTTGCTATGTACGTCCATTGTTTGACAAATCAAAGTAAAGGAAAAAAATGCAGTTGGATTTGCAGACTGCATTTGATATTTCAAATGACGCAAAGTAGTTCAACAAGTTTTGCTGGGGTTGTTCTGGTTGTGGTTGGTTGTCTCTTGCACTTCAATCAAAATGCATTATTATTATTATTACTACTACTACTACTCTACTATTGGAGATTATTACACTAGAGAACACAAATTATTGTCATAGATATTTATTACGTGGCAAATGCAACTAAATTAGTTTAATTTGTTATAAAATTAATAACTTTTAAGTAGCCGACAGACACTTAGCTACGATTTTGCGAAACCGTGTATTAGTGTTATTGGCCATGAAACAAATACAGATACTATCAATCGATTGCTAACAAGTATTTACGTTCCTGCTACAGCAACGAATAAAAAATAATTTATTTTATTTTTCATAAACCAAGTTCAATTTATTTAATTAGAGCTGCTCACCAAATGGTTACAATTCTTTTAAAAAATGTTCCTTAGAAAAGTTCTATTTGTACTTTATATGTAATGTAATTCACTTCAAGATTTCAAAAAATAAACTCCTAATATAATATTATGATGAGGGCATACTTAAACTAAAGGCAGTTTACTTAGTAAATTATCTTAAATTTAAGTATCAAATGGTCATAGTTGTCTATTGTATTTTCTTTCGCGCTAAACCAAAACCAATATGTTTAATTTATTATCCTAATGATTTGCAGAATTTGATAACAATTCAAACTAAGTTATTCATTTGCCATCCAAGTATGTAATAACAATAAATGTAGCCATTATTTGCTGAAAAATATTATCCTCATCTTTTGCCATGACATCACACATGAAATTGGTTCCTTAGAAATTTTCATTAAATTGTTTCCACTTCCTTTCGCATAGCATTCGCTGCGACGGCCTGACGCCGAATCTCTGTTGGACTGTGTTACTGATTGGAGCTGCTGGTGGCGCTGCTCTGATATACAAGGAAATTATGCATGGTAATGAAGCAGTTTTCCACAAGAATTTCATCATACACGGCTTAAATTTCCATGGTCACCACCACCGATAAATAATCCACCACCCAACCAACCAGTCAGACAGCCAAATATAAATATATGCATATGAATAATATATATTCTTCTCGTATTTTTTTGCCCGGTTTGGTTTACTTATCTTGTTTCGATTTTTCTCTATTCAAAATCCATTGCAGTATTTTATATTAATTGTGAACTTGAATTGCGGAATGCTTTTTTTATTGCAGAATTTTAATTTATGCTTAATTTAGTTTATACGCGATTTGTTTACAGCATTAATAAATATTGTGGATACATTTATTTCTGTCAAAAAAATATTTTCCTGAATTTTGAAAGTTATGCGGGTTATGTCTTTAGTGGTTGTATTTTTCTTAAATGCCCCAAGGCGTAACCCTCAATTTTATAATTGATCTGCTTAATCTGCTTCCTTTTGCGAGTTATTGTGAAACCGTATTTTAATCCAAAGAGACTAACTTAGACATAGAATTCTTTGTTAGGATGTTAGCTTTCAAAAACTGGATCAAATTAAATTTTTGCGATTTTTTTAAAATTTGTAGGAATTGTAATTCTTAATTTTTCTAAATTTGTAGCAGCAATATCGGACTAGTCGTACTCGAGTAATGTCACATAAAAGACCCCTAAACGTGTCAAATTTCCCTATATGATACTTACTAACTTAAATCGATATATCTCGATTCCTAGACGTATCCCAGCGAAACTCCGGGACATGTATAACTTTTTGTTTACCAATATAACTTTTCCCGGTAGTCAGAACCCCCGCCGATCACTGATCCTACCGTTTGTCGCATTATGTAATTAATTTATATTCATCTTAATGGAAACTTCCTAGAGAATGTTCCTGAGGAAAGAACGGGCAGAAAATATTAACTGGTATTATTGCCAATCTTCTCCAATTTACACAGTTTTTTTTAACAAAAATTTCAACAGTAAGCCACATTTTCTCCAATCGCAAAGCTGAAATATTAAAACCTTAATCAATTTCATATACTCGTATGTTAAGTTGTTGCAGGTTCAGCTGCAAAAGGAATTTAGAGCTCTGCGTTTAGTATAGTAGATGTTGGGGAAATGCCGTGATTCGAGAATTACTTTCGATTTTTTATGTCGAAAGCAAATAAACTACAAAATATTTCATTAAAAAATCTTATTTTTTAAATATTCTACGGCGTTACTGCTTTTCTATCTGTATTTGAAAATTAATTTTTTTCCTTTTTTTGACTGATCTTGTCCTAGCATTTTCTTAATTTCTGTGCAGAATATAAGCAGATATCTCTTACATCAACTTTTCTATATTGACAACAAAATTTGCTATACGATGTAAAAATTTCGGTCAGATGTTTCCACTGAGACAAAAGTTATGGCCATATATTCATCTTAAAGGCAGCTTCCTGGAAACTGTTATAGTGTTGCCACACGCTGAAAAAAATCGCTTCTGTAGTAAATTGTCCCAAACAAATTCTGATTGAAATATACATATATTTAGGATACACTCCAAATATATAATATTTGACACATACAAATATAGGGTGATCCATTTCGAGGTTCCCTACTTTTTTAAAGAATAACACAGAAAGTTCAAATTGAATGGGGAATGTTTATTATCATTTGAAAGAACATTCGTTGGCATTTATTTATTGAAGATTATGTATATCAAGTGTTGGGCGCGGCTACGTTCCAGATGGTCCATCCGTTGAGTCCAATTTTCGATGACTCGTTCGAGCATTTCGACTGGTAACTGGCGAATGACACGCGTGATGTTTAGCTCCAAGGCCTGAATCGAAGCGGGGTTGTCCGCATAAACTTTAGACTTTACATATCCCCACAGGAAAAAGTCTAACGGTGTGATATCACACGATCTTGGTGGTCAATCGACCGGCCCAAAACGTGAAATTATCTGCTCACCGAAGTGTTTTCTCAAAAAATCCATTGATTGATGCGATGTGGGAAGTGGTGCCGTCTTGTTGAAACCAAATGTCGCCGAGATCACGAGCTTCAATTTCAGGCATCAAATAGTCGGTTGTCATGGCACGATAATGGTCGCCATTGACTGCTATGTTCTCACCGGCATCATTTTTGAAAAAATATGGACCGATGATTCCGGTACGTCGGATCGGGAATCGGTCAATGGCAAAAAGATAGCTCTTAATGATAGCTAAAATATTGCTCATGGATGTCAAGGTCTTGGGTCGACTGGAAAGTGTTTTTTTTTTTTGGATTTAAAAAAAAAGTGGACTTGGCGCAATTGGTGAACGATTATTTTAAATCTTAACCGATTTTCTTCAAATTCGGCAATGTTGGTTCATGGATCAAGAAACTCTACCATTTTTAATTTCATAACGATTGGATGTAAAATACAGCTTCTATAGAACTATAGAACTATAGGGCCAAATCGGACGAAACATATATAGGGGAGCTATAGCTAAATCTTAACCGATTTTCTTCAAATTCGGTAGTGTTTGGTTCATGGATCAAGAAACTCTACCATTCTAAATTTCAAAACGATTGGATGTAAAATACAGCTTTTATAGGAATAAAGGGCCAAATCGGACGAAACTTATATATGGGAGCTATAGCTAAATCTTAACCGATTTTCTTCAAATTCGGTAGTGTTGGTTCATGGATCAAGAAACTCTACCATTCTAAATTTAAAAATTATTGGATGTAAAATACAGCTTCTACAGGACTAAAGAGCAAAATCGGACGAAACATATATATGGGAGCTATAGCTAAATCTTAACCGACTTTTTTTCAAATTCGGTAGTGTTGGTTCATGGATCAAGAAACTCTACCATTCTAAATTTCAAAACGATTGGATGTAAAATACAGCTTCTATAGGACTAAAGGGCCAAATCGGACGAAAGATATATATGGGAGCTATATCTAAATCTGAACCGATTTCAACCAAATTCAATAGCGATCTTAACAGCCGCGAAATACTCTAAACTGCAAAATTTCAAAACGATCGGAGTGAAATTGCGACCTTTAGTCGACGAACAACTTTACATGGACAGACGGACGGACGGACGGACGGACGGACATCGTTAAATCGAATTCTAATGAATATTATTGACCCGTTCATTGTCTAGTAAGTTTCCTTTAAGATGAATATAAATATGTTATATTTCTTAAATATCTTCTTCCTTAACTCCAAAGTAATACATATACTTTTTTCTCAAAAATATAAACAAAATCAATTTTTTTCGAAAATATTATCTCAAATGGCTATAATTTTGTTTTATTAAGTATATAGGATCGAACCATGTTTCATCATATAGCAGAGTTTGTTACCAATTTAAAAAAGTTGATGTACTCGTACAAAAAATCGGTGCATATTCTGCTCTGATCCCAAATTTCTCCGGAATTTGTAAACTTGTGTAGTTAGTGTCTGAGATGGGGGCTATGTTCGTAACAGGGTCTGATCACAAACTACCACACTACCTAAACATATATATACATATATCCCATACCACTGTAGTTTATTTTCCTTGCCCACTATAGTTTTTTTTCTGAATTCAAAAATTTCTACTCTGTATTGTTTCGCAATTTGGCAGCTGCAATAATTCTGTTGAAATAATACTATTTTACATCATCCTCAAGCAGCCACAGGATATTAAACTTTTACTGCAAGTATCGTAAGAATTACATTTAGATATTCTCAATTTTGTTTTTTAACTCCGCTCTAATGTGCAGAGGCTTCATAAAACAATGAACTGTTTCATATCTGCAACATAGGTTTAAAAAGAGCAATTCTGACCAGCTCTACGCAATTATCCAATAAAATTCTTCTATGAAAATATGGTTCCAAAATTCCTTTATTTTGTTATTTATCTAAAAAAATTCACAATTTACAATCACATTTCAATCACAATTCTTGTCTATTTTAGTCATTGATCAGAATAGAGTTTTGTTACAAATAATAATAAATTATTTTTTGCATTAATGACCAGCAGAGGCAATAATGCCCTGGACTTGAGCGTGAGCAGTTTGAGATGCTGCAACCACTTGGGTGTTGACAGCCTCAACGACCTGATTGGCTGCTTCCTGATTGGCATTTGCTACAGCTTGGTTAACCGCATTAACTTGGTCAACAACTTGTTGGGTGGCGTCGTTGGCGGCAACTGCAGCATTTATAACAGCGGCATTAACTGCAAAATCAGATGAGAATTTTGTCTTCACATTCGTAATTTCCAGATTGTTAATCATACTAACCATCACCAAGATTCACTCCGGGATGTACCAGTCCAGGCACTAAACCAGGCACTAGGCCAGACACTACTCCTGGTGATACCACCACCGATGGACCCAGACCCAGACCCAAGGGAATGATACTGGCTTTGGCATGTACGGCATAAATGGCCACAACAACGGTGAAGAGAATGATCTAAAATCCAGAAATATGTTTAACGTTCGTTGATGAGCGGCATTTTATCCTCCAATCCTTACCGATGATGTCCTCATTTTGTATTAAAGTAAATTATTTTATTTCAGACTAACTTGAAGTAGACTAACAACTGTGTGCTTGTGAAAGCGCAATAGAAATGTCCGTATCGAACACGATATGTTGTTCTTTACCGAGAGAGATCACTTAGACTGTGATTTCTTATGCCAATTTCTAAGCAATTTATAGAATCGAAAGTGGACAAAGCCACAGTTCTGCCAATCAAGTGTGTTACGTAAACGTGACCAAGTGTTTGGGGTGTGGTTTCCTACAATAATTACACCCTATATTAACCACTGTGCTACGTGCTAGTATGGCTTTATCCATTTGTTTGTTACATTCGAGACGAATGATGAAAGAATATGTATTTAATTTATTATGTATATTGATCGATGTTCTATTAACGTATTTGGTTCATGATTAGTTGTATGAAGTCAATTCAATTGATTAGAAAAACTAACGGTTTAATGAATTTTTAAAAATGTTTATCCAAAGTGAATAAAAGGAAACCGATTACAATGTGTGAATAAAGGGTTTTCCCTTAAGAGTGGGTCAATATGATAGTTGAATACACTATACATAATACACTATACACTGAAAAAGTGTCCTAATACAGTGTATGTGAAGTGTTAACGAAATACTCTTATACTTGGTGAACTGTTATTATAGTTCAGTGTATTTGTTTTTAATACCTAAAATTACACGATTAGATAGACCCATCACTGAATCTACCATTTAACTTGGAATTACATTGAGTCGGTTCAGCTATCTCCGTCTGTCCAAATGTAGAAATTGTAATCCTTTTGGTAGAAGTAAGAGAATTTCAACAAAATCTTGTTTTTAAACCAACACCACCCCCACCCCCCCTAATGTGAAAGAGGGTATACATCAGTTGCTGCGGGTGAAAGGTGTAACACATCACAAAAATATTTGGGGGAAATCCGTTTGTCTGTCTGGCTGGTGTGCGCGATAACTTTCAATAGGAGTAACCAATTGACTTCAAATTTGGTGTGTGTTTACATATTTTTATATCTCAGGCTAAGATCAAACATGGATCATGTTGCTCCACTCTTTCGAATACCTCCCCCACAAAGTGTTAAAAAGTAGTGAAATATTGATTCTTTAATAACTTTTATACTACTTAACATAAATGTTCTCAATTCCACACAAGTATTAGTTTCTCTGACGCTATCTATCACCTTGAGAAAAATGGTCGAAGATGAAACTCCGCCAAATTAAAAAAAAAAGATTTTTTTAATTTCCCCTTACTTTTACAATATGAGTCATAATTTATACATATATCCTCAGATTTAGGCTTTGTTTTCTTCGTCGGATGCTGGCTTTCAAAAATTGTAGCAGAGATTTTTTTGCGATTTTTTCTATTTTTATGGGTTTTTCCTCCTAGTCAAAAACTATGTTTTTGAAACGACAGTTACTTGTCTATACGCGCAAGTGATATTCCCCACATTTGTACCCCTCATAATTTTCTTTAATTCAAAGGCTTCTTCGGGCTTATATTTCTTCTTCGGGCTTATATTTAAAAAATATGGTCCGAATACTATCCATGAATCCGAATCATCCATGAAAATTGGAATATAAAAAAAAATATAAAAATTATATTAAAAAAACTTTACCATAAACAAAGAATTTTATTTTGGTTTAATCACTAAATACACTAAAACCCAATTTTTAGGTTTCTTTTTTAGCTTATTCATCGATTTTCTTCGGAATGGTCTCAAGGAATCTTTTTGTCGAATACATCACCCAAAGAATCTACTGATTTCTACTACTTTTGATATTTCTTTATTTTTTAAAGGATATTATCATGGGTAAGAGGATCAGCGAGGGTGATGGGTGCTTCAGGAGAAAAACTTCCTGAATGTTTATTTTGCTCTTTGACGTGGTTTCAGCAACATTTTTTTTAATTTTTAAAAAAATTAAAAAATATATATATAATTCTAAGCTGACTTCTATACAAAGTTTATGTGTTCGACAATTAATAGAAGAATAAAATATAAAAAAATCGCGAAAATCAGGGAGTAAAAATGAAATTTAAATATCAAAACTTAATCTCAAAAATTCCACGAAGCGTTTCTTCACGTGTATTAAAATATTGGAAAAATCAAAACATCCCGAAACTGTATACATATACGCATTTTTGGCACGTCTTTAGAAAATTTAGCGTAGGAACTTTCTATGAGCAGTAATTGCCTATGCAAAATTTCATAAAAATCGGTTCAGAGTTATTTATTGGCATTTAAGTGGTATATAAGCTTAATTTTTTGGCTGATCTTTATGAAAATTATCACAGAAACATTCTATTGGGCAGCAATAATCTCTGTCAAATTTGAAAAACATCGGTTCAGATTTATATATAGCCCTCATATATATCGATACCTCCATTCTAGAACATTCGAAGTTTTTTTTTTATGGAGATTGCATTTATAATTTCTAGAGATTCCAATTATATTCAGTCAAAATTTGGTGTTTATCGGTTCAGATTTATATGCTGCCCGTTTTAACTATACCTCGATTTTTCATCTAAGCGCTTTATAATCCGTATTGTTTAAACAAGGGAAGACGTTGCCAAATTTGAAGCAAATCGGTTAAGATTTATATATAGCTTTGGTATTTCTGCTTATTCTGCTCCGATAGGGTGGTGTAGGGTGTTAAATAGTCGACTTCGCCCGACTTTAGCCCTTATTTACTGGATATAAAAGTATAGTACTATGATAACTGACTGAGTGGAGTATATACCAATGGTGTACAGTGTACACTGTACATCTTCGAGTGGAACTATATGACTACGATGCCAGCCAGGGATGAATAGGTTGACAGAATACCAGGTAAAAACCCATCTCCACTTCTATATGGATGGTTCGAAGCTTGATGAACAGATTGGCTTCGGAGTACACTGTAATGAAGCAGTGTCTATCAAGCCGAAATAATGGCAATATGAGAAGTCGCTAATTAGCTGAGTCACAACATAGTAACCAAAACTGGCGTTGTCATTTACTCAGACAGACAGACTGTCATCAATTCTCTGGAGGCCACATCCCTAAATTCACAAACAGCTCTCGACTGCCGCAGATCTCTTAACGAGATGGCGGACCAGTTTAATACTCGTATATACATCATACGGGTGCCTGAGCATAGGGATATCCCAGGTAACTGCAAAGCCGATTAACTTCCTAGGAAAGGGACTACATTACAAATTCTCGAAGAATTTCATATTTTGGTGCGCCACTATCCATCCACGTGCATGTTTTGGCTTAGGCAATCAGGCAGTCCAACGGAAGATGGAAAGTAGGCACATGTAGGATAGCTAGACAAATCTAGGCAAGGTATGAACCGAGAAGGGCAAAATATCTCCTTGCACTAGAGAGGAAGAGATTGTCTAAGTCAGTATCAGTTCTGACGACACACTGCCTGATCTGTGAAGATTCGCCAGAAGATTGGGTATTGACCGCAATAACTTCTGAAGAAGTTGTGGTGATGAGGAGGAAGTGGAGAGCATTGAAATTCCTAGATTCTTTCATTAGAGAAAACCTGGATACAAAACTCCTGTCGGGGAACCAACATGCTTACAACAAGGGAAAGTCAGAATCTGCGCACGAAATTGTGGGCACTACCGAATCATCCCTACATTTCAAGGAATTCACTATGGTGGCATTTCTTGACATTGAAGGGGCTTTTAACAACATTCACTCAGATGCGGTAATTGCGCAGCTGTCACATCTAAAGGTGAACTGCGAATTTATGAGACTTATTCAAAGCCTGCTCAACAGAATACGCATAACACCATGTCTTGGGTCCACAACTCTAACAACCCATTTGTAAATAGAACGATCCCGCAAGGAGGAGTACTGTCTCCATGAATTTGGAACCTAGCGGTGAATGGAATCGTTCTAGATTTAGAAAGGTGTGGCTAAAAATCGTGGCTTATGCGGCAATCGCAGTAACTGGAAAATTCCTTAGCGTCCTTATAGACATTCTACAGGTGGCTTTGAACAAGTTGGCTAGATGGACCAGAAGCATCGTTTTGGGCGTAAACCCAAACAATACAGAAAAAATTGTTTCTCTGTTCTAGGAAGAATAAGGTCCCAAATGTGCACCCTCTTCGGATAAATGGAAAAGTACCCCATATACTACACATTGATATTGTGTAGAGAGAAGTTGCCATCAGATCGGCATTACAATATTAGAACTACGGCCACATGAGGATATCACAATGTAGTGCTATGGTAACCGACCGAGTTGACAATATACCAACGGTTTTCATCTTCAGGAGGAACTTCAACAGTAAGATACCTGTAAGAGAGGAATGGGTTGGTAGAATACCAGGATATAGAAAACATATTCATTTCTACACAGATGGTTCGAAGCTGGATGATTAAATTGGCTTCGGAGTGCACTGTAAAGAACGCAGTCTTGATATATATCATATACTGCCAGATACCTGTAGTGTCTATCAAGTCGAAATAATGCCAACATAGTGACCAACACTGGTGTTGTCATGTACGCGCATAGCCAGACTGCCGTGAATTCTCTGGATGCCACGCTCTCGACTTCCGCAGATTCCTTAACGAGATGGCTGAAGAGTTTAACATATACCGCATATGGGTACCTGGGCATAGGGTTATCCCGGGGAACAGCAAAGCTGATCGAGCACCCGATTTGGTACTGCCCCACATTAAGTAAATGACGTCTGGATATACTGGCGTTGACTTTTCTAGGAAGGATCTTTCCGGTAACGATGTTCGTATTATTGAAAACGTTGTTTATGAAACAGGTTGGTTTCGATAAGGAGCATCTGTGCCCGTGGTATCACTAGGCACCTAGATTGGTCTATGTGAACTGGTAAAACTGGCAGCCAGCCCTAACCTAAACCTTCTATGGTAAACACTTTCTGAGATATTCGAATTTGAAATAATGCCTCGCCCACTTTTACCCCACTCACCGATCGCAATCCCACAAAGAAAACTGATATTATCTCCGAAGAAAGATGATGACGTTATATTGTCTTTGAGGAAAGACAATATAACGTATATATCCGATTTCAGAAAAAGCTCCCCTTCCAGATGTTTCGCACCGAACGAATCCTTGGTATATGGCCATTAAATTTTGGAAACACATACTCGTATGCTCAATGAAAAATTCGCTATGTTGAAGGTTGCGAAAGGTAGAGTTCTGGTGCACGACGAAATATCGAGTTCCTCAGATTCTCTTCCATACTTTCACGGATAGCGGCAATGTTATCGTCCGATCTGGCATTCATTTGATAAACGAGTGATGGTCGTCATGGATTTGGCCACAAGACTCTATAGAGTCTACTTGGAAGGATCACCTCGTTCCATAAAAATGATGCACCGTTCGCACTAAGGAGCACACAATTTATCATTTAGATTGGTCACCACAATCGTGTAACATGACTTGATGATTTGATAACAGCTACTGAATATAAAAAAAAACTTTACAACCGTATATTATCGTCAACTCACCCTAATTGGAAAACACTTTATACGCAAATTTCACTGCGATAATTGTAATAAAAAATTGTAGTAGTCTTTGCCATTGATCGCAAGTTGTTTTCACAGCTCCACTTTATTAACATATGTTCATTACAGTAACAAAGAAAAATATGTACTCGAATTAATAACCTGCTGCTGCAGCTAGTCCTTGTGCTTGAGCTTGAGCTGTTTGTGCAGCTGCAATTTGGGCATTATTAGCCTCGACGTGAGCGTTATTGGCCTCGACATGAGCGTTAATGGCTTCAATGTGAGCCTGAAGGTTTGCGGCATTGGCATTGGCTGCTGCTTCGATAGCTTGATTATTTTGATCTGCAGCCAATTGAGCTGCATCCGCAGCTGCAACTGCGGCATCTATGGCAGCAGCATTAGCTGGAATTAAGAGCAATATGCGTCTATAGTCATTTTCTGAATTTGATAACTTTCTCACTCATACGAACCATCCCAAGCATTGGTATGTACAGCGTAAATCGCCACAACCACAGTGAAGAGAAGAATCTGAAAAAAAACGAAAATTGCTTTCATTCTGGTTCCTATATTTAGTAAAAAAAAATAATATCCTTTTCTTCTTACCAACGATGTCCTCATTTTGGCAAAACTAAGTTTTCTTTTTTTATCTGAGATTAAGGTGTAAATAAAGTCCGTATGGAACACAATCTTCTGCTCTGTTCTTAGAGATCACTACTACTGTAACTTCCTACAGCAATCGGTAAGCAATTTATAGAATCTCAAGATAGCAGAGCCACAATTCTGTCAGTCAATCAGACGAGTATGTTACATAAAAATACAAGTAGATCTGGTGTATTTAATCCATTTAATTATTATTACATTACATCATACTCTGCAGAGTATTCTGATATTGTGCATTACTTTGTTACGGCCGAAAGGAGAAGACGTAAATCCATCAGTTACACAAGTCTACAGTAAACTGTACTTTAGCTTTCCATTTTCAAATATTTGAAATATAATTAGGAATTATGAGGACTTTGTGATGTTAACATAACTTCTTAGTCGAGTTTTAAGTAAAGTTTGTAAAATCATAAAATATAAATCCTTTATTGAAAAATAATAACACTAGAAAAATAACAATTCTTGATTCCAATACATGAAAATACTTGACATTTTGTGCAGTGTAATGCTTTAATAGTGCATACAGTCCAATGACAAATAGGCGTTATAGCCACGCCTCCTTTGGTACTTCCCACACAAATGGACAATTTTGCACAAAAAGTTAATGGTTTATAACTTTAATTCCAGTTCATATAAATACTAAAAATGTTGCGAAATTTTGTGATTTTATACTGCATCTACAGTGGTTATTATATTTCTATTTAGCATCGATTTTAAACCGGAATACTCAATCTTTTATGCTTAGCCAAAGTAAGCGATTTTCAAAAATAAAAATTTAACTAAAAATTTGAAATAACTCGAATAGTGAGGTTTTTTGGGGGAAAATGGTTAAAATGTATATTTCGATTCAGCATCGATTTTACAGTTTCCGCAATACTCCATCTTTTTTGTTTAGCCACAGTGGGTGGATTTCAAAAATAAGAATTTGACTTAAAATTCTGAATAACTCGAATTCTGGGCTTTTTTAGAGTTGGTTATTATAACGGGTTTTCCTATAGGGATGATATGATTTTGAAGTGACGTTTCGGCCATTTGTAATATGCCATGATCTGTCATTTGTTTTTCATTGTATTCAGTAGAGTTTAAGAGCTATCTTTTTGCCATTGACCGATTGTGGCTACGTGCCACAATGAAAAAATTGCTGCAAATGAAACAATTGAATTGTTGCGATAAAAGTTGGGAGATTTGATTATTTCAAGAAATTGTGATATTGAATGACCTCCAAGAAGTTGTGATTTAACACCATTAGACTATTTCTTGTGGGGTTATTTGAAGTTATTGGTCTTTCGAAATAAACCAGACTCTCTGCAAGCATTACAAGTCAATATTCATTACATACGACTTGATTTAGTGGAAAAAGTGCTTGAAATTGTGTTCATCGAATTCGTTCCTGCAGAAGAAGTCGTGGAGGCCATTTGGATGACGTTTTATTTAGAACGTAATTGTATCGATTGTACTTCACATTAAATAAAAACCTTTGGATTTCCTTAACAATAAGCGTATTTTTTCAACGAAATCATATCACTCTTATTGGATTCAGCTTCGATTTTACAGTTTTTGCTGAAACCCGGAATACTCCTTTTTTTTGAATAACCATAGTGGGCGATTAACAAAAGAATTTCATTAAAATTTTGAATAACTCCAATAATTGTTGGGAAAATGGTTAATATATTCCGATTCAGAATTGATTTTTCAGTTTTTGGTGGCAGCCGGACTCCGTCCTTTTATACCCTACAACACACTGTGGTACAGTGTATTATAACTTTGTGCATTTGTTCGCAACACCCAAAAGGAGAAGAGATAGACCTATCGTCATTTTACCGATCGACATAGAATCACTTTTTGAGTCGATTTTGCCATGTCTGTCTGTCTGTCCCTCCTTCTGCCCGTCTACATATTTTAGTGATCAAAGTACAGGCGGCAATTATGGTCCAAGGACGATCCCTTTTGGATTTGGTTACAGATTTACATATACATATCTCCCATATTTATAAACTCCCGATTTGGCATACGAGTATAAGCACTGTATAAGCACCATTTTTTTCGATCTGTATAAAAATTACAGATCTCTTGATACACAATACAAAATTTTAGGAAAATCGGTACAGATTTAGGTGTAGCCCCCATACACTCGTTATGAATGTACACTTGGCATGTGGAGAAAATCGGTTCAGATTTAGATATAGCCCTCGTTCCTCCCGATTTGGTACGTAAGCTGTACTCTACTATCCAGCATTACAAGAAATTGCAGAAAAAACCCCAGTAAAAAATTACTGGTTATATTTCTAACTGACTCGCCCAGAAATACTTCCAGCCAAGATCCAATTAAGCATTGTTCTCTGCATTCTATTAAAGTAGCCGTAAAAGAGGCGCAAATACATTAATTCTTCATTGTATTTTTTTCCTTCCGGTATATAATGTGATATATTTTTTTCTGGTTTTTCTAATGGAGGACATAATTCCAAAACTCCGCAAAAGTAAGCGAGTCTTAAAATAGAACAGTCAAATTGTCAGCCTAATTCCAAAATTCTTAAAAAGGAAGCGAGATCAAAAAAATCGTGTTCCCTTAAATACTAAGTACAATTTAGCGTTGATGAGTGCGAGACCTTTGGTGGTGCAGAAAGCTAGCATGCACTGTTTTGAAGCAAGTAACCCGTGTCCTCGTCGGATCGAAATAACAAATAAATAAGCCTATAAAAATAAAATTAAAAATAGAAAATTAAAAGAAATAAAAACGAAAGAAATTTTTTTTTTGGTGATTTCTGGTGGAAAAAGTCGAAAAAGAGAAGGCGTTCTTTTTTCAGCAATTCAGAATTGGTTCCAGAAGTCTCATCCCTTTATAAAAAGAACCGGCTAGGGAAGCGAGTGGGGAATTAGTACGCACAAATCTGCTTACACGCCTACTCGATTGCTTTTTCGGAAAATTTTTTACTGGGAAGTTTCTTAATTTAAGAAGAAATACTGCTTAATTTCGGAATAATCGGTTCAGCCTTATTGAAATTGCATTCACGTCCGATCTTTATGTAATTTCGCAGAAATGAGATTTTTGATTCAGGTTGATGAAAATCTGTTTATTTTTTCCTTCCTATTCTTGATCTGATCTGATGAAAGAATACTGCGCATTTTAAAGTTATGGTGTTAGATCTAGTTTATTATGGTCAACATTTTCAATTCTTGCTTGGAATAAGCCTTGAAGAGGAGGTGTAGCTAAGTACTTTGTTGACTGAAACCAGTCCAATTATTCCAAATTATTATCGCAATTTATTTATGACAGATCTTATCATATCGATATTTATCTTCCTTAGAACTATTAAGATCAACAAGGGTCATTCATCGTAGGTTTATGATTTGATATAGTCCCATACAAAGGTCTCTAAACTTCAAATTATCATTTTGTAATTAATTTTACCCAGAGCCCTTCCACTAAAATTATTATTAACGCTTGTAATTCTTTTTTTTTTTGATTTTAATTTTTGAATGGAGAACCTCTTAAAAATATTGTGTGAAAATTTGAGATGAATCAGAGCAAAACTAGCAGTCTAAGCAACCGCGCCTCATACGTGACTTAGTAAATCAGAAAAACTTTAAAACGGTTTTCCCACAACCCAGGTTTTCAAATTAGGTGTCCATCATAACTTCAAAACTATTGCACCGATCGTTTTGATATTTTGAACACTATTGCTAGGGAGTTTTTTCAAATTTGTTAATATTTTTTATTTTACAATAACAAATTAGTAAATTTTTTTTACAAATATCGCGTTTTTCACTTCAAAGTGTTTCCAAAAATTTATAAATAGAAATTTCCTCTCCTCGATTATCTAACGAAATAATTTCGGTTTTTTGATTTCAAATAATCCACCACCGAGTTGGGATGGACACTGCAATTCAAATTTTTTCCAAAACGCTTCCGAATAATTGCTGGCATTGCAATATTTATCCCCCCACCTTAGAGAGGAGGGTATATATCATTTGCTACGAGCTAAAAGTGTAACACATCGAAGGAGTGACCTAAGACCCTAAGTATGTTCGGCGGATATCCGTTTTGGGTCATTTAAGTCGAATGAGCAATGTCCGTCCGTCTGTCAGTCTGTCTGTCTGCTGGATGGTGCGCACGAAAGTAGTAACCGATTGACTTTAAGTTGGTATGTGGTAATATTTTCTTCTATCTCCGGCTAAGTTCCACTCCTTCTAGTACTTCCCACACAAAGGGTTAAAATGTTGTGAAATATTGATACTTTAATAACTGCTATACTACAAATCGAAATCGAATCTTCTGAAATTTCACACATAGTATTAGTTTGCTAGTCGCTATCAACTCGAGAAAAATGGTCGAAGTTGTCACGCCCTACCACACAAATGCACCATTTTGCACCAAAAGTTAACAGCTTATAACTTTAATACCAGTGTATAAAACTACTTGAAATTGTGTACAGTGTAATGCTTTTATTGTGCCTAATTGAAAAATTGGCGTTATTGCCACGCCCCTTTTGGAACCTCCCACACAAATGGACCGTGTCGTACCAAAAGTAAACAGCTTGTAACTTTAATACCAGTGCATACAAATACTTGAAATTTTGTACAGTGTAATGCTGTTATAGTGCCTATAGTCCTGTAAAATGTGGGCGTTATCACCCCGCCGCTTTTTGTACCTCCCTCACAAAATTACCAAATCATACCAAAATTACATAGCTCGTAACTTTAAAATACCAGTGCACATAAACGCTTATAGTTCGGCACAATGCAATGTATTTAAGAATCTACTGTTTACCGAAAAATAGGTGTATTTGAAAAAACCCCTTCCGGTACCTCCCACACAAATTGACAGATTTATTAGTGTAATGTTATATATTACATTACTCACAAAGTGAGGGTATACCTTAGTCGGTTTACCCGACTGAAACTTTCTTACTTGTTTTAAAAGGCTTTAGAATAGTTAGTTTCCCATTTCCTTTGAGGTCAATATGTACGTATACATTTTTAGATTATTAGCTATTAGAAAACTTTTAAAATCACTGAAATAGAGAAAATTGCCTTGGTCACACTGACCACAGTCTGTTAATTCCAAATTATTAGTCGTTTAAAGTACTTCATATTTACATAATTTTAGTTTCTTATAAGAAGCTTATTCTGAAAGGACAAAAAGCCTGTCCCCAATATATGTTGGGGAAATTTTGCATTTATAGTAAGCATTTCTGACAGATTTCTGTTTCTGACAGATATAAGGGTAGGATGTGCATAGGTGTTCTTAGCGATTTGATCCTATTGTGACTACAAAATAACCACTAACGACAATCAGCATTTGCTAAAAGAGAATCACAATTTTTAACGAAATATGGGTATATATTTCTGAAGTTGAAATCAAAGCCCAAACCCAATAAAACTGTCCGATAACCCAAGACTGAAAAAGCACACGAGGTTCACTCATAGTGTAGCACAACAGCTCGGTTTTTTATACCCCTTTTTCCGAGGTGGTTTTTTAGAGATATTAGGGATGGAGATCCATAGATAGCCGTATGATTTGACACGTGGGCTGGCCTGCTAGTATCGCTGTAATTTAATTTAATGTATTATATATTCCTAGATTAATATTGTATGTTAGGAAATAATTTTAAGAATAGATTTTGTAACTTGTAATTGAATGTTTTGGGAATAAAGACCAGGCTGTGAACCTGAGAAATCGAAAATCGTGTAGTACAACAACTAGTCATCCTTACTTCACCACAATAATGCACACGTCACACCTTGTCAATGATTTTTCCAATAAAACAACACCTAAACATGTCTAAGTCGCCGTACACATCGAACTTACCAGGCCCGTGCGCAGGCCTGAAAACCCCCCAAAATGATTTGGAATTAACACTTTTTTACTACTAGTTTTAAGGGTTAAATTGTGTTTCTTGTTTTAAAAAGTAAATCAGAGACTAAAAATTGTACCGTGGTTTTTAACTAAAAGGTTTATGTCTAAATTGTAGTAAATTGTATCATAGATGACAGATATAATTTAGTAAAAGTAAGTCAAACCCTATACTATCCGGAAAATTTTACTATTATTTGACAATTAATATAATATTTAAATACAGAAACGTTAAAAGTAGTAAAAGATGTGTCCAACATTTTAGTTCGCAGTAGCATAACATACAATTTAAGTTAAACATTAATTTTCAGAAGTAAATTTGTTCTACAAAACACACAGGGTAGACACTATAGTTTTGTCTTTAAGTGATTCTTATTGAAAATATTACCTAAGTATTATTTAATGTTAATGTAAATGTCAACCATCGATTTTTAATAAAACAATTGCGTATCATATGTGAAAACCCCCACAAAACCAAATCCTGCGCATGGCCCTGGAACTTACCCCGGAGACTATCTGCAATTTTCTCTCCCTAATATTTGACTGCAATTTTCTCTCCCTAATATTTGACGATTCTGTAGTTGCGATCCAGTGTGAAGGGTATATAAGATTCGGCTCTGCCGAACCTACCACTATTTTTAAATGTTTCATATACATATTTTAACATTTATTTATTTATTTATTCAAATGATTAGATTAACTATCTACATATGCAATGGGGTTATCCAAAGCGAATGCAAGTAGTCCAACCACACAGGTATCCCAATTTAAAATTTAAATATAACAAACCGCAGAGTGATAAATCTATAAATAAAACTCTATCAATCTTTGCCATTGATTAAAAGTTGTTTCCCCTTTATTGGAATATACGCATTAATGTAACGTAACAAAGACAAATATGAAACTGAATTAACGACCTACGGCTGCAGCAAGTCCTTCGGCTTGAGCTTGAGCAAGTTGAGCAGCTAGAACTTGAGCCTGAATGGCGGCGGCATTGGCATTGGCTGCAGCTTCAATAGCTAAATTATTTTGATCGGCTATAAGTTGAGCGGCATCGGCAGCAGCAACAGCGGCATCTATGGCAGCAGCATTTGCTGAAATAAGAGCGATGTATAATGGTGGTAGGTGGAAGTTTGTCAGTGTGATTTATACGAACCGTCCCAAGCTTTGGTATGTACAGCATAAATGGTCACAACAACGGTGAAGAGTAGAATCTAAAATACAGGAAAAGACGTTGATTCTGATTCAACAAGCAACGAAACAGAATTGTCATATGAACAAGATCTGCATTTCCGGCAACAGAAACTCTTTTGCAATCCACTATTTAACCCAAAACTAGCGTTTATTCAAAACTATTACAATTTTCGTTTGTTAATTGAATAAACTTTTTTGAAAGTTCTCACTATGTTGTCAAGCCAAAGATCCAATAAGTGTTCTTTCTGAATGAGCGAATGTTTTTTCCTGATCAGATGAAAAACATTAAAATTTTGTTTCTCATCAAATAACTTTCAGGTTTTACAGAAGAAATTTAGTTTGCCGGGAAATGGGATATGTAGAATTTCGTTCCCGTGGAAAGGATTTTTTCTTCGCCTGCAGTAGTTACAAAAATATCATTTTCTCTTACCAACGATGTTTTCATTTTATTAAATTAAAAAAAAACTTTTTTTTATTTGAGATTATAATGTCGGTGTTGAACACAATCTTCTGCTCTGCACTTAGATATCAATAAAACTGTAGCTTCCTATGGCAAGTGGTAAGCAATTTATAGAATCTCAAGATAGCAGAGATACAATTCTGTCAGCCACTCAGATAAGTGGGTTACATAAAGATATTACAGGTGTATTTAGTCCAATTAAATATACATTATATACAATATGCTAAATAAACTCAGAAAATAATTATACCAACTGTATTTTTATAGTTATCACCACTATAAAATGTACAGTTGTGGACAATAATTAATTTGTAGAACTGTAGAATGATTAATATGGCCACATAACTGTTCTACCAATCAATTGATGGGTACAGGAATTGAAATAATAATTATGTTAAAAATTATCGGTTGACACAATCAAATCGTTTCCTCTCGGTGTAGTATTTGCATTTTGTGCCTTAGTTGGTAAAGTAAGAATATAGAAGAGCTGGACCCATCAGTTAAGTATACATACACATGCATAGAATATAACAATATTGTAACTTTTTTTTGTAACGATCAAAAGGGCTAAAGATATACATATCATTTATTATACCTATCGAATCGGAATAAATTGCTGATGTCGAATTACAAGTAGATCAAAGCTTGGCAAATATTAATCGTTATTAATGATGCAAATATTATTTTTTATACCCTACATAATAAGATACTTATTATGTCCTTCTGTATGTAACATTTCGACCCCATGGAGTACGTAGATCCAAAGACAATATAATTTAAGTAGACATTCCTTCCTTTAGCGAGTAATTGTCTGTTACGAACGAATAGGAATTTGATTCCAACGAGTGAGGTTTTTCGCGGATTTTCAGGAAGTTTTTCCCGAATTTTGTGTAACTGTCACAATTAAAAAATTTATATTAATCGATAAGTGCAAAAAAAGTTCAATCAATGTTCGCGGAATACTGTTTTTTCGAGTGTTACAATTCATTCCTGTTCGTTCGTAACTGATAGATTTTGACGTTTCGGCCTGAAGGAATGTCTTCTTATATTCTATTTGTCTTTGTGTATATCTATTCCCCATCGCTGTAAATTTATAAGACAAATCACGCTAACATTTAAAATAATTGAAATTGAACAATTTAAAATTGTGGTACAACAAATTCGTATAGCTGCCGCTTACTTCAGATTGAAAATGTTAAATTTTGAGCAACTTTTTATATCGCTCCCATATAAAACACCCTTACGGTTTAACTAATAAGCACCGTAGGAACTACAAATTTTGATTAGACGGGCTGAAATTTAGTAATTTTACTAAACTTGTAAGTTGGATAAAGCCCCCATACATTGGTCGATCCAAATTTGACGTCTTAAACCTATACTTTATGACATTTGAGCCAAAAGCGGTAATATATTCCTCCATCTCAGTCTAAGTTCGATAAAGGGTGGTTAAATTTTAATGGCCGATGTTGATTTTGAATAAAACACAAATTATTTAGAAAATTATTGACATTCCTTTTTATTATGATAATATTGATACACGCTGAAAAAAAAACGCTTCTGTAGTATATTGTCCCAAACATATTCGGCTTGAAACATATTTATGTTTAGAGTGTACTCTAAACATATAATATTTGGTACATACAAAAATTATATATTTGGGAAGATGTTGTTGTAAACAAATCTTTGTTTGTATTCCAATATGTTTTTTTGGGACTTTTATTTCCGAAACAAATATTTAATTGTGTTTAAGAATTCAGAAAATACGTTAATTGTGTTAAATTTTTTATTACTTCAAGGTTTATAGTTTAGAAATTTTTAGTGTTCGTAAAAATACTAAATAATAATATTTAAAAAGTTTTTAAAATCTTTTTTAAATAAGATATATTTGGAGAAATTCCTAAACAATAATTTTATTAGTATTTAAACACATGTTTTATTTGAGAAATTTAATTTGGAAATATACTTTGGTGTATTATATTAATATATGCGTTCCAAATATATTTTATTGATTTTCAAATAAAATGTATTTGCTCAGAAATGAATAATAGTTAAAAATTTGTGTTACAAATATATTTTCTGTCGACTCAAACATATCAAAAAAGGGGATTTTGCCCCGTGTATGGTTCAATTATGCATGGAACAAAATTTGGGCCAAATGCCCTCCGCGACCTCGCGGCGCACCTCCATCCGATGGTCCAAATGTTCGATGACGCTGAGGCATAATTGAGGTTCTATGCAGTTATTTTGCCGAATTATTTCATCCTTTAGCTCTTGAATTGTTGCTGGCTCATCGACGTACATCTTTTCTCTCAAATAACCCCAAAGAAAGAAGTCCAACGGTGTCAAATCACATGATCTTGGCGGCCAATTGACATCGCCACGACGTGAGATAGATAACACGGCCATTGCATTTGTTGCGCAAAAGAGCCATTGTTTCGTTAGCTGTGTAGCAAGTGGCACCGTCCTGTTGAATCCAAATATTGTCCACATCCATATCTTCCAATTCGGGCCATAAAAAGTTCGTTATCATCTCACGATAGCGAACACCATTCATAGTAACTGCCTGACCGGCCTCATTTCGAAGAAGTATGGCCCGATGACGTCGCCCATAAGCCGCACCAAACGAACTGGGCGAGCATGCACAGGTGTTTTCACATCTCCTACAGACCCAGTTTGCTGAAATTTGCAGAAAAAAACTTGACGTTTAGATGTGGTTCACATTCAAAATCGGCCCTTATAATTTAACCACCCTTTATATCCCTTTGTGGGGGATATAAATGTAGATCTTTCTCTCATCTCGAGAAAAATGGACGACGTTGTCACGCCCATTTTTGTATCAAAAGTTAACAGCTTATAACTTTAATACCAATGAATACAAATACTTGAAATTTTGGACAGGGTAATGCTTTTATAGTACCTACAGTCCACTGAAAAATGGGCGTGCCAATGAACATCTATTCCGAAGCCTTTTATACTAAAACCGTTTCTGATTTTACTAACCTCTTTGTTTACCCAGCAAACTTCGGCAATCGCAAAGCTAGAATATAAAATCATTTACCATTTTTATGTAGTAATGTGTTATACGTTAAACTGCAAAAGGAATTTTGAGTCTTGCTTTTAGTAGCATATATTTTGGGGGAAAAACCAAAAAATTTAGTTTTATGCAAAAAGAAATTGGGCCTGGCTCTTAGTAGCATAGATTTTGGGAAAAAAACAAAACATTCAGTTTCTGGAATTTTCGAAATTATTTTGGGATCTGTGGGATTTTACTTTACAAATATAATAATGTTAGAAATAGCCTCGATTTCTTGTGCCAAAACGTATACATTACAAAAAAATATTTGAAATTTGCTAATTTTTAAATATCTTATGGTTTTATAAATTTTCCGTCAGCGTTTTAATTTTATTTTTGGTAATTTGTTCCCCACTCTTTCCTATATATCAGTATATATTAGATCCGTATAGACACTGATTCCTTTCTTATTATCATTTCTAGATAAACACCAACATTTATTATTTCGCTGAAACAAAAGTTATGGCCATTTGAATTTATACTTTACAAAAAATATTCTTGGCAAATTACAAAAATAGCATAAATGTTTTTTATAATCTATAAATTCAAAATGCCTTAACTTTTGTCTCCACACAAAAAAATATTTTATGAATCAAACGAAGAAGACAGAAGTTGCACGCGCTTAAACATTATGTTGACACGATGTGGCCTGCTTTGAGGCCCCGTAGCTCCGCCCGGGGACCCAAATTCAAAACTTAGCATCTCTAATACCTCTTCTACAAGCAAGCCATGTTGTGGTGCAATCGGTTGACTAGTAAAGAAACGACCTAATTATTTCCCTTGTATTAATTCCACTCTGTGCAGTGTGCACCGAACTTACCCCGGAGAATTTTAGCAATTTTCTCTACCAATTTGACGATTCTGTAGATACGATCCAGTGTGATTTGTAAATGTTTCATATACATATTTATTTATTTATTCAAATGATTAAATAAACTATCTATGTAATGAGGTTATCCAAAGCGAATGCTAGTAGTCCAACCACACAGCTATCCCAATATAAAATTTAAATATAACAAACCGCAGAATGATAAATTTATAAATAAAACTCTATTAATGTTTAGCCATTGATTAAAAGCTGTTTCCCCTTTATTGGTATATACGCATTAATGTAACGTAACGAATACAAATATGTAACTGAATTAATGACCTACGGCTGCAGCAAGTCCTTCGGCTTGAGCTTGAGCAATTTGAGCAGCTAGAATTTGGGCGTTATTGGCCTCGACTTGAGCATTGTTGGCCTCAATTTGAGCCTGAATGACAGCGGCATTGGCATTAGCAGCAGCTTCGATTGCTCGATTGTTTTGATCGGCTATAAGTTGGGCAGCATCAGCTGCAGCAACAGCGGTATCTATGGCAGCAGCATTAGCTTAAATGAGAACAATACATTTCTGTATTCATCTTTTGAATTTTGTCGGTATGACTTATACGAACCGTCCCAAGCTTTGGTATGCACAGCGTAAATGGCAACAACCACCGTGAAGAGAAGAATCTAAAACACCGGAAAAGACATTGATTTCTTGATCCATTAATACTTGTGAAATGAACGAGATTTAAGACAACTGAACTCTACTTTTCCGACTAGAGAAATAATTGTTCACTCCATTATTTGAAGACGAATTTTTCTTTTGTTTATTTAATTGTTATTTATGGTACCGAACTATGTATAGATCAAAAGAAGATTCTTTCTGAATGAAATATCGTTTTTGCTAGTCAATTAAAAAATGTTTACTCTTGTTTCAAAAAATTAATATTTAGGTTTTACAGAAGAAATTTCGTTTGGCAAAATGTGCTGGTTAGTTGTCTAAAATTTCATATCTTTCTCTTACCAGCGATGCTTTCATTGTTTTGATTAAATTTTTTTCTTTTTATCTGAGATTAAGTTGTAAATAAATTCCGTATGGAACACAATCTTCTGCTGTGTTCTTAGATATCACTAAAACTGTAACTTCCTACGGCAATTGGTAAGCAATTTATAGAATCGCAAGATATCAGGGCCACAATTCTGCCACTCAGTCAAACAAGTGTCTTACATAAATAAATTACAAGTATTTCAGGTGTAGTTAATCCAATTACTTATACATTATACAGACAGTGATATGATTTCTTTGAAAAAAAACACACTTATTGTTAAGGAAATTCTAAAGTTTTTTATGTAATGTGAAGTACAATCGATACAATTAAGTTCTAAATAAAACGTCATTTAACTGTCCTCCAGGACTTCTTCTGCAGGGACGAATTCGATGAACCCAATTTTCGAGCAATTTTTCCACTAAATCAAGTCGTATGTCATGAATGGCACGTTCAATATTGACTGTAAAGCTTGGAATAATCGAATCTCCAAACTTTTCTCGCAACAATTCAGTTGCTTCATTTGGTGTGTGACACGTAGCCACAATCGGTCACTGGCAAAAAGATAATGGTTCGTCGGATCAGGAATCGGTAGCTCTTAACGAGAGCTAAAATATTGCTCATGGGTGTCAAGGTCGTAGGTCGACGGGAAAGTGTTTTTTTTTATTTAAAAAAATGGACTTAGCGCACGAAAAGTTGTAATTGGGGAACGATTATTATCCCCTCACCTTAGAGAGGAGGGTATATATAATTTGCTACTATGTTCGGCGGAAATCCGTTTTGGGTCATTTTAAGTCATTTGAGCAATGTCCGTCAGTCCGTCCGTCTGTCTGTTAACAACTTTTACGTTTAATATCAGTACATACAAATACTTCGTGCAGTGCAATGCTTTTATAGTATCTAGAGTCCAGAGAAAAGTGGCCGTTATTGGCACTCCCCGTTTGGTACCTCCCACACAAATGGACCTTTTGTACTAAAAGTTAACTGAATTTAACTTCAGTACCAGTGAATACAAATACTTGCATTTTTTTATAGTATATAGAGTCCAGAGAAAAGTGACCGTTATTGACATGCCCCTTTTGGTACCTTCCACACAAATGGACCATTTTGTACCAAAAGTAAACAGGTTTAAACTTTAATACCAGTACATACTGAAAGGTTATTAAATGCAAAATAAATTGATAATAATTTAATTAAAACAAAAAAATAAATAAATTTACGAATATATTTTTTGGGGGACTCAAGGTGAGGGGATTCATAAGTCGGTTTACCCGACTGAACTTTCTTACTTCTTTTGATATATATTTTGAACGATATCTCTCCATGATGAAATTGTAAACACTACTGAATACAGTGAAAAACAAATGACAGAAATGACGATTTATCGTCATTTTGACGATTTTTAGAGGCAAAAAATAGAACATGACGATTTGACGATTTTTGCCTCGAAATTACGATTTTTTAAGATATGAAAAAAATAAAGAAAACTTAATAAATTGTTCTTATAATAGGCGATTTTTTGCCAACTTTCTTTTTGGCAACACTGTTTTTGGCAGCTCAGTTGGGTTCGTGTTTTCATTTTTAAACATTGAATTATATGAATTATATTAGACATTTCTCTAAATTTTATGTTTTTTTTAATCAAATCCGAAAGCTCCTAAAAAATCACTCTATATTATGGATTTTTTATAATTCCTTTGGAATACAATTTACGCTCACATTTATATTTTTAAAATAAAAATTATAAATGTACGACAAATTCTCAAATATTATGGATGATCATCAAAAAAATAAAATTGGTGGTAGATTCGGTCAAATTCAATGACATAAAACGATTACTCAGAGGAATTTTGTTAAGTTGCAAAATCGGTAGAGGAGTTTATATGGTTTACGCCGGCTTAGCAAATTTTTAGGGACATTAGATTTTTACATTTATATGGTTATCTAGTTTCTATATCGATACCTTCATTCTAAAGCATGTTTTTAGGGCCATTACATTTTTAAATTCTAAATAATCCAAATTACATTCCGTCAAGTCAATGTTTATCCGTCAATCCAAAGCAAGCAAACTAAGAAATTTTATTCGATTTATAAAGGAATTCTATACATATTAAAATAATCATAAAATTAAATACATATTGTCAAAATTCAGCCAAAATCAGTCGGTACTTGTGGTTTCCAATGCGAATCTATCAGAACCTGCAATAAAACCATCGATCTACGCTGGACCGTTTCAAGAATGTGAGATCGGCTCAAAAAAAATAATTTAAGTTCATTTTGATGAACATGAATATCTGAAATACTCGTATACTCCACGTCCTAAAAAACTCAAAAGCTGTATTTTAATGCTAGATATCGGTGACGATTTTTTGACGATTTCGATATTTTTTAGACGATTTGACGATTTTTGTGCCCCCATTTTGACAATTTTCGGCCATTTTCGCCTGGCAACACAGTGCCTTCCAAATATTTTCCATGGTTTATTTGTTTTTGAGTGATTTTGAAAATTGTAAATACTATGCCTTTGTTTAAAATATTTCGGTGGGGGGCCCCCTCTGGATACGTCCCTGGTGTGTAGTATATGCATTTTGTGACTTAGTTAGTAAAGTACGATTAGAGAAGTGCTGGGCCCATTAGTTAAGTATACTTACCTACAAATGCATAGGATATTACGATATTGTACATTTGTTTGTGACGACCAAAAGGTCTATAGATATACTCGTATATATCATTTATTATACCTATTGAATCGGAATAAATTGCTGATGTCGAATTAGATCGAAGCTTGGCAAATATAAATCGTTATTAATTACATTTTGCAGGGATTATTTTCCATTTCCTAGATGGCACATACTTATTTTGTCTCTCCGTATGTAACACTTCGACCTTATATCTGTGCCTCATCACTTAAAATTCTAAGACAAATTTGCGGTGTCCGTCCGTCTGTTGTAATCACTCTAAAATTGTAAATAATTGGAAATTTTGAACAAAAACTTCGTATAGCTGCCACTTACTACAGGTTGAAAATTACCTTATTTTTTTTATATCGCTCTCATATAAAACACCAAACCGATTTAACTTTTAAACCCCACACAAACCACAACTTTTGATTGGACGGGCTGAAATTTGATAATTTTAGTCAACTTTTAAATTTGGATGAAGCCCCCATTTAAACGTGCTTCCAAATCTAACTTCTTAATGCTGAACTTCATTTAAATATCCACCGGTTGGACTGAAATCTGGACATTTGAGTTATTTCTCACTACAGGGTGGCTGATATGTAATGCAACAAAGTAAAGCGCTATATTTTTTTATTTTTGTTTTAAATTCTATTGTTCAAAAGCAAAAAATGTCGAAAATAACATAAAATTTTAGAAACAGTTTAGATTTTTTCGAATTGGCCACCTTTGGAACGAATTATGGCCTTCAAACGGCCGAAAAAGCCATCACACGCTGCACGAAAGTGGCTCTGCGGTATTTTGGCCCATTCCCGGCGAAGCGCCGTCTTGACATGATCGATACTTTGGTATTTTTTAGCGCGAACCTTACTCTCTAAAATGCCCCAGCGCAAAAGTCCAACGGATTGAGATCCGGAGATCTTAGTGGCCATTGTGCGGTAGAAATGAAGCGAGGAACCTCCTTTTTAAGCCATTCTTGGTTGACGCGTGCTGAGTGCGATGGTGCTGAGTCCTGTTGGAATGTCCATGGTATGCGGCCGAAATGTTTGTCTGCCCAGGGCTTCAATACTGTCTTTAGGACATTTTCCCGATAATATTCGGCATTTATTTTGACCCCATGGTCGATGAATACGAGCGGGGAGCGACCATCGGCCGTTACTGCGGCTCACACCATTACCATCGGCGGCGCTTGAGTTCTGGTGGCCAATCGAAGGGGTAAATTTTCAGCTGACCTCTTTGGCAAGTAAACCCGATCATTTGTTTGTTCACAAACTGCTCAATTTGGAATGGCTTCTCATAGGAGAAAACCAAATTCGGTAACTGGCCACTTTCGTGCAAGCGAATCAACTCCTTGGCTCTTTCCAGTCTAACTTTTTTTGTGCATCGGTGAGCTCTTGCACTTTTTGGAACTTCAATGGCTTTAGTCCAAGCTCATTTTTTAACATGTGTTGTATCCGTTCTCGCGATATGTTCAGCTCACGAGCAATTTTTCTACCACTGCGGCGTGGATTTCGATCAAATCTGGCCTTCACTTTTCGGATCATTTCTGGTGTTGTTACCGTTTTTTTTGTCCAGTTTTTGGACGCGATGCAACACTGCCAGTATCACGGTAACGAGCAATGGTACGAGAAACAAAAGATTTATTCACATTTAAATGCTGGAGGGCTCTAACTTAAAATGCTGGAGGGCTCTACTTGTGTTTTTCCACACAAATATAAAGCAATCACGCTTGAATTCCATCACGAATAACTTTTTTTCTGAATGCAATAGATCAAAATGCTTTTGTAAGCTTGTAAACAATAAAATGAACCGTCACTGAAATAAATCTTTCAGCTAACAGACTAGCGGTTTAGAAATGATAGCAACCTGAAGTTGGTTGCAATACATATCAGCCACCCTGTATATCAATGGTAATCTGAGGTTTCATATTTTATTATAGTTCCCATAATATAGACTCTTTTGATTGTACTCTTCACTGCTGCATAATCTGTAAAAGACGAACATTTCCACCGATTATAGTCAAAGTGAACTATTTGCGTAACATAATTATGATTAAAATTATAATCCGGCCATCAGTCAATGACGTACATCGGCTCATTGAACTTTAATCCGGTTATTGGTCTATAGTCCGAAGTAAGATACAAAATTAAATGTCGTCGGCCGAATTAAAGGTCGATGACCGATTTAAAAAATCAGTTTTGGGATTTTCGAATTTGTGGGATTAACTTTTGAAAGCATAATGATATCTGATCGACATTTTTACATCGAATATAAAATTTTGCTGTCACTACTGGTAATAGGGTGTGAAAGACGATATATATTTTGCTGTGTTACAACAAAACAAAATCAAAACTAAATTTTTGTTGCAGATATCTAAAGAAGTGCGACGCCCACATTTAAAACTTAAAATCTTTAATACATATTCTACGAGCGCACAGTGCTCTGTGTTCGTGTATTAAAATAGAAGGAGTAATTGCAGAATTCCAAAATTTGGTACAGCTGTATTTGCTCATAATTAAGTAACATTTTAATTTTCGACGCAATCTGACCGCCGGTCACACACAAGGCAATGAAGCCGACCAAAATTATCGGCGGCGGCGGCAGCTGATCGGCTGAGCCGATCAAATTTCAACAATCGGCTGAGCCGATAATGTTCCAACAAAAGATGGCGCTTTAAGATATTTCCAATTATATGAAAAACTTAACTTAACAATTAACACAAAAATTTAGGAAGGATGTAATGTCGAAAATCTGTTCAATAAATGTCTGTATAATTATTACTCTTTGTTGTGAAAGAGAATTTATTGTGACTGATATAGTGCCTGTTGTGTTCTCTTTAAAACGACGTAGATTTTGTAAAAATTGGTTCGGCCGCTTAAGATCTATATACATTTTTACGCAAAAATGAACTTCATTAAAAATTCAAATGTCAAAGTTTGTAGGAGAGAGAGGCAGAGAGCTCTTTCCGCATGCCTCTCATGCAAACATTGACTTTTGCTTGAAAAAAAATTGCCGAGTGTGAATCAGGACTTAGTAGTCACCTTCTCAGTTTCTATAGTTGCATAAAATAAATGTTTTTGACTCACTAAATAAAGTTCGGCGGCTTAGATTCAGCCGATGTGAGCCGCTAAAATCGGTGACGGCGCCGGCTGGAAAATTGAATGGCTGCGGCGCGCCGCCGTTTTGCGCCACGTCGGCTTCGTAGCCTGTCACACACAACATGCAAATTTTTCCGGGTCCTCAAAAATTCACCGGACTATAACTCTCAATTGGAATAGAGAATTCCACGAAGGGTTTAAAAAAATTTCGGTTTTGTATTTCCCAATTTTTTTTTTAAATTTTTCTGTACACCTGATGAAACGCTATGCGGATTTTTTTTAGATTTTTCCGAAGATATCGTTCATAAGTTATCGATATTTAAACAAGTAAGAAATTTCGTTCGGGTAAACCGACTAAGGTATACCCTCACTTTGTAAGCTTTGTAAATGTGTACTTGTATGTATATGTACTAATATTATGAGCTATTTAATTTGTTATGTCTTGGCTCTTTTTGTATGGGAGGTACTAAAACGGGTGTGGTGTGCTGTGCTATCCAAAAGTTTTGAGTATTTTTATGCAATGGTATTTACGATATAAGCTGTAAACGTTTTGTCTAAAATGGTACGTTTGTGTGGGAGGTACCAAAAGGTTTGTGATTATATCGTCCATTTTTCGACAGACTGTGGGTACTATAAAAACATTACACTGTACAAAATTTTAAGTACTTATATGCACTATTATAACAGCTAGAAGTGTTAATATTTAGTACAAAATCGTTTCTTTGTGTGGGAGGTACCAAAAGGAGCTTGGAAATAACGCCCATTTTTCACTTGGCTGTATGTACTATAAAACCATTACACTGTACAAAATTTCAAGTATTTGTATGTACTGGTATTAAAGTTATAAGCTGTTAACTTTTGGTGCAGAATAGTCCATTTGTGTGGGAGGTACCAAAAGGGGCGTGTCAAAGAACCCCAGTACTAACAATTTAAATCGGAGAGTACTGAAAAGTACCGAAAAATACCAACATTTAAAAAATTAAATTCAAATCGGACCATAACTTAAGAAGTTATGACCAAAAATCCTATACACAGAGTAATATCTTAACGATTTTTATACCCTCACTTCAGTGTGACGAGGATATATATCATTTGCTACGGACAAAAAATGTAACACATCGAAGGAGTGACCTAGGACATGTATGTTCGGTGAAAATCAGTGTTGAGCCATTTTAAGTCATTTGAGTAATGTCCGTCCGGCTGGAGCGCACGATAACTTTCGGATTGACTTCAAATTTGATATGGGAAAATATTTTTTTCTATCTCAGGCTAAGTTCGAAGATGGGCCATATTGGTCCACTCCTTCTAGTACATCCCTCACAAAGGGTTAAAATTAAGTGATAGTGATGAAGTGAAATATTGATTCTCTAATAACTTCTATACTACCTATCCAAGTCCTCTGTAATTCCACACATAGTATTAGTTTATCTGTTGCTATCAACTTAGGAAACATGGGTGAAGTGGCCCCGCCCCTTTTGGTACCTCGCACACAAAGGGACCATATTGTATAATATAGTCATATAGTCATGTAGCCCTATTTATTATAAACTTACCCTATAAATTTCAAGATGGTGTTCAGCCTCGTTCTTTTTTAAAACAATATTTAATAAAAAATGCCAATGATTTTGATTTACAAATTTTGAAAAATATTGAAATCACAAAATAGACAGAATTATTCCAATAAAAAACAATTTCAATTTCTGATATTCTTAAGTAAAAATGCTGTTACATAGAAACGTAAGAAAACACCAGATTTAAATTTACAGGATCAGCTCAGATTAGATAGGACTACATTCCTATATAAAGGGTCCGCCATCTAACGTTTTGTTTCAACTAGTGCTTATTTCGTGAATGGTAACACTTAGCTCATGTCTGATTTGACCTATAATTAGTTTTATCCTTCCGCTGAACGAATATGTGTATATTGCGAATATTGCGACATTACTTTGAAAATCATGGTAATGTTGCAGAATGTGTGCGAAAATTGCGTACGGATTTTGGAAGAAGAGAAGCACCGTCAGCTCCGTATGTTCGTTATCTTGTGAAAAAAGTGAAAGAAACTGGCATCCTCATCGATAAACCAAAGCTTCAAAAGCCAAAAACAGTGCATACACCCGAGAATATTGCTGCTGTGGCAGAAAGTGTGCGTGAAGGGCCATCAACATCAATTCACCGTCGTTCTCAACAATTGAACATTTCGGAGACATCATTGAAACGAATTTTGCATAAAGACCTTGGTATGACGCCATACAAAGTCCAATTGGTTCAGGAGTTGAAGCCAACTGACCATCCAATGCGTTTTCAGTAGTTTTTTTATAGCATTTTAAAAAAAAAGTTATTTGGCGGACCCTTTATATTTCAAAAATATATGTTGGTGTTTTCCTGGTTCAGTTAGCAAATTAAAAATTAAGAGCAAAAGTATATAACGATATATGCAAATAATATCGAATTTTGGCATATACGAGTATCTAGGATGTCCTAGTCAAGTAGATTTATAATTTGTAGAAATGCACAAACGCGTCTTTAAAATATAAGAAATGCAATGTTCAAATCTCATTAATTTTTTAATAAATATTTTTTTTTTTAAAAGAACTGGGCTGAACACAATCTTCAAATTTTCAGCGTTCATTTTAAATATACGGAGCTATCTAACTATATTTTTCTCACAATTTTAAGTTGGCGTCATTGATGTGTAAAATGCAAATAAAATTCGCAGATGCATCGGATGCTTTCAAACCCCTAAGATACACGCGTTCCAAAAATACAGAACCCGAAACGTACGCGTTTTATTTTCTCAGATTGCAGATGCTAATAACATCTGGAAAAACTTTTTTGTATTTTTTTCGCCAATTATAAAATGTTTTGTTTTGACCAGAGAATTGATATGCAAATTTATTTTGATATCGGGAATGGTGAACCAAAAAAAAAGTGTTCGGTTTGACATGGAATGAACGATATGTTAATTTTTAAATATTTTATGGCGTTATTAAATTTCTATCTGCGTTTGAAAATTGTTTTTCTAATTTTTGTCCTTAGCCTGTCCTAGCATTTTCCTAATATCAGTGCAACATATAAAACGATTTCTCTCACATCAACTTTCCTAAATTAACAACAAAATTTTTTATACACGCAAAGAAAAAAATCGTTTCTGTAAAACGAAATATTAGACAACTACAATTATCGTTTGCCGGAACTGAAATTTCGTTTGTTGTGACAGAAACGTATAAGAATTTCAGTCGTCGTAAACGCGAATTGTAGTTGTCTAATATTTCGTTTCGCAGAAACGAATTTTTTCTCGTTTGCCGGAACTGAAATTTCGTTTGTTGTGACAGAAACGTATACGAATTTCAGTCGTCGTAAACGCGAATTGTAGTTGTCTAATATTTCGTTTCGCAGAAACGAATTTTTTCTTTGCGTGTATATAAAACGAAACGATTTTTTTTGCGTGTGCGATGTACAAAAATTTAATGCTGACTGAGACAAAAGTTATACTTATATCAGCTCCGTATGTTCGTTATCTTGTGAAAAAAGTGAAAGAAACTGGCATCCTCATCGATAAACCAAAGCTTCAAAAGCCAAAAACAGTGCATACACCCGAGAATATTGCTGCTGTGGCAGAAAGTGTGCGTGAAGGGCCATCAACATCAATTCACCGTCGTTCTCAACAATTGAACATTTCGGAGACATCATTGAAACGAATTTTGCATAAAGACCTTGGTATGACGCCATACAAAGTCCAATTGGTTCAGGAGTTGAAGCCAACTGACCATCCAATGCGTTTTCAGTAGTTTTTTTATAGCATTTTAAAAAAAAAGTTATTTGGCGGACCCTTTATATTTCAAAAATATATGTTGGTGTTTTCCTGGTTCAGTTAGCAAATTAAAAATTAAGAGCAAAAGTATATAACGATATATGCAAATAATATCGAATTTTGGCATATACGAGTATCTAGGATGTCCTAGTCAAGTAGATTTATAATTTGTAGAAATGCACAAACGCGTCTTTAAAATATAAGAAATGCAATGTTCAAATCTCATTAATTTTTTAATAAATATTTTTTTTTTTAAAAGAACTGGGCTGAACACAATCTTCAAATTTTCAGCGTTCATTTTAAATATACGGAGCTATCTAACTATATTTTTCTCACAATTTTAAGTTGGCGTCATTGATGTGTAAAATGCAAATAAAATTCGCAGATGCATCGGATGCTTTCAAACCCCTAAGATACACGCGTTCCAAAAATACAGAACCCGAAACGTACGCGTTTTATTTTCTCAGATTGCAGATGCTAATAACATCTGGAAAAACTTTTTTGTATTTTTTTCGCCAATTATAAAATGTTTTGTTTTGACCAGAGAATTGATATGCAAATTTATTTTGATATCGGGAATGGTGAACCAAAAAAAAAGTGTTCGGTTTGACATGGAATGAACGATATGTTAATTTTTAAATATTTTATGGCGTTATTAAATTTCTATCTGCGTTTGAAAATTGTTTTTCTAATTTTTGTCCTTAGCCTGTCCTAGCATTTTCCTAATATCAGTGCAACATATAAAACGATTTCTCTCACATCAACTTTCCTAAATTAACAACAAAATTTTTTATACACGCAAAGAAAAAAATCGTTTCTGTAAAACGAAATATTAGACAACTACAATTATCGTTTGCCGGAACTGAAATTTCGTTTGTTGTGACAGAAACGTATAAGAATTTCAGTCGTCGTAAACGCGAATTGTAGTTGTCTAATATTTCGTTTCGCAGAAACGAATTTTTTCTCGTTTGCCGGAACTGAAATTTCGTTTGTTGTGACAGAAACGTATACGAATTTCAGTCGTCGTAAACGCGAATTGTAGTTGTCTAATATTTCGTTTCGCAGAAACGAATTTTTTCTTTGCGTGTATATAAAACGAAACGATTTTTTTTGCGTGTGCGATGTACAAAAATTTAATGCTGACTGAGACAAAAGTTATACTTATATATACTTTAATTTAATTTAAAAATGATTAAATTAAAAATATATTAATCTGAACCGTTTTTCCTTAAATTTGGCAATATGGATCCGTGATTGAAGAAACTTCACCCTGCAAAATTTCAAAAGAATTTAATGTGAAATAAGCTTCTATAGCGCCAAAAGGCTAAATCGGAAGAAACATATGTACGAGGGTTATGTCTAAATCTGAAGCGATTTTAACCAATTTCAATAGGGTTCTTCACAGGTGTGAAATAGTTCTTATTGCCGAATTTCAGAAAGATTGGACGGAATTCGCTGTATGTACTTAACAAACAACTTAAGATGGACAGACATACGGACGGACAGACATGGTTAAATCGACCCAGCTAGTGATTCTGATACACCTTAAAGTGGGTTTAGCTAAAGTATTTCTGGGCGTTACAAACATCTGCCACAAAACAAACATATAATAAAATTTGTATATATATCTGAAGAACCATTGCACCGATCGTCTCGACTTTTTATGTGGATTCTTTTGAGAGCACAACACGTAACTCCACATTAAAGGAGCGATATTAACCAGCAAGCTTGACCTCGCCCTAACGCCTCCAATATCACCTTGAAATTTGACTTATGTGCATTTGTGAGAAATATGAGTGAGCTAAAAACACTAATTACACTATGCAACAAATGAACACTTTTTGAAAAATACACGAACCTGACTGTATAGCTTCGATTCTACTACCAAATGGTAGTATAACCCTATACTTAGTTTCGCGAGATTGGTGACCAATTTTTTTTTATGGGCCTCGAAAGATTCGGAATATCAGTGGACCCCTTGAAAAAAGGTGTCATCGGTTTTTGAGCAACAGCTACTTCAGACTTGGTGATAGCTCTTAACTATATTTGGCAATAATGTAGCTAAGAACACGTTGAACAAAGTCTGTTAACATTTCATGCCAAAAAAATTTTGTTTTCATGCTCTTTTTTTCCAAAAACATAGGATTAAATTTACTTTTTTTCACTGTTTTCGGCATAACTTTAAGGGATAGCTGATTTTTTACTAACAATATTTGGCAATATTGTAGCCACGGTAAATCTGAACAACTTTTATGAACAAATCAATACAATCTGAACGTGTCTAGGCACCTTAAATTGCTCAAAAATCCACATTGTACCCCAAAAATTAAAGTATTTCACTGTTATGTAACAAAAATATATTTTTCTGGTATGGGGTATGTTCAGCAATTTTATAGAAAATATTAAGGCCAATATTTTTGTGGAAAATTTTAACCCTCTAGCTCCCCCACATAACTGTAATTTTTGGCCCCATTTTAACAAATCGTAAAAAACACCCCTTAAAAGGGGGAGGGCGGGTATGAAATGTTCTACAAAAATGTTCGCCATAAAATTTTACTATATGTGTCAGAACACACCAGAGCTCAAAACATAACATAAACACCAAAAAAAGGTCAAATTCCTGATCGTGCATCAATGTTAGTCGTACGATCTAGTGGTTGAAGCAATGAAGATACCAGTAAAGAACGTTGTTGACTGGAATTTGACCGTTTTTTGGGGTTTTGTGTTAAGATTTGGGTTTTGGTGTGTTCTGGCACATATAGTAAAATTTTATGGCGAACATTTTTGTAGAACATTTCATCCCCGCCCTCCCCATTTTAAGGGGTGTTTTTTTACGATTTGTTAAAATGGGGCCAAAAATTACAGTTATGTGGGGGAGCTAGAGGGTTAAAATTTTCCACAAAAATATTTGCCTTAATATTTTCTATAAAATTGCTGAACATACCTCATACCAGAAAAATATATTTTTGTTACATAACAGTGAAATACTTAAATTTTTGGGGTACAATGTGGATTTTTGAGCAATTTAAGGTGCCTAGACAAGTTCAGATTGTATTGATTTGTTCATAAAAGTTGTTCAGATTTACCGTGGCTACTATATTGCCAAATATTGTTAGTAAAAAATCAGCGATCCCTTAAAGTTATGCCGAAAAAAGTGAAAAAAAAATAAATTTAATCCTATGTTTTTGGAAAAAAGAGCATGAAAACAAAATTTTTTGGCATGAAATGTTAACAGACTTTGTTCAACGTGTTCTTAGCTACATTATTGCCAAATATAGTTAAGCGCTTTCACCAAGTCTGAAGTAGCTGTTGCTCAAAAACTGATAACACATTTTTTCAAGGGGTCCACTGATTTTCCGAATCTTTCGAGGCCCATAAAAAGAAATTGGTCACCAATCTCGCCAAACTGAGAATAGGGTTATACTACCATTTGGCAGTAGAATCGAACCTATACCGTCAGATCCGTGTATTTTTTTCACTGTTGCACAGTGTTATTATTATTATTGGATTCTATAAGATTTTATCCAAAAATAATAAATGTAATCATACCACAATGTAAGAAAATTTAAAATGAATTTCCAAGTGATAAGATTATTACTCGTATATTAATCGCAGATCCACTTTATTACAACTTATTCTTTGCTTTGTACGAGAATTTAAATTTATGCTGATTAGATGCGGCAAGTCCTTCGACTCGAGCTTGTATAGATTGTAGGGCTGAAATTTTGCGGTTATTGTCCTCATACTGAGCCTGTAGAGCGATGATATTAGCATTGGCTGCTGCTTCGATAGCTAGTTGGTTTTGATCGGCAAAAATTTGAGCAGCATCATCTACAGCAACAGCGGCATTAATACCATAAACTTTAGCTGAAATATGACGAATGAGAATTTTAATACACTTCTACTTAACATAGTCATTGTGTCTTACGCAATTCTTCCAATTCTTTGATTTGTACAGCATAAATGGTTACGACAACTGTGAAGATAATAATCTAAAATATCACAATTATAGTTAATTTTGATTGTCGTAAACAAAAAAAAAACTTTCTTCCTTACCAATGATGTCCTCATTTTTACATAAAAATGTTTTTTCAATCTTTAATGCCGTTGCAAATAATGTCCGTATGGAACACAATCTTCTGCTCTGCACTTAGATATCACTAATACTGTAACTTCCTACTGCAATCGGCAGGCATTTTATAGAATCCAAATATAGTAGAGTCACACTTCTGTCACAGTCACTCAGTCGAGTGTGTTTTCCTAAACGAATGCAAGTATTTGATCCAGTTCAGTATACCTTACATGACACACACATCACTAACTATAGAGTATTTTGATTTTATGCATTAGTTTGTAACGTACGAAAGGAGGAGAGGTAGACCCATCGCACTGTGGGGGAATATTAGAAAAAAAATGGTAATTAATTTGGCGCTTTATAAGCAATCCTCCGCATTTAAATAATAACACTAAGCATATATTTTTTTTGGTTTCCGAGACTTAAAAGCTTTATTTGTGTAGATTGAGGCACATTATTTTATGAAACGAAATCAAACAATTATTTTACGCTAAAGTTTTTTTATTTTGTTTTTAAATTAAATTTTCCTGGTATGTAACGCGTGTTTTTTTAGGGGTATAGAACTTCGAATTGAAATAAAACACAAGAAAATCGTTTTAAGGTCCATCAATTTGGCTTTATTGGAAGGATAATTTTATGCCATTAATGTTTAAATATGATTTCGGACATGTGGCCGCCGCGGCTGGCTCGAATAAAGCCAATTCTACAGGTCCAATTTTCAACAACTTTTTCGAGCATATGGGGCCGTATGTCGGCAATAACGCCACGAATGTTGGCTTCCAATTCCCCTAACGTTTCTGGTTTGTTGGCGTAGACGAGCGACTTCACATATCCCCAAAGAAAATAATCCAATGGTGTCAAATCACACGATCTTGGTGGCCAATTGACAGGTCCATTCCGCGAAATTATGCGCTCATCGAATGTTTCCTTCAATAAATTGTGACGTGCGCTGTGTGGCATGTAGCGCCGTCTTGTTGGAACCACAACTCATCCACATTCATGCCATCCAATTCGGAACAAAATAGTCGGTTATCATGGCTCTATACCGGTCTCCATTAGCTCTCCACAGCTCCAATTGCTGTGCACGGTGGCGAATCGATTCATTCGGGTCCTCTTCAACACTTTGCTCTACAGCGGCAATTGTTTCTTCGGTGCGCACTGTTCGACGTCTCTGCGGATGCGTATTATCACATAGAGTAAACGTAGTGCGAAAACGATCCATGGTTAACCGAATTAATTGCTCTGATGGACGATTATGTCGACCATAAAATGGACGGAGCTTGCGGTAAACTTCGCGAACTGAACCATTATTTTCGAAATAAATTTGCACGATTTGCAAGCGTTGTTCTTTTGCCAACCTGTTCATGATGAAATGGCAAACCAAACTGAACATAAATGACATTAGAGTTGCCAGATTTGACCACAAAATGCCAGTTTTATCTCTATTCGAAAAACAAAGCTGTAAAAAAAAACACCCGTTACCTTTATTATTTGGACAATATTTAGTATAAGCCCGATAGAACTGTGATAGCTCTTATATTAAAGATAATTATGTGAGCTACAAATTTTGGAACTGTAGTTAAAACAACTAGAAATTTTTCTTCTTTTTAAATATCGTTTTCTTGAACAGCACGAAAAAAACTTATCAAATATCAAAAAACCCAAACAACTTTTTTTGAAAGAATAAAATCATTATTTGAAAAATGACATTTGATAATATTTGATTGCACATTTTCAGCAGTAAATGGGTGAGAAGCGTGGACGACTGCTTTGAGGGGTTCCCTTTATTTCGTTCTTTGGTCTGAAGCGTGTATTCCGGAGTTTTCCACTTAAAAATCGCCTACGATATAACTAACCTCTCTGATTTCCTTGCAAACTCTGGGTTAAATATCGCAAAAACAAGAGCTAACCTAAAAAAACGGCTGGCAACACTGGCTTCAGCAAGGTCGAAATAGGTTTATCCATAGGACCTCCTTTCTGTTAGATTTTTGGACAAGCACAGTTTGTTTAATACCATCTGTACTACTTATTTGAATTTTCTGAAATTCTACACATAGTATTAGTTTATTAGTCACTATCACATCGAGAAAAATGGTCGAAGTTGCCACGCCCTTTTGATACCTGCCATACAAATTGACCATTTTTCACCAAAATGTAACTGCTTATAGCTTTGATATCACTTCATACAAATACTTGAAATTTTGTACAGTGTAATGCCTTTACAGTCCAATGAAAAATGGGCGTTGTTGCCCTGACCCTTTTGATATCTACCATTTTGTATGAAAAGTTAACAGCTTATAACTTTAAGACTATTGTATACACTGATAGAAAAAGCTTCGTTATGATGACGATCGAGTTCATTACCACGACGAATCACATTCATCATCACGATGAAAACCATTCATCCCTACGATGAATCGAGTTCATCACCACGACGAATCCCATTCATCACCACGACAAATACCATTCATCACCATGACGAATCTCATTCATCACCACGACGAACTCCATTCATCACCACGACAAATTCATGCCCCCGACTATTTAAGTTTTAAAAATGTCAATAAATATTCTTCTGGTTTTAGACCATTAAAGACTACTTGACTGCTTTACAAGGTTCAGTTGTGATTATTCGGTTCGAAACGCAGTTCTTATCAGGAATGGCTTAAAGCAAACGAACGAGAAGTATTCATTACTTCTGATATTTTAAATCAAAAATAATCTCATCAAGTAATGTATTCGCCAATAGACGAATCTCATTCATCACCACGACGAATACCATTCATCACCACGACGAAATTCATTCATCATCACGACGAATCCCATTCATCACCACGACGAATTCCATTCATCACCACGACGAATTCCATTCATCACCACGACGAATCTCATTCATCACCATGACGAACTCCATTCATCACCATTATCAGATTTTTATACCCTCACTTTAGTGTGACGAGGGTATATATCATTTTCTACGGAAAAAAGTGTAACACGTCGAAGGAGTGACGTAAGACCCCAAGTATGTTCGGAGGAAATCCGTTTTGGGTCATTTTAAGTCGAATGAGCAACGTCCGTCTGTCTGTCTATCTGTCTGCTGGCTGGTGCGCACGATAACTCTCGAAAGGAGTAACCGATTGACCTCAAATTTGGTATGTGGTAATATTTTTTTCTATCTCCGGCTAAGTTCGAAGGTGGGCCATATTGGTCCACTCCTTCTAGTACCTCCCCCACAAAGGGTTAAAATGTTGTGAAATAATGATTCTTTAATAACTGCTATACTACTTATTCGAATCTTTTGAAATTCCACACATAGTATTAGTTTATTAGTCGCTATCAACTCGAGAAAAATGGGCGAAGTCGCCACGTCCCTTTTGGTACCTCCCACACAAATGCACCATATTGCAGCAAAAGTTACCAGCTTATAACATTAATAACAGTGTATAAAAATACTTGAAATTTTGTACAGTGTAATGTTTTTATAGTGTCTATAGCCCTGTGAAAAATGGGCGTTGTTACCACGCCCCTTTTTGTACCTCCCACACAAAATGCCCAAATCATACCACAATTTAATGTCTCATAACGTTTATACCAGTGCACATAAATGCTTATAAGTCGGCACAGTGCAATGAATTTAATGTATCTAATGTTCAGCGAAAAAAAGGTGTATTTGATAAACCCCTTCTGGTACCTCCCACACAAATTGACAGAATAATTCGAGTAATATTCAATATTACATTAGTCACAAAGTGAGGGTATACCTCAGTCGGTTTACCGACTGAAACTTTCTTACTTGTTTAAATTAAACTTTTACAACAAATTATTTAACTAAGGAAATCAGAACGCATATCGTCATCAGCCTATCATCATATTTAAACATTTTACAAGAGAAGCAAAAAACGAAATAAAATTAAAAATGTTGTCGTTGAAAAACGGGATTTTCAGAATAATCTCTGAACATAATGATGCATATATATATTCACACAAACGTGATTAATAAATGGTTTGTGAAAATTGAGTGAAATAGGAATTTTTAACTATGAAACAAGAAATAATTAGTTGTTAGGCCCTTTTGAATTTTGATAATAAATTCGCCATTTTTGATAGTAGGTCGCTAAAAAATGTTCAGGGTGTATATTTAGATGCAGTGTACCGAAATCCATCAAAAAGTGTATTTCCATTTTTCTTGTTGTTACGCCCTTTTTCGTTTCTGATGACGATATAGAACAGTACAATTAAGCACAAATATAAATTGATTGTTTCCTTTTATCATATTTTGAGCAAAATGGTCAAATAAATCTTTTCGTCGAGGGAATGAAACCTTATCGTTCCCTCGACGAATTTCGAAATCACCAAAAACATGGGTTCATTCTATTAACGTACAAAAACATCGCATGTACGAAACTTTTCGTCACCAGTACGAAGATATATTGACGAAACTGATTCGTCATTGTGACGAACAGGTTTTCTATCAGTGTACAAATACTTAAAATTTTGTACAGTCTATATTGTTATAGCACCTACAGTATGTCGACAAATGGACGATATTATCACGCCTCTTTTGGTACCTCCAACACAAATGTACCATTTTGTACAACAGATAACAGATTTTATCGTGAATACAATGCATATTAATACCCAAAATTTTTGTCCATTGTAAAGTTTTTAAATTCATACAATTCTGTTAAAAATTGGAGTTACTCGTATCACCACGCATGTTTTAGTATCTACCTCCCATACAAAAAGAGCCAAGGTATACCAAATAGCTCATAATATTGGTAAATATACCAGTGCATTGCTCACTAAGTGAGGGTATGCCTTAGTCTATTTTTATAGCTCTGTCGTGCCAGCAAAAAACGATTCAAAAAAACATTTTCTAATTGGAAGTACCGACTATAGTGTGTCAATTACTTCCAGTAACATATTTCTAACAAAATAATGGTATAAGTCCACTTACTATTAGTAAAGTTTTGCAAAATTACAAAACATAATTCGTATATTCTATTCAAATATAATTTTAACGAATGAACTGGGGGATCTACTGTGCATCTAAAAGCTTAATATAATGACAGTCACTTATTTCCCAGTCGATTGTCTTCAACTACGCTTTGGTATTCTTCTTTATGATAGAAGGTACTTGCAAAATATTTTGTACATAGACTATTTATGGTCTACCCTTTTTTGCTTTTTTACGTTTTCCAGACTTTTTAATTTTCATTCTTGATTGTTCTAAAACTACTGTACAGTTCCAAAACAATTTTCAGATTTAATAATTATTTGGCAGTCAATACATTTGTGGAACCAGCACAGCTATCAGAAAGACTTCCACTTTAGAAAAAATAAAAATCTACATAAAAAAGTTTTGGTAGTGGGTCACAATGTGGCATTTAGAATTAAAATTAAAATTGTACCTTGAATAGTTTCAAATGGCAAAAATATATATTGTATTCACTCACCTGAAAAGAAAATATGATATTAATTAAACCAGTACACTAAATAAATATAGAAATAACATTAAAGACGATACATACTAAAATCAATTATGCTGCCTCGGCATACATTCAAGAACAATTTTTATTAAAATAAAGACAATTTGCATGTTTCTTAAGACATTTTCATTGATATGAAGTTATTTGTATTTGTACTTAATTTAATGAAATACTAATCTTTAGTTTATTAGTAAATTTAAAAGAAAATCATTATTTCTGTGACAGGCTTCATTATTTTAAATAATAATATTTTAATACTTTTAGGGATTCTGTACATTAAAACAATTTTGTGGACAAGTAATAGTTTTAAAGCCGGGTCGGATTTAATTATCAGTGCGCAAAATTTAAGTCGAGGGTTGTGTTTCAGACAATAGATCAGTTGTCTGAAATATCAGTTTTTGACAAATGTAATAAGGAGAAAGTTGTGAGTTTTTCGACGCGCACTGTGATTGTTTAAAAATAATTTGTGGTAATGATGTAAGTAAACTTTCGACTAGAGTCGAAGCGCTAACTCTTGGATATTGTAGTAACTTGTATGAAAGAATCAAACTTTTTTTGAAGGAAGTTTTCGATACATATTTTATAAACTTTATTTAAGTTCGTGTGTGCCATAAATAAATTTCCACGATATGCTTATTTCAAGGTCAAACATTTAAAATTTTAATACACAGACGTAATACTACTACAAATATGTACGATTCATACATAAATTTACACCAACAAATGCTCATTTTAAGGCCAAAAATAGTTATTTTTATTAAGTACTTAATGTACTTGACTCTATGGAATCTTACAATTTAAGACAAATTCTTTGATTTTTAGTACCATTTTGCAATGGCGGGTCAATAAGTCCGATACAACGGCGCAAAAACTCGTCCATATTGCGATTGAACAAAGCCAAACACTCCTGCGAGTTTGTCAACGTCGCACGCATCTTGGGGAAAGATTTCTCATACCCAAGTGATCTTTCAAAATTTAAATCATTGAGCCATTTGAGATGTACGTGGCTTCCACAATCTCTCGCACTTTCAATCTCCGATCGGCCAACACCACATGATTGGTGATTTTTTCAATCGTTTCGTATGTTGAGACCTCAACTGGGCGTCCAGAACTTTCGGCAACTACCGAGCATCTACGGCCACAACGAAATTCAGTAAACCAGTTTTTTATCATTGTAATTGATGCACCCATAGCATTTATCAAGTTTAGCCTTGGTTTGGGTGATAAGATTCACTTTTTTCATTTTCTCCTCAATTCAAGTGGTACTCTGGCATCATTGGCTGTCAAATACAAACTAAATAACGCAGCTTATTACAATTTTGACAGGAGTCAGCTAACAGGAACAGAAAAGTGGAAAAGAAATACGAGCCATTTCCAAACGTGAACCGATTCTGCTCATTTTCAATCCCAAACGATCCTCAACTATAAGAAATATTTCAGCCAAATTTGATTTCTATTATTACGGACTGTAGCTTTCCACAAACATACAGACTAACTTTCATAAATCGTCGACGATCAAGGATATGTATACTTTACGTAGTATGTTCAAAAAAATTTGCGAATTTTGTATTTTTTCAAAAAGTATTTATTTATTCATGAATACCTATTTTGTCCCCTTCAAAGTAATTCCCCTCGGATATAATACACTTCTGCCAAAAGTTTTTTCCAATCCTAGAAGCACTTCAAATAATAATTTTTTGTGATCTTGTTCAGCTCCTCCTTCGCCTCAATCGTCCTTTCATGGGCCTTTTCAGTTTTGGGAACAAAAAATAGTCACAGGGGGCTAGGTCAGGGGAATACGGTGGCAGCGGCACCATTACTGTGTTGTTTTTGACCAAATATTCGCGCACAAGCAACGATGTGTGTGCAGGGGCGTTATCATGGTGCATAAGTCAGGTTTTGTTCTTCCACAAATCCGGGCGGATTGCTTCGCGCAATTTGCGCATAACTTGCAGGTAATATTCTTTATTGACCGTACTACCGTGTAAGAACTCATAATGCACCACGCCCCTGCAACCAAAGAAAACTGTGAGTTCGGGCGTCCGGCACGCTGTTCGTCCTTCGCATCTTCTCGGCCCTCTAAGAACATTTTGTACCACCGATAAACGTTGCTTTGGTGCAAGGTAGCTTCACCATATGCCACAGTCAACATTCGGAATGCGTCAGCGCACTTTATTTTGTTTTTCACACAAAATTTGATGCAGATTCTTTGATCCATTTTCTGAAATAGATAAAAATCGAAGACAAGTTAAAACACATCCAAGCACAACAGCTGTCAAAAATTAACTAAACATTCAAAATGGCCAACCTTGTCAGCATAAGTAAGGGACATGAGTCTAATACTACATGTATACTACATGTATACGCGGAAATTAAAAATGTCCGATATTTTTTGAACATACCTCGTATAAGGTCTCATATCACTATCTCAAGGTGTTACAAACAAAATGACGTATATAAAATTACATTTAATCCAAAAAGTAGCCAATGATGTTTATGATTTACTGTGGCATAGAACTGTTTTTCGCGTAGATTACCATGTAGTCGGTTTCACCCGGCTTTTCTTTACGATAAATACTACAAATACTGAACATTTGATCGAAGTGAAGACATTTTTAGTTTAAACTTAATGTGGGTACTATCGAAGCTATGTTGGTCTTCCGTAAGATACATGTGCGAGACGTTTAATTAACAACACATGCGCATAAAAGTAACAACAACATTGCCAAATACATCTACACACATTTTAAATACTTTTGCAGCAACCATGTTATAATTGCAAGGTAGTGGCACTTGTTCAACAACAACTTTAAGGGTGTTTTTTTAATAATAATTTATACTTTAATCCACTTAATTTATGAACTAACTTCCCAAACTTTTTATTGTATTTTAGAAAAAAAAATATACAAAAACAAATAGATGTAATAGATGCAATTTCAATGAAATAAAGCTATAAGTAACTTCAAACAATTTAAAAAGTTGTCTTATTTTTGATCGCTAAATCAAGATACCCTAATCAACATACACTACCTTCTTATAGTAACATGACTACAACAATTAATGCACAGACATCTTAGACCATTTGCACAAGCTTCCACTTGTGGAAATTCCTAAATATGGGAAAAACATACGACTGAGCATTTATGTATGCGATTGAGTTGCACTTCCTGTGCCATCTAGGGAGAGCTTTTCCGATTACTGGGACAACAAACCGAAACAATGTGGATTGGTCTTACAGTTGTATTTGCACTACTACTCTAGATATTACGTTTTAAGAAATGGTTTCGATTAGAGAAATAAAAACAAGTAAAAAAATCTTTGACTCTGAAAAATTCGCTTCTTTTGTATACTGTCCCAAACCTTTTCTGCTTGAAACATACATAGGGTTAGGGTACACTCCAAATATGTATGAGTAATGTTTGACACACACCAAAATTAAATTTTTGGGAGTATGCTATTCTTAACAAAACTATGTGTTTATCCAAATATTTTTTTAATTGAAACTAATATTTCCGAAACAAAGATTAATTTGTATTTTATATTTTCAAAGGCAAGTTTCCGTTTTTATACCCTCACTTTAGTGATACGAGGGTATATATCATTTATTACGGGCCAAAAGTATAACACATCGAAGGAGTGACCTTAGACACTAATTCAAGTGACCTAAGACCCATAATTTTAAGTCGAATGAGCAATGTCCGTCCGTCCGTCTGTTTGCTGACTGGTGCGCACGATAACTATCGAAAGGAGTAACTGATTGACTTCAAATTTAGTATGGGTAATATTTTTTCTATCTCCAGCTAAATTCGAAGATGGGTCATATTGGTCCACACCTTTTAGTACGTCCCCCACAAAGGGTTAATATTTAGTGAATAATTGATTACTTAATAACTTCTATACTACTTATTTAAATGTTTTTAAATTCTACACATAGTGTTAGTTTAGTAGTCGCTTTAACCTCGAGAAAAATGGGCGACGTTGCTGCGCCCCTTTTGGTACCTCTCACACAATGTACTATTTTGCACCAAAAGTTAACCACTTATAACTTGAATACCAGTGCATACAAAGACTTGAAATTTTTTGCAGTGTAATGGTTTTATAGTACCGACAATACAGAGAAAAATAGGCATTATTGCTACGCTCCTTTTGGTACCTCCCACACAAATGGACCGTTTTGTACCAAAAGTTACCAGCTTATAACTTTAATACCAGTGCATACAAATACTTGAAATTTTGTACAGTATAATGTTTTTACAGTACCTAGAGTCCAGAGAAAAATGGGCGTTATTGGCCGGCCCCGTTTGGTACCTCCCACACAAATGGACCTCTTTGCACCAAAAGTTAACAGCTTTTAACTTTAATACCAGTGCATACAAATACTTGAAATTTCGTGCAGTGCAATACTTTTACAGTACCTAGCGTCTTGCGAAAAGTGGCCGTAATTGGCACGCCCCTTTTGGTACCTCCCACACAAATGGACCACTTTACACCAAAAGTTAACAGCTAATAACTTTAATACCAGTACATATAAATACTTGCAATTTTGTACAGTGTAATGCTTTTATAGTACCAAGAGTCCATAGAAAATGGGCGTTATTGGCACGTCCCTTTTGGTACCTCCCACAGAAATAGATACTTTTGTACCAAAGTTAACAGCTTTGACTTGAATACCATTGCATACAAATACTTGAAATTTCGAACAGTACAATGCTTTTATAGTACCTAGAGTGTAGAGAAAGTGACCGTTATCGGCACACCCCTTTTGGTATCTCCCACACAAATCGACACTAAAATTTAACAGATTATAATTTTAATACCAGTACATACTTTAAAGTTATTACATTTACTAATATTTTATGGGACACAAGGTGAGGGGATTTATGAGTCGGTTTACCCGACTGAACTTTCCTACTTGTTGTAGTGAATTTTAACAATTTCAATGCGTTGTTGAATCGTGTATCGTTCCATTTTTAGTAATGGCGCAGTTTCTACTTGTCAAATGTCAAAGAATAAAAGCTTCGAAAGTGACAGCTACCGAAATACCGGGTGCTTCAAAATAACACCTCTTGTTGGAAAACCATGTATCAATAATATAAAATCGTGTGTTTGGTTCTTCCATCATCACGCCTAAACGGCTGAACCGAATCTCTTGAAACTTGGTGGACAGATATACTAATGCCTGGAAAGTGCCATAGGCTACTTTGATTTTAAATTTTCCGCCAAGTGATTTTCGACAACTTGACCGCTGGGCTCCTGTTAGAGCTAGAAAGCTGAAATTTTGCACACACATAGACAGGAGTGTTGTATAAACCACTGGCTACTCACGTAGTAATTTTTCGGCCAGTGGTCAGTTACAACGCTATCAAAAACCGAGGTATCATTTTTGTTCTTTCTGAAGCCTACTACACGCTGAAAAAAATCAAAATCTGTAGTATATTGTTCCAAACATATTCGGCTTATAATGTTTGGTAAAATTATATTTTTGGGAAGATATTGTTCTAAACAAATCTTTGTTTTTTTCCGAAACAAAAATTTATTTGCATTTAAGTATTCAGAAAACACCTAAATTGTGTTAAATTTTTTAGTAATTCAAAGTTAATTTTTTAGAAATTTTTCATGTCGTAAAAGCAAAAAACATATGCCTGGCCAGACCCCTATACGTTTTCATGCATTTGTTTGACAAACAGGGTACCGTAACTTTGAATTTCTAATTATGTTCGTATATTATTTTGGTCTTTAGACTAAATGTAAAAAAAATATTTTTTATTATTATTTTTTATTCATTTTGTGGAATGCATGAAAAACAAGTATAATCAACTTTATAATGTTGTTGGCACACATGATTAGTGCATTTGGTGCAGTAAAAACGTGTCTTCCTACGCAGCTTTTCGTCTTGCGTGAAACAAATTCTGCAATCTTTTCTGGAACTCAGTGTACTAGGGCCGCTTTGTTGGTTAGGCAGCATGTTGCTGGGAACAGATTGTTGTTCATGCGATTTTCAGTATTAGCAAGCACCAATTACTCAGCGTGTTCAAGAACAATCGTCGCTTCTCTTTTCTGGTTTCTTCAATATTTTCATTGCATATGATGTAAGCGGCTAATCCCATGACGACTATCATGTTGCAAAAACATGCTAATGGCCAACGTCTGGTTGACCGTTTTGTGGAGTAATGCGTTACCATTTGGTCAATTGTATCAACGCCGGCCTTTGTTAAATTGTAAAATAATATAGCTTCCGGTTTTTTGCTACGCCTTCAACTTTCTTGGTGTAGTGCACAGTGGATAGTAGATTTACTGCTTTGTTCTTCTTTGGAACGTAGCTGCACAGTGATATAAGGTTATCATAGATACCGAACACAGACGCTGTCTTTTGCTGTCTTTTTTCACTTCGTTGGGAAGACACCTTTTGTTGGATTTAATGGTGCCAACGTATACTAGCCCAATCGACGAAAGACGTTTAGCTGCGTCTAATGTTGTAAAGAAGTTATCAGCAATGATAGTTCTGCCGCTGTTCGTGTATCGATTAGCCAAACTCATGAGCACATTTTCGCCTTGGTTTGTCTCTCGTTGTTCTCCCTCCTTACCAGTGTACAGTTTTCCTTGCAATGGATATTTGGTTTTCGAATCGCATGCTCACCATACTTTTATGCCATAATTTGCGGACTTTGATGGGATGTATTGCGTGAACTTTGTGCGCCCACGGTATGGAAATAGCTGCTCATCGATGGTTACACTTTCGTATGGTTCAAAATTACTGGCAAGATTGTTATTCAAGAAGTTCCATATGTCGCGAATGGGAGCAGCTTTGTCGGTTTGTTGACGAAATGCGCGCGTACGACTATCGACAAATCGAATACAGCGCAACAAAGTAACAAATCGTCTATATGACATGGCTGCACGGAATATTGGAAGTGCAACAGTTTGCCACATCAAGCTTCAGAGCTGCATAGTATTATGACCGATACCAAAAGCCAATAGTATCCCAATAAAAGCGTCAAGCTCAACACTTGTCATATCAATCCATACTCGTGGTGTGCAGTCTGCATGTTCTGCGTTCCATTTGCGTGTAACTTTTTCTCCATATAGATTTGTTTGTGTTACGATGATGAACGTAATATTCGGTGAATAGAAAAGCCTGAACACCTCAAGCGGAGTGGTCAGGTTTGTTTTTGGTCCACCTCCGAAACTCATGATGTTGCGCTTGCGGAATCTCACCGTAGCGGGTTCAGTTGTACTCCACTTGGTACCAACCCGTCTGCAGCTTGAGTTGGTGCATTCTCACTTTCTTCTTCGGATTCTTCATCGCTGTCGAATATCTCATTTGCTTCAATTTCCAATTCATATTCAATGTCCGAGGCGTCATCTTCGGGCACAAAATCTGTGTTTTCACCGCTTTGGTCTTCAAATAAATCTACATAGTTCTTCGTCTGCTTCTGTGTGAAGTGCGAAATCACGCTGTAACGCTGATGATAGTTGTTGTTGGAAATTATCAGTAACGCTGCTTGTACGCAAGCGCGTATTTTACACAAATTCTAAATCCTCTGCCATAATTATAGTAATAATTTCACTTAATTTCCGCACAAAAAATTTATATTTCGGACTGTCGATGTTGTATGTTCAGCATTCAATAATAAACTAACTGATCTCAAAACCAAAATCATAAACGAAAGAAAGAAATAAGAGAAAAAGTAACACAGAAACTACCTGGATGTAAACATCTGCATTGAATTCACAGAAAAACAAACCAAAATGTGTATAATAATAAATTATTTCTTACAAATTGTATAGGGGTCTGGCCAGGCATATGTGGAAAATCGAAAATCAAAGTAGCCTATGATACTTCCCATGATTGGTCTGACTGTCCACCAAGTTTCAAGAAAATCGGTTCAGTTGTTTACGCTGTATTAGTCATGGGCCATATTAGTTCCTAATTGAGGGAGCGTGGCCCCGCATATACATTTCCAATGACTTTAGACTGACAAAGCATAACATTTTTTCAAAATTCTGGCATCTCCCACCCTATATACCATATTGCTCAGAAAGTGACAATATGCCTTAGGCGGTTTATCCAACTGAAATGTTTTTACTTGTTGTAAAATTAGCTGTTTTTCTTCATTCTGCTGCAACGAGTATAATTAGCCTTTCTTTACTTGTTTTTATTTCTTAAAGGACTTTCCCGATTTAAATTCTAACCGTTTTTTTGAAAACATTGCACGAAATATTATTTTATTGGTCCATTTTTATGTTATGTTTCAACCGGAATAAATCCTATTCCATGGAGGGTATATAAGATTCAGCTTGAAGCTGATCCATGTATGCTTATAATTATTTTTTAAAAAATAAACATCATTGTTTTTATAATTGTTCTGACTTCGCATCTCTATTTTATTGAATTATTTTCATTAATGTAATATATGAAAAAAAAAAAATATGCGGGTGGATGTAGATGTTTATGTGAGAATTAATGACCTGCGGCGGCGGCCTGTCCCAGAGCTTGAGCTTGAGCGGTTTGGGAAGCGGCAATTTGGGCGTTTTGAGCTTCGGCTTGAGCCTGAATGGCGGCGTCGTTAGCTTGATTGGCTTGATCGGCAGCAGCCTGGGCAGCATCAGCGGCAGCTACTTGAGCATTTATGGCAGCACTAGCTGTAATTAGAATAGGATATTGTTCATATAGTACCCATTTAGAACTTTTTCCAATTATTTCTATACGAACGATCAGCGGGTGCTCCCCAAACTGGAGCTGGTGGACCCCAAGCTGGAGCTGGTGGTCCCCAAGCGGGTACTGGTGGTCCCCAAGCTGGTGGACCCCAAGCTTTGGCAGATACGGCAAAAATGGCCACAATAATGGTGAAGAGAAGAACCTAAATCGAGGAACAAATTCCCAGTAAGTTTTCGGGCAAAAGAAGTTACACCAGTCACAGTACAAAGTATCCTTACCAATGATGTCCTCATTTTTGATTAAAAAATTAACTATCTAAGTACTTGAAGGCGTAAACGAAGTCCGTCTGGAGCACGTTGTGTTACTCTCTAGAGATCACTAAAACTGTGAGTTCTTAAGGCTATTGCTATGCAATTTATATAATCCAGAGTTGGCACACCCACCGCTCAGTCGAGTTGAGTTGAGTTTATAGCTATATGAAAGTTGCAATTACTTCAGGTGTTCTAAAGTCCATTAATTATACGCTACAGCAGAATGTGGTGTGATGACGCCACGTGTTCCGTATGCCTCAGTTTATGTTGCCCATAGTGCGTTAGCACTCTGTAACGTAGGGTATACTGCGGTTGGACCCACCCAATTTCAGCGTTTCCTTATTTAAGTACTCATTCATCGAATGGAGTCTAACAATAAAGGCCAACACTTGACGCCATTGGATTGGTCGTCATGCGGTGGTGGGCAGAACTACTTTTTATTACGGAATTTTAATAATACAATTTACAAATTGATTCATTAAATCATTGGACTGAAACAAAAGAATGTTGTGTTGCCAATGGAGAGCAAAAGAAAACAACTTTTCTAAATGTATCTGCGAAATTTCTTGGACATCGTTATCTGTAGCATAGACTGACAGACGGTTGGATGGACGGACGGACAGGTGGAAATACTTGTAATATCACCTTGAATACCGTTTTGAATTTAGATCACTTAGAACTACTTGATTTGCTTTTGTTTATAAAACAAAATCAACTTTTTGTGCCTGTCTACGGTTGTCAATAAATAATTGTTGCACTTAAAAGCTAACAGAACAATTTGTACGTCATTGGAACCTGTACTCGTGCTCATTTTACAAATTCTATAAAATCTCAATCGCTTTCATTCCGCTTGCAATCGCTGCCAAACGTTTTTAGCTCATGTTCATATAGTTAGATCAGATATTATCCGCTAAAGGATTATTTTCATTTTTAAAAAGGGATGACAATCAATAGCAAAATTGCAGGTAGATATCGAATTTGCAAACTGGAAAAATTATGTCTTAGATTTAATATTGAACAAGTAAGTGCGTTAAGTTCATGCCGGCTATGCCGAATCTTATATACCCTCCACTCGCATGTGGAGGGTATATATTTCAGCCCAATTCGTTGAAGTGTAAGGTTTTTGTGGCGTTACGAAGTCAAATCTAGAGGGACCTTTGTATGGGGGAAATATCAAAACATGGACGTATGACCACCGTTGTTCTTGTGAAGGATACCGGTTATAAATAAACCCCAATTACCAATTTTCAGTCCGATCAGTTGGCATTTGTGGTCTCTATGACGCTAAGAAGTCAAGTCGTGGAGATGCTATATATGGGGCTATAACCAAAAGTGGGCCGATATTGCCCATTTTCATTCCCAACGGCCAAGACAACACGGAACATAAAAACTAGTAAGGAAAGCTCAAACCCGGACCGAAGCGACTATGTGATACATCACTTACACCATACTGTGGTACAGGGTATTATAACTGTGTGCATTTGTTTATAACACCCAAAATGAGATGAATTAAAGCCATCGTTTATTATACCGATCGACTTAGAATCACGTTCTGAGTTGATTCAGCTATGTCCGTCCGTCCGTCTTAGTGCATGTAATCAAAGTACAGGTCGCAATAATGGTCCGATCTGGACACAAGGACGATCCCCATTGAATTTTGTTAAAATCGGTTCAATTCTACATATAGCTCCCAAATATATGTTACCCCCGATTTGACATGTAAGCGTTGTAAAAATTGTATTTTTTGTCCGATCAGTAAGAAATTCGGCAGAAAGAGGTTTCTTATTACATGAATGAACACTGACAAATTTGGAGGAAATCGGTTGATATTTAGATATAGCCCCCATATATATGTTTCCCCGATTTGACATGTAAGCGCTGTAGAAACTGTATTTTATATCTGATCGGTACGAAATTTGATAACCCCCCTTACATACATATTATACACTAGATTTGACATGTAAGCGCCGTAGAGACTGAATTTTATATCCGATCAGTACGAAATTCGACAGAAGAGCTTTCTTATTAGATGAATGAGCATTCAGGGAAAATCGGTTCAGATTAAGATATAACCTCCATACATATGTTCCTCCTGATTTGCTATGAAAGCACTAAAGAAGTTGTACGTTACTTCCGATCTTACAAAATTTGGCAGAAATATGTTTCTCAATTTAGGAACGAGTATTGCTTAATTTAGCGACAATCGGTTCTGATTTAGATATATCAACATATATAGGTAGGATCATACCTATTATTCCAAATTATTATCGCAATGACCCTTATCGAATAGTTAGGGAGGTGTAGGGTACTATATAGTCGGCCCCGCCCGACTATTTGCCTTTCCTTACAGCTAAATTGCAGAAAATGTGGTATTTATGGCTTAAATAAGCGTATTTGGGAGCGACCTCTATAGGTGGGCTACCACAAAATACAAACCGATTACTACAATTTTTGCTGTGATAAATTATTGTCTCAAACGAATGCAAACTACAAAGTTTCAGCTACATTGCTTTATAAATTTGTTTTCTAACGGCTATAACAAAACATTGACCGATATGGCCCATTTGCAATCCCAAACGACCTGCAACTATAAGAAGTATTTGTACCATAGTATTTGTAGCGTGATTCAACAGACAGACCCGTCTGTCTTACGGCAAAATCGTCTTAGAATTTTGATTTTTTTTGATTGATTTAAAACAGAAGTTAATGCTGCTGGTATCATAACTGGGAGGTTCAATTCGAAACCAATGAAAACTTAAAACTGAAATTAGAAAAATTCAACGAAAGGTTTGAAACCCTTTTTTAAATAAAGTATATTTGGAGAAATTCTAAAAAATAATTTAATTGTATTCAAACACATATTTTATTTGAGAAATTTAGTTTGCAAATATTATATGTTGTAACATTTTAATATACCAGTTCCATGTGTATTTTATTGATTTTCAAATAAAATTTATTTGCTCAGAAATATATAATATTTAAAAATTTGTGTTCCAAATATATTTTCTTTCGCTTAAAACATATCAAAAAAGGCGATTTTGTCCCGTGTATGTTATAGTTTTTTTATATAACTTCTTCTGTAACTCCAAAGTACGACATATACCTTTTTTCCAAAAAAAATATTAAAATAATAAAAATTTATAAATTAATAAACTTTTTTTTTAATTTTTTTTAATAGAGAGCTTTTCAAGAATGTGAAGTACGACATATACCTTTTTTCCAAAAAAAATATTAAAATAATAAAAATTTATAAATTAATAAACTTTTTTTTTAATTTTTTTTTTAATAGAGAGCTTTTCAAGAATGTGAATCGAAGCAGGTGAATCGAAGCAAAACTAACGAAGATACAGCAGTCAAAGCAACCGCGCCTCATATGTGACTCAGTATATGTATGTACGAGTACATCAGAACAACTTTAAAGCGTTTTTCCCACAACCCAATTTTTTCAAAGACGGTGACCTTCATAACTCAAAAACTACTGAACCGATCCTTTTGAAATTTTTAACACTATTTCTTTACATAATTTACGAGGTAACACTGTCGATTATTTAATAAATTTGTTAATTTTTTTTTATTTAACGATAACCAATTAATCGTTTTTTTCTCGCAAAAATCACATTTTTCACTTCAAAGTGTTCCCAAAAATTTTAAAATTTAAATTTCGAAAAAAACTCGACTGCGGTTCCTGGCTATAACGATTATCTAACTAAATAAATTTATTTTTTTTTAATATCACATGATGATCCGGTATCGAGTTACGAGGGGCAACGCAATTCAACTTTTTTTCGAGACGCTTCCGCATAAATGCTGTCGTTTCCATATTTTTTATGAAAATTTTACACAATAAACTTTGAAAGTTATACTTTAATATAACATTGGTGTCAATCAAAAAATTGTAACCGTTCCATCACAAAAAAATCATAAAAATTTGCCTTTTTTGCACGAATTAACGTTACACCCCGTTACACCATTTGCGATATCTGGAATGTGGGCATGATCCCTGGAGAACCATTGCATCAATAGTCCAGAAATTTAGTATGGGTGCAATTAACAGAATAGTCCTCAAGAAAGAATTGCCAAGTTTGCAAAGGTGGGCGTGGCTCAATACTTACCACTCCATTATTTATAACGAAATATATCGAGAACAACAATATTAAAAAAAACATATTTTTAATATAAAAAAGAAGTTAGTTGAATTGCATATATATTTTAGTAAAATAAATTAAATATTATACATATATTTTCGAGCAAATAAATTTTATTTGAAAATCAATAAAATGTACTCAGAACCCATATTTGCAAACAATTTTTCTCAAATAAAATATGTGTTTAAATAGAAATAAAATAATTGTTTATGAATATTTTCAAATATATTTTATTAAAAAAAAAGATTTTCAAAACTTTGCTGAATTTTTCGAATTTTAGTTTTAATTTGTTCCGTGTTTTCGAATTATGCATTCCTATTAAAAATGACACACTTAGCATTAACTTCTATTTGAAACCACTTATTATTTTCTAACTATTCCAAGTCATTATATTCAATTGTAAAGAAATTTTACTAAAATTAAAAATTTCTAAAAATTACCTTTCAATTGCTGAAAACTTAAAACAATTAAAGAATAGATATATGTATATTCACGCAAATAGATCTTCGTTTGGAAAATAACATATCCAAATAAAAACCAGTAAGGAAAGGCTAAAGTCGGGCGGGCCGACTATATAATACCCTACACCACTCTCGTAATATTGAATAACTCTGATATATAAATTTTGTAATTCATGTATAAATTGTTTACATAAATTTACTTTTGGGACATTTTATACAATAATACCCTGTGCCACAGTGTGGTGTAGGGTATAAAAACGATTGGATCTAAAGAGCAAAATCGGATGAAACATATATATGGGAGCTATAGCTAAATCTTTACCGATATTCTTCAAATTCGGCAATGTTGGTTCATATATCAAGAAACTCTACCATTCTAAATTTCAAAACGATTGGATGTAAAATATAGCTTCTGTAGAACTAAAGGGCCACATCGGACGAAACATACATATGGGAGCTATAGCTAAATCTTAACCGATTTTCTTCAAATTCGGTAGTGTTGGTTCATGGATCAAGAAACTCTACCATTCAATATTTCAAAATGATTGGATGTAAAATACAGCTTCTTCAGGACTAAAGAGCAAAATCGGACGAAATATATATATCGGAGCTATAGCTAAATCTTAACCGATTTTCTTCAAAGTCGGTAGTGTTGGTTCATGGATAAATAAACTCTACCATTCTAAATTTCAAAATGATTGGATGTAAAATACAGCTTCTATAGAAATAAAGGGCCAAATCGGACAAAACATATATATGGGAGCTATAGCTAAATCTTAACCGATTTTCTTCAAAGTCGGTAGTGTTGGTTCATGGATAAATAAACTCTACCATTCTAAATTTCAAAACGATTGGATGTAAAATACAGCTTCTATAGAACTAAAGGGCCAAATCGGACGAAACATATATATGGGAGCTATAGCTAAATCTTAACCGATTTTCTTCAAATTCGGTAGTGTTGGTTCATGGATCAAGAAACTCTACCATTCTATATTTCAAAATGATTGGATGTAAAATACAGCATCTTCAGGACTAAAGAGCAAAATCGGACGAAATATATATATCGGAGCTATAGCTAAATCTTAACCGATTTTCTTCAAATTCGGTAGTGTTGGTTCATGGATCAACAAACTCTACCATTCTAAATTTCAAAATGATTGGATGTAAAATACAGATTCTACAGGACTAAAGAGCAAAATCGGACGAAACATATATATGGGAGCTATAGCTAAATCTTAACCGATTTTCTTCAAATTCGGTAGTGTTGGTTCATGGATCAACAAACTCTACCATTCTAAATTTCAAAATGATTGGATGTAAAATACAGCTTCTACAGGACTAAAGAGCAAAATCGGACGAAACATATATATGGGAGCTATAGCTAAATCTTAACCGATTTTCTTCAAATTAGGCAACGTTGGTTCATGGATCAAGAAACTCTACCATTCTAAATTTCAAAACGATTGGATGTAAAATACAGCTTCTATAGGACTAAAGGGCCAAATCGGACGAAAGACATATATGGGAGCTATATCTAAATCTGAACCGATTTCAACCAAATTCAATAGCGATCTTAACAGCCGCGAAATACTCTAAACTGCAAAATTTCAGAACGATCGGAGTGAAATTGCGACCTGTAGTCGACGAACAACTTTACATGGACAGACGGACGGACGGACATCGTTAAATTGACTCAGCTAGTGATTCTGAGTCGATCGGTATACTTTAAGGTGGGTCTAGCTGTGTTATTTTCAGGTGTTACAGACATCTGCCGTGAAACAAACTTATAATACCCTGTACCACAGTGTGGTGTAGGGTATAAATATTAGGATGTCTGGCTTGGCTGAACCGACTTTTTCAAAATTTACATTGTTTTAAAAAGGACGCAATGCGCCATTTTCTGTAAAAATTTTTGTAAATCTTTAAAAAAAAAATGTACGAAGTTTTTTTTAAAAAAAAAAAACCGATTTCATCCGTATCAACATGACTGGATGGGCAATAAAATTTCCTATATCGATAACTCCATTCTAAAACATGCTAAGTCGACTTAGCATGTTTTTCGGGAGATTGTATTGTTAATTGCTAAATATTCCAAATTATATGCAGTCAAAATTTGGTGTTTATCCGTCAACCCACTCAATAGTTATTCACAAAACAGTACAGGCCATTCGATTTGCTTTATAAGGGAATTCCACACAAATTTAAAAAGTGAATCAAACTTTGATCGCCTCTCCTGAAAAACTACCTTTTGCACTTAGCATAGTTAAGAATGGAGGTATCGATATGACAAACAAAAATATATTGAACTCGATTTCTTTTGCATGCACAGAGCCGAAAATACAATGATTTCTTTAACCATGTGTCTGGTTAAATTTTTCATGGTAAATGTTTGATTACGAAGACAAAAATAACCTTATATAAGTACATGAAAAATGGTTAAGTTAACATTATATATGGTTGGTTTTTTTGAAAGAGAGGCAGAAAAATGTGCGAGATAAACAACAATTCAATATCATTCGGCTCTGTTGTGGTCGACGTTTTTCAACTGCTTTGTGTTAGACGAAGTTGAGTATTAAGTTACACGAAGTTGAAACGAATGCGACTGTCGTCATCAGAGAATTTATCTCGCTCATTCAAAACACCACCAAATGCTAGCTTCGGTGCTTGATCGAGTGCGGGAGTTCAGTTGGTGTGGAATAGTCGATGGGACTAGTGCTGGTGTCGGAAGCTGTTGGTATAGAGGTAAGTAATAAAACATTTTGTAAAGAACTACATTCATAAGTATGTATGTACTATTCAATAAAATATATGTGTTAAAAACGTTATATGGTTTTGTGCCTGTGTAATTATAGTAAAGGCGAATGTAATATTAATATTATTTTTTGTGATTATGCCATTAAAATTGTGAAATTCCGTGGTTAAAAGTGAAAAAAAATATGTACACGCTGTCGCATTAACTGTGCATGAAAAAACAACCAACAACAATGTATGTACATAAGTATATGCAGCAGCAAGCAAACATACGGAGAGAAGTGATGTGTACGTGTGGGTATGTGTTCATCTTGTCTTTTCTTTTGCACACTTATGGCTGCTACGCCGTACATACATACGTTAGTTTTTTTTATTGTGCGATGTTGATACTGTTACATGTACATACAGACATATGTTGTTAGAAGTCGTAATACCTACATACATACATATAAACGATGTTTTTGTTTTTTTCTTTTCAGTTGTTTCTTTTTCTGTGGCTTGTGGCTGCTTGTGCTGGGAGTCCGGCCTTGAAACTGTTGGTAAGTTGTGCCAATACTGGAAACTGTTGATAAGCTGCACTAGTTGTAGTGTGCGAAGTAATTACAGGAAAAGTGGTATGCATGCATACATTTGTTTTTTTTTATACCCTCACTTTAGTAATACGAGGGTATACATATGTATATCATTTGAGATATGTCCGTCCGTCTGTCTGCTGGCTGGTGCGCACGATAACTCTCGAAAAGAGTAACCGATTCACTTCAAATTTGGTATGCGTAGTATTTTTTTCTATCTTCGGCTAAGTTCAAAGATGGGCCATATTGGTCCCTTTTTGTACCTCCCACAAAATGACCTAATCATACCGAAATTGAATAGCTCGCAACGTTAATATGCCAGTGTACACAAACGCTTATAGTTCGACACAGTGCAATGTATTTAAAGAACTTACTGTTTACCGAAAAATAGGTGCATTTGTTAAATCCCTACCCACGCAAATTGACAGATTAATAGTTTAATGTGATATATTACTCACAAAGTGAGGGTATACCTTGGTCGGTTTACCCGACTGAAACTTTCTTACTTGTTTTTAATATACAATTCAGTGCACTTCCTTGAAGTATCATCCATTGACTTGCCCAATCCTTGATTTTTATATCTATTCCGATTATGATTTTGGTGGGACATCGGCTTTCTATCAGATTGCCATTGTTATTAATCTCCTCTCTCCTTTAAGTTTGCCGTAAGATCGGACTAAGCTCTGTACCCCAAACTAAGTGCCTAACCGTCCTGGGCCCTTAATAATCGAAAGATGCAGGGAGTTTACGTGGACGGCACCTTTTGAGTGGGGACTGATCACATGTTGGTCAAGCACAGAAACGTAGGCACTTAACTTATAGTCACAGAGCAGATTTTTCTATCAGATCGGCCCATCGGTAAATGTTTATGCTCTTTGAACCACAGAATTTAGGTAAAAAGTCAAAAGATCTTCATAGAATTGCACCCTTTTTTTACATTTATACTTATATTTTTGAACCTTTTTGTTTTTTTTTTGTGTTCAGGTGTTTCTTATACATACATATATATTAACATTATTTTGTAAATAAAATAAAAAATAAAGTTGCGAAAAGTTAAATTTTTCTTGTTTTATTTAATATAAAATTAAAAATTATTGAAACAACTATGTTTCTGGTTACATGAAGTAACCACTATATAGTTAAATTAACAATAAAAAAGGTTTCAATAACAATCTTCATTGTTAATAATATTAACAATTTCATTGTTAAATTGAACATGCATTGTTTCAATAAATAACCTATGAAATGTTAATATTAACAATTTTCATGGTTAAAAAATTCAAAAATGCATTGTTAAAGTAACAATTATTATTATAATATTAAAAATTTTCATGGTTAAAAAATTCAACCATGGAATAGTTAAATTAAATATTATTATTGTTAAATACCAGTCAACAAGAAAATGTTCAAATTAACCTTATATAACGTAGACTCCAAATCATGTTTATTTATGGTTAAGTTAACCTTATATAAGGTTAATTTTTGGCTCAGTGTGGCCACCACGGGCACGCTTGCAGAAGTCCAGACGCTGAACCCAATTTTCGACGGTTTTCAAGCATAAATCGGCCGATACTGCTGCAATTTCACGTTCGATATTCGTACAAAGTTCATCACTCGTCGCTGGCTTGTTGGCATAGACCGTAGACTTGACGTAGCCCCACAGGAAATAGTCTAACGGCGTCAAATCGCACGACCGAGGCGGCCAATCGACTGGACCATTTCGTGAGATAACACGTTCTCCAAACTTGGTTTCCAATAAATTGATTGTGGCATTCGCTGTGTGGCTTGTGGCGCCGCCCTGTTGGAACCACATTTCCATATCATCCAATTGGGGCCAAAAATATTCGGTTATCATTGAACGGTAGCGATTCCCATTCACAGTAACGTGCCGGTCTTGATCATCACGGAAGAAGTACGGCCCAATGACGCCGCCGGCCCATAAACCGCACCAAACCGTAATTTTTTCGGGATGCAATGATGACTCATGGAGTACGTGTGGATTGCTGTCTGACCAATAATGCATATTTTGTTTATTGACGAAGCCATTCAGCCAGAAATGAGCCTCATCGCTGAAGATGTTTAAATTGGACGTAGCGCTCTAAACGTTGAGGCCACTGACTCCGAATTTCGGTAGTAAATTTTAATAATTTCGACTCGTTGTTCAGAAAGTTCAGGCGGGTAAACCGACTTACGAATACCCTCACCTTGAGTCCCAAAAAAAAATATTCGCAAATTTATTTATTTTGTTGTTTAATTAAATTATTATCAATTTTAATTGCATTTAATAATTTGTATGAGTATATGGTAAAAGTATGTACTAGTATTAAAGTTCAAAGCTGTTTACTTTTGGTACAAAAGGGTCCATTTGTGTGAGAGGTACCAAAAGCGGCGTCCCAATAACGGTCACTTTTCTCTAGGACTCTAGGTACTAAAAAGCAAAATTTCAAGTATTTGTATGCCCTGGTATTAAAGATAAAAGCTGTTAACTTTTGGTACAAAAAGGTCCATTTGTGTGAGAGGTACCAAAAAGGGGCGTGCCAATAACGGCCGATTTTCTGTGGACTCTAGGTACTATAAAAGCAAAATTTCAAGTATTTGTATGCACTGGTATTAAAATTATAAGCTGGTAACTTTTGTACAACATGGTCCATTTGTGTGGGAGGTACCAAAAGGAGCGTGGCAATAATGACCATTTTTCTCTGTATTTTAGGTACTATTAAACCATTACACTGTACAAAATTTCAAGAATTTGTATGCACTGGTATTAAAGTTATAATCTGGTAACTTTTGGTTCAAAATTGTCCATTTGTGAGGGAGGTACCAAAAGGGGGGTGGAAACTTCGTCCATTTTTCTCGAGGTCATAGTGACTAATAAACTAATACTACGTGTAGAATTTCAGAGGATTCAAATAAGTAGTATAGAAGTTATTAAATAATCAATATTTCACTAAATATTTAAGCTTTGTGGGGGAGGTACTGAAAGGAGTGTACCAATATGTCCCATCTTCGAACTTAGCCGGAGATAGAAGAAAATATTACCACAGTCAAATTTGAAGTCAATCGGTTACTCGTTTCGAGAGTTATCGTGCGCACCAGCCAGCAGACAGACAGAAAGACGGACGGACATAGCTCATTCGACTTAAAATTACCCAAAACGGATATCCGCCGAACATACTTAGGGTTTTAGGCCACTCCTTCGATGTGTTACACTTTTGGCTCGTAGCAAATGATATATACCCTCCTCTCTAAGGTGAGGGGATACAAATATGGCGACTTTTGTAGCGTCCCTGTTCAAAAACCCTGTACTTCTTATAGCTGCAAGTAACTTGGATTGAAAATGGGCAATATCGATTCGAAAGTTTCCTCTAAATTTGACTTTGCAACGCCACCGAAACCTCAAATTTCAACGAATTAGGATGACATAATGATGTTGTCCATGGAGGATGGTGTATATGATTCGGCATGCACGAACTTAATCCCTCTTTACTTGATTCAAATAGGCATTGTTTTCTTCGTTAGGATGGTGGCCTTTAAAAAAATGAAACAAAATATTTTTTTCTATTTTTTATGGTGGGCGACCCAGAAGGTGAGTTGGTAGTGAGCTCGGCTATGAGTTTGGGGGTCGTGGGTTCGATTCCCACTAGAGGCTCTGGCCTGTCGCAACAAAATTAACAATTAACAGCAACATGGTCTTTGTCACTCGGCTTCTCCCTGGACCGTAGAATTAGAATATAAATTTACTTCGTTCATATAAATAAATAAAAAAAAATTTCTTTATGACTTTTTTACGATTTAAAAAAAAACAGTTTTTTGAAAAAACATAATTTTTTTCTATTTATTTTAACGACAGTTACTATTTTTCTGTTCTACGTGAAAATAATGCTCACAGCATTTGTAGCCCTCATAATTTCCTTTAATTTATACCGGCATTATCGCGCTTATACTTCAAAAATATGGTCCTAAAACTACTATATTAGCCTTTATAAAGGCATCTTCCGAGAAAATAAAAAAAAATATTTTTTTTTCGTGTTTAAGATAGTAATTTGATAAACTAGTGTAATAAGGGCAAAAGGTATACATATTTAATAATACCTTAACTAAAAGTTGGGGCAGTAAAGGGCCTCGGATTATTGCCAGAATTTCTTATAGCTTTAAGTTGTTTAATTAAAAATGGGCTATACTTATATTGGCACTGGGTTTTTATATAGTTCCAAAAAATTATATCAAACCCATTTGCATTTTTAAGTGATATATTTCAACCGATTGGGATGACATTAGACAATTTCCTTTATAATTTACTGACAGCTCCCCATACACAAATCTTTCCATACTAGACTCAATGACGCCAGAGCAGTCATAAATTTCAACCGATAACGCTAAGACACTTTTCAACTTGCGTTCAATTTCTTACATGTGTGACTCAAAACTGGGTATGGGAACCATGACTCAGTGTTATATATATTAAAAGATGAAAACAACTTATTCTTTGCCCTAATTTTAGAAATTAGCTGATGCTCTGCTCTTCATATCCTTAGAATAAAATATTGCCTTTGCCCCTGCTATTGCTATGATTACTTTCTCCACACACACTTAGAGGCGAATCATATCGACATTTGGAACACATTTTTTTATCTCAACTTGCGTTGCTATTTTTATCCTTCAATCGTCCTTAGTGGCACCGAAGAGTCGCCGGATGTCTGCCAGTAAACTAGTAAATCCGTAAGTTACGAGCAATTTTCTCTGTTCCCAAACGTACTTCTATTTTTAGTTTCCTTTTTCGTTGACTTCAAATGGAACGAAGTTAAGGAAAAGGAATAGGAATAGTGGTGGACTGAAGGCAGGAGAGAGAAAGACGATGAATATATACTTACGTTATAACTACAATCTTAAAAGTTAATCTGAAGTGTTGCTGTTGTTGATAATGAAATTTACATAAAAAGGAGGTAAATTGAATTCACTTGGACAACAATCTCCACCGTTAAGTGATTCCATTTGTCAGTAAATAATGTCAGTTTTGCGATTTGAAATAATGAAAGAACTTTTTTGGGAAAGGACAGCGATAAAATAATACGATTATGATAGCTAATAAATAATTATTTCATGAGCAGATAGGGAAATGTAATATGTTTTGTTTTGATACAACTTTTAATAAGTTTATTATTTATTTGCATACAAATTACGCTTTTATGTAAATATCGGTTGGTGCTCTTTTAGCTTAATTTCTCTTTGAAAGTCGTGACAGCGAATAGTTTGAAAGTTTTGAATTCATAGCAATAAATATTTTAAAATCAAAGCAAACAAGGCGAGATAAGTGTTCAAGAGAAAATAATAATAATTTTAAAAGTACTTAAATAAATTGAATGTTATTTTTTGGCAAATACGTCTATTGCAAAAAGGAAAGAAAATTCGTTTTCAATCGTAAGGCATTTTATGCCAAAGGTAGATAGATATATGTATGTCGAAAGAAGCGATATATATCTGACTTAAGTATTACATCACCACCAGAGAAATATAATCTCGAAACTATTAATACGAACGTATAAAAAATTAGAAAAGTATCTAGAAGTTATAAGAGATTAAATATTCGACTAAATATTTATATTTATTATATTTTATACCCTCTTTCTCTGAACATCAGCGTTTTTTTCTTAACGTTCGATTCTAGAAAGTTGGATGCGGTGTATTTTGTTTCATACAGTAGAGAAGATGTTGTTCGGTTATTTTTGATTGAACAGTTTTTGAGAAGTGGTATAAAAAGAAGGTTGTGTTTTTACAGTGCGCATGATTATGCTAAAATAAAATTGTGATAAAGATGTACGTAGTACGTAAATACAAAAATGTAATTTTATTTAAAAATATTTTACATTTATTCATAGTAACAACTACAAAGGAAAATTCAAGGATGGCGTACAAAATAGCGGCGATTGTTCAATATTTTATGTGTGTGCCATTCTGTCGTCGAAGTCGCCGTCTAAGTTTGTTTGTTTTGTTTATTTTGCCTGTTACACTATGCAACAAAAATTTTGTCCAAGGGATGTGGATAACAGTTTCTGGTGCAATTAGGTGTCACAAACACGAAAAAAATATTAAAAAATTTTTTTTATGGTTATATTTTTTTTTAATTCCATATTTCATGGAAAGTACATTCAGTATTTGGGCCTTAATTTTTATACCCTACACCACACTGTGGTACAGGGTATTATAAGTTTGTTTCACGGCAGATGTTTGTAACACCTGAAAATAACACAGCTAGACCCACCCTAAAGTATACCGATCGACTCAGAATCACTAGCTGAGTCGATTTAACGATGTCCGTCCGTCCGTCCGTCTGTCCATGTAAAGTTGTTCGTCGACTACAGGTCGCAATTTCACTCCGATCGTTCTGAAATTTTGCAGTTAAAGTATTTCGCAGCTGTTAAGATCGCTATTGAATTTGATTGAAATCGGTTCAGATTTAGATATAGCTCCCATATACATATATCTTTCGTCCGATTTGGCCCTTTAGTCCTATAGAAGCTGTATTTTACATCCAATCGTTTTGAAATTTAGAATGGTAGAGTTTCTTTATCCATGAACCAACATTGCCGAATTTGAAAAAAATCGGTTAAGATTTAGCTATAGCTCCCATATATATGTTTCGTCCGATTTGGCCCTTTAGTCCTATAGAAGCAGTATTTTACTTCCAATCATTTTGAAATTTAGAATGGTAGAGTTTCTTGATCCATGAACCAACACTACCGAATTTGAAGAATATCGGTTAAGATTTAACTATAGCTCCCATATATATGTTTCGTCCGATTTGGCCCTTTAGTCCTATAAAAGCTGTTTTTTACATCCAATCGTTTTGAAATTTAGAATGGTAGAGTTTCTTGATCCATGAACCAACATTGCCTAATTTGAAGAAAATCGGTTAAGATTTAGCTATAGCTCCCATATATATGTTTCGTCCGATTTGGCCCTTTAGTCCTATAAAAGCTGTTTTTTACATCCAATCGTTTTGAAATTTAGAATGGTAGAGTTTCTTGATCCATGAACCAACATTGCCTAATTTGAAGAAAATCGGTTAAGATTTAGCTATAGCTCCCATATATATGTTTCTTCCGATTTTGCTCTTTAGTCCTTTAGAAGCTGTATTTTACATCCAATCATTTTGAAATTTAGAATGGTAGAGTTTCTTGATCCATGAACCAACACTACCGAATTTGAAGAAAATCGGTTAAGATTTAGCTATAGCTCCCATATATATGTTTCGTCCGTTTTTATACCCTACACCCTACAGCACACTGTGGTACAGGGTATTCTTTAAGTATAAAATGTCCCAAAAGTAAATTTATGTAAACAATTTATACATGAATTACAAAATTTATATATCAGAGTTATTCAATATTACGAGAGTGGTGTAGGGTATTATATAGTCGGCCCTGCCCGACTTTAGCCTTTCCTTACTGGTTTTATACTTAAATTTACGCCAAGATATGCTTATTTAAGCCCTCATAATAATTTCTTTTGTTACGTACTGTACTTGATTCTATGATACGCATCCTCATCCTTAGCATGGTCAAAAGTAAAATAGCGGATGACAGGATAAAATTCAAACAACACGCGTATGTCAAAGGAAGATCATTGGAAACAGCTCTGCATGAGGTAGGTAGTGCACCACATAGAAGAGTCCTTCAGTAAAGAAATGTATACACTTGCTGTTTGCATAAACATTGAGGTCGCATTTAACAATGTACAGACCGATACACCTATTCAGTCCTTAGACGAGTTTCAGGTTGACCGGACGCTGAAAAACTGGATCAACAATATGCTAAGGAATAGGTGGATTATTTGTGGGTCATATGACGTAAAAATTAGAGACAAGGTAAATCGTGGTATACCTCAGGGGGGCATTTATCTCCTAAAAGCCCTCACCAATGAAGGACTTCAACCAGTCTGCAGACGACGTTGTAATACTTTCATCCAAATCTATTATGCAGAAGAGCTGAAGAGGCACTTAACATAGCATATAACTGGGCACAACCAAGGGGATTAAATGTTAACCCAGACAAAACAGAAATATGTCTACTTACAAGGAAAACGAAGATCCCCGTCCTCGATTCCTGAATATGATAAGTGCTACAACTAAAAAGGTAAAATACTTGGGAGTAATCTTGGATCAGAAACTGTACTGAAAAGATCATCTTGAAGAAAGAGTTACAAAGGCCCACAGATGTTGGTCGTTGTGCAGAAGAGCTATATGTTCAAAATGGGTACTACGTCCAAATATGACTCACTGGCTTTACATGAACGTGATTAGACCAATAATCACCTATGCCTGTGTAGTGTGGTGGACATCAATGGACAAGAAGTGCAACGTAATACCTTTGCAAAAAATTCAACGTATGTGCTGTCTAGGCATAAGCGGGGCATTTAGAACTGCACCAACAAAAGCGTTGGAGACTATTCTGCACATCCAACCAATAGACATCCGTATAAAGTATGAGGCAGCCCTCACAGCAAGACGTCTACAAGTGATGGGTGAATGGATAAATCGAGACCACAAGTCGTACCATCAGAAGATTTTAGAATCTCTAGTTGGTCACATTCAAACGCCAGAAATCTCCGACCGCATTCCTGAAGAGCGGCTTACAGCTATATATGATACGTTTGTGCCAGACAGACGCTCATGGGAAAATGGAACTTTGGCCCATGTGTCAGTGGGAACCAGCAGCTACACGGATGGGTCCACGCGAGGAGGAAGGACGGGTCTGGGACATTTTATTGATGAACCAGAAGTCGAACTCCACTTCCGCCTCCCTTACCATAACACGGTATTTCAAGCAGAAGTTCGAGCAATCACGGAGTGTGTGAACTGGCTCAGTAACACGACAAAGTCTAAATATGCCAACATCTCCACAAATCCAGAACTGTGTTGGACTGTAAAAGAACGACAAATGATTACTCAGTCCATGGTCAATTGCGTATTTGCTGGGTACCAGGACACAACGGAGTGATTGGAAATGAACGGGCAAACAGCTTGGCTTCAAAGGGCAGAGAACTTCGCGTAATAAACTTGGAAAATTGGAAACCTTTCGAACCCCCAAAAAATTAGTTGAAGCACTGGGGAGTGATGGCTCACACAACTATGTGGAATAGCGCAACAGTAGGAGATACTGTGGGGTGACCCAAATGAAAAGAAAACAAGAAGTCTTCTGAAACTAAACGAGATCGATATTAGTAAGATGATGAGTGTTCTAACGGGACACTCAAGCTTACAAGCACATGTTCATCGCATAGGACTAGCAGGAAACGACGAATGCAGGGCATGCAGGGAAAACATCGGAACGATGGAACATTTTCTGTGTCACTGCCCGGCTTTCACACATGCAAGATCCCAACATTTCGGGTCTGACATATTACCAGACTTGACTCATCTCAGAGGATACGACTGGAATATACTGAGAAAATTCGTGTCTAGTACCGATTTTCTGTAACTCGTGAGGTATAAAAAGATCATAAATAAGGAGCGCACAACAGGCCGAACCACTGGCTTAAGAGTATGTCCATGGACATGAGACATTTACCATTTGCTCTAAAAATGCAAAATGCAAAATTTTAGAGATATTTAGATTTTTGTTGAATTCCGGACGACATGTTCCGGACAGCACGAAATTCATATAGAAAAGGGGTTATTAAAATATGTATTTTAATGCCAATATTTATAAATTTTTTTTACGTACAAAGACCGACTAGGTCTAAATCAATCATTTCATGCCAAGATTGTTATACTTTTTTTATCTACATAATGCTAAAAAAATACTCAAGGGGTTGCAGAATTGTAAGGCATTTTTTGAGTAGCCCAGGGAAATGTCATTTAGAAGCATGGACGAACGTGGTCCATTTTCACTAAAAACGATTTAATATCATATATAATAAATGCGCATATATTTTAGCAAAATCGGTTGAAAAATGTGTTCTCTAGAGCGTCAAGAAGTCTAATGGGAAGGTACCTTTATACATATGTGAGATATATCAAAAAGTAGACCGATATACCCCATTTCCCTAGGCGAACATTGTCTATGTATAAATTTTCGTAAAGATTAGTTGATATTTGCGACCTGAATTTGATCACAATATATATGGACAGACGGACAGACAGGTCTATCTCCTCTCTTTTTGGGTGCTACAAACAAATGCACAAAGTCATAATAACCTGTATCAGTGTGGTGTGGGTTATAATAATATGAAATATGTATGGACATAGCAAAATACAAAATAATAAAAAATGCATTCAAGAATATACACCAAAAAAAGTTCAGACTTACTCCACTTTCGTTTAGAGATTAATCAAAGCCAATTTCAGAACAACACAAATTTTTTGATCCGTGCAATCATCATGCGGCCCTTATAGGTTTTATTTGCAGCGCTTATTTTGTCTAATACAATTCTCTTTTGCCGGAACTGAAATTTCGTTTGTTGTAACAGAAAATTATATCGCGTAAGCGAAATTTCAGTCGTCGTAAACGAGAATTGTAGTTGTCTAATATTTCGTTTCGCAGAAACGAATTTTTTCTTTGCGTGTACAGTCCAGTGGAAAATGGGCGTTATTTCCACGCCTCTTTTGGTACCTCCCATACAAATGCACCATTGCACAAAAAGTTAATGGGGTCTAACTTTGATTCCAGTCAATACAAATACTTAAATTTTTGTGAAGTGTATTGCTCAAACATTTTTTATAGTCTACTAGCTGGACCCGGTCCACTTCGTTGCCCCAGACTTCAGATTTCCGATTCCGTCAATTTTTTAAATAATTACGTAGACTGCCATCAAATGCATATTTACAAAATTAAAACACTCTCGCTAACAAATTGTTCAAGGTATTTCAATTTCAGAAATTTGCTTATAAGGGTGGGGCCACGCCCATTGGTCCGATCCCAACTCTTTTGGACCATTCACGTAGACTATCACCAGATCGATATGCAAAAAATTACAGCACTCTCGATAAAAAATTGTGCAAGATATGACTCTCAATTTCAAAATTTGTCTTATACTCGCATAGGCGGCGCAACGTCCATTGGTCTGATCCCGCCTATTTTTGGTCGAATCACGTAGACTGTCATCAGATACATATACCCAAAACTGCAGCGCTCACTTAAACAAATTTTGCAAGATATCTCAATTAAAAAATTAGGCTCCTATGGGCGGTGCTGCCCTTTTTTGTGTAATAACGTAGACTGCGTGAGATGCACAAAATCACAGCACTCTCGCTAACAAATTGTGCATGATATCTCAATTTCAAAATTTGGTTTATATGGGCGGGGCCGGCCCATTGATCCGATCCCGCCATTTTTTAGAACATTCACGTAGGCTATCATCAGATACATATGCACAAAATTACAGAACTATCGCTAAACAATTGTGCAAGACATCTCAATTTCAAAATTTAGTTTATATGGGCAGGGCCACGACCATTGATCCGATCCCGACCCTTTTTCGCTAAAAATTGTGCAAGGCGGGACCACGTCCATTGGTCTGATCCCGCCAATTTTTAGGCGAATCGTAGACTGTCATCAGATACATATGTCCAAAACTGCAGCACTCTCGATAATAAATTGTGCAAGATATTTCAATTTCAAAATTAGGCTTATATGGACGTGGCCACGCCCATTGGTTCGATGCTGCTCATGTTTGGACTAATCACGTAGACTACCACCAGATGTATATACACGAAATTACAGCACTCTCGGTAAAAAATTGTGCAATATATCTCAATTTCAAAATTTGGCTTATATGGGGGGTGGCCACGCCCATTGTTCTGATCCCGCCCATTTTTGGACCAATCACGTAGACTGCCACCATATACATATACACAAAATTCCAGCACTCTCGCTATCAAATTGTGCAAAATATCTCAATTTCAAAATTTGGCTTATATGGGCGGGGCCACGCCTATTGGTCCGAACCCGTCCATTTTTGGACCAATCATGTAGGTCGCCAACGGATATATATATACAAAATTCCAGGTCTCTCGGTAACAAATTGTGCAAGATATCACATTTTTAAAAATTTGGCTTATATGGGCGGTGCCACGCCCATTGGTCCGATCCCGCCCATTTTTGGAAAAATCACGTGGACTGCTACCAGATACATATACACAACATTGCAGCACTCTCGCTAGCAAATTGTGCAAGATATCGAAATTTCAAAATTTGGTCTATGTGGGCGGGGCCACGCCCATTGAGACGATCCCGCCCTTTTTTGGACCAATCACGTAGACTGTCACCAGATACATATACACAAACTTGCAGAAGTCACGCTAATGAATTGTGGAAAATATTTCAATTTCAAAATTTGGCTTATATGGGCGGGGCCACGTCCATTGTTCTGATTCCGCCCATTTTTTGAAAATTCACATAATCTGACAATAAATGCGTACACACAAAATGTCAGCACTCTAGTTAAAAATGTTTCTCAATACCAAAATTTGACCCATATGAACGGGTCCACGCCCACTTGATATATCGAAAATTCAAGTACCCTATTTTCACCACGCCCCACACATGTACATTCTGTGAACATTTCAAGAAGATCGGTCCAGCCGTTTAGACGTCTATACGGAACAAACAAACAAACAAACAAACTAACAAACAAACCCACAAACAGACACTCTCTTTTATACAAGGTGGCGCAAAACTAATCCTCCTTTCAGAAAATGCTATAAATTTTGCGATTGGCCCCTAATGTCAGTTATGTTTTGACGTTTGTGTAGCAAACACATGCGAAATACACGTTAATAAACAACGTTACGCTACACTGCTCCAGAACGCGGAATATTGCTGACTATTTATTTGACCAATAATCGGTCGGTGACTTTGGCACAGATTTCCTGGCCGTCCAACGCCTACTGGTGAAACACTGCGACGTTTAGCCGCTCGCCTCGAAGAGACTGGCAAAACACGAGATGCTGCCAGGCGTGGCAGACCCCGGAGTAGCCGTTCTGCAGAGAATATTGCTGCTGTAGCCGAGGATGTCATGGAAGCGCCGTCGACATCGACCAGACGACGTGCCACGCAAATAGGTATCAGTCGACGGTCTCTACAGCGAATTTTGGTACAAGATTTGAAGATGTTTCCGTACAAAGTCCAGACGGTGCATCAGCTGTTAGCTACTGACCGCCAATCGCGTCTAACATAACATCGAAAGGTAACTTTTGCGCCACCTGTTATATATAGATTGAAAATATTAGCATTATTGTCACGCCACTTTTTGTACCTCCCAAACAAAATGACCAGAATAAAAAATTTGAAAAATTAGTTTTTCAGTTTTCCTTACTTTTGCATTATAGGTCATAATTTACACATTTATCCATAGATTTTTTTTCAAAAAAAAGCATTGTCTTCTTCTCTAGGATGCTATTTTCAAAAAAATGGCATGGGAGGTAGGGGTGGTTATGCGATGCGACGAAGTTTCTTTTATGACAAACTCCACAACAATTACAATAACAACGATAGCTCAGTGGGGGAACGATGTGTGCGTGTTCACGTATGTATTGACCGATGTTGGCGATGCAAAGGGCGAAATAGAAAATAAAACGCAAGAGTTTAGTATTTTCGGTTATGATAAAGGCGAGCTTTATTTTGTATATATGATAACGTCTATTACCATGTATAGGTGGCTACAAGGCCGTGCGAATAGTTCGAAAGTAAAAGCTACAAGAAGTATCCACTAGTAAAGACAAAGACAAGTAGATGTGGGCTGTGGAGTCGGAGTCTTGGAGTCGGGGCAATTTGCCAGGAATCGGAGTCGAAAAATTATGGTCGACTCTGACTCCGAGATGGATTGTGCAAAATGTACCATTTATGCGATAGAATTTTTGTGAAAAAACAAAGTTATAACCCCCTGTACCATAGTGTGGTTTAGAGTACAACTAACTAACTAACAATCAAACTGGATGCCTGAAGCGAACATAATTTCCAAAAATTGCGCTATAGGGGTATTATAACAGAGGCAGTGATTGTTGAAAATTTTATCACGATTCCATTTTGAAGAATTGTCATATTAGTTGCAAGTCAAGCGCCGATAAATAAATAATACTATTTTATTTAATTACTGGTATTTAATACCCACTTTTTTGTGGTTTTTAACAAAACTGTATCTTATTTTCAATAAAATGAATTCACGTCTTAGTAGAAATATAGTTTCAGAAATTTATGTTATTTAACTGCCGGAGTCGGAGTTGAACCATTTTAAAATCCGACTCCGGAAGTCGGAGTCGAGTATTTTTGGCTCGACTCCGCAGCCCTGGCAAAAACAACGAATAGTAGGGATGTGTGCGATAGTATCGCCGAACAAAGACTACAATCGACTACTTTACTCAGAGAGTGCTCGCCAACGACTGGTGAACGCCGAGGTTCGTTAGAGGTGTCAGACTCCTTAGAAGGTGCGAGGAAAGAGAGAGACCAGAGGATAATGCAAGGCAGCACACAACAACCACCGCCCAGTGGCATCCCCACTCTTAACACATTCGTACTAAGCGAATAAAGTCTCCAAAGAGGGTTGTAGAGGAGATTCCAGTTATGTCAATACATGACCGGTATTGATCAGGCTCGGGAAGTTAAGACAATGCTGCGTACGTGAACACATATATATACCATATTCACAAAGTGATGGCGGTTTACTCAACTGAAATTTTCTTACTTATTTCCTATAATATTCGACTAAACCCACGAATATGGTAATTAATAATGGACTCAATTTATATATGATCAATGTACCCGTACAACCCCAGTGAACCATTCAACACATTTCAATAATCGCTGCTTTTTAACTATCTAATGAAATATGAATAAATATTAACAAAATTTATTTAAGTCGGTTATGGCGACGACATTAACATGTGCTCCACTGACTGACTTATATATGTGACAAAACAATCTCTGAGGTCGTCCCTTGGGTATAATTTTCCTTTTGAGTCCTAAGGTCAAAATAAAAAATAAAAAAAAATTTTAAGAATAGCTCTTTTTCCTCGGCTTTGTAGTCATAACGTTTAATTTGTATCCATGACCGTCCCCATCTCACACTACTCTGCAGATCTGCCACTGTAGACGGGCACTGCTGTCCCAACGAAATAAATATGTATTCACATTTAAGCGAAAACAACAGCGCAGTTTATGTAAAGAATACATGGCAATTATTCGCTGCAGGCAGTCAGCCTGGACTGTCCTTTCCCTCGTCTATGGCTTACCGTCAGTAGCATCGCTTCCAGCAACTCATGACAATCGAGATTGAGAAGAAAAGTCGTTAAAAATGTTATTGCTTCGCCATCAGACCAAATATTTGCTCGTAGCGTTTCATGTAAGGATGTTGCCCATTGTCTGGCATGCGGGAGCTGCGGGAAATGACTGAAATGGCTGATGGTGTCCCTTGCAATTTGTTGCAAACCGACAATGTCATCCATGGCATCAACATGCAGCAGACACAACTTTTGTGCCACCAACCACCAACAGAAATGGTGGTTTATCATTTTCTTGTTTCTTGTTGAGGGTTAAATATTGAAGCACAGTTCTATTGTTTCGACATGACAAAGTTCTTTTATTTCCATGTAATTGATTGTTTAGCTAAATATGTCTGCAAACTTTCTCAAAGTATGTTAATTCTTATACAAAGGCTATTTACAGATAATTGGAAATTGCAGGAAATTATAAGCTGAGAAAGTGATTTTTCTACAAGAACTCAAAAAGAATATTTTTTGCTGTAATTTCTGGGAAAATATGTACACGGAAAAAAATGTTAAAAATATGTTTGGATGCAATCATATATATGTTTGGGACGGGCACAATCATATATATGTTTGTGGGTAAACATATTATGTTTGCATATAATCATAATATGTTCGGCACAAAATTCTAGCATATTAAAAAACGATATGATTGTGTCCTAACATATTTTTGGCAAAATAATATATTAGAACATATTTTTGAAAGTTTTAGAGAGTATTACTCTCTGAGAGCCCAATTATATGACTAATAATTTTGTGCAAAGAAGGGTAATATGTATAATATGTATATGGTAACCGTGTGTATGAGGAGGAATGGCTCCGACACCAAAGGGTATTATTATTATTTGATGATGCTTACTCGCCCGGTCAAGTTTAAGGTCGGGTTTTTATTGAATATGTGTGGTGAATGTCGAATTCCAAGAAATTAGTTGTAGTTTTAACACGTACAATAAACTCAAAATAAAAGAAAGAATATGATATCAAAGATGTATTGAGGTTATTCATTAAAAAACATAATTATTTTGGTGCAAAATTAATTTTTTTTAAAAAGAAATGTATGTTACTTCAAAACATTTTATTTACAAAACGTTCTATAACACTGACGCCGTTTTATTGCCCCACATAAATTATTTTGCCAACATACATATGTTTGTACGTATGTATGCTTTTCATGTTCTTTGAACAAACACACTCCCGCACTAACAAATTGTTTTCATCTGAAATGACCCCGGGTACAGTAGTGAAGAGTGCACTGTACTATTGAAGTTTTGCCTTGCTCTGCACATTGCACAAATTCTTTTAAAGAGACACAACTCAAAATTTAGTAATTTTCAGAAAACTCAAAAACTATTCTGCAGCTCATGAACTACTTTTCAGAAGCAAAGTGTGTATTACTGTTTGTTGTTATTGTATTTCTGTATTTGACTTAGTGAGTGACGATTTATATTAGGTTACTTGTTGCTGTGAACCGTTATAGTTTCACGAAGGAGCGAGAAGAGTAGAAGAGATACAATCATATATATGATTACATACAATCGTATATATGATTACATACAATCATATACATGATTACATACAATCATATATATGATTACATACAATCATATAAATGTTTGCATACAATCATATATATGATTAAATACAATCATATATATGATTAAATACAATCATATATATGATTACATATAATCATATAAATGATTACATACAATCATATATATGATTACATGCAATCATATAAATGTTTGCATACAATCATATATATGATTACATACAATCATATAAATGTTTGGTAACATTACCGCTACCCCAAACATAATATGTTTGGGAGCTGCTCCAAACATATATATGTTGCCTGCAAAATATGTTTGGGACAATATGTTACAGAGGCCGTTTTTTTCCTCCGTGTAGTTTCAAAAAACTAAAGGGGATTTTTTTAGAGTATGTCCAAGCAAATTTTAATTTGTTATAACTTTTAAGTGTAGCTTTCTAAAACTTATTATATTTAGAATAAAAAATCTACTCACCATAACTTTGAAATATTGATTCACACTGCGTCAACCTGTAAGAAATTGAAGAAAGAGAGTACAGTAAGAAAATTTTTTCAAAAAAGCAAGTAAAGAAAGCCTTTAGTCGGGTGAAGCCGACTACTTGATACCTTACACCACACAGGTAGAGCAGAATAAAGTGATACACAGTCAATTTTTAACTATGTTGGCAGATAACTAAAGAAATGAACTAAGACCAGTAAGGAAAGACAGAAAGTCGGGCGGGGCCGACTATATAATACCCTACACCTACCTACCAATGCGAAAATGGGCATTGCGATAAGAATTTGGCAGTGTTCATACATGTAATAAGCAAACTCTCTCTCTGCCGATTTGCGGACTGATCGGATATAAAACACGGTTTCTACAGCGCTTACATGTCAAATCGGGTGTAACATATATATTGGGACTATGTTTAAATCTGAACCGATTTTCCCCGAATTTGGCGGTGTTCATACATGTAATAAGAGAACTCTCTCTCTGTTGAATTTCGTACTGATCGGATATAAAATACGATTTCTATAGCGCTTAAATGTTAAATCGGGTGAAACATATATATAAGGGATATATCTGAATCTGAACCGATTTTCCGCGAATTTGGCAGTGTTTATTCATGTAATAAGAGAACTTTCTCTGCCGAATTTAGTACAGGTCGCATGTAAAATACGATTTCTACTGCGCTTACATGTCAAATCGGGTGAAACATATATATGGGGACTATATCTAAATCTGAACGGATTTTCCCCGAATTTGGCAGTGTTTATTCATGTAATAAGAAAACTCTCTCTGCCAAATTTCGTACTGATCTGATTTAAAATACAGTTCCTACAGCGCTTACATGCCAAATCGGGTGAAACATATATATGGGGGCTATATCTAAATCTGATCGGATTTTCTCCGAATTTGGTAGTGTTCATTCACGTAATAATAAAACTCTCTCTGCCGAATTTCATAAAGATCGGATGTAAAATGTGGTTTCTACGGCGCTTGCATGCCAAATCGGGTGAAACATATATATGGGGACTATATCCAAATCTGAACCGATTTTAACCAATTTCAATAGGGATCGTCCTTGGGCCAAAAAAGAGCACTATGCTAAATTTCATCACAATCGGACCATAAATACGACCTGCACTTTGATTACAGGAATACATGGACAGACGGACAGACAGACAGACGGACAGACAGACGGACATGGCTAAATCGACTCAGAGATTGATTCTGAGTCGATCGGTATAATAAACAACGGGTCTATCTCTTCTCCTTTTAGGTGTTACAAACAAATGCACAAAGTCATAATACCCTGTACCACAGTGTGGTGTAGGGTATAAATATGTTAATCTGTGCAAAATTTCGAACGAACGGTAGAAACGCAAATCGCCACGGAACGGTATACGTGGGGACTGTATGTAAATTTGTACCGATTTTCGTAAATGTTTTTCGATAAGGATTGATTGGTTGGAAAACCCGGAGGAAATCTGGATGTTTTCTTACTTAGATACGTAAACAATTAGGCAGAAACCATTATTTAATTCAATCAGACTCGGTTTTTACAAGAAATTTTTCACGACAATGGCCCACTTATTTCCCGGACCCAATAGATTTTTTGATATGGTTCATTGTGGATGTCAAAATATCAACTTAAAATTATGAGATATTCAATGCCCTAAAAATTGCTCGTCACCAAGAATGGTACCAAATACCATAAGGTAACATTCATGCTGCATGTGACAGACAGACGGACATATCTACTCGTTGTTATACTCCACGCTGAGAATTCACTATGGTGGCTTTTCTTGACATAGACGTGGATTTTAATAAATAAATATAATAAAATTCACTCAGATGCCAAATTTCGTACTGATCTGATTTAAAATACAGTTCGTTAAAAAAATCAAATTCGTTAGTTAAAAAAATCAGATGCGGCGGGCCAAAGGTGTAACACATCGAGGAGTTTTTGGCAGAAATCCGTTTTGGGCCATTTGAAGTCATTTTAACAATGCAAGCCAGGCTGTCCGTCTGTCTGGTTGGTGCACACGATAACTTTCAACAGGATTAACCGATTTTTTCTATCTCAGACTAAGGTCAAAGATGGATTATGTTATTCCACTACTTCGAGTACCTCCCCCACAAAGGACATTTTAGTGAATATTGATTATCTCATAACTTCTATACTACTACTCAGAATCTTTGACAATATTTCTTTCTTGGGCGCTATCATCTTGAGACAAATGGGCGACGTTGCCACGCCCCTTTTGGTACATAACATAAAAATAGACCATTTTGCACAAAAAGTTAACGACTTATATCTTTGATTCAAGTCCATATAAATATACTTGAAATTTTGTGAAGTATAATGCATTTAAAGTACCTACAGTCCTGTAAAAAATCCGCGTTATTGCCACGCCGCTTTTGGTACCTCTCATACAAATAGACCATTTTTCACGAAAAGTTAAGTGCAGTCCCGTGCAAAATTGCCAAACTAAAAAAATATGACAAAATGTGATTTAATTTCCCTATACTTCAAATATGGGTCCTACATTTATTCATAAACTTTTTGCTTTCAAAAAAGTGGAACAAATATTTTTTCTCTATTTTATGGTTTTTCTCGTGATGTTTTCGGCATTTCTATCCCTCATAATTTGCTTTAATTTTAATTATACCCCGACATTATCGAGCTTTTACTTCACAAAATATGCTCCAAATACTAAAGGTAACTTCCATTACAGTTGGAATTTTAGAAACAAATGTTTTAAAACAAGTAAGAAAGTTCAGTCGGGTAAACCGACTTATGAAACCCCTCACCTTGAGTCCTAAAAAAATATTCATATATGCATGTTTTTTGTTTTAATTAAATTATTATCAATTTCAATTGCATTTAATAACTTTAAAGTATGTACTGGTATTAAAGATACTTTTGGTAAAAAATAGTCCATTTGTGTGGGAGGTACCTTTTCTCTGGACTCTAGATACTATAAAAGCATTACACTGTACAAAATTTCAAGTATTTATATGCACTGGTAGTAAATTTATAAGCTGTTAACTTTTGGTATAAAATGGTCCATTTGTGTGGGAGGTACCAAAAGGAGCGTGCCAATAACTGCCAGTTTTCTCTAGACTCTATTTTTCGATGAACCGTAGATACTTTAAATACATTGCACTGTGCCGAATTATAAGCTTTATTTGTAATTTGCATACATTAGAAGCGCACGGATCTGGATACCATATGTCCAAATGGGTTTTATAACTGTTTTGCATAAAAAACGTTATACTCTATATCTTGGACAGATATTTGGCTGATGAGCTACTGAATTAGATTAGTTTTAAGTTTTATTTGAGTAAATGACGAGCGCAGTTTCTTCCGCAAAGGTGTGTAATTCTGGTTGTGGGCATGTATGCCGAAAAAAATGTACAATATTAGGCCCAGAAGACTTCCCTGTCGGACATCCGCATTTATATTCTTGAAGCTAGAATAAATGCAATGGGATTTTACTTCGAAAGATTGGTTTGTTAAATAACACTTGAACAATTTATGAGTGTTGGTTTGGTAATAGTTCACATATTTTATACAGAAGTCCTTCGTGCCAGACTTTGTCTAACATTATTCTTTATTTTCAAACGCTCTCTTGATACAGTTAACAATTTGGTGCACCTGTTCTATAGTATTATGGCATTTGCGAAAACCATATTAATGGTCTGGAACAGTGTTTAGATTATATTAAGTGCACACCTCTTCTTTATAATTCATTACTTAGAAAGACTCAAACATTTTTGATAGTATTGACAGTAGGCTAGGACGATATGATGTAACTTGGGTAGGATCTTTGCCTGGTTTCGGAATCATCACGATTTCCGACCTCTTCCAAGATGAAGGGAAGTAACCTATACATAGAATAGCATTTGACAAAGGTGTTTTCAAGGCTGAAAATGGAAGCTCTGTTTCGATTTCATTAATTTAAGGTCATTGACAGATTTCTCAAAATGTTGTAATCTAAGTTTAATTGGGTGAAGAATTATCTCATCTATAACAGGTGGATAGACTGCAGATGTTACATTGTTAGGTATTAAAACGGCTTCAAGGTAATTTGCGAAAGCAATTACGTTCTCTTTCGGTGCTTTTTGCCCAGTTCCCATTTTCAAGGCAAATTTGGTTATGGTTATGGCCTTTAGTAGCTGCATTCGATTAACGTATTTTTATACCTATGTTATAGGATGGGGGGGGGGGGTATATTTATTTTGTCACTCCGTTTGTAACGCCTCTAAATATTGAACTGAGAGCCCATAAAGTAAATGTGTTCTTAATCGTTGCAAAATTATAAGATGATTAAGACATGTCCGTCTGTCCATCCGTCCGTGGATTTGTTCTTCCGTCTGTTGTAATCACGCTACAGTCTACAATAATTAAGCTAGATGAGTGACAGGTAAACTGGGTTTGAAATGGACAGTATCGGTTTTTTTTATATAGCCCCAATATAAAGCATCTCCCCGATTTGACTTCTTACCGCCATAGAGACCACGAATGTCAACAGATCGGCCTGAAATTGGTAGCTGGGGTTTATTTGGAATTCTTCACACGAACAATGGTAGTCACATGACAATGTTTTAATATATCCCTCATACAAAGGCCCCCTAGATTTGATTCGTAACGCCACAAAAACCTAAAATTTCAACGAATTGAGCTGAAATTCGGTATAATGAGATTATTAGTACCCGTAACCATTCACATGCGATCCATAGTGGAGGGTATATACGATTCGACATGGCCGAACTTAACCTGTCTTCACTTGTTTTTTTTCGGTACCGCCCTCGTATAGTAAATACTAGACCGGGTCACCAAAAAAGTTATCAAATGCGATGCGGTATATTAAAATACCTTGAGACAATTGCAAAACATTTTTTAAATGTTTTTCGAGCCCGCGGAATCGGCCCGAAATTGTTTATTTACCTTAACTCCTACATCAATGTGGTCGACGAGTATTACATTGACTCATAAATGTCGCCGATGTGCAATGCCATTTTCTAATGAAGACTTAACTTTTTTGTTTTCGAATAAAAGTGCGTATAACCAAAGCAATATGTTCATGGTTCTCAAAGTCCTATAGAAAAATATTTTTAAATTTTAGGGGTAGAAACTGCAGTAAGCGATGTCTTCATAAGAAACCAGTAAGGAAAGACAGAAAGTCGGGCGGGGCCGACTATATAATACCCTACACCTCCCTAACAATACGAAAATGGGCATTGTGATAAAAATTTGGCAGTTCATACATGTAATAAGAAAACTCTCTCTCATACTGAGCAGATATAAAACACGGTTTCTAAAGCGCTTACATTTTAAATCGGATGAAACATATATATGGGGGCTTTATCTAAATCTGAACTGAATTTCCCCGAAATTGGTAATATTCATTCATGTAATAAGAAAACTCTCTCTGCCGAATTTCGTGCAGATCGGATGTAAAATACGGTTTCTACTTACATGTCTTACATGTCAAATCGGATGTAACATATATATGGGAGCTATATCTAAATCTGAACCGATTTTCGCCGAATTTGGCAGTGTTGATTCGTGTAATAAGTAAACTCTCTCTGACAAATTTCGTACTGATCTGATATAAAATACAGTTTCTACAGCACTTACATGTCAAATCGGGGTAACGTATATATGGAGGCTATATCTAAATCTGAACCGATTTTGACTAAATTCAATAGCAATCGTCCTTGAGCCAAAAAATGAGCACTGTGCTCAATTTCATCACAATCGGACCATAAATACGACCTTCACTTTGATTACAACGATACATCTACAGGCGGACGGATGGGCAGACGGACATTATTAAATCGATTCAGAACGTGATTCCAAGTCGATCGGTATAATAAACGATGGGTCTATCTCTTCTTCTGGCGGTTCCAAAAGAATGCACAAACTTATAATACCCTGGACTACAGTGTGGTGTGGGGTATAATTACATTGTACTTCATCGACGTATGTGAGGTTAATGTAGTACTCGTTGAGACCTACACATTAATTCTTCATTGTATTTTTTCCATCTGGAAAATAATATGCTATATTTTTTTCTGGATTTTCTAATGGAGAATTTAATACCAAAAATCCGTAAAAGTAAGCTAATAAAATAATAGAACTGTCAAATTAAATGAAAGATTCAGAACTACTTCAGGAAGTCTCATCCCCATATAAAAAGAATATGTTAGGGAAGCGAGTGGGAAATTAATACACCCAAAGCTGCTTAATTCCCTACTCGATTGTTTTATCGGAAAATTTTTTACGGAAAGATTTCGTATGAGCCGTGTAAATATGCGAATTAATATATTTAAAACGGTTGATTCATCGTGAGGTTTGATTTTCAGTATGCTTTTTATAGTTTATGCGTGACCCATATCAAACTCCTTTCTCATTTTTGTTCAGTATCATTTGGAATATCATCATGGATAGACTCACACCACAACAGCATCTCCAAATTGTTCAAAATTGTTCCAAATGAAAATCCGATGTTTTATTGTGAAAGTTTGTTCAGTGATGAAACAAATTTCTGGCTCGATGGATACGTTAATAAACAAAATTGCCGTATTTTGGCTAATGAGTAACCCGAACAGTACAAAGAGCTACCATTACATCCATGTGCCCGGACTTAACTCCCACGGACATAAGGCCCAAAACGATTTTGGGACTTATGTCCTTCGGAATACTTGGACATAATTCCGAAAATTGGTTGGACGTAGTGTCCGCAGAACGTTCTCGGCCATAACACCCAAAAAACGCGGACATAACACCCAATGCATGTTGGGACTTACGTCCTTAACAAACCGCGGTCGCAACTCCCAAAGTAATGAAAATGCAGTTCAATTGGTTGTCTATATATATAAAAATGAAACGGTCCATCTGTGTAATGGCATCACGTCAGAACGGCTGGAGCGATTTGGATGATTTTTTTTTTCAGTTCTTCGTATTTGCCTGGAGAAGGTTGTTACGAAAGAAAATTTTGGGAAAACCCTCCGGAAAAGTCGGAAAATCGAAAATTGCTATTTCTTGCGAGATTCCTACTGTTCCTATCTACTACTCTCTTTTTGAATCCAATTTTTTTTTATTAATTTTCTATTAAACAAAAAAGTTTTCTATTAAACATATGTACGAGTATGTGCTATTTTTCTTGCTGCAATTCATTCGAGTTTTGCGTATTGTTACACTGATTTCGCGTATCACATCGACAAACGGTACAAGCATTACGATCAATTAAAATTCAACGCGATATTTATCAGTTCGAAAATTTTTTCAGATAATAAGTTTGAGTATAAGAGGTAAGGTTATCTTATTGGATTGCGGGCACTGCAAAATCATAATTTCGGATGAATGCACGATGGCGCATAAACGAGCTCTGGAGGCAGTTGACCGAACGATGAAGGATTTACGACGTGATTTGAGACAATTTGGTGAGTCTATGATATTGCTCTCCGGAGATTTTCGTCAAACGCTTCCCGTCATCCCGAAATCTACTGCCGATGAAATTAATGCATGCCTGAAATCGTGGTCTTTGTGGCGGCATGTCAAGAAGTTGAAATTGACCACGAACATGAGAGTCGCGTTGCAGAACGACTCATCGGCTCTTGAATTCTCGAAACAACTGTTGGCGCTTGGCAATGGCCAAATTACTGTTGATGTTTCCACTGCATTGATATTGTTCCCGGCAAATTTTTGCGAGTTCACATCGTCGAACGAGGAACTCATCACCAAAGTGTTTCCAAATCTCGATTAGATTAGTGAACGGGCAATATTAGCAGCGAAGAATAAGGACGTCGATAGCATGAATTTTATTATTCAAAAGTAAAATCGAACTCGCTTGATGTGCCAGGAGCTCCGCCGCATAATTTACAGCTGAAGGTGGAATCGATCATAATCATGTTGCGGAATCTGAATCATCCGAAATTGTGCATAACCGCGAAGGTTGTCCTTTATGAAACTGATGGACAATGTGATTCAGGCGACGATCATCAAGGGAAAATTCAAAGGAGAGGAAGTCCTTATCCCACGAATTCCGATTATTCCAACTGATCTTTCATTCCAATTCAAGCGGATTCAGTTCCCTGTACGATTGGCTTTTACGATGACAATCAATAAATCTCAAGACAAATCGTAGGAAGTCTGTGGAATTAATCTCGAATTTCCCTGTTTTTCGCACGGTCATCTGTACGTTGCCTGTCTTCTGTCTTCGTTGTTTGTTGTTTATCACATCGCTCTCTACTGATTTCGATTCCTTTTAAACAAATCGCATTAAAATTTTAACTATCTGTGTTTTATTATCACTCTGGAGTTTATCTGAAGGCGTTAAATTGGGGAGAGGCGAAGTTCGCCGGGTCCGCTAGTTTTTAATAAAATGCTTGCGAAGGATAAAATTGGACAAAATTCCAAAATCTCTTCGAAGGCCACGGGATTTCAAAAAAATTATTTAAAAATTACTACTCATACTCATATATGACAGAATTTGGAAAGTAACGGAAAATTTTTATTAAACTACTGGTTTCGAAGAAGATATTTCCCACACATTGTTTTCGTCACCATCCATCACAAAATGAATCTAAAGGAATATTGATCCTAATGATCGTCACTAAATAATGGATGCGACTTTTTCGTGGTCCCAAGCTGTGGATACAAACAATTATTATTAATAATATATATTTCTCAAGACAGACATGTAAGTGTAAAAACTTCTAACATATAAAAAAATCATAGATTTAAAAACAAATTATGGAAATTAGGAACGAAGAAAAAACGTTTTCTTAAAAAATCGAGCGAATTTTTTAAAAAAAAATTTTTTTTATTAAAAAATCATAGGTTTAAAAGAAAAAAAAAATCATTGAAAAAAGGAGCAATGGCGAAACCTTTTTAAAAATTCGGGCGATTTTTTTAAATGTATTCCCCATCGGTCCTAAGTTCAATGTCTTTTTATAGCGCGATGAAAAAAGTAGTCCCCTGCGGCGCTGTCTATGTTCTTCACATTTTATATCGTCTAGGAATCGTTTCATCTCTGACAAATACATTTATTTTAATTACTTATTTTTAGGTTTGCCCTTTTCACTTCATACTCATGACTAATAAAAAAAAGAACAAGTAAGAAAGTTCAGTCGGGTCCCAAAAAAAAAATAATCGCAAATTTATTAATTTTGTTGTTTAATTAAATTATTATAAATCTTAATAGCATTAGTATGTACTAGTATTCAAGTTCAAAGCTGTTTACTTTTGGTACTAAAAGGTGCATTTGTGTGGGAGGTCCCAAAAGGGGCGTGCCAATAACGCCCATTTTTCTCTGGACTCTTGGTACTATCAAAGCATTGCACTGTACGAAATTTCAAGTATTTGTATGCACTGGTATTAAAGTTAAAAGCTGTTAACTTTTGGTACAAAAAGGTCCATTTGTGTGAGAGGTACCAAAAGGGGCGTCCCAATAACGGTCACTTTTCTCCAGTACTCTAGGTACTATAAAAGCATTACACTGTACAACATTTCAAGTATTTGTATGCACTGGTATTAAAGTTATAAGCTGGTAACTTTTGGTACAACATGGTCCATTTGTGTGGGAGGTACCAAAAGGAGCGTGGCAATAATGACAATTTCTCTCTGCATTTTAGGTACTATTATACAATTACACTGTACAAAATTTCAAGAATTTTTATGCACTGGTATTAAAGTTATAAGCTGGTAACTTTTGGTTCAAAATTGTCCATTTGTGTGGGAGGTACCAAATGGGGCGTGGCAACTTCGCCCAATTTTCTCGAGGTCATAGTGACTAATAAACTAATACTACGTGTAGAAGAGGTTTCAAATAAGTAGTATAGAAGTTATTAAATAATCAATATTTCACTAAATATTTAACCTTTGTGGGGGAGGTACTAGAAGGAGTGGACCAATATGTCCCATCTTCGAACTTAGCCGGAGATAGAAGAAAATATTACTACATGCCAAATTTTAAGTCAATCGGTTACGCCTTTCGAGAGTTATCGTGCGCACCAGCTAGCAGACAGACAGACGGACGGACATAGCTCATTCGACTTAAAATGACCCATAACGGATATCCGCCGAACATACTTAGGGTCTTAGGCCACTCCTTCGATGTGTTACACTGTTGGCTCGAAGCAAATATTATATACCCTCCTCTCTAAGGTGAGGGGATAAATATTATGATGTGCTCAGTTTATGGACTCAATCATTTTCAAACTCAAACCAAAAACGTTTACTACATACTTTGAGAGATCTATGAGTAGAGAAAATACAATTTTGAAACCATGTAGACATGGAAAATTCTATATTTTGACGAGATTAATAAAAAATGTTAAGAAAGTGATACATGCGCTCATATTATGTCCATTCTGCAGGTAGATTGTAGGAAGCGCTGAAGAATTTTTCATTTATTACATGTATTATATTTCATCCTAATGTACATATACGAGGTATGTTCAAAACATATCTTTTTATCTTACATATTTAATATTTTTTCAAAAAGCATTTATTTATTCATGTATATCTATTTTGTCACCCTTCAAAGTAATTCCCCTCGGATATTCTGCCAACGTTTTTTTCAATCCTCGAAGCACTTCAAATAATCATTTTTTGTGATCTTGTTCAGCTTCGATGCCGTCGTTATCTCCTCAATCGTGGCGTAGCGTCGTTCTTTCATGGGCCTTTTCAGTTTTGGGAACAAAAAATAGTCACAGGGGGCTAGGTCAGGGGAATACGGTGGCTGCGGCACCATTACTGTGTTGTTTTTGGCCAAATATTCGCGCACGAGCAACGATGTGTGTGCAGGGGCGTTATCATGGTGCAAAAGCCAGTTTTTGTTCATCCACAAATCCGGGCGTTTGTGGCGGATTGCTTCGCGCAATTTGCGCATAACTTGCAGGTAATATTCTTTATTGACCGTATAACCATGTGGCAAGAACTTATAATGCACCACGCCCCTGCAATCAAAGAAAACGACCCTGCAATCGTCTGTTGTTGACGTGCTCGGGCGTCCGGCACGCTGTTCGTCCTTCGCATCTTCTCGGCCCTCTAAGAACATTTTGTACCACGGATAAACGTTGCTTTGGTCCAAGGTAGCTTCACCATATGCCACAGTCAACATGCGTCAGCGCACTTTATTTTGTTTTTCACACAAAATTTGATGCAGATTCTTTGATCCATTTTCTGAAATAGAAAAAAATCGAAGACAAGTTAAAACACATCCAAGCACAACAGCTGTAAAAAATTAACTAAATATTCAAAATGGACTACCTTGTCAGCATAAGCAAGGGGCATGAGTACCAACATAACGCTACAAAAATATCAAAAATCAAATACACGTAGCTCGCGGAAATAAAATTATATTTCTCTAAAAAACGTAAATTAATAAAAAATAAGTCCCAAATGCGCCAAGACATCGCATCGTCCCAAATCGTTTTGGGCGTTATGTCCGTTGGGAGTTTTGTCACGGCACCATTAAAAACAACGGTATTGTGTGGTTTATGGGCTGGTGGAATCATTGGTCCGTATTTCTTCAAAAATGAGGAAAATCAGAATGTTACTGTCCATAGTAACCGTTATGGCACCATGTCAACGGACTATGTGCTTCCTGAAATCCAAGCGCATGGTCTCGATGACCTCTTGTTTCAACAAGATGGCGCTACGAGGCATACAGCGCGTGAAACAATGACCTTGTTGAGAAATCATTTTGGTGAGCACTTAATTTCACGTTTTCTACGGTAAATTGGCCACCTAGATCCTTTGGACTATTTTCTCCGGGGATATGTAAAGTCTGAGGTGTTCAGGAAACATGTACTAATATTTTTTGTGACTGAAGGAGAGGGGATGCGTAAGTCGGTTTACCCTACTGAACTTTCTTACTTGTTTTAAACATATTTTAAACCCCAAACATATATTTGCCTCATGTATACGTAATACCTGGAAAAATTGGATTAACATCATCATTCCATGGAATCAGATGAAATTGTAACAAACATCTATATAATTTGAAATTTAATCTACAACCAAATGTATTCCAATTGATAAAATTTACAAAAATCAATTGAAAAGCAATTAACCACTAATGCGATTAAGACAACAACACTCCGACAATTACCTACAATTCGTCCATAATTCCACAAATGAAACTCTTAACGAGTCAGATGACCAAGTAATTCGTATAATTGCGTAAGAGGATAAGGATTTTCCATCTGGCCCAAGGATACCATGGAAATGACGAAGGTAAATGTTCTCTCTGTGTGTACGTGTGTGTGGCATCATTCCAGAAAGAGCAGCTATTAACTATATAGTTTAAAATTTCACTCCTACCCGGGAAGGAGAGGAGCAAAAACAGACTTCGCATGGTCTGTGAATTATTAAAAAGGATAATAATGAACACAGAAGAGAAATAAAATGGTTGGGTGGGAAAAGGAATGGCCGAATTTGTGAGTCAGTTAGGCGAATGATTTTACCGTAATCCATTACTGGCATTTTCTTGCAGACCAAAAACTTGTTGCCTATTTTAGGGATGGATGTCTGCGGCAATTGTTGTAGCCCCCATCGACAGAGATGGGAATTGTGAATTGTGTTGTATACTTAAAAAAAATTATTAATGCTTAAAAATATTTTGGAGAAATTTATGTCACATTGGTCAAACTTGTATTATAGGCTCCATCTAGATCTAGATACAAATCGCATATCATAGTCGATCTAGGAGAAAATGTAAAGATTAATTTATAGGTAAGTTTTATTCGCAGGACAAGTAGGTTAGGACATAGGTGAAGGATATCATATGGTCAGGTCGACCCGAGTTTGCACTTTATTCATTGGTTTTTAGTTAATACGTTGGTCTCCATAATGGAATGAAGCTGAGAATTTTTGCTGTAAAAAACGTTGGGTTTCAGGTGCATTATGATAAGCGGCAGAAGTTAGACCGATGGTGTTATATGAGCTATTCAATTTTGGTAGGATTTTGCCATTTTTTTGTGTGGGAAGTACAAAAAGGGGATTGGTGATAACGCCCATTTTTCACAGGGCTATAGTGTTATTACATCTACTCGTATACGAATATATATTTGTCCCGAAATTCCTAGGAGGAATATAGGGCCGTAACTGTATTTTCATTCATTTTTCATTTCATTTTATCCAAATCTAAGTTTTTAATTTCTCGCCAGGTATAGCATGCTTCTAATACTTCTGTATCTACCAGTCGTCTCCACGTATTTGCCGATCTTCGTCTTCTGCGACAACACTGAGGATTCCAATCGAGAGCTGAGCGTGCAATATCGTATTGGGGTTTTCTTAGAGTATGGCTAATCCACAACCACTTGCATCGTCGGATTTCTGAGGCTATTGGTTTGTGATGCATGGCAGACCATAAAGCTACGTTTGTGATGGTGTTTGGCCAGAAAGTTCGCATGATTTTTCGTAAGCAGCGATTGATATAGGCTTATAGTGCCTTAAATTTTTTGCTTGCTGCGTTGCAAGTCTCGCAGTCGTAGAGAACCACAGATTTTATGCTAGCGTTAGATATTGTAATTTTGGTGTTTCTTGTGATATATGTGGACCTCCATATTTTCTCAAGCTGAAAGCTGCACGTCCTTCATTAATTCTACATCTGATATCTTCAGCTCACTTTGGCAGTTGCCTAAATAACAAAATGAGTGCACATTATCAATTGGCTTGTCACCTATGGAAATTATGTGGGTATGTTTATTGACAATCCTCTAGCGCAGCATACTGTTTCACATCGGTAAGCATACCAGTTATATCTAAGTGCTTGGGAACAAGGAGACAGATATTACACTGTGCGACACGACTTCCCTCCCAAGAACGAGACTATATAGGAATGAAACTATAGCCCAACAGTAGATAAGCTGCATACTCAGTTTTTTATTTCGTGATCGTTTGTCCTTTTTACATGACTTTGACAATTTCAAGGATAACAATTTTAAAATATTTTTATTTGCACTTACTACAATGCGAATTGATAAATATGGGTATCAAATGAAAGGGGGAGATTTCCCGCTATTTAATAAATATTTTTGGAAAAAAATTCCAAGGACGAAGGCTACAAAAAATGTCCTTTTAATCTTTAATCCTTTAATATCCTTCAAAGTTATGCAAATTAAAATCGTAAAAAATACGTGTTACAGAACTCTAACTGACACAACACATATTAAAATTTCAGCTTTCTATCTTTAACGGTTAAGAAATAACAAATATTTGAATTTCACAGCCTATACTCGTATAGCATATTTAGGACACCGATACAAAAAAATATTTTATTCCCTCCCAAGAAAGGCACTATATAAAATTTAAAATATAGGGCACTAGTAAGAAAATAACGTGCTAACTTCCTTATTTCGTGATCGTTTGTCCTTTTCACAGGATTTTTAAAATTACAAGGTTAACAATTTTGATATAACTTGTTTACACATTTTAAAATGTGAATAACATCAATATGCATATCAAATGAAAGGGGAGAATATTCTCTATACATTTTTATTCTTTGTTTGTGTCTCTAAGGACAAAAGGAACAAAAAACATCCTTTAAAAAGTTGAATTGAATTAACAGCTTTTAATCATTAATAGCACAGTGCAACAACCAAAATGGGAATGGGATGAAGCCAATTGGAAATGAAAGTATACATTATCCATAACAAAACGTTCAAGAGGTTTTTTTAGTGCAGTGCGAAATTTTTTTTACACGTCCGAAGAAGAAGTATTTCAATTTCAACAAAATTTTGAAATCCAATCATTGTAAGATGACAATATAAATGAAATAACATCAGAATTCCAACCAAATCAAAGCGAGTTAGGAACTAATCCTCCACATTTGATAAGCCAGGATGACTTTGCCGATCTTGTTCGTGACATTAATATATCACAGAGAAGTGCTGTAATACTGGCATCTCGTTTACAGCAGTGGAGATTGGTTTCAGAAAATTACAAAGTTACATCTGCTCGAAAGCGGACAAATAAACAATCTTTTGACGAGTGTTTTCAGATGGATGACACAACTAAAATAACATATGCGCCAAACTTAGGAAAACTATTCGAAGTCATTGGCCATGCGTATGATCCTGAAGAATGGCGTATATTTATTGATGGTTCTGTAAAAAGCTTAAAAGGGATTCTGTTACATATTGGGAATAAACATCCATCAGTTTCCATAATTTATGGTATTGATATCGTTGAAGACTACAACAATATGGAAAGCATCTTGAAGCTATTTAACTATGAAAGCCACCAATGGGTAATACGCTGCGATTTAAAAATAGTAGCTATACTAATGGGCCTCAAAAAAGGATTTTCCAAATATCAATGTTTGTTGTGTCTCTGGCAAGGAAGATCCAGAGAACTACATTACACAGACAATAAATGGCCAAGTCGTCATATATATCAGATTGGACGGGACAGCATTGAAAATAAGCCTCTAGTGCCAGCATCAAAAATTATTCTGCTACCTCCCCATATAAAATTGGGACTCATACGAAATTTTATTCGAGCGCTTGATACTGATGGATAAGCAATGGAACATTTAAAGATATTTTTCCGAAATTAAGCAATGCAAAATTATTGCAGGTAAGGTTTAATGATTTAAATATTACGGTATTAAAATTATATTTAATATTAACAGGTGTTTTTGTTGGCCCGCAATTAAAAAAATTATTACAGTGTAATGAGTTTGCAGGAGTACTCTCACCTGTTGAGAAAAGGGCATGGGTATGTTTCCATAGCGTAGTAGAGAATTTCCTAGGGAACAAAAAAAAATGAAGACATTGTTCGCAACATGCTGGAAAGTTTCCGAGAAATGGGTGTTAACATGTCGCTAAAAATACAATTTCTTGCGAGCCATCTCGATTTCTTCCCCGACAATTTGGGAAATTTCAGCGACGAACACGGTGAACGGTTTCACCAAGACCTCGCCACCATTGAAAAACGATTTAGTGGAAAAAAATGATTATCATATGCTGCCGGAATACCTGTGATCTATATGTCGCGATTCAGATTACCAACACAAATGGCAATGCAAAAGAGTTCATTTCAACCAACTGAAAGAATATTATTTAACATAAACATTTAAAATATATAAAATACATACAATATATGTAAACATGAAAAATATCAATATATTGAATAAACGCATATAGCATATTGTCTTTGTACGGTGCGCGTGTATTTTCCTTTCTATTTTAAATACTTTGCGTTTTCTTTACGATATTTTTTTTTTAAGATTGCAAATTTAAAATAATTGCCATTCCTTAACTCCCACTGATAGAAGGCTAATTTTGTTTAATGAAATTGTTCTACTCACAACTTTAAAGGATATTAATGGATAACAATTAAAAGGACATTTTTAAATATTACTCGTCCTTGGAACATTTTTCCTAAAATGTTAGTGAATAGCAGGAATTTTTCCGTTTCTTTTGATATGCATATTGATGTTAATCACATTTTAAAATGTATAAACAAGTTATATCAAAATTGTAAACCTTGTAATTTTAAAAGTCCTGTGAAAAGGACAAACGATCACGAAATAAGGAAGATATTACGTTATTTTCCTACTAGTGCCCTATATTTTAAATTTTATATAGTGCCTTTCGTGGGAGGGAATAAAATATTTTTTTTGTATCGGTGTCCTAAATATGCTATATAGGCTGTGAAATTCAAATAATTGTTATTCCTTAACCGTTACAGATAGAAGGCTGAAATTGTAATATGTGTTGTGTCAGTTAGAGTTCCGTAACATGTATTTTTTACGATTTTTAATTGCACAACTTTGAAGGATATTAAAGGATTAAAGTTTAAAAGGATATTTTTTTGTAGCCTTCGTCCTTGGAATTTTTTCCAAAAATTTTAATAAATAGCGGGAATTCTCCCCTTTTATTGGATACCCATATTTATCAATTCGCATTGTTGTAAGTGCAAATAAAAATATTTTAAAATTGTTATCCTTGAAATTTTTAAAATCCTGTAAAAAGGACAAAAGATCACGAAATAAAAAACTGAGTATGCAGTTTATCTACTGTTGGCCTATAGTTTTATTTCTATACAGTCCCGTTCTTGGGAGGGAAAAACAGTTCGAATTTGTCGCACGGTGTTATCGGCATATGCTAGATCCCCAAGATTGCCTTGTAGTCCGCATGTGATTCCTCTGTTTTTTTCAGATACGCGAGTTTTATTTCGTCGAGTACAATGTTGAAAAGGAGTGGAGATAGGACACATCCCTAGCGCACACCTTTCTCCACTGGAATTCCAAAGTATAAGAAGCATCGATAAAGAGGGGTGTGCCATTTCACTGATTGTTCAACTATTATGTGCAACGTGTTGACATGGTTGACGCAGGATCGATGCGCTCTAAACCCAGCCTGATCGTTTCTCAGGCTAAGTGATACATGATCTGATAGTTGCTTATTGATAATGTGCTCGACTATTTTATTTATCATGCTTACTAAGGTGATTCCTCTCCAAGTTTTTCAGTCAGAGAGGTTACCTTTATTAGGCGGCAGGGTTTGGTTCCTTCAGTGAGTTCAGATGACAATGTTTCGCTCTCGCAGAAGTCCGTAATCAGCGGTTTCAGGAGTTCATCGCCTAACATACAGTCTGCTTTCAGTAGCTCTGGCAGTATGTTGTCGGGACCAGGAGCCTTGCTTGACTTTAGAGATGAGATCGCGAATGATATTTCGGTGATATTCCGATATGCGATGTCAAATTGATTGTTCTCCTGGTGTTGAAGGCATATGCTTGCTGTCGATGCTTGGGGTGGTGCTGAGAGAAGTTTGGTGAAATATTCTTCCCATATAACAAAACGAACTAATGATCGCCAACATACAACGATGTGTAAAAGAAAGTGTTGATGAAGCAATAAAATCATTTGCAGACAAAATAAATATGGTGTCTGACAAAGTGGATGTACTCAGTGCCACAGTACAAAATTTGGAAACAAAACAAGGTGAACTGCACGAACTAAAAAACGAAATAACAAAAATAAAACAACAACTGTCTCATCAGGAGAATATAAATGTGTCCACGAATCTTAGAATTTGCGGCATACCACATTATCAAAACGAAAATCTATATAATCTGTTCGACCATCTGTGTGCGGCTATAAACATAACATCTCCAAAAGTAAAACACATTCAACGAATTAAAAATAATAAAAACCACACAGCTGACGGTATAATTTTGGTTAAATTATTTACTTCTCAAGAGAGAAATGTCATATTGAAATCTATCGGCGAATTCAAGCGCGTAAATAAAACACAACTGTCTCTTCGTATATTTGGTTTTGATTCTGACATTCCAATTTTTGTAAACGAAGATCTCACCAGCAACAACTACAAATTATTACAAGGCGCAATACAGCTTAAAAGAAGGAAAGTTGTATCAGCTGCTTTCACTCTGCGCGGAATTGTACATGTGAAACTCTCAGCAGCAGACACCCCCATACGCATAAAGTCAGCTGATGACTTAAATGATCTCTTTCGCACATCTCAGCAATCAACTGTGCTCTCAAACAATCAGCTGTCGCATAATGTCATTCACGGCAACGGCGTTGCCAACCCCGAAGCCATCTGATACACTTAGAAAAATTATGGCAGTCATTTATATTTTCATATTCAATTTTATTAATATTATGTATAACATTCTGTTAAAGTCATGCATGTGTGTTATTACACATCACTTAATAACGATAATTAACTTTTGTTTAATCTCCTTTTATTTCACAAATATTATTATTTTGTTTTCTACAAATCTAAAATCAATGCGGCAGGAAAATGTTGCTTATTTATCTGTTATTAATGGTACTTGATATTGGATGTAATTCCAAAGACGCAACACTTAATTTAATTCGAATACTAGCGAAGCAAAAATCTGGTCTCAACGTTGTGCATTTTAATGCCCAAAGTTTGAATAACAAAATGGATGAATTAAACCATATCTTCATATCGTCGGAGGTCGACATAATTTGCGTGTCGGAAACCTGGTTTCATTGTAATATCCAAGACAGTTTATATAATATTTCTGGATACACTTTATATCGTGCTGACAGAAAAACATTTGCTGGTGGAACATGTATTTATGTCAGAAATGGAATAAAATGCAAATTTAAAACTAAGTCTAGTGAAAATAGCCCCATCGAATACATTTTTTTGGAGATAAATCCAAGGAACAATCAAAAAATACTAATTGGTAGTGTGTATAGGCCAAATAAAAACATCCCAATAGACGACTTAATGTCAAAAATATCCGATTTATCTATGGCATATAATGACGTAATTATCTCTGGCGACTTTAACAGCAATCTACTCATTGAAAATGAACTGACAGATGCCTTTCAATCACTTGGTTTATTTCCTACGAACACAACAATTCCAACTCACTTTCACCCCTCATCGAATAGCCTGCTTGATGTCATATTTGTGAATCAAACATCAAAAATTCACCTTTATGACCAAATCTCAGCTCCTGTTTTTTCAAAGCACGACCTTCTCTTTATGATTTATGGCCAGCAGGTGAATACTAATCCTGAATGTATTACATACCGAGACTTCAAAAATATTAATTATAATGTGTTATATCAACTTGTTGCAAATGTACACTGGGAGACTATATACAATATTGAAGGTGTCGATGAGCAGGTATCATTTATTCAGGATAATTTGAATGCAATTTCAAATGCTTGTATTCCTCTCAAGTGCAAAATAGTAAAACACAGTAAAAAACCATGGTTTAATAATCGCATTAAAGAAATAATTCTTAAAAGAGATTCTTTGTACAAGCGATGGAAGCGATACAAAACTCCTGAGCTGTATGACTTATTTAAAATTATGAGGCGCCAAGTTGCCCATGAAATCCAGAGTGCAAAATCATCATTCTATAAACAAAAATTTTCAGCAGCAGTTGATAGCCATTCAAAATGGAAAGAAATTCGGAAAATCGGTATAGGACAAAAACCTACAAATAACGTGGATGTTGATGTTAATGAATTGAACAAAAAGTTTGTGGGTGAGAATCTTACATATAACACTACAAATATTTATTCGAGCTACTGCAATGTTCGCAGAGAAAATGATTTTACATTTCGATGCGTTGACCAGGATGAAGTTCTTACCAGCTTTTTGAAAATAAAATCTAATGCTGCCGGTATGGATGGACTTGAACCAAAGCTTCTTAAGCACATTTTGCCTTATTTGTTACCATACTTTACTTACATGTTTAATACTGCTCTCTCGAAATCTATGTTCCCCATGGAGTGGAAAAATGCGAAAATTCTACCTACCCCAAAATCTAACAATGACTTTCGACCAATAGCCATATTGCCATTCTTATCGAAAGTTCTTGAAAACCTAATGTGTATGCAAATGAACGAATTTATCAACAGTAACCAATTATTATCAAACAAACAATCTGGCTTCAGGAGAGGCAGAAGTTGCATCACAGCCCTAGTTGACGTTGTTGAAGATCTCAGGGTCAATATGGAGGAGAATATGGACTCATTTCTGGTGCTATTGGATCATAGTAAAGCCTTTGATACTGTTAATCATTCTATTCTGTTAACTAAATTAGAAAAGTTGTTTGACTTCTCAAATTCCGCCTGCAGATTCATCTCTTCATACATTACAGGACGCTCGCAAATTGTCCATTTTAATAATAACCACTCGATGCCATTGGAATTACATAGAGGAGTTCCCCAAGGCTCCATATTGGGCCCATTGCTCTTTTGTCTGTACATAAACGACCTCCCATATACTTTGCGCCATTGTAATGTACACATGTACGCTGATGATGTGCAGCTATACTCTGGAGCTAAATCAAAAGACATCCAGCATTGTATTGGAAACATCAACGAAGACTTAATAAATATCAACCATTGGGCAAATGATAATGGACTGTGCATTAATCCTTCCAAATCCAAATGTATACATATATCAAAAAGGAATCGTCGCTGTCAGACACTGGCTAATATTTGTTATAATGGAACAATTATTGAATATGTACCGTATTCATCAAACCTTGGCATAGTTTTTAATGATAAATTATCATGGTCCAACCATATAACTATTACGACTGGAAAAGTTCATGTTATGCTTCGAAATCTTTGGATGGTTCAAATATCTACACCATTACACATACGCATGCTCTTAGCGAAAACTTACTTGATACCCACTCTTTTATATGGGTCTGAAATTTTTTATAATTGTGGCTACACAGATCAACAAAAGCTAAGAGTAGCATATAATAACATTGCGAGGTATATCTTCAATAAAAAACGTAGCGAAAGAATATCTCAATATTCATACCAGATTTTCAACGTAGACTTCTGTAACTACTTAAAACTCAAAAGCCTGAGATTTATACACAAAATTATAAACACAAATGAACCTGACTATCTTATACAAAGGATAAAATTTGCACGTTCAAATCGTGGCAAAAAAAATATTCAAACAAGATTTAATACCTCAAGATCAGAGAGACAATTTTTCATACCCACTGTTCGTCTTTGGAATATCCTTCCCTCACATATTCAAACAATAAGCAACATCCTGCACTTTAAAAAGGAGTTATTCAATTTTTTCAAATAACATGTAAAATTATAAATCAATTACAATTGTAAAACATTCTCACAAAATACTAAGATTATATTTATATTGTTATGTAATTTAGAATCTATTGTAAAATGTAATCATTTGTACCACTAGCACTACTATTGATAAGAATTATATTCTCATTGTGCTAGACTATGTCGATTAAATAAATAAAAAAAATAAAAATAAATAAATAACGGTTGATCCAGGTAGAGATATTTTTTGCAATAACCTTTTTTGACAGATCACGTGTGAGTCGAGTCACGCTGTCGTGTTATTTCTGTTATGTATTGTTTGGCATTTCATGGAAAGACTTAAGCCTGAACAACGTTTTGACAACAAATTGACAGGTTAATTAGTGTAATGTTATAACGGGTGATCCAAGTAGATATACTTTTTTCAATAGCCTTATTTGACAGATCTCGTGTGAGTGGTGTCATGCTGTCATGTTATTTTTGTTAAGTATTGTTTGGCATTTCATCATGGAAAGACTTACGCCTGAACAATGTTTTCGCGTGTAATTCGCCAGTTACCAGTCGAAATGCTCGAACGAGTCATCGAAAATTGGACACAACGGATGGACCATCTGAGACGTAGTTGCGGTCAACATTTGATAGACATAATATTCAAAAAACAAATGCCAAAGAATGTTCTTTCAAATGATAATAAACATTCCCCATTCAATTTGAATTTTCTGTGTTTTTTTCTTTAAAAAAGTAGGGAACCTCGAAATGGATCGCGTAGTCATTTCACCGTTTCTATCCATTAAAGGTTTGTGGTGAAGAATGTGGAGTTCATTAATTGACGCACTGATCGGAAATGTTCTCGGCTGCGATGGGTATGTGCTGCTGCTTGAGCTTTACCTTTTTGCTCTTTTCTTCACGATCTTGTCCAGTTTAGCGTATACTTGTTCTGATAGACCTTTCGCTGTCCTGGTTTTAGCGTACTATCCGCAGTTTTTGCCTTTGCTCTATGGTTTATAAGATTTCCGTAATCCATGGTATTCCATGGCTACCATTCGGTAGCTTATGTGTTCTGCTGCCTTGATTAGGCTATTTTTGATGTGGACCCATCTATCGCCCTCAATGTCTTGCTCTTCTTGGAAGAAGTCCCTGATGGCATTTGTAACTAGGTGTCAAAAACACGAAAAAAACATGAAAAAAAAATTCCAGCTTTCATGGAAAGTACATTCAGTATTTGGAACATAATTTTTCAAGTATGAGCCGTGTTATGCCTCAAATTAAAGGGAATTATGCGGGCTACATATGCTGCAAATATCGCTTTCACGTAGAATCTTTGGTTTATTAATAGTTGTCAAAAATATGAGAAACAAATATTTTTTTTTTTTTTAAAACACTTTTTCATGGTACAAAAAAAAACATAAAAATAGAAAAAAAAAACCGAAAAATGTTATTATATTTTTACAAAGCCAGCATGGTAAAGAAGAAAACACTGTCTATTTGAAAAACATCTATGGATAGATGTAAAAGTTATGAGCCATTTTGTAAATGTTAGGGAAATTCAAAAAAATCTTGTTTCATATTTTTTCGTTTTTAAATGTTGTTTTTGCGTATATTGAATTCGCCATATGTGAGAGAGACGTACAAGAGACATTGCACTTGCATTTTATTTTATGAGGATTGATGTCAGACATTATAGAATTGTAGAGAGGACGAGGTTTTATGGTTGTTCGTAACCATCCATAAAACATGAGATAAGTCGATTTTCTGAAAAATTTTATGAAGTATGAGTAAACGGCAAAGAACTTTTCAATGGGTAAATGATCCCGACAATTGCTGCTACATCTGTCGAAAATATGTTATTAAAAAAATCGACGTGCCTTTAGTAAAATAATAGAAGAAATATATGTGCAATATTTTGGTATACGAGTTAAAAATATGAACGAACCGTGGACGCCTAGTATTTTGTGTAATTCGTGCCATGTAAATCTTACTCGATGGAGTAGTGGAAGCGTGCGGTAAGTACTTTACAATTAATGTATTACAATGTTTTGTGGAATAAAACGTTTTAATTTTAGACTTCACGTGGAATTTGGAATGCCAATGATTTGGAGACAACCATTCATTCACGATACGGACTGCTGGAAGTGTCCAAGTATAGCTAACACCCTAATAAGGGAAACATCATCAAGTTCAACTGAGTACTCAACTCTGAGCGATTCAAGTTTGAGTCAGAAGTCATCGCTTTTAACTCAGTTTCAACTCATTGACCTAGTGAGAGATTTGGAACTGACCAAATATAAGGCATAACTACTTGCTGAACTACTGCACTCAGAAAAATGGCAATCGTTTATGTGAGTAAAATCTATATCTCAGTTTAGTTCAAGATTTTTACTCATGTTTAGTTAAATTTTCCTCAAAACTGGGAAATTTTAATTTCAATGTGTAAATTGAACTAAATTCAAAGATATAGCAATTTGGTTACATACTCGGAAATGGGATATGATTTTACTTACTTAAAATTCCATCGACCAAGTAAAAATTTCGTACTATTTGGTAAATTTTGACTTTTACCGAGGAAGGATTTCCTAGCGTCGAAGAAACATTTACTACTCCTCGAAAATAAATCATTTTAGGAAATTTTAACTAGAAATATCCGAATTTTCTTAGTTCTAGTTCATGTTTTTCTGAAATTTATAATACGGTTTTCAAATAATCCTTGAATATTCGTTAAGCAAAAAATTCCCGTTCGTTTCAAGAGATTCTTTCCTTAACTGCTCAAATATCATTTCAAACAGCAGCTGCGAAGTTAAGTAATTTAACTTCGCAGCAAATATATAGGATTATATGTGAAATACTTAAGACATAAGATTGAGACATTGAATGAGAATTCTATTTGTTTCAGGTTTTTTGAATTTGTTTCAAATAAATTGGAGCAAAATATTTATTGCAAAATTCCCGAGAATATTTTGCTGAATTATATTAGTAGTAATGAACTAAAATTTAGTTTACTTCTACATGTTGCAAGTTCAAAAATTACTCATTTATAGTTAAACGTTTCTTACATTTTAGTTTAATTTTCGTATATTCAAGTAAAATTGAACTTGATTTGAGGAATTATTTTACTTCCATTTAGTAAAAATGTAACTTAATCTTAGTAAAAAAATTACTTGATTTTAGTTTAAAATATACATGATTTTAGTGAAAATTTAACTAGTTTTTTTCCAAATTTCATGTAAATTTTTACTTAAACTGAGTTAATTTTTCCTTAATATGAGTTCAATTGAACTAGATATAAAGGAATATTTACTAAATTCAAGTTAGTATTAACTAAAACTAAGTTCAAAACTTTTGCTAATATTAAGGACAAATGTGAACTTGATTTGAGAAAAAATTGCTTTAGCGCCATATGAAGTTCAATTTTCCTGAAGTTTAGTTCATTATACCCTCACTTTAGTGTGACGAGGGTATATATCATTTGCTACGGAAAAAAGTGTAACACATCGAAGGAGTGATCTAAGACCCTAAGTATGTTCGGAGGAAATCCGTTTTGGGTCATTTTAAGTCGAATGAGCAATGTCCGTCTGTCTGTCTGTCTGTCTGTCTGTCTGCCTGTCTGTCTGTCTGTGTGTCTGCTGGCTGGTGCGCACGATAACTCTCGAAAGGAGTAACCGATTGACTTCAAATTTGGTATGTGGTAATATTTTGATCTATCTCCGGATGAGTTCGAAGATGGGCCATATTGGTCTACTCCTTCTGGTACCTCCCACACAAAGGGTTAAAATTTAGTGAAATATTGATTCTTTAATAACTTCTATACTACTTATTCGAATCTTTTGAAATTCTGCTCATAATATTAGTATATTAGTCGCTATTAACTCGAGAAAAATGGGTGAAGTTGGCATGTCCGTTTTGGTACCTCCCACACAAATGGACCATTTTGCATCAAAATTTAACTGCTTATAATTTTAATACAAGTGCATAAAAATGCTTGAAATTTTCTACAGTATAATGTTTTTGTAGCGCCTATAGTCCGGTAAAAAAATGGGCATTATTGTACAGCCCCTTTTGGTACCTCCCACACAAATGGACCGTTTCGTACCAAAAGTAAACGGCTTGTAACTTTAATACCAGTGCATACAAATACTTCAAATTTTGTACAGTGTAATGCTGTTATAGTGCATATTGTCCTGTAAAAAGTGGGCGTTATCACCCCGCCCCTTTTTGTACCTCCCACACAAAATGACCAAATCATACCAAAATTACATAGCTCGTAACTTTAATATACCAGTGCACATAAACGCTTATAGTTCAGCACAATGCAATGTATTTAAGAATGTACTGTTTACCGAAAATTATGTGTATTTGGAAAACCCCTTCTGGTACCTCCCACACAAATTGACAGATTTATTGGCGTATTGTTATATATTACATTACTCACAAAGTGAGGGTATACCTTAGTCGGTTTACCCGACAGAAACTTTCTTACTTGTTTTAACTTATCTTTGGGTTCATTTTTTTCTGAGTGTGGGATGAAACAGTGCAATATTTTGGCCCCAGATGTTAACATATCATATTATAGAGCCCGTGATAGACCATACAAACAATTTTATACACCTGTGGATAACGGATGCTTTTGCAAGGACATCCCCGGATTGTTCGAGTAACTTAATCAAACATACAATTCAAAGGAATGGCCGTTACTTGTTGACAACGGAAATCAGAAACCGCCGATGCCCATTGCTCATGCTGTCAACACTAAGGAATCAAACGAAACAATGGCTAAATTGATAAAATACATAAAATATGAACATGACTGGAAAATTTGTTGCGATTTAAAAGTAGTAGGTATGTTATACCTCTGGGATAACCGATATTTTGCCACCACTGCATTTTAAGCTGGGGCTCTTTAAAAATTTTGTAAAATCCCTAAGGAAAGACGCCAATTCACTCTCATATTTAAAAAGTTTATTTAAAAGCCTTTCTTTTCAAAAAATCGAAGTAGGATTTTTTGATGGGTCTAAAATAAGGAAACTGATGAAAGAAGTGAATTTAGAACCATATTTGACGTCGGATGAAATTGCAGCATGGAGGTCGTTTAAGCTTGTAGTTTCAAATTTGTTTGGATCCAATAAAAGCCCACAATATGAAACAATGATTAATGATTTGTTAAAAATTTATGAAAAAATTGGTTGGAAATATATTTTTTGTATATTTATGTATATAACACATATGTATGTATTCTTCCAACTTATTTTTCACTTTATGTATTCCAACAGGTGTAAATATGTCTCTCAAAATTAATTTCTTTCATTCTCATTTAAACTTTTTCCCCGAGAATCTTGGCGACGTAAGTGACGAACATGGCGAAAGGTTTCACCAAGAATTGAAGTCCATCGAGCTAAAGGCACTGGGATTACAGAATGATGGGAGATTATATTTGGTTCCTCATTAGGGAAACCGATTCCGAAATCTTCAAACGTCAACAAAGAACTCACAATTACTTCTAATGAAACTCGTTTATGTAAATAACCTCAAATGTAAATAATATAAATAAAAGTAATAAATTAAATCATTATTTAAACAGAAATTAAAAAAAAAAGATTTATTGTTGGTTATAGTTGACCTGTTCAGATTTTATTTTTTGATATTGTTCGGGTTGAGGTCGTTTTTAATTAAAAAATGTGTTTATAGGGTTTTTTTATTAATTTATTTTCTTTCCGATATTTCGACTAACGTCGTTAGTCTTCTTCAGGGAATTTGAAATTAAAAATGATTAAAAAGTTCGTCCGTTCTATGTGAGCTAACTTGTCAAGTTAGCATAGGTGAAGTCCTGTTCGATTTTTTGAAATTCTCTTACCTCTACAAAAAGCGCTATAATTTCTACATTTATCCATAGATTTTTATTCAAATAGACATTATTTTCTTTGCTAGGATGCAAACTTTAAAAAAATGAAATAAAATATTTTTTTTCGATTTTTTATGTTTTTTTTTGTCCCAGGATTTTGTTTTTTGAAAAAATCTACTTTTTCCAATTTGTTTAATTACTGCTACTAAACCGCTGTTTCTAAGTGAACGAGATATTTCTTACATTGGTAGCCCACAACCAATGTTTTGTTTCAATATGTATTGAAACAAAGTTTCAATAGGGCTTAATTACTAAATCAGCAGGACCATATTTACGGGGTATGTAGCTAAATCTGATCCAATTTTCTATAAATTTAGCAGTATTCGTTCCTTATTTAGGAAAATTCTTTAATGCAAAATTTTTTAATGATCGGAAGTGAAGTACTACCAAATAGGGTTTAACATATATAAGGGGGCTATATCTAAATCTGAACCAATTTTCTCGAAATTTGGCAGTGTTCTTTCATGCAATAAGAAACCTATTTCTGCCGAATTGCATCCAGGTGGGATATAAACCACAGCAGCTAAAGCGCTTACGTATCAAATCGGGAGTAACATATATATGAGGGCCATATCTGAATCTGAAGCGATTTTCCCCAAATTTAGCTATATACATTCCTGCGCTAAGAATTTTCTTTCTGCTAAATTCTGTAATGATCGGATACAAAACAAAATGTTTGTAATGCTTTGATTCGACATCGGGAGGAATATATATATTTTGGCTACATCTAAATCTGAACCGATTTTCACAACATTTAGCAGTATTCTCTCATGAACTAAGCAACCTGTTTTTGCCGAATTTCTTACCGATCGTATATATGTACATAATATATGGTTTCTACAGCGTTATCGGGAGTAACACATATTTCTGCCAAATTCTATAAAGATGGGACGTAAAATACAATTTCAATCGAGCATAAATACTGAATCGACAGGAAAATATTTAAGTGGTCTGTTTCTGAATAGATCTTCCACAAATTTAGCAGCAATCATTTTTAAGTTAAGAAACTTCTTTCTGCCAAATTATGTGAAGATTGGAAGTAATGTACTATGTACTTTTACATGCTGAAAAAAATCGCGTCTGTAGTATATTGTCCCAAGGATATTCTGCTGGAAACATACATATGTTTAGAATACACTCCAAATATATAATATTTGGCTCGCATAAATATCATATATTTGGGAGGATGTTGTTCTAAACAAAAGTATGTTTTCATCCACATATTTATACCCTCACTTTAGTGTGACGAGGGTATATATCATTTGCTACGGAAAAAAGTGTAACACATCGAAGGAGTGACCTAAGACCCCAAGTATGTTCGGCGGAAATCCGTTTTGGGTCATTTTAAGTCGAATGAGCAATGTCCGTCCGTCTGTCTGTCTGTCTGTCTGTCTGTCTGTCTGTCTGTGTGTCTGCTGGCTGGTGCGCACGATAACTCTCGAAAGGAGTAACCGATTGACTTCAAATTTCGTATGTGGTAATATTTTTTTCTATCTCCGGCTAAGTTCGAAGATGGGCCATATTGGTCCACTCCTTCTGGTACCTCCCCCACAAAGGGCTAAAATGTTGTGAAATATTGATTCTTTAATAACTGATATTATACGTATTCGAATCTTCTGAAATTCCACACATAGTATTAGTTTGTTAGTCGCTATCAACTCAAGGAAAATGGGCGAAATTGCCACGCCCCTTTTGGTACCTCCCACACAAATGCACCATTTTGCACTAAAAGTTAAAAGCTTATAACAATAATACCAGTGTTTAGAAATACTTGAAATTTTGTACAGTGTAATGCTTTTATAGTGCCTACAGTCCAGTGAAAAATGGGCGTTATTGCCGCGCCCCTTTTGGTACCTCCCACACAAATGCATCATTTTGCACCAAAAGTTAACAGCTTATAACATTAATATCAGTGTATAAAAATACTTGAAATTTTGTACAGCGTAATGTTTTTATAGTGCCTACAGTCCATTGAAAAATGGGCGTTATTGTCACGCCCCTTTTGGTACCTCCCACACAAAATGGCCAAATTATACAACAATTTAATATCTCAACGTTAATATACCAGTCCATATAAACGGTTACAATTCGGCACAGTGCAATGTATTTAAAGTATCTACTGTTCAGCGAAATATAGGTGTATTTCTTAAACCCCTTCTGGTACTTCCCACAAAACTTGACAGAATAATTTGTGTAATATTCAATATTACATTACTCACAAAGTGAGGGTATACCTTAGTCGGTTTACCCGACTGAAACTTTCTTACTTGTTTTTTATTTGGAACTATTACAGGGTTTTCCAACAAGAGATGTTATTTTGAATCACCCGGTATTTCGGTAGCTGTCACCTTTGACGCTTTTATTCTTTGACATTTGACAAGTAGAAACTACGCCATTACTAAAAATGGAAGGATACACGATTTAACAACGCATTGAAATTATTAAAATTCGAAAATCATCTTGACTGATGAGGCCCATTTCCACCTCGGTGGCTACGTCACAAGCAAAATTGTCGCATCTGGTTCTCGGAAAACCCATGAGTTATTGTTGAGAAGCCTCTCTATCCTCAACGTGTGACTGTTTGGTGCGGTTTATGGTCCGGCAGGGTCATTTGACCTTACTTTTTCGAAAATGAGGATGGATCAACAGTTACGGTGAATGGATTGGATGTTTAAGAATTTTTATGGTCGGAGTTGGATGGTATTGATCTGGACAACGTTTACTTTCAAAAAGACGGCGCTACGTGCCACACAAGCAACGAAACCATTGCTCTGTTACGGGAAAAGTTTTCGTACCGTGTTATCTCTCGAAGTGGTGATCACAATTGGCCACCGAGATCTTGTGATTTAACCCCTTGCGACTTCTTCCTTTGGGGCCACGTTAAAGATAAGGTCTACGCCAACAGCCCAGCGTCGATTCAGAGCTCAAAGATAGAATTCGTGAGGCTATCGAGGACATAGGGCAGCCACTTTGCGATTTGGTTATGGAAAATTTCATTAAAAGGATATGGTCCTGTGAGCGAGGTCGTGGTGGCCATTTGGCTGATGTTGTTTTTCATTATTAACGGCTTATACTATTCCTCTTTATTATGAAATAAATATCCGATCATTTATCTCAAATAACGGCATTTTTCTTTAAATACCAAAATAACACCTCTTGTTGGAAACCATTTTATTTCCGAAACAAAGATTAATTTGTATTTAAGTATCAAAGTATATTTAGAAATTTCATATGTTTGTAAAATTAAATTTAACTTATTCCATTAAAAGATTATTCAAACTCAAAAACCAAATATATTAAAAAACAATAATTTAAATATAAATCGTATAATCTTTCGTAACAACAAACTGCATTGATGGATTGGCAAAAATTGATGATTTGGAATATTTTTGTAAATTAAAAATTAGTGCTGCAAATCCAAATCTAATGCTGCTTATAATATTTTTAACTATAAAATAAAACACGAAAACATTTAAACTGAAATTCGATAAAGACTGCGAAACTTCAAAAATCTTTTTTAAATAAAATATAAAAACTTCTTAAACAATAACTTTAATTGTGTTTAAAAATATATTTTATTTGTGAAAGTCATGTCAAACAAGATAAACGTACCAAATCTCATCGCGCTCAGACAATAATTGCGACATGTCCTTTGTGATTAAAAAGATACATTTGCAGGCGGATAGATGAGCGTCATACGGACATAGCTAAATCGAGTCAAGGTACACAGAGCCGAAAATACAATGATTTTTTTAACCATGTGTCTGGTTAAATTTTTCATGGTAAATGTTTGATTACGAAGACAAAAATAACCTTATATAAGATCAAATGTACATGAAAAATGGTTAAGTTAACATTATATATGGTTGGTTTTTTTGAAAGAGAGGCAGAAAAATGTGCGAGATAAACAACAATTCGGCTCTGTTGTGGTCGACGTTTTTCAACTGCTTTGTGTTAGACGAAGTTGAGTATTAAGTTAAACGAAGTTGAAACGAATGCGACTGTCGACATAAGAGAATTTATCTCGCTCATTGAAAACACCACCAAATGCCAGCTTCGGTGCTTGATCGAGTGCGGGAGTTCAGTTGGTGTTGAATAGTCGATGGGACTAGTGCTGTTGTCGGAAGCTGTTGGTATAGAGGTAAGTAGTAAAACATTTTGTAAAGAACTACATTCATAAGTATGTATGTACATATGTGTATTTAAAAAGTGAAATAATAAAATATGTGTGTTAAAAATGTTAATAGTGTTTTGTGCCTGTTTAATTATAGTAAAGGCGAATGTAATATTAATATTATTTTTTGTGATTATGCCATTAAAATTGTGAAATTCAGTGGTTAAGAGTGAAAAAAAATATGTACACGCTGTCGCATTAACTGAGCATGAAAAAATAACCAACAACAATGTATGTACGTAGGTATATGCAGCAGCAAGCAAACATACGGAGAGAAGTGATGTGTACGTGTGGGTATGTGTTCATCTTGTCTTTTGAACACTTGTGGCTACTACGCCGTACATATATACGTTAGTTTTTTTTGTTGTGCGATGTTGATACTGTTAAATGTACATACATACATATGTTGTTAGAAGTGCTTTCGTAATACCTACATACATACATATAAACGATGTTTTTGTTTTTTTTTTCAGTTGTTTCTTTTTCTGTGGAGTCCGGCCTTGAATCTGTTGGTAAGTTGTGCCAATACTAGAAACTGTTGATAAGCTGTACCAATACTAGTTGTAGTGTGCGAAGTAATTACAGGAAAAGTGGTATGCATGCATACATTTGTTTTTTTATACCCTCATTTTAGTAATACGAGGGTATATATCATTTGCAACGGGCCAAAAGTGTAACACATTGAAGGAGTGATCTAAGACCCTAAGTATGTTCAGCGCATATTAGTTTTGGGTCATTTTAAGTCGAATGAGATATGTCCGTCCGTCTGTCTGCTGGCTAGTGCGCACGATAACTCTCGAAAAGAGTAACCGATTCACTTCAAATTTGGTATACGGTAATATTTTTTTCTATCTCCTGTTAAGTTCAAAGATGGGCCATATTGGTCCACTACTGCTGGTACCTCCCACACAAAGGGTTAACATTTAGTGAAATATTGATTCTTTAATAACAACTATGCCTTGGTCGGTTTACCCGACTGAAACTTTCTTACTTGTTTTTAATATACAATTCAGTGCACTTCCTTGAAGTATCATCCATTGACTTACCCAATCCTTGATTTTTATATCTATTCCGATTATGATTTTGGTGGGACATCGGCTTTCTATCACATTGCCTTTGTTATTAATCTCCTCTCTCCTATAAGTTTGCCGTAAGATCGGACTAAGCTCAGTACCCCAAACTAAGTGCCTAACCGTCCTGGGCCCTTAATAATCGAAAGATTCAGGGAGTTTACGTGGACGGCACCTTTTGAGCGGGGACTGATCACATGTTGGTCAAGCACAGAAACGTAGGCACTTAACTTATAGTCACAGAGCAGATTTTTCCATCAGATCAGCCCATCGGTAAAAGCTTATGCTCTTTGAACTACAGAATTTAGGTAAAAAGTTAAAAGATCTTCTTAGAATTGCACCCTTTTTTACATTTATACTTATATTTTCTAACCTTTTTGTTTTTTTTTCTTTTCAGGTGTTTCTTATACATATATATATTAACATATATTTTGTAAATAAAATAAAAAATAAAAATGCGATAGTTAAATTTTTCTTGTTTTATTTGATATAAATATTAAAAATTATTGAAACCACTATGTTTCTGGTTACATGAAGTAACCACTAAATAGTGAAATTAACAATAAAAAAGGTTTCAATAACAATCTTCATAGTTAATAATATTAACAATTTCATTGTTAAATTGAACATGCATTGTTTCAATAAATTAACTATGAAATGTTAATATTAACAATTTTCATGGTTAAAAAATTCAAAAATGCATTGTTAAAGTAACAATTATTATTATAATATTAACAATTTTCATGGTTAAAAAATTCAACCATGGAATAGTTAAATTAAATATTATTATTGTTAAATACCAGTCAACAAGAAAATGTTCAAATTAACCTTATATAACGTAGACTCCAAATCATGTTTATTTATGGTTAAGTTAACCTTATATAAGGTTAATTTTTGGCTCAGTGTATTATATGCCGATCGGAATAATAATATAATAAGATGGGTCTATCTCATCTCCATTGGTGTAACATTTGCATTTCCCTTACTTTTACAAAATGGGTCATACCTTATGCATTTATTAATATATTTTTTTATCAAATAGGCATTGTTCTCTTCGCTGGGATGCTGGCTTTTAATAAATGGAATAAACATGGTTTGAGATTTTCTTTTTTTATTTTTTTCTTGCCAGCGAAATTTTATTCTATTTTTTAACGACTAAGGGGATATTTCCAAAATATTAAGCCCTCATAATTTCTTAAAAATTTTAACGCGTATCGCGGCGTTTTGGTTCTCTATCACAGGATGGACCGTTCATTTGATTGCTTTCGGGTACAAATAAACTGAATGTTAATGTTTCTGGATTTAAGTAAACTTAAATTACCAATTTTCTACCCGGTCTGTTGAAATTTGGGGAAACCATGACGTTAAGAGATCAATCGATGAAGTTATAAGAAGTATTTGTATCTATCTTAGTCACGCAGGTGAATAATTTTAAAATGTAGCGGGATTACAAAATTAGGAATACATATTATTTATCCCCTATAAACAATTCCAGATGATAAACTCGGAATGTCAAAATGAGTATACTCCCATCCTATGAAGCATGTGAAGTTTCATTGATAATGCCTTACCGAAAATTGTTTCAAAAACTTCTACTGTGCCACGTCGAATAGTTTGCAAATTCTTGTAAATTTTCAAACACATCCTCCAGACATCTGCTACTTTGAAAAACAAATCACTTTACCCAAAATAATCTATGCCCGTTTAGCTTTGCGATGATTTTATCTTTCTCTTTTTTTCACTCAAATGACTTTTCATATGTGTTGTCTGCTAACAAAAAAACAATATTTCCACCATTTTAACATTCACAAAATTCATATGGGACTATGATTTCCGACTTTTCCGTTTGAGTTTCATAAAAACACTCAGCATTTCTATGAATGTTTAAGGATGGTTCTGCGAATTCAAGAAAACCTATATCAGCCCAGAAGCCAATGAAGCATTTCTATGAATGTTTAAGGATGGTTCTGCGAATTCAAGAAAACCTATATCAGCCCAGAGGCCAATGAAATATACCATTAAATGAAATGTAAAAATAGAAAAGTCATGGCTGAATTATGAACCCAAAACAAAATGCAACCAAGTAAGAACAGTTCAGTCGGGTAAACCGACTAAGGTATACCCTCATATTGTGGGTAATGTAATATTGCACAACGGCTGGGAGATGCCGTAAGGTGAGGGGAAAAAAATTGTAAATTAGTGTTATTGGAAACTCTTCCAAAATCCTCCACTGTGCAATGTAGGATTGTTCGCAAATCCTTTGAAATGTGCAAACACATCCTCCACACATCTGCTATTAAGAGATTTAGTATTTTGAAAAATAAATCACTTTACCCAAAATAATATATGCCAGTTTAGTTTTGCGATGATTTTATCTTACTCTTTTTTCCCTCAGATGACTTTTCATATGCGTTGTCTGCCAACTTAAAAAAAAACAATATTTTCATTATTTAAACATTCATAAAATTCATACGGGACTATGATTTCCGACTTTTCCGTTTGAGTTTCATAAAAACACTAAGCATTTCTATGAATGTTTAGGGCTGGTTTTGGGAATTCAAAAAAACCATATGAGCCCAGAGGCCAATGAAATATACCATTAAATGAAATGTAAAAATAGAAATATCATGGTTGGATTATGACCCCAAAATAAGGGCAAAAAGCTTTAAAGTGATGTTGGCTACTTTTTTGTTTTATTTTGACACTTTACCGAGTGTGAGGGAAACCCGTATTGAGTTTAGAACGTCACATATTTAATGTGTTTCTTAAGTGTTTAACTTTTACAAGAAAAATAATAAAAGAAAAAACGTTATTGTACTCATGAAAGAAATGCCCCAAAAGTAAAGTAAATACAAACAAACTTTTTATTTTGCAAAAAGATAAATAAATACACGTTTTAAGTAATCACAAGGGACCGGCGAAATTTGACAAAGCTGGATATGTTTTTGCTGAAATATGATGGAAAGATTTTTGTGAAGAAGATGACTGTCATATATGTATGTATTATGAATTTCCATACCCTACGTCAAGCTGTGGCACAGGGTCCCAGCAAAAAAACGAATATCCAAAGATGTAGAAACGATACCATTTTTTTGAGTTGAGAGAAAAAATAGTAGGCTTGTGGCGTCAGCAGTGACGAATAATCGACATTGACTTTTTTTTAAGGTCAAAATAATAAAACGACGTTTTGGTATAAAATAAACAAGAGAAACCCATTCATATTAACAGTTTTTATAAATTTGTTTGTTCTCGAGATTCCTAACTTTTATTCTTTTGGTGATACAAGTTAGAAACAAAATCTCAAGAATAATGTAATGATTCTTATCAAAGAGTAAAACAAGTAAATGCGATTGTAAAAATTGATCTATGATGATTATAATGATTACACTGTGCGACAGCCAAAATCGACGGGGTTCTGACTAACGGGAAATGTAATATAGGTCAAAAACAAGTTTGTATATCGTATACGGTTTGTATACCCTTCTAAGTGTAACACTACTCAGAATTTTTCACAATTCCACACATAGTATCTGTTTCATAATCGCTATCATCTTGAGAAAAATGGGTGCCGAATTTCGTACTGATCGGATATAAAATACAGTTTCTACAGCGCTTTAATTTCAAATCGGGGGTAACATATATATGGAGGCTATATCTAAATTTGAACCGATTTTCTCCGAATTTGGCAGTATTCCTTCATGTTATAAGAAACCTCTTTCTGCCGAATTTCGTACTGATCGGATATAAAATACAGTTTCTACAGCGCTTACATGTCAAATCGGGGGTAACATATATATGGGGGTGTCAAAATCTAAATTTTAGACAATAATTTTGCTAATTTGTAATTGTTTAATCTATTTAAAATGTCAAAAAAAAACTAATATAAATTTTTTAAAAATGAATTATTTGAATTAAACTGATATCTCTACATAAAAAATATTAAGAAAAAATATTGTGAATTAATTGTAAAATTTTGTATTATTTTGAATTATTGCATCTTGACATTAATTGATCTATAACCTATTGTGAATTAATTGTAAAATTTTGTATTATTTTGAATTATTGCAACTTGACATTAATTGAACAATAACCTATTGTGAATTAATTGTAAAATTTTGTATTATTGCAACTTGACATTAATTGATCTATAACCTGAAACCTACATTCTCTGTAAACTGAATTGGAACAGTGGTTTCATTTTTGTAAAAGGTCAAGATATCTGCCACTTGGATTTTGAATTTTGAATTCTCATCCCATATCAAACATAATTTAACTTTTTCTTATTTCTATCTCACTCTATCCAACCTAAAATACATAATATTGTGGTAATTTCTCATACTCATGATAAATTACATAAATATTCACAAGGGTTATTACTCTTAACATTAAGCTGAATTATTTCTTCTATTAATCGATTGATTAATCTCAGCTCAATCGGTTGGTGTAATAACACTTATTTCCTCTAAATTAAAGAAGACATCAGCTTCGTTCAGGGGGCTATATCTAAATCTGAACCGATTTCCCCCAAATTTTGTATTGTCTCTAAGTGTATCACGAGATGTTGCTTATACAGTGCATATATGCCATATATATGGGAGCGTCCTTGGGCCCAAAGAAAGATATGTGCAAAGTTTCGTTGAGATCGGACCATAATTGCGACCTGTGCTTTGATTACAAGAATACGTCTAAAGACAGACAGACGGACATAGCTAAGTAGACTCAGAAAGTGCTTACAAGTCGATCGGTATAACAAACAATGGGTCCATCTCTTCTCCTTTTGGGTGTTACATACAAATGCACAAAGTCATAATACCCTATACCACAGTGTGGTGTAGAGTATAAAAATAGTTTAAACATGAATTGGATTTTTGGGGACGCAATATGCAATTTGAGACATTTGTCTTCTGGTAAAATATTCGGTTTAGATTGCCCCAATATACACATTAGAGCGGGTCAAAAAAAAATATTGCGGTTGTCCGCATCTCAAATGAAAACTTGTTTTGTTTAATGAATATCCCCCTAATATATATAGGCTTTATCTTGAGCCCCCAGTGACATAACCTCTAAAATTCATGTTTTTCTTGAAAATGTCGGACATCATTGACTCAATCGGAAGCATTTTCATGTGTGCAGCTAGAAGTGAGGGTATACCTTAGTCGGTTTACCCGACTGAAACTTTCTTACTTGTTCATTTTTGACTTTGACTCAAATCTTAAAATTAGTGGCAAGTATTTCTCTCTGTTTAATAGGGATGTCCACAATCCCCTGACCACAGCTAATTTCTTGCATAACAGCATCGCGAACATATTAGAAGTGCAAAAATATACATAGCCAATAATCAAAAATATACATTTACAAATTATATTCTGTTCTTCAACAAAGCGTATTTATAAAAAAATGAAAAAACGTAAAATTACGCTCTTAAATCGTGAAAATCTTTGGTTCTATTATCGCGAGAATCAATATTGGTATCGTTAGAAGCAGAGTAGCGAGTTCTAGCTGCAGACATGGAAATGCTCCCGATTGAGTCAATGATGTCCGACATTTTCAAGAAAAACATGAATTTTAGAGGTTATGTAATATCGCTCTAGCTCATTGGCGGCTCAAGATAAAGCCTACATATATTAGGGGGATATTCATTAAACAAAACAAGCTTTCATTTGAGATGCGGACAACCGCAATATTTTTTTTTTGACCCGGCCTAATATACATATGTATAAGTTTGTTTGTTCACAAGTAGATTACTGATGATGAGCATCGCGCCCCAGAAATCATGATATCTGTGGTCACAAGGCATAACAGCTTATGTCTGTTTTTGAAACTTTTCAGGAGAGAACTTTAAAGGTTTGTATCGATATAATATGCTGCCTTATCTAGGTAACTAAACGACGGATCGTCACCAAAATGTGTCATAATATGTAATCGAAGATGGGGAATATTATGGCATTAACAACTCAGTTTGAGTATAACTCGAGTAATTCTGTTATGCCTTGTGGGCACGCAATGAAAAATTGCAATAAAGTTTGTAAATATATGTAAATGTGAATATAACATCCACACAAAACATAGAAATATAGCTACAGCCCCCTGGACAACCTCGGCTTCCCATTGCACTAATACGAGTATAGAAAAATTAAAAAAAAAATTTATTGATAATGAAAACAAACACGAATTTTTATATAGAGTGATCCATTTCGAGGTTCCCTACTTTATTAAAGAAAAACACAGAAAATTCAAATTGAATGGGGAATGTTTATTATCATTTGAAAAAACAATCTTTGGCATTTATTTTTTGAAGATTGTGTCTATCAAATGTTGGCAGCGGCTACGTCTCAGATGGTCCATCCGTTGAGTCCAATTATCGATGACTCGTTCCAGCATTTCGACTGGTAACTGGCGAATGACACGCGTGATGTTTCGTTCCAAAGCCTGAATCGAAGCGGGTTTGTCCACATAAACTTGAGACTTTACATATCCCCACAGGAAAAAGTCTAACGGTGTGATATCACACCAATCGACCGGCCCAAAACGTGAAATTATCTGTTCACCGAAGTGTTCTCTCAATAAATCCATTGATTGATGCGATGTGTGGGAAGTGGCGCCGTCTTGTTGAAACCAAATGTCGCCGAGATCACGAGCTTCAATTTCAGGCATCATAGGTCGGTTATCATGTCACGATAACGGAACGGATATAAAAAAATGGACTTAGCGCAATTGGCGAACGGTTATTTTGATAATAAAACTGAATAATTTGTAAACGTTGTTCAGGCGTAAGTCTTTCCATGATGAAAAGCCAAACAATACTTAACAATAATAACATGACAGCATGACACGACTCACACGTGATCTGTCAAAAAAGGCTATTGCAAATAGTATCTCTACTTAGATCACCCTATAGAATTGCCGAAATGACGCTTTTATTGTAAATTTTTGACAAATTAATGAAATTGCATTATTGTTGAAAGTTAAATCAAAATTGCATGATTATGGGAAATTTCTTTGAAAGTGAATATTTCGTCAAAATTTAAATTAAATTTTTTGGTGTGCTTTTTTTGGAATGCTTCTTCAAAACTAATAAATTAAGTTGAAGTTTTTTTATGCAAAATTTCATCTAAACTTAATTTTTAATCCGGTCAATCAATGGTCATTATCGGACCTTCGCACAGTTGGAGAAATTAACAAGTAGAAGCGTTAAGTTCGGTCATGCCGAAACTTACATACCCTCCACCGTGGATCGCATGTGAATGGTTTCAGGTACAAATAAACTCATTATACCAAATTTCAGCCCAATACGTTGAAATTTTATGTTTTTGTGGCGTTACGAAGTTAAATCTAGAGAGACCTTCATATGGGGGGTATATCAAAATATGGACCTATGACTACCTTTGTTCGTGTGAAGGATTCCGTGAGTCAGTTGACATTTGTGGTCTCTATGGCGTTAAGAAGTCAAATCGGTAAGATCCTATGGGGGTTATATCAAAAAATGGACCGATGTTGCCCATTTTGACATATTTTGCAGCTATAAGAAAATTTCAGTCATCTAGCTCTATTATTGTAGACTGTAGGGTGGCAAAAACGTCTGAGAATTTTACGACGATTAAGAATTCTCGTATATATACTTTGTGGGGACTCAGATCAATATTTAGAGGCGTTATAAAACCTCCTAAGAAAATGTTCCAATTTGGTCTGGGTAACCCATGTACTCTCATTGACAACGTTCAGTTTCCAAGAAATCTACATTTTCTTTCTTAAGATATGCGGTTATACCCGGCACCAACAGAGAATTGTGGTTTAAATCCTTTCTAATTCCTCGAAAACATTTTAATTGTATAATTATGTGTCAACACTTGTTTAACACCTACACACCTAAAAATATACATACACACATGTAGTACAACATAAATCAATGTATCTTTATATGTGGGCGTCTAAAAATACAATGACATATCCTTTTCTGCAGAGGACAAAGGAGAGAAGTGTGAGAATGCCATTCCATAATTGGTTAATGGAATTTACATTACAAACACTTGTAATGCTTAAATGTGAAAGCTAAATGAGCATTATTCCCACGCCAACACACACGCACAGACACCCAGCCACACAGACTCGTAGCAACTTACAACCATAGATTCTTGTATTACAGCAGATTTTAAGCACTTACAGAAACACAGCCAAACACAACTACGCACACACTCATCAACATATTCATGCATACATTTAATGCAAACATACATAAGTACTCATACTTAAGAGTACGTGTATAGTACGACTATACGAATACAAGTATTTACAAAATCTTAAAAGGTAAAGAAAAGTTGGCATGTTATTTATGCTTACTACACAAGAAATTATATTCAAAGCCTTGGGGAGTGGTATTACTATTTTGGGAAACATTTTTATTAGTACCTTGTTGCTTTAATCAACTCAAAAATCATTCAAAGCTGGCGTCGAGCATTATAATGACTAAATTAGGATAATAAAAATGGACTATCATCAAAATCGGCCATACTCGTACCATACAGTGCTCCATCTTCATGTATCGATGTGAAAAAAATAGAAAAAGTAAAATTATAAGGAACCAAAGAGTTATGAGGAACCAAGCTGCATCTGGTCATATATAGGAAACATTTTAAATTTGGAACCAATTGGACCGCATGTCTCATATCCCCATGCAAATTATTCCGCCAACTCAAAAGTTCACCAGACTATAACACAGGATTGGAGCATTGTATACTTATATTATACAATTGTGGGAGCTACCATTGTATTTTGGTAGCTCCCACACAAAGATTTCTAAAGATTAAAAAAAATGTATATAAAGATCGCTTAAGAGTGGCACTGGATTTCGACCAAGATTACCAATATAGTGAGAAAAAGTTGAAGACTGACTAGAAAAAATGTCTGTGTGTCAAACGACGGGTACGTGGACCAAAGTGCTTTTGTGTAGTATTGTACAGTATTGTTTCCTTTTAAAAATGTAGTGCCCGTTTTTGTCAGAAGAGTTTCCTACGTTGACTTCTAAAATAATATTATCATCTTCATGAAAGATGTCTTCAAATATCCGCATAAATCTTCTTTAAAAGATACTCTTAAAATTATTATCAATCTTAAGATTTTTAAGCCATTTCGGATTTATATTAAATTAGGATCAGAATTTATCGTAAGGTACGTTATTAAATTTTTGTTTGTCTTTTATGGACTTTTTTCTGGTATGGAATAAGTGGGCATTTTGGTTAAATTTTAACTGGTGCTTTCTCAGGTATTCCAATTATTTTGGATGATGCCTTTAATATATGGTTATGAATAAGGTCGATAAAACCTTTATACACGTTAAATTAAAAGAAATTTTGAGGACTACAATAGTTAGTAATGACACTTTCACGTGGAAACAGAAGTTTAGTAACTGCCGTTAAAATAATTTAAAAAAAATATTTTTTTTTTTAAAAAAATCGTTTTTTGTAGCTCGTAAAAAAACATAAAAATATACAAAAAATGTCGGAACAAATTTTGAAGGTAGCATCCTAACGAAGACAACAAATCATATTTGAAGAAAATCTATGGATAAATGCAGAAAATATAGAACTTTTAGTAGAAGTAAGAGAATTTTAATTCAGGGTGGCTGATAAAAGCCGCTACCAAAAAAAATTTAATAACTTTTTTCTATTTAATTAATCTGGTTAATTTTTTTTTTAATTTTGCAGATTGATTTTTAGACTTAACAAAAATGGATAACTGGGACACTGAAACAAGAATTTGGATTGTCCACCGCTATTACGCACTGAAGTCCGTAGTTTCGGTTCGAAGAGAGTATAGGGGCACGTTTGGCGACAATCCTCCGAGCAGATGGACCATAAAGAGACTTGTTAACAATTTTTCCGAGCGTAGGACAGTCAACCGAAGACCTTACCATCGAAACCCTTCAGTTCGGACGGAGGAAACAATCGCTGCTGTAGCTGATGCCATACAAAACAATCCAAGAGTTTCGACAAGAACCTTATCTGCTCACATGGGTATAAGCAGACAGTCATTGCAGTCAATTATGCACAAAGATTTGGAGTTATTCCCATATAAGATTCAAATGGCCAACAAAGTGAACTCAGCAGACTTCCCGATTCGCTTGGAATTTTGCCAGAAGATGCGTCAAATGGTGGAAGAGGACGGAAACATGTTGAACTGTCTTTTCATGTCTGACGAGGCCCATTTCGATTTAAACGGCAACATAAAGAAGCAAAATTGTCGAATATGGAGGGCTTCCAACCCACAGATACTCCATGAGACGGAATTGCATCCACTTCGTGTCACAGTGTGGTGTGCAGTTTCATCACGCTGCATTGTCGGGCCCTACTTCTTCGAAGAAAACGGTCACACGGTTACAGTTACTGGAGGCCGTTACTTGAGCATGTTGAGAGAGTTTTTATATCCAGAATTACGCCGAATGAGAATTTCTTTCAACTCTGTGTGGTTTCAGCAAGATGGTGCAACTCCTCACATAGCCCGGCCTGTTATGACAGAATTGCGGCGAAAATTTCCCAATAAGCTGATATCCAGAAACTCCACATTCCGTTGGCCCCCCAGGTCGCCTGACCTTACTGCACCTGACGTTTTCTTGTGAGGTTATTGCAAACAGGAAGTCTATAAAGCAAAACCAACAAATTTGAATGAACTAAAGCAATCCATTCGAGAAACAATTGCGGCTATTCCCGTCTCAACTCTCCAATTATTATTATATAATTATTATTTTTAAAACTAATTAAGCTATATTTAATTAAGTTTAATGAGCTTTAACATGAATAAAAGAAAACTGAATTCCATACACTAAAAAAAAGTTATTTGAGTTTCTTAATGTAGCAATATTAATCAGCCACCATGTATAAATTTAGTGAAATATTGATTATCTCATAACTTCTATACTACTACTCAGAATCTTTCACAATTCCTCACATAATATTAGTTTCCTGGTCGCTATCATGGGCGAAGTTGCCACCCCTTTTTGGTACCTCCTATGTAAATGGACCATTTTACACAACAAGTTAACGGTTTATAACTTCGATTGCTGCACATACGAACACTTAAAATTTTATAAAGTGTAATGTTTTTATAGCACCCATTCTACATTAAAAAAATGGACGTTATTGCCAAGCCCATTTTGGTACCACCAAACAAAATTGCCAAAAAATTAAAAAAAAAAATTTTAATTTCGCTTTTTTACAATATGTGTCACAATTTATACATTTCAGTATTTAATTATTTGTCAGCAATATATATAATTACATGAGAAAATAAAATTAAATACAGCGAGCTCCACATAATATTTACTATATTTACAATATCTTCTTCCTTAAGCAATGGTTTCTTGAAAAAACAAGTTCTGAACTCTCTAAATGATTGACAACATGAAATTTTCTATGTTTTCGGTTTCACCTGAATTACATAGACTACAAATTTTTGACATATTTATCTGGAATCTACTTCCCTTCATCTTTATCATATCCGCTATCGCTTTGAATATCCACATTTATTGCTATGGTTACTTGCTTCCATTTAGTATCTGCTGCCGCCTACAATATCTAGTTTTCCATAAATTCTCGTCGTCTAGGATATTTATTGTAAGACTTGTTGCTTATATTTAGCCTTCAACATACAGAGTAAATTAATTATGTTGTTGTTTCATTGATGTTTGTTCATATTTTCTGCTGACCATTAAACACCAAATTCTCGTCCTATATTTCTTAATTCTTTCACCCATAAAATATCTCGTTGCAACATAAATAAGGACAATTGTTGTGGTAGGCGATCTTCGGCATAATGGAATTTATACAATTATCCATAGACATTTAAAAATAAACATTGTTTTCTTCGTTGGGATGCCAGCTTTCAAAAAATGGAACAAATATTTTTTTGCGATTTTTTTTAGTTTTTTTTCTTGCCAGCAAAAAAAAATTGATTTTTTTCTAATTGTTTTATCGGCAGGTACTAAACTCCTTTTTCTATGTGAAAGGGATGTTTTCAGAATTGAAGGTATCCCGGCTTATACTTAAAAAAAATATTGTAAAAAAACTCCATGTTCCATGAAAATTGAATTTTGAAGAATTGATTTTTTTTGTGTTTAAAGAGGACATGACATTAATAATGACAAGGAATTTTTTTCCAATGCCATTAAATATTTTTTTTTGGGGATTTTGGACATAAAAGCATCAGTTTAAAAGATTTTTTATATTTTTCTCAAAAACATTTTATAAAAATGATTTTTTGTATTTTAAAGTATGGTTTTGTTATACAAGTTAAGCATTGGAAAGGGTTTTTGCAATAACACCTACAAAAATTTTAGACCTAAAGCAAAACTACTTTTTTTAAATTTTTTTGCGTGAATATTTTGAACTTTTATATTTCATGTTTAAACAGGATATGTCATTAAAAATATAAGGGATCTTTATGAATTCTTTTCACAGCTCCATAAATATATTTATGGTGCTATTGTCGAATTAATAGAAACAATCATTCATGAGTTTTCTATCATTGGAATTTAAAATGCCTATTCCGGAATTAGTGTGGCAAGATGAAAGTTTTGCATTACAAATATTACATAAATAAATTCCATTAGGAAGAGCTTTTACGTGTTTAGAAAACAGTTTATCAATGGGGCAATATTATTTGTTTATTTTTAGAATTGACAACTAAAATTAAAAAAATATTTTGAAACTGTATGAAAAAACGGTGTCGAGTGATTTGTGACCTTATTGCTCTTACATTCTTGGAAGAAATTGTGGACAAAACCAACGAAGAACAACTGATATTTTGTGCCATTTGTCTGTCTTCTAACTCTTCAACGATGGATATCAAATTGTTGGTCTAACAGCATTTGTTGCAAATAAATGTTGAAAAATGCAAATATTATTAACGCATTCAAACATTTCGCGTCAACAAATCAACTTTTTTTCTTGGTATTCACACAAAATATTTGTTAGGATGTCCTTTTCGGCTCGTGGCAACTATCACTGGAAATTATTAGAAAAAAAGATTTTATTTGAATTCGAAAACAGCAAATTGTAGTTCTTGTCACATAAATATTCTTATCACTCGATCCAGAATAGGGCTGCTATTTTTATTTTAATCATTTCTTTCTTGAAATTGAGGGGTTGAAAAATAGGGTTATTGACACCAAAATAGCACTGTGCGGAGTCCAGATGCCCCATCCTTTGTGATGAAATCTCGGTTTGTATTTTTTGCTGTACTTTATATAAGTAGTAAGCGTATGAGTTATATCAAGTAGGCATATTATAGGTCATACGCTCCAATGTACCTTACTAAAAATCGGTGGAGTTTTATATTAATTACACTAGGTTACACAAATAGTGATGTAAACACGAACAAAATATTCAAAAAGAAGTAAGAAAGCTAAGTCGTGTAAACCTACTCATGAATCTCCTCACCTTCACTCATAAAAAATATTTGTAAATTGATTTATTTAATGTTTAATTCATTATTATCAATTTAAATGACATTAATATAATCCATTTGTGTGAGAGGTACCAAAAGGGGCGTGCCATTGACGAGCATCTTTCAATGGACTGTAGTTACTATAAAAGTATTACACTGTACGAAATTTCAAGTATTTCTATGCGCTGGTATGTGTGGGATGTACCAAAAGGGGCGTGTCAATGATACCCACTTTTCGCTGCACTGCAGGTGCTATAAAAGCATTACACTGTACAAAATATTAAATATTTGTAATAACTGGTATAGGTTATAAGCTGTTAACTTTTGGTACAAAATGGTCCATTTGTGTGGGACGTACAAAAAGGGCAATTTAGCCCATTTTTCTGGAGGTGATAGAGACTAATAAACTAATGCAAGGTGTGGAATTTCAGAAGATTCGAATAAGTTGTTGGAAGTTATTAAATACATAATCAATATTTCACTAAATGTAAACCCATTGTGAAGGAGGTACTAGAAGGAGTGGACCAATATGGCCAGACAGACGGACACCCAGATGGACGGAAATTGCTCAAATGACTTAAAATGGACCAATTCGAATTTCCACCATTCACACATTGGGTCTTAGGTCACTCCCTCGTCGTGTTACACTTTTGGCTCGTAGCAAATGCTATATAAGTATACCCTCCTCGCTGTAAGTGAAGGGGATAAAAATGTTATGGCTTTACATTGTGGAGGATTTCATTCCAACAATAGAGCTACTGTCATTTTGTGTTGCCTCCGACGTTGTAGCGCTGGCCGATGCAATAACAACAACCATTAATACAAAAACCCAAAGCAACGATTTGCGAAAAGATTTTTTAATTTTTGTTTTTCATCAATGAAACGCCAAATGAAATTAACTGAAAACATCGAGCACTGTATGAAAGTATTGAACATTTTGTGGAAAGCTGGGATATAAATCACAATAGATTGTAACACAAACTGTGACGAACCATCTATTGCTTTCGTTCACTTCTCTTCATTTACCATTAATGTACGAGTATAAAGTCAAATTGGAGTATGCAGTATATTGCAAAATATACTTAATGACATCTCTGTGTCGTCACTTGCGAAATATCGCAACTCCGATACTTTTAATTCTTTGGTTTTATTCATTCGTTGGAAGAAATAAAATTGAGTTTACTGATAGAAGCATTTTTAATTTTACCATACAAGCGCGCAAATACAGAACTCACAAATACGAGTACAAAAATAAATGCCCAACAGCATACGATGGCAAATGTTGTGAAGTGCTGCAACAGTTCGGAGGGAGGGATGCATAGAAAAAACTCCACCACCATCTGCAGAACTGTTAATAAAACAACACTCACAAACAACGTTTCTCATATTATTCCAACACATAAAAAATATATAAGACTTTAAACTCACAAAATGAGAACAAGATACGCTCCTTGTTCTCCCAACTCTTTGTAAAATGTTCAATCATGTTTAAACACAACATTTTCCTTAAACAAACTTTTAAGGAAAACGTTTCTCGTTTACCGTAAACGAAAATTATGAAAATGTTTGAATAAAATAATGTTCGTGTAAAGCAAGAGAAACTACGTCTTCGATAAACGTTTTCATTCTCTGGAAATATTTCAACAGTTACGGGGAAAGTAGACCGTTTGAGACAAAGAACTATGTTTTTGATAAACGACCTCCAAACGTTTTTTCTTTGCTTCTACACAAAAGGGACCATTTTGCATAAAAAGTTAACTGCTTATAACTTTGATTGTGCGGTGTGAAAAGTCAAACCCTTTTGGCACTTCCCACATAAAATGAGCAAAATAAAGGGTTCTGGGTATAATAATCCCAAAATATCAATTTTTCAACACGATAAGTTGAAATTAACAGTCTCTATGGAATTAAGAAGTCAAATCGGACAGATGCTATATATGGCGGCGGCAATATAAAAAATGGACCGATATTGCATTTTCAATCCCAAGATACCTGCAGATATAAGAAATATCTATACCAAATTTCAGTTATCTAGCTCAATTATTGTAGATTGAAACGTAATTACGACTTGGCTAAATCTTATTATTTACCACGCTTAAGAATATATAAATACTTTATGGGTCCCTGATTAGTATTACGAGGTGTTACAAACGGGCTGACAAAATGAATATATCCTCCATCCTTTGGTGAAGGGTATACAAATATGAAACATAATTTTTAATATATTTTTTTAATTCGCATTGTTTTCTTCAATAGAATGTTAGCCTTAAAAAAATTGGAATTTAAAAAAAAAATAAAAAAGATTTTATTAGGTTTGTTAAATATTTTCACATTCGAATTGTTCAGCTTTTTCGATCAACTCTTCCTTTCGAAAGAGAAGTTTTTGTGGTGTATTGGAAAAGATAAGACCCTGCGCTTTGGAAGCCATGTAAACACATACCCTTATACGTATTCCAATCCTGTGCGTGGATATCATCAATATACCACAATTGGTATATTGAAAAGTTGATCGAAAAATCTGAATAATTCGAATGTGAAAACATTCAATAAACCTAATAAAATAATAATTAAATCGATCATTAACAAAAAACTTCTAAAAACAAAAAAATGCCCATAATTTTTTTTTTAATATTTTTTGTGTGTTTAGGAAACCAAATTGCAGCAGAAAATTGTATGCCCGGCAAAATTATTGTAAACTAATGTAATTATCATATCGGCCTCATTGATGTACATGCACGTGTTTCATATATCTGTGTTTACGACAGACAATGCCGTATGCTAATGAATAATTAAAGTAAACGTTACGTCTTGTTATATGCCTCAACAAAATACTCTTATACTGTCAAACAGATGTACATTTGTACGTACGGCACATCCATATGTAAAAATACATATGTACTTAATATGTTTGATATGCACATACTTAAGATTTTTCCCAAACCAGATCATGCAGAATAATATTTTTTCAGATATTTTTATGAACCCCCTAGAAATGGAAGTTAAAACAATTATGACATATTTCAAGGTTAAATGAAACATTTTAGTAACATAAGGGGCGTTATGTCCTAACGTTCAGGGTCATAATGACGTCAAAATGACACACAGGAGAAAATCATTAATTCCACAAAGACAATTCGTTCCGTGGACATACTCACACGTGCACATCTTTAACCCCGGTCAAATAAACTTTAACGCCAATAGTTTAAAAATACTATATTTAGTTGTTCTAAATGTTCCACTTTCTACTAAAATAAATAAAGACAAATATTAAAGACATTCCTTTCTTTAACTCCATCTTCAAAGTATATGTTTTTTACGCTGAGAGGCGATATCTTCCCCAATTACGATTAATATTGACCACATCCACGTGGTGCACAAAATCCTTTGTGTTGAAGTATGATTGGGGTCATCAAAGACTATAACAACAATTGCCAGTGGTTTGTCTCCGGCACATAAGCGTCTTTACAGAGACCAACAATTGAAACGAAAAAAAATGACGCTGACAAAGAAACAAATGGCATCACATATCACAAAGGATTAGGTTCATATGTGGGAATGGTGAAAAGAAAACAAGAACCTTAAAGTTATACAAGTAATACTAGGCAACAAAGGAATTTAACCAAACACACAATTCCCAAAATAAATTTGAAAATCCCCAAAAACGGAATTTTTAGTTTATCCCCAAAATCTGTTATACTAAAACACGGGCTCAAAATTTCTTTTGCAGTTTACCGTGTAACACATTACTACATATCAAAATGAGGTAACATTTTTTGAAAACAGCCTAAAATTATACTTTGTGGAATTTTTTTATGAAAATCGGTACGTGGATTCGGGACGCCAAATAAAAAACACAATTTGAGTGGTTTTGCAATATTTTCTTTTTCGCGGAAGAAATGGCTTTTAGTCTGCTTTTATATTTTTCCGTCGATCTACTCAACAGATTACTCTAATTTTTGGCATTCACATCAATAATAATAATTTCATGCAACTAGTGAAGCACTTTTGCACACAAATTTGCATATTCAACTATTTTCTCCACCTGGAATTAAAAAATTGTTTGTCCTAATATAAGCCCATATTAGTTATCAATTACGCGGTAAAATAATATTTTTGTACTCTTGATACTGACATTCACTTTTCCGCCATTTTCTACTGGAATTTTGAACGAAATTACACATTGGAACGAGATTATGCATAGAGCGCATGTAAAAAGTAAATCAGAATTGGTTGTATTTATGGCATATGACTAATAAAATATAACCGAATTATTATAAACAAAATTTAAAAAAATCGCACACGAATTTTTCTCAAACGTCCATAGTGGACCACTGGCTATGTATGTTCGTAAATAGGAAATCTTAGACTCGATTTCAGAAGACTTCGATACGCTGAATTCGAATCTGCCATCAGAAATGTCGAATAACTTCGCGTTTTTTATATTTTCAGATAGAAAAGTGATTTTTGTGGGAAAAGGTGTGGAAACTTCGCGCATATCTTAAGGTGTTAACGACACATCCACGACTATGTGTGGATTTTCAGAATATTCGAGTAAGTACTCGTAGTATATAAGTTATTAAAAAATCAATATTTTTCTAAATGTGAATCCTCTGTAGCGAGAGGTAATAAAAAGAGTGGGCCAATATGACCATAGCCGGTGATAGAGAAAATTATTACCGCATACCAAATTTTAAGTCAATCGGTTAATCCTTTCGAGAGTTATCGTGCGCGCCAGCCAGCGGACAGACAAACAAACAGACGGGCGAACATTGGTCAAATGACTTAAAATTACCCAAATCGAATTTCCGCCAAAGGTACTCAGGGTCTTAGGTCACTGCTTCGATGTGTTACGCTTTTGCCTCGTAGCAACTGATATATACCCTCTTCTCTGAGGGAATTAATATGTAAAAAAATGCAGGGTGTGTAATGAAATCATTATTTCCGGTCCATTCTAATCACCATTTAAATAACACGTTCAGCATGATCCAAAAAATAATAAATTATAACATTATAAGTATATAAAAATATCCGCCGAATATTGTCGTTTTAACGTATTGATATTGTTGTGTAACGTCCGCAACGTAACGTCCACAGCAGACGAATTTATAGTTTTTGGATGAACCATTTTTTTGTAACGTCCGCAAAGAAACTTTCGCCGCGAATATTACATTCATCAAAAATATAGTTATTTAAATGTCATTTCAAAGAACTCTGAAATAATTGTTGTTGCTGACGGTTATATGTAAATATTGCATTCAGGACGACAATGGGATTAATAACGAGTGATTTTTTAAGAGCTTTCGGATTTGATTTTACAATTTAGAGAAATGTATGAAATATTTATTTAAGTCGATAGAACGGGCTATATAACTCAATGTTTAAATATGAAAACACGAAACAGCTGAGCTGTCAAAAACAGTTTAGCCAAGAAGAAAGTTGCCAAAAAACAAAATGGGTACGAATGTAACGTCCGCAATCCAGGATTTGCCCATATGGTATATTTCTTTTTTACAATTTACTCTATATCTCCAATACACTAAATATAAAGCGTGGTCGAACCATAATGCACGATGTTACTTGTGAGTCACACCTTAACGTCAAGTTGTTTGCCCAACTTAATTTGACATTTCATTGTTTCAGTGTTTCACAAATTCAACCATAGAGAGGTACACAATTAAGCAGCGCTTTAATGTTGTTGAATCTTTTTACGAAAATGGCCGTTTAAATCAAAATGCATATCGCGCACTTCGTGATTTTTTTTTTGGTCAGCATAATCGACCAAATGTATCCACAATCGGGAGAATTGTGCGCAAATTTCATCAAACCGGGTATGTCGTAGATGTGAAAACACCTGTTATTATGAGCATGCGCTCGTCAAGTTCGTTCTGCGGACAAAAATTTATGCTGTTCGCGATAGTGTGGCTGAAGAGCCGTCAACCTCGACTCGTCGTCCTTCCCAACAATTGAACTCACGAACATTACTGATGCAAATTTTTAATAAAGATTTGAATATACACGCTTATAAGGTTTAATTGATTGAAGAAGTGAATGGTTACCAAGAAAATCATCTTCAACGACGAGGCACACTTTCACCTCAGTGGATTCGTTAACAAGCTGAATTGCCGCATTTGGAAAAATGAGAATCCACGAGTAATTGTTGAAAAGCCGATGCATCCACAAAGAATGACGGTTTGATGCGGTTTATGGGCGGCGGCGTCATCGGGCCGTACTTCTTCGCAAATGAGGTCGGCCATGCAGTTACCGTGAATGGAGTTCGCTATAGCGAGATCATAACGGACTTCTTGTGGCCAGAAATTGAGGATATAGACCTGAACGATATGTGGAACAGGACGGAACCACTTGCCACACAGCCAACGAAACAAAGGCTCTTTTGCGAGAGAAAATCAATTGCCGTATTATCCCACGTCGTGGCGATGTTAATTGGCCGCCATGATCATGCGATTTGACACCGTTGGACTTCTTTCTTTGGGGTTATTTAAGCCAAGAACAATTCAACAGCGAAAGGATGAGATAGGTCGGCACATTAACGACATTGAACCTCAAGTATGCCTTAGAGGTGGCATCAAAATATGCACCCGGGAAATAGGTATGCCACCGAAGCCGTGGCAAGCATTTGACCGATATTTTGTTTCGCACATAATTGTCATAGATCCTTCTATCATAATAACAGTAAGAAAGTTCAGTCTGGTAAATAGACTTATGAGTTCCCTCACCTTGAATCCCAAAAAATTTTTAGTAAAATTTTAGGGGCGTGCCAATAACGGCCACTTTTCTCTAGACACTAGGTACTAACGGGTGATCCAAGGAGAGATACTTTTTTCAATAGCCTTTTTTTGACAGATCACGTATGAGTCGTGTCATGCTGTCATGTTATTTTTGTTAAGTATTGTGTGGCATTTCATCATGGAAAGACTTACGCCTGAACAACGTTTACAAATCGTTCAACTTTTCGCTCAACTTATGCATTTCGCTCAACTTATGGTCAACATAATCTAGTCATCGAAAATTGGACTCAACGGTTGGACCATCTGAGACGTAGCCGCGACCAACGTTTGATAGACATAATCTTCAAAAAATAAATGCCAAAGAATGTTCTTTCAAATGATAATAAACATTCCCCATTCAATTTGAATTTGCTGTGTTTTTTTCTTTTAAAAAGTAGGAAACCTCGAAATTGATCACCCTATATAAAAGCATTGCACTGTACGAAATTTCAAGTATTGGTATGCACTGGTATTTAAGATAAAAGCTGTTAACTTTTGGTGCAAAAATGTCCACTTTTCTCTAGACCCCAGGTACTATAAAAGCATTGCACTGTACGAAATTTCAAGTATTTGCATGCACTGGTATTAAAGTTATAAGCTGGTAACTTTTGGTACAAAATGGTCCATTTGTGTGGGAGGTAGCAAAAGAGGCGTGGCAATAATGCCTATTTTTCACTCTGTTGAAGGTACTATAAAAGCATTACACTGTACACTATTTGAAGTCTTTGTATGCAATAGTTATTAAGTTATAAGCTATTCAATTTTGGTTCAAAATTGTCCATTTGTGTGGGAGGTACCAAAAGGGGCGTGCCAATAACGGCCACTTTTCTCTAGACCCAAGGTACTACAAAAGCATGGCACTGTACGAAATTTCATGTATTTACATGCACTGGTATTAAAGCTATAATCTGGTAACTTCTGGTACAAAATGGTCCATTTGTGTGGGAGGTACCAAAAGAGGCGTGGCAACAATGCCCATTTTTCACTCTGTTGTAGGTATTATTAAAATTGTCCATGTGTATGGGAGGTACCAAAAGGGGCATGGCAACTGTGCCCATTTTTCTCGAGGTAATAGTGACTAATAAACAAATACTATGTGTATAATTTCAGAGGATTCAAATAAGTAGTATAGAAGTTATTAAATAATCAATATTACACTAAATATTAAACCTTTGTGGGGGAAGTACTAGAAGGAGTGGACCAATATGGCCCATCTTCGAACATAGCCGGAGATAGAATAAAATATTAGCACATACCAATGTGAAGTCCATCGGTTACTCCTTTCGAGAGTTATCGTGCCACCAGCCAGCAGACAGACGGACGGACATTGCTCATTCGACTTAAAATGACCAAAACGGATATCTGCCGAACATTCTTAGGGTCTTAGGTCATTCCTTCGATGTGTTACACTTTTGGCTCGTAGCAAATGATATTTACTCTCCTCTCTAATGTGAAGGGATAACAAATATTTAGATAATTCTCTGAAAACATTTTGTTTTATTTACAATTAACCTCGTTGAATTGGAATCAAAGTTATAAGCCGGTAATTTTACGAATTGGAATCAAAGTTATAAGTCGGTAATTTTTTGTGCAAAATGGTCCATCCGTGTGGAAGGTACCAAAAAGCATTTGGCAACTTCGCCCTCATTAGTCTTATCTCTTTTGTAAGACCAAAAAATGTTTTAATTTTTATCCGGAAACGCTTACGAATGTAAACCCTGCTTCACAATAGTAAATATCCGTATGCTATCCTCTAAGCCACACAGTGTAATTATTTAGTTCTTGGTAAAGAAATTGCAGTCGTTAGAATGTTCAACATTACAAAAGTGGTTTACTTGTATACCCTGTATCACAAGAATCGCTTCCAAAAGGGTGCGATGATAGTAAGCCTAACTCCTCCCCTACAAATGTATAGAATATAGTGAAACAAGCTGGGCAAGAGTTTAGAAGATTTAGATTTATTACGAGCATAATTTTTTTTTGAATGAAGAATCATCTATGTTGAAAAACTGGACAAAAAATTAAGATGACTTAAATTACAAATTTAATTACACCCAAAAATTACAGATAGCCCAAACGTAATAGGAAAGAATGGCCAAAATTAAGTAAAATTTCTAATAGACATGATCAAAATCAGGAGTGCAAAAAGTTGTATTGCTTTGCCGATTCTCGAAAAATACTGCATTGCTTGCCTTAGGCCGGGCTATAATGCTCTATTTAAGAGACAGATCTATAACGGGTAATTCAGATGTTCTTTCTTCATTATCTGTCTTACATATGTCCTCCTCTGGGAAATATTAAAAAACAACTACACAAAGAAAACATGTTTCTGCATAGCCCTTCTTTGGCCGAACTTAAAGACTTTATGCTATGGATAGGTTCAAAATTTGAAATGCAAAGAAAAGTTTTTTTAATTTACTTATAGAAAGGTTCCCCCCGTCGCACAAACTGCAAAAACTACATTCCTAATTTTTGGAAAATTTTTCAATGGTTCTATATTTCATTTGGGCAATTTTGCATTTCTTCTATATGTATGCGAATATCCCTGATAATCCCTTTATAACACTTATTTTAAAAATGCAAATATTTTTCTATATTGGATACAAATTTACAATTCTTACTTATAACTCCCAAATCATTTGCCAAACAAATGATGATCTATCTCCCAGACAGACTTAAATGCTTTACGAATTCATTTATTAGTTTCTGTCACAATAACAAAATACAATTTTCCTCTCAAATTGCTGAAACATAATCAAACCAGTACAATAAACCCAGAATTGAAACGGAAACATGAAAGTAGGGAGGGGAAAATAAATAATACCACCCATTGTTGCATAATGATGACGATGTCACTTAGCCAATTGCGAGGATGATGATGACGAAAATACCGTAAAATGATGTAAACGTTACCTTCCCCCGCCACAAAAAAGGACACTACTGAAAACGACAATATCAAAACGAAATCGAATGGAATCTTATTGAGATTGTCATCAATAAGATTCCATTCGATAAAGAACTACCGCCGCCAGTAATGCCAATTTAGTAATACAAAAAAATACGCTTTGTCAGCCATAAGGACATCCGCCCACTTCCGTTTAGGTTTCTACATTCATTCATTCTTTCAATCAGTTTCGTAATCAACAATCGAACAATCTGGGCAATACAGACTAGGGATGTAACGAAAGTGACTTAGCGATTGAAATATATTTCTTGCGAATGCGAATACTTGTTTGACCCTTTAGTACAACAAATGTAAGGAACTGAATTGATACTTTTCCAGGATATTCAAGTATTAAGCATGTTTTACATATTTTTACCTCCTGTTACCACAAGGACACAAATATTTTTATAACTGTTTTGAAGAGAAGTGGCAGAATAATCCAAATATGGTTTTTGCGAATGCGAATGTTAAAATGATGCGAATAATTCGCGTTCGCATATGCGAATGCGAATATTCGTTACATCCCTGATACAGACAACCCACGAATGTAGTGAAAAGAAATAAAGTATGACGTCGCGAAAGGGCAAAGGGTTATTGAAATCCGTTAAAGGATTCATTTGATTCAATGGTTAAGAATAACAAATTCCATTTAACCTCTTTCATTTCGTACCGTTGTCAATTAGGGTGGAAAGTTGAGATTTTGATTGAAGTATTGGCTAGTATTTCTTTTAACGTTTTAGTGATTTCGTTAAATTGATTTGTATTTGCTGAATACATAAAGACAAACTATATATTCACTCATGAATATTATAAAATCATTTGTTTGTCTGTTGCCGCAACCGGCTTTCTTGAAACTTTGTGAACAGATAGACAAATACATGGAAATTAAAATAGTCTACTTCGATTTTTAATTTCCCGTCAAGTGATTTTCGACCACTTGACCGCTTAGCTCCTGTTAGAGCTAGAAAGATGACATTTTGCAAACGCATATACAGGAGAATTTTATAAATCACTGGCTACTCATGTAGTCATTTTTTCCAGCAGTCATTTCTAGCGGTATCAAAAACTTGAGTATTGTTTTTGTCCTTTCAAAAGACTCCTAAAAGATACAAAACGTTAAACTTTGTAAATATGAAGTACTATACACGACAAATATATTGGCGAAAAATAATTTTCAATTCTCACATTGTGGTCAATGTAGCAGTGACCAAAACAATTTTTTATTATCGCACTGATTTTAAAAGTTCCTTAAGAGCTAATAATCTAAAAATGTATGTGCAGACTGACCTCAAGGGTGATGCGAAAACAACTATTTGATGTCCAGTTTGAGGTCAAAGTGGACATAAAACCGCGTCTTAAAATTTCAATAGCCTTTTAAACATATATTGCTCACCACTTACTGTGGTAATATATTTAACGTTGTCAATTCGGTCAATTCTCAGACTGTGGTCAGTGTAGCAATGACCAAATCAATATTCAGTCTTTCTATACTTTATAAGTCCCTAATGAGATTCTCTTGTGGGTATATTTTTTTTTTCCTTTATTCATTCCTCTAGGGAACATAGGGCTTCTACAAGATTATTCCACATATTTCTATCATAACAAAAAGTCTTGATTTCATCCCATGACTTGTTAAGTTTCCGTATTTCCATTAGAGTTGTTCGACGCCATGTGCTCTTTGGTCGTCCGCGTCGTCTGCAGCCTTGTGGGTTCCATTGTTGTGCCGTTCTACATATACTTTCGTTCGATTTTCGGAGCGTATGTCCAATCCACTTGTGTATATATAAGTACTGATCTCCACAGGATGCGATTTTACACTAATGGTGATTTCGTTTGTGCAAAAAGATGTAGAATTATTTCTACATTTTAAACTAAACCGCATTTTTAGGTTAGTTTGTAAAAATGGTGCAGCCGTATGAACGGGTTTTGATTTCGTTTGTAAAATTATTACACACCGCGAAAATATCGCATTTTCCACACTCAGCCCAGTCCACGGTGTGGAGTGTTGCACCGTCAAAAAGCAAACTTCAGAACCAAACCTAATTGAAAGCGTACATTCTTAATGCGCTATCAAATGGTTGCGCCATAATGTAGGTATGGGTTTTACTCACAGAACAATTTTTGTTCGATTGTTCGCATGCAAAACGCGAAACTAGCAGTGGGTGCAGGGGTAATTTTTAAAATGTCCCAACATGATGTGGTGACATTATTTTTCAGAAAGGCTGCACGTTGGGAAAATATGGTGAAATATGCGTGCATAGGACTTTGAAAGCATTTAATAACATTTAATGAAAATACCTTTAAATTTTATGAAAATATGTCCAGGCGATTTCGAGTTATGACCATTCAAAGTTTGTCTTTTTTACTAATAAATGCAAATAACATTGCGATGATAAAAGGTATATACTACAATGCTTGTAGAATTCGCGTTTGTTGGTGAAATTCGACCGGATTTTGTAACATATAATTGGGTTATATTCATCTTAATTTTGTGTATAAGATGTATTTCTAATGTCTTTAAATGAAGAGATATTTCGAAGTAAAAACACATTTTTTTCTAGATTTTTTAAAAAATTATCCACAGTAAATAGAATACAACTTTTTTGGATCACGTGGGATCACTACCATATGACATAGAGAAGGTAGGTGACTTAGTTCTGAATCCAACTGTACCTAGTTTATCTGCGACTTTTTGCGATTATGGCAGATTTTTGTCATTTACATATGTGCTTTTTTTACTATAAATATAGAAAATATGTGTGGGAGCTACATCTATCTCTAAACCGACTTTCCCGAAACACATAGACCGATTTTCTTGGTCCCAAAAAATAACTTTTAGCGAAATTACGGCAAAATCGGATAATAAATACGTCCGATACAAGTCCGGCAGCAAGTTTGTAGTGTCCTACAATCAAAAATAGCGATCTTATTAATATTATTAAGATTATATGTGTCATTTTTATAGTTTACTTCTTCTACAAAAACCATAGAAATATAGTTAAACTCTTCTGCAGTTAATGTATATTAGGGTGGATCGATTATTTTTTGTTTTTAATTTAACTTTTCTTGTATTTGCAGTCGACGACCCATTGTATAAGTCCATTATTGGAAAACTTCAGCTTTCAAAAATATTGCAGATAACGATTTTATCTTATTTAAGTTGTTTTGGTTTTAATTTCAAAACCAGTAAGGAAAGGCTAAAGTCTGGCGGGGCCGACTATATAATACCCTATACCACTCTCGTAATATTGAATAACTCTGATATATAAATTTTGTAATTCATGTATATATTGTTTACATAAATTTACTTTTGGGACATTTTATACTTAAATAATACCTTGTACCACAGAGTGGTGTAGGGTATAAAAACGATTGCACCTAAAGAGCCAAATCGGATGAAACATATATATGGGAGCTATATCTAAATCTTTACCGATTTTCTTCAAATTCGGCAATGTTGGTTCACGGATCAAGAAACTCTACCATTCTAGATTTCAAAACGATTGGATGTAAAATATAGCTTCTATAGAACTAAAGGGCCAAAACGGACGAAACATATATATGGGAGCTATAGCTAAATCTTTACCGATTTTCTTCAAATTCGGTAGTGTTGGTTCATGGATCAAGAAATACTACCATTCTAAACTTCAAAATAATGATTGGATTTAAAATACAGCTTCTACAGCACTGAAGAGCAAAATCGGACGAAACATATATATGGGAGCTATAGCTAAATCTTAACCGATTTTCTTCAAATTCGGTAGTGTTGGTTCATGGATCAAGAAACTCTACCATTCTAAATTTCAAAAGGATTCGATGTAAAATACAGCTTCTATAGAACTAAAGGGCCAAATCGGACGAAGCTATATCTAAATCTGAACCGATTTCAACCAAATTCAATAGCGATCTTAACAGCTGCGAAATACTCTAAACTGCAAAATTTCATAACGATCGGAGTGAAATTGCGACCTGTAGTCGACGAACAACTTTACATGGACAGACGGACGGACGGACGGACGGACAGACATCGTTAAATCGACTCAGCTAGTGATTCTGAGTCGATCGGTATACTTTAAGGTGGCTCTAGCTGTGTTATTTTCAGGAGTTACAAACATCTGCCGTGAAACAAACTTATAATACCCTGTACCACAGTGTGGTGTAGGTATAAAAATTTCCCGGTTTTGTAGACTTTTAAAGCTATTTTGACTAAAATATTTTTCAACTTCAAAGGGGTAAATATTTAAAACGCAGCAACACACAATCAAGTAACCCAAATAGATTTTGAACTAAATTTTGTCAGCTTTAATTTAAAATCAAGATCACCGAAGTTGGTACGATATTATGGTTTTTACATTAATTTCCACAATGTCGCTTTTGTAAGCCCACCGTGCGCTACACGGTAACAGCTAAATAAAATCTGGCTGCACCAATTTCTTCTCCAAAGAATTCTCTTGAAGGTGGTCCAAACCGTAAGACTCTATCTCTAAGGGTATAGTCATGAGATAGACAATACTGTTATGCGCGCGTATTTACCACATTTTTCCCATTGTGGGCTGCTTCCAGAGTGGGCGCTTAAAGCCGAGCGGAGCGGAGCCGAGCGCAAAGCTGATCGATGCGAGAAGAACTGAAGACACACAACTTAATATGAATAAGCGTGAGTATTGTATAGTGAGAGCCGAGCGGAGCGGAGAGTAAAACAGAATGAATGCGAGAAAACAGTTTCAAAGTGTTTTCCGCGCTGATTTGCGTGCTGATGCGTAGAGAGCAAAGTACAATGAATGCGAAAAAACAGTTTCAAGTGTTTTTTTTCGCTGATTTACGTTCGGGCCTGTTCTGTAATCTCGCGATTATTGGTGCACGGAAATGGTACGATTTATTGTTTAAAGTAAACAACAATCAATGTATTATTATTATTATTTATTGAATCCATTCCAGTAATATGAAGCCAATAAGGCCAATAAATTATATTACATTGTTCAAAAAATCCTGAGTTAGAAACATAACCTAAAATAACTAATCCAAAAAGAGCAAAAACAATTTATCATTTGGCTCCCCTTAAAAAAAGATAAAAAAGAAGAAAAGTATATGTCTTAGTACGTATTAACTCAACTTGAACAACAGGCATTTGATGAAAACACACAAAAATATATGTATTTGCACTCGAGCATAAAACGATTATTCACGATAGAATAAAGAAAAATTCAAGTATATTTCTCCAGGCTGAAATTTCCAAGGTTTATATTTTTTCTGATTTATAATTGTTTTGTGGGGGATGTATTAAGGTTTACAAATACTGTCTGCAATTCTTGGGAGATATACGACTTTTGTAAGCAGTTCTCAATTACTATATATTGAGCTGCTCTTATATTGTGCCAATTATTGACGGAGAATTTGTCCAAGGTGCCGATGGGATTGCTTGATAGCTTCGAAACGACATCGTTCACGAACCAGTGGCCACCCTTAATAGATTTCACACATTTCGTATTCTTTTTTTTTGCAAAGAAGTTTTGTTTTACAGAAAAAAATAACGATCTCGAACTCGATAGTCAAAAATAAAACTATGAAAAGATTCTTTCTGAATTTTTAAATTGATGTTTTCATAGTGAAAAAAACAATAGAAGAAAAATCAAAAAAATATTAAAATTTGGTCAGTAGCGGTAAGTAGCACCGGCGTAAATCACTTATGGTGATTTCGTTTGTGCAAAAAATTTAAAATGTTTTCTTTATTTTACACTGAAACCGCATTTTTAGGTTCGTTTGTAAAAATGGTGCAGTCGTATGAACGGGTTTTGATTTCGTTTATAAAATTATTACACTCCGCAAATCCGAAAATATCGCATTTTCCACACTCAGCCCAGTCCACGGTGTGGAGTGTTGCACCGTCAAAAAGCAAACTTCAAAACCAAACCTAATTGAAAGCGTACATTCTTAATTCACTATCAAATGGTTGCGCCATAATGTAGGTATGTAGGTTTTACTCACCGGTTTTTGTTCGATTGTTCGCATCCAAAATGCGAAATTAGCAGTGGGTGCTGGCGGAATTTTTAAAATGTCGCAACAGAAATCACCATTAGAATTACCTTTAAAATGAGACTTCATTCATTGAATTCTGCCCACGCGTTTTCTCACTACACTAAAAAAAAAGCGTACTGAAAATCAAAGAATTTGTCGTAAAGTTTAAGATTTCGGCAATGATTTCGAGCCAAAGACAATCGCTATAAAAATAAGAAGGTTTTAGAGTTAATTTAAAGACATGAATAGTACTTGTTTTGATGATGCATTTCATAGAATTAAGAATTTTGGGTAATAAAAATAATTATGTTTGGTCTTAAAATAAGCACATTTTGGCGTAAATTTAAGTTTACCGGGAGCTTATTTGTAGTAAAATATCATATAATTTAAAACATTATCGTAATAAAATTTAAAATGTCTATCCTTGATATAAGAATATACTGGTAATTAATTTAAGGCATACATGGATTTAAATATATTTTTTTAAAATATGTACACGCTGAAAAAAAATCGCTTCTGTAGTATATTGTCCCAAACATATTCGGCTTGAAACATATATATGTTTATGGTACACTCCAAATACATAATATTTGATACACACCAAAATTATATATTTGGGAAGATGTTGTTCTAAACAAATCTTTGTTTATATCCCAATATATTTTTATTTGGGACCATTATTTCCGAAATAAATATGTATTTCCATTTAAGAATTCAGAAAATACCTAAGTTATGTTAAATTTTTCAGTAATTCAATGTTAGTTTTTTTATAAATTGTTAATGTTTGTGAAATAATTATTGAAATCGTATAATATTGGATAGAATACTCATAAATTGTATTAACATTATTGATTAAGAACAGAAGCTAATGCTGGGAGGATAAACCCGGAACCAAGGAAAAATTTTATCTGGAATTCGAAAAAGTCAACAAAAGTTTTGAAATTTTTTTTAAATAAAATATATTTAGAGAAATTCCTAAACAATAATTATATTTGTATTTAAACACATATTTTATTTGAGAATTTTTGTTTGCAAATATATTTTGTTGTAATATATTAATATATGCGTTTCAAATATAATTTGTTGATTTTAAAATAAAATTTATTTGCTAGAAAATATATAATATTTAAAAATTTGTGTTCCAAATATATTTTCTTTCGATTCAAACATATCAAAAAAGGCTATTTTGCCCGTGTATGGAAAATTTGTTACATTGTATTTAATATAATATTACTCTTATTATTGAATCATTTTCTTGGAAATCATTTAATATTCATAGAAAATATGCTTCGTGTAATTTATAGTGTTAACTTATAAATTCAAAACACCACGCTTTCTCTTGCTAAAGATTGGATTTGTTATATTTTATATTGGAATTTGACTGGAATTTAAATAAAATAAATAAAGTTCATTACACGATCTAAAATTAAAATAATCTGAAAAGAAATCAAACGGAATGATTTAAATACGAAAAAGTATAATAATTAATTTTATCATATCACAAGAATAAAATGCTGAAAAATAAGATATACATTTAAATCTTTGACATATAATACTTACATTGATATATTTTGTACAATTGGTCACTCTTCTACTATACAAATACTCACAATAGATCCATTCCATTAAATAAGATATTATTAAATATTGTGCTGTGTGTTTTGAAGTGATGTCAGTGACATGTTTACATATAAATTGATTTAAGGATGGACTCGGCATCAGATTAGCCGCACATAATTTTATCAAAAAGAATTTTCTCAAAAAGTCAAACGAGACTTAGATTTTAAAATCTCGAGTTTTGTTAGCAAACAAAACTACAAATACGTTTGTTTTAAGTACGGTGAATATTTAAAATATTTAAAAAAACGTGAATTGTTTTGCAAAACATATGATTTATTATTACACTATGGTTAATGTACTACAATTTTATGATTTTGATTATTATTCAGCTTAATGAAAATGCAGCTACGTCTTAAAAATATAAACTGCAACAAAAATTAAAAAAGGGGTTTCATTTAAAATTGAGTTATATCTACATTTTCTTCATAAACATGAATATAAATAAAAATTAATGGTATTTTCTTTTGTGCCAAAAATGGTAAATTGTTTCTGCCTTTCGCCCTAAAAACGATTTTTTAATTTCGTTTATGAGAAAATACTGCACTGCGAAAGGGTTTTAATCATAATTTTTTAAAAAGGAAACCTCATACGTAATATTATACTAGACCATGAGGTTGCTTATTGAGATCATTCTGAGTTAGGTAATGCATATTTATCTTATGTAAGAACATTTTATTAAAAGCGGAAAACAATCCAGCAGGAACATCTCCTAAGTTACTTCAAATGGTACACTGAAGTATTTAATTTAAAAAGTTTGTTTTGAAAGTGGCTTAATTACATTTACCATTAAAAAAACAAGTTAATAGAACTTAAACGCGAACAAATTTACACCATACAGAAACTTTGAAGTCTTGCGATGAGCTGTATATAAATATTTAAATTCTATTATTTTATACACAGATTTTTAAACGAAAAGATGCGATTGGATTATTTATTAATTAAAAATTTGCTCTGTTAAACAGAAACTAATGCTGCTTATGACATTCTTAAGTCTGCTGTTAGATTAGCAAATATGTACCACACCCAGATTAAGATACTATTTTGTCCGTATTAAATTTTTCATACCAAATAAATCTTTAACCCAATAATTTATATTTATTTTTATTCAAAACATCGCGATAAGAAAGCAGCTTATTTACAAAATATTTTTAAGCAAAAAGGCTTATTATTTTGATTTCAGTAAAACAAAAATATCCCTTGGACCAATTTATAAGGCAATATATATTACAGTTTATAAAGGAAACGATGCAAGAATTGAACCAAATTGGCAGCAGGTTTAACTATAAAGTATAACACAAAATCTAAAAAAATTAAATTGTATTTTAGTTTGTGTATGTATTTAAATTAAAATTCGAAAAAGCCAAAAGTTTTAAAACTCTTTTTTAAATAAAATATACTTGGAAACTTTTTGGACAATAACTTTGTTTGTGTGATTTTACATATTTTATTTGTGAAGTCAGTTGGCAAATGTATTTTGTTGTAATCTATTAATATATGCGTTCCAAACTAAGTTTCTTGATTTTCAAATAAAATGTATTTGTTCACAAATACATAATACTTCCAAATTTTGTTCCACATTTGAATTAATTGTTGTAATTTATAACAATTATTTGTTGTAATTTATTACAAATATTTCGCTATCTAAAATTAAAATTGTTCTGAGAAGAAATCAAATAGAATGATTACAGAAACTATAAATAAATTTCATCATATCACGATAGGAAAACGCTAAAAACTAAGAGAAATATTTCGATCGTTCATATATAATACTTACGCTGAACTATTTGGTATAATTTGTCACTTTTTTACAACAGAAATACATCTAAAAGACCCATCCTAAAATTGATTTACTAAAAAATAAAAAAGATAGATGTATAACATATTATTCATAACAAATTACTATATTGCCAGCAATAATTTTACATTTCTGCATTATGTGCCGTTAGCAGTTATTTTTAATAAATATATAATTTTCAATTAAAAGGAGTTTTGTAATTGCCAATAGGTTGTTTATTTCAGGATTATATTTCACGCATCTAAACATTTTCCTATTGCCTCTTCCAGTATTACAAAACTTATTACCCGAATTTTTATACCCTCACTTTAGTGTGACGAGGGTATATATCATTTGCTACGGAAAAAAGTGTAACACGTCGAAGGAGTGACCTAAGACCCCAAGTATGTTCGGAGGAAATCCGTTTTGGGTCATTTTAAGTCGAATGAGCAATGTCCGTCCGTCTGTCTGTCTGTCTGTCTGTGTGTCTGCTGGCTGGTGCGCACGATAACTCTCGAAAGGAGTAACCGATTGACCTCAAATTTGGTATGTGGTAATATATTTTTCAATCTCCGGCTAAGTTCGAAGATGGGCCATATTGGTCCACTCCTTCTAGTACCTCCCCCACAAAGGATTAAAATGTTGTGAAATATTGATTCTTTAATAACTGCTATACTACTTATTCGAATCTTTTGAAATTCCACACATAGTATTAGCTTATTAGTCGTTATCAACTCGAGAAAAATGGGCGAAGTCGTGACGTCCCTTTTGGTACCTCCCACACAAATGCACCATTTTGCACCAAAAGTTAACAGCTTATAACATTAATAACAGTGTATAAAAATACTTGAAATTTTGTACAGTATTATGCTTTTATATTGCCTACAGTCCAGGGAAAAATGGATGTTGTTGTCACGCCCCTTTTGGTACCTCCCACACAAAGGTACCTTATTGCACCAAAAGTTAACAGCTTATAACATTAAAACCAGTGTAAAAATACTTGAAATTTTGTACAGTGTAATGTTTTTATAGTGTCTATAGCCCTGTGAAAAATGGGCGTTATTGCCACGCCCCTCTTTGTACCTCCCACACAAAATGCCCAAATCATACCACAAATTAATGTCTCATAACGTTTATACCAGTGCACATAAATGCTTATAAGTCGGCACAGTGCAATAAATTTAAAGTATCTAATGTTCAGCGAAAAAATGGTGTATTTGATAAACCCCTTCTGGTACCTCCCACACAAATTGACAGAATAATTCGAGTAATATTCAATATTACATTACTCACAAAGTGAGGGTATACCTTAGTCGGTTTACCCGACTGAAACTTTCTTACTTGTTATTGTCCATTTTTTACTGTTCGCATAAATCTCTTCACATGACTTTCTAACAAGATCACTTAAAAAATGTATGTACATCACCATAAATAACATACAGCAAAAACAACTACGATGTACGCACTTCCTTATCATCGAGATCGATGGAGACGCCGATGGCATAACCATATACATACACACATGTCCACAGCTGCAGTTATTTTGAGTTTCAGTTGTTGCTATGGGATGGTGCCAAGCAACATGCACGTATACTTACATATTCACCGCAATTTAATTTTTTTCACAATCCGCTTCTCAAAACACGCAACCGCTTCCCTCCATCGCTTCCAAGTAACTGACGATTTAAAAGAAAACGAAAAACAGAATATTCTTTATACTCAGAGAGCTCTTCTAACATTCCATAACAATTATTGTTTCACACCTTAACAAACAACTCTAATTCTCCGAAAGAGAGAGAGAGAGCATAATTCTCTCTATGTATTCTTAAAAATAATGGCAATAATCATAAAATTTATTACCAAGACAACTTTTCTTTTAAGGGGTGCATAACCTTAAATTTGTTACTCAAATATCTCATACTGTCAATTAAGTCCGATTCGACATTAAAACTATGACATTTCTACGTCATAGTTTTAATGTAGAAAATTCTTAAAAGTATTGAAGTATTACCTAAAATAATGCGGATTGTAACAAAAATAATGATTTTTTTCTTTAAAACATTTAAAGAAGCGCGTACACAAAACTAATGATTAGATAGACATTAATTCAAATTCAAAAAACTTTATATTAAGGAAAATTTCGTAAAAAACGTGTAAATTTTCATTATTATAATGAAAATTGTCATTGAATTGATGCCGAGGTAGCATACTTAATATAAGAATGTGTCATCATTAGTTTTATTACTATTTTTTTTTTTCAGTGTACATAATTTTCAATGTTCCTACCTCGGAACCTTTTTCTTGATTTTCCCAATGTTCAGTCGGTCATATCATTTGAAAGAAAATTTCGGTATTTTTTTTCGATTTTACAAATCGTTTTTATACCCTACACCACACTGTGGTACAGGGTATTATGACTTTGTGCATTTGTTTGTAACACCCAAAAGGAGAAGAGATAGACCCATTGTTTATTATACCGATCGACTTGTAATCACTTTCTGAGTCGATTTAGCTATGCCCGTCTGTCTGTCCGTCTGTCTGTCCGTCTGTCTGTCCGTCTGTCTGTCCGTCTGTCTGTCCGTCTGTCTGTCTGTCCGTCTGTCTGTAGACGTATTCTTGTAATCAAAGTACAGGTCGCAATTATGGTCCGATCTCAACGAAACTTTGCACATATCCTTTTTTAGGCCCAAGGACGATTCCTATTGAATTTGGTTAAAATCGGTTCAGATTTACATATAGCTCCCATATATATGTACCTCCGATTTGGCATATATGCACTGTATAAGCAACATTTTGTAACCGATTTGTACAAAAATTGACAGAGAGTAGTCTCGTGATACACTTAGATACAATACAAAATTTGGGGGAAATCGGTACAGATTTATATATAGCCCCCATATATATGTTGCACCCGATTTGACATGTAAGCGCTGTAGAAACTGTATTTTATATCCGATCACAGCGAAATTCGGCAGAAAGAGGTTTCTTATTAAACGAAGGAATACTGCCAAATTTAGAGAAAATCGGTTCAGATTTAGATATAGCCCCCATATATATGTTAGCACCGATTTGACATTCAAGCGCTGTAGAGACTGTATTTTATATCCGATCAGTACGAAATTCGACAGAAAGAGGTTTCTATTTTACATGAATGAGTATTCAGGGAAAATCGATTCAGATTTATATATAAGCTCCATATATATGTTCCTCCTGATTTGGTTACAAAGCGCTATAGAAGTTGTACTTTACTTCCGATCATTACAAAATTCTCCAGAAAGATGTTTCTCAATTTAGGAACGAATATTGCTTAATTTAGCGATTATCGGTTCAGAATTAGATATATCCGCATATATATGTTCTTACCCATTTACAAATTATTTCAAATTATTATCGCAATAACCCTTATCGCATTGTTAGGGAGGTGTAGGGTATTATATAGTCGGCCCCACCCGACTTTCTGCCTTTCCTTACTGGTTAGATCTGAGATGGTGACGTAAGAAAGATGTTTGTTTTGAAACGGAATGATTGATATATACAAAATTTAAACACTTTTTATGAAAAGCTGTAGGTATTTTATGGAATTTCTATAAACTTACCTTACAAAGGGCTATTGAACATTTGTATTGTTGTGCCAATCGATAATGACAGGCTTATTAGGAAACATTGTGCTGTAGGAAATATTTGTAGCAGATGGCAAAAAAACTTTAACTTCCACCGGAGTAGGCAAGCCCTTCTTGTTGATTTTGTAATCAGAATCAGGATGGACGCGTTTAGCCACGATTTAAAATTGCCTCGTCTTCAGAAGCAACAGCAACACTTAAGGCCGAGCCATTATCATCTCGAGCACCATATCTATAAAGACAATAAATAGTATAAGTAATATTTACAAATGTTATTATAAGTAAATTACTCACTTTAGCAGTAACTCCACCATGGGCAGCGATCTTTGTTTGCTAGCCTCGGCAATAGGAACGTTACTCAGACCATAGATTTCTTCACTACATTTCGGATCGTTGTGATCCTCTACCGGCTTTGCTATAATATTTGGATTTGCACCATTCTGCAACAGCACCGTAACAACATCAAGGAATGTACCCCGCACCGCCGCCAACAATGAGGTTTCTCTCGCCGCACCACACAACAAATTAATGTTAATGGGACAACGATCACATTCTAGAGACTCTTCTTTGACAAGCTGATCACCCTCACCGGAGATATTTAGCTTAGACATTATGGCCTGTATGCCAAACGAGATGCGTTTCCGCGTAGGTGTAATGGGTGTACTTTGTGGACTTTGAGCGCTGGTTTTACGTGCACGCACCTTCCATTTAAGCAAAATATTGACTAGAGATTTATTGCCCAAAATACTGGCTATATACAGACTAGTTTTCCAGTGACGTCCTGGGCATTCGGATCGAATGGAAGGCGCCATTCCCAAATACCCTCATCATCGCGATATATTGAGTAGAGATATTCCGGATAGTTGTAGTTGATAAGTAATTCTAGCAGATTGAGGTGACCGTTTATACAGGCCGCATGTATAGGATGCCATTTTTCTACCGTCGGTTGCTGCAAGATATGTATGTATGTATGTAGATGTTAAAAGGGTTTGTTCCAAATAACTCGGCATGCATATAAAGTAAATGTACATATTAGAATGAGAAATTTATAAGAGATTCTGGCCTTTGTAACTTAAAAAATGATTATTTCTCCATTGTAAAATTAGTGACGTAATTTTGATATATATACTAAATCAACACCACATTACCCTCAGCTTTAACGTACGTAAACGTAACCCAACAAAAAATTACTTAAATAACCACTAAATTTATCTATGTTTTATGGTCTCCAAGTTGGGAGGGTAATCCTTGGTAATTTTCTGTGTGGATAGCCCTAGGCATGCTGACACATGACAAGAAGTGTAAATCATTCTTTTAGATGAGGCACAAGGAGTAAATATGAAAAATTATAGTGCCACCGACTAGAACATGGATACATATAGAATTGTGAAATTTTGTGTGAGGGCAGTAGCCCTTGCGACGTATGCTCGGAACAACAAAATAGTTTTCCGAAACTAGTACAATTAGGGTCACAATGGGACAAAAAGAGATACATCTGTGGATTTCTGGAATTACCGGGTATGTTAGAATTTTCGATTTCGGGATTTTGATTTTAATGCATTCTGCTAATCATTACATATGGATCAATATATGGCACTATGTCCAATTTATGGTCAGCATTTTTCCTACATTCAACTATGCACATTTATTATAAAATGTACTACGAGAGAAGTATTTTAGATCTCCTGAACATTTTGATTTTGATTGCTCGGAAATGGTACGATTTATTGTTTAAAGTAAACAACAATCAATTTATTATTATTATTATTTATTGAATCCATTACAGTAATATGAAGCCAATAAGGCCAATAAATTATATTACATTGTTAAAAAAATCCTGAGTTAGAAACTTAACATAAAATAACTAATCCAAAAAAAGCAAAAACAATTTATCATTTGGCTCCCCAGAATATGTCTTAGTATCCAAAAGTTTTAATCGGAATACATTATTAGAGTGTGAAAAAATACGTAACTCAAGAGGCAATCTATTCCATTTTCGTGCTATTCTAACAAAGAATGTTCTAGAATAAATATTCTTCCATATTATAGGTATAGTTATTTGTGGATTTCTAGTAGATCGCGAAAATGTAAATGTTCTTACGAATTGCTAAGGCGTGCTACTTTTAATCACGCTATAAAATAGGGATACATTACGATAAATCACAAACCAACCAAGGAATCTTTTAACATATTCAAATATATGGTCTCTTTGTCGAACACTGTATATGAAACGTGCAATGGTATTTACAATTCGCTTTAGTCTAAACAAAACTAGATCAATAGTTCCACAAACAACCTCAAGACCATACAATACCAGAGACATCAAAAGGGCATGGGCTAGTCTCAGCTTTATATGGAAAGGGAGGTATAAATTGGATGCATACAGCCTTCTCAGTGAAGCCCAAACTTTTCCCGGTAGTGCATCAATGCGACTTTTAAATGAAAGTTCACAATCAATGATCACACCTAGGCACCTATGATGGCTTACAAATTCAATTTGATAATGATTAGCAACTATACTAAGATTTGGCAAGACACGTGTTACAGGACCAAACATTAAAGCCTTTGACTTCAGTGGATTCACATATAACGAATTCACTGACGCCCAATTTAAGAAACGACGAAGGCAAGAGTTTATGTCTCTTTCATAAGTCTCTGTAGAAGATTGACTACTACTAAATAATAAGAAAATATCATCAGCAAATAAGAATGTTTTACATATATTAGAACTAGTATATCGCTGAAGATCATTAACATAAAGAACGAACAACAGAGGGCCTAACACAGACCCTTGTGGCACTCCAGAATAAAGTGGAAGCAGATCAGATTCAACACCACTAGAAACAACAAACTGAGTTCTTTCACACAGATACGAATATATGTATAAGCAAACAGGCAGTTTTAGAAAAACTGAACTCATCTCTGAGCTTCGTAATGAGTTGAATATAGCTGATAGAATTAAAAGCCTTAGATAAATCAAGAGAAGCGAGAACGCTCAACTTATCCTGATTAATGTCGTCACGAACAGAATCTGTAAGTTTTAGAAGCAAATGAGTAGTGCTATGCCCACGGCGAAAAGCATATTGCGATTCATTAATAAGATTTGAACAAAACAACAAAATTTGGTCCTTCATAATATGCTCTACCACTTTTGAAAGTGCCGGAAGAATAGACATTGGTCTGAGGTCATTTGGTTCACGAACTACCTTAGACCAACTATACCAAAATCGGAAGATTTTCGAACCATCCAAGAGTGATTTTAAAATCGGCGATAATACTAAACCACCGTGATATCAAATCGCGTGATTTCAGAACGTTGGTGTGAATTCTTGAGTGTGCAGTCGTAATTTTCGGAAGTGGCAGGATATTTTCTTAGATCATCATATAAATGATGAAATTCACCAAATTCATTTCTTTTTGCATTAATTGGATGCTTTCCAAATCCTTTTTTATACCCTACACCACACTGTGGTACAGGGTATTATAAGTTTGTTTCACGGCAGATGTTTGTAACACCTTAAAATAACACAGCTAGACCCACCTTAAAGTATACCGATCGACTCAGAATCACTAGCTGAGTCGATTTAACGATGTCCGTCCGTCCGTCCGTCCGTCCGTCCATGTAAAGTTGTTCGTCGACTACAGGTCGCAATTTCCTTCCGATCGTTCTGAAATTTTACAGTTTAGAGTATTTCGCGACTGTTAAGATCGCTATTGAATTTGGTTGAAATCGGTTCAGATTTAGATATAGCTCCCATATATATCTTTCGTCCGATTTGGCCCTTTAGTCCTATAGAAGCTGTATTTTACATCCGATCGTTTTGAAATTTAGAATGGTGAAGTTTCTTGACCCATGAACCAACATTGCTGAATTTGAAGAAAATCGGTTAAGATTTAGCTATAGCTCCCATATATATGTTTCGTCCGATTTGGTCCTTTAGTCCTATAGAAGCTGTATTTTACATCCGATCGTTTTGAAATTTAGAATGGTAGAGTTTCTTGATCCATGAACCAACATTGCCGAATTTGAAGAAAATCGGTTAAGATTTAGCTATAGCTCCCATATATATCTTTCGTCCGATTTGGTCCTTTAGTCCTATAGAAGCTATATTTTACATCCGATCGTTTTGAAATTTACAATGGTAGAGTTTCTTGATCGATGAACCAACATTGCCGAATTTGAAGAGAATCGGTTAAGATTTAGCTATAGCTCCCATATATATGTTTCGTCCGATTTGGCCTTTTAGTCCTATAAAAGCTGTATTTTACATCCAATCGTGTTGAAATTTAGAATGGTAGAGTTTCTTGATCCATGAACCAACATTGCCGAATTTGAAGAAAATCGGTTAAGATTTAGCTATAGCTCCCATATATATGTTTCATCCGATTTGGCTCTTTAGATCCAATCGTTTTTATACCCTACACCACACTGTGGTACAGGGTATTATTTAAGTATAAAATGTCCCAAAAGTAAATTTATGTAAACAATTTATACATGAATTACAAAATTTATATATCAGAGTTATTCAATATTACGAGAGTGGTGTAGGGTATTATATAGTCGGCACCGCCCGACTTTAGCCTTTCCTTACTGGTTTAATAATGGCATTTATCACACTGGGTGAAGCGAAATAGTCTTCATCAGAAGGATCCTATACCTTTCACTGCAATGTTATAAACACAAATTAACAACAAGACTGATACAAAACACGTAGGTTAAAGAGAATTTCAGCGCTGATTCTCGCATTCACTATGCTACCCATAATTTTTCTTCTCCGCTTTGCGCTCGGCTCCGCTCCGCTCGGCTTTGGAAGCAACCTAAGCGACTTTTGACCGCTTGACCGTTGTGGTCAGTTGAGCAGTGACTAAAGCTCTTTTTCATTTTTTCACTGCATTTCAAAATTCTTTAAGAGTTTTTTGATTCTTTCAATACAAACCTACACATATGGGCAAAAGTAAATTTTTTACATTTCGAGTAAATTTTTATTTGCGAGCGAGAGATGAAAATGTAAGCCTGCAAAAACCGTGGTTATATATTAATTTCATTAAGGGGCGCGAAAGTAATGGCGGTACCAAATTGAAATTAAATAAATCTATAAAATGCAATTTTTAGCGGAATTAAGAAAACCATTCCTACAATCGTAGACCTCTCACATTTCTATCAGCATATGTCAAAATATTCGCTGTGCTTTTATTATTTGCAAAACTATAGCGAAACAAAACATTTATATACCCTCACTTTAGTGTGACGAGGGTATATATCATTTGCTACGGAAAAAAGTGTAACACATCGAAGGAATGATCTAAGACCCTAAGTATGTTCGGAGGAAATCCGTTTTGGGTCATTTTAAGTCGAATGAGCAATGTCCGTCCGTCTGTCTGTCTGTCTGTCTGTCTGTCTGTGTGTCTGCTGGCTGGTGCGCACGATAACTCTCGAAAGGAGTAACCGATTGACTTCAAATTTGGTATGTGTTAATATTTCTCCGGATGAGTTCGAAGATGGGCCATATTGGTCTACTCCTTCTGGTACCTCCCACACAAAGGGTTACAATTTAGTGAAATATTGATTCTTTAATAACTTCTATACTACTTATTCGAATCTTTTGAAATTCTGCACATAATATTAGTATATTAGTCGCTATTAACTCGAGAAAAATGGGTGACGTTGGCATGCCCCTTTTGGTACCTCCCACACAAATGGACCATTTTGCATCAAAATTTAACTGCTTATAACTTTAATACAAGTGCATAAAAATGCTTGAAATTTTCTACAGTATAATGTTTTTGTAGCGCCTATAGTCCGGTAAAAAATGGGCATTATTGTACAGCCCCTTTTGGTACCTCCCACACAAATGGACCGTTTCGTACCAAAAGTAAACGGCTTGTAACTTTAATACCAGTGCTTACAAATACTTGAAATTTTGTACAGTGTAATGCTGTTATAGTGCCTATAGTCCTGTAAAAAGTGGGCGTTATCACCCCGCCCCGTTTTGTACCTCCCACACAAAATGAACAAATCATACCAAAATTACATAGCTCGTAACTTTAATATACCAGTGCACATAAACGCTTATAGTTCAGCACAATGCAATGTATTTAAGAATGTACTGTTTACCGAAAAATATGTCTATTTGGAAAACCCCTTCTGGTACCTCCCACACAAATTGACAGATTTATTGGTGTAATGTTATATATTACATTACTCACAAAGTGAGGGTATACCTTAGTCGGTTTACCCGACTGAAACTTTCTTACTTGTTTAATTGAAATTGTATTTAATATAACGAATCCCACAAAATATAAAAATCGGAAAAATATTCATATAGTTGTGGCAGCACCAAGACCGTAGTGTTCGAATGACAAACAATCTGGCAAGGTTGTAACGAACCAGAGGAGGAGAAAACAACAGCTGATTCCACGAGAAGTTTTCGCCGTCAGCGGTAGCATTTCTAGTAATACTTCGTAAGATTTTGTGAACTAGTTTTAATAGTAATAAATAGAAATAAATAGTTGTTAAGTATAAATACAAACGGCTTATTACTACAACGACAACTATATTGGTGACCCCGCTTTTCACGCACAATCTGAAGTGGTATTTTTTACATTGCTACAAAAACTTCTTGGAAGCAGAGCAGCGAAAAAAATTTGATAGCAGAGCAGCAGCAGCGCTTTTAAAATTTTCAACGTTTTTTTCATGCATAATGTGCCAAAATAGTGAACGTTTTTGCTTATGCATTCCAGACACAACTTGAGGCAACGAGAATACTCTAATTACAACGACGAATCGTTCCGTGGTGAAAATATGGAATTTTTCGACAGTAGTAGTATAAACATGTCGGAAATGGAAAATTTAATTCAGCAAATAGAGGCGCTACAACGTGAAGTACACTTTCTTCGACAGTCATCAGTGAACGCATATGAAGGACAGCGATCGAACCTGCATAAAGTGCATATTCCGAAATTCAACAGACTAAATCCGGAATTATTTTTTGCTCAGGTTGAACGTTCATTTTCTCTCTGTGGTGTTACAACGGATGCGGGCAAATTTGATGTTGTTTCTGTGCGCCTTGAAGACGACATACTCTTGTCGGTTGAAGACCTCATAACAAATCCGCCGTATGACGACAAATATTCTACATTGAAGGAGAGACTTATTTCGAAATTTTCTGAGTCTTCCGAGTCTAAATTGCGACGTTTATTGCAAGGTGGTGAGACAACAGGTATGAAGCCGTCGGAAATGCTATCCCACATGAGACGTTTGGCACCTGGTAAAGGAAATGAAACGATTATTCGGACACTATTTCTCTGGCAAATGCCATATTCGATTCGCCCTCTATTAACTGTGTGTTAAGAGGAGGATTTAGACAAACTGGCTAAAAACGCAGAAAAAATGTTGGATGCTATAGGAAATACTGTGTATGCTGTCTCCGAGGCACCACCACATTCTGATACCAACATTTCGATTGACGCAATTAATTCGCCTGTGTCTTTAGCTGATATTTGCAAGACTTTAACGGATCTTTCTGCTAAAGTGGACACCTTTCAAGCGAGCAATAAAAGCAGATACGGTCATCATCGATCCAGATCTCACAGTCATTCACGTTCAAATAATAGACTTTCTAACAACAAATTGCTTTGCAGGTATCATCAAAAGTTTGGACATTCTGCCAAACATTGTAAACCGAATTGTCCCCGCTACAACACTAGTTCGAGAAGATTAATAGGGCTGTCGTCAGTTAACACGGCTGGCGATAGCGGTAATGACAACCCAGTAAAGGAGAATCGTCTACATATCTACGACACATGTACAAAGTCTCGATTTTTAATTGATTCCGGATCAGTTGTGTCAGTTGTACCCCCATCCTTAATCAGAACAACTCTAAAGCCGTCCGGCATGAGATTTCTTGCTGCAAACAGCAGTGAAATACAAACTTATGGTAATTGTGTTCTTAAATTAGACCTAGGTCTACGTCGTGAACTCAAGTGGTTGTTTACCATTGCCGATGTTCAGTCGCCCATTTTGGGGGCAGACTTTCTAATTCATTACAATTTGATGATTGATTTAAAACGGAAATGCCTCATCGATAATACGACAAATTTAACAAGCCATGGTGAAATTCGTAAAACCAAAGATTTTAGTATTTCAACATTATCGCCTTCGACAGGTCCCTTCCATGAATTACTAAAGGAGTTTATTGACATCACAACTACTACTTTGACGCGTAAATCAACGAGTGATGCAATTATTGTTCATAACATCGAAACAATCGGAAACCCCGTTGCAGATCGTCCACGAAGACTTTCTGGAGAGAAACTTGCAGCTGCTAAAGCGGAAATTGACTTCATATTGGACAATGGTATATGTCGTCCCTCCAAAAGTCCGTGGGCTAGCCCGCTTCATATGGTGTCGAAAAAAGATGGTGGTTGGCGAGCGTGTGGGGATTACCGAAAGCTGAATTCCAAAACTGTACCTGACCGATACCCAATTGCCAACATCAACGATTTTTGTGAGAAATTATATGGTAAGTCAGTTTTTTCTACACTCGACCTTGTTAAGGCTTATTACCAAATACCAATGGCTGCAGAAGACATCCAAAAAACAGCAGTGTGCACCCCTTTTGGACTTGTGGAATTTTTATATATGCCATTCGGGTTGAGAAACGCCACACAAACCTTTTAGAGGTTTATGGACTCCGTTTTGAGAGGTCTTGATTTTGTTTATTGTTATATTGACGACATGATTGTTATATCTGAGTCTATTGAGGAACACCAAATACATTTACGGCAGATTTTTGACCGCCTTCGACAATTCGGTCTGACAATCAACGTCAATAAATGTAAATTTGGATAATCTGAAGTACAGTTTCTTGGTTACATCATCAACGGCAATGGTTGTACACCTCCAACAGATCGTGTTGCCGCTATTGAAAATTACACAAAACCTGAAACTATTTGCGAGCTTCGCAGATTCCTCGGTGTCGTCAATTTTTATCGTCGTTGCATCCCACATGCCGCTCAGCTACAGGCACCACTCAATGAATTCCTTAAGGACTCCAAGAAAAATGATAAGAGGAAGGTTCCTTGGACACTTGAAGCTGAAAATGCTTTTGCATCTTGCAAATGCAGCCTTCGTGAAGCAACTATGCTAGCTCATCCAGCACCCAATTCTGATTTGGCCCTTACAACCGACGCATCAGACATTGCCATTGGAGCTGTATTGGAACAAAAAGCAAATGAAATTTGGCAGCCACTCGGTTTTTTCTCTCGAAAATTATCTGTGGCAGAGAGAAATTATAGCACATATGACAGAGAGTTGCTTGCTATCTACGAGGCTATAAGATATTTTCGCCATTTGCTGGAGGCAAGACATTTCATAGTTCGGACCGATCACAAACCGCTCGTCTATGCATTTTCGCAAAAACCAGAAAAAGTCTCGCCTCGACAATTGAGGCACCTTGATTTCATTTCGCAATTCACGACAGAAATTTTGTACTTGTCCGGTTCTGAAAACTCAGTGGCAGATGCACTGTCCCGCCTTAACGCAATTTCAATGCCAACATCAGTCACTCTAATGGAACTGCAATCAGCTCAAGAGATGGACGAAGAGTTAAAAACTATTTTGGATGGCGCAAATTCTTTAAAACTTCAAATAGTACATTTTGATACGACATCAGTATACTGTGACGTATCCACAGGATATGTTCGAATGTATGTTCCTGAGTCACTACGTCAACAAATCTTCAATTCAATTCATAATCTTTCACATCCTGGCGGCCGTGCTAGTCTTCAACAGATACGTGAGAAATACGTGTGGCCTGGAATGAAGAAACAAATCCTAAATTGGTCTCGGAATTGCATATCGTGCCAAAGAGCAAAAATAACCAGACACAACCGCCTTACTCCAGATAAGATAGATGTCCCAGACAATCGTTTCGATCATGTTCATTTGGACATCGTGATAATGCCGTTAGTACAGGGTTATAGATATTGTCTCACCATGATCGATCGATTTTCACGATGGCCTGAAGCTGTTCCTCTGAAGGACATGTCGGCCCAGACGGTCGCGACTGCATTTTGGTCCAACTGGATTTCACGCTTTGGTTGTCCTAAGACAATTACGACAGACCAGGGCACACAATTCGAGTCCGCGTTATTCAAGGACTTAGCGAATTTAATAGGTTCGAAACGTACTCGAACAACTGCTTATCATCCACAATCGAATGGAATGATTGAGAGATGGCACAGATCTTTCAAAGCAGCTTTAATGTGTCATTCACAAGTATCGTGGTTCGATATACTTCCAACTGTTTTGTTCGGATTAAGGACAGCTGTCAAAGAGGATCTTCAAGCTTCACCTTCGGATCTTCTTTATGGTGGGCACTTACGGTTACCTCAAGAATTCTTCACCGAATCAGAAATTCCTGCCAATTCATCTGAATTTTTAAGGAAACTTCGTGAATACTTCAACTTCCTGCGACCAATACCAGTGTCTCACCAGAACAAAAACAAAATGTTTATTTTCAAGAACCTCGATGATTGCACTCACGTTTTTCTTCGGACGGACGCAGTACGAGGACCACTTGAACCACCTTACACTGGACCGTTTGAGATAGTTCAACGAATTTCAGATCGGTTTTATACGATACGAATTAAGAACAAGGACGTGAACATATCGGTAGATCGACTCAAGCCAGCTTTCATCATCAATAATACTTAGCCTGAACATCCTCAAACAACACAAACACCTCTACCGAGTCCTCAAACAACAGCAACAACTCTACCGTCTGCGGTAGCATTTCTAGTAATACTTCGTAAGATTTTGTGAACTAGTTTTAATAGTAATAAATAGAAATAAATAGTTGTTAAGTATAAATACAAACGTCTTATTACTACAACGACAACTATATATTCAAATGTCCGCGATTAGGCGAGAGAACTAGCCGTGATCTTCAATAAGGAAGAAGTTAATATCTCTATATATTAATTAAAAAGATATATTTGCTTCAAAATACGAAGTACATATCATTCGTGTTTTATTTCAATGCAAAATTTCTCTACAAAATTCCTTTGTATTGATGGGAGTTGAATGATAAGATCTTTTTGAGTGTATTTTTTGGTGAACCTCTTTTGTAAGATTACATAATATGTAGTATTTGTTATGGCCTTTAATAATAAATTAACAGACTTCGTATAAAAAGAATCAGAATTCGAGAATTTTTGTAGTGATATTCGAACATTAAGAAATTTTGAAATATTTTCTTATGAATTTTGCGGATTGTGAAGTCGGCATTAACATGTGGTAATTATGTGCTCATCCGGGGCATCTTATATTGTACGATTTCGATTGAAACCATAATAAATATATCTTAAGAGGGAAACTAATAGCACTGTAGCAACAGTGAAAAAAATACACGGATCTGACGGTATAGGTTCGATTCTACTGCCAAATGGTAGTATAACCCTATACTCAGTTTGGCGAGATTGGTGACCAATTTCTTTTTATGGGCCTCGAAAGATTCGGAAAATCAGTGGACCCATTGAAAAAAGGTGTCATCGGTTTTTGAGCAACAGCTACTTCAGACTTGGTGATAGCGCTTAACTATATTTGGCAATAATGTAGCTAAGAACACGTTGAACAAAGTCTGTTAACATTTCATGCCAAAAATTTTTGTTTTCCTGCACTTTTTTTCGAAAAACAAGGGATTAAATTTATTTTTTTTTTCACTTTTTTTGGCATAACTTTAAGGGATCGCTGATTTTTTACTAACAATATTTGGCAATATTGTAGCCGCGGTAAATCTGAACAACTTTTATGAACATATCAATGCAATCTGAACGTGTCTAGGCACCTTAAATAGCTCAAAAATCCACATTGTACCCCAAAAATGTAAGTATTTCACTGTTATGTAACAAAAATATATTTTTCTTGTATGGGGTATGTTCAGCAATTTTATAGAAAATATTAAGGCCAATATTTTTGTGGAAAATGTTAACCCTCTAGCTCCCCCACATAACTGTAATTTTTGGCCCCATTTTAACAAATCGTAAAAAACACCCCTTAAAAGGGATAGGACGGGTATGAAATGTTCTACAAAAATGTTCGCCATAAAATTTTACTGTATGTGTCAGAACACACCAGATCTCAAAACATAACACAAACACCAAAAAAAGGTCAAATTCCAGATCGTGCATCAATGTTAGTCGTACAATCTAGTGGTTGAAGCAATGAAGATACCAGTAAAGAACGTTGTTGACTGGAATTTGACCGTTTTTTGGGTTTTTGTGTTAAGATTTGGGTTTTGGTGTGTTCTGACACATATAGTAAAATTTTATGGCGAACATTTTTGTAGAACATTTCATCCCCGCCCTCCCCCTTTTAAGGTGTGTTTTTTACGATTTGTTAAGATGGGGCCAAAAATTACAGTTATGTGGGGGAGCTAGAGGGTTAAAATCTTCCACAAAAATATTGGCCTTAATATTTTCTATAAAATTGCTGAACATACCCCATACCAGAAAAATATATTTTTTTTACATAACAGTGAAATACTTACATTTTTGGGGGTACAATGTGGATTTTTGAGCTACTTAAGGTGCCTAGACACGTTCAGATTGTATTGATTTGTTCATAAAAGTTGTTCAGATTTACCGTGGCTACAATATTGCCAAATATTGTTAGTAAAAAATCAGCGATCCCTTAAAGTTATGCCGAAAAAAGTGAAAAAAATAAATTTAATCCTATGTTTTTGGAAAAAAAAGAGCATGAAAACAAAATGTTTTTGGCATGAAATGTTAACAGACTTTGTTCAACGTGTTCTTAGCTACATTATTGCCAAATATAGTTAAGCGCTATCACCAAGTCTGAAGTAGCTGTTGCTCAAAAACCGATGACACCTTTTTTTAAGGGGTCCACTGATATTCCGAATCTTTCGAGGCCCTTAAAAAATAATTGGTCACCAATCTCGCGAAACTAAGTATAGGGTTATAATACCATTTGGTAGTAGAATCGAAGCTATACAGTCAGGTTCGTGTATTTTTCAAAATGTGTTCATTTGTTGCATAGTGTAATGAATGGTTTTATTTTGATGTACCGCGCGAGACAAAGGTGTCTCGTTCTTCGCGTACAAGATTTCAATCTTCAAATACGTATCCATAGTTGTTAAGTGCACCTCAGCAGTACCCCCAAAGAACATAGAAATGAATATAAGAACTTTATACTATACAAATTGTCAAGAACAAAATTGGTAAAAGGTGCACGCTGAAAAAAAATCGATCCTGTAATATATTGTCCCAAACATATTCGGCTTGAAACATATATATCTTTAGGATACACTATAAACATATAATATTTGGTACACACAAAAATTATATATTTGGGAAGATGTTGTTCTAAACAAATCTTTGTTTACATCCCAATGTGTTTATTTTGGACTATTTTTTCCGAAACAAATATTTATTTTCATTTAAGTATTCAGAAAATATCTAAATTGTGTTAAATTTTTCAGTAAATCAAAGATAATTATTTCAAAAATTTTAACGTCTTAAATATAAAAAATGATAATAATTGAAATCATATAATCTTGGATCGAAATATATACTTGGAGGATTGACAACCAATGATGGCTTGGAATACTCAGAAATTTTAAATGATTGGTTTAAAACATAAGATATTGCTGCATTTGGTATCATAACTGGGAGGTTCAAACCAAAAAAAAATAAAATTTAAATTCGAAAAAGTTTCGAAAATCTTTTTTAAATAAAATATATTTGGAGAAATTCCTAAACAATCATTTTATTTGTATTCAAATACATATTTTATTTGAGAAATTTAGTTTGCAAATATTATATGTTGTAACATATTAATATACGAGTTCCAAATATATTTTATTGATTTTCAAATAAAATGTATTTGCTCAGAAATATATAATATTTAAAAATTAGTGTTCCAAATATATTTTCTTTCTATTCAAACATATCAAAAAAGGCGATTTTGCCCCGTGTGAATAAAATATCAGTTATTCATTATTTTGTTACGCGCTATTGATATTAGGATTCGCAATCTAAAAAACCTTCTGGGACAATAAATTCAGATTAATCTTTGCAAAACTGTCGATGTGCCCCGCGAAATACACTATAAAAAAAATTCACACAAGTGTAACTAAAGTTTGGAGAGATTTAGCGTTGGTTCCATTTGGAGTACACCATCGACACCTATATGGATTTGTAGGTACTTTCAGCCACTACAATCGCTTCATTGGCGATATTTCATTACATAGAGGGGCGCACTGACCGCGGTCAAAAAACAAAAAACACTTGAAATCGCATTTCCAATATATTTTTCGCGGAAAGATCTCACGTGAACAATGCCCACGAAAAATTCTTCCTCCATGTGTCCCTCGCATTTTTTGTAACTGACCAGTACCTCTAGAATGAATAGTTTTGCCACAGCCTCTAAAAGAATGAATAAATATATGCAAATTTCTAGGGTTTTTTTCTACATTTTTGAAATGTATGTGCTTATAGCTTTTAAAGTGTATACGATAATAACACGAGTATCTAATTCCATTGACTTTTGCACCGAAATCTGTACCCAACGCGAGAGAAGTGAAAACTAACATAGATTACCCCTATGTAAAAAATTGTGACTTTTGCCCATATGTATACCCGAGGATGAAAATAGAATACTTTAATATTTGATATATAACTCATATGACTCAATTTTTTAAAACGAGATATTTGGAGTAATGTCGTAGTTAGCGTACTAAAAATTTGCACATCTAGCGTACTTAATTACATCTGGTGGTAATCTTCGAGATTGGACAAGTGGGTGTAGTCCAGCTTATACGACCCTAATTTTCAAAATATCTAGAAAACCACTGCAATAAGTGGCTTGAAATTTGGTGCTAATGCATTTGACAGCAATGTGCATCAATTAATCAACATAATGTGACTCTATTTATGAAAATAAAATATCTAGAGAACCATTGCATCAAAGTTAGATTTACATCTAACTTCCATTGCAATATGGCGGTCCAAGTATGCATTTTCGGAAAGCCTAACTCTTCCTAGAAACATGACTGGTCAGTACATTGTAAAATGGTTTGCACAACATTTTAGCTTTTATTACTTTTATTACCATTTATTTTGCAATCCGCCCACTGTGTGTCATCATAAAGACTTACTGGCAGGAAAATTTTCTTGTTCAAATATAAATTGGTAATTACTACATTGTTCGCGTTTTTAAAAGATATAGTAATAAGTAACAAGTTAACTGGGGAACAAATTGAAATTATGCCTGATCAATAACAGAAACCCCTCTACCAAATTCGGAACTATTAACCATTCTACATTTTAGATGTTATGTATGTAAGTATAAATATACTTCATGTTATTATTCACGTTTACGAATTCCTATGTTCCTATAAATATATATCAATACTTAGTTAAGACTTTTGAAAAAGTTGCATCCATATGATACTCCTAACTCATATTCCTTTCTATCTCTGAATTTAAAACGACTGTCGTCGACGTTGTCGATGACTATGGTATGTTTGCATACAAATGAAAGGTTATGGCAAAATGTCAACACGTGTATTAAATTGTTTGTCAACATATTTGACATGGCAGATTTTCATTTCATTTCCTTCCGGTTTTCACAGAGCACATCGTCATACACAGATACAGATTTTTTTATAATAATAGATAATATTATGTAGTTATATGTATAAGTATGCACGTGTGTGATTCTACTTAAAATGGGGGGAAAGAAATTAAATTTAAATGCGATTGCAAAACTAGAAAAATAAAATGAGCCAGGAAAGGAAAGACTTGAGATGGGCGGAGCCGACTACATGCTACCCTACACCATCTTTGATAGATCGATATCTAGATTTGAAGACTATGCAACAAAATTTTTGTCGAACGCTGTGCAGAATATATTTTGATGTAATAGGTGTCCTAAACACGAAAAAATATTAAAAAAAATTGTATGGAAATTTTTTTTAATATTTATTATTTGGACCCTTTTGTATTTGGACTATATTTTTTGAGGTTTGAATACATTAAATTAAAGGAAATTATGAGGACTATAAATGTTAATAATGATAATTTCACGTGGAAACAGAAGCGTAAAACTGTTAAAAACAAAAAAAAAACATAAAAAATAGAAAAAATCGCGCAAAAAATCTATGGATAAGTGTAGAATTTCAACATAATCCGATTTTTATACCCGCACTATTGTGAACAAGAGTATATATCAGATGCTGCGGGCCAAAAGTGTAACACATCGATGGAGTGACCCCTAAGAAACCCCAAGAATATTTGGCGAAAATACGTTCTGGGCCATTTTAATACATTTGGGCAATGACCGTCAGTACACGCTGAAAAAAAATCGCTTCTGTAGTATATTGACTCAAACATATTCTGCTTGAAATATACATATGCTTAGGGTACACCCTAAATATATAATATTTGACACATACAAATTGTATATGTTTGGGAGGATATTGTTCTAAACAAAAATATGTTCCCACGCTAATATTTTTTTTATTTGGAAATAAAGATTATTTTGTATTTAAGTATTTTGGCAATGTACCAGTTCCTTAATTTAAAGACAAGTTTTCTATTTTTCAGAAGTTCAAAGCAAAATTTTTTTATAAATTTTATGTTTGTAAAATTCAGTTAACACTTAAATCGCATAATCTTTCCTAACTACAAATTGCACTGATGGATTAACAAAAAGTGATGAATTGGAATACTTATAAATTAAAATTTATTGGTGTAAAACGAAGCATATTGCTGTTAAAGACATTTTTAACTACAAAGTTCAACACGAAATCTAGAAAAACTAAAAAATTCGAAAAATTCAGCAAAGTTTTAAAAAAAAAATTTAATTAAATTATATTTGGAAAACATCTTAAACAAAACTTTGTTTGTGGGTAAACACATATTTTATTTGTGAAAGTCAGTGCGCAAATATATTTTGTTCTAATATATTAATATATGCGTTCCAAACAAAATTTCATGATTTTTAAATAAAATGTATTTGCTAACAAGTATATACTATTCAAAAAATTCGTTTCCAAATATATTTTCCTTCAATTCAAACATATCAAAAATGGCGATTTTACCCCGTGTATATCTGGTTTGTGCGCACGATAACTTTCGACAGGATTAGCCGATTGACTTAAAATTTGGTATGTGTAAATATTTTTGTATATCTCAGGTTAAGGTCAAAAACGGACTATGTTGGTACACTCCTTCGAGTACCTTCCCCACGATAATAAATATTGATTATCTCATAACTTCTATACTACTACCCAGAATCTTTCACAATTCCACACATAATTCTTGGTCGCTATCATCTTAAGAAAAATGTGCGAAGTTTCCGCGCCCCTTTTGGTAACCATACAAATGAACCAATATTAACGGCTTATAACTTCGATTCCAGTCCATAGAAATACTTGAAATTTTGTGGAGTCCAATGCCTATACAGTGCCTAGAGTCCCGTTCAAAATTGGCATTAGTACCACACTCCCTTTGGCACCTCTCATATAAATGGTTGTATCCATAGTATAGTAAAAAATGGGCGTTATAGCGGCGCCCCTTTTGGTACCTCCCAAACAAAATTGCCCTAATAAAAACTATGAAAAATTATTTTTTTTAATTTCCCAATTTTTACAGTATGGGCCATAATTTACACATTCATCCATAGACGTTTTGTCTAATTGTTTTATCTAAAGTTACTAATGTGAATATGATGTTTTCAGCATTTTCTGACCTCATAAATTCCTTTAATTTAAATGGTATCCAGGCTTTATCGAGCTTAGACTTCAAAAAATATGGTCCAAATACTAAAGGTAACTTCCATGAAAATTGAAATTTAAGAACAAAAAAATTAAACAAAAACTTTAACGGTTTCTGTCTATTGCAAATAGACAGACAACATATGTTTCAGTTACTTTCTGTCTATTGCAAAAATGTAACAGAAAATACAAAATTGGTAGAGAGTTTTAATTTCTTGGTAGAATTGACTGCAGTTTCCATAGACACCACTCTTTCATCTTCAGAATTCAATAGCATTTATGTATCTTTTTAACATAAATTGAAGTAAATTGAATGTAACAAGTACTACTAACCAAACCCGTATTTTGCCGAACTAAGTAAACATACTAAAACTCTCATACGAGTACCAATACATTTTTGAATTAAAACTCTCTACCAATTTTTGTATTTGTATCTATTACATTTTTGCAATAGACAGAAAGTTACTAAAACATATGGCCTTAAACCGAATAAATTCTGACTGAATAACAAAAGCACAGACCAACAATAAAAAACAACAACAAAAACTTTACCATACAAAAATTTGTTTTAATTTCATAAAATCTTATGCCTCAATCTATACAAAAGAAAAAGTTTTTTGTTAATGATCGATTTAATTTTTAATTTTATTAGATTTTTTGAATGTTTTCACATTCGAATTGTTCAGCTTTTTCGATCAACTGTTCCCTTCGAAAGAGAGGTTTTTGTGGTGTATTGGAAAAGGTAAGACACTGAGCTTTGAAAGCCATGTAAACACATACCCTTATACGTATTTCAATCCTGTGCGGGGATATCATCAGAGGGACTTATACATGACACAGTGTGAGCTTGTAGTTGTGGCGATCATCACATGTATATATACCAATCTACAAAGAAATTTGCATATGGGAATTATATACCTACGAAGAAAGCGTACAAGTCACACAGCCAAAGCTCCAAGTTTTTAGGTCTCGGAAAACAACAACAATTTTTTTTGTCGCATAGTGTTATCTTTATGGCATCGAGAGTACCGTGTATGAATTGACCAAGTCCACTTCGATAAATATATATTTTTTTACCAAATTTCATATTATATATTTTGCGATACTAGTATTTGCTCTCTTCTTTACAAAATTGTAGGAGATGTACTTCTCTATAAACTTATACAACATAGTTTACTGTATAGGCCATGGATTTAGATATCTAAGTTAATCGTAGATTTAGATATCTATGTTAATCGTTAATGCAGGCGATATACAAATAATAAATTTTAATATTTAATAATTTTTAATTATTTACCTAGAATATTACACATTCTGATGAAAATATTGTTTCTTATGCAGCCACCTGCATAAGAAATAAAATCAGAGGAAATTAAAATTTAATTAAAAAATCATTGCCATTAATGTTTATTTATTTTTTTGTGAAAGAGTTCACTTCCAAATATGGTCTTTAAGCCATAACAACATCAGTTTCTAAGCAATTTAGGTGAACCTCTTGGTACCTCCAAAACAAAATAGTCACAATAAAAATATAAAAATATGATTTGTTTGCAATTTCCCTTAATTTTACAATATGTGCAAATTTATACATTTATCCATAGATTTTTTTAGAAATACTTCTTATAGTTGCAGGTTGTTTGAGATTGCAAATGGGGAACGTCGGTCAATGTTTTGATATAGCTCCCCTATAAAGTTCGCTCCAAAATATGGTTTTTGAGCCACAGGTACCACATTTTTAATGCAATTTAGCAGAAACTTTGCAGTTTTTATTCTTATTCAAGCCAAAAACACCACATTTTCTAAGAAATTTAGCTAAAACTTTGCAGTTTGTATTCTATTTTGGAAAGCATTAGTCTCTATAAAATTATTACAAATTAAATTTAATTTGGTGTAGTCCCCGTGTAGATAAATGCCACATTTTTCAGGTGAAGAGTTTGGCTAGAGAATTTGCGGCCTAAAATGTTGCTAAAAATTGCAGCGTTCGTTTTTATACCCTACACCACACTGTGGTACAGGGTATTATGACTTTGTGCATTTGTTTGTAACACCCAAAAGGAGAAGAGATAGACCCATTGTTTATTATACCACTCGACTTGTAATCACTTTCTGAGTCGATTTAGCTATGTCCGTCTGTCTGTCCGTCTGTCTGTAGACGTATTCTTGTAATCAAAGTACAGGTCGCAATTATGGTCCGATCTCAACGAAACTTTGCACATATCTTTTTTAGGCCCAAGGACGATCCCTGTTGAATTTGGTTAAAATCGGTTCAGATTTACATATAGCTCCCATATATATGTACCTCCGATTTGGTATATATGCACTGTATAAGCAACATTTTGTAACCGATTTGTACAAAAATTGACAGAGTAGTCTCGTGATACACTTAGATACAATACAACATTTGGGGGAAATCGGTTCAGATTTATATATAGCCCCCATATATATGTTGCACCCGATTTGACATGTAAGCGCTGTAGCAACTGTATTTTATATCCAATCAGTACGAAATTCGGCAGAGAGAGGTTTCTTATTACATGAAGGAATACTGCCAAATTTGGAGAAAATCGGTTCAGATTTAGATATAGCCCCCATATATATGTTAGCACCGATTTGACATTCAAGCGCTGTAGAGACTGTATTTTATATCCGATCAGTACGAAATTCAACAGAAAGAGGTTTCTATTTTACATGAATGAGTATTCAGGGAAAATCGATTCAGATTTATATATAAGCTCCATATATATGTTCCTCCTGATATGGTTACAAAGCGCTATAGAAGTTGTACTTTACTTCCGATCATTACAAAATTCTCCAGAAAGATTTAGGAACGAATTTAGGAACGAATATTGCTTAATTTAGCTATTATCGGTTCAGAATTAGATATATCCGCATATATATGTTCTTACCCATTTACCAATTATTCCAAATTATTATCGCAATAACCCTTATGTTAGGGAGGTGTAGGGTATTATATAGTCGGCCCTGCCCGACTTTCTGCCTTTCCTTACTGGTTTAAAATTTGCTTAAACAAAAAGGATCGTTTCATGATTTGCTTCATATCCAAAATTTTTTCCAGTAATAAAATTTAGGCAGCCGGAAGTTGGACCCCCAAAAAATGCACCCCAAATTGATAATGAAAGTACGCCCCAAATTTGGGGCCTATTTTCGTTACAAAAACTGATTTAGGAAATTACATCCCAAATCAGGAAAACAGCATGAAATGAAAATAAACGCCAACACTAAGAAATGTTCTCTTCGTAAATCTGGGGAGTACGCAATAATACTCGTATACAAACCTATTTTCTAATTAGAATTTTTTTCCTGTGCGGTAGGCCTACGGCCTTCGGCTTCTGTTTAAGACTTTCTCCTATGGACAGGATCCAAAGTTGGCAACGTGGAGCAAATATTTTATGCGTGGCCTCTTCTGTTTCTAAATTAATAGATGCAAATAATCAAAAAGCAGGCAAGAAATGAAAGAATAAAATTATTGTTGTTTGATATGTTATTTTTGGGGCCCATATTCATAAAAATATTGGGGTGTATTTTCCTGGGGCCCAATTTCATTCCGCCTAAAATTGAATGCAATCCATGGTGGGGGGTATATAAGATTCGGCATGGCCGAACTTAACGCTTTCACTTGTTTTTGTTTTGTTTTAATAAAATTATTATCAATTTAAATTGTATTTAATAGCTTTAAAGTATGCACTGGTATTAAAGTTATAAGCTTTTAACTTTTGCTGCAAACTGGTCACCCCTTTCGAGTCATCGTGAGCTCCAGACAGACGGACAGACAGATAGACTGACAGACAAACAGTAAGACGGACATTGCTCAAATGACTTAAAATATCCTAAAACGGATTTCCGCCATACAATTATTACTATACATAAATTATCCTACATTAAGCGCCTTCATTTACCTCTAATAAAATTCATCCCAGTTTTTGAGAAAATTTTAATAATTTTTAATATAAAACCTCTTAAAAACATCGAAATATGTAAAATTATCATATGAGATCATGAATAAAATGAGATTCTGAGATACTATTCTGAAGAAAATAGATGCATAATTTCAAAAGTTGTCGCTAATTAAGTAAGTCTCCAAACATAGAATATCCCTTTTAGTAGTGTGACGTTATGACAATGATATGTTATTAACATAATGTTATTTTACATTTGGTATTTTTTAATAAATTGTGGGATTGGTGATATGCTAAATTAGCTAAAAAAATGTATCATTTTATACATGACCGATCAGAATTTACGATAAAATAATAAAAATATAATTATTGTGAATTTTTCGGTGATATTAAGAGGTGTTAATTAAAAAAATATTAGAATTTTCTCCCAAAATTTAATTTTTTTTCGCAATATAATGTAGGATTTATTTGAAACAGCAGATGGGATGCAGAAATGGTATTAGAAGAAGATATATGCTTAATATAGGATTATTTAAAGCTTTTCTGAGGTTCTCCAGTAATGATCAACATATGGCTGAACCTACTTACATATTAGATACCAACATATTGTTTAGAGATTCACTTTAATTTTGATAGATAAACAAGTCCCATTTCATTTAAATTTCGCCAAAAAAAATCACAAAAAAATATTTTTGCGAATTTTTTTATTTTTTTGAGAAGATTGAAGAAATCTCTACCAAAACTCTTTGTTCAAAATGTTCTAAATGCAAAAGGTAATTAATCATATGGATGGAGAAAAGGACCGTTCGACACAAATTTAAAATTCTGAACATTCCAACTCGGATAGTCCTAAACCGTCGTAACTACTATCCAATATGACTAATAAAAATTAATGGCTTAAAATTATGTGCATTGTATTTTTTAGTTTATCTGTGTATACACAGAAAAAAATTATCTAAACTTCAAGATTTCATTCTTAAACTTAAAGATTTCAAAGTCGCCCTTAATCTCTGAATTAAATACGTTTTGTACTTAAAATTAAAAAAAATTTACCCAATATTAATGAAATTATCTATATTTTAAATACAAAATGCACTTATTTTAATCACAAAGGAAGTTTTTGGGGCCATTCTTTAGTTTTATGAAATTTTTCCTTAAATGTAATATTACATCATCCACATGTAGAGGATATCCAAAAAACGCTATATATCCGGACGCTTCAATAAAAACTGAAAACTGTCTTGGCCTAAAGTAAGTACACACTTTGTTCGAAATGAGAAATTACAATTACACTGGAACTGCGAACTAGTGTTAGGGTAAACATTTTGTAGTTTACACAAACCGAAGAGAAGATAAACTGTGGGACGGGTGTGTGTGCGAGAGAGTTAGGATACACTGCGTTGGTGATTTGGGATTGCATTGAGCGGAATAACAAATCTCGAGTTTTCACCTCTGGCCTTTTGTAAGCGTTTGCATCACGTATTGTCGATAATAATGATGGGAATTTTCTATGATTGAACGAACACACACTTTGGAATGCTGTCACTTGCTAGTAAGCAAGCAAACAAGAAAATACAAACATCCAAATATCAGTGTAAGTACATGACATGCCACATTGTGGGGCATTGCCACAATGTCGTCATAGACAACTATTGTACAGAGATGTCGGTGACAATAACGTTGTCGCTGTAGTAGAGAATGTAACAACTTTGTATACGACTGTAGTGGGGCCCAATATTTCGCAGGACATCCAGAACGGCAATGGAAAATATGTAAGATGATCAAATAATGTCCCTCAACTTGTTTGGACCACTCTAACATCTAAAATACCCAACACAAAATCCAGCAAAAGTAAAAAGGATAATGTAACTGTACCACCTATTGACATGCCCGTGGTATATTCTGACAGTATGTTGTGGATTTGGATAAAACATGTTTCTGTTTACAAGGAGGAGTCAACTGAAGACAATGGTTCAACGGTGCTATCTCTGGTCTGCATTGTAACCACAATGAAGTTGAAGGCGATGTAGTGAGTTTCGTCTGATTGGACCAAGTCTAAATTAAAGTTGATGTTATACATGTTTAAGCAATTTTGGATAGCTATTAACAAATCATCGGTAAGGTGCATAAATATCCAACAAGGAAGGGCAAAATAGGAGGCAGAGGGGAGTCGACTATCTGTACCGCGCACTGGGTGTGCCTTGACAATCATTACTGAGACAAAAGTGTCCCGTTCTTCGCGTACAATAAATCAATCTTCAAATATGTAAATGTGCTGTTAAGTGCACCACAACAGTACCCTCGAAGAACATAGAAATTATATTAAGAAGTTAATACTATTCAAATTGACAAGAACAAAATTTGCAATTTTTGGAAAATTTGGAAAGAGTGAATAAAATTTGAGTGATCCATTATTTTGTTCCCTCCCCCTAATTTTGTGATTCACCATGTAAAAAGCCTTCCGGGACAATAAATTGAGCTCAGTCTATATATAGGGTGATCCATTTCGAGGTTCCCTACATTTTTAAAGAAAAAAAACACAGAAAATTCAAATTGAATGGGGAATGTTTATTATCATTTGAAAGAACATTCTTTGGCATTTACTTTTTGAAGATTATGTCTATCAAATGTTGGCCGCGGCTACGTCTCAGATCGTCCATCCGTTGAGTCCAAGTTTCGATGACCCATTCGAGCATTTCGACTGGTAACACAAACAATTTTTTTGTGCCTAGACCTAAAAATTATTTTTTTGTATAGATTGTGGCATACTGTTATATAAAAAGTTTTTTATTAAAAATACTAATATCGTCGAAGATACCCTTAGTATTTGCACTATAATTTTTGGAGTATATGCCCGATCAGGTCGACTTATACGTTAAATTGAAGCGATTAATGTGGGCTACCAATGTTGGAAATATCTCTTTCACTTAAAAACAGTGGCTTAGTAACAGTCATTAAACAAATTGGAAAAAGTTGATCTAAAAAAAAAAATTCCTGGGACGAAAAAAACAGAAAATAGAAAAAAATCGAAAAAAAATATTTTATTCCATTTTTTAAAAGTTTGCATCCTACCGAAGAAAATAATGCCTATTTGAAAAAATGTATGAATGAATGTAGAAATTATAGCCATTTTGGTAGAGGTAAGAGAATTTCAAAAACATTTTTTTTTAATTTCTGTCCAGCTGCTCAAGGTCTCAGGTTTCGAGTCCCAACCCGCTCATCCTAGCCCAGAAGGCCGAACACAAAAAAATATATAAAATCACTAACACAATCTATTATTTTCTTACAACTATTACAAGAACAATGGATACTACACAAATTAGGACATACAAAGTTAAAGTTTTAGGCCTTTTCCGCCTCGGTTTCTTATTACTCTAACCCCTACCTAAATGAGCTCTCTTAGGTGGTTAAATAGGACAATTTGACCTTTAGATTAAAACGCTACACGAACTTTGTAACCCCTATCACAAACAATTGACAACTTTCTAAAACGATAATGGTAATACTATGAAAAACCGGCTAAAGTAAACTTAATTCTAATAGACTTAACCTTTTACTAAAACTAATCTGATTCAAAGATCTTTTACTTTTTTGACCTATTTCCGTATTCTATATTTTTCTGTAAATTTGTAAATCTTTTTAATTGGTTAGGGCTTATTTCACCTTAATAATCTTGTTTTTTTATCTTTTCAGGACATTGGATTCTTCGGCTCACTTTCTTTATCTGTTTAGCTTCTCCCCAAACAATCTAACATTATTTAAGGTAAGAAACACGTAAATGCCAATAACTTCTCTTTCTAACGTTTTTCCTGGTTCATCTCAGGCACTTTAAAGCACGAAACTTCCGCAGACACGGATACGGCTCAATATTGCTGCCTGGATACTCGTTTTCTTCGTTACTTGACATGAAAACCTCTAAATTGGATCGTAAAAAGGTTCTTTAAAATACCTGCTGGGCGCCTTTCGGTGTAATTGTTTACAATGATCGATTTGTGTTGCTGTTACTCAGCCTGTTTATCTTTCCATTAGAGATGCGGGTTAACCACCACTGTTTTTATGTGGGTTTCAATGGAGCAGATTTCGTCCTGTACCAAGATGTCCTTTCTAAAAACAGAAAGATAAGTATTTCTACTTCAAGTGTTTTCGCAATCCTTTTCACTTACTTAATTCACTGTATTCGCAAACCAAACACTCTACACGGGCTATTAATAAAAATTTACAGGACATTAACACTTCGCTTCAATCATCAGAATTCTCTGAACTTACTGATAATTTATTTGTTTAAAATTTATTCACAAAATTCAAAAAACTTTGTTCTTTATGTTTTGTTCACGTCAACAATACTAGCAATAAACGCGCCCAGCACTGACTTTTTACTAACTCTCAACTGTCCTCTTTTACTACCTTTTATATGTTCTGTTTCCAGAGAATTGACATTTTAGCCATTTTTAATGCTCCCTCTCTTGGAATATTGCGCCAAACCATTCGCCATTCATAATTCACTTTGGAAGACTTTTAAAAAACTTTTTAAATATGAGAGTAAATTGGCATCTTTCCTGTGGTGGTGCCAAATAATGTTTTCTTTTTGGGCGAGGTGTGTATTTTATTTCTTCTGTAATGATCGTCGCGAGCTCGGCTATCCCAGAGTCATAAAAAACAGCAATATTTTGTATATCCGCCTTGCATTCTACATAACATTCCAACTACTTTTAAATCGCCTTGCATTCCACATAACATCCCAACTACTTAATTTTTACTTGTTCATATTTTATGTATTTTATCAATTTAGTCATTGTTTCGTATGATTCCTTCGGTTTCTGATTTCCGTTGTGCAAAAGTACTTCTTTCAAACTTTCTTTACTGCTGTCAACAAATAACCGCCATTTTTTTGAATTGTATGTTTGATTAAGTTCCTCGAACAATCCGGGAATGTCCTTGCAAAAGCATATATTATCCACAGTTGTATAAAATTCATTTATATTAATTTATTATTTTACTAAACTCACGTCAATTTTTTTTTTAATTTCATATTTTCCGCAGATGTAGCAGAAATTGTCATACTTCGAAATATAACTTTATAATATTTTTCAGAATATCGACTTATCTCTTTAAGGCGCTGAATTACACTAATTTATTAATAAGTAATTTCATTCATTAATTTCGGATTTAAGGTGCATAAGTTGCAGTACCTGTAGCTGACATATAGTTTGCTTCGAACGTAGAAACCCAATACATATAATTTTACTACCTGTATATACTACTGGGATGTCCATGCCCCCAAAAGGCGCAACTGAATGGAAACCTCATAAATATAAAACTACAACCAGTAAGGAAAGGCTAAAGTCGGACGGTGCCGACTATATAATACCCTACACGACTCTCGTAATATTGAATAACTCTGATATATAAATTTTGTAATTCATGTATAAATTGTTTACATAAATTTACTTTTGGGACATTTTATACTTAAATAATACCCTGTACCACAGTGTGGTGTAGGGTATAAAAACGATTGGATCTAGAGAGCCAAATCTTCAAATTCGGCAATGTTGGTTCATGAATCAAGAAACTCTACCATTCTAAATTTCAAAACGATTGGATGTAAAATATAGCTTCTATAGAACTAAAGGGCCAAATCGGACGAAACATATATATGGGAGCTATAGCTAAATCTTAACCGATTTTCTTCAAATTCGGTAGTGTTGGTTCATGGATCAAGAAACTCTACCATTCTAAATTTCAAAATGATTGGATGTAAAATGCAACTTTTATAGGACTAAAGGGCCAAATCGGACGAAACATATATATGGGAGCTATAGCTAAATCTTAACCGATTTTCTTCAAATTCAACAATGTTGGTACCATTCTAAATTTCAAAACGATTGGATGTAAAATATAGCTTCTATAGAACTAAAGGGCCAAATCGGACGAAACATATATATGGGAGCTATAGCTAAATCTTAACCGATTTTCTTCAAATTCGGTAGTGTTGGTTCATGGATCAAGAAACTCTACCATTCTAAATTTCAAAATGATTGGATGTAAAATGCAACTTTTATAGGACTAAAGGGCCAAATCGGACGAAACATATATATGGGAGCTATAGCTAAATCTTAACCGATTTTCTTCAAATTCGGTAGCGTTGGTTCATGGATCAAGAAATTCTACCATTCTAAGTTTCAAAACGATAGGATGTAAAATACAGCTTCTATAGGACTAAAGGGCCAAATCGGACGAAAGATATATATGGGAGCTATATCTAAATCTGAACCGATTTCAACCAAATTCAATAGCGATAACAGCCGCGAAATACTCTAAACTGCAAAATTTCAGAACGATCGGAGTGAAATTGCGACCTGTAGTCGACGAACAACTTTACATGGACAGACGGACGGACGGACGGACAGACATCGTTAAATCGACTCAGCTAGTGATTCTGAGTCGATCGGTATACTTTAAGGTGGGTCTCGCTGTGTTATTTTCAGGTGTTACAAACATCTGCCGTGAAACAAACTTATAATACCCTGTACCACAGTGTGGTGTAGGGTATAATAATTTTTTTCTCATATTTTTGACGACTGTTACTAAACCAAAGATTCTACGTGAAAGCAATATTTGCAGCATATGTAGCCCTCATAATTCCCTTTAATGAGGCATAACACGGCTCAATCAGGCTTATACTTGAAAAAGTATGTTCCAAATACTGAATGTACTGTCCATAAAAGCTGGAATTACAAAAAAAAAATCAAAAAAAAATTTACCATAAACATTTTTTTTAATATTTTTTTCGTGTTTGTGGAACCTAATTGCACCAGAAACTGTTATCCACATCACTTGGACAAAAATTTTGTTGCATAGTGTAACTGGCGAATGACACGCGTAAACGTTGTTCATGCGTAAGTCTTTCCATGATGAAATGCCAAACAATATTTAACAAAAATAACATGACAGCATGACACGACTCACACGTGATCTGTCAAAAAAGGCTATTGAAAAAAGTATCTCTACTCGGATCATCCTATATAAATGTCGATGTGCCGCTCGAATTTACGATCGAAAAACAAATTCATGCAAGTTTAACTAAGGTTTGGAGAGGTCTATCGTTGGATCCGTTAGAAGCAAGACATTGACACATATAGGGGTTTGTAGGTACTTCAAGCCGCTATAATCGCATCTTCGGTGATAGTTCATTACAAAAACACATGAAATCGCATTGCCAAAAGTTAAGAGCTATATTTGTTCGCGGAAAGATCTCACATGATCAATGCTAACGATAAAATCTTCCTCAACGTGTCCCTCGTAATTTTTGTAACTGACCAGTACCTCTAGTACGAACAGTTTGGTCACAACTTATAAAAACTATAGATAATGATATAAACGTTTCTAGGATTTTTTTTCCATATTTTTGAAAAATATGTATTTATATCTTTTAAAGTTTCAAAGATAACAGCAACATTTTTTTTAGAAAAATCTTTTATGTTCGTGGTCTATCTAATTCCATCAATGTTTTGAATGAAATATGTAAACAACGCGAGAAATGTGATATATACAATGACAAATATATATTTCTCCTAAGTTAAAAATGTTGACTTTTGTTCACAATAAAAACCGGATTATTTTGCAATACTCTTATTTCTACAAAAAAATATATATAATTTCTACTTTTATCCATATATTTTCCTCTAATAGGCAACTTTGTTGCATAGTGCAATTAATAGGGGTCTTATGGTTGAAGCTACATCTGTCGAATTGGCTGTCATTTATTCAGTATGTTTTGCCAAATCACCATGGAAGGATATAGCATTCAACAATACGAGCAAATAATAAAATTGTTTCATGAACGGGTAACGTTCCGCGTGTTTCGCCATCTCAAGCGATTAGGCCCATTTCTCGATAAATGGGTATACCAACAAACAAAATGGTCGAATTAGGCCACTCCTTCGATTGATTTGTTACTCTTTTGGGCCATAGCATATGATATATACCCTTCTCCACAATAGTGGGGAATGAACGGAATAACGTATTTATATTATATCTTAAAGGAAACTTCTTGAAAAATATAAATACAATTTAAATTGCAAAAGGAATTTTGAGCCCGACTAGAAGTATCTGCAGATATATCTCAGAAAAAACAAATTCACTCCAGAAGGTGTGGAGGTTGTATACATTTTCCTATTGACCTGGTTCCTATTGGCGTTGTGGTGTCAAGAGACACTCAATGTTAAAGGTCGTTTAAAAATTCAAAGTCAACATTGCGAACCAGTTCTTATTTGCTCACAGTTATTCTGGCAATATGGCTTGAATTTATTTGACAATTTTGTTCGATATTTCGTTGAACACTTAACTCGATTGCTAAACGGTCCGGTCTGACAGACAAGTCAAGTGACAATATAAACGCCTCAAACACGACAACGCCGACGCCGACCCGACCGTATTGAATTGATTGTTCTTGACCGACACTTATCCTTGTATCTGCCATTGGTGATGTCAGTCAGTGTGTTTCAAGCCTTTTTTCAATTTTCGATAAAGAATTGTTTGCAGTTTTCTTCTCTTGTTTAAATTATCAACACACGAATTAAATGGGGTCAGTAGTTGGCGTTGACCTTTTACTGGTGCAAATGAAACAAAGCGAAGATAAAATGTAATATTTATTGAGTGGAAAAGGGAATTTTGTATTGTTGATTTTTTTTATACGGGAATGTGGTTCTTGCTGAAATGTATTGTATTTGGTGGAAAAAAGAGTATTTTGTGTTGTTGATTACAGCCAATTGTTGATTTTTTTATACGGGAATGTGGTTCTTGCTGAAATGTATTGTATTTGGTGGAAAAAAGAGTATTTTGTGTTGTTGATTACAGCCAATTGAAAAAGTTCATAAAAAACCCTTTATAATATTTTGTTTTGCATCTTGTCATCGAACAATTTGTACATACAAATTGCTGCTTTTTTGGAAGCTGCTATATTATACTAAAGATTTAAAGTGCTTCAGTTTAAATCGATTGATGTATAATACAAAAAAGACAGTTTCAGTCGGGTAAATCGACTACGATATACCCTCACTTTGTGACTAATGTAATATGGAATATTACACGAATTAATCTGTCAATTTTTGTGGGAGATTTGTCCCTTTTTTCTCAAAGTAGTAAAGAACAATAAACTAATAATATGTGTGAAATTTCAGACGATTCGAGTAAGTAGTGTAAGAGTTGTTGGATAATCAATATTTTCCTAAATTTCAAACTTTTGTGGGGAAGGTACTAGAAATAGTGGACCAATATGGCCCATCTTCGAACTTTGGCGGGGATAGGAAAAAAAATGACCACATACCAAATTTGAAGTCAATCGGCCACGGACTGACATTGCTCATCCGACATAAAATAAACCAAAACGGATTTTCGCCAAATATTCTTGAGGTTTTAGGTCACTCCTTCGATCTCATTTCTTGACTCACTCGAGAACCCTTTTTTCCATTGATCTGGCTGAAATCACAGCATTGGTTAATTTGATTAATATATTCGCAAGACCCTCGGATACACACTCCGGAATAACCCAATTCAAGTTTGGTCAAAGATCGTCAACTCAGTAACAAATGTATAAACCATTTGGATGTACAAGAGCTAATATAGAAATGCATAAATTGTACAAAAGGTCAAAAGGTTATTGAACGAACAATTTTACGTAATGGCCCTGTCCTGGCCACCGCGATCGTGTGATTTTGCCCATTGGATTATTGGTTGGAGAGACAATTGAACAATTGAACTGTAAATCAACACTCAACGACGAATTATTTACGAAATAAGGCCGCAAATGCTACGAAAAGTTAGAGCAAATTGGTGTTCCAGATTGCGCCAGCAGTGGCGGTTACATTGCTTAAATCATATTTAAACGCTAATTGCATAAAATTATCTATCCAATAAAGCAATTTAATAGGTACTAAACATATTTTAATTTAATGTAATAAAAAATTACCCGGAAGAAGGAGTTGATCATTACGGCCCATCTTCGAAGCTGAGATAGAACAAATTGTCATCACATACATTATGTTAGGTCAATATGATACTCTTTTCGAGGGTAATCATACGCACTAGACAGACGGACATTGATCAAATGACATAATGGAACTGAGGTCACTGTTTCAATGAGTTACACGCTTACCGTAGCAAATGACATACATGACAAAGTAGGGGTATAACACATGTTTACAAAATATTTGTCGAAGGGTCCTAAACACGAAAAACATATTAAAAAATCTTTATAGTTATTATTCCCTCAACCATAGGATGGCGACAAAAAGCCGCCGAAATTATTGCTATTAATGTAGAATGTCCACTCGCACAAGCGCACACAATCTTTCTTTACCACCGCTTCACAAGAACTGATTCCAAACAGACTACAATGTAACTCTCACTATTATTCTCAATTTTGCGAACAAAGAGAATCTTAATTGTCCTCTAGCAGATAAAAACGATCTCTTAATTTAAAAGATTATTAATCCTTAATATTAATCCTTGTTTTTAAACACATTTTCTACAATTTTATGGAAAAAATCATACAAACTATTAAAGTATATACTTGAGTCAATGACATTTTGATTGAATGATTTTTTCTTTAATAGTATGACGTAACGTTAAAGTCAACATGACATAGTGTTATGGTCATCTTATCGTAGAAGTAAGGAATTTTACTTTAAACGAGTGAAAATTTCTTGGAAATCAAGTACATTTTCTTAAATTTTAAGAAATTTGTTCTTCAAACAAAGACAGATTAAATCTATGATTTAAGGGAAAACTTGTTCTTAATTTCATTATTTATACCCTTACTTTAGTGTGACGAGGGTATATATCATTTGCTACGGACCAAAAGTGTAACACATCGAAGGAGTGTCCTAAGACCCCAAGTATGTTCAGCGAAAATCCGTTTTGGATCATTTTAAGCAATTTGAGCAATGCCCGTCCGTCTGTCTGCTGGCTGGTGCGCACGATAACTCTCGAAAGGAGTAACCAATTGACTTCAAATTTGGTATGTGGTAATATTTTTCCTATCTCCGGCTAAGTTCGACGATGGGCCATATTGGTCCACTCCTTCTAGTACCTCCCTCACAAAGGGTTAACATTCAGTGAAATATTGATTCGCTAATAACTTCTATACTACTTATTCGAATCTTCTGAAATTCCACACATAGTAGTAGTTTATTAGTAATTATCACCATGAGAAAAATGGGCGAAGTGGCCCCGCCCCTCTCGGTATCATCCACACAAATTTACAATTTTGCACCAAATGTTAACAGCTTATTATCCTCTATATATCATTTGCTACGAGCCAAAAGTGTAACACATCAAAGGACTTAGGTCACTCCCTAAGTATGTTCGGCGGATATCCGTTTTGGGTCATTTTAAGTTGAATGAGCAATGTCCGTCCGTCTGTCTATCTGCTGGCTTGTGCGAACGATAACTCTCGAAAGGAGTATTCTTCTATCTCCGGCTAAATTCGAAGATGGCCCATATTGGTCCACTCCTTCTAGTACCTCCCCCACAAAGGGTTAACATTTAGTGAAATGTTGATTATTTAATTACTTATATACGTAATACTTCTTTGAATCCTCTGAAACTATTGTCCGATAAAAAATTAACATTATTGTACTGCCCCTTTTGGTACCTCCCACACAAATGGTCCGTTTTGTACCAAAAGTGAAGAGCTTATAACCTTAATACTTGAAATTGTGTACATTGTACAGTGTAATGCTGTTGCAATGCCTACAGTTCAGTGAAAAATGGCGTTAATTCCTCGCTCCTTTTCGTACCTCCCACACCAATGGATCGTTAATTGGCGTTAATTCCTCGCTCCTTTTCGTACCTCCCACACAAATGGATCGTTTGGCACCAAAAGTTAACAGCTTATACGAGTTATAAATCATGTTTGTGTGATTTTATACATGCATCATTGTGTTTATATATTATCCTGAAAACCCAGTTTTTCTGACGACAGCACTTTTCATTTTATTTATTTTTTTGCTTCTTCTGTAAAATTTTCAAACATGATAATAGGCCCTTTTTCGTTTCTGATGACGATATGGGAGCTATATCATGAGTTCGGAAAAAAACACTAAGGAACGGTTCCTTAGTGTTCGGTACCGTTCTTTCGACGCGAACGGAACAGTATCGCAACCCTTACAAGAGAACAGAAAACACTAAACATTTTTTAGTGATACTGTTCGCGAACGCTACCTCTACGATAACGTACCGTTCTTAGAACACGAGGAACGGTACACTACGATAACGTACGGTTCTTGGAACAGTATCACTACGACGTAGTGATACTGTTCTTTTGAACGGAACACTAACAGTATCACTACGTTTAGCGTTCCGTTATTTTTTATATTCGACACCACAGGTCGCCAATATGAAGCAATCTTAATGAAAATTGGTACAGAGGCATTTCTTAGCCCAAGGACGATCCCTACTTAAAATGGGGCATACCGATCCATACTTTGACATAGCTCCCGTACAAAAGTCCCTTTCGATAATTCATATTTACGTTCTAAAGAGCGCATTTTTTAACCGATCATGCTAAAATTTAAATATATGTACTGTGTATTATATTCAATCATAGTGAAAATTAGCCATATCGGTCCATTTGATCCCATACAGAGTTCCCCTTCGATTAGACATGTTTACGTTCTATACGGCAAATTTTCAGTTAATCTCTTTGAAATGTTAATTTTATAACAAATATTGCACATAGTCATCCCCAGTGAAAATTGGACAAATCGAACCATGTTTCGATGCTTTGTTTTATAAAAAAATAATTAAATATTTATATAACTAGAGAAAGTTTTGTTCGAATACATTTTAATGTAATTTTTGCTAGAATCTCAATCTCTTATGGCGATGAAGATCAACATTTCTGAATGGATGATCGAAATATGTTAGAGTTCCCTAACAATAAACAGATTGAATGAAAGGGATATTCCTGTTTGTTTCAATTCATACAGCCATTAAAAAATATTTTCAGAATAATATTTAGGGTAAGGAATTTTCTGAAGTTTTTCTTCTTTTCCCGCACATATTCATTCTACAATATCGGGGACAAATTTGTCAAAGCCTACATGACGACGATACGGTGTGGAGTTTGCTAACAATAAACAGAATGAATGAATGGGATAAAATTTGTTTGTTTCAATCCAGTGCAGCCAGAAAAATATTTTCACAATAATAATTGTAATAAAAAAAATGGCGATGAAGATCAACATTTCTGAACGGATGATCGAAATAAGTTGGAGTTCCCTAACAATAAACACATTGAATGTAAGGGATAATCCTGTTTGTTTAAATCCATACATCCATAAAAAATATTTTCAGAAACATAATTAGGGCATAGAAATTTGTAAAGCTGTTCTTCTTTTCCCGCACGTGTGCATTTTATAATGTCGGGGATAGATTTGTCAAAGCCTACCTGGCGACGATACGATGTGGAGTTTCCTAACAAATAAATAGAATGGATGAATGGGATAATAATTGTTTGTTTCAATCCAAAAATATTTCAAAATAATATTTAGGGTTTTTTTCCCCTTTTTATAACTAATTTGTTTATAGACAAATGTGTTATTTTATATGAGCATGCATCATACGTCATATTTTTGAGTAAAATGAGATAAAAATATACCTGATTTTCAATATATTTGTTTCCAATATTTCAAACAGACCCTAATTTAAGAAAATCCGTTTGATATTCGTCCAATATGCCTGAAGACACACCACCTTACAATGTAGGATCGTAGAGTGTAATCTGGTCTTATGTTTAGTCAATTGTTTGACCTTCAAGTGATCACACAGTGAAAATGCCGCGTTCAAAAAATAATATTTTGCATGATTTGTTAAACAAAAATGATACAAATGAAATAGTTTGCAACAATGGAAATTGCAGTGGAAAAATTTTAAGCTCTCATACTAGAAATTTGGAAAGGCATATAAGAAGATTCCATCCAGAGTTATATTCAAATTATGTGGTGAAAAAAATTATAATAAGACTAAATCAAAACCTTTAACAACAAAAATAGTTTCCAACGATTTAAACAGAAAAAACGTTGAGTTAGCCATTGTTGAACTTTTTACCAAAAATGGTCGCCCACTGCATATGGCTGAAGATCGTGCATTTAAAATACTAGTGCAACCAGTGTTTCATGCTTTGGACATACATGTTAATGAAAATAATATAAAAGAAAGAATTATTTCCTTTTCACAAAAATTGAAAGCAGACATTTTAAACGATTTATTAGAAAAATTGTTGTCTTTAAAAATTGACGCTGCAACTAGACACGATTTAGGTGTACTGGGCATAAATGTGCAGTACATTAAAAATGGATGTATAGAAATTAAAACACTAGCGGTAAAAGAACTTAAATCTGCTCACACTGCTGAATATTTGAAATCAGTAATTTTGGAAGTCCTAAAAGAATATGCAATTGATATTAAACAAATTTATACAATTACTACCGATAATGGCTCGCCTTGACGAGGATGATGTCGATCTTAATTTAACCGAGGACAAAATGGAGTCAATCCGATTTAATTTTTCATCAAACAGTATAACTTGTGTTCGCTGCAGTGCACATACATTGCAACTTTGTGTGGGTGACATTGCCAAAGAAGCAGCAATTAAAAATAAATTGGAAAATTGCAGATCGGTTGTCAAAAAATTGAGAACTCCAACCTATATGAATATTCTAAAAATGGATGCTATAAAAAACCCATATTAGACTGCGCTTCAAGATGGAATTCCACTTTCAATATACTTGAGAGATTATTTGAAACAAAAGATATAATTGATTCATTGAGCACAGAAAACACCTGTTCGTGTCCATGAGTCCTGACGATTGGAACTTCGTGATTGAATTTATTGAAACATTTAAACTAGTGTACATTGCTACAATCAAGTTACAATCAGAGCAGCTATGTTTTAGCGAATTGTATATAATAATAATGGACATAACATTTCAAGTTGAAATTTTACCATCAAGCGAAATGAAGACATTGCACTTAATTTCATTAAACAGGCGAAAAGAAAAACTACTGGACATAGAATTGTTTAATGCAGCTGTATTTGTGGATCCTCGCATCAAAATTTGTTTGAATTCTGAACAAAAGGACAGAGCAAAGAAATATATAACTTATTTGTGTCAACGGATGAATTCTTTAACGGGTAATTTATTTTATTATTACATATGTACTTACATACAAGAATAACATTTTTTTATTATTATTTTATTTCGATTTCATAGAAATTACTTCCGAAAACATTGAAAGGTTGGCAGTAGTCGAAAATTTAGAAGGACCATCAACCAGCAGCGGTTCTGTATCAAAATCATTCTCAGAATATTTACAAAATCTAGATCCTGGTACACCTGAGCTGAATTCATCATTACTCTCACACTTGGAAGCAGATTTCGTGATATATGAGCGACAATCAAGATTACCACTAGACTCAAACGTTATAAACTATTGGTCTGCACTAAATAATTCACTATCTGTGATAGCTAACATCATATTAGCAATACCATCAACACAAGTTAGCGTGGAACGACTGTTTTCGGCAATGAAATATATATTGGCCGACAAACGTAACATAATGACAAGTTTTTACTTGGAACATATATTGATGGTGATATATTTTTTATCAACTATTTAATAAGGATTTAATTTTAATACGTACGTGAATATTTATACCCTACACCACACTGTGGTACAGGGTATTATAACTTTGTTCATTTGGAGAAGAAATATACCCATCGTTTATTATACCGATCGACTTAGAATCACTTTGTAAGTTTATTTAGCTATGTCCGTCTGTGTGTCTGTCTGTGAATGTATTCTTGTAATCAGAGTACAGGTCGCAATTATGGTCCGATCTCGACGAAACATTACATGTATCTTTTTTTGGGCCCAACGACGGACCCTATTGAATTTGGTTAAAATTGGTTCAGATTTAGATATAGCCCCCATATATATGTTAGCCCCGATTTGACATGTAAGCGCTGTAAAAACTTTATTTTATCCGATCAGTATGAAATTCGGCAGAAAGAGGTTTCTTATTATATGAATGAGCACGGTTAAATTTGGAAGGAATCGGTTCAGATTTGGATATAGCCTCCATATATATGTAACTCCCGATTTGACATGTAAGCGCTGTAGAAACTGTATTTTATATTCGATCGGTGCGAAATTCTGCAAAAAGAGTTTTCCTATTACATGAAGGAATACTTCCAGATTCAGAGGAAATCGGTTCAGATTTAGATATAGCCCCCATATATATGTTACTCCCGATTTGACATGTAAGTGCCGTAAAAACTGTATTTTATATCCGATCAGTATGAAATTTGGCTAAAAGAGCTTTCCTATTATATGAATGAACACTTCTAAATTTCGAAGAAATCGGTTCAGATTTAGATATGTCCCCCATATATATGTTACCCCCGATTTGACATGTAAGCGCTGTAAAAAATATTATTTTATATCCGATCAGTGCGAAATTCGGCAGAAAGAGGTTTCTTATTACTCGAAGGAATACTGCCAAATTCGGAGAAAATCGGTTCAGATTTAGATATAGCCCCGATATATATGTTACCACCGATTTGACATGTAAGCGCTGTAGAGATTGTATTTTATATCCGATCAGTACGAAATTCGACAGAAAGAGGTTTTTTTACATGAATGAGTATGCAGGGAAAATCGGTTCAGATTTATATATAACCTCCATATATATGCTCCTCCTGATTTGGTATCAAAGCGCTATAGAAGTTGTACTTTACTTCCGATCATTAATATTTTCCGGAAAAATGTTTCTCAATTTAGGAACGAATATTGTTTAATTTACCGGTTATCGGCTCAGAATTAGATAATATGTTCCTTCCTACTTACCAATTATTCCAAATTATTATCGCATTGTTAGGGAGGTGTAGGGGTCGTTCCCGCCCGACTTTCTGCCTTTCCTTACTGGTTTTTGTTTTGTTTTCTTTGTATTCCGTTAAATTAGTTTGGTACTTTTTACACAATTCTTTTTTAAAAAGAATAAAAATATTTATTAAATATATTAAAAATATATTAAACGCTGTATTAATGACTTTGAAGTTAAAATAAATGAATTACTAAGCAAATAATATAATAATAAATTTAAAAATGCGCCCTCTAGAGCGTAAATAAGTCTTATCGAAAGGGACCTTCGTATGAGGGCTATATCAAGGTATGGACCGATATGCCCCATTTTAAATAGGGATCGTCCCTGGGTTAAGAAAAGCCTCTGTACCAATTTTCATTAAGATTGCTTCATATTTGCAACCTGTGGTGTCGAATATAAAAAAGGACGGAACGCTAAACGTAGTGATACTGTTAGTGTTCCGTTCAAAAGAACAGTATCAATACGTCGTAGTGATACTGTTCCAAGAACCGTACGTTATCGTAGTGTACCATTCCTCGTGTTCTAAGAACGGTACGTTATCGTAATGGTAGAGTTCGCGTACAGTAACGCTAAAAAAATAAATAACGTTTGTGTTCTCTGAAGGAACCGTTCCTATAACGTACTGTTTTTTTCTGAACACTGGCTATATCTAATCTGAACTGATTTTCGTCAAAAGCAATAGCCTTGTTTCCAGGTACAAAAGATCGGGGTGAAGTTGCAACATGTCCTCAACGGACAACTTTAGGTGGACAGACGGACGAACAGATAGACGGACGGACGGACAGACATGGTTAAATCGATTCAGCTAATTTAATGTATGTCTAGCTGTGATATTTCTAGGTGTTACAAATATCTGTCAAGCAACAAACATATAATACCCCGTAACACAGTGTAGTGTGGGGTGTACAAATTAGAGAAAACTTCACCATAAAGTAAATTTGTTTTGGTTTCAAATAGTATACCTAAATCTACACAAAAAGAGTTTTTATGTCTCGGACACAAAAATGTTTTTTGTTGCACAGTGTAATTAATATCTCATAACTTTAATGCCAATGTACATAATAAAACGTTTAAATTCGTTATAATAACCATTGCAGAGTTATCAATTCTGTCTGATTTCCCCCATAACTAAGTATGTCATAGAATAGGCAAACTTTCCCTGGCACCTCCCAACAAACTTTCGTATTTGATTGCTCTGAAGGTGAGGCTATACTTTACTCGGTTCATTCGAATTACAATTTCTAACTTGTTGTTATTTCAACCATAGAAATATATGAATACTAAATGTTATATTATGCCATTGTGACAAATTGAAAAGGTAATGTTTTACATTTTTGGAGACTGAACAACTGAACTGCACTTTAGTTTTATATACTCAGTAAATGTTATTTATCATTTGTAACAAATGGAAGAGCTGACTTTAGATCTGTCCATCTATCCATCCTTTCACCCATCTCCTCAGTTATTAACCTGATAGTAAGCCAATTTCCACGACTACAATTTTCTTACATCTTTTTTTTTGTTTGGGTCGTGTGAAAAACCACAACTATGTCATTTCAAATATTGTAAGAGTTTTTTAAAGTTTATCCTTGCCACAAGTTTCAAAGGTAAAATAAATGTAAGACCAAATTAGCTATGGTATTTGCTTGAGTTTTCTCGTCCGCTCTTCTGTCCTTTCGCCTTCTGCACTTTCTGTATGGGACACTTAATGCCGGGACTAGTAAGTACATATATCTGGAATTTAGTTGTTCTCTTTGAGGTTCTTCATTGAGTCTTCATTTAATTTATGTTTGCCATCTTCTCTGCTCGTGTTGGCAATTCCTTAAAGGTTATGCGTAGCAGCATCCAATTGCATTGCTCTGGATTGCATCATGGCATGCATTTAATTAGCTTTTCTGTGCTTCCTTAAGTGCATAGGACTTCGTCTAAAGCTTCCGATTTCTGCGAGAGCATAAAAACATCTTCCGTTTGCATTTGATAGCTATGTCGAACGAAGCACCTGAAAGACTAGATGGCAAACCAGGAAGAGTGTTGTTTGGAAAACTGGGTTTCTCATTAAGTTTTTTTTTCTGTTTTTCTTACTTCCGTTCGTGGCAGATAGCCACAGCAAGGACAAAAATCGGACGTTGACCATGATGATGACGATGATGTCGTTTCTAAATAATTAAAACACTTGTTATTTCTGAGCTCTTCCAAGAAAAGCGACAAAAACAACAAAAATCTCAAAAGACAAAGTTAAAAGCTGAATTGAGTAGAGTTGAGTTGTAATGTGCTTCAGAAATTAAAGCAAAACACAATCCTACATTTGTATGTGGATAAGTATAAGTCCTGGTAACTAATTGCAAAACTCATTTGTCTCATTGCATTGACTAAAGAAATGAAACACAAACCCACACATCACTGGAATGACAAATGCACTGAGATAATTAATCATAAGGTCTTGCATTGAATTAAAAAATACACATGTATGAGTTGTATCTTGGAAGGCCAAAGACATGAAATTGCGAAATTTTTAAATATGTAATTTAATGCATTCTGTACTGCTGATATTAAATGCATGCTGATACATATAACAGTAGTGCCCGAAAAGTGGTTAGAAATAGCAAACATCGTAAATTTGCCCTTCTGTAAAAACTCCAAATATCCATAAAATATAAATCGAATAACGAAAACATTCATTTTCCTGTCAATTAACGGTATATTAATTTTACAGGAAATACACTAGTGGTTTCGAACAAACATAGGCGTTTACTTTCTTCCCAATTTGCACTCAGTGCTTTCATAGAATCCACACATGCGTTTGCGGATATTCCACGAAACTGCATTGTTGAGCCACTGAAAAAAATTACAATGAATTTTTATTGTTATTACAAAACATTTATAGCCGATGTGGCAATCAGGAATTAGCAATTAAATACTTTTTATATAACTGCAAAATACTTTTGAAAAAATGCCAAAAATCATATTTTTTAAAAACATAACTTCAAATGGCCACAACTTTTGTCTTATTGAGTATATCGGATAGATTTGTTCATCACAAAGTAAATTTAGTTGCCAATTCAAAAAGAAAATCGGACTAGGACAGGGTCGGAAAAAATTGAAAATTAGATTTTCAATTCCAAATATCACGATTTTTTGGATCAGACAAAAGTTACACGCGATTAAACCTTTTGTTCAAACGAGGTGGCCAACTTTGAGGGCCTGTAGCTCCGCCCCTGTCTACCACAGGGGTCCAAAACTAAAACTTAAGCTCTCTAATACCTATTCTACGATCGTGCCAAGTTTTGTCGCAATCCGTTGTCTGGTTAAGAACTTGCCGAATTATTTTCCCTTTCCGTTGTTTTGCACTGGATAGGAGATACCTCAAAGACATTGCACTGAAACGAATTGTAAGTGTTTATACACGCTGAAAAAAAATCGCTTCTGTAGTATATTGTCCCCAACATATTCGGCTTGAAACATGTATATCTTTAGGGTACACTCTAAACATATAATATTTGGTATACACAAAAATTACATATTTGGGATGAGTTGTTCTAAACAAATCTTTGTTTACATCCCAATATGTGTTTATTTTGGACTATTTTTTCGGCAACAAATATTTATTTGCATTTAAGTATTCAGAAAATCCAAAGTTATTTTTTAAGGAATTTTTAATGTCGTAAATATAATAAATAACAAGTAAGAAAGATTCAGTCGGGTAAACCGACTAAGGTATACCCTCACTTCGTGAGGAATGTAATATAGTATATTAAACGAATTATTCTGTCAATTTATGTGGGAGGTTGCAGAAGGTTTTTAACAAATACACCTATTTTTCGCTGAATAGTAGAAACTTTAAATACATTGCACTGTGCCAAACAATAATAACTTTTGTGCAAAATGGTACCTTTGTGTGGGAGGTATAAATAGGGGCGTGGAATTAACGTCCATTTTTCACAGGGCTATAGACACTATAAAAGTATTACACTGTAAAAAATTGCAAGTATTTTTATACACTGGTATTAATGTTTTATTCTGTTAACTTTTGGTGCAAAATGGCACCTTTGTGCGGGAGGCACCGAAAGGGGCGTAGCAATAACGGCCATTTTCCACTGGACAGTAGGCACTTTAAAAGCAATACACTGTACAAAATGTCAAGTATTTTTATACACTGGTAGTAATGTTATAAACTGTTAACTTTTGGTGCAAAATAGTGCATTTGTGTGGGAGGTACCAAAAGGGTCGTAGCAAACTTAGCCCATTTTTCTCGAGTTGATAGCGACTAATAAACTAATACTATGTGTGGAATTTCAGATGATTCGAATAAGTAATATAGCAGTTATTGAAGATTCAATATTTCACAACATGTTAACCCTTTGTGGGGGAGGTACTAGAAGGAGTGGACCAATATGGCCCATCTTCGAACTTAGCCGGAGATAGAAGAAAATATTACCAAATTTAAAGTCAATCGGTTACTCCTTTCGAGAATTATCGTGCGCACCAGCCAGCCTACAGACAGACAGACGGACGGACATTGATCATTGGACCTAAAATGGCCCAAACCGGATTTCCGCCGAACATACTTGGGGTCTTAGGTCACTCCTTCGATGTGTTACACTTTTGATTCGTAGCAAATGATAAGTATATACCCTTGTCACACTAAAGTGAGGGTATAATAATAATTGAAATCATATAATCTTGGATCGAAATATATTACTTGGAGGATTGACAACTGATGATGGCTTGGAATACTCAGAAATTTTAAATGATTGATAAATCATAAGTTAATGCTGCATTTGGTATAATAACTGGGAGGTTCAATTAAAAACCAAAAAAAAATTAAAACTGAAATTCGAAAAATTCAACAAAAGTTTCGAAAATCTTTTTTAAATAAAATATATTTGTAGAAATTCCTAAACAATAATTTTATTTGTATTCAAATACATATTTTATTTGAGAAATTTAGTTTGAAAATAATATATGTTGTAACATATTAATATACGAGTTCCAAATATATTTTATTGATTTTCAAATAAAAATTATTTGCTCAGAAATATTCGCAATATACACATATTCGTTCAGCGGAAGGATAAAACTAAGTATCTGTCAAATCAGACATGAGCTAAGTGTTACCATTCACGAAATAAGCACTAGTTGAAAAAAACGTTAGATGGCGGACCCTTTATAATATTTATAAATTTGTGTCCATTTTCTTTCGATTCAAACATATCAAAAAAGGCCATTTTGCACCGTGTATAAACTATATAAACAAGATCATTCCATTGTACACGATCTAAAGCGATGTTTTCAGGATTCTACAGGTGACATTACTGTATAAGCCTTCGATAAGGTTTATTATTTTTTGAGGTACACCCTCAAGTGAGTTCCAGATAGCGGTGTGGATTAGAGTGTCAAAAGACTTTTCGAAATCTATAAAGACTATGTAGGTAGAGAGATGATCTCCACCTATTGTTCAACGATCACTCTTAAGCTGTTAATATGATCAGCACGCAAATCTTGCGTGCACGAAAGCCAGATAGTTTGTTTATGTCTGAGACCAGAGGACAAACTACTTTATCACCTTTTATTCAGAATTTGAACTACCACATTACTTATCAAGGATGAACCCCCTCGAGTTTGTCCGCTGCGATAGCTCTCCTTTTATAGGCAGGTTCACAATTACACATTCAGCAATCTCGTCTGGCAAATTTTCTGTGTTCCCGAATTGCTTGATGGTTGTAGCTTGCAATTTGGCACTCGTTATAGCATCTCCGGAGAGATATTATCAATGACAGGCGATTTCACATCGCTTCACATATTTCTCTGACATCCGGACTGTTAGTTGGTATAGTTTCGTCTATCATATGGGACTCGCAATTGCAGAATCTAGTTTGCACGGTACTAGCTGAGGTCAGCATTCTTTCATAGAATGGCTCCCAAAGCTTTAGTCGTTCTGTTTTGCATTTAATAATTTCGCCAAAGTCATTCTTTAAAGGTCTACCTGTAGATCTTGTACAGTTTGTGAGCTATCTTGCCGCGCGATATACAAAGGTCCCCCACACGGTGTGTTTCGGATGGCCGCCTGTGCTTTGCAGGCTACGTTTTAAATCCAACTTCGCTTCTCTCTTAGTGTACTCCTCTTCACTTCCCTATTCAATCGTGAATGAATTTGTTGATGTGTAGTTTTGTTTGAGCTGGTTCTGCTGACATTTCTTGCAGCCTTAGATTTTTTCTGTTTCTCTATCAATATCTAGGTTTCAACACTAATCCATTCTTTGCGTGATTTTATCTTGTGTCCTTCTCGTTTCCTCCCAATCGCGATTTAAGTTGTTGCTGAGTTCCAGCTAAGTCTTTAAAGCATCCCTAAATGAGTTGGCTATTTTATGTGTGTGGTTCCAAATTCGGAGTGGCAATAACTCATATTTTTAACTAGACTGTAGGTACTGCAAACTCATTACAACGAAAAGGTGGCCGGATGTTAGGACCCAGGAAAATACACGCCAAATTAAAATGACGCTGAGCCCTAAATATGAAGCCTATTTTCGTTAAAAAAAAGTGCTTATGGAAATTACGCCCAATCAAGAATACAACATGGAATTCAAATATGTACACCCCAAATACAATAAATATGGGTTGTGTTTTCCTGGGACCGGGGGCCACTTCGCCCATTTTTCTGAAGGTCATAGCGACAGATAAATTACTCGTATTACTATGTGTGGAATGACGGACGATTCTGAATCGTATAAGCAGTATAGAACTTATTAGAGAGAGTGGACCAATATGGCCCAACTTTGAACTCAGCCTGAGATAGAAACAAGTAAAAACGGCTTTAAGTTTGACCATGCGGAATGTCATATATCCTCCAGGTAGGACGATATCTAAAATTATGTCAGAGACCTAATAACTTTTCTTCGATAGACTGAGGCATAATACACATTTTTTGAAGTATAAGCTCGATAAAGCCGGGATACCAATTAAATTAAAGGACCAGAAATGTATCACTTTCATGTAGAGACAGAAGTTTCGTAACTGTCGTTAAGGGGGGATTTTTTCTCAATAGAAATCCTTTCAATAATATTGAAATATCCCACAACCCATGTTTTCAAATATGGTGCCCCTCATAACTCAAAAACTACTGAACCGATCCTTTGAAATTTTTAACAGTATTTCTTTAAATAATTTACTGGGTAACACTGTCGAGTTTCTTATATTTGTTAATTTTTATACCCTACACCACACTGTGGTACAGGGTATTATAACTTTGTGCATTTGTTTGTAACACCCAAAAGGAGAAGAAATAGGCCCATCGTTTATTATACCGATCGACTTAGAATCACTTTCTGAGTTGATTTAGCTATGTCCGTCTGTCTGTCTGTCCGTCTGTCCGTCTGTGCATGTATTCTTGTAATCAAAGTACAGGTCGCAATTATGGTCCGATCTCGACGAAACTTTACACATATCTTTTCTTAGGGATCGTCCCTATTGAATTTGGTTGAAATCGGTTCAGATTTAGATATAGCCCCCATATATATGTTACCCCCGATTTGACATGTAAGCGCTGTAAAAACTGTATTTTATATCCGATCAGTGCAAAATTTGGCAGAAAGAGGTTTCTTATTACATGAAGGAATACTGCCAAATTCGGAGAAAATCGGTTCGGATTTAGATATAGCCCCCATATATATGTTACCCCCGATTTCACATGTAAGCGCTGTAAAAACTGTATTTTATATCCGATCAGTATGAAATTCGTGAGAAAGAGGTTTCCTATTATAAGAATGAACACTTTTAAATTTGGAAGAAATCGGTTCAGATTTAGATATAGCCCCCATATATACGTTACCCCCGATTTGACCTGTCAGTGCTGTAAAAACTGTATTTTATATCCGATCAGTGCGAAATTCGGCAGAAAGAGGTTTCTTATTACATGAAGGAATACTGCCAAATTCGGAGAAAATCGATTCAGATTTAGATATAGCTCCCATATATATGTTACCCCCGATTTGACATGTAAGCGCTGACTGTATTTTATATCCGACCAGTACGAAATTCGACAGAAAGATGTCTTTTTACATGAATGAGTATTCAGGGAAGATCGGTTTAGATTTATATTAAAGCTCTATATATATGTTCCTCCTGATTTGGTATCAAACCGCTATAGAAGTTGTATTTTTTATTTCCGATCATTAAAATTTTCCAGAAAGATGTTTCTCAATGTAGGAACGAATATTGCTTAATTTAGCGATTATTGTTTCAGAATTACATAATATGTTCCTACCCATTTACCAATTATTCCAAATTATTATGGCAATGACCCTTACCGCAGTGTTAGGGAGGTGTAGGGTATTATATAGTCGGCCCCGCCCGACTTTCTGCCTTTCCTTACTGGTTTTATTTAACATTTTTCACTTCAAAGTGTTCCCAAAAATTGAAAAATTTTAATTTCGAAAAAAACTCGACTACGTTACCTGGCAATAACGATTACACTATGTAACAAAAATTTTGTCCAAGGGATGTGGATAACAGATTCTGGTGCAATTTTGTGTCACTAACACGAAAAATATATTAAAAAAAAATTTTATGGTTAATTTTTTTTTTTGCAATTCCAGCTTTCATGGAAAGTCCTTTCAGCTATGGATTATAATTTTTCAAGTATAAGCCTGATTGAGCCGTGTTATGCCTCAAATTAAAGGGAATTATGAGGGCTACATATGCTGCAAATAGTGTTTTCACGTAGAATCTTTGGTTTAGTAACAGTCGTAAAAAATATGAGAAAAAAATTATTTTTGTTTAAAACACTTTTTCCCAGTTCAAAAAAACCATAAAAAATAGAAACAAAAATCGAAAAAATTATTTTATAACATTTTTAAAAAGCCAGCATGCTAACGAAGAAAACACTGTCTAATCTAGCGATAGATGTAAAAGTTATGAGCCATTTTGTAAATGTTAGGGAAATTCCAAAAAATCTTCTTTCATATTTTTTCGTTTTTAAATGATGTTTTTTGCTTATATTGAATTCGCCATATGTGAGAGAGGCATATAAGAGACACTGCACTTGAATTTTATTTTATGAGGATTAATGTCAGACATTATAAAATTAGAAAGAGGACGAGGTTTTATGGCCGTTCGTAACCCTCCATAGAAAATGGAGAGCTATATTGGATGAGATCCGCTCAGGTAGAGGGTCATTCAACAATATTTGTGGTTTTTTATTTATGAGGTTTCCATTCAGTTGCGCCTTTTAGGCTTATATGTATTGGGTTTCTACGTTCGAAGCAAACTATATGTCGTCTACAGGCACTGCAATTTACGTACCTTAAATCCGGAATTTATGAATGAAATTACTTATTAATAAATTAGTGTAATTCAGCGCCTTAAAGATAAATAAGTCGATTTTCGGAAAAATATTATAAAGTTATATTTCGAAATATGAGTAAAAGGCAAAGAACTTTTCAATGTGTAAATGATCCTGACAATTTCTACATCATCATCATCTGACAATTGCTACATCTGCGGAAAATGTGTAATTAAAAAATTCGATGTGAGTTTAGTAAAATAATAGAAGAAATATATGTGCAATATTTTGGTATACTAGTTGAAAATATGAACGAACGGTGGACACCTAGTATTTTGTGTAATTCGTGCCATGTAAATCTTATTCGATGGAGTAGTGGAAACATGCGGTAAATACTTTACAATTAATGTATTACAATGTTTTGTGGAATAAAACGTTTTAATTTTAGACATCATGTGCAATTTGGAATGCCAATGATTTGGAGACAACCATTCATTTACGATACGGACTGCCATTTTTGTCTAAGTAAACGGAAGGAGCATTCGCTGGAATTTATTAAAATCTGTCACTTTGCCAGTTGCACAGTTTCAACTCAATAATCTAGTGAGAGATTTGGAACTGACCAAAGATAAGGCAGAACTACTTGCATCTCGGATGAAACAGTACAATACTTTGGCCCCAGATGTTAACATATCATATTATAGAGGCCGTGATATACCTAACAAACAATTTTATACAACTGTGGATAACATATGCTTTTGCAAGGACATTCCCGGATTGTTCGAGGAACATAATCAAATTTCAAGTTTCAAATTTCCTTGGATCCAATAAAAGCCCGCAATATGAAACAATGATTAATGATTTGTTAAAAAATTATGAAAAAATTGGTAAGAAATGTATTTTTCTATATTTATGTATATAACACATAGGTATGTATTCTTCTAACTTATTTTTCGCTTAATGTATTCCAACAGGTGTAAATATGTCCCTCAAAATTCATTTCTTGCATTCTCATTTAAACTTTTTCCCCGAGAATCTTGGCGACGTAAGCGACGAACATGGGAAAGGTTTCACCAAGAAATGAAGTCCATCGAGCGGCGTTACCAAGGGCACTGGGATGAAAGAATGATGGGAGATTATATTTGGTTCCTCATTAGAGAAACCGATTCCAAAATCTACAGACGTTAACAAAGAACTCACAATTACTTCTAATGAAACTTGTACATGTAAATAAACTCAAATGCACATAATATAAATAAAAGTAACAAATAAAATCGCAATTTAAACAGAAATTAAAAAAAAGATTTTTTTTTAATTCTCTTGCCTCTACCAAAAAGGCTATACTTTCTACATTTATCCATAGATTTTTTTAAATAGGCATTATTATTTTCGCTAGAATACAAACTTTTAAAAAATGGAATAAAATATTTTTTTTCGATTTTTTCTATTTATGTTTTTTTCGTCCCAGGAAATTTTTATTTTTTTTTTAATAAAATCTGCTATTTCCAATTTGTTTAATGACTGTTACTAAACCAATGTTTTTAAGTGAAAGAGATATTTCCAACATTAATAGCTTAAATTTAACGTATAAGTCGACCTGATCGGGCATATACTCCAAATATTATAGTGCAAATACTAAGGGTACCTTCGACGATATTAGTATTTTTAATACAAAATTTTTTAAAAAAACATGTATCCATAAAAAATTTTTGGTTTTGATTTTATATAACAGTATGCCACAATCTATACAAAAAAATATTTTTTAGGTCTAGGACACAAACATTTTTTTTTGTTGCGTAGTCTTATCTAACTAAACAAATTTATTTTTTCAATTTTAAATGATCCGGTATCCAGTTATGAGGGGGGCACCGTAATGCAACTTTTTTTCGAGACGCTTCCGCATAAATGCTGTCGTTGCAATATTTTCTAATATTTTTTTATGAATAATTTACACAATAAACTTTAATGTACCATTGGTTTCAATCAAAAAATGTTAACCATTTCGTCACAAAAAATCATAAAAATTTGCCTTTATCACAAATTATCGTTACCCCGTTATAAGAAAAATGTTGATTTTGTTTAAAAATTTGTTGACACGAAAAAAAACATAAAAAATAGAAAAAATCGCAAAAAATGGTTTGTTCCATTTTTTGAAAGCTAGCATCCAAACGAAGAAAGCAGTGCTAATTTGCAAAAAGTCTACGGATAAATGTATACATAATGAACCATATTGTAAAAAAAATATGCGTACATATATTTTATTTTGGGCAATTTTGTTCCGGGGGTAACAAAAGGGGCGTATCAATGACGCCCATTTTGTATATACTATGAGTACTATAAAAACATTAGACTGTACAAAATATCAATTGTTTGTATGTGCAGGAATCGAACTTATGAGCCGTTTACTTTTTGTGCAAAAAGGTCAATTTGTATGGGAGGTACCAAAACGCAAAATTTTCACAGACTTTTCTATGGATTGGGATCAAAGTTATAAGCCGTTAACTTTGTATGCAAAATGGTTCATTTGTACGGGAGGTACCAAAAGGGGCGTGGCAACTTCACTTTTTTTTCTCAAGATGATATCGACTAAGAAACTAATTCTATGTGTGAAATGGTCAAAGATTCTGAATATTAGTACAGAAGTTATGAGATAATCAATAGTTCACTAAATTTTGACCCTTTGTGAGGGAGTTACCGGAAGGAGTGGGCCCACATACTTCAACCTTAAACTAAGTCTGAGAAAGAAAAATATATTGACACATACCAAATTTGAAGTCAATCTGTTAATCCTGTCGAAAGATATCGTGCGCACCATCCAGTCAGACTGACGGACATTGCTAAAATGACTTAAAATGGCCCAAAATGGATTTCCGCCAAATATTCTTTGGGGTCTCTTGGGTCACTCCATCGATATGTTACACTTTTGACCTGCAGCATCTTATAACTATATACTTGTTGACAATAGTGGTGGTGGGTATAAAAACCGGATTATTTTATAATTCACTTATTTCTACAAATCGTGCTATAATTCCTACATTTAATTAAAATATTAAAATATATTAAAATATATCCGGATTTATCGAGCATATACGCCCAAAAACTAAATAAACCTTCCAAGAAAATGGGAACTTTAAAGAAAATTTAAAAAAAAAATTACCATAAGTTCTAATATTTTTTTCGTGTTTAGGACACCATTTTACACCAGAAAATATTATACACAGCCCACCGACAAAAATGTTGTTGCATAGTGTTATCAATCCTAGTCTAATCGATGATCCAATATTATTGAATCGTTGTCTAATCGCCCTCATTAATTTCATTTTATGACATAGAAAATCCTCTGGAAGTTACAAATTCTCAAATTACAAAAATTATCTATTTTCCAGCTTACTTTGTTTCTAAAAATCTTTAAATTAATACAAATCCTCTACTATGTTATATTTTCTAACTTTATTTGCTCAAAGATTATACTCCATTTAGCTGGAAGAAGTGTAACCGTAAATGAACAAAGTAAAACAATATCATAATTCGTTGCACATAATTAATTTCGTTCCCATTGAATTAGGCGGCGTTGTTTCGCTCATTTTGCATCACACCCCGGGATAGTCCCTATATTCACCCCTTTGGGCATATTTTAAAGTTGAAAGTTAATTTAATGTAAAATTCATTTCTATTTAAGAATTCATTCGTGAAACCATTCACCACTTACTTCAAACTCAAGTAGAGAAGGACGGACCACATAAATCACAACCCTCAACGAAGGTCCACTTTCTGGGACATGGTTTACTTAAAATTCTAACAACGTTCCAAAGTTTCAAAGGAAACGAATGGCAAGAAACAAACAACCTTAAGCAACAAAATTCGGTAACAATGCAACATTCCACAAAATAACCAACAATGATATTTGACATTTTGGCAAAAGAGTCCCGGACATGTTTTTGTGTTTTTTTTTGACGATAGGGGTGGGTGTAAGTGACTCTTATTTCGAATGAAAACCCTTTTAGAAGTAGAAAAAAAACATGAAAGTATAAAACAAACCAAGCAAGTATCAAACAAACTAAGCAAAAGAGACGCCAAAGTACAAATTTAAGGACGGAGTACGTGTTTAACATATTTTCATTCGAATTTCTTTAGTTTATTTAGTTTGCTATTTATTTTCGTGCACACTACCTATTTGAAGGGGTAGGGGGTCACGCCAAATGATTTCCCTTAAGACTACAGTGAATAACATTTCGATTAATGACAGTTGAAAAATTAACTTTTATTTGAATAGCTGAAACGCATTTTAAATATAATCATTCCTAGAGATGACAAAGTAAAGACAGATTAAAATCTAGCGGGTCTAACGATATTATTCTCCATACCTCCAATTACAAGACAATCGTGAGTCAAATTTTTATGGACTGTAATTAAAGTTATAAGACTTCTACTTTTCGTGCAAAATGGTCTGTTTGTATGTGTCCCAAAGGGGACTGTTGGTACTATAAAAGCATTACACATGGCATAAAATGGCCCAAAACGGATTTCCGCCAAATATTCATGGGGTCTCTTTGGTCACTCCTTCGATTTGTTACACTTTTGACCTTACCCTTCTTCACAGTAGTGGGGGGTATATAAACCGGATTATGTTGTAATTCTCTTATGTCTACTACCTGTGCTATAAATATAGCAAAAGTGCAATAATTTCTGCATTTATCCATAAATTCCCTGTAGGAAATACCATTAGTAAAATTGTAGTGATTTACTTGTGACATTGTCAGTAGTACTACAGACAAAATGTGTCCCTGCCCATGTAATCTCCTATAGACATTTAACATTAGCTGTCATTGAAAAACCACCAGTAGACATTTGAACCAAAGATTCAGCAGTAAATGTTAAATTTGAAAGTAAACCATATGTAGACATTTGCACCAAAGATTCACTAGTAAATGTTAAATGTCAAAGTTAACCATATGTTGACATTTGGAACAAAGATTTAGTAGTAAATGTTAAATGTCAAAGTAATTCATATAGAGACATTTGAACCAAAGATTCTGTAGTAAACTTTAGTGACCCTGGTCTACATCTTTATAAAGGTGGGCGCAGTACACTTAAACACATATATTTATATGCTCACTTTCTTCGAGGCTGGCTAAACTTTTTATTCATTTAATTAACAAAAAATAATAAATACTGGAATGTACGGAAAATTAAATGCATTTAATTTTGACAATAGTTTCTCCAAACACTTCCTAGAAGGAGTTGTTTCTATGTACCACTGCTTTAACTTCTCCCGCAACGTCAATTTCGGAACGCCAAAATCTTCCAAATTCTCCACAAAATCTTCACTTTCTCCCACAATATGCATTTCGCTGTTTTCTTGCTCACATTGCAACCTTCTATTTTTATATGATATTGTTTTTTTTTTACAAGTCTTTTATAATTTCTTTTACTCGTGTTTTTTATTTTTATAAAATAATTGTTATCATCTTTTTAACACACAAACATTATTTTCACAAAACGAACGTGTGCTTCCTTGACAGAAGAAAATAAAGGAATGAAAAAAGAACAACTGTCAAAAAACAACTGTACAACAGTTGTCTGTAAAGTATTTCTACTCGCGCATAAAAGTAAATTTGTAGACTTTTTACCTTGTTCAATTATCACTATAGAACAAGTAGTGACATAGAGACATATTGTGCTGACTGCAGGGTTGTTTTTCCATTTTTATATATATATTTTCGTGCCAACAAAAGACGATTTTTTGTGAAAAAAATCAAATTTTTTCTAATTGTTTTAATGACAGTTACTTAATTTCTGTTTATTAATATTCGTAGTCCTAATTATTTCCTTTAATTTAAAGTGTTTCCCGGCGGGATCGAGTTTATACTTCAAAAAATACAAATACTAAAGTCAAGGAAAATGGGAATTTTAAAGAAAAACGTTTAAAAAACTTTAGTATACAATTTTTTTAAATATTTTTTTCTTGTTAAGGATACCCTATTTCATCAGAAAATGTTATGCACAGTCCTTCGAGAAAATTTTGTTGCATAGTGTTATTTTTGTGTTGAAATAACAGAGTTGAGTTACTTCTTGTTCGTTTGAAAGAAGCGATTCACAATGGGAAGAATTAAAAAAAAGTGAAATAATTCTGCTGTTTCTCAACCAGTCAACCGATTGCAACACAACTAGGCATGATTGTAGAAGAGGTATTAGAGAAGTTATGTTTTGGATTTGGGCCCCCTAAAGTTGGCCGCCTCGGATGAACAAAAATTTTAAGCGCAAGTAACTTTGGTATTTTTCGCCTGATTAATAAATTCTTACTTTGTGTGCATTACAGACGACATTTTACATCTAAGAGTTATCTCGTATAGTTACTGAGATATCTGCAATTGAAAATTTTATTTTAAATTTGATTTCCAAAGTTGTCCTACTATTTTGTGAATATCAGATCAGAATATTCACCAATTACTTTCACTTCAAATTTCTGAATTGCCAACAAAATTTACTGCAAGATGAAAAAGTTTTGGTCAGCTAAATGGGTATATCTCATTACAATATTTTTCCATCATAGAGAAAATTTTGTTGTCTATCCAGAAAAGATAATGAGAAAGGAATCGGTATATAACAGGCTCTAATTATACCCATTCGGTATACAAATATCGGATCGGCATAAATTTTTTAATAATAATGTATAATATACACGGGGCAAAATCGCCTTTTTTGATATGTTTGAATAGAAAGAAAATATATTTGGAACACTAATTTTTAAATATTATATATTTCTGAGCAAATAAATTTTATTTGAAAATCAATAAAATATATTTGGAACTCGTTTATTAATATGTTACAACATATAATATTTGCAAACTAAATTTCTCAAATAAAATATGTATTTGAATACAAATAAAATGATTGTTTAGGAATTTCTCCAAATATATTTTATTTAAAAAAGATTTTCGAAACTTTTGTTGAATTTTTCGAATTAAATTTTTTTTTTGTTTTTTTTTTGGTTTGAACCTCCCAGTTATGATACCGAATGCAGCAATAACTTATGTTTTTAACCAAACATTTACAATTTCTGAGTATTCCAAGCCATCATTGGTTGTCAATCCTCCAAGTATATATTTCGATCCACATTATATGATTTCAATTATTATTATGTTTCTATATTTAAGACGTTAAATTTTTTGAAAAAATTAACTTTGAATTACTGAAAAATTTAACACAATTTAGATATTTTCTGAATACTTTAATGAAAATATATATATGTTTCGGAAAAAATAGTCCAAAATAAACACATTTGGATGTAAACAAAGATTTGTTTAGAACAACTTCTTCCCAAATATATAATTTTTGTGTGTACCAAATATTATATGTTTAGAGTGGATCCTAAAGATATATATGTTTCAAGCCGAATATGTTTGGGACAATATACTACAGAAGCGATTTTTTTTCAGCGTGTATACACTTATAAAAATACAAAACCTTAAATAACGAAAAACCGCTTACTTATGATATTAACTATATTTTTATATAAACAGCATTGCCATTCTCTTATTGATCTATTTAAAATTATTTACTTTAACTGATGAATCAAGTATAACACACGGGGCAAAATCGCCTTTTTTGATATGTTTGAATCGAAAGAAAATATATTTGGAACACAAATTTTTAAATATTATATATTTCTTAGCAAATAAATTTTATTTGAAAATCAATAAAATATATTTGGAACGCATATATTAATATATTACAACAAATTATATTTGCAAACTAAATTTCTCAAATAAAATATGTGTTTAAATACAAATAAAATTATTATTTAGGAATTTTTCCAAATATATTTTATTTAAAAAATATTTCCAAAACTTTTGCTGAGTTTTTCATATTTCAGTTTCAATTTTTCTTGGGTTTCGAATTGTACCTCCCAGTTATGATACCATATGCAGCATTACCTTCTGTTTTAAATCAATCATTTCAAATTTCTGAGTATTCCAAGCCATCATTAGGTGTCAATCATCTAATACACCCAAATACACAATTTTTGTGTGTACCAAATATTACATGCTTAGAGTCTACCCCAAACATATATATGTTTCAAGCCGAATATGTTTGGGACAATATACTACAGAAGCGATTTTTTTTCAGCGTGTAATAATAATGTATATATATTAGGCCGGGCCAATTTGTGGGGAGGCAAAAAAAGTCGCCATTGCTCAGTGAAAATCGTATTCTAGGGATCAAAATAAGAAACTTTGCCGAAGGAACCATACCTCTAAAACGAATTCTGATGTATATATATATTTATATATATATAAATATATAATTATATATAAATTTATAATTAAATTATATCCATTCGATACAAAAATATAAAAGGATTTTTTTCAAAGGTAGACGCAAACTTTATTTGTCCATAAAATCTTTAAAAAAATAATGTATCTCATTTATTTTCTTTGCAATTTGTACGTCTTGACACCAGAAATCGAGGCTAATTCCAACATTATTATAAAGGGGTTTTCATTAAGTACATAACAATTGTATATATTAATAAAACATAGAATATTTAAGATATAAAGTTCAAATTTATTCCAGGAGTAGTGCAAATGTTACATTTTAAGAATGAAATTATATGATCACCACGAGCCCGTCAACAGCGATCTATTCTTTGGACCCAATTTCCAATTTCGCGTTGGATGTTGTGTCCGAGCTCGCCTAAAGTTGTTGGCTTGTTGGCATAGACCAATGACTTGATGTCGATCTCTATTGACGGTAACATGACGATTGTTTTCATCGACGAAAAATACGGCCCAATCACATCTTCAGCATGAAAACCAAACCAATAATTTTTTGCGGATGCAATAGTGTCTCTTGTAGCACATGTGGGTTTGTTGCTGTCCAATAACGCATATTTTGTTTAATGACAAAACCACTCAGCCAGAAATGAGCCTCATCGCACTTAAAATTGCGACCACCGACTCAAAATTTCGGTAGTAATTTTTAATGATTTCCAAACGTTGCACGTAAGAGAACTTTACCATGATGAAAATTTTTACTTTGACTTTTGACACTGAAAAATCTTTAAAAATGTTTGAGGGTGCGTCGACATAATGATACGAAATTGTTATGTCCCTATTGGAAAACCCGGTATTTGTAAGGGTAAATCGCACAATTCTTTGAAAATTCCCAAAAACGCCAGGCTCAATATTCCTTTTGCAGCAATAGTTTGTAGTTCTTGGCATCACAAATTGAAAGAAATTCGCTAATCATTACATCTGTAAAAGCCAACACTACAATTCCCAAAATAATTTCGAAAATCCCCAAAAATGGGATTTTTCCCTATATCTACTATACTAAAAGCCTAGCTCCAAATTCCTTTGACTGTTAAACATGCAACAGTATACCACGTATAAAAACTGTAATTGTTATATTACTCTAGATTTGCGTTTGGAGAAAATGTAGCTTACTTTTAAAATTTGTGTAAGAAAATGTGAAAATTGGACAAGCTTGGCAACAATACCAGTGAAAATTTTGGACCCGTTCGTTCCTTGAGAACATTCTGTATGAAGTTGCCTTTAATTTGAATATAAATATGTTATACTGCAGATACGACATATTCTTTCTCAAAAAAATACAAAAAATCATATTTTTGGAAAATATAACATCAAATGGCCATAACTTTTATTGTATAAGCTGTATGGGATCACTTTGTTCATCCTATAGCAAATTTGTTGCCAATTCAGAAAAGATAAAGTAAAAGATATCGGTGCTTATATGGCTCCGATATTCACGAAATACTAGTAGTTTCAAATGTAGATAATTTGTGAACTGTACAAGATCCGCCCTTCGCGGAAGCATAGCTGAATGCTATCGGACACATCCACGGGTTGCGGATCAAAATAAGCTGTAGCGGACAGCTCAGCGGTTTCAGGGAGGACTTTTGTAATGAAAGCCTAGTAAATGTCCGAGTTTGCTATGATCCCTGACTCGACGTGGCGGGTAATTCGCGCCTCAACATATTCAATCTAAAACAATAACAGCCGAGATGGAGGCTTCAAAGTGGCAGACCCACTACCATCTTAGGATACAGTGGCCAATTATCCGCCTGTCCGAAATATAATCGATTTATGAAAGATCTACAAGAAAAAATACAACATCACCCCCTACAACGACGACGAAAAGGACAAGAATAGGACACTGGAATGTGACCCTACAAGGTTGGCACAGAGGGTCAAATATCAAAATGCGAAATAGAGATATTGGGTATAAGTGAGATAGAATCGATTTATGAATTTTATTTATTTGGATTATATTTGGAGAATTTATATCACCTAATCCTGTACAGCGGGGAAGAAGACAGATGCGAAAATGGCGTAGCCGTCGTGGTATCTAAGAACACAAGGAAAGCGATGAGCTCATGGGAACCTATCAACGATCGCGTCATAGTATGTAGTTCGGTTTTTAGCCAAATAAAGAAAACTGCGACCATTACACAGTACAGCATTTTTCAGCTCATTGCTTTGGGACTAAATTCTGAGATTTGGACGTGAAAGTAGCCCCAAAAATAAGAACTTCGACATCATTCGTTTTGACAAGTTGGCTCAATTAATAATGTAATGGCCATACGAACTTCTATTTTGCTCAATGTGGATTTTTACCACTTTTTCTATATTTTATGTTAAAGTTAGTTATATCAAAATAAATTAATTACACATCTTTTTAACGAAACAAAAAATAATAATAGAAGTGAATAGGAGCAGAAATTATTTATCGTCAATAATCTCGTTTAGTTTGTCACGAATAAATTCCTATGTTTTATGTGTGACACTAAAATATTACACTAGGTATGTAAAATTAAAATTTTATATTTAAATGTAGTTATCTCGGAAACTGCAAAAGATAGTGGATTGTAAATGGATTGCGTCATCGAACCGTGATGAATGGTTTTGTAGGGCCGAGATTGGGTGATATTGATGTGGACGACGTTTATTTGCAACAAGACGAAGCTACTTGCCACACGAACAACGATAACATCGCTTTTTTGCGTGAAAAGTTTGAAGACTGTGTGATTTCTCAAAAAGGCGATTGTGGCCAATTGTGAGGCCACCTAGATCTTATCAAGGACATATATTCCTTATCAAAGTTTCATACCAATTGGACGACTATTTTTTCACAATCAAATATAGTAATAGTAATATAGATAGTAATCGTTCAGTGGGAAAAAGGAAAGTAGGTTTGAAATTATTTTTTTTCTGAAAAATGGGATTTTTACAAAATTTGCTGCTGCAGCTACTGTAATTTTGAGCAAGTTCACATTTAATTTGGCGACATGATTTAAATGCAGTATCATAAAATGTCTAAAAACGTCGTAGAATATGTGCAAATGGAAAATTGCATGAAACCTCTTATTGGAAGACCCGTTACTAATTTAGTTATAGGTATGTAGAATGTGAATTCCACGTTTTCTGCAGCGTTTAATTCAAAAGATGTGACGTAAGTAATTTAAAAGTTTTGACGTAAGACGTTGGACCAAGGCATGCGATTTCAAAAAAAGGAAAAAGTATGTAGGTGCTATAAAAAGTTATTTATGTTATAACAGTTGTTAGTTCACAAAAATATAGTTTTTTTCCATGAAATTTATTCCAATTTAAAAAAAAATATTACCCTAAAATTAGTTTTTAATATTTTTCGTGTTTGTCAGCAAATTACACAGCACTTGGACAAAATTTTTGTAAACTAGTGTAATTGCTCTCTTTCAATATAATATTTTCCTAATTTGTACAATGTTATAAGTGCTCATAATATGTTTGAGTTGATTTAATGTAACAACTCATCACTTTGAGTAGGACTAATTGTTAGCTTTTATATTATGAGCTTTTATATCTTAAATACTATGAGCAATGTTTATAATTTTTAAAGCATTAATTCATTTGGGAACGATTTTTCTTTTAGTTTCTTTTAATTCGTAATTATACACTTTTCCCCAATATGCAAATATCTGGAATGTATGTACATACCCCAAATTATCTTTCCTGTACATGGTACAAGGCAAAGTGTACACCTTCCAGATAGATGGCAATATCAGTATAGCAGGGACATAAACCAAAAAGAGCTTTTTAAAAATATCAGCTAAGCGCAAAGCCAAAACGCTCAGCTTTGTGATTACAAAGTCTACAGATGGCGCGGTTTAGCTCATATGTAGAGATGCACTCAAAATTGTTTTTGGAGAGAATTTTTGGTAAGAGCATAGACTCTTCAATGACAATTAAAAGTATAGACATCCTAGTGTATTTGCAACTTTTTTCCACAAGATGGGGGAAAAGTCAATTTCGCGTACGTTTGTATGCGAGTGAGAAGATTTTTAGGTAGCCATCTACAGAAAGCTTTTTTATTACTTTAAAAGTCAACTGCGATAGGGTGTCTATACCTTTGATTGTCATTGGACTCTTTATTACACAGATGTTCCGTCGTGACTTTCTTTACATTTGCGTGAGTTACGAACGAATAAAAATGATTTTCAAACGCGAAAAATATAGTTTTCTGGAGTATTTTTTTAACTTTTGTGGTCGATATTAATTTTCTAAATCTGATAATAACAAAAAAATCTCGGAAATCGGTCTTGAAATACGCAAAAAAATCACTCGTTGAAATCAAATTCCTATTCGTATCCTATTCCTATATATTCGTTGACGGAACTTCCCCTGTAGGAAATGCCATTAGTAAAATTGTGGTGATTTACTTGTGACATTGTCAGTAGTACTACAGACAAAATGTGCCCCTGCCCATGTAATCTCCTATAGACATTTAACATTAGCTGTCATTGAAAAACCACCAGTAGACATTTGAACCAAAGATTCAGCAGTAAATGTTAAATGTCAAAGTAAACCATATGTAGACATTTTCACCAACGATTCACTAGTAAATGTTAAATGTCAAAGTTAACCATATGTAGACATTTCTAACAAAGATTCACTAGTAAATGTTAAATGTCAAAGTAATTTACATATATAGAGACATTTGAACCAAAGATTCAGTAGTAAACTTTTGTGACCCTGGTCTACATCTTTATAAAGGTGGGCGCAGTACACTTAAACACATATATTTATATGCTCACTTTCTTCGAGGCTGGCTAAACCTTTTATTCATTTAATTAACAAAAAATAATAAATACTGGAATGTTCATAAAATTAAATGCATTTAATTTTAACAATAGTTTCTCCAAACACTTCCTAGAAGGAGTTGTTTCTATGTACCACTGCTTTAACTTCTCCCGCAACGCCAATTTCGGAACGCCAAAATCTTCCAAATTCTCCACAAAATCTTCACTTTCTCCCACAATATGCATTTCGCTGTTTTCTTGCTCACATTGCATACTTCTATTTTTATATGATATTGTTTGTTTTTTTTTTGTCTTTCATAATTTCTTTTACTAATTTTTTTATTTTTATGAAATAATTGTTATCATCTTTTTAACACACAAAAATTATTTTCACAAAGCGAACGCGTGCTTCCTTGACAGAAGAAAATAAAGGATTGAAGAAAGAACAACTGTCAAAAAATCTCTACCTGCTGACTGCGCATTCTGCAGGCAGCTATTATAATGCGCAGTCAAACAAAAAAGACAAGCAATGACAATGTCGCCATAAATACTGTACAACAGTTGTCTGTATAGTATTTCTACTCGCGCATAAAAGCAAAGTCGTAGACTCTTTACCTTGTTCAATTGTCACTATAGAACAAGTGGTGACATAGAGACATATGTTGCCTGGCTGACTGCAGGGTCTTTATAAATTTATTTTCTTTGATAATAAAGATTAATGTATAGAAAGATGTGTGCGGCACTAATACCAATAAACGGATTACGAACAATGGATTTGATCTGATTGGAAGGAAAAGAGGATTCAACATATTGGTAGGGAAAAGATTATTCAACTGATTGGAAGGGGAAAGAGGAACATAGTGTCTGTAGTTGATGGCGGTAGCCAACAAAAATTCAATGTTGCCGCTGTTGTATAAATTAAACTTATTTAATTTTTGTAGTTAACTTATACAAAACCACGAACACTTGGGCTCGCGACGACCGTTAATAGAATGCGCACTTCGGTCTGTAACATACATACATACATCGTCGCGACACTTACACCCGCATGCACGAAGAAGATAAAGTGGTTACACAGATTATTATTTGGATGAATTACATTTACAACATAACGTATTTAAAATTAAAACTTTAAAATTAAGACATGACTCGATTCACAAACAATGCAGTTACCGGACTGCAACAATTTTCATTTCACTTTAATTTATTTTCAACCATTGCATTGCGATTTGCAAAAAGAAAAAACGTAAACTATCCTCGGCAAACTAAAACAACGTTTAAACCGCACGAGCACAGCCGGTGAACTGATTGCAGAGCGATAAGCTTTAAATTTAGTGAATAAACGCCCCAGTAGATGAGTTGGTAGCGAGCTCGCCTATGAGTTTGGGGGTCGTAGGTTCGATTCCCACCAGAGGCTCTGGTCTGTCGCAACAAAAATTAACAAGCAACATGGTCGTTGTCACCCTGCTTCTCCCTGGACCGTAAAATTAGAATATAAATTTACTTTGTATTGTAGTTCATATAAATAAAAAAATAATAAACCTTGAAATTTTGTAGAGTGTAATTAATGCCTTTAGAGCCCAGTGAAAAATGGGAAATATTGCCATGACCCGATTGGCATCTCCCACACAAAAATGCTAAATCATACCAACACAGAAGCTTATAACATTAATAACAGTGCATATAAATATTAACAGAACAATGTCTGTGAAGTATCTATTGTTAAGCGCAAAATAGCGGTATTTTGCAAGCTCCTTCTTGTACCCCCATACAAATTAACAGATTCATTCGAAAACAACTTAGCCATAACTTATGTAACAATCATCGACATGTTTTTATTTTCTATACTTTAGACTACTTTTGCAAATCCCCAAAACATATGTACTATATTCTTTGTGTTTTCGGTGTTATTATACCCTCACTTTAGTGTGACGAGGGTATATATCATTTGCTACGGAAAAAAGTGTAACACGTCGAAGGAGTGACCTAAGACCCCAAGTATGTTCGGAGGAAATCCGTTTTGGGTAATTTTAAGTCGAATGAGCAATGTCCGTCCGTCTGTCTGTCTGTCTGTCTGTGTGTCTGCTGGCTGGTGCGCACGATAACTCTCGAAAGGAGTAACCGATTGACCTCAAATTTGGTATGTGGTAATATTTTTTTTCTATCTCCGGCTAAGTTCGAAGATGGGCCATATTGGTCCACTCCTTCTAGTACCTCCCCCACAAAGGGTTAAAATGTTGTGAAATATTGATTCTTTAATAACTGCTATACTACTTATTCGAATCTTTTGAAATTCCACACATAGTATTAGCTTATTAGTCGTTATCAACTCGAGAAAAATGGGCGAAGTCGCCACGTCCCTTTTGGTACCTCCCACACAAATGCACCATTTTGCACCAAAAGTTAACAGCTTATAACATTAATAACAGTGTATAAAAATACTTGAAATTTTGTACAGTATTATGCTTTTATATTGCCTACAATCCAGGGAAAAATGGGTGTTGTTGTCACGCCCCTTTTGGTACCTCCCACACAAAGGTACCTTTTTGCACCAAAAGTTAACAGCTTATAACATTAAAACCAGTGTATAAAAATACTTGAAATTTTGTACAGTGTAATGTTTTTATAGTGTCTATAGCCCTGTGAAAAATGGGCGTTATTGCCACGCCCCTCTTTGTACCTCCCACACAAAATGCCCAAATCATACCACAATTTAATGTCTCATAACGTTTATACCAGTGCACATAAATGCTTATAAGTCGGCACAGTGCAATGAATTTAAAGTATCTAATGTTCAGCAAAAAAAGGTGTATTTGATAAACTCCTTCTGGTACCTCCCACACAAATTGACAGAATAATTCGAGTAATATTCAATATTACATTACTCACAAAGTGAGGGTATACCTTAGTCGGTTTACCCGACTGAAACTTTCTTACTTGTTTTCTTTAGGTTTGAGTTATTTTGTGAGGTCACATGATATCCATGGTGGAGGGTATATAAGATTCGGCATGGCCGAACTTAACGCTTTTACTTTTTAAGATTAAAAAACAGAATAAAACATAATACATTGTTATGATTTTGCATCCTAATGTCAGATCTATAAAGAAATTAGATTTATAAACAATTGCTACAAAAGTTATGACCACTTTATCAAATTTAGCAATTGAATTAAAAATTTTGCCTCTATATACCTTCACTTTAGTGGAGGAGGAGTGACAAAAGACAAAAAACGCCAAATTTGTTCGCTCCCATGATTGAATGTGGAATGCAGCTCCCATAGCGCTACAAGGTCAAATCTAAAGAAACATTTATATCTGGGGCAATATCGATCTGAACCGATTTTGACCAATTGCAATAGGTTTCCTCCCTGTTGTGAAAGAGTTCTTATTGCCAAATTTCAGCAGGATCGGAGTGAAATTTTTACCTGAACTCAACGAACCACTTAAGATGGACTGACAGTCAGTTGGAAAAAATATTTTATTTTATTTTGTAAAAGTTTGCATCCTAGCGAAGAAAATAATGCCTATTTGAAAAAAATCTATGGATAAATGTAGAAATTATAGCCCTTTTGGTAGTGGTAAGAGAATTTCAAAAAAAAAACTTTTTTTTTTAATTTCTGTTTAAATAGCGATTTTATTTATTACTTTTATTTATATTATGTACAGTTGAGTTTATTTGAACAAGAACAAGAACAAGTTTCATTAGAAGTAATTATGAGTTCTTTGTTGACGTTGGTAGATTTCGGAATCGGTTTCTCTAATGAGGAACCAAATATAATCTCCCATCATTCAAAAATCCATCATTTCATCGCAGTGCCCTTGGTAACGCCGCTCGATGGACTTCAATTCTTGGTGAAACCTTTCGCCATGTTCGTCACTTACGTCGCCAAGATTCTCGGGGAAAAAGTTTAAATAATAATGCAAGAAATAAATTTTGAGGGACATATTTACACCTGTTGGAATACATAAAGCGAAAATTAAGTTGGAAGAATACATACATATGTGTTATATACATAAATATAAAATATATATTTCTAACCAATTTTTTCATAATTTTTTAAAAAATCATTAATCATTGTTTCATATTGCGGGCTTTTATTGGATCCAAGGAAATTTGAAACTACAAGCTTAAACGACCTCTATGCTACAATTTCATCCGACGTCAAATATGATTCGAAATTCACATCTTTTATCAGTTTCCTTATTTTAGGCCCATCAAAAACTCCTTCTTCGATTTTTTGAAAAGAAAGACTTTTAAATAAACTTTTTAAATATGAGAGTGAATTGCCATCTTTCCTTAAGGCTTTTACAAAAATTTTAAAGAGCCCCAGCTTAATATGCAGTGGTGGCAAAATATCAGCTATCCCAGAGGCATAACATACCAACTACTTTTAAATCGCCACAAATTTTCCAGTCATGTTCATATTTTATGTATTTTATCAATTTAGCCATTGTTTCGTATGATTCCTTAGTGTTGACAGCATGAGCATTGGGAATCGACGGTTCCTGATTTCCGTTGTGTAAAAGTACTGCGTTCAAACTGTCTTTAGTGCTGTCAACAAGTAACCGTCATTCCTTTGAATTTTATGTTTGATTAATTTCCTCGAACAATCCGGGAATGTCCTTGCAAAAGCATCTCTTATCCACAGTTGTATAAAATTGTTTGTAAGGTATATCAACAGACTCTATAATATGATATGTTAACATCTGGGGCCAAAATATTGTACTGTTTCATCCCAGATGCAAGTATTCTGCCTTATCTTTGGTCAGTTCCAAATCTCTCACTAGATCAATGAGTTGAAACTGAGTTAAAAGCGATGACTTCTGACTCAAACTTGAATCGCTCAGAGTTGAGTACTCAGTTGAACTTGATGATGTTTCCGTGTTTAGGCTGTTAGCTACTTGGACACTTCCTACTCCAATCTATTAACTTATACAAAAATAGCAGTCCGTATCGTGAATGAATGGTTGTCTCCAAATCATTGGCATTCCAAATTGCACGTGAAGTCTAAAATTAAAACGTTTTATTCCACAAAACATTGTAATACATTAATTGTAAAGTACTGACCGCAAGCTTCCACTAGTCCATCGAGTAAGATTTACATGGCACGAATTACACGAATTACACAAAATACTAGGTGTCAACGGTTCGGTCATATTTTTAACTCGTATACTAAAATATTACATATATATTTCTTCTATTATTTTACTAAACGCATGTCGATTTTTTTAATTACATATTTTCCGCAGATGTAGCAGAAATTGCCGGGATCATTTACACATTGAAAAGTTCTTTACCTTTTACTCATACTTCGAAATATAACCTTGTAATATTTTTCAGAAAATCGACTTATCTCTTTAAGGCGCTGAATTACAGAAATTTATTAGTAAGAAATTTCATTCATAAATTCCGGGTTTAAGGTTCATAAGTAACAGTAACTGTAGCTGACATATAGTTTGCTTCGAAAGTAGACACGCAATATTTTACCTCGTCCTCTCTATAATGTCTGACATCAATCCTCATAAAATAAAATGCAAGTGCAATGTCTCTTATATGTCTCTCTCGCATATGGCGAATTCAATATAAGCAAAAACATCAAATATGAAACAAGATTTTTTTTAATTTCCCTAACATTTACAAAATAACTCATAATTTTTACATCTATCCATAGATTTTTTTCAAATAGACAGTGTTTTTTAGTTAGCATGCTGACTTTTTAAAAATGTTTTTTCTATTATTTATGTTTTTTTGTACCACGAAAAAGTGTTTTTTTTTTGAAAAAAAATCATTTTTTTCTCATATTTTTGACGACTGTTACTAAACCAACTACGTGAAAGCGATATTTGCAGTATATATAGCCCTCGCAATTTCCTTTAATTTGAGGCATAACACGGCTCAATCAGGCTTGTGACACCTAATTGCACCAGAAACTGTTATCCACATCCCTTGGACAAACATTTTGTTGCATAATGTGGTTTCTTACAACTCTTCTCTGTGTATACACAGAAAAAAATATAATATATCTGCCTGTATTAACCATTTCGAAGTAATGTTAATGCCAGTTCATTGGCTTCATAAATATATATAAATAGATATCGTGGAAATACCTTTAATGAACATTCTCTATGTATTCCTACGAAATCTTCTTACTGTCGGCATGATAGAAAACCACTACGACTAAGTATTCACAATGGCACAGCTTTTCCATTAAACTCAACATGTGAAGTTTTCTTAAAGTATTTCATCCGTTTCCAAGAACTGTGACACATACTCGTATTGCAATGTTATGATATGGGTAATCACATAGTCATTGTCATAATATTTATTATCCTTAGAAATATCAGTCTGAGGTCTGGATAAAGTCAGCCCGATAAAATTCTACGAAGGATATTGATATTATTATGAATTATATATGTAAATTGTTTTATATTAGACTTTTGTAATGAAGTGTTCGGTGGATGTATTTTAATGAATTTCGTTATTGCATAAAGGGTTATATATGTTATAGGATATGTGTTATATACATTATAAATGTTTTCATTGCATTATGTAAGCATTTTGCGATTAGTAGTAGTGAGGGATCTGAATATATTCTAGATATGTATAATCCTATGTGCTATTCGCAGCCCACGATGCTTTAGTTCAATGAAATAAAAAGGTGATAAATACGAGTATCATTCTAACTGAACATATTTTTCTAGTATTTTGTTGCCTTGGCTATTCACTAGGCCGGATTAAAATGCCAATGATTACACTTTAACACTTTTGCGTAGCACGAAATTGTATTCATGGTCTCAGCATTTCTATTGCAAAAGGAAAACATCTTAAAACCAGTAAGGAAAGGCAAAAAGTCGGGCGGGGCCGACTACATAATATCCTACACCTGCCTAACAATGCGAGTAGGGGCATTGCGATAATAATCTGGAATAATTAGTTTCGTTTTCGTTAACAAAGTACTTAGCCCCACCTCTTCATCAAGGCTTATTTGAAAATAGAATTGAAACGACAATCTTAAAATGCGCAGTATTCTTTTATAGGCCAAGAATCGGAAGGAACAAATAGATGACATATCTAATCTAAAAAGATTTTCATCAACTTGGATCAAAAACCTCATTTCTGCCAAATTCTATATAAAATAGGACGTGAAATACAGTTTCAATGGCGCTTAAATACTGAATAGGCAGGAACATAAAGGGTTTTCCAACAAGAGGTGTTATTTTGGTATTAAAAAAAAATGTTTATTTCATAATGAAGAGGAAGGTATGTCGTTAATAATGAACAAGTAAAAGCGTTAAGTTCGGCCATGCCGAATCTTATATACCCTCCACCATGGATAGCACATGACCTCACCAAATAGCTCAAACCTAAAGAAAATAACACCGAAAAACATAAAAACAAGTAAGAAAGTTTCAGTCGGGTAAACCGACTAAGGTATACCCTCACTTTGTGAGTAATGTAATATTGAATATTACACAAATTATTCTGTCAATTTTTGTGGGAGAAACCAGAAGGGGTTTAAGAAATACACCTATATTTCGCTGAACAGTAGATACTTTAAATACATTGCACTGTGCCGAATTGTAACCGTTTATATGGACTGGTATATTAACGTTGAGATATTAAATTGTGGTTTAATTTGGCCATTTTGTGTGGGAGGTACAAAAAGGGGCGTTGTGATAACTCTCATTTTTCACTGGACTATAGGCATTATAAAAGCATTATACTGTACAAAATTTCAAGTAATTGTATATACTGATATTAATGTTATAAACTGTTAACTTTTGGTGCAAAATGGTACCTTTGTGGGAGAGGTACCAAAAGGGGCGTCACAATAACGCCCATTTATCAATGGACTGTAGGCACTATAAAAACATTACGCTGTACAAAATTTCAAGTATTTTTATACACTGGTATTAATGTTATAAGCTTTTAACTTTTAGTGCAAAATGGTGCATTTGTGTGGGAGGTACCAAAAGGGGCGTGACAATTTCGCCCATTTTCCTCGAGTTGATAGCGACTAACAAACTAATACTATGTGTGGAATTTCAGAAGATTCGAATACGTATAATAGCAGTTATTAAAGAATCAATATTTCACAACATTTTAACCCTTTGTGGGGGAGGTACCAGAAGGAGTGGACCAATATGGCCCATCTTCGAACTTAGCCGGAGATAGAAAAAAATATTACCACATACCAAATTTTAAGTCAATCGGTTACTCCTTTCGAGAGTTATCGTGCGCACCAGCCAGCAGACACACAGACAGACAGACAGACAGACGGACGGACATTGCTCATTCGACTTAAAATGACCCAAAACGGATTTCCGCCGAACATACTTGGGGTCTTAGGTCACTCCTTCGATGTGTTACACTTTTTTCCGTAGCAAATGATATATACACTCGTCACACTAAAGTGAGGGTATAAATATAGTAGATGGGGACAGTAGGAATCACAACAAGTTAGATGCTATATATGGGAGCTATATCTAAATATGGACCGATATCGCCCATTTGCAATCCCAAACAACCTGCAACTATAAGAAGTATTTGTACCAAATTTGATTAACCTAGCTCTATTATTGCGGACTGTAGCGTGATTACCACAGACGGACGGACGGACGAACAGACCGACATGGCTAAATCGTCTTAGAATTTTACGGCGATTAAGAATATATATACTTTATGGGGTCTCAGATCAATATTTAGAGGTGTTACAAACGGAGTGTCGAAAATCGTCAAAATAGGGGCACAAAAATCGTCAAATCGTCAAAATAAATTTTCGAAATCGTCAAAAAATCGCAACACAAATATTTACCAGTTACATACAGTTTTTTCGTTTTTTTTCATGCGAAGATCATGTTTCAGGGACAGATATGTATTCATAGGTACTCTTAAATGATTTTGCAGATCCTTAACAAACAACTAAACTTAAACAAATTTTGTGAACCGATCTCATATTCTTGAACATATTTTATACACATACATATTCGATTTTTTGGATTAAAAATGGTCCATATTTAGATATACATCTAATAGAAGGATCCCAATCGATTTTATATATTTACTTCATAGAAGCCATGGAAAGCATATAACCATTCACATCAACATGGTCCACCGTAGATCCATGGTTTTAAATAGCCCCATACCAAAGTTTCCACTACATTCTACTTCTTGACGCATTTGAAACCACAAGTGCCAACTGATTAATCTGAATTAATATGTATTTAATTTTACCTAGATCGATTCGCAGAATTATTGGCGAACTTTGTAAAATTTGGCTATTTGCGTTAAAATTGACCCAAAATCATATATACGAGTATTGACCTCAATGGCTAAAATTCGGCAATTTGTATTTTATTTTATACATGACCAAGTGGCCTCATTGACCATATTTTGACTTAGCCACACACAAAGTCCCCGTTTGATTTGACTTTGTGACCTGAAAGAAAAAACAACTAACTTTCTATCAATTGGGCGAAACAAATAATTACAAACGATTTATTTTAACTGAAACCATTCGTTGGAACAATGACCTCCTAGGTCCAACTTTTGACATAGCACATACTTAAAACTGTGTATTGCAATTACCTCTACCGATTCTGCAACATAACCCCGTTCCAGAAACTTTTCCTGTTATGTCATTGGATGTGATCGAATCTACCACCGACTTTATTTGTTTCAATCATCGTCCATAATATTTGAAAATTTGTCCAACATTTATAATTTTTATTTTAAATTTTTTTTTTAAATTTTAGCTTAAATTATATCCCGAAGGAATTAAAAAAAATCTATTGTATATGAAGAATTTATAAATTTTTCTTTGTTTTTCCATACCATAAAAAATCATCATTTCGGGGCAAAAATCGTCAAATCGCCACGTTCAATTTTTTGGCCCTAACAATCGTCAAAATGACGATAAATCTTCATTTCTGGCAACACTACGTAGCGAAGTAATAAGTGGATCGGAAGATGCTGCCAACATGTTGAAGAGATCCTCATTTTGCCTCTCCCTTGTTGCCTTGAACATGCTCTGCAATCTATATTGTTTATAGAATTTGTTAAGAGACTCCGGTGCTTCTTCAGAAAGCTCTCCAATTGGCGAAGACTGGCATTCAATTATATCTTTGCCATGCGCCAATATTATATGGACTGTAGGAGTCAACTTCTTCTGTGGCTACATTTGCGCTAAAATTGATGTAGTTTTCGATGTCTATTCTTCATATTTTGTATAATTGCAGTTTAAAACATGCAAGATCGTCCCTAATCTTTTCACGATTTGATTGTCACTTCCAGGGATTCTAGTTACTGTTTCATCATTTTCAAAAAATCTCCTAGAAGTGTTTCCATCGTTTGAGTTTACTGTAACTGTACTTGGGACAGTCTATTTGTTTAAAAAAAGCATCCTGTATTTTCTTCTTTTTTATATTTTCCTTATCCTAATCATCGAAGTTTTCCTCCACTTGTGGTAGGGTATACGCCAAAACCTCCATATACCTTATCCTTGCGTGCAATGGCGTCATTCCATATTCGTAATTCTCCTCGTTTGTAGAATTGTTCAAATTACCGAAGTTCTTCTGACTCTTTTTGCAAATCGGTCATGACAATGTTGAAGTTGTTCCTGCCAGTTCGTTTACGACTTTTCTGTCAAACATGGTAAGATGAAACTCGTTCACACAGAATACAGTTTGGTTGCCTCAACAGAATTATTTGCCAACCGAATTTTGGTAGTTCTGTCTACTATCATGCGATTCCATCAGGACAACCAACAGTTTGGTTGTGGTATACTTCTGCTTTCATGTTTGGTTGCGCCAACTACGAAAATGGTGGCTAAAATTATCTGTTGAATGTTGCCACAACCAACTGTTTTAAAAAATTTGTTGTTCTGACAATTTGTCCGTCGTATTCTACCGACAATTTATTAAAAACATTTTTTATTAATTTTTATTTTATTTATTGAACAACAAACCAAACAATATATACCGCTCTTGAACAAAATGTTGAAGATTTATTTATGTCGAGTAATTTTATTTTTTGTTTGTCATGTATCAGCAAAAGAACAGCAACCAATCTATCGGTTGTATTTCCCAAAATAAATTTGGGAAATTATTGGGATAACCAAATAACGATTATTTATTAATATTTTTTCTGTTGTAGTAACAAATTATTCGTTGCAATAATAATCTTTGGTCTATTGATACAATTTCTGTTGTCAAGAATAAAACATTGGTTGTCACAACCAAAAATCTATCATATGGTACTATAATGAAAGTTTAAAATTGGTTACCACAACTAACCGAGTGTCAATGAAAAAAACAATCTTAATTCGATTGATACAACCATCGATTTAGTTGCAAGCATTTTTATTTGATCGTACCCATGTTATTATAGTTGTTTCAACTATTTATATATAAATACAACCGACACACGGTGTAGGCAACATACTTTTTGTTGCTAGTACTATTTTTTTATTGTTACAATCGAATTCCAACCAATTATTTTGCTGGGTGAAGGATAATGAAAAAGTTAGTAAGAAGATTACAAAATCTGTTTCTGTTGTCCACTGAGACTGGTTGTAACTACATTCAATATATTTTCCTTTTTGCAGGAAGGATTTGCAGCTTTGTGGGCTTAATATTGCTTATTTGGTCTTCAATGTCCTTCACCGTGGTCCTTATGAGTTCTGCCGATTCCCTTGCGCACTGAAACATTATTGGTCGGCAATAATGCATTGATGACGGCTGTGGGTTTTTCCAGTGTAGGGAAACATCGGAATTTAGCTGCAAAGGAACAACAGATGCCTTAAACATATTTCCGTCCGATATTGTAGCGTCATCGGAAGATATCCTTGCTTATAAACGCTTTGTTCGGATGTTGTTTGTTAGGAAGAACTTCCACCTCATTTTCAGACTCTCCAACAGCCATTTTGATGTATGGCCCATAAGATCCTGCAGATTGGCTTTCACAGAGACTTCCGTAAACTCTAAATGCAGTGGTCGTGAATTTATTTTGGCTTGCGAAATATGCTTGTATCCGCGTAAAATTTCAGCCCCGTGTCGCATTAACGATGCCCGTAGTATCTCATATTTCTCTTTGGAAAGTGGAACCATTATTCTCAATGTGTGCGTTTGGGGAGTGGAAACACTTTCTTCCATCCTTTTTAGTCGCAGTGGACAACAGAAACAGATTTTGTAATCTTACTAACTTTTTCATTATCCTTCACCCAGGAAAATAATTTGTTGGAATTCGATTGTAACAATAAAAAATGGTACTAGCAACAACAACTATTTTGCCTACACCGTCTGTCGGTTGTATTTATATATAATTAGTTGAAGCAGCAATAATAACATGGATACGATCAAATGAAAATGCTTGCAACTAGATCGATGGTTGTATAAATCGGATTAAGATTGTTTTTTTATTGACACTCGGTTAGAAGTGGTAACCAATTTTAAATTTTCATTATAGTACCATATGATATGATTTTTGGTTGTGATAACCAATGTGTTATTCTTGACAACAAATTGTATCAATAGACCAAAGATTATTATTGCAACGAATAATTGGTTACTACAACAGAAAAAATATTAATAAATAATCGTTTATTGGTTATCCCAATCATTTCCCAAATTTAGAATAATTAAATGTATTTTGGGAAATACAACCGATAGATTGGTTTGTTCTTTTGCTGATACATGACAAACAAAAAATAAAATTACTCGACATAAAAAAATCTTCAACATCTGTGTGGAATGCCGAATATGTTGTGCAAAATGTTGTACATAAATAAAAAATAAAAGCAACAATCATGAAGCTGAAAGCACAGGGTTAAGCGATATTTGCATAAAAGTTTTGTGTTTTTTTTCGTGTACTAAAATGTGTGTCAAATATTTCCACATCTCATAATAGTGATGAATTTGTAATATGGGATTTTTAATTTTGTTATGAATTGTTTGGTTTTTTGTCCAATAATAAAATAAAAATTAATGAAAACTGTTTTAATTAATTGTCGGTAGTATATGACTGACATATTGTCAGAACATCTAGGATGGTGTCGTCATTAAGCCAGTCCTTTTATTTTGAGTTGAATTTCCCAATGGTTCGATAGGATTTTTATCCATTTTTGCCTTAATATTTGCATAAATCCGAAAAAGATTATTTTTTATAACTTCGCTTCTCTCAATATTTCAATATTTCTCTCAATAGATTTGTGCCTACATGTTGGGACCATAAGTCAATATTATTCTGCTAAACCAATATGTGTACCCGCTAATTTCAATATGTAGTTTTTTGTGCATCTCGTGTCTGTAACAGAATATTGGGAGCCGACTTTGGCAGAGGCTCTCACGTAAGCAACCGACTTATTACGTAAACTCCAAACTGTTAGATCAAACTAATTGTCAGTCAAAGCATTACAGAATGAAAAATATAAATTATAGACCTTAAAAAAACAATAACGAGGCTATGGGTTTTTCCACGGACGTATGTCTTGAAAATGCAAGGCATGCACGCCAATTTCTGGAAACATGAAGCCAAAGTGGCGCCTAGAGGCAGATAAAACTTTTTGAATTATGTAAAGGAATAATTAAAGAAAATTTTTTGAAAATATGGCAAATATAGAAAAACACAGATTTTTCCGTCGAAGTTGAAAATAGGGAAAAATGGATAGTTTTAAAAAAGTGATTTACCTGGAAAAAAGCAAACATTAAATTTTTTTACTATTATCATTTAATAAATACATCAATGAAAACAAAGAAAGGAAAACTCGTTACCTAGTTTTTATGATATTACACCTGAAATCGGACCAAAATACCTAAACATTGTGAGTTTTTTTGAAAACCGAAAATGGTCAAATTTGAACTGTTAATCTTCTAAGCTAAAAATCTGATATTATTAAGGGTAGCATATTTGTAATCGTTGAAAAAATTCCTATAAGATGGGATTATTCAAAATATTGTATGCGCACATGACAAAGTTGATTTTTGTAACCTCGTTTGCTCTACGGGCGCCACTGTGGCACGTCTGAATGTACTGGGGGTCAGCCTTTCTACGAACTTTAACAGATATTTCTGGTACCGATATTCGCACACTTTGTTTATCAAACAGATTGGTTTCTAGGGATCTAAATTGGTCGATGTGAGCTAGTAATGCCGGCTGCCACTCTAACCTAAATCAGGAAGGATCTGATTTGTTTCTTTCTGCCATTTAAATACATACGAATAAAAATATCGATAAAAAACATGTGTTCATGAGAAATAACGAAAATAAAAAAACAATTGAGTGTTGAAAAAAATGCATATCCAATGTGAAGAAAATCCCATTACTATATGAAATTATTCGCAGTAATACATTTGTACTCGAATACCGTCTATCGAGTGGAAGGGGGATTATGACTACTCGTATACCATTTGCGACTTACAAAATATGCAGCATAAAATTGCTAAAAACAGAACATTTAATTTTAAGGGTATTTTCAGTTCAATTCCATTTATTTGAAAATATTGTTTCCCTAAGAAATTGTAGCACCATCGCATATCGCATTACTTACTTAGTTGTAAAGTCAAAATTCCCAATAGATTTAAACGCAAGCAAAAGGAAAATAAAATCGAAGCTGGTCATGAGGAATAGAAACACTTGATTATCGAACCAGAACAAAACGAACGAACCGTGTACGAAATCTTACTTTATTTGATGCTGTTGTTTTCGTGTTTTGATTTCCGTTTCCGTTGAATTGGGAAACTAACAGCCGACACGTTTTCCGGGTGGCATAGATGCCAATGGTGTTGACGAATTTAAAGAAAATCACGAAATTATAATTTTACTCAGCAGCAGTATTAAATATGCGACTGACATTTGTACATCTTCTCTAAAACCATTATCTTTAAGAGTCTAAACCTTAAAGTTTCTAAATTTCTTGTTTTAGCTTGACTAGAGATTTCGTAATACAAAGAAATGAAAGGGAAAAAAGAATTTGATATACTAGTATGTAGTAAGTGCGATTTACATAAACCAAACAGTATTTATTTAATATTAGGTGTTTTTTATAATATTTTTTTTATTATAACTTAAGATAACGATTAAATGGTTACTACTTGTTTAGACGCTATTTTCAATTGTGCTCAGTTTTGTTTGTCATTTTATCCTGAGTAGACTAATGATTGAAAAACGCCTGCAAATTGTGAACATTTATTTCGCAAATCATGTGAAAATTTATTTTTTAATTTTTTTTAAGGGGATATCCTAAAAAACCGATTTTTTTGGGAGTAGTCGAAGGAACCTTTATACTATGAAGATTTGTATTAAAAGCTGGACCCATATTTGTTCTCTAGAACGTCACAAAGAATAAGCGTCAGACACTTTTGTATGGGGGTATATCAAGCCAAAGACCGATATGTTCCATTTTCACTAGCATCGATTTAATGCAATAGAACTAATAAATGTTTGAAGTTCAGCATTATTGGCTCAAAAATACGTTCTCCAGATCGTCAAGAAATCTAATCGAAAGGACCCTTTCATTGAGAGCTACGTCAAAACATGGACCTATGTGCCCCCTTTCAGTTAAAAACGATTTAAGAAAAAGGGATCGGAACTGTTGTTTTAATGGGGGCTATATCAAAACATGGAGCGTTGTAAATCGTATCATATCAATTCAAAACTCTTTATTTAAGACGTCAAGGAGTCTAATCAGAATGGACTAAGACACTGCGCTCTGGAAGCCATGCAAACACAGACCCTTATATGTATTTCAATCCTGTTCGGGGATATCATCAGAGGGACTTATCCTGCAGCTTAAATCATTTCTAGTTGCGTATAGAACCAATCATAAACTAGTTGCAATTTGACCGTGGCAAACCCATTCGCAGCTCTGCCAGAAAAAATGATTATCTTAGCTGCTTTACAGTACAGTATAACCTCTCTAATCCGAACACTCGATAGTCCGGACTATCCAGTAATTCGGAAAGCTCAATGATTCGGGCAGTTTCGAAAATGCAACTCTGTAGTACGGACAACAATATGTGTTTGTTTTTAAGTTTTTAAATGTTATTATACCTTAGCCTAAAAACAAAAACATGTAGTGGTTTGGGAAATGATAATTTTTTGAAAGTAACCGGTGGTTGCTAAAGTTAAAAATTTGTAATGAAATTGGTGCTTGGAATTACTATGCAGATGAATCTGCTCTATTTTTGAGGGCTCTTCCAGCATGATTTTAATTCAGCTCCAGGCAGAATAATGTCAGCAGACAGAATTACCTTCGTGGTAACGAGCCTGGATCTCCAACGTTGTCTCTCCTTTTAATAGGTAAGCATTAAAATCCATGAGCGTTTGAAAAAAATAACTTCCATTTGTATATAAGTCTATCAAAAAAGGCTGGATGGATATCGACTTCCGTCTTTGAAGATTGAAGAAATTTCTAATAAATGCTAAGAAGAAGCACTTCAGATATTGAGCAAGGCTCCATCACAAGAAATTGAAATTAATACGGAGGATTCCACAGAAAGAAAATGGGACCATAAAAATTTTACATTACTTGTTCACCACTGATGAAGTTATAGTTCCGTCAGTTATGTTGAACGACTACAATAGACTCCAATTGTAGTCTTGAGGAAATTCACTATTTTTTGCAGACAAATAAAAAAGCAGCCGAATACTTTGCAAGTGCTATTTTATAGGCTGAGAAAGTAATAATATTTCTAAAAGAATTTAAAGACAGATCTTAAAAACTGCACAAAGATAAGTGTACAAGTTTCAATTGTATTTATTATCTATCTTTTTCCTTTTAAGAAACGCATTTCTTATTAAAATAAAAAAATATGGCCCACTTTCGAGTTTAGTACTGTAGTCCGGACAATTCAGTAACAAAGGTCGAAATTATATCTGTCCGGATTAGAGGGGTTAAACAGTACTTCCTTGGTACCTACTTGGCGGTTGCAGATCTACACGTTCGTCTCTCTACCGTCAGCAGCAGATAAATAAGCAACAACGATTGTTTGAGCTGCTTCATGAACAAGTATACTTGCGACACGTGTCACTCTCCCACCACCATTCTCCTTTACTCTCTTATTCTCAAATATAGTAATAACTGAACTAGATATTATCTAGTACTGATAGTTCGTTATATGAAAAAAGGACAGATATTTTACTAGTTTGAAGTAAAAAGTAACTAGTATATTTCTATATACAAACTAGTAATTTTGGCTGCAGGGTACATATACATGACTCAGTGTGAGCTTGTATTTGTGCGGATAATCACTTGTATAGATACCAATCTACAAAGAAATTTGCGTATGGGAATTATATACCTACGAAGAAAGCTTACAAGTCACACAGCCATAGTTCCAAGCGAGACATAAATTCACAAACTTCACCACCCATGTGACTGGTATGTGTTCCCAGTTCAACACAATTTATCTCTATGCCAATCGCCAGTAGATGGCGTGGATTCTGAGATTAGTTGGGCGATTAGGAAGACGTACTACATTTGGGTAAGCATAGAATTTTTGTTGAATACCAAACTTTTTTTTAAAAAGTTTTTTTCTAAGTTGTATATTTTTACATTTGAATTGTTCAGTTTTTTCGATCAACTCTTCCTTTCGAAAGAGAAGTTTTTTTGTGGAGTATTGGAAAAGATAAGACTCTGCGCTTAGTTCATTTCCTTCAAGAGCTTTGTGGTCTATTAGTGGGATGGGACTTAGGTTAGGCTAAGAGTGGCAGCCTGTAACACAGTCTCACTTAGACTATCCAGTTCATTGTGTTACAACAGGGACGTAAGGGAAAACATTAGTTATGCCTAGCCCCTCCCGTTAAACCAATTTGATTGCTCAAGCTCAAAAGTTGGCGGATTCCAACATCAGCCATGTTAGTTTACTCCTCAAAGAAATAAGAGCCCAAGGCTGTATTTCGCCTTCTAGAGAGAGCGGGGTACAGACACAGAAGGTGTTCTGTTGATTGCTCCTCCTTTTCGTCTTCACAGCTTCTGCAAAAATCATTATGCCAGACCATTAATCTCTCTGTGTGCCGTCCAATAAGACAGCGACCTATCATAACAGACACGATAAGTGAGACGCGTTGAGCGTGCATTTTGAGTCTAGGCCGGGCCACATTAGCCTGGAATGTATGCAGTTCCTGACTAGTGACTACCTGTTATCTGTTGTCGTAAGTGCACTATCTCTCAAGATAAGCTTGCAGGTTGCTAGATGCATGCCCACATGAATATTAAACTGTTTAGCCATCTCGTTAAGAGATCTGTGACAGTCGAGGGCTGTTTTTGAAGCCTGTATATCAGAGACTTGGATCAGCACATTAATTTTCAGCCATTCCGCTACCTCTTTAATATCTAAGAGTGATCAGGCAGTCGTTTTGCAAGTGATAGCTGAAGTTTCTCAGAAAAGACACCAAAGCCCACTTGGTTATCGAGTTGAGGGATGGGAATTGTTAATGTATCAAAATAAAGATAAACATCTAAACAAGTAAGAAAGTGCAGTCGCGTAAACCTGTTGTATGTTCAACCAGAAAATCCCCTCACCTTGAGTCCCAAAAAATATTCGTACATTTATTTATTTTTGTGTTCTATTTAAATAATTATCAATTTAAATTGTATTTAACGTTAAAATATGTACTGGTAGCATTCGACTTAAAATGACCCAAAACGTATATCCGCCGAACATACTTAGGGTCATAGGATACTCCTTCGATGTGTTACACTTTTGGTTCGTAGTAAATAATATATACCCTCCTCTCTAAGGTGAGGGGATAAAAATAGAGGCTGAATCACATATTTTAGCATAACGCTAGAACCGTTTATCCAAATTGGTTCAAGAATGCCTTAAAGAATCCCAAATTTACTTAATCCCAAAACCTTCATATTTTTTTTAAAAAAATTGTTTCATCTAAGTAGCGTTTTCAAAGACATCTTACAAGATACTGCGAAAAATCAAATTTTTTGAGAACATTTTAATAATTTTTGAATTAAACCTTTTAAAAACTTCGAAACATTCACAATTATTATATTATTTGTCTTAAAGTCTGATCGGTTATGAGTAAGAAAATCGATGCATAACTCGGACTCCAGCTCGGGCAGTCATTAGCCGATCTATTTGAAATTTTGTGCCATAACTACTATCCAAAGGGCTAAACATGCTACAACTTTCGTCCCGATCAGAAGACATCGCTTTTCAGAATTGACTCACTTGACATGAAATCCCCCATATGGAAGAAAATTCTACGGTCGGTGTGGCGAAAAAAGTTGTAACAAAATATCGTACTTTTTAGTCTAGGGGGACTTATTTATAAAGTTGCAGCTTTAAATGGGCTACGGAAATTAAATAGGTCATAAGAATTATGTTCGATCTATTATTTAAGGAGTTACAGCTATTTAAAGTTTTTCTACTTAAATAACAAAAAATATGTGTTTGTGATGAAATTATAATGTTGTGATGAAATATTTTCTTCCAAAATGGCATTGTTAAGCGACTAAAACAGTTTGTGATATTCGATACAGTGTTGTCGTTATTCCTTCTATTTGAGAAGGGTGTTTTGGCATTTTTGCCATAGGCTTTTTTGTCTTGGCAGCTGGTGAGAGGTTAGTTTAAAGGTGAGTGTGTCCAAGCTTAGGTTTGTTCATATCCCCACAGCTTGTACATACTACGGCGCACAGTGTATAGCCACATAGACTGAATTTAAATTTAAATATATACATTTTGGAATGCTACAAAACCAGTTCTCGCAAAGGCGGAAAATTCGATTTAATTAGTTTCATCGCGACCCACATTATGCTGTTTATGATGATGCATCTTAAATGCGTTATGTATGTTCAACCAGAAAATGTTTGGGATAATATATATGTACTATTTTTAGTATGAGGATATGAAAAGAATAAATGTTGGCGCTAATAGAAAATTGACACTAAAAAATATTTTTGAGTAGAACTTATTCCCCGAAATATGCATATGAAAATTGATATTCATAGATTCACATTTCAATTCTCTATTCAACCGAATATTTTCATTTCTCACGCAAAATTACATCATGCGGCGGAATTCAGAAAGCGTGGTCCTATTTCTATAAATCTTAGACCTTTTGTACATAATGCGGAGTACATCTATTCAGTCTTTAAATTTGAGTCCCACAATAGGGTGTGTAGAATGATTACATTTGGGGCTTAATATCTACATTTATGTGGGAGATACCAAAAGGTGTGATGTGATTTCATTAAAATGCTGCTCTTAACGTGAAGCAGTTTCCAAACTTTGATTGAAATCAGATAAATTATCCTTTGCATATGGGAAGCTCCAAAAGACCTGAACCAATTGCACACATTTTTTTTGTAATTTCATAATAACTAAACCATTTGCCAAATTTCATTTAACTGGCCAACTCTTGCTATTTTTGCCAAGAGCTTTTGTGGGAACGAAACACGGTGTGACGGAGATCTGACCAGAAAAACACGGTCAGTTTCCATTTTCTGTTGGCGATGTTGTTGGGGATTTTTTATTTTTATTAGTCCTTTATATCCTGTTATTAACACAATTTAGTTATGCTTTCTTTTTCCAGTTTCTCGTTCTATTTCTCTTTCCTTCTTTTGAGAACAAACGTATGACCTCAGGCTGACTTTCTGATGCAGCCTATCATATTCTTTTAATGTTCTTGTTACTAATTCCGAGATATTTGAAGCAACAGACCATGAATGAAATGGAATTAAATGAAATTATCAAAGTTCTGCACTGCTGCCAAGTGGAAAGCAGAACTCTAGCGTCGAAGCATTATGTGTCTACAAAAATTACTACAATTTTAAGAAATTAACTATAATGAAGTTTGAGATGAAAGGCAACACGGTTATCAGTAGACTATAAGGATTCGATTCCAGGCATAGAGAAAAGTAAGAACAATTAAGTATTGCAGAAGAAAGAAAATCTTTGGTGATTACACCGACTGAGGGACTCATCTTCAGCTTGTTTCTTATTTGTTGTTGTAGATAATGAAACAAACCGATAAATACGATATATTAAAACCCATTGGATTGCCATAAAAGTGTATTGAACAAGAAATCTTTTGGTCGAACACATCACCCAAAAAAATCCATCGATTTCTACGACTTTTGCTATATCGTTATTTTGGAATTATCAGAGTTAAAGGGATGAGCGGAGCGGTGAAATATAAATATTCAGGTATTTTTATGTCCTGGTATTAATGTTATAAGCTATTAACGTATTAGTACGTTTGTGTGGGAGGTACCAAAGGGGGCGTGATAATAACGTTAATTTTACACTGTACAAAATTTAATTTTAAGTATTTGTAGGCACTAGTATTGAAGTTATAAACTGTTAACTTTTCCTATGTGTGGGAGGTACCAAAAAGGGAGTGCCGATGACGCCCACTTTTCTCCCGACTCTAAAATATAATAATAAAATATATATAATAAAATAAAATATAATAAAATAATAAAAGCATTACACAGTACAAAATTTCAAGTATTTGCAAAAAGTAATGTTAAAGCAATAAGAAGTTAACTTTTGGTGCAAAATGGTCCATTTGTGTATGAGGTACTAAAAGGGACCGTTAAACTTTGCCCATTTTTCACGAGGTGATACTGACTAATAAACCTATACTATGTGTTCGGAAATTCAAATAAGTAGTATATAAGTTATTAAATAATTAAATTATTTAATAAATAATTAAATTAATAATAATTTCTCTACATGCTAACCCTTGGGGGGGGGGGGGGGGGGGGGGTGGTACTAGAAAGAGTGGCCAATATGGGCCATCTTCGAACTTAGCTTGAGATAGAAATACATATTACCACATACCAAATTTAAAGTCAATCGGTTTCTCCTTTCAAGAGTTATCGTGCGCTCCAGTCAGCAGACAGAATGGCCGACGGACGGACATTGCTCATTCGACTGAATTTGACCCAAAATTGATATTTGCCGAACGTACTTTGGGTCACTTAGGTCACTCCTTCGATGTGTTACACTATTGGCCCGTAGAAAATGATACATACCCTCGTAGCACTAAAGTAAAGGTACGAGGGTTACTACATATATTTCTGGCGCCATCTGACATTTCCATTCGAAACTTTGACATTTTTTAGCATGAACGTACTCAGAACGTTTTGACGTACGACCATCATTTGCGTTGTTTACAGTGACTTGAAAAAATCAATTTGGCAAAATAATGGAATTAACTCGTGAACATTTTCGTGCGATCATTTTTCACAACTTTCGACGTGGATTATCACGACAAGAGTGCATCGATGAACTTAAATCTTTGTATGGCGATGAAGCACCATCCATACCACTGTGAAACACTGGTTTAATGAATTCAATCATGGCCGACGCTCGCTCAAAGACGAAGGCCGTGAAGGTCGTCCAAAAACGGCCGTTGTGCCAGAGAACATTGATGCTGTGCGTGAACTGATAATGCAAGATCGTCATGTGACATAGGAGGTCAATTCTGAATGGTACACCACAATTTGTTTGCCTGAAGTCTTCAGAGAAATTCGAAAAACGAACAAGAGAAGACGAATCATTGTGCACCATGACAATGCGAGCTCTCACATATCGGTTCAAACCAGCGCCTTTGTGACCGGCCTAAACGTCGAATTGATGGGTCATCCGCCGTACAGCCCTGATTTGACTTCTTATTCTTATTTGATGTCTTATTCTTATTCACTCACATCAAGAAAAACAGCTTGGTCAACGTTTTTCGACTTAGTGTTGCCTAGGCCAGATATATATATAGCAACCCTCGTAATATAAAAATTGTTATGATTTTCTAGAAAAATTAATATTTGGAGGAATTTTTTAAAGAAATTTCTAGAATTTTTGTAGAAAAATTAAATTATGAAGAAATTTTCTAAAACAATTATTTTTCAATGAAATTTTTAAGAAAATCAATTTCAACGTAATTTTTTAGAAAAATTCAATTTCAATGAAATTTTGTAAAAAAAAATTAAATTTCGATGAAATTGTTAATTTTTTTCTTGATAATTTCAGCATAAACCCGCAAGGGTAACACGCCAGATAACCTGTCAGTAAATCAAATTCGAAAGAAATAATGACTTACCATTTAGCCATCCTTTAGAGCATTTTTACATTGGCATGATAACTATACAATAACTACAGTAACAAATAATTATTAAAAATAATTTCCATGACCACATATGCATCATCATCATTTCCGTTTAACTCCTACCGGAACATAGGGCCTCTTGTTACCATGTAACATGGTGGGTAAGCCAAATTGAAAAGAAATGACGACATAACGTTAAGCCAACTTTCAGATTATCTTTACATGGGCAAAAGTTTACAAATAACTACTTACCCCTACCCTTACGAATACCTCACATATAAATAGTTGTTATTGACATTTTAATAAGGGATTGAATAACACCTTACCAATAATGATTTTCATAAGCGTGTATATCATATATAATTATATATGACGAAATATTCGTTTTTACTTAGAATGTTACTAAATTTCTAAATCAAATCAAAGTTTATTTTTTAAAAAATTGTGTTGTCGCATATTTTGCAATATCCGATTTAATTAACCTACAAATAAGTACTTTTTTATGTTAATATCAGTAAGTCATTATTTGTTGACTAAATGTAATACAGAGGGTAACGATATGACATTACTTGGATATCCCGTGTACTTACCAAGTATTTGCTGCGAATCTAATAGAAATCAAATTTTTATAGAAAATATTGTTAAAATTACGTTGAAAACTGCATCTTCTACACAATTTTTTCAAAAATGTTTTTTGAAAATATTGTCGAATAATAAATGATTGTTGAAAATTCCGTTTTTTTCTAAAAAAATATAAAGTCAACGACCTTTAATCAGTATAGTGACTTATGAGTCCTTTAAACGACTCATCGATCTATAACACAGTGCGACAGTCCACTGGAACGCGATATCTCATCTGATTTCAGAAGAAGAAACTTAGACCTTTCGAAAGATGTACATATATGTTATTTAAAAATGTATAAATATATTTGTATTTGTCCTGCAAACACATTTTTTTTAGTTTTCTGGAGATTTTCAAAACAGATACTTGTTTACAAGATCTATAAGAAAAATAGTATCGCGTCCCAGGGTTTTAAAATTTATGTTTTTTGTAGCACTGTGTAATCCTTTTAGTGGCCTTTAATCCTCCATCGACCTTTGAAATTCCAACACTATTATCTAGAAAAAAGCAATTTAACGATTTCATCAAAATTTTGCAAAAAAATTTAATTTCGATGAAATTTCAAAAACAAAAAATGGAAAAGCTTTGTTTAAAAAAAAAATTTTTTAGAAAAATTTTAACGAATTTTCCAAAAAACTTTTAATTTGAAGGAATTTTCTAAAAAAAATACAATTTTTAGAATTTTTGTAGAGAAATTTAATTAAGATGAGATTTTCTATGAAATTCCAATTATTATTAAATTTTCTAGAAAATTTCGTAAAAAATAATATTTCAACGTATTTTTTTAACGATGCAATATGCGTTTTGCAGAAAACTTAAATTTTATGGAAAATTTCATAGAAATTAAAATAGAAAATTTTCATAGAATTTTTTGCAAATTTGCATATTTATTGTATGTTTGGTCAAAGTTGATTTTTTATAGAAAATTTTAGATAAATCTAATAGAAATCTAATTTATTTCTAGAAAATTTGGTCATAATTGGTATTTTAAATTTTTTTTTGTCAAAATTGCATTTTTCTAAAAAATGTTGTTCATCGACCTGTACAATTTCAACAAAATATTCTAGAAAATATTAAATTTCAAGAAGATTTTGTAAATATATTATATTTTAATAAAATTTCCTAGAGAAATAAAATCCAAAGACTTTTCTAGAAAAATGCAATTTTAACACAGTTTTGCAGAAAAATTAAATTTCGACGAAATTAATAAAAATAAAATTTTGATATCAACAACATTTGCTATTTTCAAGGAATTTTCTACAAAAAATTAAATTTCTAAAATTTTTATAGAAAAATGTAATTATGACGAAATTTTGTAGAAAAATTTAATTTCAAAGAAATTTTGTAAAAAATATCATAATATTTTTTTGGTTTTGTTTTTGAGTTCGAGATCGTTGTTTTTGTTTTCTGTAAAACAGAAAAACAAACCTTCTTTGAAAAAAAAAAGAATATAAATGTGTGAAATGTATTAAGGGTGGTCACTGGTTGGTGAACGATATCTTTTCGGAAGCTACCAAGCAACCTCATCGGCTCCTTGGACACATACTCTGTCAATAATTGGCACAATATGAGAGAAGCTCAATATGAAAAACTAGTGCAATTTCAATGGAATTTTGCAGGAAGATGCAATTCGAGGAAACTTTCAAGAAAAAAGTGAATTTAGAAGAAAGTTATATAATATACTATAATTTTTTGTGGAAAGGGGGCATGAGGATTTTTTAAATGGTTGTGGGTGGATAGCCGTTTTATTTGAAAGGTTGGGAAGCCCTGGTGTAGATGTTTATAATCGACTCTCTGAAACTGCAGTCTTAAGTTACTCGTTTATCAAACCACTTTATAAAGCGTGATCCATTTCGAGGTTCCATACTTTATTAAAGAAAAAAACACAGAAAAAAAATTGAATGGGGAATGTTTATTATCATTTGAAAGAACATTCTTTGGCATTTATGTTTTGAAGATTATGTCTATCAAATGTCTAACGTCTCAGATGGTCCATCCGTTGAGTTCGATGACTCGTTCGCATTTCGGCTGGTAACTGGCGAATGACACTCGTGATGTTTTGCTCCAAGGCCTGAATCGAAGCGGGGTTGTCCGCATTAAACCTTACATATCCCCACAGGAAAAAGTCTAGCGGTGCAATATCACACGATCTTGGTGGCCAATCGACCGGCCCAAAACGTGAAATTATCTGCTCACCGAAGTGTTCTCTCAATAAATCCATTGATTGATACGATGTGTGGGAAGTGGCGCCGTCTTGTTGAAACCAAATGTCGCCGAGATCAGGAGCTTCAATTTCTGGCATCAAATAGTCGGTTATCATGGCACGATAACGGTCGCCATTGACGGTTACGTTCTCACCGGCATCATTTTTGAAGAAATATGGACCGATGATTCCTCCGGCCCACAAACCATACCAAACCGTGTTTTTTTCTGGATGAAGTGGTAGGTAGCTCTTGAATCTCTTCAAGAGATTCAAGAGCTATCTATGCGGCAATTTTGCTTGTTTACATACCCATTGAGCTGGAAATGGGCCTCATCGCTGAAAAAAATTTGGCTCGAAAACGTCGGATCTTCTTGGAACTTTTTAAGAGTCGGGCGGCTTCAGTTCTTGCACAAGCTGTATTTTGTATGCTTTCAATTTAAGATCTCGACGTAAAATTCGCCAAGTCGTTCCATACGTCAGTCCGAGTTGCTGCGAAAGGCTACATTTTCTTCACTGCGTGCTGGACTTGGTCTATTCGGTCGAATATTATCCAATAATGAATGCTGGGTCTCAAGATGGGTTGCGAATAGTACGCTCAGTAGGCCGATTATGTTGACCATAAGTTGAGCGAAGTGCACGAAACACATTCCTCACAGAACGTGAATTTTCGTAATAAAGTTGAACGATTTGTAAACGTTGTTCAGGCGTAAGTCTTTCCATGATGAAATGCCAAACAATACTTAACAAAAATAACATGACAGCATGACACGACTCACCCGTGATCTGTCAAAAAAAGGCTATTGAAAAAAAGTATCTCTACTTCGATCACCCGTTATTTAAGAAATAAATCAACCTAATTAGGAACGTACAAACGGACGTAGTCATTCATGACTTACAGTTTATTATATTTTTATTAAGCATTTTCTGAAAGAGTATGAAAACGTTTAAAGACCTTAAAAAAATTAACCTCTAAACGAAGCTATACAATTTTTAATCTAGATCTATATTAATGTTTGTATTTAATTACGGTAATATTTTAATATTTAAAGCTGTTTCAACAAACAGACAAGTTAGTCACATTTAATTTTGTGTGGTCCTATTTCAAAGTCTGCTAACCGAAAATTTTGCATTTTAATGTACTCGTACTCTGTCTAGGCCGGAATGCTGCTTGTGAGGAATATATTATGTCTGTGATTCATGCTTTAAATTTATGGCTGAGAAGAATCTCTTCGTTCTGGTTTGAACTTTACCATAAACGCACACGTATATATCTTGTGTGCGTACGTTTGTTAATTAAACGGAAATGCATAATTTAAACTCATCTATATTCCTGTGATGCGTCTGAACACTTGTCTTGCTATCTTCGATTCGATTCCTTTCATTCAATATCTATGTAATTGGGCCAAAGGCATTCTCCATAAATCTGAGGTCAACAATCTATAAAATAGTAGCATTGAGCAGAGGAGTCATTTTGTATTATTGAATAGTAGTTCTTGGCAAATATTGTCACTAACCAATTGTGCTGAATGTCACTTGACATTTATGTAATAATCTCAATTGAGTATTTCAATTAATTGTAGTGATAATGAGATTATTGACAATAAATATTTCCTCAGGAACTGATTTGGAAATTACTATGCTTTTGAGGTTGTATTCGAGTTAAATGAATGAATGCCACAACTTTTATTCTTGGAACTTGCAATAAAAGATTTTCGGTATTAAAGTAGATTCAAATTGTGTACCATAGACCACATTGTGGTACAGTGTATTCTGTCATTATTAATTTGTATATTGTGTAAATATACAAAAGAAGAAAGCCAGAAGTCGGACGACAGGTCGGACAAAATAAGGAAAAAAAATTTAAATTTTATCAATGTGTTGGTTTTCTAAATATATTTCTTAAAAATTAGATGCCCACACGCAAAGAAAATATTCGTTACTCCCAAACAAAAAATTAGATAAATGAAATTCGTTTGTTGCAAACGATTTATGTTTATACCAAAAACCAAAGAAACGTTTACATCAAACGATTAGTGTACTTATCATAAATAATATATAAGGGGTGGTTACATTTTAAGGGCCGTTGTTGATTCTGAATAAAACACAAATTATTTAGGAAATTATTGTAATTTATTTTTATTATGATAATATTGGTATGGTTCAATTATGTATGGAACAAAATATCCGCCAAATGGTCGCCGCAACCTCGGCGGCACACCTCCATACGACGGTCCAAATTTTTAATGACTATGAGGCATAATTGAGGTTTTATGCCGTTAATGTACCGAATTATCTCATCCTTTAGCTCTTGAATTGTTGCTAACTTATCGACGTACAACTTTTCTTCCAAATAACCCCAAAGAAAGAAGTCCAACGATGTCAAATCACAGGATCTTGGCGGCCAATTGACATCGCCAAGACGTGAGATAACACGGCTATTGAATTTGTTGCGCAAAAGAGCCATTGTTTCGTTAGCTGTGTGGCAAGTGGCACCATCCTGTTGAAACCACATATTGTCCACATCTTCCAATTCGGGCCATAAAAAGTTCGTTATCATCCCACGATGGCGAACACCATTCACAGTAACTGCCTGACCGTCCTCACTTCGAAGAAGTATGGCCCGATGACATCGCCAGCGCATAAGCTGCACCAAACGAACAGGTGTTTTCACATCTCCTACAGACACGGTTTGCTGAAATTTGCGCACAATTCTCTCGATAGTGGACACATTTGGTCGATTATGCTGATCAAAAAAAATATTACGAAGTGCACGAAATGCATTTTGATTTGAACGCACATTTTCGTAAAAGACTTAAAAAACCTTAAACCGTTGCTCGATTGTGTATCTTTCTATGGTTCAAATTGAGTTAGTCTGAAATTGAGAAATGTCAAATGAAATGCAGAAAAAAATTTGACGTTTAGGTGTGGTTCACATTCAACATCGGCCCTTACAATTTAACCACCCTTTATTTATTAGAAACCCTGTCAAAAGTTTGTTGCAAACATTTATTGGGTTTGTCACAAGCAATACCTGTTTATCAATAATTGAGAATACATTTGTCGCAAAACAATAATTTGTTTATATTATGATAAAATTTTAAATGTTTTGTAAACAAAAATATCAAAATTTTTGGTAAAATGTAACCGGCTCCACGACAAACATCTCTGCTATTATTTGGTTGATATCTTCTAAGTGAGTTGTAGACAAACTGTAAAGAAGAAAGCATGTATGCTAGAACATATTAACAATTTAAGAGACCATTGTATGGATCAAAGCGAGATCATTTCTTACCATATAGCCAACTTTTTAGTCAAAAGTGAACTTCATAGGTCAATATTAAAAATGTTTCCACTTCCGTGAATCGGGTGAAAAATCGTGTTTTTAAAAACAAATTTACTTCTTTATTGTAGTACATTTCAGCTGTTTCCAAAGGGTTATAATCGGAAGTATCCAGTTGTATTGTGCCAGATTAATGGGGCGGTGAGTTTGATGGTTTCAGCCATCGATAGAAGGTATGTTTTGGTTCTTCTTCAGCTGATTTAAAGTGCGGAAGATTTTATTCCAACATTTATTTAAATTCTTTGAAAGAAATCATTTTGAGTTCATTGGTAAAAACCTTTTTGAAAAACCGAACACCACAAACGCGAGTACACAAAAAATGCCCAACAGCATACGACTCTACGCTTGCTGGGTACGATTGCAAATGTTGTGAAGTACTGCAACAGTTTGGAGGGGGATGCATAGAAAAATCTCCACCACTGTCTGCATAACTCTTAATAAAACAACACACACAAACAACGTTTCACATATTTTTCCAACACATACAAAATGTATAAGACCACACTCGCATAAAATTAAAACAAGTTACGCTCTTTTTTCTCTCAACTCTCTTGAAAATGTCCAATCATGTTTAAATACAATGTGTTTCCTTAAACTTTTCTCGTTTACCGTTAACGTAAATTATGAAAATTGTGGAATAGAATGTTCGTGTACGGCAAGTGAAATTACGTTTACGATAAACGTTTTCATTCACTAAAAATATTTCAACTGTTACGGGAAAAGTAGAGCGTTTGAGACGAAGAACTATGTTTGGGATAAACGATCACCAAACGTTTTTTCTTTGTGTGCAATGGGTAGTTTCATATATTGAAGGCTAATATAAGTTCTAAACTAATTCTATAAAATGCCTATTATACGAGTACGCTACGATGCAAGTTCGGGATGTAGGGTAATTCCACATCAAAACGACCCGAAAATGACAAATTGAATATATTACCCTTTCGATTTCGATTAACTTTGGCACCCGGATGCTGCTTGTCAAAGCGGTTATTATGGCCTATTACCGTTTCTCCAAATTTACACTGGTTTAAGTTTTATAGGGTGCCACAATTGATCCTCTGATCATTCTGAGAAAATTATTATTCACATATTGTGACGAACTTTGAATATTTTGAAATGGCGTTCAGCCCGCTCTGTTTTTTAATATTTATTGAAAAATTACTGGCGGAAATCGACTTTGACTTCTATAGCGCACAGACGCCGAGTAGTGGGAAAATATTTAATGCTATGTTAGATTAGGTTAAGGTGGGTTAGGTTAGGTTACAGTTACAGCCGGAGACCAATTCAGGTCCTTAGAGCTACTATGTGCCCAGCTGCCTTCACTCATTGCGGAACAAGAACAAAACAGGTACTCAATGCTATTTTCCTAGAGTTGTGTAGTTAGAGAACGAACTACAAAATTTTCAATTGTAATTGAGAAAATCCAAATTGTAATTGAGAAATCGAAAATGAAATTGAGTAATTGAGAAATCGAAATTGAAGTCGAGAAAATCCAAATTGAAATTGAGAAAATTCAAATTGTAATTGAGAAATCGAAATTGAAGTTGAGAAAATGCCAATTGTAATTGAGAAATCAAAATTGAAGTTGAGAAAATTCAAATTGTAATTGAGAAAACCCAAATATAAATTGAGAAAATCCAAATTAAAATTGAGAATATACAAATTGTAATTGAGAAAAGACAATTTGAATTTAAGAAAATACAAATTGAAATTGAAACAAAATTGAAATTGAGAAGTTAAAAATAAAAAGTCAGAATGCAAACAAGTAAAAGCGTTATGTGGACGATCTTATAAATCGTCCACCATGGATAGCATGTGACCTCACAAAATAACTCACACCTAAAGAAAATAACACCGAAACATACAAAAAATATCTTAGATGAGAGCGCCCCAGTAGGTGAGTTGGTAGCCTATGAGTTTGGGGGTCGTGGGTTCGATTCCCACCAGAGGCTCTGGTCTGTCGCAACAAAAATTAACAAGCAACATGGTCTTTGTCACCCTGCTTCTCCCTGGACCTTAAAATTAGAATATAAATTTACTTTGTAATTCATATAAATAAATAATATATTAGATGAGAACAGTAGGAATCACACCAAGATAGATGCTATATATGGGAGCAATATCTAAATATGGACCGATATTGCCCATTTGCAATCCCAAACAACCTGCAACTATAAGAAGTATTTGTACCAAATTTGATCAACCTAGCTCTATTATTGCGGACTGTAGCGTGATTACCACAGACGGACGGACGGAGGGACGGACAGACGGACATGGCTCAATCGACGATTAAGAACGATGGGGTCTCAGATCAATATTTAGAGGTGTTACAAACGGAGTGACAAATTGAATATACCCCCATCCTATGGTGGAGGGTATAAAAAAGATTAACAGGCTTATTGTTCGGTAGGGCCGACACTTATTGAATTGCGGAGGGTTAGCAGGCGACCTTTGAATGACCGCTGAATACATGAATTTATTGTCAGAGATTATTCTGGATGCAGCTCAACAACATACAACAAATTTAAGCCAACTCCTTTGACATTTGTGGCTTCTATGGGGTAAAGACGTTAAATCCGAAGGAAACTTTGTATGGGGAGCTATACCAAAAGATGGACCTATGACAAATTTTGTCCGTACAAAGGATAGGGATGCAGTCTAACTTAAAATACCTGCTTTTGGCCAAATTCGTTGAAATGTAGGGCAAGAAGGAAATTCTAATGGGACCGTTATATTCTTAAAAAGGAATTCGAAAATAGCATTGCCCAAGTCCTCTTGGCGTTTTCAATTTTTGGTTTGGACTAAAAGTACAAACACTGTTAAATTTAATATTATAAAAATTAAAGCAAAAGTTCATCACAATGTCATTGAAAAATTATTTGACAATACATATGTATATACCACATTAAAACATATATCAACCAAAAATTATTTATTTGCAAAATGGAATTTAAAGACAATTATGGCATATGTATTGCGATGACCCGAGGACAAATTTCGAAAATTATGCCTTTTTATCATTTATTTCATTCAAAATGTTTGGATCCTATAAGCGAGGAAGGTGTATGCCCCCTATGTAGGGGCGTAATTGATGGTAAGTTACCTACATTATAATTAAGTTACCTACAATAAATATAATAAAGAGGACCGAAAGCGAATAGTTGAAACCGCTTATCGAGGCGAAGATTGGAAGGCGCTAGCAGCGACTTTGGGGATGAATTATAAAAGTGCACATCGCTCGGTTATGGAAGGAAGGGTGGAATCGGAAAAAATTGGTGGTCGAAAACCCAAGATTTTAAATCAAGACCAAATAAGCGAAATAATAAAATGGATAGAAATAATCCCTACAATAACACTACAAGCGATACGAGTAAAAGTTGGACAAGATTTCCAAAGGTGGGTCACAACGACGACAATTTCGAATTATCTCAGTGGTATGAGATATTCCATAAAAACATTTCATTATGTGCCAACTGCAATGAATACCCAAGCGAATAAACAAAAACGTGCTCTGTATGTACAGCAGCTGAATGATTTTATTCGAAATGGAAAACAAATTATATGGATGGATGAAACTAACTTCAATTTGTTCTGCAAAATAACAAGAGGTTGGTCCAGGCGTGGGTCCAGATCAGTGCAAATTATGCCCAATTCTCGTGGACCATATCTCCATCTAATCGGAGCAATATCATCATCTGGTGTTGCTATGATGACAAAAAGACGTGGGGCATTTAATTCAGCAGATGCTCAGGAATGGTTGAGAGAATTGATGACCAGATGGTTGGATCAGGGAAACCAATTAAATGAGTTAGTGGTTGTTTGCGACAGTGCACCCTGCCACAATCAAATTGGTGCCCTTTTTGAAAACACGGAAGCTACATTGCTGCGATTGCCTCCATATAGCCCAATGCTAAATCCAATTGAATACATTTGGTCAAAAATAAAAAGCTACAAAAAATCGCATCTCAATATCCCTCATGTGTCACAACCCGGAGTTGGAGAACAACGCATCTTATATTTAGAGAGCATCATAGACGAAGCTAAAAATATTATAACAGCTGGTGATTGTGCCAAAGCTGTTCAACATCCAACAACATTTTACCAACGAGGCATTGAATTGGAAGACGTGCCTGTTGGCCAGTAGAATATTATTCCTCTTATATTTTCCCTTATTCATATACTTATACATATAAACAATTGATCTGTTTTTAATAAAATTAATTTTCAATTTTAATATTCTCAATTTCAATTTGGGTTTTCTCAATTACAATTTGAATTTTCTCAACTTCAATTTTGATTTCTCAATTACAATTAGGATTTTCTCAACTTCAATTTCGATTTCTCAATTACAATTTGAATTTTCTCAATTTCGATTTCTCAATTACAATTTGAATTTTCTCAACTTAAATTTCGATTTCTCAATTACAATTTGAATTTTCTCAATTTCGATTTCTCAATTACAATATGGATTTTCTCGACTTCAATTTCGATTTCTCAATTTCATTTTCGATTTCTCAATTACAATTTGAATTTTTTCGATTTCTTAATTACAATTTTGATTTTCTCAATTTCAATTTGGGTTTTCTCAATTACAATTTGAATTTTCTCAACTTTAATTTTGATTTCTCAATTACAATTAGGATTTTCTCAACTTCAATTTCGATTTCTCAATTACAATTTGAATTTTCTCAATTTCGATTTCTCAATTACAATTTGGATTTTCTCGACTTCAATTTCGATTTCTCAATTTCATTTTCGATTTCTCAATAACAATTTGAATTTTCTCAATTTCGATTTCTCAATTACAATTTTGATTTTTACAATTTCAATTTCGATTTCTCAATTACAATTTGGATTTTCTCAATGTAAATTGTATTTTCTCAATTTCAAATGAAAATGGTGTAGTTCAATTGAATGGTTCACTTTACTGAACACACAAATCGTTCATTTCAGCTCAGTACTCGTAGTTCACCATGTTTTCTCCTCTCAGCTGTTATATGATAATTTTTATGTCATCATGAATGGAGGATTCTACCTAAACAAACGCGTTTGTATAGTGAGCTAAATTTGCTTAGCCGCATGCATCAAAAATTAATAATAAACTGTTTATTTGACAATTTTTATTTTTTTATATTATGTTTTATAAACCTCAACATATATTGATGGTTTTTGTATGCAAAAATGTTATCATAGCGGTACTTCAATGGACAAAGTTTTTGGTGCGAAATTTGCTTAGCCGCAGTCTTATTCAGAGGGTTATATTGCTAAATTGTGTTTTTAGTTTCGAATTTGTTCTGTGCTTTATTTTAAGCAAATTTGGCTTATTTTATAATGGTGGATAATGTCTATAAGAAATGTGAAAAAAGGGATATTGGAATTTTTAAAAGGAACTTGACTTTCCGTTGTGGAAATAATTTATCAAATAGTGGATTCGAAAACATAATAGATTTTTTACTCAGAAAAACGATAAGTACGATGTGCTTACTTAATTTTTTTGCAATATAAAAAACTCACTCAACGCCAATTCAGTAAAATTACAGAAAATGTCACTGAGGATAACCCATTTTATTTCAAATAATGACACAAAACTTAATTCCTAACTGTAAAAAGCGGGATGGATCAAATTTTGAGAGCTGACGGCATAACAAATGTATAAAATGTTAAAAAAATTTATTCGACGTCTAAACATTAGCCGGGCCAAAAAATTAATTAAATACAATTTTTTCAGTTAAGACTATCATACTACTGAACTAAAGAACTGTTGAACTAAATGAACGAATTTGTTCGCTAATGAACTGAACAAAAATGTTCGCTAATGGACTGAACTCACTTAAAAGAACTAAAGTGTCCAACCCAATATCTTCCATTGGACTCAATTACCAACGTCATGACGTGTTCACAGATCTGACCGTTTCTGCTAAGAACTAACACTAGCTTGGACATATTCTTCTCTTGATCGACTGTTTAATCGGCAGTAGTTGGAGCAAGACATGCAGAGACTCTGTCGATGTAGTCCTTAAAGCTCCGTTCATGCTTAGGCAAGATGTTCAATGAACCTTCATTAGATGACTGGTGATGGATGTCATATCAGCCGCCATCTACCATACTACAATACCGTATAACAGTATTGTTGGAACTACTAATATGTATTTGCAATGGAAGATTCAAGGTGAGAGTATAAAACGAAACCCTACAGCTTTCGTACAGGAAGTCTGAATGACAATTTCCTATTAGAGATCAAACGTAAGTAGAAATTATGAAGCTCCAGAAAAGACTAGCTTAGTTCCATTTAGCCGAGGACGGCCCGATAGAAACCTGAGACTTTTTAGTAAAAAAGAAATCATCTATACAATTTATTTATTTAGAGCCACCTGTGGAATGTCTCTGAGGATGTTTGGAAATTTGTCAGTGTCTGGTATACTCATAAAATTTTCAGGAATGGATATAATGCAAATGTTTTCCGAACATTAGCAAAACATAGTGTTCTTTCATTGTTGATGTAAAAAGCAACAATTTATACATGCCCGTCCCCTTTAGCTTTCATTCATTTAACTCAATTTAAATGTTTACAAAGGCATTCCATTTCGTTTAAAATGTCAAGGCAGCACTGGAATTAACTCAATTTTCACTTTGTTTATTTCAAGTCAATAAACCCAAAAATTAACTTGAGTTTTCTCAATTAAAAACAATTATCTTAATGAAATGAAAAAAAAATCAAAAGCAGTCTAATTTGTGGAAATTATTTCTTTATGCCACTTCATGAATGCGGATAGATAATTCAATATATTGGAGCTAAGAAAAGGGGTTGGCAAATTGTTTTAAAATAAACTGCCTGTGTCGACACAAGCGATAATTCTTTTGATTTTCTTTTTTTACTTATGAGTTTAGACAAGAAGAAAAAATATGACCAATTTAATGGGGTACGGGTATTGTATTTTTTGTGTATTTTGCATAAATTGAATTTTCATTCTTTATTATTTTTTCGTCCTTTATTTCTTGTTATAATATCGGCTCGTAATAATAATGTTAAAAAGCCCCCTACCATGTATCCTTTTTTTCTGGTGTCATAGCCATTGTCGGCGTTGTCGTCGTCGAAGGGGTTTCTTTATGCCGATGGCATTGGCAAAATGTCATCAACAGCCATTAGGAGTGGTACACACACCAACCCACAGACAAACACACAGGACAACAAGAAAAACAAAGCCAACAACACAAAAAATAAGACATCAAAAATGGGCTTTTAACAATGACATATGATGATATCGCTCCCATAAGCGGGGTGTTTTTGCAGGATACAGAACCGAGATAGGAGGAGTAGGACGACGATAACAGATAGCTGTTATCATGATAATGATGATGGAGTTGTTTTTTTTTGGTGTCGATAATGACTGTTTCGCAAACTGAAAATTCATATCAATAATGCCCTCAAACAAACACAGATTTTGCAATAAATAAAAATCTGGAAAAAAATACGACACGCAAAAACATTAGGATGTCCCGTAATAGTCAGTGAATACCCATACCTTCTGAACAGATTCGGGAATTTGTGTTCTGTTCTATTTATACCCTCACCTTTTTGGGAAGGAGGTATATATGAAGATACGAGAGTTCGATCAAAATTTTAGCCAAATTCGGGGAAATTACTGGTGACAACAATTCAAGTCGGGTGAGTCATTTTTATGACGATATACATGTAAAAAGGTGAAGCAATGGTGACGACATATTGTGACAATGTATCTATGCACTGATAAAGGAAACAGTAGAAATTATTTCTCAAAAATGACACTTCATGACTGTTAATAGAAAAGTCAATACAAGAATCAACGCAAGTTTTTTTTATGAAAAAATTCGTTACTCCCAAACGTAAAATTAAACAAACGAATTTGGTTTGTGGTCTATGTTTGTCGCAAACGATTTATTTTTATCCAAAAACCCAAAGAAACTTTTATAACAAACGGTTAGTGTACTTATCGTAAATGATTTATATTTATTACAAACCCTGTGAAACGTTTGTTGCAAGCGGTTATTGCGTTTGTCACAAGCAATTCCAGCTTAAATGAGAAAACGTTTGTCACAAAAGAATAAATTGTTTGAATTATGATTTGTAATATGTATTATAAAATTATGTTTACAATCAAAAATTTCACAATTTTTAATAAAATGTACCCGGGCTGTAATTGGCTTATATCTTCGAATTGAGGTTAGACAAACTGTAAATAAGAAAGCATATACATATGTATATTACAACATATTAAAAATTAAGGAGACCATTGTATGGATCAGCGCGAGACCATGTATCAAACTTATGTCATTTTGAATTGAAGAGTATAAATCGAATTCAAATAGAAAATTAAAAATGAAATTCTCAAAATCTGCAGCGTTTTGAAAATATTTTTTTAAAAAAATATAATTGAAAAAATCCCTAAACAATAATTTTATTTGTGTATAAACAAATATTTCATTTGAGAAAATTACTTTGCAAATATATTTTATTGTAATTTTTGCTCAGAAATATGTAATATCTAAAAACTTGTGTTTCAAATATCATTTCTTTCGACTGATACATATCAAAAAATTTGATTTTGCCTTGTGCATCAGTTTTTTGAAATTATACATGACCTCGACCTAAACCAACAACAACTTCATTAAATAGAAATGTCAACATGTTATTTCTATTTATACAAAATACAAAAATATTACGATTTAATACTGCATTTTGTGCTGTTAGCCCAGCAAAATTTGGCAGCGAACTTTAAAAATTGTTTTTTCCGATAAAAAATGTTTGCAATTTAATTTTTTTAACAATGCTACGGGATTTTAAGCCATGCTTTGTTATCTTGGGCAAGTAAACAATTCGGCAGACACACTGGACATTAAAAAAATATTCGCACAATCCCGCAATTACCGTGAAACCAAATTTCTTTTTCCAGGAAAATGTTCCCAACTTCATCGCTTCACAACAATTGCAACCATATTCGTCAGTCGCCATATATTCCCCAAATGATTGCCCTTCGCCGGAAATGGGACAAAATAAAAAAAATGAGTTACAATTGTTGAACCTTCACGGACAGACTCAACGATGTTATTACATCGAACATATTTTTCCTAAAATTTAATAAATTTTACGGTACATATATACATTCCCGTCGTTCCTAGAATGTCCTCCATTCTGATCTGTTGGTGGCGATATTTTTACTGGATTTTTTAAGTTATCGCCCATTATCAAAATTGATAAAACTGAATCTTAATGAATTTGTAACTCTTACCTCCACTAACAAAGCAAAATAACCGAGCGTTGAAATTGTATGAAAATTGATAGATACAGGGTGGCCAAATTGACCGACTTGAGTCCATTATAACTTTTTATTTAAGACATAATTATTTTTTTAAATGCAGCATATAACAAAATAACAAAAATATCTGCAAACTAGTGTTAGGCTTTATCCAGTTTAGGTTACATTGCAATCATTCTATAACTTTACGGCCACTTTTACTGTTGTCATTGAGTATAAGTGGCACTGTATAACCCTTAGCCATAAAGGCGAAGTGTCACTTTAGCTTTTCAAACATTTGGGGATTTTTACAGGTAACAACGGTGCACAATGACAACATGATAAGGGTTAAAATTGTTCTACTTTTAAAACTCACCTCAGCCAGAAAAAAGAGACACTCTCAACTTTTGTGGTTAAACTTAGATGAGTGTTCTTTTTTTCGTTGCATATCGAATACATAGACAGGTTAAGGGATAACAAAAACTTTAAAAAAACTTCAGAATTCCAGACTGAAGAAACGGGAGAATCCCGAAGACAATGGAATGGGGGCACATTCAATGTCATGAAAAAGCGGAAATGCGACCATTTTACCTTTAGACGTGTTTTGTTTTTGAAGATAAAGTACCTCACTGGCAAATCCTTGAAACGATGATTCAAGGTTGTCCTCTTTGTTTGTTTGGCCTCTTTTTTGTTTTTGTTTGGAGGGGTTTCTCGTGTTAATACCATCTAATCTGTCTATAAACTTTTGTCACGTTCCTGTAGACGGACGCGTACAATTCAATAGCAACATTTGGGCCATGAAATCGTGAAGTTTTCTTCTATTCTTCTCTCCTGACTTATTCTTGTTTGTAAGATGTGCCTCATTTTTCTTCGTTGAAAGTCTAATGCGAATATCTTGTCTTTAACTTTCCTTTGTTTGTAGAAATTTTATCTGAATGCAGCGATATACAATGGGAGAATTACCAAAAAAAAAGTAAAAACGGCACAGAGTGTGAGGAATTAAAAAAAAGGGAAATAACTCGGCCGTTCTTAACCAAACAACCGACGGCGACAAAACTTGGCGTGGTTATAGAGGAGGTATTAGAGAATTGATGCCTCCTACAGAGGCGGAGCTACAGGGCCTCAAAATTTCCACTTAAAGTCGGGCTCAAAATGCCTAATGCAGTTTACCACGCAACACATTAATATATATAACTAGCTGAGCCCGGTGCGCTTCGCTCCCCATGTCAAAATTAGCGCTGTAGAAACTGTATTTTATATCCGATCAGTACGAAATTCGGCAGAAAGAGGTTTCTTATTAGATGAAGGAATACCGCAAAATTCGGAGAAAATCGGTTCAGATTTGGATATAGCCCCCATATATATGTTACCCCCAATTTGACATGTAAGCGCTGTAGAGACTGTGTTTTATATCCGATCAGTAGGAAATTCGACAGAAACAGGTTTCTATTTTACATAAATGAGTATTCAAGGAAAATCGATTCAGATTTATATATAACCTCCATATATATGTTCCTCCAGATTTGGTTACAAAGCGCTATAGAAGTTGTACTTTACTTCCGATCATTTCAAAGTTCTCCAGAAAAATGTTTCTCAATTTAGGAACGAATATTGCTTAATTTAGCGATTATCGGTTCAAAATAAGAACCGATTAGAATTATTCCAAATTATTATCGCAATGACCCTTATCGCATTGTTAGGGAGGTAAAGGGTATTATATAGTCGGCCCCGCCCGACTTTCTGCCTTTCCTTACTGGTATTAGTAATAAATTCACAGAATGAAAAAATACCGAATTCAGTGGAAAGTCCAGAAAATAGAAATGTATACTTATAAAATTTCCAAATTCTTGTTTCATTGGTCATGCATCACATTATCATATTGCGATTGTATTGGAGTGAGCAGCTGTATATAATACTTGCAAGATATATCAAAATATGGGCTGGGCCACGCCCACTGGTCCTATTCCGCCCATTTGTACGCCAATCACGTAGACTGCGACCAGATACATATACGCAAAATTTCAACACTGTCGCTAACAAAATGAGCAAGATAATTCAATTTCAAAATTTGGCTTATATGGGCGGTGGCACGCCCATTGTTCAGATCCCGCCAATTTTTGGACCAATCACGTGGACTGTCACCAGATACATATGTACAACATTACAGCACTCTAGATAAAAAATTGTGCAAGATATATCAATTTCGAAATTTGGCTTATAAGGGCGGGGCCACGCCCATTGGTCCGATCCCGCCCATTTTCTGACCAATTACGTAGAATGCCACCAGATACATATGCACAACATTGCAGCACTCCCGCTAGCACATTGTGCAAGATATCAAAATTTGGTCTATGTGGGCGGGTCCACGCCCATTGGGCCGCTCCCGCCCATTTTTGGACCAATCACGCAGACTGCCACCATATACATATACACAAAATTCCAGCACTCTCGCTAACATATTGTGCAAGATATCAAAACTTAAAAATTTGGATTATATGGGCGGGGCCACGCCCATTGGTCCGATCCCGCCCATTTTTGGACCAATCACGAAGACTTGCACCGTATACATATACACAAAATTCCAGCACTCTAGCTAGGAAATTGTGCAAGATATCTCAATTTCAAAATTTGGCCTATATGGGCGGGGCCACGCCCATTGGGCCGATCCCGCCCATTTTTTGACCAATCACGTATACTGTCACCAGATACACTACACTAAACTACAGAAACACTATACACTAAACTACAGAACTCTCGCTAATAAATTGTGCAAAATATCTCAATATCAAAATTTTGATTATATGGGCGGGGCCACGCCCATTGGTCCGACTCCGCCCATTTTTGGAAAATTCACATAATCTGCCACTAAATGCCCATTGTTCTGATCCCGCCCATTTTTGGACCAATCACGTAGACTGCCACCATATACATATACACAAAATTCCAGCACTCTAGGTAAAAAATGGTCTCAATATCAAAATTGGACCCATATAGGCGGGTCCACGCCCGCTTGATATATCGAAAATTCAAGTACCCTATTTTCAGCACCCCCTACACATGTACATTCTGTGAAAATTTCAAGATGATCGGTCTAGCCGTTTAGACGTCTATACGGAACAAACAAACAAACATACAAACAAACAAAAAAACCCACAAACAAACCCACAAACAGACACACTCTTTTATATATTTAGATAAAAAGATAAAATAAATGGTAAAGGTTTTCATATATATATATATATCATATAGTTCGAAAACATTGTCCGGGAAGTTTCCTTTAAGACGGATATAAATATGTTTTCATATTTTACTACTGAGTGAAATACGTTTATATTCTGCACCGATAGTAACAAAATGCTAGGACAGGGGACATGCTATATATGGGAGCTATATCAAAAATGGACCGATATTGCCCATTTTCAATCCCAAGTTATCTGCAGCTATAAGAAGTATCAATATCAAATTTCAATCATCTAGCTCTAGTGTAAGTACTATCATTCCACAGTATAATAACGAAAATTTTAAATTATATAAAACATTTTAAAATACAAACCCGTAAGGAAAGGCTAAAGTCGGGCGGTGCCGACTATATAATACCCTACACCACTCTCGTAATATTGAATAACTCTGATATATAAATTTTGTAATTCATGTATAATTGTTTACATAAATTTACTCTTGGGACATTTTATACTTAAATAATACCCTGTACCACAGTGTGGTGTAGGGTATAAAAACGATTGGATCTAAAGAGCCAAATCGGATGAAATATATATATGGGAGCTATAGATAAATCTTTACCGATTTTCTTCAAATTCGGCAATGTTGGTTCATGAGTCAAGAAACTCTACCATTCTAAATTTCAAAACGATTGGATGTAAAATATAGCTTCTATAGAACTAAAGGGCCAAATCGGACGAATCATATATATGGGAGCTATAGCTAAATCTTAACCGATTTTCTTCAAATTCGGTAGTGTTGGTTCATGGATCAAGAAACTCTACCATTCTAAATTTCAAAACGATTGGATGTAAAATATAGCTTCTATAGAACTAAAGGGCCAAATCGGACGAATCATATATATGGGAGCTATAGCTAAATCTTAACCGATTTTCTTCAAATTCGGTAGTGTTGGTTCATGGATCAAGAAACTCTACCATTCTAAATTTCAAAACGATTGGATGTAAAATACAGCTTTTATAGGACTAAAGGGCCAAATCGGACGAAACATATATATGGGAGCTATAGCTAAATCTTAACCGATTTTCTTCAAATTCGGCAATGTTGGTTCATGGATCAAGAAACTCTACCATTCTAAATTTCAAAACGATCGGTTGTAAAATACAGCTTCTATAGGACTAAAGGGCCAAATCGGACGAAACATATATATGGGAGCTATAGCTAAATCTTAACCGATTTTCTTCAAATTCGGCAATGTTGGTTCATGGATCAAGAAACTCTACCATTCTAAATTTCAAAACGATTGGATGTAAAATACAGCTTCTATAGGACTAAAGGGCCAAATCGGACGAAAGATATATATGGGAGCTATATCTAAATCTGAACCGATTTTAACCAAATTCAATAGTCTTAACAGCCGCGAAATACTCTAAACTGCAAAATTTCAGAACGATCGGAGTGAAATTGCGACCTGTAGTCGACGAACAACTTTACATGGACAGACGGACGGACGGACGGACATCGTTAAATCGACTCAGCTAGTGATTCTGAGTCGATCGGTATACTTTAAGGTGGGTCTAGCTGTGTTATTTTCAGGTGTTACAAACATCTGCCGTGAAACAAACTTATAATACCCTGTACCACAGTGTGGTGTAGGGTATAAAAACGCGTTTTCATAAAAAGGTATCTAAAAAATAAAAGCAAACAGCCAAATAGAATTATAATCTGTGGAAATGACCACTTTTTAAGAACTTTAAGAGTCTTAAAAAGTCTAGTCGGTTGAGTCCTTCATATGGCGGTTATAAAAACCAAACCACAAATCGGGTAGAACAAATATATATGGGGTCTATATCTAAATCTGAACCGTTTTTATACACTCCCTAATAGCACATAGGGGTATTTCAACGATTTATGCGGCCAACATTATTTTTGTGCTTATTTCGATTCTCCATGATATAAATAAATAAAACAAAGACTCTTTTGAAAAATCAGATATATTTATAGATAAAAGGAAATATTAATGGAATAAGATAAAAAATTAATCAAAAGTCATGTTTAAACTATATGTCTTCAGAAATCTGCTCCTCTTCGCTATCTTAAGAAATTTCTAATAGATTTTCAGACATACATAATAGTAATAGTATCTGGTAAAAAACAATTTGCCTTTTTCTTTTTTTAAACCTCGTGCTACTCAACAAAGTATCTGAATTCAATAGTAGTCTAGTAAAAATGTCTCGATTGCAGCTTTCTCTTACAGCCTGTTTCTGTAACTTAAAATTTTGCTTTCTTTCGCCTGCCAGACGACAAACAGCTGATTTGGGTTTCACTAACTACCATCACAACGACAAGTCGCACGATAATGAACTCGTACGAAAACGTAATCATTTCAGTGTACATTTTGGTTTCTCTATCTCTCTTTGCTGTCATCTGGGCGAACACAAATGTCAGATCGAGTCACGTTATTTTATTTGTCGACTGATAGGAACAATGACAAAAAAACGTTATTAAAAGCAAAAACAAGTATATATTAGCATTATTATGGTAAAAACAATTAAATAATAATAAAATTGTATACATATGTTTACATATTTAAGCATAAACAAGTCAAAATTGGCAGCTCGCTAAGATGGAAAAAATTCATCAGTGCACAATGAGAGAGACGTGAGAGAGAGAGAGAGAGAGAGAGAAAGAAATGAGAGTGTTGGATCAGCTCAGCTAACTCACCCAGGGTTGATTTTTGGCCACCGATCATGTAAAGGATACAGAGGTGTATTTTCTAAGGTCGACCATACAAATATGTGTGCTTTTTTAGACCGGAAGTTGTGAAATTATTGATATGGCAATTACATTATTATCCAATTGGTAAATGGGTAACGTCATTGACGTAAGGCCCGGCGAACGAAAGAACGAACCTTAGAGAAACCAAATTCCAGACGATAGTGAGTGACTGGTTTTCGTTCGCAGAGACTTTCCTTAGAAATACAGAAACAGGCCGTTAAAATATTTCTTGCGCTTATTACGCGCTTCTGCTGCCTCTTCACAAAGCTGCCCAATAGGCACCATGCATTAATATTTTATGCATTGTAGGAGTCATAGGATGTCAAGGGTACAAACTGACATACAAGCGGGCTGTTTCCAGAGCACATTTGTCCTTAAAGTCTTTAATCGGGATCAATTACACGTCCGCTTGAAAATGCTTCGAGTATGACTTTTAATCTGTAAATTATATCCTAATTAATTCCTGTTATTTCCGAAGCAAATTTCACGTCTTCAAAAAATCTTCTACTTGTATTGCCATCATTGGTGTTTCCAAAGTTTGCTTTCGGGACAGTAACAGCATTGCAGATTTTGCCGTCTACCACTGTTACGATCAATAAATATGTGACAAGAAACTGTTTTCCATTTATATCAACCCTTGTTTCGATTAAAGACTTTAAGGAATTGTTTATGTGGTCAATTTCTTCCTCTGTAACGTCAGTGATCTCTTTCACAAAACGGAATCTTATTGGCCGACAGTATGTGGGAGAAGAATGTGTCGTATTTTCCCACAATATTTTGTTAGGTTCCTTACCACAAACTATACCCAGGAAAATAATTGGTTGTAACTCGATTGTAAGAATAAACCAGTAAGGAAAGGCAGAAAGTCGGGCGGGGCCGACTATATAATACCCTACACCTCCCTAATAATGCGATAAGGGTCATTGCGATAATAATTTGGAATAATTGGTAAATGGGTAAGAACATATATATGCGGATATATCTAATTCTGAACTGATAATCGCTAAATTAAGCAATATTCGTTCCTAAATTGAGAAACATCTTTCTGGAGAATTTTGTAATGAATGGAAGTAAAGTACAACTTCTATAGCGCTTTGTAACCAAATCAGGAGAAACATATATATGGAGCTAATATATAAATCTGAATCGATTTTCCCTGAATACTCATTCATGTAAAATAGAAACCTCTTTCTGTCGAATTTCGTACTGATCGGATATAAAATACAGTCTCTACAGCGCTTGAATGTCAAATCGGTGCTGACATATATATGGGGGCTATATCTAAATCTGAACCGATTTTCTCCAAATTTGGCAGTATTCCTTCGTGTAATAAGAAACCTCTTTCTGTAGAATTTCGCTGTGATCGGATATAAAATACAGTTTCTACAGCTATTGAATTTCAAATCGGGGGTAACATATATATGGGGGATATATCTAAATCTGAACCGATTCTCTCCGAATTTGGCAGTATTCCTTCATGTAATAAGAAACCTCTTTCTGCCGAATTTCGTACTGATTGGATATAAAATACAGTTTCTATAGCGCTTACATGTCAAATCGGGTGCAACATATATATGGGGGCTATATATAAAAAAGAACCGATTTCCCCCAAATTTTGTATGGTATCTAAGTGTATCACGAGACTACTATCTGTTAATTTTTGTACAAATCGGTTACAAAATGTTGCTTATACAGTGCATATATGCCAAATCGGAGGTATATATATGTGGGAGCTATATGTAAATCTAAACCGATTTTAACCAAATTCAATAGGGATCGTCCTTTGGCCTAAAAAAAGATATGTGCAAAGTTTCGTTGAGATCGGACCATAATTGCGACCTGTACTTTGTTTACAAGAATACGTCTACAGACAGACAGACAGACAGACGGACATAGCTAAATCGACTCAGAAAGTGATTACAAGTCGATCGGTATAATAAACAATGGGTCTATCTCTTCTCCTTTTGGGTGTTAAAAACAAATGCACAAATTCATAATACCCTGTACCACAGTGTGGTGTAGGGTATAAAAATAAAAGCAACAATCATAAAATTGAAGGCACAGGGTTAAGCGATATTTGCACAAAAGTCTTGTTTTTTTTGTGTACTAAAATTTATGTCAAATATTAACTCATAATAGTGATGAATTTGTAATATCGATACCTCCATTCTAAAACATGCTAAGTCGACTTAGCATAGTTTTAGGGAGCTTGCATTTTTAATTTCTAAATATTCCAAATAATATTCAGTCAAAAATTGGTGTTTATCCGTCAACCCAATCAAAAGTTATTCACAAAACAGTACAGGTCATTCGATTTGCATTATAAAGGAATTTCACACAAAGTTAAAAAAATCATCAAACTTTGATCGGCTTTCCTGAAAAACTACCTTTTTGCACGTAGCATAGTTTAGAATGAAGGTATCGATATGGTATTTTTATACCCTCACTTTAGTGTGACGAGGGTATATATCATTTGCTACGGAAAAAAGTGTAACACGTCGAAGGAGTGACCTAAGACCCCAAGTATGTTCGGAGGAAATACGTTTTGGGTCATTTTAAGTCGAATGAGCAATGTCCGTCCGTCTGTCTGTCTGTCTGTCTGTCTGTCTGTGTGTCTGCTGGCTGGTGCGCACGATAACTCTCGAAAGGAGTAACCGATTGACCTCAAATTTGGTAAGTGGTAATATTTTTTTCTATCTCCGGCTAAGTTCGAAGATGGGCCATATTGGTCCACTCCTTCTAGTACCTCCCCCACAAAGGGTTAAAATGTTGTGAAATATTGATTCTTTAATAACTGCTATACTACTTATTCGAATCTTTGGAAATTCCACACATAGTATTAGCATATTAGTCGCTATCAACTCGAGAAAAATGGGCGAAGTCGCCACGTCCCTTTTGGTACCTCCCACACAAATGCACCATTTTGCACCAAAAGTTAACAGCTTATAACATTAATAACAGTGTATAAAAATACTTGAAATTTTGTACAGTATTATGCTTTTATATTGCCTACAGTCCAGGGAAAAATGGGTGTTGTTGTCACGCCCCTTTTGGTACCTCCCACACAAAGGTACCTTTTTGCACCAAAAGTTAACAGCTTATAACATTAAAACCAGTGTATAAAAATACTTGAAATTTTTTACAGTGTAATGTTTTTATAGTGTCTATAGCCCTCTGAAAAATGGGCGTTATTGCCACGCCCCTTTTTGTACCTCCCACACAAAATTCCCAAATCATACCACAATTTAATGTCTCATAACGTTAATACCAGGGCACATAAATGCTTATAAGTCGGCACAGTGCAATGAATTTAAAGTATCTAATGTTCAGCGAAAAAAAGGTGTATTTTATAAACCCCTTCTGGTAACTCCCACACAAATTGACAGAATAATTCGAGTAATATTCAATATTACATTACTCACAAAGTGAGGGTATACCTTAGTCGGTTTACCCGACTGAAACTTTCTTACTTGTTAATTTTGTTATGAATAGTTTGGTTTTTTGTTCAATACATAGGATACAAATTAATGAAAACTGGTTTTAATTAATTGTCGGTACACTGAAAATATTATCTTCGTGAATATCACGAAATGTTTCTTATATATTAAGAAATCTGTCTTATTTTTTCAGCCAAAGAAATGTTTCATACGATATATGAATAAAAATCATATATATTACGAAGAACATTCTTCATATTTTTTATGAAACCATTTCATACTTTTTATGAAACTATTTTATATTTTTTATGAAACTATTTCATATTTTTTATGACAATATTTCATATTTTTTATAAAACTATTTCATATTTTTTATAAATTTATTTCATATATTTTATGAAATTATTTCATATTTTTTATGAAGTTATTTCATATTTTTTATGCCCCGACCTACACTATTTTAAAATTGTGTATAAATATTCTTCTGCTTTTAGACCGTTTTTGCCTCTAATTCGGTTCGAAACGCTGCTCTCTCAGGATAAGATTAAAGCAAACGAACAAGAATAATTCCCTACATCTGCTATTTCAAATCAAAAATAATCACATCAAGTAATGTATTTGCCAACTCATTCGTCCTCGTTTGATGTTTAGTTTAATATTTTTATGAAATTATTTCATATTTTGTATACAATTATTTTATATTTTGTATGAAATGATTTAATATTTTGTATGAAATTATTTAATATTTTGTATGAAATTATTTCATATTTTGTATGAAATTATTTCATATTTTGTATGAAATTATCACAATTAAAGAAAGCAAACTTGTCAGCATCTGAACTGTATAACATACTCGTATATATCACATAAACAGTTGTTGAATAATTTTCAGGTTTTCCTCCGAACGCTGTAAGTAGGTGATAAATTTGGCATAGATCTTCATTATGTCCTAAGGTTGAATGCTTTTGAAATTATTGGAAATTGATACGGATATAAGAACAAAATAAGCACCCCTAACATTTAAAAATCATGTTACTCTCACAAAAAGTAACGACATTTTTAAGACGTCCTTTCATACAAAATAATAATATTTTCATAAAATGTATGACCATAATTTTACGAACTTTTTATGACGATTTCTTAAGAAACCTCTTTGTAAATTCGTCAAATATTTTTCATAATATGAATGAAATTTACGAAAATCTTCGTAAATAATATGAAGAATGTATGAAGAATGTTTCGTAAATAGTGCGAAGAAAATATTTTCAGTGTAGTATATGACTGACAAATTGTCAGAACAACCAATTTTTTAAAACAGTTGGTTGTGGCAACATACAACTGATATTTTTAGCAACCATTTTCGTAGTTGGCGCAACTAAATATGATTGTTGTCGACATGGAAGCAGAAGTATACCACAACCAAAATGTTAGTTGTCCTGATGGAATCGCCTGATAGTAGACAGAACTACCAAAATTCGGGTGGCAAATGATTCGGTTGAGGCCAAACTGTATTCTGTGTATATTCAAACTATTGGCATAATTTTTTTTTGAGTAGAGATTTTTGGATCAATCGTATCCCCATTTACAAATAATCTTTAAATTATTTCGTTCAATAGCCGTCAATGTTGATAGGACATATGTCAGAAATTCAGATAAACCTCTAATAGTAAGATCAATCAATGGTTGCAATTGACTTTCTGCACTCATACTCGTCACTTTACATGTTTCTGCAGGTGGGTAATAATCTTTTTTTTTGCTTTTTTTACAACGCTATAAAAAGGAAAGATTATTTTATTATATTGTCTAATTATATCGTATTTTCCTCTGGTTCAATCAGCATCCACGAACAACTGCAATGCTTGAATAGGTGTTAGAGAATAATATATATCTATCTTTGATTTAGAATATGCCGTTTTATAATTTTTTGCACTTGTTGGAGAGTTCGTGATTTCCTTAAGTATATTGGATGCATGCCGCTTTCCTGTTTCCTAAGCTCAACTTGTGCTGCATGAACAATAACACCTTTTTTTAAACTAGAGCGAATGTTCTCGTACGTCTTCCTTTTTATTAAATCAGAGATAGAGCAAAGATGGACAAAAATTTTTGCTTTATCTCTGATTTAAAATGGGATAAAAGTTTGTTTTCAAAAAATCGGCTTTTCTTCCAAATTAGGCAAATTTTCATTCTACAAAAGGTCGAATAAGTATTTGCGGATCACAATTCTTACTCCGGAAGTACTCACTGAACCTAATATAAACAAGTAAGAAAGTTCAGTCGGGTAAACCGACTTATGAATCCCCTCGCCTTGAGTCCCAAAAAAATATTAGTAAATATATTTATACCCTCCACCACACTGTGGTACAGGGTATTATAACTTTGTGCATTTGTTTGTAACACCCAAAAGGAGAAGAAATACCCCTATCGTTTATTATACCGATCGACTTAGAATTACTTTCTGAGTTGATTTAGCTATGTCCGTCTGTCCGTCTGTCTGTCCGTCTGTCTGTCTGTGCATGTATTCTTGTAATCAAAGTACAGGTCGCAATTATGGTCCGATCTCGACGAAACTTTACACATATGTTTTATTTGGCCCAAAGACGATCCCTATTGAATTTGGTTAAAATCGGTTCAGATTTAGATATAGCCCCCATATATATGTTACCCCAGATTTGACATGTAAGCGCTTTAAAAACTTTATTTTATATCCGATCAGTCTGAAATTCGGCAGAAAGAGGTTTCTTATCATATGAATGAACACTGTTAAATTTGGAATAAATCGGTTCAGATTTAGAAATAGCCCCCATATATACGTTACCCCCGATTTCACATGTAAGCGCTGTAAAAATGTTATTTTATATCCGATCAGTGCGAATTTCGGCAAAAAGAGGTTTCCTTCTACATGAAGAAATACTGCCAAATTCGGAGAAAATCGGTTCAGATTTAGATATAGCCCCATATATATGTTACCCCCGATTCGACATGTAAGCGCTGTAGAGATTGTATTTTATATCCGATCAGTACGAAATTCGACAGAAAGATGTCTTTTTACATGAATGAGTATTCAGGGAAAATTGGTTCAGATATATATATAACATCCGTACATATGTTCCTCCTGATTTGGTATCAAAGCGCTATAGAAGTTGTACTTTACTTCCGATCATTAAAATTTTCCAGAAATATGTTTCTCAATTTAGGAACGAATATTACTTAATTTAGCGATTATCGGTTCAGAATTAGATAATATGTTCCTACCCATTTACCAATTATTCCAAATTATTATCGCAATGACCCTTATCGCATTATTAGGGAGGTGTAGGGTATTATATAGTCGGCCCCGCCCGACTTTCTGCCTTTCCTTACTGGTTTTTTTTGTTTTAATTAAATTATTATAAATTTAAATTGCATTTAATAACTTTAAATTATGTACTGGTATTAAAGTTATAAGCTGTTAACTTTTGATGTAAAATGGTCCATTTGTGTGGGAGGTACAAAATGGGCGCGCCAATAACACCCATTTTTCTCTGGACTCTGGGTACTATATAAGCATTACACAGTACAAAATTTCAAGTATTTGTATGCACTGGTATTAAAGTTATAAGCTGTTAACTTTTGGCGTAAAATGGTCCATTTGTGTGAGATGTACCAAAAGGGGAGTGCCAATTACGGCCACTTTTCTCTAGACTCTAGGTAAAATTAAAGCATTACACTGTACAAAATTTCAAGTATTTGTATGTACTGGTATTATAGTTATAAGCTGGAACTTTTGGTACAAAATGGTCCCTTTGGGTGGGAGGTACCAAAAGGGGCGTGCCAATAACGCCCATTTTCTCTGGACTCTAGGTACTATAAAAGCATTACTCTGTACAAAATTTCAAGTATTTGTATGCACTGGTATTATAGTTATAAGCTGGAACTTGTGGTACAAAATGGTCCATTTGGGTGGGAGGTACTAAAAGGTGCGTGGGAATAATGCCCATATTTCACTGTATTGTAGGTATTATTAAACCATTACATTGTACAAAATTTCAAGTCATTGTATGCACTAGTAATAAAGTTATAAGCTATTAACTTTTGGTTCAAAATTGTCCATTTGTGTGGGAGGTACCAAAAGGGGCGTGGCAACTTCGAGGTAATAGTGACTAATAAACTAATACTATGTGTAGAATTTCGGAGGATTCAAATAAATAGTATAGAAGTATTAGAAGTTCGAACTTAGCCGGAGATAGAAAAAAAATATTATTTGAAGTCAATCGGTTACTCCTTTCGAGAGTTATCGTGCGCACCAGCCAGCAGACAGACAGACAGACGGACCGACATCGTTCATTTGGCTTTGAATGCGCCAAAACGGATACCCACCGAACATACTTAGGGTCTTAGGTCACTCCTTCGATGTGTTACACTTTTGGCTCGTAGCATATGATATATACCCACCTCTCTAAGGTGAGGGGAAAAAAGGTAAATTATTTAAATTAAATTAAAATTTTTTTTTCGTCAACAAATTACAACATATTAAAATATGGCTTATCCGCTCTTTTCCGCGGCAAATTTTTGCATAAAATATTATTGAAAATTATAAACTTTACACGTATATAAGAAATACAGCCGGATCTAACCCGGTAATAAACAAAAACATTAATAACCAAAAATAAATGCCCAAAGAATATTTTTTAAATGGGTGTTTCTTCGAAACTTTAAAATAATAATTTAGATTGATAAAATAATACAAATGGTAGTATAATTAATTGTTTTCTTACCTATTTGATGAATATTTAATACCTCCACTTTAGAAACCTTCACGTTGTCACAAGAACGACAAAAACTGATAAATATTCAATGTAGATTTATCTATTTGCGATAACTGTCTAATGCGCGGGTTGTAAGAGGAAAATGTAGGAGGTGGTGGATATTGTTTTCCGGATGGTACTCTAGCCTATTCTTTTGTTCTTTTATTTTTTTAACATTTTGTAAAATTGACTTTTGCGCGTATATTGAGCAAATATGTACATAGGAGGTATGGGCATTTTTCCCGAAATATAGATCGGAGACCCCATAAAGTACAGGGTGGCCCAAAATTACCGATATCGTTATAACTTTTTACTTAAGACAAATTACTATATTTTTACTATAGTATTTTAATGGAGAATATTTTTTTCCTGTAAAATAAATAATTATGTTTTTAATAAAAAGTTGTAATGAACCCTACGGTCTTTTTGGGCTACAACATATTTATGTTAATATAAAAGGAAACTTCCTATAGAAGTTCTCGAAAAATGCGGGTATATCTATCTAATGGCAATATTTTTTAATTAAATAGCAAATTTGGTTGTCTATTCCGAAAAGAGAAAGAAAGATAATGAGAAAGGAATATGTCATATCTTAGATTTTATATTTTAATTATTAACATCTAATATATCATACACTGATAGAAAAAGCTTCGTCATTCGTCAAAAGTCAGCTAATGTACGGATAATACAATTGATGAATTTGTTCGTCGCCCTGACGAATCTCTGTTTAATCTCTGGAAACTATAGTTTCGAGGGTTATCGTTCGCTCCGGTCAGGCTTACGGATGGACATAAGTAAAATTACTTAATGTGTTCTAAAACGGATTTCCTCCGCATAAACTTAGGGTCTTAGGCCACTCCTTTGATGCGTTACCCTTTTTCTATATGTTATATATACACTTATTGATATTTGTATTATAAATCAAATAAATCCCCATATTTATCCCCTCACCTTAGAGAGGAGGGTATATATCTTTTTTTTATTTATGAGAACGATTCATCGTAGGGATGTTATGTAATCACCCTGTGGGTTTTTTTTTCATTCCACTAAATAGTTCTTGTTCTAGTATCTCTTAAACAGAGATTCGTCATGGCGACGAACAAATTCATAGATAGGATTATCCGTACGTTAGCTGACTTTTGACGAATGACGAAGCTTTTTCTATCAGTGTAACATTAATCGTATATGTGAGAAAGCCATGACATGGTAAATGATTTTTAAGAAAATCTACACATAGGACATTTTGTTTGAAGCATTTAAATATTAATAAAACAAACCGTTCTTACCTCTTGAAAATAAATTTTTACGAAGAAAACAAGATACCGTTTTAAAAGATTCGGTTACACCTACCACATGTATGGCAAATAAGTTAATATTCTCCTTCGGTAAATTTGCATTCTTATGAATGGTTTTAATTTTTGCAAAGTTCATCCGTAAAATGTGCAAATGTACATAAAATTCTCTTTCACAGTTTTTTTAGGTATCGACTTGTAGAATTCATAGGAAAATGTTATATCATATCACAAGAGTTACACGGATGTACCATGTTATGTACTCGATGTGACCTATTTTGAGGACCTGCCACTCTATGGTTAGGATGCCCGTATACCTCTTAGAATGGTTTGAGAAGCTTCATGTCAATCGTTGTACTGATTATTTCTCCTTTTTCCATATTCCGCCACTGTGCCATAAAGCCGGCGACGCATAAATGTTCCTTTCATTTTGGAAAACATTTGTCTCCAAGATGAGCATTCAAGCGTACGTCTTGGAACAAGTATCTGCGCATGAATGCCCATACGACGAAAAACGCGACAAAGTGCAAAGCATTTGAACGAGTGACCTAATGTTGAATTTATTTGTTATTTCTTCTGTATTCAAGGATTCCTCCAGAGGATTGCAGTGACTTGAGCATTAAAGTACTTCACGTGTTTGTTTCACAGTTGTCATTGTTAATAGTATTTGTCGATTTTGTTTCTACTCTTGGGTTACATTGAACGTTTTGAATTTACTTTGTGAACTTTGAACATTATTAGAACCTTAGGGACATACATACATACATTATTGTCATGAAAAAAACTTATAAGTTTAATTAAATTTTCCATATTTATTATAGTAGGGACATTTATTAGCCTTTGGATTTAATTTGATTTGTAAACCAATGAGTCATTTTCTGGCGAATAGAAATTAATTTGATTATATAGCATTGTCATTCAAGGAAATATTTCAATAATGGTACAACACTTAAATTAAATACATATGTATATGACGGTACCACGAAAAAGGCGTTGTTAAAGCGCTGTGGAATGCTTTCACAACGCTTGCTTAAAATGCATTTAAAACATTTGTTCGTGATGGATTTACCAGTCTTTGAGAACAAGTTATTCGAGAAAATGATTTCATTTTGAAAAGTGATCATTAAATGGTACAATTGTTCCGTGAGGTATCCAAAGGAAGAAATGCATTTCTCCCACAACAATGCTGTGTTAACTGGGAACTTTTTAACTCAACCAATCAAGTTTCTGATAACACTATGTAACAAATGAACACTTTTTGAAAAGGCCTATAAAAAATCCGAGTACAGGGTTATACTAGCCTTTGGTAGTAGAATCAAACCTATACTGTCAAGTTCGTGTATTTTGCACAGTGTAATTGGAAAGCCACACAATTAAAATTTGTTATTACATGCTTGTTCTTATCTATATATATAAAGAAGAATGTGTGTTTGTTTGTTTGTTTGTTTGTTTGTTGGTTTGTTTGTACCGTATAGACGTCTAAACGGCTGAACCGATCTTCTTGAAATTTTCACAGAATGTACATGTGTGGGGCGTGGTGAAAATAGGGTACTTGAATTTTCGATATATGAAGTGGGCGTGGCCCCGCCCACATAAGACAAATTTTAAAATTGAGATATCTTGCACAATTTGTTAGTGAGAGTGCTGCAATTTTGTACATATGTATCTGGTGGCAGTCTACGTGATTGGTCCAAAAATGGGCGGGATCGGACCAATGGGCGTGGCCCCGCCCATATAAGCCAAATTTTGAATTTGAGATATCTTGCACAATTTGTTAGCGAGAGAACTGTAATTTTGTTTATATATATCTGGAGGCAGTCTACGTGATTGGTCCAAAAATGGGCGGGGTCAGACTAATGGGCGTGGCCCCGCCCCGTTAAGCCAAATTTTGAATTTGAGATATCTTGCACAATTTGTTAGCAAGAGAGCTGTAATTTTGTGTATATATATCTGCTGGCGACTTACGTGATTGGTAATAAAAATGGGCGTGATCGGACCAATGGGCGTGGCCCCGCACATATAAGCCAAATTTTGAATTTGAGATATCTTGCACAATTTTTTAGCGAGAGAGCTGTAATTATGGGTAAATATATCTGTTGGCGACCTACGTGATTGGTCCAAAAATGGACGGAATCAGACGAATGGGCGTGGCCCCGCCCATATAAGCCAAATTTTGAAATTGAGATATCTTGCACAATTTTTTAACTAGAGTGCTGTAATGTTGTACATATGTATCTGGTGGCAGTCTACGTGATTCGTCCAAAAATGGGCGGGATAGGACCAATGGGCGTGGCCCCGCCCTTATAAACCAAATTTTTAAATTGACATATATTGCACAATTTGTTAGCGAGGGTGCTGTAATATTGTGCATACGTATTAGGTGGTAGTCTACTTAATTGGTCCAGAAATGGGCGGGATCGGACCAATGGGCGTGGCCCCGCCCATATAAGCCAAATTTTGAATTTGAGATATCTTGCACAATTTGTTAGCGAGAGAGCTGTCATTTTGTTTATATATATCTGTTGGCGACTTACGTGATTGGTCCAAAAATAGGCGGGGTCGGACTACTGGGCGTTGCTCCGCCCCTTTAAGCCAAATTTTGAAATCGAGATATCTTGCACAATTTGTTAGCGCGAGAGCTGTAATTTTGTGCATATGTATCTGGTGGCAGTCTTCGTGATTGGTCCAAAAATGGTTGGGATTAGACCAATGGGCGTGGCCCCGCCCTTATAAACCAAATTTTTAAATTGATATATATTGCACAATTTGTTAGCGAGAGTGCTGTAATGTTGTGCATATGTATTAGGTGGTGGTCTACTCAATTGGTCCAAAAATGGGCGGGATCGGCCAATGGGCGTGGCCCCGCCCCTATAAGCCAAATTTTGAAATTGAGATATCTTACGCAATTTGTTAGCGAGAGTGCTGTAATTTTGTGCCATGTATCTGGTGGTAGTCTTCGTGATTTGTCCAAATATAAGCGGAATTGGATATATGGGCGTGCCCCCGCCCATATAAACAAAGAGTTTAAATTGACATATCTTGCACAATTTGTTAGCCAGAGTGCTGTAATTTTTGCATATGTATTAGGTGGTAGTCTAATTGGTTGGTGCAAAAATGGGCGGGATTGGACCAATCGGCGTGGCCCCGCCAGTATAAACCCAATTTTGAAATTGACATAACTCGCACAAATTATTAGCGAGATTACTCTCATTTTGCGCATATATATTAGGTGGCAGTCTACGTGCTTGGTCCAAAAATGGGCGGGGTCGGACAAATGGGATTGGCCCCGCCCATATAAGCCAATTAAATTTTGTGTTTGATATATCTTGAGCAATTTGTTAGAGAGATCAATGTAATTATGTGCATATATATTTGGTGTCAGTCTACGTAATTAGTCCAAAAATTAACGGGATCGGAAATCTGAAGTCTGGGGCAACGAAGTGGACCGGGTCCAGCTAGTTACTCATAAAACAAAGTAGGACATTTTTCCAAAATCGACATACGGGTATCAAAAGCATAATAAAATTCATTAACAGAAGACAAGTTACACTACGCAACACAAAAAAAAATTTTTTTGTGTCCTAGACCTAAAAATTATTTTTTTGTATAGATTGTGACATACTGTTATCAAAACCAAACATTTTTTTATGGATACATTTTTTTTAAAAATTGTTTTATTAAAAATACTAGTATCGTCGAAGGTACCCTTAGTATTTGCACTATAATTTTTGGAGTATACTCGTATGCCCGATCAGGTCGACTTATACGTTAAATTGAAGTTATTAATGTGGGCTACCAATGTTGGAAATATCTCTTTCACTTAGAAATAGTGGTTTAGTAACAGTCATTAAACAAATTGGAAAAAGTACATTTTTTTCAAAAAAAAATTCTGCGACAAAAAAAACATAAAAAATAGAAAAAAATATTTTATTTAATTTTTTAAAAGTTTGCACCCTAGCGAAGAAAATAATGCCTATTTGAAAAAAATCTATGGATATATGTAGAAATTATAGCCCTTTTGGTAGAGGTAAGAGAATTTCAAAAAATCTTTTTTTTTAATTTCAGTTTAAATAGCGATTTAATTTATTACTTTTATTTATATTATGTACATTTGAGTTTATTTACATGAAGAAGTTTCATTAGAAGTAATTGTGAGTTCTTTGTTGACGTTTGTAGATCTCGGAATCGGCTTCTCTAATGAGGTACCAAATATAATCTCCCATCATTCTTTCATCCCAGTGCCCTTGGTAACGCCGCTCGATGCACTTCAATTGTTGGCGATACCTTTCGCCATGTTCGTCACTTACGTCGCCAAGATTCTCGGGGTAAAGGTATAAATGAGAATGCAAGAAATGAATTTTGAGGGACATATTTACACCTGTTGGAATACATAAAGCGAAAAATAAGTTGGAAGAATACATACATACGAGTATGTGTTATATACATAAATATAAAAAAATATATTTCTAACCAATTTTTTCATAATTTTTTAACAAACATTAATCATTGTTTCATATTGCGGGTTTTTATTGGATCCAAGGAAATTTGAAACTACAAGCATAAACGACCTCCATGCTGCAATTTCATCCGATATGATTCGAAATTCACATCTTCCATCAGTTTCCTTATTATAGGCCCATCAAAAACTCCTTCTTAAATTTTTTGAAAAGAAACACTTATAAATAAACTTTTAAATATGAGAGTGAATTGCCATCTTTCTTTTAAAGAGCCCCAGCTTAATATGCAGTGGTGGCAAAATATCGGCTGTCCCAGAGGCATAACATACCAACTACTTTTAAATCGCAACAAATTTTAAAGTACTTACCGCATTCTTTCACTAGTCCATCGAGTAAGATTTACATGGCACGAATTACACAAAATACTAGGTGTCAACGGTTCGTTCATATTTTTAACTCGTATACCAAAATATTACACATATATTTCTTCTATTATGTTACTAAACGCACGTCGATTTTTTTAATTACATATTTTCCGCAGAAATTGTCATGATCATTTACACATTGAAAAGTTTTTTGCCTTTTACTCATACTTCGAAATATAAAAAACCACAAATATTGTTGAATGACCCTCTATCTATCTAGCTCTCACATTGCATATCATGTTTTATGGAGGGTTACGAACGGCCATAAAACCTCGTCCTATCTATAATTTTATAACGTCTGACATCAATCCTTATAAAAGAAAATGCAAGTTCAATGTCTCTCTCATATATGGCGAATTCAATATAAGCAAAAACATCATTTAAAAACGAAAAAATATGAAACACGATTTTTTTGAATTTCCCTAACATTTACAAAATGGCTCATAACTTTTACATCTATCCATAGATTTTCAAATATACAGTGTTTCCTTCGTTAGCATGCTGGCTTTTTAAAAATGTGATAAAATATTTTTTTCTATTTTTTTCTTATTTTTTGTGGTTTCTCTTTTGGACCAGGAAAAAGTGTTTTTAAAAAAAAATCATTTTTTTCTCATATTTTGGACGACTGTTACTAAACCAACGATTCTACGTGAAAGCCATATTTGCAGCATATATAGCCCTCATAATTCCTTTTAATTTGAGGCATAACACGCTTATACTTGAAAAACTATGGTCCAAATACTGGATGTACTTCCCATGAAAGCAGGAATTTAAAAAAAAATTTACCATAAACAATTTTTTAAATATTTTTTTCGTGTTTGTGACACCTAATTGCACCAGAAACTTTTATCCACATCCCTTGGACAAAAATTTTGTTGCATAGTGTTATCAGGAATTTAATTTGTCGCGTTAAGGAGTTCTTATTTAACACAGCTTTATTATGGGAAAAATGCATTCCTTCCCTAAGGAACCCCATTTTCGGAACAATTTTACCATTTTATGACAAACTTTGTCCTCAAAGCATTGTAAATCCATCATGAAACAGCGTTTTTAAAGCATTTTAAGCAAGCTTTGTGAAAGCGTTCCAAAACGTCGCTTTAACAACGGGAATTTTAATTTTTTAATTGCTTTTGAACGGCTGATTCGATTTTTACAAAGTTGACGTCGATTGAAAGAGAAAATAACGGCGCATTTTGGTGGATTTTTTAAATTTATAAATTATTTTTACTGTCATTTAAAAAAGCTTTAGTTAAAAAAAATGCTCCCACTTCGATCTTTAGCAATAAACGCACTACCAAAGTTGAAAAAATCGATCCAGGTTTTGATATAGCGCTCGTATATCGTTCATTCGATATCAAACCGAAGAATTTTTCGAAAAAAATCTGGTCGACATTCGCGATTATCTTGAAAATTTGCATATGTGTTTTACTATGGAAACTAATCATCTTGTAATTGGCGAGAAAAAACCAAAATTTTTTTCAGATGTTAGAAGCATCTGAAATCTGAAAAATTTGGGAAAATATCTAAGACGTCGTATTTCATAAATTTTGTATTATGCAAACGCGTGGACGGAATTTTACAAATGAAAGCTGGTTTGTAACATCGTGACTTGTACTTTTAAGTAAAGGGTTTTCCAATTCAAAGAAAAACTAAATTTTTTGAGATAAATGATCGGATGTTTATTTCATAATAAAGAGGAAGGTATGCCGTTAACAATGAAAAACAAGATCAGCTAAATGGCCACCACGACCATGTTTACAGGTCCATATCCTTTTCATGAAATTTTCCATAACCAAATCGCAAAGTGGTTGCCCTATGTCCTCGATAGCCTCACGAATTCTATCTTTGAGGTCTTGAATCGACGCTGGGCTGTTGGCGTAGACCTTATCTTTCACGTGGCCCCAAAGGAAGAAGTCGCAAGGTGTTAAATCACAAGATCTCGGTGACCAATTGTGATCACCTCTTCGAGAGATAACATGGTCCGGAAACTTTTCCCGTGACAGAGCAATGGTTTCGTTGCTTGTGTGGCACGTAGCGCCGTCTTGTTGAAAGTAAACGTTGTCCAGATCAATACCATCCAACTCCGACCATAAAAAATCATTAATCATCTCTCGATAGCGCAATCCATTCACCGTAACTGTTGATTCAACCTCATTTTCGAAAAAGTAAGGTCCAATGACCCCACCGGACCATAAACCGCACCAAACAGTCACACGTTGAGGATGGAGAGGCTTCTCAACAATAACTCTTGGGTTTTCCGAGCCCCAGATGCGACAATTTTGCTTGTTGACTTAGCCAGCGAGGTGGAAATGGGCCTCATCAGTCAAGATGATTTTTCGAATTTTATTCATTTCAATGCGTTGTTGAATCGTGTATCGTTCCATTTTTAGTAATGGCGTAGTTTCTACTTGTCAAATGTCAAAGAATAAAAGCTTCAAAAGTGACAGCTACCGAAATACCGGGTGATTCAAAACAACACCTCTTGTTGGAAAACCCTGTACATACATATATTAATGGTGATTAAATTAACGTTTAATTAACAGTTTAGTTAAATACAACAGTTGCATATGCAACTTCATTTTGCATCCTGCACTTCAATGACACCAACTTGAAATTCTGAGAAAAATATAGTCAAGTAGCCCCATTTTTCCTAAACTGTCCCTACAAATTTCAAGATGGTGTTCAGGCTCGTTATTTTTTAAAACAATATTTAATAAAAAATGCTAATTTTTTATTTTCCTTTTAAACTATGAAAAATATTGAAATCACAAAATAGACAGAATCATTCCAATAAGAAACAATTTAGATTTCTGACACTTTTAAGTACAAATGATATTACTTAGAAACGGAAGAAAACACCAGATGAAAATTTACAGGATCAGATCAGATTGCATAGGACTACATTCCAGTATGTAAATTAAAATTTAAGAGGAAAAAGATATAACTATTGTCGAATTTTCGCATATATCTAGGATGTCCTAGTCAAGACCTTTAAGAAAAGCTCTAATTTGTACAAATACACATAAGAGTTTTTAAAATAAAGGGTCCGCTATCTAACGTTTTTTTTCAACTAGTGCTTATTTCGTGAATGGTAGCACTTAGCTCATGTCTGATTTGACAGATAATTAGATTTATCCTTCCGCTGAACGAATATGGTTGTGTATACGCTTGAACAACGCTGGGAGCGATCGACTTACAGAAGATGCCGATTTTGCCAAAAAAAATCATCTTCAGATGAATCTCATTTTGATCTTGGCGCGTATGTAAACAAGCAAAATCTTCGCATTTGGGGCACAGAAAAGCCGCACGCATACATTGAAAAGCCGATACACCCAAAACGAGTCACTGTTTGGTGCGGATTTTGGTCCAGAGGCATAACTGGGCCATTTTTCTTCGAAAATGAGCAAGTGGCCGTTACAGTCAATGGCGATCGTTATCGGGCCATGTTGAACAAATTTTTGTTCACAAAAATTGAAGAGGAGGATATTGGCAACATTTGGTTTCAACAGGATGGCGCTACGTGCCACACAGCCGAAGCTAAACTCGAAGTTTTGCGCGATGTTTTCAAAAAAAAAGTTATTTGGCGGACCCTCTATTACAAATGCAATATTCACATCTCAGTAATTTTTTAATAAACATTTTTTAAAAAATAACGGGGCTGAAAACCGTCTCAAAATTTCTAGATTTGTACAGTTCGTTTAGAATATTTGGACCTACATAACTATATTTTTCATAGAATTTTAAGTTGGTGTCATTGATGTGTAAAATGCAAATTAAATTTGCGGATGCATCGGATGCATTTAAAAACGTTAAGGACGCGAACATGAAAACCTGCTATATAAAGAACAACTTACGACATTTAAAATGAGCCTTGATTTGTAAAAATTCGTCCACGCGTTCCGAATGATAGAGTGGTGTCTATCGAAACTGCAGTCAATTCTACCAAGCAATTAAAACTCTCTACCAATTTTTGTATTTGTTTCTATTACTTTCTTGGAATAGACAGAAAGTAAATGGAACATATGGTCTCAAACCAAAAAAAAATTCTGACTGAATAACAAAAGCACAGACCAACAATAAATAACAACAACACATACAAACACATGAGGTACGATGACGTCGGCATTAGCCGTTGACAAAACTATATTTGTTTTCGTGGTTCGCGATGCGAACCCAAGTAAAAAACAAAAATGTATTGGTATGAGAGTTTTAGTATGTTGACTTAGTTCGGCAAAATACGGGTTTGGTTAGCAGTTCTTGTTAAATTCAATTTACTGCTTCCACAAGTATTTCAGCTGATTTAAGTTAAAGACATACACTATTGCTACTGAATTCTGAAGATGATAGAGTGGTGTCTATCGAAACTGCAGTCAATTGTACCAAGCAATTAAAACTCTCTACCAATTTTTGTATTTGTTTCTATTACATTCTTGGAATAGACAGAAAGTAAATGGAACATATGGTCTCAAACCAAAAATAAATTCTGACTGAATAAAAATTTATAATTATTTTTTTACTCAAACAAAAGCTTATTTCATTTACTTTAATATTCGTTGTACCACATATTGATACCTCCATTCTAAAACATGCTAAGTCAACCTAGCATGTTTTTAGGGTCATTGCATTTTTAATTTCTAAATATTTCAAATTATAGTCTGTTAAAATTTGTTGTTTATCCGTCAACCCAATCGAAATTTATTCACAAAACAGTACAGGTCATCCGATTTATTATAAAGAAATTCTACAAAAATTAAAAAAAATCATCAAACATCAAAAAATATCAGTAGATCTTTAAATTTTTTTATTGAAATCTTTGAAACTGTAAGTTTTATTTATATATTTCTTTATTTATCTCTAAAAAGTAGGTAAAGTAGACTATCATATATTCGCATCTGGCCGACGCACAATGGGAAAAAATGGGTAAATACGCGCGCATAGCAGTATTTTTAATCTCACAACTATACCGTTAGAGATAGAGTCCAACGGTTTGGACCATCTTCAAGAGAATTCTTTGGAGAATAATTCGCACAGTGGGGCTTCAAAATCGACTTTGTGGAATATAGTGTGAAACTCCGAATATCGTGCCAAATTCAGTGATCTTCATTTTAGATTAAAGCTGACAAAATTTAGTTTAAAATATGTTTCAGGTGCTTGATTGTGTGTTGCTGCGTTTTATATATGCAGACCATTGAAGTTCAAAAATATGTTTGTCAACATTACGAAAAAAGTCTACAAAACCTGCCATGGTTTTAAAATTGAAACTAAGACAACTTAAATAGGATAAAATTGTGGGCTGCAATATTTTTGAAAGCTGAAATTTTACTATAATATACTTTACACAATGGTTCGTAGACTGATAATAATTGAAAGTTAAATTAAAAACAAAAAATAATCGGTACACCCTAATACACACAAACTGCGGAAGCGTATATATTTTATTGTAACTATATTTTTATAGGTTTTGTAGAAAAAGTGAAGTATAAAAATTACTATAATCCTTATAATATTAACAAGATCTCTATTTTTAATCGTACTTGATAAAACTTGCAGCCGCGTTTTAATCCATTTATTCTCGTCCGTTCAGTACCCTTCGTAATTATTATCCGATTTTGCCGAAATTTTACAAACGTTATTTTTTTAACCAAGAAGATCGGTCCATATGTTTCGGGAAAATCGGTTCATAGATTGATACAGCTCCCACACATATTTTCTATATTTAAAGAAAAAAAGCACATATTTAAAGTACAAAAATCTGCCATAATCGCAAAAGGTCGCAGATAAACTAGGTACCGTTGGATTCATTCCTAAGTCACCTCTATTCTCTATGTCATATGGTAGTGATCCCACGTGATCCAAAAAAGTTGTATTCCATTTACTGTGGATCATTTTTTTGAAAAACAAAAAAAACTGTTGTTTTTACTTTGAAATATCTCTTCATTGGAAGGCGTTAAAAATACGTTTTATACACAAAAATTAAGATGAATAGTACCTTATTATATGTTGCAAGTCCTATCGCATTTCACCAATAAACGCGAATTCTACAAGCATTTTAGTATATGCATTTTATCGTCGCAATGTTATTTGCATTTATTAGTAAAAAAGACAAATTTGAATGGTCATAACTCAAAATCGCCTGGAGATATTTTCATAAAATTTGTAGGTATTTTCATTAAATGTTATCCACAATAATATAACACTCCCAAAAAATTGATTTTTGAAAGATGTTTTCAAAGTCTATGCGCGCATATTTCATCATATTTTCCCATCGTGCGACGTTAGCCTTTCTTTAATTGTTTTTTTTTGATTTCGAGTTACTTAGTAGTATTAGTATCTTATAGTTCCAAATGTCATTTTGTTTTATTTCAAAGTTTTTAACATTTGCTGTCAATTATTCAATGCAATTCATTATTGCGCAAGAAACTCTTGACATCAGATGATTCAAATTATTAAGTAATTTCGAAAATAAAACGTTTAAAATGTTTGCAACTTAGTGATGTAAAACGGGAAATGCCGATACCAAAAATTCCGAGAAAACACGATTTCAAAAAATCTCGAATCCCGCGATTTTTTTAATATTAATATATGAAGCTGTCTCGTATAAAATATTAAGTGAAAGATAGATACAATCTGTCGAAAAGGTAAACAAATAAAGCAAATTGTTAACATCAGAAAAACATTGACTTAATCTAGTGAAAAAATTAGAAATTTGGAGAAGAATTACAAAATATAACGGGTGATCCAAGTAGAGATACTTTTTTCAATAGCCTTTTTTGACAGATCACGTGTGAGTCGTGACATGCTGTCATGTTATTTTTGCTAAGTATTGTTTGGCATTTCATCATGGAAAGACTTAGGCCTGAACAAAGTTTACAAATCGTTCAACTTTATTACGAAAATTCACGTTCTGTGAGGAATGTGTTTCGTGCACTTCGCTCAACTTATGGTCAACATAATCGGCCTACTGAGCGTAGTATTCGCAACACCATCACCCATCTTGATACCCAGCATTCACGCAGTGAAGAAAATGTAGCGGCCGTAGCTGAGAGTGTACACGAAGACCGTGAAGAGTAGATTCGGCGCCGTTCGCTGCAACTCGGACTGACGTATGGACAGACATGGCGCATTTTACGTCGAGATCTTAAATTGAAAGCATACAAAATACAGCTTGTGCAAGAACTGAACCGTCCGACCTTCCCAAGCGACATCGCTTTGCTCTATGGGCTCTTGAAAAGTTCCAAGAAGATCCGACGATTTCCAGCCAAATTTTGTTCAGCGATGAGGCCCAGTCCTGGCTCAGTGAATATGTAAACAAGCAAAATTGCCGCATTTGGGACGAATAGCAACCTGAAGAGATTCAAGAGCTTCCACTTCATCCGGTTTGGTGTGGTTTGTGGGCCCGTCCCTATTTCTTCAAAAATGATGCCGATGAGAACGTAACCGTCAATGGCGACCGTTATCGTGCCAAGGTAACCGACTATTTGATGCCTGTAATTGAAGCTCGTGATCTCGGCGACATTTGGTTTCAACAAGACGGCGCCACTTCCCACCCATCGCATCAATCAATGGTTTTATTGAGAGAACACTTCGGTGAGCAGATAATTTCACGTTTTGGGCCGGTCGATTGGCCACCAAGATCGTGTGATATCACACCGTTAGACTTTTTCCTGTGGGGATATGTAAAGTCTAAAGTTTATGCGGACAAACCCGCTTCGATTCAGGCCTTGGAGCAAAACATCACGCGTGTCATTCGCCAGTTACCAGTAGAAATGCTCGAACGAGTCATCGAAAATTGGACTCAACGGATGGACCATCTGAGACGTAGCCGCTGCCAACATTTGATATTTCAAATTATAATAAACAGTCCCCATTCAATTTAAATTTTCCGTTTTTTTTCTTCAAAAAATTTGGGAACCTCGAAATGGATCACGCTATATCATTAATTTAATTATTAAACAAGTAAACTTAAAACAAGAACACAAATGTAGTTTGTATCCAACAAAAAGAAAAACATAGCATTCTCTTAAATTTATGAAAAAATCCTAATATAAAATCTGATTTGGATCGACACATCGATTTGGGTCTCATAAAAACGGAGTTAGTCAAACTGATTTCTCAAGATGAAAACGTATTTTTCGTGGTTTAATGATAGAAAATTATAATGTCAATAATAATTCAGACGACGAACTGAAATTTGATCTAAATTATTCCATAGCTAAGATGTTGTGAAATATTTTAATAAAAGTTAGAATTTTTTAACAAAAGCTAATTTATGGTTTAGCTGTTTTTATCCTTATTCAAATTAACTGAACTAAAATGTTTGTTTTCCATATCGAAACATCACATTATTAAGAGTGAAAAAATCCCGATTTATCCCAAAAATCCCGGGATATCGAAAAATTTGGGGATCCCGAAAAATCCCGGGATTTGCAATATAAAAATACCGAATCCTTGGATTTGTGGAAACCAATCTCTTTTGACATCTCTAATGCAAATCGATCTTTGAATTACAATTATGATAGTTAAACAATAAAAAATTATTTGTAACATTTTTAATTTACAGGTCTGCGGTACTACTGCAGAAAGGTTATTATATAAAATACCTAATATAATATTAAAATTAAGAGATTATGAAAAATATATAACATTAAATATATATTTTGTTTACTCGAATACTCGAGGTAAGTTTCTTCGATAAAAATAGACATTTGAAAATTATAATTATTTTTGCTTTCTAAACATTTTAATCTTATATTACGGTATTGTCACCTTTTTAAATATCATCGTGTATTCCATTCTCAATTTGTTTTATAGTTATTTTTAATGTTTCTTTCGTTAAAGTTAAAATGGTATAAAGGAATACAATAAATAAATAGAATTTTATTTGGTCGCCTTAAATGTCTTCCATCCAGACTTTTATTCGTCACAACATACATTTCCCCATTATCACTTTCTCATCCCCATGAATATTCATACATACATTGCTACCCCCGTCCCCGTTATATATAGTTATTTCACCTAAGGCTTTTCACATTTTTATTCCACTCTTCTCCATCATGAGTTAAATTTATCCCTTGTATCCGAATTCGAATGAGGAACATTAATTTCAAAGGTGTCGTACAGTGAAACACAGATGTTCTAAAGGAAAAGAAAGTCGATTTACGCTCGAATTAATTTGAAAACGATGAATTTCGAAGACAAGATTTTGTATAGAAATCAACGGACTTGCTTACATACATACACAAAAAAGTGTCTCGCTTGTGAAATTTATTTGAAAATTATAACAAAACTCTGTGCAATCTCTGTGAGTCCCGGATATTTTTGTAATTTCAGGATTTAAAAATCATTTAACTATAACGGCCAAACTTGGAAGATTAATGTTGAACTCTGTGTCATCCTCCAATGCATTAAAATAATTCTGTGGAAAGTTTTCTTAAAAAGCAGAACGTACAGACAGTCAGGCAGACGGTGACCGGGGGGACGGACGGACATAAATTCAATGCTGAAAGCGGTGATGGAGGTGAGACATTCAGTGGTGGGCTACGACATGAGGTGAAGATAAGGCAAATAGTTAAAGAAAAGTAAAAGTAATTTAAGAAATCCAATTTAGTTGATTTCGTTACAAATGCCATTTTATGCACTCTGCCGCTGCCACTGTTGTCTGTTGCTGTCCTCCTTGGACCATCAACCCAATCCAAACCAACTCAACCCAGAGGCTACCAATGATCAAAATCAATTGATTAAATGTATGTTATTTACTTAGATTTACTCGCAACAGACGTTCGGGTTTGTCGCTCGGTTTACAGGCGGATACAGGTAGCACTGAGTGAACATGCTACTCAATTCTAAGAAAAGGTTCTCAAAGGTAACAATGAGCAATTTGTATAGAGACACAGCGGTATTGATTACAATACACAATGTAATAATATGAGAAGTTCAAAATTTTAGCGATTTTGTTTCGCAATTTTGTATTCATTTGTATAGAAGATATTATGCTTTCAGAAAATGCAGGATGATTGCGACTAATGTTACTACTCATTACCCCTGAGAATCTGGAAACAAAAAACTATGCAAAACTGTTGGTGCTACATCTTACGGTTACGAAGATATTAAGAATTTTAATAAGCATTTACTTTTTCCTTCCAACTGTGTTACTCTCTCATAGCAGAATAAGAAGAAATATTGTCAAGTTTCATCCATAGTTTTTCTAGTGGTAATGACCTGTCCAAAAAATTTTATTTTATAGTTCTTAGATTCAAAATCGGGACATATAGGGGGCTATATCAAAATCTGGACCAAATTCTTGTCGAGAAATCGGGATTTCCCTGCGCTTAGATGTAAAAATATTAATTATTTTATTAACAAACCAAAAAATAAATTTTCAAGATATATATAAATATGTTCTCCAGGATCCATTTCAATGACGACTAACCACTGTATTCACTGTAGTTATTTACTACATGGAACATGGAAAATTGGAATGCAATAATATGGCAATCATATCCGACGATTTAAAGCATGACACCGTTGTAGCTTATGAGTACAACAACATACGAGGGTGGTCCGAAAATTAGCTCACCTGACATTTAAATGGCGGTAGTAGTTTGAAAAAAGAAATACTTTCGAGAAATTTGGCAACCTTCTTAAACATATGTTGTAAGTTTTAAGACGTCGCGTTGTTTAGTTATTTTTGAGCACTCAAAAGTGAACGATCTCTCAAAAGACGATAAATTTGTAAAGATGGAAAAAATTGGTAACCGATATACGAGGTATGTTCAAAAAATATCTCGAATTTTTAATTTCCGCGGGCTATGTGTATTTGATTTTTGATATTTTTGTAGCGTTATGTTGGTACTCATGTCCCATACTTATGCTGACAAGGTCGGCCATTTTGAATGCTAAGTTAATTTTTGACAGCTGTTGTGCTTGGATGTGTTTTAAATTGTCTTCGATTTTTATCTATTTCAGAAAATGGATCAAAGAATCTGCATCAAATTTTGTTTGAAAAACAAAATAAAGTGCGCTGACGCATTCCGAATGCTGACTGTGGCATATGGTGAAGCTACCTTGGACCAAAGCAACGTTTATCGGTGGTACAAACTGTTTTTAGACGGCCGAGAAAATGCGAAGGACGAACAGCGTGCCGGACGCCCGAGCACGTCAGCAACAGACGAAAACATTGATAAAGTAAATAAAATAATATTGGCCAATCGACGAATTACCATTGCTGAGGATCTAAACATATCGATTGGCTCGGGCCATTCGATTTTAACCAAAGATTTGGGCATGAGTCGGTTCGCCGCTAAATTCGTGCCAAAATTGCTCAATTTGGACCAAAAACAGCATCGCGTTAACATTGCTCAGGAAATTTGCTCCAGAGGGTCATAACTTGTGACGAATCATGGGTTTATGGTTACGAAGTGGAAACTAAAGCTCAATCATCCTAATCAAAGCTACCGCATGAACCGAAAAAAGCGGGCCTAGTTCGGTCGAACGTAAAGGTTTTGCTCACAGTTTTCTTTGATTGCAGGGGCGTGGTGTATTATGAGTTTTTGCCACAGGGTAGTACGGTCAATAAAGAATATTACCTGCAAGTTATGAGCAAAATGCGCGAAGCAATCCGCCGAAAACGCCCGGATTTGTGGAAGAACAAAAACTGGATTTTGCACATGATAACGCCCCTGCACACACATCGTTGCTTGTGCGCGAATATTTGGTCAAAAACAACACAGTAATGGTGCCGCAGCCACCGTATTCTCCTGACCTAGCCTCTTGCGACTATTTTTTGTTCCCAAAACTGAAAAGGCCCATGAAAGGACGACGCTACGCCACGATTGAGGAGATAAAGACGGCATCGAAGGTTGAGCTGAACAAGATCACAAAAAATGATTATTTGAAGTGCTTCGAGGATTGGAAAAAACTTTGGCAGAAGTGTATTATATCCGAGGGGAATTACTTTGAAGGAGACAAAATAGATATTCATGAATGAATAAATACTTTTTGAAAAAATACAAAATTCGATATGCTATATTTTTTGAACATACCTCGTATAATACAATAATTTGATTTGAATGATCTTAGTCCAACCAATATTAAAACCGAGCTAGATTATACTTTGGGGATTCTGCTCCTTCGTTTACAACTATAAAATTTTGGGTGGTAGAGGTTAAAAGGGGCCGTACGAGCTGCCAAGACGAACGGCGGCCGGAAGTTGGACCCCAAGAAAATGCACCCCAAATTAAAATTGAAAGTGAGCCCCAAATTTGGGGCCTACTTTCGTTACTTCCTAAATCTGGGGAGTTAGCAGTAATACACGTATACGAACCTATTTTCTAATTATAAATCTTTTACTGTGCGGTCGGCCTACGGCCTGCGGCCTCTGTTTAAGACTTTCTCCTATGGACAGGATCCAAAGTTGGCTACGCGAAAAAAATATTTTATGCTTAGCATCTCTTGTTTCTAAATTTATAGATGAAAATAAGCCCCAAAAAGCGGACAAGAAATGAAATTAAACCCCAAAAAGCAAATACAAAATGAAATTAAGCCCCAAATAAAATTGTTGTTGTTTGATATGTTATTTTTTGGGGCCCATACTCATAAAAATATTGGGGTGTATTTTCCTGGGGCCCAATTTCATTCCGCCAAGACGAACACCGTAGTGGTCGACTAATTGAGGTGTACACGCCAGAAATGGTTAAAAAAATTCACAAAATGGTATCGGCCATCAAGGTTCGTGAGCTAGCTGAAGTCATAGGCATTTCAGAAAGTGCTATACATCGCATATTGACGGACAAATTGATGATGAGTAAGCTGTGCGCAAGATGGGTGCCCCGTTTGCTCACATTCAAGACAATGCACCAGTTCACACATCCACTATTGCGATATCCAAAATCAATGCATTATAGTTCAAATTGCTACAGCACGTAGCTCTCTCGGATTATTTTTTGTTTCCAAACTTGAAAAAACTGCGGAAAAAGATGCTCTTATTATAAACAGGGTACCGAAGCTGGTGAAAATCGCTTGAAAAGATGTATCGAGCTAAAAGTACATTAGTATGTTAAGAAACAAAGAGCAAATTTCTCAAATTTGTTGTGTTTTCGGCTAATTTTGGGACCGCTCTCGTAATACTTAAATATCTAAATCTCTGCTCATGGTAAAGGAGCATGTGCTGGTATAGGAGCGAAGCTCAAAAGAAATACAGAAAAGTATAGCCAATGCTTTCACTAAGATCATTAAGATCTTGGTGGATTTTTTTATAGTTTTTCCCAAAATCTATTATATTAAAAGCCGGGTTTAAAATTCCTTTTGCAGGTTACAGTGTAACACATTCTTACATATAACAAGTAATGACGGATTAAAGGCTGAGTTAGGCAAACGTAACCGTAACGCCCCCGTAGCGTAACGAATCAGCTGATTCAATCAGACATATGGAAATCAGTGTAAACGATTAGCCAACGAAAACTAAACGTAAACGGACGGCTGAATCTGCTGAAATTTTATTAGGGCGGTACGTTTACGTGCATTTGCAAACAAAATCAGTAAAAAGAAAACAATTATGCGAAAATTTTGAAAAGTAATGATGAATAAGTAATATAATGATAAATTGGTAGCAAATAAATATAAAATAAAATTAATTTGTTGCCATTTTTTTGGGAATGTCTGAGTTATATGGCACGTTTTTGAAGTTTTGGGTAATTGCTCCAGCGGGCAACGTTACGGCGGCCCTAAAGTTAAATTACGGTGAAGTTTGCCTAAGCCGACCTTAAGTTCGGCCATGCCGATTCTTATATACCCTTCGTGTGAATGGATCGCATGTGAATGGTTTCAGGTGCAAATAAACTTATTATACCAATTTCAGCACAACTCGTTGAAATTTTAGGTTTTTGTGGCGTTATGAAGTCAAATCTGGAAGGACCTTTGTATAGGGGCTGTATCAAGACATGGACCTATAACTGCCGCTGTTCGTGTAAAGGATTCCGGGTATAAATAAACCCCACTTCCCAAATTTCAGCTCTATCAGTTGACATTTGTAGGCTCTATGATGTTAAGAAGTTAAATCGCGGAGATGCTATATATGGGGGCTATATCAAAAAATGGACCCGTATTGCCCTTTTTTAATCCCAAGTTACCTGCAGCTATTAGATGTTTCTGTACCATATTTCAGTCATCTAGCTCAATTGTTGTAGACTGTAGCGAGATTAAAACAGACGGAAGGACGGACATGGCTAAATCGTCTTCGAATTTTACGACTATTAAGAATATATATACTTTATGGGTTATCAGATCAATATTTAGAGGTGTTACAAACGGAGTGACAAAATTTCTATACCCCCCATCCTATGGTGGATGGTATAAAAATGGTAAAGATTTTAATATTCTAGCCTTTCCATTGGCGAAAATGTGATAAAAATGTTCGCAAGAAATTTTTTAATTTGAAGAAACGTTCTTTTCTCGAAAACATTATCCAGGAAGTTTCCTTTAAGACGAATATAAATATGTTAAATTTCTTTTTTTCATTTTCCTCAATAAAAAAGTAAGGCTTTTAATATTCTAGCTTTGTGACTGCATAAAATGTGGCTTACTTTCGAAATTTGCGTAAAAAATGGTGTAAATTGGAGAAGCTTAACCACAATGCCAATAAATATCATTGACCCATTCTTTCTTCGAAAACATTCTCCGGGAAGATTCCTCTAAGATGACTATAAATGTGTTATATTTTTATACCCTCACTTTAGTGTGACGAGGGTATATATCATTTGCTACGGAAAAAAGTGTAACACATCGAAGGAGTGATCTAAGACCCTAAGTATGTTCGGAGGAAATCCGTTTTGGGTCATTTTAAGTCAAATGAGCAATGTCCGTCCGTCTGTCTGTCTGTCTGTCTGTCTGTCTGTCTGTCTGTCTGTCTGTCTGCTGGCTGGTGCGCACGATAACTCTCAAAAGGAGTAACCGATTGACTTCAAATTTGGTATGTGGTAATATTTTTTTCTATCTCCGGCTAAGTTCGAAGATGGGCCATATTGGTCCATTCCTTCTAGTACCTCCCCCACAAAGGGTTAAAATGTTGTGAAATATTGATTCTTTAATAACTACTATACTGCTTATTCGAATCTTCTGAAATTCCACACATAGTATTAGTTTATTAGTCGCTATCAACTCGAGAAAAATGGGCGAAGTTGCCACGTCCCTTTAGGTATCTCCCACACAAATGCACCGTTTTGCACCAAAAATTAACAGCTTATAACATTAATAACGGTGTATAAAAATACTTGAAATTTTGCACAGTGTTATGCTTTTATATTGCCTACAGTCCAGAGAAAAATGGGCGTTGTTGCCACGCCCCTTTTGGTACCTCCCATACAAAGGTACCATTTTGCACCAAAAGTTAACAGCTTATAACATTAATACAAGTCTATAATAATACTTGCAATTTTGTACAGTGTAATGTTTTTATAGTGCCTATAGTCCTGTGAAAAATGGGCGTTATCGCCACGCCCCTTTTTGTACCTCCCACACAAAATGGACAAATCATACCACAATTTAATATCTCATAACGTTTATACCAGTGCACATAAACGCTTATAATTCGGCGCAGTGCAATGAATTTAAAGTATCTACTGTTCAGCGAAAAATAGGTGTATTTGTTAAACCCCTTCTGGTAGCTCCCACACAAATTGACAGAATAATTCGTGTAATATTCTATATTACATTATTCACAAAGTGAGGGTATACCTTAGTCGGTTTACCCGACTGAAACTTTCTTACTTGTTTTTAAATACCTTCTTCTATAACTCCGAAATAAGACATACGCAGTCTATTCAATACAAAAGGTGTATTTTGAAATTTCTACGTCCATTGGATAGCGTTTTTTTATACCTTCCACCATAGGATGGGGGTATATTCATTTTGTCACTCCGTTTGTAACACCTCTAAATATTGATCTGAGACCCCATAAAGTATATAATTCTTAAATTCTATGACGATTTAGCTATGAACGTCTGTCCGTCCGTTTGTGTAATCACGCTACAGTCCGTAATAATAGCGCTAGGTTGATCAAATTGGTTAGAAATACTTCTTATAGTTGCAGGCTGTTTGGGATTGCAAATGGACCGTATCGGTCAATATAGCTCCCCTACAGAGGTCGTTTAAAATACGGGTTTTGAGCTATAGATACCACATTTTTAAAGCAATTTAGCAGAAACTTTGCAGTTTGTATTCCATTTTGACAAAAATTAATCACAGAAAAAATTTTACAAATCGGTTCATATTTTATTCATTCTTATAGAGGTCGCTCCAAAATAAACGTACTTATGCCATAAATACCCCATTTTCTAAGCATTTAACTGAATCTTTGCAATTTGTTTTTAATTAAGACAAGAATGCATTGCAGTAAATATTTTTCATATTCAGAAATGCTTATTTAAGCCATAAACACCACATTTTCTAAGAAATTTAGCTAAAACTTTGCAGTTAGTATTCTATTTTTGCAAGAATTCATCTCAATAAAATGAAATCAAATTTTATTTTGTTGTAGTCCCCGTGTAAATGTAGCTCTTAGAAATGCTATTTTAAGCCATAAATACCACATTCTTTAGGTGAAGAGTTTGGCTAAAGAATTTGCGGCTAAAAATTTGGATAAAAATTGCAGCGTTCGTTTTTCAACAATTTACTTAAACAAAAAGTAAGAAAGTTCAGTCGGGTAAACCGACTAATGAATCCCCTCACCTTGAGTCTCAAAAAAATATTAGTAAATGTATTTTTTTTTGTTTTATTTAAATTATTATCAATTTAAATTGCATTTAACAATTTTAATGTATGTACTGGTATTAAAGTTAAAAGCTGTCTACATTTGGTACAAAATGGCCCATTTGTGTGAAATGTACCGAAATGGGCGTCCCAATTACGATCACTTTTCTCTGAACTCTAGGTACTATTACACTGTACAACATTTCAAGTATTTATATGCACTGGAATTAAAGTTATAAGCTGTTAACTTTTGTTGTAAAATGGTCCATTTGTGTGGGAGGTACCAAAAGGGCCGTGCCAATTACGGCCACTTTTCTCTAGACTCTAGGTACTATAAAAACATTATACTGTACAACATTTCAAGTATTTATAAGCACTGGAATTAAAGTTAAAAGCTGTTAACTTTTGGTACAAAAAGGTCCATTTGTGTGGGAGGTACCAAAAGGGGCGGGTCAATAACGTCCATTTTTCTCTGGACTCTAGGTACTATAAAAGCAATACACTGTACAAAATTTCAAATATTTGTATGCACTGATATTAAAGTTATATGCTGGTAACTTTTGTTACAAAATGGTCCATTTGTGTGGGAAGTACCAAAAGGAGCGTGGCAATAATGCCAATTGTTCACTGTGTTGTAGGTACTATTAAACCATTAAACTGTACAAAACTTCAAGTCTTTGTATGCACTGGTAATAAAGTTATAAGCTATTAACTTTTGGTTCAAAATTGCCCATTTTTGTGGGAGGTACCAAAGGTGGCGTGGAAACTTCACCCATTTTTCTCGAGGTGATAGTGCCTAATTAACTAATACTATGAGTAGAATTTCAGAGGATTCAAGTTAGTAGTATAGAAGTTATTAAATAATCAATATTTCACTAAATGTTAACCCTTTGTGGGGGAGGTACTAGAAGGAGTGGACCAATATGGCCCATCTTCGAACTTAGCCGGAGATAGAAGAAAATATTATCACATACCAAATTTTAAGTCAATCGGTTTCTCCTTTCGATAGTTATCGTGCGCACCAGCCAGCAGACAGACAGACGGGCGGACGGACATTGCTCATTCGACTTAAAATGACCCAAAACGGATATCCGCCGAACATACATAGGGTCTTAGGTCACTCCTTCGATGTGTTACACTTTTGGTTCGTATCAAATGATATGTACCCACCTCTCTAAGGTGAGGGGATAAAAAGGATCGTTTCGTAATTTGCTCCATATCCAAAGACTTTTCCAGTAACAAAATTGAATGTAATATATGGTGGCGGGTATATTGTTTAAAAAACTTCTTCTATAACTCCGAAATAAGACGTATATTTTTTTCCTAACAAAAATATAAAAATCTATTTATTTGTTTATATATAATTTCAAATTGCCATAACTTTTGTCCAATTGGGTATATCGGATCGGTTTTTTTTCGTTTTGTTCCCAATTCAGAAAAGTTGATGTAAAAATATCGGTGCATATTCTGATCCGATATTCACAAAAAGGCCAGAATAAATATATGAACTAACTCTTAGGCGTAAAATGTCTTTTGTAGGCCTCGGTTAGTACAATATATACAAAGTTTATTGCATCATCGCTCTTGATGATGAAGATTTGGTCCCTCAGTCCCTGAGATATAAGCGAAGAAAATTAGACCCAATAAATGAATCCACTCCGAAAAAATAGGACCCAACGAGCCACTACAATCGACGTTTTCATACACATAGCTCCCAGTGGTGTGGGGTATTATAACTAGTGGTGTGGGGTATTATAAGTTTTTCTTTAATTGTTCGTTTTTGTAGTTATGTTGTTATGTTGACATTTTACGTTCAATAATCTAGAAATGATGATAACATTTTTAATAATGCATCGATTTTCTTTGGAATCTTTGGACTCTATTTATTCACGATCGATTAGATTTTACGATAAAATAATAAAAATATTATTTATTTATTATTTATTAATAGATTTTTCAACAAACATGTATAATTCATTATAATGTAATTCAAAATAAGTACATATGTTTACTATAATCTATATTTGGCGTAACATTGAACGTTGTTTGCCAGAATGGCATAATAAAATAGTTATTAATTAAATTCATTTAAAATCAATTTTCTGTATTTTAAACAGCTTTCTAGATAATTGTATAAAGGTAACATATTTGTTCCATTCAACAAGGCAATCACATCATCATAATCAAGGGTAGGTTTGCCAAAACAACGGAATCTAGTGTTTATACCCTACACCACACTGTGGTACAGGGTATTATAACGTTGTGCATTTGTTTGTAACACCCAAAAAGAGAAGAAATAGACCCATCGTTTATTATACCGATCGACTTAGAATCACTTTCTGAGTTGATTTAGCTATGTCCGTCTGTCTGTCCGTCTGTGCATGTATTCTTGTAATCAAAGTACAGGTCGCAATTATGGTCCGATCTCGACGAAACTTTACACATATCTTTTTTTTGGCCCAAGGACGATCCCTATTGAATTTGGTTAAAATCGGTTCAGATTTAGATATAGCCCCCATATATATGTTAGCCCCGATTTGACATGTAAGCGCTGTAAAAACTTTATTTTATATCCGATCAGTATGACATTCGGCAGAAAGAGGTTTCTTATTATATGAATGAACACTGTTAAATTTGGAAGAAATCGGTTCAGATTTAGATATAGCCCCCATATATACGTTACGCCCGATTTGACATGTAACGCTGTAAAAATGTTATTTTATATCCAATCAGTGCGAAATTCGGCAAAGAGAGGTTCTTTATTACATGAAGGAATACTGCTAAATTCGGAGAAAATCGGTTCAGATTTAGATATAGCCCCCAAATATATGTTACCCACGATTTGATATGTAAGCGCTGTAAAAACTGTATTTTATATCCGATCAGTATGAAATTCGTCTGAAAGAGGTTTCCTATTATATGAAAGAACACTTTTAAATTTGGAAGAAATCGGTTCAGATTAAGATATAGCCTCCATATATACGTTACCCCCGATTTGACATGTGAGCGCTGTAAAAATATTATTTTATATCTGATCAGTGCGAAAGTCGGCAAAAAGAGGTTTCTTTCTACATGAAGGAATACTGCAAAATTCGGAGAAACTCGGTTTAGATTTAGATATAACACCCATATATATGTTATCCCCGATTTGACCTGTAAGCGGAGGTCGGAGAAAATCGGTTCACATTTAGATATAGCTCTCATATATATATGTCACCCCCGATTTGACATGTAAGCGCTGTAGATACTGTATTTTATATCTGATCAGTACGAAATTCGACAGAAGGAGGTCTTTTTACATGAATGAGTATTCAGGGAAGATCGGTTCAGATTTATATTTCTCCCCATATATATGTTCCTCCTGATTTGGTATCAAACCGCTATAGAAGTTGTATTTTACTTCCGATCATTAAAATTTTCCAGAAAGATGTTTCTCAATTTAGGAACGAATATTGCTTAATTTAGCGATTATCGTTTCAGAATTAGATAATATGTTTCTACCCATTTACCAATTATTCCAAATTATTATGGCAATGACCCTTATCGCATTGTTAGGGAGGTGTAGGGTATTATATAGTCGGCCCCGCCCGACTTTTTGCCTTTCCTTACTGGTTTTGTATATAGGACAAACTACTATAAAGTGGAAGGTGTTCTCAGATTGGTCCAAATTACAGATAGTACAAAAACCAAGGGTGTTATTTTTAAAGGCTCTCGCGTTGATGTTAAGTAAACCGCCTCTGGCCCTAATAATAATGCTTGTAGCACGAGTTGACCAACCAGGAACGTAGTATAGGCTAGACATATCATAGTTGAGCTGTGAATATAAGTCGTGAAACTGCGAACTTCTGGCTTTTTCAATGGCGTCATTGCGTTCCTTTTCACAAATTAAGCTCAATATTTGTTTGCTATATGAACATAGAGGCCGATAAAAATATACAGGAGAGTATTGTAGGTCTTGGCACGTATTTAACCATTCCTCAGCCCAAAATATTTTCTTCTCTATAATTTCGGTAGCCAAAACCCTGGGCAGTCTACTTGTTGGAAGTTGAAGAACTTTGTTGATATATGCAAAATGTAGCTTTAACGTTGATGTATATAGAGAATCCATACAAGTCTCGAGATTAAGCAAATAGTTTGGCGTGTTAGTTGGAAGATGTAACATTTTTTTGATGAAAAACCTAAACAGCTTTTCAACCTCATCGTATTTTTTGAAACCCCATACTTCACAACTATTATAAAAATATAATAGTTGTGAAGTTTTCGATGTTTTAATTAAAAAATTATTAAAATATTTCCCGAATATTTTATTTTTCCCCAAATTCTTGTACGATATCTTTGAAATCGCTGATGGGATAAAAAGATGCAATTAGAAGAATATGAAGGCTACTTAATTTAGGATTCTTTTAAGCTTTCCTGAGTCAATTAGCATAAGCGGTTCTCGAGTTATGCTAATATATGTCGTCAATCTAATTTTTTTTGATGTTTATCTTTGCTTTCAAATATAGTCGCATCCCACAAATTGCTTTTAAGCTATTAAAGCTAATTTTGCCAAAAATGCAAAAAACTACTTTTAATTTCGCAAAAAAAGATTCACCAAAAATATGTTTGTGATTTTCTTGTTTGTTTATAAAGATTGAAGGAAAATCTATAGAAAACATGGATGGAAAAAAAGCGCCGTTTGATCAAATTCAACACCCTCCAGCTTGATAATCCTTAACCGACTTGGTTGAAATTTTGCATCATAACAACTATCCAATATGACTAAACTTCGTGCAAGTTTCATCCCGATCAGAAGACATCGGTTCTTAAAATTCACTCACTTGGCATGCAATACTAAAAGGTGGCGTTTACCTTCATTAAGAAGGGCTTAGAATTTCAAAAAATTTGGAATGGAATGAATTTATGGAAATATTTTGTCCAGTGTAAAGCCATTGTACAGTGTGTCATTTGAGCAATCTAGGTGGACAAAAGTATTTTTTTTAGTTTTTTGTATAGAAAAAGCATATTAAATTAATATTAACCTTAGTACTAGTTAAAAAACTAAAAACATTAAAAAAAATTTAAGTGAAAACAACACGTCATGGGTATTTTTTTCAAAGAGCATTTTTCAAGTTGTTGTAGCGTATTCTTTAACTTTGATTGACTTGTATAAAATTAATTGGTTGCAGAATAATTTACCACGTCTAAAGTATACATATATATATGTATATACGATGTATTAGCTTTTTCGCCGCACTGTGTTTCAATTCATAGATCAACCAAAGTTTTTAATTTATTTCCAGGGTCATTCTTAAATTAAGTCAAATATTTTAAAATTGTGCAAATATGAGCAAGATATTTTTGGTTTTTTTGTAGTATACACACTACGCAGAACTGCAGTGGAACAAACACACAAACAAACGATTTGCCACGCCCACATTTTCTCCGCCCACTATTTGCAATTTTTTTTTCCAAAACCATCTCAGACCAAATAGCTTTCAAACAAAAGAAAAAATTTTAAAATCGGTCCAGTGGTTTAAACGTCTATAAAACACGTACATACATACAAACATTTTCCATTTTTATATATATAGATTGGATTTTAAAGGGTGTTCAAATACTCACTGTTTAAAATCAACAATATAGCTCTAATTAAAATGATTCGAAGTAAAGAAATGCACAACATTTATTAAAATAGAACTAATTTTTAAATTTCCAGCATCTTTTTTCAATAGAGCTAAGAAAAATGTTCTCACACGTCACTGATCACAAACTAAAATGTATAGATTCCCACATTGCTTTTCTACCTATATCTCACTTTCATTTACCGTTATCTTAATAAAAGTAAGATATTGTGTTTTCTTATAATTATTTCTGTAATAGTGGTCCTCTTTTTAATGACATATATAAAGATTGTGATATTCAGTAAACATTTTTTTCGACTTTTGTCCACCTAGATTGATGAAATAACACACTGTGCATTGGGCTAACAGATTAATTGCTCTGATTAAATTTCAACTAATAAGCGACAACAGTGCGTCGCTCTTGTATTTAACATAAAACTGATATAAATGTTTAAACAAGTCTCTGGAACTCACTTAATGTATATCGCATTCACCGACTGCCATCTGTATGTCACTTATGTTAATGCCATTATATAAAACGTGTTATTTTATCTACAGGGAGACCATGTTCCATATTGCTTATAAATGTGTGTGTTCATACCGACTTACATAAGTTCTTACGTATGTTTTGTGTATGTGTGTGTATTTTAAGAAGGAAGATTTATCAGTAGACTTCATTACGTCAGGACACTGGGGGCGGGGGGGCCTGTGTTAAGACACTCTTTCACTTCCAATTCCATTTTCGGTAATGAATATAAATGTCTGCAAGAGCTAAACATAATATTAACAAGCACAATGTCTGATTTATTATCAAACAAATATTCAATTGAAAGCGTCTCTCAGATTACAATAATGCTCAAAAGTTGCATACATAATCGCATATATATCGAGTACGTATGAAACAATGTATAAACGTGTAACAAAAAATTATGTATATACCTCACATGTATAGGGATAATGTATTATTAGAATTAACTTATATTTTAAGTAATCATAAAGTTTGAACGTGACAAGCGTTTTTATTTATAATCTTGTCATAAAATGCTGAGTAAGGTATACGCATATTAATTTGCTACAAACCTTAAAATATATTAACTTTAATGAGATATTTAAGACCCTAATCCGTCCATATCACTCTAGAGATATTTTGAAAAAAAAAAGGAATGCTAATCTAACCTTTCTTAACCAATACTCGTAAACCAATGTCAATGAATCTTCACACTTGTATACTTTTTTTATGAGGTAAAAGCCTCGTGCTAAGAATACATTCTTACATTGCACACTATGACGATAATACTGGAGGGTATTTATACCCTACACCACACTGTGGTACAGGGTATTATGACTTTGTGCATTTGTTTGTAACACCTAAAAGGAGAAGAGATAGACCCATTGTTTATTATACCGATCGACTCAGAATCACTTTCTGAGTCGATTTAGCCATGTCCGTCTGTCTGTCTGTCTGTCCGTCTGTCTGTCCATGTATTCTTGTAATCAAAGTGCAAGTCGTATTTATGGTCCGATTGTGATGAAATTTAGCATAGTGCTCTTTTTTGGCCCAAGGACGATCCCTAATTGGTTAAAATCGGTTCAGATTTGGATATAGTCCCCATATATATGTTTCAACCGATTTGACATGTAAGCGCTGTAGGAACTGTATTTTAAATCAGATCAGTACGATATTTGGCAGAGAGAGTTCTCTTATTACATGAATAAACACTGCCAAATTCGGGGAAAATCGGTTCATATTTAGATATAGTCCCGATATATATGTTTCACCCGATTTGACATGAAAGCGCTGTAGAAACCGTATTTTACATCCGACCTGTACTAAATTCGGCAGAGAAAGTTCTCTTATTACATGAAAAAACACTGCGCAATTCCGGGAAAATCGGTTCAGATTTAGATATAGCCCCCATATATATGTTCCACCCGATTAAACATTTAAGCGCTGTAGAAATCGTGTTTTATATCCGATCAGTACGAATTTAACAGAGAGAGTTTTCTTATTTCATGTATGAACACTGCCAAATTCGGGGAAAATCAGTTCAGATTTAAACATAGTCCCAATATATATGTTACACCCGATTCGACATGTAAGCGCTGTAGAAACCGTGTTTTATATCCGATCAGTACGAAAATCGGCAGAGAGAGTTTGCTTATTACATGTATGAACCCTGCCAAATTCTTATCGCAATGCCCATTTTCGCATTGGTAGGTAGGTGTAGGGTATTATATAGTCGGCCCCGCCCGAATTTCTTTCTTTCCTTACTGGTTTTTAAATTTATTTTGTTTAAGGACTTTATGCGCTCCATAATATTTAAGAAATTAACTTTCAACGAAATAGCTTTAATTCAAGGACGGTTTGGTCTTTATGTCTTACATTTAATAGGTGCTCAGTATAGTTGCCTACTTCTTTGTAAATATACACTTTGCATAGATAATCTTAAAACTGCACAAATATTATAATAATAATTTACTTATAATTTTTTTTTGATAACACTTCATTTTTTTATACCCTCACTTTAGTGATACGAGGGTATAGTATATCATTTGCTACGGCCAAAAGTGTAACACATCGAAGGAGTGATCTAAGACCCTAAGTATGTTCGGCGGATATTTGTTTTGAGTCATTTTAAGTCGAATGTGCAATGTCCGTCCGTCTGTCTGTCTGCTGCGCACGATAACTCTAGAAAGGAGCAATTGATTGACTTCAAATTTGGTATGCGGTAATATTTTTCTCTATCTCCGGCTTAGTTCGAAGATGGGCCATATTGGAGCACGCCTTCTAGTACCTACCAAAGTACCTACTACTTATTCGAATCTTGTGAAATTCCACACATAGTATTAGTTTATTAGTCGCTAAAAACTCGAGAAAAATGGGCGAAGTTGCCACGCCCCTTTTGGTACCTCCCACACAAAAGGACAATTTTGAACTAAAAGTTAATGGCTTATAACTTTATTACCAGTACATACAAAGACTTGAAATTTTGTACAGTGTAATGGTTTAATAGTACCTACAATACTGTGAAAAATGGGCATTAGTGACACGCTCCTTTTTGTACGTCCCACACAAATGGACCATTTTGTATCAAAAGTTACCAGCTTATAACTTTAATAGAAGTGCATACAAATACTTGAAATTTGGACAGTGTAATGCAAAATTTTAAGTTATTGGGATGCTCCTTTTGGTAACTCTCACACATATGTACCGTTTTTTACCAAAAGTAAACAGCTTTTAACTTGAATACCAGTACATGCTTTAAAGTTATTAAATGCAATTTAAATTAATAATAATTTAAATAAAACATAAAAATAAATTAATTTACTAATAATTGTTTGAAACTCAAGGTGAGGGGATTGATTAGTCGGGTTACCCGACTGAACTTTCATACTTGTTTTATTTACAATATCTGAGCTTATTCTGCTCATATAGTTGGCTTAACTCGGCCTTTCCTAACTTGTTTTGTACTCGCTTAGAAATAGTGTATTGTCTTGCAAAATACTTATTTTGTTAGCTAAATATATTCAGAGCTTTCCTAAAACTGTTTTACTTAAAAATTCGATAGTTTGCTTAACTTTATAGATACTTTTGGAGTACTTAAATATTTGGTGAAAAGCTTCGAATATGCTATCCTTCTTTTTCACCAAAATTGTTTTCCAAAAATTTTTTGAGTGCAAAAGTTCTATCGCATAATTGATACATTTTGCACAATACATCTCGGAGTCGACCATAATTTTTCGACTCCGGACTCCGACTCCGGGCAAATTTCCCAGACTCCGACTCCGACTCCCACTCCGACTCCACAGCCCTGGAGCTAAGACACTCTTTTACTTTCAAATCCATTTTCAGTAATGAATATAAATGTCTGCAAGAGCTAAACATAATATTAACCAGCGCAATGTCTGATTTATTATCAAACAAATATTCAATTGGAAGCGTTTCAAAGTCTCTCAGATTACAATAATTCTCAAATATATACCTAATTTGCATACGAGTACATAATCGCATATGTATCGAGTACATATGGAACCAAATATAAACATATAACAAAAAAATTATATCCCTTACATTATTAGGGCTAATGCAATAAAATTCAATTATATTTTAAGTAATCATAAAGTTTGAACGTGACAAGCGTTTTTATTTATAATCTCGTCTGTTGAGTAAGGTATATGTATATTATTTGCTACAAACCTTAAAATATAATAACTTTAATGAGATATTTAAGACCCTAATCCGTCCATATCACTCTAGAGATATTTTGAAAAAAAAGGAATGCTAATCTACCCTTTCTTAACCAATACTCGTAAACCGAGGTAAATGAATCTTCACACTTGTATACTTTTTTACGAGGTAAAAGCCCTGTGCTGAGAACACATTTTTGCGTTGTACACTATGACGATAGCGACCAAAACCTAAATAATGTATCTTTTGTAATTTGCAATTTTTTGCAGAAAAGAAAAGAATTGCAAATAATATTGGAGGTTATTTTTTAAATTGATTTTGTTTAAGGACTTTAAGCGCTCCATAATATTTAAGAAATTAACTTTAAATGAAATACGAGTAGATTTAATTGTTTAGTTGTTTTCTTGTTATTTGGGTCACCCCTATCTTTCTTTCCACTGTTTCGCTATTCCACACTGTGTGCCCTTTAACGCCAAGCAGTGCCCGTTCATTTCCAATCACTCCTCTGTGTCCTGGTACCCTGACTATACACAGTTGGCTGAGTAATAACACTGTGCTCGAAATGGACACTTTAAAAATGTAACAGAAAGGAGACCCTATGGATATACCTATTTCCACCATGCTGAATCCAATGGAGCTAGCCGTTTTTCTAGGTTAGCTCTTGTTTTCGCGATATTCGACCACAAAGTTTGCAAAAAAATCAGAGAGGTTAGTTATCTCGGAGGTGATTTTGAAGTGTAAGACTTCCGAAAACGCGCTTCAGTCCAAAGAACGAAATAAAGGGAACCCTTCGAGTATTATTTTTCTCAAAATGGTCAACCACGTTTCTCACCACTTTACCCCGGAAAAAGTGCAATCAAATCTTACCATATGTCAAAAGTCATACAAATCATCGACATTTTTAGTCTGTGTCTTTAAGAAAAATGTTCCTCGCGAAAAATTACTATGAGACTCCTTTCAACATATTTATGAACAATTAACAGGTTTTACAATTTAGCAGGTTTTGTTGGTTACCTTTGAAATTTCCATTAACACTAACGAAAAAATAATTTACAAAAATTTAAGTCAAAAAATTTTATTTCAAATATTTTCTGCAATGAGCAGAAAAATACAGAAATTATGTAATAACTCGAAATTTGCTTAATTCTCATAAAAAAGTTGAGAAAGGACTTATAGTATTTCTTCGCGATTAATATTTTTCTCAACGATGCCTACTAAAAATGTCGACGATATGTATGATTTTTAACATATGATAAGATTTCATTGCACTTTTTCAGGGGTAAGGGGGTGAGAAGCGTGGACGACTGTTTTGAGAAAAATAATTGTCCAAATGTTCCCATTATTTCGATCTTTGGACTGAAGCGTATATTCCGAAGTCTTCCACTTCAAAATAACAAAAGGCATAAGTCACCTCTCTGATTTCCCAACAAACTTTGTGGTCGAATATCGCGAAAAGAAGAGCTAACATAGAAATACGGCTAATGTCACTCGATTCAGCATGGTCGAAATATGCCTATCCATAGGGTCTCCTTTCTGTTACATTTTTGGACTAGCACAGTGTAATTTATCGTTATTTTACAGTCCAACTCAGTTCTGGATTTGGCACTTTCCGACATTAGTACACCTGTAGAAACGCTTTGTGGATTTTTTTGAGGTTTTTCCCGATAACTCGTTCAAAAGTTATCGATATTTAAAAAGTCGTTAAGATATCACTCTGTGTATTGCGTTTTTGGTCATAACTTCTTAAGTTATTGTCCGATTTGCAAAATCTTTGTTTGAAATGTTGTTATTTTTCTGTACTATTCAGAAAAAATATAAAATTATTATTATGTTTTGAAATTTTTACAATTATTATGTTTTGAAATTTAAATGTATTTTTTTAAATTGTTTTACTTTCCGATTTTCGCGAATTTTTTATATTTTGAACTTCTATTCATTCCTTAACATATAAGTTTGGAAGAAGTGGGCCTAAAATTATTTATATTTTTATACCCTCACTTTAGTGTGACGAGGGTATATGTATATCATTTGCTACAGACACAAAGTGTAACACATCGAAGGAATGGCCTAAGACCCAAAGTTTGTTCGGCGGAAATCCGTTTCGAGCCATTTTAAGCCATTTGAGCAATGTCCGTCCGTCGGTCTGTCTGGCTGGCTGGAGCGCACGATAACTCTCGAAAGGAGTAACGGATTGACTTCAAATTTGGTATCGGATAATATTTTCTTCTATCTCAGGCTAAGTCCGAAGATGTGCCATATTGGTCCACTCATTCTAGTACCTCCCTCACAAAGGGTTAAAATTTAGTTAAATATTGATTCTCTAATAACTTCTATACTACTTATCTGAATCCTCTGTATTTCCACACGTAGTAATGGTTTATCTGTCGCTATCAACTTGAGAAAAATGGGTGAAGTGGCCCCGCCCCTTTTGGTACCTCCCCACAAAGGGACCATTTTGTAAAAAAACTAAACAGCTTATAACAATAATACATAAAAATATTTAATATTTTGTACAGGGTAATGCTTTTATAGCGCCTACAGCCTATTGTGGGCGTTATTGCTCCTCCCACGTCAAAATTATAAAAAAAAAATTAATAGCTCATAACGTAAATATATTAGTGCACAAAAACGCACAAATTCGGCACAGTGCAATGTACAGGGTGGCTGATGAATATTGCTACATGTTGATGCATGTGCGGCATCTTACAAAAAGTTGTTCATTACTGCTTGGAGAGTTGAGACGGGAATAGCCGCAATTGATTCTCGAATAGTTTGCTTTAGTTCATTCAAATTTGTTGGTTTTGCTTTGTAGACTTCCTGTTTGCAATAACCCCACAAGAAAAAGTCAGGTGCAGTAAGGTCAGGCGACCTGGGGGGCCAACGGAGTGTGGAGTTTCTGGATATCAGCTAATTGGGAAATGTTCGTCGCAATTCTGTCATAACAGGCCGGCCTATGTGAGGAGTTGCACCATCTTGCTGAAACCACACAGGATAGAAAAACTCTCTCAATATGCTCAAGTAACGGCCTCCAGTAACTGTAACGGTGTGACCGTTTTCTTCGAAGAAGTAGGGCCCGACAATGCAGCGTGATGAAAATGCACACCACACTGTGACATGAAGTGGATGCAATTCCTGTGGGTTGGAAGCACTCCATATTCGACAATTTCGTTTGTTTATGTTGCCGTTTAAATCGAAATGGGCCTCGTCAGACATGAAAAGACAGTTCAACATGTTTCCGTCCTCTTCCACAATTTGAAGCATCTTCTGGCAAAATTCCAAGCGAATCGGGAAGTCTGCTGAGTTCACTTTGTTGGCCATTTGAATTTTATATGGGAATAACTCCAAATCTTTGTGCATAATTGACTGCCTGCTTATACCCATTTGAGCAGATAAGGTTCTTGTCGAAACTCTTGGATTGTTTTGTAAGGCATCAGCTACAGCAGCGATTGTTTCCTCCGTCCGAACTGAAGGGTTTCGATGGTAAGGTCTTCTGTTGACTGTCCCATGCTCGGAAAAATTGTTAACAAGTCTCTTTATGGTCCATCTGCTCGGAGGATTGCCGCCAAACGTGCCCCTATACTCTCTTTGAACCGAAACTACGGACTTCAGTGCGTAATAGCGGCGGACAATCCAAATTCTTGTTTCAGTGTCCCAGTTATCCATTTTTGTTAAATCTAAAAATCAATCTACAAAATAATAAAAAAAATTAACCAGACTCATTAAATAGAAAAAAGTTATTATTTTTTTTTGGTAGCTGCTTTCATCAGCCACCCTGTAATTAAAGTATCTACTGTTCAGCGAAAAATAAGTGTATTTGATAAACCCCTTCTGGTACCTACCACACAAATTGACAGATTAATTCGTGTAATATTCCATACAACATTACTCACAAAGTGAGGGTATACCTTAGTCGGTTATCCGACTGAAACCTTCTTACTTGTTTTTTTAATTTTTAAAAATTTAAAAAACAATTGCTGCTAGTCACTTAGTTTGTGGCTTGAAGGCTTCGGAATAGATGTTCAGCGTCAAAGAACAAAATAAAGGAGACACCGCAGTAAGTATTTCTTCCAAAACACCCACTACCCCTGCTAGTCCCCTTAACCCTGATAATTCCCCTACAAATATAACCGTATATCAAAAGTAGTAGAAATCGATAAATTTTTTTGGTGCTATATTCAACAAAAATATTTCTTGTAAAGAATCACTATAGGTGCCCACAATACATACACTTTTTTGGGAATTCAACGGTTTTTCTTAATATATCGTATTTCCTAGTGTGTAAAATTTTTATGATGTCTATATTTAAATAAAACAAAAAATTAAATAAAATTAATAAAATTTTACATTGATGATATGAACAGACACGTAATAAATTGTTGGTATTATTTTATCTTTAACAAAGTCCTTAAATTCCGATTCAAAAAGCTGTAGACGTGATTCAAACTCATTTGAATTGCTATAATTGTACAGTTAATTTGTAACAACAAAATGCATCGCAATATGCCTTGGTAAACACATTAAATCATTTGTGCAAATGTGCGTGCAATGATTCAATTTAATTAAATGCAAAAACAGTCCGAACTCGACTGGGAGTTCATTGTTCGAATTCAATGCGGGTGTTATTGATAGTATGCATTTGATACATCCTTTTTCGCATAATAATTGTGCAATTAATTAAAATGTTATTATATGCATTAATGTTAATGACATATTAACTAATTACATCGGCATTTACATTATTCGTTTCAACACATGTCTGTTTTTTGTTTTTTTTTTTTTAAATATGCAAACATATAAAATCGTATTGCCAAGTGAAATGCAAAAGTACCAGACAACTAAAACATTCAAATATTTGGAAAAAGTCTATTGATAAATGTAGAAATTATATCTCTTTTGATACAAGGAAGGAAATTTCAGCAATTTCATGTTTTTTTACCCCAACTATTGTGAACGACTGTATACGTCTGTTCAATAGAAGAGGTGAAATTTTATTTTTCTCACAAAAATATTTATTTATTCATCAATTTCTATTCTGTTCCCTTCAAAGTTTTCTCCTCAGATATATTTAATACACTTGTGCGAGCGTTTTTTCCAATCCTCGAATCAGTTCTGATATGCACATTTTGTATGGCCTTGAGTTCTTTCAGCGATTCGGTTTTTATCTCCTTTATAGTCCTTTTATTGGTCTCTTCAATTTTGGGAACAGGAAAAAGTCGCAGGGGCCAAATCTGGGGATTACGGTATTTTTTCGGCCAAAAAATTACGAACAAACAATGACAAGTGGAGAGATACATTATCGTGATGGAAATGCCATGAATTGTTGTTCTACAATTTGGCGCGTTTTTTCGGTTGCTTCTCGCAAGCGGCGCATAACTTCAAGATTATACTCCTTATTACCCGTACGACCTTGTGGCAAGAACTCATGCTATCGGTAATCGAAGAAAACAGTGAGCAAAACCTTGATATTTGATCGAACTTTGCGTGCTTTTTTTGGTCTTGGCTCTCCTTGGCTTTTATATTGGGACAATTGGACTTTGGTATTGATGTCATAACCATATACTCATGATTCGTCGGCAGTTATGACCCTTTTAAGCAAATCTGGATCGTCGTTAAGGGCATACAAAATTTCCTATGCGACGTTTTTTTGTTCAAATTCTTCATGCCAACAATTTACGAAAAAATTGTATGGCATGAGCCAACCGATTTGGCTAAATCCTTTTCAACTTCACTGATGATGAGAAGATCTATAACAACAATTTTTGAGCACAAAATTTGATGCAAATTCTTTGATCCATATTTTCCACAGCAGAAAATCGACGAACAAGCAAAACTGTTATGTCTCTCACAAATAAACTAAACACACACAAAATCATTTAAGAACATGTGTTCGAGACAAGTCTGCCAAAATGAAAAAAAACGATAATCGTAGCCCGAGCAATTTCAAAAGTGTAACACATCCACCGCACCCCCTGTTGCGAGCAGAAGCATATGTAGATGTAATCATCATATGGTAAAGCAAGACATACAGACAGCTTACGATTATAGCGAATTCCTAAACTATGTTACGGATTTAAAATCGAATAAAGCCCCTGGAGTCTATAATATAGCCCCTGAAATGCTCAAGTCCGACAGTCAGACATCGTCGCGTTTAATACTGCCTCTCATCCAAAACTTTTGGGCAACCAATGAAGTTGAACCCCAACTCAAAGAAGGTATCATAATAAACATACCCAAAAAAGGTGATATTACTGAATGTAGGAATTGGAGAGGCATCACCATTCTCAGTGCTGTGATCAAGATCATAGCACATATATTAAATAGCAGGATTTCCAAAGCGATTATGCCACATATCCGGTGTGAGCAAGCTGGTTTTAGACCGCATGAATCCTGCATTGATCATATAAATAGCTTGCGAATGATCACGGAACAGTCCACCGAATGGCAGTCACCTCTATACATGGTTTTTATCGACTTCGAAAATGCGTTCGATAACCTAAAACTGATGTCAAATGCAGAGTCGTTCGACAACGCTATGAGCAACAGCTTTGATGTCCTAACTAGAGTCAGACAAGGGTGTGTACTATTACTATGTGTAATAGTGCGAAATGCAACAGAAGCCAACCGAGGTAGTAGATGGGGGCTCAACGAACGTCTTGAATGCCTCGAGTACGCAAACGATATATGTTTGCTATCGCATAGCTACAGAGACCGAATGGAATCATTTCGTCGTGGGCCTTTGTTCCTAACAGGAACCACAGGACATTATATATTAACACATCGAAGGAGTGACCCCAAGAATATTGGGAGGAAATCCGTTTTGGGCAAATTTATGTCATGTGAGCAATGTCCGTCCGTCTGTCTGGCTTCTGAGCATATCTTTCGATAGGAGTAACCGGTTGACTTCAAATTCGGTATGTTTTGATATTTTTTTCTATTTCAGGCTAAGATCAAAGATGTACCATATTGCTTTATTCCTCCGAGTACCACCCACACAGTGCCTCCTCCCCAATTTAATGGAATAATGACTCTTGAACAACTTCAATACTCCTTATAGGAATCTTTCGCAATTTCATACAAAGAAAACGTATCTTAGTCGCTACCTTCTTGAGAAAAACGGGCGAAATTGCCACGCCCCGTTTGGTACCTCCCATACAAAGGGACCCATTTGGCCAAAAAGTTAACGACCTATAACTTTGATTCTAGGCTATACAATTACTTAAAATTTTGTGGAGTGTAATGCTTTTACAGTATCAATAGTTCACTTAAAAATGGACGCGATTACCACGCCCCTTTTGGTACCTTCCATACAAATGGACCATTTTGCACAAAAAAATTAAATAAACTCGTGAAATTTAGCACGGTGTTATCCTTTTATAGTACCCATAGTCTATTGAAAAATATGCGTAATTGCCACGCGCCTTTTGGTACCGACCAAGCATAAAGGCCAAAATAAAAAAATATGAAAAAATATTTTTTGAGTTTCTCGTACTTTCATAATTTATGCATTTATCATAGATTTGTTCAAATAGGCATTGTTTTCTGCTTAACGTTGGTAGCCTTAAAAAAAGGATCTATCAATGTTTTTGCGATTTTTTTCAATTTTTATGGTTTTTTTGTGCCAGCACAAAAAGACTTTTTTGAAAAAAATCTAATTTTTTCTAATTATTTTAACGAGAGTTACTAACTAGCACTCATAATCTCCTTTAATTTAAATGGTATCCCGACTTTATCGATCTTATACTTCAAAAAATATGGTCCAAATACTAAAGGTACCTTCCATGAAAATTGGAACTTTAGAAAAATTTTCTTAAAAGAAATCTTTACCATATTTTTTTTGTTTTTTTGCTTTCATCTACACAAAAAATGTAGTTCACGGACAATGGTTTATATGCGGTACCGTATAAAGTATATGAAGTTTCTATTGTTAAGTGCAAAAAAGGCATATTTGGTCCAAGTCCTTTCTTGTACCCTCCATACAAATTGACAAATCTAGGAAAAAACAACTTCCCCATAACTTTTGAAGCAATCGCCTAAATGTTTTTATATTCAGTATTTTGCACAACTTTTGCAATGACTATAGACTGATGAAAATGCTTCCTCCTTCTTCCAGGTTATACCTTAGTCCGCTACTCGTATGAAATTTTATTACTTGTTTTAATATTTGCGTTATTTAAAATTTGTATTGTAATTATTATAGTTTGACGTGCAAACCCATGTAACTCTAGATGAAACAGCACTAATACTAAAATTCCATATATCGTTATGCGACCATTGTTGCTCATACTTTGTACGAAAATTGACTTTAATTTTTATCCCATGATACGCAGCAAAAATTAAGTCATTTATATTATTCGTATAAAAATTCATTGGGCCTAATCAGACCTTTGTGTTCAATTTTCTCTATTTTCGAATAAATTTAAACTAATGACACTAAACTATTTTATGATCACAAATTGATGTCATATTTTATAAATGCATCAAAGTAAGTAATAATGTCAATTCATTTCATGTAATTTAGTTTACAACACATGGTTTGACGAGGACGATACCGGTGATGATGATGATGGGGATGATGTATGTACATACTAGAGAGTACGAGTACGTCCATACCATCTGCCATGTAGTCCTAGAGAAACCAACATGAACAGCAACAATATCAAACATAATCCATATATTTTATGATTAATATGTGTTATAAGGAGTATCCTGATGTGTACGAGTACACATGCATGAGGCAAAAAGGGTTATATGAGCTATGCTATTTATGTAGATAGTATGTCCTGCGATACGTTTGAGGTCATTATGGCGAGGTATATGGCGCCAGCTGAAATGCAAAAGGGCTTTAAACCAAAAAATAAAGCAGAATATTATTGTGCTACATTTCATTAAAATTTACAATTCTATTAACGAAATTTATTATTTTTTACGTTACAAAATGCCTTTACAATTTCAAACAACGTAACGTAAATATTCTTTAATATTTATACCCTACACCACACTGTGGTACAGGGTATTATGACTTTGTGCATTTGTTTGTAACACCCAAAAGGAGAAGAGATAGATCCATTGTTTATTATACCGATCGACTTGTAATCACTTTCTGAGTCGATTTAGCTATGTCCGTCTGTCTGTCCGTCTGTCTGTAGATGTATTCTTGTAATCAAATTACAGGTCGCAAATATAGCCCGATCTTGTCGAAAGTTTACATATATCTTTTTTTTGGCCCAAGGACAATCCCTATTTAATTTGGTTAAAATCGGTTCAGATTTATATAGAGCCCCCATATATACGTTACCCCCGATTTCACATGTAAGCGCCATAAAAAAATTATTTTATAACCGATCAATGTGAAATTCGGCAGAAAGAGGTTTCTTATTACATGAAGGAATACTGCCAAATTCGGAGAAAATCGGTTCAGATTTAGATATAGCCCCCATATATATGTTACCCCCGATTTTACATGTAAGCGCTGTAAAAAGTGTATTTTTAATCCGATCAGTACGAAATTCGGCAGAAAGAGGTTTCTTATTACATGAATTACTACTTCCAAATTTGAGGGAAATCGGTTGAGATTTAGATAGAAACTGTATTTTATATCCGATCTGTAGAAACTGTATTTTATATCCGATCAGTATATCTGGCAGAAAGAGGTTTCTCATTACGTGAATTAACACTGCCAAATTTGAGGGAAATCGGTTTAGATTTAGATATAGCCCCCATATATGTATATGTTACCCCCGATTTGACATGTAAGCGCTGTAGAACTGTATTTTAAATCCGATCAGTAAAAAAAATTGTCAGAAGAGGTTTCTCATTACATGAATTAACACTGCCAAATTTGAGGGAAATCGGTTCAGATTTAGATATAGCCCCCATATATACGTTACCCACGATTTAACATGTAAGCGCTGTACAATCTGTATTTTATATCCGATCAGTACACAAATCTACACAAAGAGGTTTCTTATTATATGAACGGATACTTCCAAATTCAGAGAAAATCGGTTCAGATTTAGATATAGGCCCCATATATATGTTACCCCCGATTTGACATGTAAGTGCTGCAGAGACTGTATTTTATATCCGGTCAGTACGAAATTTGACAGAAAGAAGTTTCTTTTTCAATGAATGAGTATTCAAGGAAAATCCGTTCAGATTTATATATAACCTCCATATATTTGTTCCTTCTGATATGGTACCAAAGCGCTATATAAGTTGTACTTTACTACCGATCAAAATTTTCCAGAAAGATGTTCCTAATTTTTGTATATAAGCGCTATTTAAGAGACCTGAAAGGCTTCAGCGGAAATGAAAATTAAAACATTACTTAAACCAATTATGCCAAAGTAGTACCAATTATTCCAAGGTAGTACCTACCTAACATACCCTGCATATATTACTTATATTGTGTACGACCAAAAATCGGACTATTTATTGTGTTAAGGCTAATAATAACCACAGTAAATGCAAATATGTGGAATATTATTATTAGTTCAATTTTTAATTCCAAGGCTTATTCCTCTTTGGAATAAGCCTTGACGTGGCGGGGGAGCTAAGTACTTTCTACTGTTTATATAAGTGTCTGGTGGCAGTCTACGTGGTTAGTCCAAAAATGGGCGGGTTCAGATCAATGGGCCAAAGCCAAATTTTGAAATTGAGATATCTTCACAATTTCTTAGCGAAAGTGCTCTTATTTTATGGAGATGTTTTTGGTGGAAGTATTCGTGATTGGTTCAAAAATGGACGGGATCGGAAATCTAAATCTGGGACAACGAAGTGTACCGGGTCCAGCTATATACTCGTATATATAAATGGATGTGTGTAAGTTACTTATGGACTCCAAAACGGCTGAATCGGTCTTGATGAAATTTTCAGGGAATGTTCAGATAAGCCTAAAGGGTGACATAGGCTTTATAAGTTCTTGATTGAGGGGGCGTGGGTCCGCCAATATAAGCCAATGTTTTGTGATTCCTACTATCCGTACCTACGAATAGATTAACGAGATTCCTACTGTCCCATGTTTTGATAAATGGACGGGATCGGAAATCTGAAGTCTGGGGCAACGAAGTGGACCGGGTCCAGCTAGTTTTCTATAAAAGTTAAATTTTCATTATATTTTCGAGAAATATGTAATATCAACGAAATTTTGTAGGAAAATGCAATTCCAACGCAGTTACATGAATGAACACTGCAAAGATTGTGGAAAATCGGTTTAGATTTAGATATAGAAATCATATTATATATCTGATCAGTACGAAATTAGGCAGAGAGAGTTTTCTTATTGCATGAATGAACACTGCCAAATTCGGGAAAATCGGTTCAGATTTAAACATAGCCCCCATATACATCAAAGCGCTATAGAAGTTGTACTTTTCTTTCGATCATTGCAACACTTGGCAGAAAGAAGATTCTTAATGTTGGAACTAAGTGCTTTGTTAGCTGAAACGAAACAAGTATTCTAAATTATTATCACAATGCCCATATTCCTTACCGGTTTTTCAAAATATTATATAGATCCTTTTGAATTTCAGACAATGATATATTTTTCATTCGATGGACATTTGATGCAGTATACACACAGTGGGTATCAATGATTATATTTTAAATTTGGGTTTACATTTAAAAACCAGTAAGGAAAGGCTAAAGTCGGGCGGTGCCGACTATATAATACCCTACACCACTCTCGTCATATTGAATAACTCAGATATATAAATTTTGTAATTCATGTATAAATTGTTTACATAAATTTACTTTTGGGACATTTTATACTTAAATAATACCCTGTACCACAGTGTGGTGTAGGGTATAAAACGATTGGATCTAAAGAGACAAATCGGATGAAACATATATATGGGAGCTATAGCTAAATCTTTACCGATTTTCTTCAAATTCGGCAATGTTGGTTCATGGATCAAGAGACTCTACCATTCTAAATTTCAAAACGATTGGATGTAAAATATAGCTTCTATAGAACTAAAGGGCCAAATCGGACGAAACATATATATGGGAGCTATAGCTAAATCTTAACCGATTTTCTTCAAATTCGGCAGTGTTGGTTCATGGATCAAGAAACCCTACCATTATAAATTTCAAACCGATTGGATGTAAAATACAGCTTTTATAGGACTAAATGGCCAAATCGGACGAAACATATATATGGGAGCTATAGCTAAATCTTAACCGATTTTCTTCAAATTCGGCAATGTTGGTTCATGGATCAAGAAACTCTACCATTCTAAATTTCAAAACGATCGGATGTAAAATACAGCTTCTGTAGGACTAAAGGGCCAAATCGGACGAAACATATATTTGGGAGCTATAGCTAAATCTTAACCGATTTTCTTCGAATTCGGCAATGTTGGTTCATGGATCAAGAAACTCTACCATTCTAAATATCTAAATGATTGGATGTAAAATACAGCTTCTATAGGACTAAAGGGCCAAATCGGACGAAAGATATATATGGGAGCTATATCTAAATCTCAACCGATTTCAACCAAATTCAATAGCGATCTTAACAGCCGCGAAATACTCTAAACTGCACAATTTCAGAACGATCGGAGTGAAATTGCGACCTGTAGTCGACGAACAACTTTACATGGACAGACGGACGGACGGACATCTTTAAATCGACTCAGCCAGTGATTCTGAGTCGATCGGTATACTTTAAGGTGGGTCTATCTGTGTTATTTTCATGTGTTACAAACATCTGCCGTGAAACAAACTTATAATACCCTGTACCACAGTGTGGTGTAGGGTATAAAAAAACAGGGACGACAAATCCTGATTAAGGACTTATTTGCATAAGTGACGGTAATGTCATTTGGTGACGGTAATGTCATTTTGATGAAGGTAATGTGATTTGCGATAATGACGATTTGGAATCTTTCCTCTGATTTAAACATTTTTAATGATTTAAAAAATATAAGAAACTATCAGTTGAGTAAACCGACTAATGTATACCTAAAGTGACCAGCAACCTTTGGCCCTATGCAAAAAGGAGGGATTTTGTAACAAAAAGCAGGACTTTTTTCTAAATCATTGAAATAAATTCAACATTGCATTAAACAAAGCTAAAATATATATATATTTAATATATAAAAACTATTTATTTATTAAATATATTATTTATTTGCCGTGGAAACAGATAAATGAAGAAGATTCCATATTTCATAGGAAACGATACAAAAGATTAGTTGAGATCATATATAAATTCAAAATCCTAATTCTAAATATATTTTATTAAAATTTTTTAAAGTCATTATAATAAGACAATTCAAAATGTTAAAAAAGCGGGATTGGTTTAGATTTAGGCGGGACCCGAATGCAAAAGGCGGGATTGTCTCGCCAATAGCGGGATGAATGGTCACTTTATGTATACCCACACTTTATATATAATATAATATGAAATTTGGTACTTTGCGGCTCTGCAAAATTAAACAAAAAATTTAAATTGGCTCGAGTTGATCTTTAATATTCCTAATCGCATTTGGATTGGATTCTTATATGGATGAATGTATAGTTGGCACGTTTGTGATATTGACTACGATATTGTGTACAATGCGATAAAAAAACAAGTAAGAAAGTTCAGTCGGGTAAACCGACTTATAAATCCCCTCCATGAGACCTAAGAAATATTAATAAATTTATTTATTTTTTATTTAAATTAAATTATTATCGATTTATTTATTTATTTATATGAATTACAATACAAAGTAAATTTATATTCTAATTTTAAGGTCCAGGGAAAGGCCGGGTTACAAAAACCATATGGCTTAATGTTTTTTGCAGCCACAGACCAAAGCCTCTGGTGGGAATCGAACCCACGACCCCCAAACTCATAGGCGAGTACGCTACCAACTCGCCTCCTGGGGCGCTAATTTTTTTTATCGATTTAAATTGCATTTAATAACTTTAAAGTATGTACTGGTATTAAAGTTAAAGTAACTTTTGATGTAAAATGGTCCATATGTGTGGGAGGCACCAAAAGGGGCGTGCCAATACGCCCATTTTTCTCTGGACTCTGGGTACTATAAAATCATTACACTGTACAAATTTTCAAGTACTTGTATTAAAGTTAAAAGCTGTTAACTTTTGGTACAAAAAGGTCCATTTGTGTGGGAGGTACCAAAAGGTGCGTGCCAATAACGCCCGTGGGGCGTGGGGCGTGGAAACTGCGCCCATTTTTCTCGAGGTGATAGTGACTTATAAACTAATACTATGTGTATAATTTCAAAGGTTTCAAATAAGTAGTATAGAAATTATTGAATAATTAATATTTCACTATATGTTAACCCTTTGTGGGGGAGGTACTAGAAAGAATGGACCAATCTTGACCCATCTTCGAACTTAGCCGGAGATAAAAGCAATTATTACCACATACCAAATTTGAAGCCAGTCGGTTACACCTTTCGAGAGTTATCGTGCGCACCTTTCATACAGACGGACGGACGGACATTGCTCATTCGACTTAAAATTAGCCAAAACGGGTATTCGCCGAACATACTTAGGGTCTTAGGTCATTCCTTCGATGTGTTACAGTTTTGACTCGTAGCAAATGATATACATATACCCTCCTCTTTATGGTGAGGGGATAAACATGTATACTGCTTATATTTCCATTATCAAAACATCAATATGTCAAAATGCCCCACTGTGTGCCATTTTAAAAATTGTGGTATTATAGTGTGACATATGCTGAAAAGGATGTCTGTCAGAAAAGGATGTCTGTCAAAACCATTTGGATTGATGCAATGTCCGAGATGGGAACAGTGGTGTTACTGGTATTATGTTTCTGGTTCTTCTCGGTTTAAAGTAATAATTTTCCTTTCCTGATTAACAGATCCTAGATACATAGCTACAATACTTTGACCACTGTGTATTGCCCCAAAACGCATATTTGATTCATTTCAATATTTGTTAGTCCTTAAATAAATGGAGCCTCGAGGTTGCTGCCCATGCAGTGCATGTGGTAGATCACTCCCTGGATTGGGGTTGTTGTCACACTGTGTGGTCTGTTGTAAAACACAAATGGAGGACAACACTAAACAAACAGCCACACGCACAAACATCAGCCACAAATCCATCTATTACTTTATAAAGAAAGGAACTGATATGAAAATTAAGGAAAATTAAATTTTTTAAAGACTTTTTTTGGTTAATATGGTTTTGGCCATAACTCCCACTTTTTATATCTGACACCAGACTGTGGAACAGGGTATTATGGCTTTGTTCAAGTGTTTGTAACGCCCCAAAAAATAAAGAGAAAGACCCATTGTTTAGTATGCCGATCGACATAGAATAATTTTTTCAGTCGGCCTAGCAGTGTCCTTCTGTCAGTCTGTCTACATATTCTTGTAATTAAGGTGCAGGTCGCAAATTTGAAACGATATTTACCAAAATTGATACAGAGGCATTTCTCCGACTAATTGTGATTTCGTTTGTGCAAAAAAATGTAAAATTGTTTCTACATTTTACACTGAAACCGCATTTTTAGCTTCGTTTGATTTCGGTTTTGATTTCGTTTGTAAAATTTTTACACTCCGCAAATGCTAAAATATCGCATTTTCCACACTCTGCCCAGTCCACGATGTGGAGTGTTGCACCGTCAAAAAGCAAACTTCAGAACCAAACCTAATTGAAAGCGTACATTCTTAATGCACTATCAAATGGTTGCGCCATAATGTAGGTATGGGTTTTACTCACCGCACGACTTGTGTTCGATTGTTCGCATGCAAAATGCGAAATTAAAATGTCGCAACATGATGTGGTGACATTATTTTTCAGAAACGAAGTTACCATAAGAAAGATCACCTTTGAAAATGAAGCATATCGGCCCAAGATTTTATGAAGTCCACATATGAAGGTCCCCTCTTTGTGACTTATTGACGCTCAAGATAACACATTTTGCAATAGATCTGACTGAATTTTAATCATTTATACTTTATACTGCAGTTATTCGTCCCTAGCGAAAATGGATCGCATCGGTCCAAGTTGTTATATAGCCACAGGTCCCTTCCGATTTGATTTATCGATTTGTACTTCTTTTCACCGATCCTGACCTAGTGTTTTGTAAATATCGGAGCAGAATATGTACTGCTTTATTTCACTTTTTTAAAGTATAACCTAAATGCGCATATCTTTTGTCTGAGTCTGAGTGGGTACATTTAACTAGGCATCAATAAAGCTGCAAGAAGAGACAAATATAAGTTTCTGCAAGGGCTATCAAAAACGGCAGAAGAAGCCGCTGGTCAAAACACTACTAACGAACAATAACGCAGAGATGCAAAGATGGAGAGTAAATTTCGAAGAAACAAGCAACGTCACCGACGACGCTGAGAACAGCGAAATAGTACATAACAGCCCTATAGAGAACACCCTGAATATATCATGCACCCCTCCCAGTTTGTATGAGATAAAAGAGGCAATAGAAACATTTAAACATAATTACTGGCGGAAACCTTACGGGCTGACACCACAACCGCAGCTGAACTACTACTACGGCCTCGCATCGCATCAGCATGGGAGGGAGAGGCTGCCACCAACATACCATATACAAGATACTAGCAGTCATAGTACAGGGAAGGCTTCAAGGCATAATAGAGAACATATTGCAAGACGAAGGGGCAGGCTACCGGCCAACAAGAAGTTGCGTAGACCAAGCCAACACTCTACGTATCATAATAGAGCAATCTATAGAATGGCATACACCTCTGTACCTACTTTCATCGACATCAAGAAAGACTTCGAAACCATCAAACGAACTGCTATATGGAAAACATTGAGAAGAAAAGGATTACCCCATACAATAATTCGAATAATAAGAGCGATGTACGAGAATGCTGAACTCTCAGTTCTTCATAACAGGAGCATCAGCCAACCAATCCACACTAACGCTGGAGTAAAGTAAGGATGCCCACTTTCCCCTCAACTATTCAACATCGTTCTAGAAAAGATTACGAGCGAAGTCGGCCACAGAGAGGAGGCTTATCACGATAACTTATTTTTTATGCGGATGATATTTGTATACTGTCGCACAAGATCTCCAACATGGACGATCAGGAAAGACTGACTAGCAGTGTTGGACTTGAGATAAATATCAAGAAAAGCAAAGCCGTGCAAATTAACAATAATATCACAGAAAATATTGAGTATGTAGATAGCTTCTGCTACATAGGAAGTACAATGCCAACAAACGGTGTCGCAGAAGCAGGCGTAAGCAACAGGTTCAACAAAGCAAGAGCAGCATTCGGATGACTGCTGTCAGTATGGAGAAGCTCCAGGAAAATCAAGCTCAGAATATTCAACGCATGTGTTAAGACAGTTCGGTTGTTGGGCAGTGAAACCTGGCTGACATGTAAGCGCTGTAGAAACCACATTTTACATGCGATCTTTATGAAATTCGGCAGAGGGAGTTTTATTATTACGTGAATGAACACAACCAAATTTGGAGAAAATCCGTTCAGATTTAGATATAGCCCCCATATATATATTTTGCCCGATTTAACATGTAAGCGCTGTAGGAACTGTATTTTAAATCAGATCAGTACGAAATTCGGCAGAGATAGTTCCCTTATTACATGAATAAACACTGCCAAATTCGGGGAAAATCGGTTCAGATTTAGATATAGCCCCCATATATATATTTCACCCGATTTAACATTTAACCGCTGTAGAAATCGTGTTTTATATCCGATCAGTACGAATTTAATAGAGAGAGTTTTCTTATTACATGTATGAACACTGCCAAATTCGGGGAAAATCGGTTCAGATTTAAACATAGTCCCAATATATATGTTACACCCGATTTGACATGTAAGCGCTGTAGAACCGTGTTTTATATCCGATCAGTACGAAAATCGGCAGAGAGAGTTTGTTTATTACATGTATGAACACTGCCAAATTCTTATCGCAATGCCCATTTTCGTATTGGTAGGTAGGTGTAGGATATTATATAGTCGGCCCCGCCCGACTTTCTGTCTTTCCTTACTGGTTTCTCATAAAATTCATAATCTTCCTTCAGAAAATGTATATGTTTGTTCAGCGAACGGAGAAATACGGTGGATTTTTTTTGCGTACATTTGAAGAATGGTATCCGTCCTTGATTTCGTTGCAGTCAGAAGACCGAACTCAACCGCGCCAACTTCTTTTTATTCCAAGGAAAACTGCAAACGCTAAAATTCATAAATCAATGTTAATATGTGAATATGTACTAAACCATTTTTTAAAATAAAAACAAGTAAAAGCGTTAAGTTCGGCCATGGATAGCATGTGACCTCACAAAATAAATCAAACCTAAAGAAAATAACATCGAAAAAAAAATAAAAAATAGTAGACGAGGACTGTAGGAATCATATATACATAGATGCTATATATGGAAGCTATATCTAAATATGGACCGATATCGCCCATTTGCAATCCCAAACAACCTGCAACTATAGGAAGTTTTTGTACCAAATTTGATCAACCTAGCTCTATTATTGCGGACTGTAGCGTGATTACCACAGACGGACGGACAGACGGACATGGATAAATCGTCTTAGAATTTTACGGCGATTAAGAATATATATACTTTATGGGGTCTCAGATCAATATTTAGAGGTGTTACAAACGGAGTGACAAAATGAATATACCCCCCATCCTATGGTGGAGGGTATAATAAGGTTTTTAATTTCAATAATAACGACATTAAATGTTAGCAGTGAAAATATTTGACATGCATGAAATCTAACAAGCATGTCGACTGGTATTCTGCCAATTTCAGCCTCAATATTGTTAATTAGGTCTTCCAAGGTGTTGGGACGGTTGACATACTCGTATAGCTTCGACTACATATACTGTCGTGCGGTTCCCCAATCGTCCGACTGTCCGTCCGTTGGTCTTGGCCAAAGCCGACCACACCAAAAATGGTGAAAATCTCCCCCAAGTACTCACAACAGGTGGTGCGGTGAGTGGGAAACGTTATGTCCGACCGTCAAAACGGAAGCACAATGAGCATCGTGTAGCGCTCAGAGTTTTCACGAAGTTGGAGGCTGTTGAGGTTTCGGCTCTTACCGAAAAACAAAAAGAGTCACTTACCTGGGCTAAAGGCGTCATAGATGCTTCTAAGGCCAATGAGTCGGCTGAAAGAGCCACAAATTCAGCTGTGTTAACGGCTAATAAAGTAAAACGAATCAGATCACCTGATGAACCCCTGCCTTCGAAAAAGGCAAGAGGCTCTAATGCAGTGTTCGGCGTAAAGAGAACGTGCCAAAATTGTGTCCGTATTGGTGTGTTTGCACTGAACAAAATTGTTGGTTTTGTTATTATGTGCTGTGTTAGAATTATGTGCTGTGTTAGAATACCAAATTAAACTAGAACATATACCTCCCTTCGACAAAAAAATAAACTAGTGTTATGACCATCACGTATTCTAAAGTGTCCAACTTTTTTTGATTACGGCAAATCAGTCGTATGTCAATTTCGTTGGTCATATACTCATTTTATTTTGATCTTCATATACTAAATATTTTTACAGATATATGTATGTCTATCTACAAAATTAAATTTTTATAGGTGTTTTTGGTCATAATACATTTACAATAGAGATCCATATTTTCCCATATGTAACACTTAAATATGCGTTCATTATTTTTCTGCATTTCTCATTGCATAGTGTTATGTAATTGTCACATTTTGTCATATGCCGATTGCACATTTTGATGCTCAATATTTGCTCCGCTTTGGAAATATGTATAATTTCTCAGTGTACCAACTTTCCGATAAAAAGCGACATGAACCTGCTTTGTTGAACGCTGATGAGCGACTGACACATTTTTTTCTTACTTTTGTGCTCTTTGTTATGCTGTTCGTGTTGTGTACGTGTGAAAACCCGATTGCGTTCGGGGCTCGGCCTAACCAGCGGCCGAACACTGCTCTAATGTCACCATCAACAGGACACTCACCAAGCCCTTCAATGAAGTGGCGAAGGAGAGTCTAGTGATGGCTGTTATAGACAGAAGTAGTGAGGATGGATCCATCCTCAAGGACAAATGGAGTCATGTACAATCAGCCATTATGGCTCATTACCTCGATGTCCGTAGAGAAATGCCGGGCAAACCACCAATCTGCAACGATGCAGGATGGCATCAGGGGAGAGTAAAGCTCTTATATTTCGGTGATGCCAGATCAGTAGACCTGTATAAGGCTGCTCTGAGTCGAGCGGGTGAGGTGTGGCCGGGTGCCCAGTTGGATGTTGTCGAAAAAAACAACATCCCTAGTCACCCTAGAGCCATCACCTGGGTTACAGAAGAGCCCTCCAACCCGGCTGACATCTTAGAAATAATAAAAGATTCCAATCCTGGCCTGCCGGCCCATAATTGGAGAATCAGCAAGGTGGGTGAGGCGGATGGTAAAAAGCGGCAGGTCAATCTTATCCTAAACGCTGAATCCACCTCCCATATACAAAGTGCGAGTGCAAACCTACAATATGGCTTCGAGACTATAGTCTTGAAGATATACAAGCAGGATATAGCTCCCACTGCAGAAGGTGAGTCGTCCACCGTGGCACTTTCTGGAAGTGCGGAGGTACCCACGCCTATTATTTCTGGTGACTCCAACTCTAACAGAAGATCTGTAACGTCCTTCTCTGAGGACAAAAGCTCTACTTCGGACACAGAGGGGCTGAGGGGAGTCTCCGGACTCTTTGACGCATCTTGTAGGGACATGCTTCTCGACGATACGGACGAAGAGTTCGATAACACCCTTGTCGGGGTGGATGTTAATCTGTCAATTACCAATGATGGTAAGAATTCTACAGATTAACCCCCATCACGCTAAAGCAGCCTCAGCGGCTCTATTGCTGCGCCTGTCCACCGGCGCAGTAGACATCGTCCTGATACAGGAGCCCTACGTAGTGGGAGGAAGGGTGTGCGGTATTAGGACACCCAACTTTAAACTGCTTGTGGCCAACTGTGAAGGCACTCCAAGAACCTGCATTTTGGCCAGAAAAGATCTAAGTATCTTTCTCCTGACTAATTTAAGTGGTAAAGACCAAACAGCTGCTAGCCTGGAGATCGGTAATCGCATATATTGGGTGGTCTCCAGCTACTTGCCTTATGAATCAGTAGTACCGACTGCTCTATTCAGGGAAGTAGTAGAAGAAGCAACGTCTGACGAGCTCGAGCTGATTATTGGAGCAGACACGAACGCTCATCATACTATCTGGGGTAGTACGGATATAAACAATAGGGGTGATTCGCTTCTTGACTTTATTCTAACTACCAACCTTAGTATTTGTAACATAGGTAATAAACCGACCTTCACAACTAAAGACAGACAAGAAGTACTCGACGTAACGTTTGCTACTGACCGGCTGTCAGACAAAATTATTGGGTGGAATGTACTGGACGACCACTCATTCTCGGATCACCATTATATTGAGTTCAAACTCGCGGAAAAAACGCCTAAACCCGCCGTCCACAGAAATGTAAGGAAGACAAAGTGGCATCTGTATAAGAAGAATTTCAAGAAAGTCCTCAACTCTAAACTTATGTACGAACCGAATGACAAAGCCGGTCTGGATAATCTGGTCGATCATATCACCATATCATTCAATAGATCCCTTGAAGAAGCCTGTCCAAAAACAAGGTACAAGGGTAAAACTAAACCCCAATGGTGGACTTCGGAGCTAACGGCTATGAAAAAGACCTGCAACAAGCTATTCAATAAGGCTAAATCTACTGGGGTCGCTAATGATTGGGATGCATATAAGGAGCAACTCAAGATCTATAAGAAGGAGCTTAGAAAGGCGCAAAGGCGCTCTTGGTATACCTTCTGTGGTGAAGTGGAAAAGGTCTCCGACGCCGCTAGGCTGAGGAAGATATTATCTGCTTCACCCTGTACAGTGGGATATTTACAGGATGAGGCAAATAACTGGACCAAAAACAGCGAGCAGTCGCTCAATGTACTGCTCGACACACATTTCCCGGGGAACTCTATAACAGAACCCGATGATCAGCAGGACCAACAAGAGTGCGAGTGGACTGCGAGCATCGCTAGCTTCTTGACTGAGAGATCCAGAATAAGCTGGGCTATTAACAGCTTTGAGCCCTTCAAGTCACCTGGACCAGATGGCATCACTCCAGCAGAAATGCAGAAAATGTTAAAGTACATTATCCCCTGGCTGGAGAAAATTTATGTAGGCTGTATCAGGCTTTCATACATCCCGAATCGATGGAGGGATACCAAAATGGTATTCATACCTAAAGCGGGGAAGATATCACACACTAGGCCAAAAGACTTCAGACCAATTAGCCTATCCTCCTTCCTATTGAAAGGTCTGGAAAGACTTTTAGATCATTTCATTAGGGAAAACCTGGATACAAAACTCCTGTCGGGGAACCAACATGCTTACAATAAGGGCAAGTCTACAGAATCAGCCCTGCACGAACTTGTGAGCACTATCGAATCGTCCCTGCACTTCAAGGAATTCACCATGGTGGCATTTCTTGACATAGAAGGGGCTTTTAACAACATTCACTCAGATGCGGTAATTGCGGCACTCTCACATCTAAAAGTTAACACTAGTTTGATTAGACTAATTCAAAGTCTGCTCACCAGAAGACGCATAACAGCGTGTCTAGGGTCCACAGCTCTAACAAGGTATGTAAACAGAGGGACCCCGCAAGGAGGAGTATTGTCTCCACTAATTTGGAACCTAGCGGTGAATGAAATCCTGCTAGATCTAGAACGTTGTGGCTGCAAGGTCGTGGCATATGCGGACGACGTGGCAATCGCAGTGAGTGGCAAATTCGTAAACGTCCTCAGAGACATCCTACAGGTGGCTCTGAACAAGTTGGCTAGATGGGCCAGAAGCAGCGGTTTGGGCGTTAATCCCAACAAGACATAATTGGTTCTCTTTACTAGGATGAATAATGTCCCACATGTGGACCCTCCACCTCGGATAAATGGAACAGATCTAGTCTTTTCTGAAAGTGCAAAATTTTTAGGAATAATTCTAGATAGGAAAATGTTATTTAGACTTAACGTATTGGAACGTGTAAGGAAGGCCAACGTCGCCTTATATTCCTGCAAAAAGGCTGTAGGGTCGCGGTGGGGACTCTCTCCTAAAATCGTCCACTGGATATATATAGCAGTAGTTCGTCCAATACTGTTATACGGTATTGTGGTATGGTGGACGGCAACTGACAAACTAACCATCACCAACCTACTAACAAAGGTTCAGAGAACTGCCTGCCTGAGCATAAGCGGAGCCTTAAGGACTACAGCGACCGAGTCTCTACAAGCCCTACTCCATATACTGCCGATTAATATTGTGGCGAGAGAAGTTGCAACCAAAGCGGCAATAAGATTAAACTGCCTATCAATGTGGAGGTACAAGAACTATGATCACATGAGGATATCAAAGTGTAGTGCTATGGTAACCGACCGAGTGGACTATATACCAACTGTGTACACCTTCGAGAGAAATTACATCACTATGATTCCCGCCAGAGATGAATGGGTCGGCAGAATAACAGGTAATAGAAACCATCTCCACTTTTACACGGATGGTTCGAAGCTTGATGAAAAGGTTGGCTTCGGAGTACACTGTGAAGAACTTAGTCTGGATATAGCTCACAGACTACCAGATACCTGCAGTGTCTATCAACCCGAAATAATGGCAATATGGGAAGTCGCCAAGTGGCTGAGTCGCAACATAGTAACCAACACTGGCGTTGTCATTTACTCGGTCAGGCAGTCTGCCATCAATTCTCTGGAGGCAACATCCCTAAATTCACAAACATCCCTCGACTGCCGCAGATCTCTTAACGAGATGGCTGAGCAGTTTAATATACACCTCATATGGGTGCCTGGGCATAGGGATATCCCGGGGAACTGCAAAGCCGATGAACTTGCTAGGAAAGGGACGACATTACAAATTCTCGAAGAATTTGCATATATTGGTGCGCCACTATCCACGTGCAAGCTTTGGCTTAGGCAAGAGGCAATCAGGCAGTCCAACGAGAGATGGACAGAAATCGGCACATGCAGGGTAGCTAGACAAATCTGGCCAAGGTATGACCTGAGAAGGTCAAAATATCTCCTCGCACTAGAGAGGAAACGATTGTCTACGTTAGTACAGGTTCTGACGGGACACTGCTTAATCGGCGAACACGCCAAAAGATTGGGTATTGACTCCAATGACTTCTGCCGAAGCTGTGGAGATGAGGAAGAAGTGGAGAGCATTGAGCACTTGCTTTGCGACTGTCCCGCTTTGAGTAAACGACGACTGGACATACTAGGGTCGGCCTTTTTAGGCAGCCTAACAGATCTTTCCAGTACTGATATTCGTACTATCGATAAATTTATATATCAAACAGGTTGGTTTCGATGAGGGGCATTTCAGCCCGTGGTAACACTAGGGACCTAAACTGGCCTATGTGAGCTTGTAAAAAAAATACGGCTGCCACCCTAACCTAAACCTAAACCTACTGTCGTGTATTATCATTTTAAGTTCTCAAGCTCTTTAAAAAACACCTGCTTTTTAATTTACAGTAATTTACTACACTTTTCATACCAAAAGCCTTGAAATAGCCTTCTTTAATAATGTCTGTTGTACATGTGTATGTGACCGGAAGAAGGGTAAACGACGGATATACATACCACCACACTCCATCAAACACATTCACAAACACATATACATGTCATTTTAAATGACATGATGAGGATGGTAATACAACAACGCCCTGGTAAAGCAAATACACAGAGCGCTCCATGAACCCGCTAAAGCTTTATATATAAAAAGCCAATTGATTTTTACTACAACTCAATGTATAATGAAAATTTATAAAATGCAAATTAGTCTATGATGGAATGGGGCGGCGAACAAGGCTGTGTGCGTTACGGGTGCGTGCTTGTTTGGATGGCAGATACCCACTGTGCGACATGGATCTATGTTTTGGAATGGAATAATTTTCCCACTCGTAAAAGGTCATGTCATATTATATTGCCATCGATGATACTGCTGTTGATGCCGCTGCTGACGGTAATGTTGGTGCTGGTTGGTTGCTTATCTGCCTGATTGTGGAAATGGTTGTCTCTCTGCCCGCAAAAGCTGTTGATTCAGATGTTGTGCCGCGTATGCCACAAGTGGCAACTGGAAATGCGAATAATTACATGTCAAAAAGGTATTGAAAATCAGCTAGCGAGGGTAGTTGATGGGGTCTTTGTTTTATTGAAATTTAGGCTAAAAGTGCGATGATGTTTTGAGTTATATATATGGCGGATTTCATGTCAAGTGAGAGAATTTTGAAAACCGATGTTTTCTGATCGGCATCAAACTTGCACCATGTTTAGTCCTACTGGATAGTAGTTATGACACACAATTTTAAACAGATGAAATGAATTTGACATTTTAGATTTATAAAAATGGGTATGTTTTACGATTGTAAATGTAAATACCTGTGAAATTTTAAATTTATATATTTTTTTTAAATTTAAATTTGGAACTGCCGCGGCCTTTGGGGAAATTCACAACAGTTGTTTTTGGATGTTTATATTTTTATCTTCGTCTTTTGTAAAAGCCGTTGATGTGCTCGCAAAAAATCTTGAAAATCGTTAATTCAAAATTAAAATAAAATTTATTTTTGCCCATATGCCGATTCTTTTTTGGTTAAACAACAATACACAAACATATATCACTTCATTCATAATTCTTAGAGAGGATGTTAAAATCTTTCAAATTGTACTTATATCATTTAATCTTGTTATGTCGACTTAAACAAGTTATGTCGACTTAAACATTACTAAATTTGTAAAAAAAAATGTTGTAGATGACCAACTTTGTATAAAATCTAAACCGCTATGCAGTATACGCGAGTGAAATTTCAAAGAAATCTAAAGGGTCAAATATTTAAAATTGGGTTTTACTTTTGAATTATCATATATCAAAACATTGGCCGATGTATTCCAATTTCACTAGGGACGATTTAATGCAGTATAAAGTATAAATCCCTAAATTTCAGTCAGATTAATTGCAAAATATGTTCTCTAGAGCTTCTAGATGTCAGAGGGGCCATGTCTGTATGTCTCTCCATGTATTCTTGTTATCAAGGTCCAGGTCGCAAATATAAAGCGATCTTTAAAAAAATTGCTACAGAGGCATTTCTTGGGCGATCCCTGTTGAAAATGGCGTTCACCAGCTCACTTTACAGGGTGGTTGATATGTATTGCAACCAACTTCAGGTTGCTATCATTTCTAAACCGCTAGTCTGATAGCTGACCGATTTATTTCAGTGACAGTTCATTTTATTGTTTGCAAGCTTACAAAAGCATTTTGATCTTCAGATTCAGAAAAAAAGTTATTCGTGATGGAATTCAAGCGTGATAGTGTGATTGCTTTGTATTTGGGTGGAAAAACACAAGTGGCTATCGTTAGAGCCCTCCAGCATTTAAATGTGAATAAATAATTTGTTTCTCGTACCATTGCTCGTTACCGTGATACTGGCAGTGTTACATCGCGTCCAAAAAGTGGACGAAAAAACGGTAACAACACCAGAAATGATCCGAAAAGTGATTGCCAGATTTGATCGAAATCCACGCCGCAGTGGTAGGAAAATTGCTCGTGAGCTGAACATATCGCGAGAACGGATACAACACATATTAAAAAATGAGTTTGGACTAAGGCCATTGAAGTTCCAAAAAGTGCAAGAGCTCACCGATGCAAAAAAAAAAGTTAGACTGGAAAGAGCCAAGGAGTTGCTTCGCTTGCACGAAAGTGGCCAGTTACCGAATTTAGTTTTCTCCGATGAGTAGCCATTCCAAATTGAGCAGTTTGTGAACAAACAAAATGATTGGGTTTACTTGCCAAAGAGGTCAGCTGAAAATTTACACCTTCGATTGGCCACCAGAACTCAGCGCCGCCGATGGTAATGGTGTGGGCCGCCGATGGTCGCTCCCCGCTCGTATTCATCGACCATGGGGTCAAAATAAATGCCGAATATTATCGGGAAAATGTCCTAAAAACAGTATCTAAGCCCTGGGACAGACCATGGACATTCCAACAGGACTCAGCACCATCGCACTCAGCATGCGTCCAAAAAAGAGGTTCCTCGCTTCATTTCTACCGCACAATGGCTATCAAGATCTCCGGATCTCAATCCGTTGGACTTTTGCGCCTGGGGCATTTTAGAGAGTAAGGTTCGCACTAATAAATACCAAAGTATCGATCATCTCAAGACGGCGCTTCGCCGGGAATGGGCCAAAATACCGCAGAGCCACTTTCGTGCAGCGTGTGATGGCTTTGTCGGCTGTTTGAAGGCCATAATTGGTGCCAAAGGTGGCCAATTCGAACAAATCTAAACTGTTTCTAAAATTGTATGTTATTTCTGAAATTTTTTACTTTTGAACAATAAAATTTTAAAAAAAAAAATATGCCCTTTACTTTGTTGCATTACATATCAGCCACCCTGTAGTTCACCAGTTAACTTTAGTTCACAAGTTCTTTAGCTCACCAGCTCGATTTAGTTCAAAAACTCTAGTTCTAAAGCAAGTTAGTTCACTAGCTCACTTTTGGTCAACAATTCTGTATTTCAAGGGCTCATTTCGTTCAGTAGATCACCAGTTGAAATCAGCCGTTACTAAAGGAATATGATTGGAACATGAATGGAATGAGTTGAATATAATATTTGTTTAGGTATATCCTAAATTCATGATGACATAAAAAAGGAAACAATACATGACAGCTGAGAAGAGAGAAAGAAATACGAATTTTTTTGCACAAGGTGGATTTTGATTTCGTATGACCATTTAATTATTAATTAAGCCAACTTGACTAAACGAATGATGCAGAATTTACAAATTCAAAATTTTAATGGCCCACCCGTACCTAGTCCATCCATCAAATTCTCAATTGCCGAGGTAGTCGTGGTAGTCATATGAATGATATTGTGTTCCATTATTAAATGACGAAGTTTAGCATTTCAAATAAAACCAGAAATTTTAAAAAATTTTCAGTTTTTTTTTATAGCCGATTCAAATTTAAAATGGCCCGCCTTGTATATCCTTATGAAGGAGTGTGCAAAAATATTGTTTCGAGTTAATTGATCTGTAGTTTCGACAAAAGTGGTCGCTTGAAATGTACGTACAGACATATGTTTTTGCATCAACGATATAATTTCAACAAATTTGATCTACATAAACCTACATCAATATTTCTCATATCAATAATTTTCAAACATGAACCCAGTAAAACTTTCCGTGCACCTCTCGCTGTATTTATATATTTGAACTATGAATAAAATAAATGTTGTAGAGAAAAGAGAACAACTTAAAGTAAGGGCAGCGACGGCGACAACGAAAACATGCGCTAATTGATTATTTCCTCTTAAAGTTAAATGAATAGAATTTCCTGAAGAAGCATACGTATTGTGCGATAATTAGAAGGCAACGCAACAAACCAACCGATGTAATTACCGGAAAGTTTTCTATAAAATGGGCGGAAAAATGTGATAATTACAAAATATGAACGCAAATTCCCACGCTGGGTTATTTAGGATGTAATTGCGTTCTGATTTGATTTTACAGCTGAAAAGTTGAAATCTTGATGAGAATTTAATAATGTTTTCTAATTATTTCTACAATCTCAGGCGATATGCAGTGTTTGGCCATTCTGGAGTCATACATACATACTAGGGCGGGTTGATTTGTATGGATGAAAAAAAATTAAAAATCGTATAGCAAAATCGTAATCAACATTAAATTCTAAGAAAACTCTCCGAAGAAACCATGGGTCTAAAATCAAAACCTAATCCGCGCCTCTCGACTTGAAAATTTGTTTCCTCTTCTTTCGCTAAAACTATTTTCTTTTTTTGAAATATATTATGTTTCATTATACCTTCACTTTATTGATACGAGGCTATATATCATTTTCTACGGGCCAAAAGTGTAACACATCGAAGGAGTGACATAAGACCCTAAGTATGTTTGGCGGATATTCGTTTTAGGTCGTTTTTAGTCGAATGAGCAATGTCCGTCCGTCTGTCTGTCTTTCTGCTAGCTGGTGCGCACGATAACTCTCGAAGGGAGTAACCGATTGACTTCAAATTTGGTATGTGGTAATATTTTTTTCTATCTTCGGCTAAGTTCGAAGATGGGCCATATTGGTCCTCTCCTTCTAGTACCTCCCCCACAAAGTGTTAATATTAAGTGAATTATTGATTATTTAATAACTTATATACTACTTATTTGAATCGTCTGAAAATCTACACATAATATTATTTTATTAGTCACTATCACCTCAAGTGAAATAGGCGAAGTTACCCCGCCCCTTTTGGTACCTTCCACACAAATGGACCATTTTGCTCCAAAATTTAACAGCTTATAACTTGAATACCTATGTACAAACAGACTTGAAATTTTGTACAGTGTAATAGCTTTATAGTACCTACAATCCAGTGAAAATGGGCGAAGTTGCCACGCCCCTTTTGGTACCTCCCACACAAAATGGCCAAATCATACCAAAATTGAGTATATCATAACTTGAATATACCAGTGCATATAAACGCTTACAATTCGATACAGTGCAATATATGTATTTGAAGTTTACTGTTTAGCGCAAAATAGGATTATTTGTTAATCCCCCTCTGGTATCTCCTATACAAATTGACAGATTAATTCGTGTATTTCATATTACAGTACTCACAAAGTGAGGTATACCTTGGTCGGTTTACCCGACAGGGTGAATATTTTTTTAATGAAAAAAATTTTTCGGTGTAGAAATGATATAAAGTGCAAAAAAAAAAGAAAATTAGATTTTTTTGGAAAAAGCTTTTTTTCTAACTTTTATTTTTTTGTGGCAGAGGCGGGCATATAAATTTTCAAGTCGAGAGGCGCGGATTAGGATTTTATTTTAGGTACATGGTTTCTTCGGAGAATTTTCTTAGAATTTTATGTAGTTTACGTTTTTGCTATACGATTTAAAAGAAAAAAAATCAACCCGCCCTAATAAATACTTTTTATATGAATTTTCTGTAATTTAACAGAAGATTCGAATTTCCTTTGTAATTCCAATCCATTTTGTACCAAGTATCTGGTGTGTTGGTATGTATTCATGTTTCGTCCACAGTTATAAAACGCCGCAAAACTCATTCGGATTGTTCCTGAACATCGCCCAGCAATCTTTTGTGGTCACCCGTTTGCGTTTATGGACGAGTGTGAGCAATCGCGCGAAAAACGTTTGCGTATCCAAATATTTACGCAAAATGTGATGTACCGGCTCGTTTGGGATGACCTCAGCCAACAAAACCAATTCATTATGCGATCGCCCAATATCGTTCCATGAATTTTATCGACTATTTCTGACGTGACATCTTTTGGACGCATGAAATTCATTATTTTTTTAATTTTCGTTAAAATTAAGGGGGTTGTCTGCTTTTAATGGCTGTCAAAAACAAACTAATAGATGCAGTTTGTTCAAAACTCGACATATTGTCTTGTAATATGAGTATCTAACAGTTAAAAAGACCAATGCTGAAATTAAAGTTACTGGAAATAGAAAAAGTTACGGACTTATCGTATATTTGAGCCGACCATATATAACTACATAGATCGGCTTCTACATTAGAGTTAACTAATAACTCAGATCTTCATCTATGTATATTACCACAACCCACAGGGGACTAACTCGTAACTAACTCGAATACCGGGTTCTTCATATTTAAAAGAATTGAGGATTGAGTCATTTGCCTGTACTATAGTCGAATACTGAAGTCAGCAACGCTAGAGTCGATCATTGAAGTCTTCAATACTGCAGTCGATCACTTAGTACTTGCTCAAAGTACGAATTTACCAACCCGAAATTCCTACATATTAGAGACGATCACTCTGGTTTACCTCTACAGTAGAGTAAAATATGAAGATTACAGTTTGTAACACTTTGTTCTATTTTTTTAGGTAGCTTCCTAGCGAAGAAAACAGTGCCCATTTGCATACAGGGCGGCTGATGAAAGCTGCTACCCAAAAAAAATTTAATAACTTTTTTTCTATTTAATTTTTTTTATTTTGCAGATTGATTTTTAGATTTAACAAAAATGGATAAATGGGACACTGAAACAAGAATTTGGATTGTCCGCCGCTATTACGCACTGAAGTCCGTAGTTTCGGCTCAAAGAGAGTATAGGGGCACGTTTGGCGGCAATCCTCCGAGCAGATGGACCATAAAGAGACTTGTTAACAATTTTTCCGATCATGGGACAGTCAACAGAAGACCTTACCATCGAAACCCTTCAGTTCGGACGGAGGAAACAATCGCTGCTGTTGCTGATGCCATACAAAACAATCCAAGAGTTTCGACAAGAACCTTATCTGCTCAAATGGGTATAAGCAGACAGTCATTCCAGTCAATTATGCACAAAGATTTGGAGTTATTCCCATATAAAATTCGAATGGCCAATAAAGTGAACTCAGCAGACTTCCCGATTCGCTTGGAATTTTGCCAGAAGATGCTTCAAATGGTGGAAGAGGAAAATGATGCGGCGAAAATTTCCCAATAAGCTGATATCCAGAAACTCCACATTCCGTTGGCCCCCCAGGTCGCCTGACCTTACTGCACCCGACTTTTTCTTGTGGGGTTATTGCAAACAGGAAGTCTACAAAGCAAAACCAACAAATTTGAATGAACTAAAGCAATCCATTCGAGAAACAATTGCGGCTATTCCCGTCTTAACTCTCCAAGCAGCAAGATGTCGCACATGCATCAACTAGCAGGGGGGTCATTTAAATTCCATTATTTTTAAAACTAATTAAGCTATATGTAATTAAATTTAATGAGCTTTAACATGAATAAAAGAAAACTGAATTCCATACACTGAAAAAAAAAGTTATTTGAGTTTCTTAATGTAGCAATATTCATCATGTATATAAATTCCAGCTCATTGATTTGGGACTCAATTCTGAAAATTAGACGTGAAAGTATCCCCAATAGTAAGAACTTCTGCATTATTCATTTAGTCAAATTGGCTCAATTAAGAATTTAATGGCCATACGATTATTTTTGCTCAAAGTTGGTTTTTATTACTTTTTCTATATTTTAACACGGTTATATCTCCATATAACTGGATTACAAAGCGGGTCAGTAAAAGCGGGAATGTATACTTTTGTTTTCAATTCATAACCAGAATTTATGCCTGTGTAGCACCTGGATTCAACATGTTCAGTTAGGTCTTGCACTCAAATTACTGGCTTGTATCCACATTTTAAGGGTATTATAAAACAGTTTTGGTTATTGTTCGGCTTGAGGTACTTTTTTGTAATTAAAAAGCGATTTGATCTTTTTTTAATTATTTACTTTTATTTTCCTATATTTCGACTAACTTCGTTAGTCATCATCAAAGAGTTTTAATGTAGTACAAACCCAAACTTGAACACATACGTTTGGAGGACGACGAAATACTTATATCTTTTGACGTGGTTTCCTTGTTCCCAAGCATACCAGTACAGCTAGCTATAAGGATCATATAAGTACGAAAAATGGGACGATTTGGTGAAATATACACGAATACCAAAGGACCTTTTCATAAAAATACTGAGTTTCTGCATTAAGGATACCCGATACTTCAAATATGAAGAGAAATTATATGGACAACTAAAAGGCTTACCAATGGGCTCACCCGCTTCCCCAGTGATAGCAGATATTGTCATGCAAGAACTATTAGACGCCACGATGAGGAATATGAAATGTAAACCTAAATTATTAACAAAATATGTGGGCAACCTATTCGCGACAATGAGAAGAAATGACGCAGAAAACATGATGGATACGCTCAATTCATTCAACAGATGCATTAAATTCACAATGGAAAAGGAAATTGAAAACAATCTACCTTATTTGGACTCATTGATAATCAGACGAGGAAACGAACTTAAAATGGATTGGTACCAAAAGACGACAGCCTCTGGAAGACTAATAAACTTTTACTCCAAGCACCCAAGAAGGAGTATTATAAATACAGCGACAAATTTCATATCCAGAGTACTGACCATTAGCGACATAGAATTTCACAAAGCCAATAAAAATAAAATATATTGACCAAGAATGAATTTCCAAAAAGAACGATAAACGAATTATTAAGGAGAGCAATGATGAAAAAGGACAAGAAAGACAATAATGCAGAACCAAGAAGTAACCTATAAGTAACCTATATACCGGGACTATCTGAACGATATAAAAATTCTAACATATATGAGCAGAAGACGGCTTTGGCAGCTCATTGCACACTTACTGGAAACAAACCTGACTTCAATTATGTAAATGTATTTATAGAAGAGAAAATCCATACAGACGATACACATAAGAGATGCTCTTTATAACAAATATCCTGACAGAGAAGAGACTTGACTATAAGACAGACACATATAAATGCTCTCAGATGTATAGACATTTAATTAATAAGCACGGACGGAACAAATGTTAGTTGACAAGTAACTTCAAGGAAACAAGTCGAACTGTTTAAATGCTAAATTTAAAATTGTATGTTAAAAATATCATTGTTTAAATAATTGTGTTTTTTTTTAATTTTTTCGTGTTTTTGTACTAGATTCAAACTCCCTGATGATGACTAACAAAGTTAGTCGAAATATAGGAAAATACAAATAATTAATAAAAAAAAGATCAAATCGCTTTTTAATTACAAACCAGTAAGGAAAGGCAGAAAGTCGGGCGGGGCCGACTATATAATACCCTACACCTCCCTAACAATGCGATAAGGGTCATTGCCATAATAATTTGGAATAATTGGTAAATGGGTAGAAACATATTATCTAATTCTGAAACGATAATCGCTAAATTAAGCAGTATTCGTTCCTAAATTGAGAAAAATCTTTCTGGAAAATTTTAATGATCGGAAGTAAAATACATCTTCTATAGCGGTTTGATACCAAATCAGGAGGAACAATCAATATAAATCTGAACCGATCTTCCCTGAATACTCATTCATGTAAAAAGACCTCCTTCTGTCGAATTTCGTACTGATCGCATATAAAATACAGTCTCTACAGCGCCTACATGTCAAATCGGGGGTAACGTATATAAGGGGGCTATATCTAAATCTGACCGGTTTTCTTCCAAATTTAACAGTGTTCATTCATATAATAAGAAACCTCTTTCTGCCAAATTTCATACTGATCGGATATAAAATAAAATTTTTACAGCGCTTACAAGTCAAATCGGGGGTAACGTATATATGTGGGCTATATCTAAATCTGAACCGATTTTCTCCGAATTTAGCAGTATTCCTTCATGTAATAAGAAACCTCTTTCTGCCAAATTTTGCACTGATCGGATATAAAATACAGTTTTTACAGCGCTTACATGTCAAATCGGGGGTAACATATATATGGGGGCTATATCTGAATCTGAACCGATTTTCTCTGAATTTAGCAGTATTCCTTCATGTAATAAGAAACCTCTCTTTGCCCAATTTCGCACTGGTCGGATATAAAATAACATTTTTACAGCGCTTATATGTCAAATCGGGGGTAATGTATCTAAATGGGGGCTATATCTAAATCTGAACCGATTTCTTCCAAATCGTGGATCTAGGGATCGTCCTTGGGCCAAGAAAACGATATGTGTAAAGTTTCGTCGAGATCGAACCATAATTGCGACCTGTACTTTGATTACAAGAATACATGCACAGACGGACAGACAGACAGACGGACAGACAGACAGACGGACAGACAGACAGACAGACAGACAGACGGACAGACAGACAGACGGACACAAACGGCACAAAGTTATAATACCCTGTACCACAGTGTGGTGTAGGGTATAAAAACAAATGCACAAAGTTATAATACCCTGTACCACAGTGTGGTGTAGGGAATAAAAAGGAGCTCAAGCCGAACAATAACCAAAACTGAATACTCAACAGGTCAACGATCAAAAACATCAGGTATTAAACAACTTTTGAACACTGTGATCGGCGAGAAATGTGCACCACTTAAATCTGTTTCATCAAAATAATGACAATACGCCGTTTTGAATTACTAAGTAAAATTTTTTTTTCGATCCACAAACGTACCAAAAATCATCCAATTTTGGGCACTTGTTATTTTCCATATTGAAATTTTGAATACTTTTTTGGTTTTTAAATGTTTTACACTCTAAATTATAATTTATAATTTAAATATTTTACTGTTCGCATTCGTCGGCACTTGTTGAATGACAAAAATCGATTAATGAACACATATAAATACTACGTAGTTTTCAGTATTTTACTGACAGATAATTATCGTCAATTATGATACTGTTCAAGCACTTGTGCGTTTAAAATTTTAAAAAATTATATCATTTATATCAAGTAGCCTACGGAAAAACACACATCAACAAAAAAATGCCACTTCTCGTTTCTCCCTTTAATTGACTGTGAACCGAGTAGGTATCATAAAGGCACAAGAAGAGCAAGTCAATGTCCACGTACATTTATGAGCGTTTATGCACCTGTTTTTCTCTGTTCTGCATTTTCATTATACCATTTCAAATGGAACATCAAAAACCAGCATATTTGTGGATTTGTAATGCAGTTATTCAGCAAAAATGGTAAAAATTTGAATTTAAGGCACTGGATGCACTTTTTATGGTACGTTTGTTCCGCATTTTTTTTCTTCTATTCAATATCTTCAACTTTGCGTCAGACACAAAAGAGATATTCCGTACGATTTACCGAGATATATATATGTTAAAATATAGAAAAAAGTGTTAAAAATTCACTTTGAGCAAATAAAATCGTATGGCCATTAAATTATTAATTGAGCCAACTTTACTAAACGAATGATGCTGAAGTTTTTATTTTTGGGGCTATTCTCAGAATTGAGCCCCAAAATCATGTGTTGTACTGTGTTATTAATAACTGCATAAATTATGACCCATATTGTAAAAATAAAGAAATTCAGAAAAATAATTTTTCATATATTTTATTTTGGCAATTTTGTTTGCGAGGTACCAAAAGGGGCGTGGCTAAACGCCCATTATTTAATATACAGTGGGTACTATAAAAACTTTACACTGTACCAAATTTCAAGTGTTTGTATGTGCAGGAACCGAAGGAATAACCCGTTAACATTTTGTGCAAAATGGTCCATTTGTATGGGAGGTACAAACAGCGGCGTAGAAAATTCGCCCATTTTACTCAAGCTAATAGCGGCCAAGAAAGTAATACTACGTGTGGAATTGTGAAAGATTCTGAGTATGGTATAGAAGTTATGAGCTAATTAATATTTCACTAAATTTTTTCCCTTCGTGAGGGAGGTACTCGAAATTGGACCAAGATAGTCTATCTTTGACCTCAGCCTGAGATAGAAAATAGTATTGACACTAGTGATGTCAAACCGGAAATCCCGATCACGAAAATTCCGATCGCAAAAAATCCCGAATCCCTGGATTTTTAAAATAAATCCCGGGATATTAAATTAAAACTGAACTTAAATGTTTGTGTATCACATTATTAAGAATGAAAAAAATCCAGATTTATCCCGAAAATCATGGGATATCGAAAATTTTCGGGATCCCGAAAAATCCCGAAACAAATTTAAAAATCCCGAATACCGGGATTTGTGAAATCCCGTTTGGCATCTCTAATTGACACATACCCAATTTGAAGTCAGTCAGTTAATCCTGTCGGCAGTTATAGTGCGCACCAACCAGACAGATAGACGGATTGGCTGACGGACATTCCGGACTTCGTCAATTATGACGGACTTCCGTCAATTATCTAGGGGTCTCTTAGGTCACTCCATCGATGTGTTACACTTTTAGCCCGCAGCATCTGATATATACCCTTGTTCACAATAGTGGGGGAATAAAAATCGGATTATATTGAAATTCTCTTATTTCTACCACAACTGCTAAATTTCTATATTTATAAATCGATTGTTTTCTTCGTTAGGATGCTAAAATTTTGTTTGTGATTTTTTTCTATTTTTTATGTTTTTTTTTGAAACAAATTTATTTTTTCTAATAGTTTACTAAACTTCTGTTTTCATGTGAAAGTATCTTAATTAAAAGTTATAGGCCTCATAATTTAATTTAAAGTTTATTCAGTCTTTTAAGACCATATACTTCAAAAAATATGACCCAATTTCTAAGCGCAGCTTGCAAGAAAATGGCAATTTTAAAGAAAATATTACACCAGAAAATGTTATGTACAGTCCCTAGAAAAAAATGTTGTTATTAGTCGATCACTTATGGTGTTTTACTTTCAAAAAAAAGATGTTGCCCTGTCAGAGAGCAGCATTTTAATAATGTCGGCAACACCCTCTTGTATTGTTGCATTTTTTATGGTCAAAATCGAAAACATAAATGCATAAAACTGGCCTTTTAACTCACTTAAAAAAACTTCAAACAAAGAATACTACACGGCGCCGCCTAAATAATGCATCCGTCCAAACTTCATTAGAAACCAGCTAGGAAAGGCAGAAAGTCGGGCGGGCCGACTATATAATACCCTACACCTCCCTAACAATGCGATAAAGGTCATTGCGATAATAATTTATCTAATCTGAGCCGATAATCGCTAAATTAAGCAATATTCGTTCCTAAATTGAGAAACATCTTTCCGGAAAATATTAATGATCGGAAGTAAAGTACAACTTCTATAGCGCTTTGATACCAAATCAGGAGGAACATATATATATGGAGGTTATATATAAATCTGATCGGATTTCCCCTGAATACTCATTCATTCATTCATTCAAGAAACTTCTTTCTGTCAAATTTCGTACTGACCGGATATAAAATACAGTCTCTACAGCACTTACATGTCAAATCGGGGTAACATGTATATGGGGGCTATATCTAAATCTGAACCGATTTCCCTCAAATTTGGCAGTGTTAATTCATGTAATGAGAAACCTCTTTCTGCCAATTTTTTTACTGATCGGATATAAAATGCAGTTTCTACAGCGCTTACATGTCAAATCGGGGGTAACATATATATGTGGGCTATATCTAAATCTCAACCGATTTCCCTTAAATTTGGCAGTATTAATTCATGTAATAAGAAACCTCTTTCTGCCGAATATCGTACTGATCAGATTAAAAATACACTTTTTACAGCGCTTACATGTAAAATCGGGGGTAACATATATATGGGGGCTATGTCTAAATATGAGCCGATTTTCTCCGAATATGGCAGTATTCCTTCATGTAATAAGAAACCTCTATCTGCCGAATTTCACACTGATCGGTTGTAAAATAATTTTTTTACGGCGCTTACATGTGAAATCGGGGGTAACGTATATATGGGGGCTATAACTAAATCTAAACCGATTTCTTCCAAATTTAACAGTGTTCATTCATATAATAAGAAGCCTCTTTCTGCCGAATTTCATACTGATCGGATATAAAATAAAGTTTTTACAGCGCTTACATATCAAATCGGGGCTAACATATATATGGGGGGTATATCCAAATCTGAACCGATTTTAACCAAATTCAACAGGGATCGTCCTTGGGCCAAAAAAAAAATATGTGTAAAGTTTCGTCAAGATCGGGCCATAATTGCGACCTGTACTTCGATTACAAGAATACATCTACAGACGGACATAGCTAAATCGACTCAGAAAGTGATTACAAGTCGATCGGTATAATAAACAATGGATCTATCTCTTCTCCTTTTGGGTGTTACAAACAAATGCACAAAGCCATAATACCCTGTACCACAGTGTGGTGTAGGGTATAAAAAGCACGCACATATACACGCGGGTATTTAGGCTATTCGCTCGACGCTGAAAAAAGATCTGTTTTGTAGGAAAATGTCCACCTCTTCAATTAAATACAGGGTTAAAAAGATGCAAAATGTAGCATTTTCCCCTTCAGAAGACAGAGGTTTTAATCTATACTAGTGCCATTTACTGCGTTATTACTATTCCTAAGTAGAATTTAATATTCAAATATTCTTCTATATTAATTTCGATCTCGGGAAGACCTTCGTGGTATAGGTAAGTACGATCATAATTTTATTTCCCGATACGGGTAAATCAGCCAATTTGACTCACATCATGATATGGAGAAGTAACCCGTTGTTGTATAGATATTATTGCAGAACGTGATATTCAGGATAAATGACTTTTTCGTGTTTGCCTGTGTTCCTTCCCATAAATCTCACAAATTGAAGTGTGAACATCTTTTGATGCACGTTTTTGTTTACTGCTCAAACGTCTGGCGTCACAATTAAAGGTTAAAAAAAATTCTATTAAAAGTGTTTTCGCAAAGACATAAAAAGCCAATAAATTCCACAAGAATGTATTTGATGTTGTTAATGGTGTCGAAAACGTTTGAACAATATCAATAAATTCTTCTTAAATTATGCCCATAATGACGCTTTCACCCAGACAAATGACATGGAAATACATTCGATTCGATTTTATGTCTGTCTCTAAAGTCCATCAAAAGTAGGTGGGGTGGATGGAAGGATGTACGGACGTTCGTATGTATGTGGATGAAAGGTGGCTCCACGCAATATCCAACTTCATAAGGGCATTGCAGGTGACTTGCCAGAAACATGTCACTCTCTCTGTTCATTTCGTGGTGTTGCGGTGAACGCGGTTGTGGTAACTCTGCTAGGAAGCAAATCTTTAAAGCTCCAATGAAATGTTAAATTCAATGGATCTGAATTGAGTAATACGGGTGCGTTGTTGAGAGTTCGTGACATGGGTGAAATTTGTATTGAAGTTTTGTTCTACCGAATGCGCTCTTACAAGTACACTGAGAAAAATTGCCTGAATAAGGGTGAAACTAAATTTATCAGACGGTAGAATAGATATTGATAAAAATTTAAACTGGTAGACACAGAATACAAATCCGCTAATATTATAATCCACTACTGAGGTTTTTTTCTTTCTTTTCGATTTTTATTCCTTTTAACTTCATGGAAAAAAATTACCAAATGTTATCAAACTGAGCACATATAGCTATGAAGGTCTACGTTTTAATTTAGTGCATAAATCGATAGCCATTTTATAAGATAGCCAAAGTAAAACCAGTAAGGAAAGGCCGAAAGTCGGGCGGGGCCGACTATATAATAACCTACACCTCCTTAACATTGCGATAAGGGTCATTGCGATACTAATTTTGAATAATTGGTAAATGGGTAGGAACATATACATGTGACTATATCTAATTCAGAACCGATAATCGCTTAATTAAGCAATATTCGTTCCTAAATTGAGAAACATCTTTCTGGAAAATTTTGTAATGATCGGATGTAAAGTACAACATCTAAAGCGCTTTGATACCAAATCAGGAGGAACATATATATGGAGGTTATATATAAATTTGAACCGATTTTCACTGAATACTCATTCATGTAAAAATACCTCTTTCTGTCGAATTTCGTACAGATCGGATATAAAATATAGTCTCTACAGCGCTTACATGTCAAATCGGGTAACATATATGGGGTCTATATATCTATATCTGAACCGATTTTATCCGAATTTGGCAGTATTCCTTCATGTAGTAAGAAACCTCCTTCTGCCGAATTTCGCACTGATCGGATGTAAAATACAGTTTCTACAGCGCTTACATGCCAAATCGGGTGTAACATATATAAGGGGGCTATATCTAAATCTGAACCGATTTTCTGCGAATTTGGCAGTATTCCTTAGTGTAATATGAAACCTCTTTCTGCCGAATTTCGCACTAATCAGATATAAAATACAGTTTCTAAAGCGCTTACATGCCAAATCGGGGGTAACATATATATGGGGGCTATATCTAAATCTGACCCGATTTTCTCCGAATTTAGCAGTGTTCATTCATGTAATAACGGAACTCTCTCTGCCAAATTTCGTACTGATTTGATATAAAATACAGTTTCTACAGCGCTGACATGTCAAATCGGGGGTAACATATATATGGGGGCTATATCTAAATCTGAACCGATTTTGACCAATTTCAATAGGGATCGTCCTTGGGCCAAAAAAAAGCACTGTGCTAAATTTCATCATAATCGGACCATAAATACGAGCTGCACTTTGATTACAAGAATACATGGACAGACAGACAGACGGACATGGCTAAATCGACCCAAAAATTGATTCTATGACGACTTTTTGGGCGTTACAAACAAATGCACAAAGTCATAATACCCTGTACCACAGTGTGGTGTAGGGTATAAAAATATGTTTGCTTTTGATTTTCTTCCTGAATATAGACCGATTTCTATCGCATCATCTTTCCTAAATTTACAACAAAATTTGCTACACAATGTAGCACTGTATTGGTCCACTTCTTCTAGGACCTCCCCGACAAAGGGTTAAAATTTAGTGAAATATTGATTCTCTAATAACTTCTATACTACATATTCGAATCTTCTGAAATTCAATACATAACATTAGTTTATTAGTCGCTACCTCCTTGAGAAAAATGAGCGCAGCTATCACGCCCAATGTTTTGCAAGCGTTATGAGTTTTGTAAGTCTATTTATGGTGAAATGAAACCAGACGGCAAAAAAATCACCTGTTGTGAGGGAAATTGCTTTAAAGGAGACACATTTGATATTAATTAACAAAATCATATTTCTTGAGAAAAATAAGTCATCTTACTTTTGAAAAAGTCCTCGTATATTTACGAATTGGCATATATGGTATAAAACAACCCATATTTTCTAACAATTTTCATGAACTTTGAAAGAGAAGAATTGAGAATATTGAATTGAAACAGGGGAAAAAACGTAGCCAAATTTGAAGAAAATTCTAGGTAAATACCAGGAGCGAACCTTATCAAGTTTACACAGGACATGATAACATAGTGCGACAGTCCAAAAACCAAAAGCCGCGATATTACTTTTCTTGAAGGTACTGCCGAGTAAAACAATGTGTGTTCCTTGAAATTTGCCATACATACCCAAAATCCGGATTTACGGGTAAAAAACCGATTGTGTTGCCTTTGTTCACTTAAACGCCTATAACGTTGTTAATTACACTGGCATAATTTTGACCCGCTAATTCGAATGGCATTAACCGCCCACAAAGTTTGCTGGGTAAACGAAGAGGTATGTATGTAAACACAATTTTAGTATAGAAAACTTCAGAATAGATGTTTCATGCCGAAGAATGAAAGAAAGGAGACACTTCGAGAAGAATTTCTCCCACAGCATCCGACACCCCCGATCATCACCTTACCGCTGAAAATCTTCCCCGATCTAACTCTCTAACAAATGCTACTAAATGGGACATCACATGTAAGATCCATGCATGCGAGCCTGATTTCATAAGTCACATACACCATTTCCACAATAATAAAATGGCGGTTAAATAATCTAAAATACTTGATGTGAAAAAGACTCATTTAAATGTAAAATCTATATAAACATTTTTCTGAGTGCATTACACATTAGCCCTTCGAATGTTCTATTTGTTTGAGTTTTACGTGTGTGTATATGTTCTGGTTTTGAATCTTAAAAACATAAAATTTTATTGTCTAGACGTGTTTTGCTTAAATTTTAAGGAAATATTTATGAGGAAAACCTCTTGCATCCTTTTGTAAAACGAACACAAAAATGGTTTTAGTAAAAGGGTAGCTTTCACAAAAAACATCTCACACTAATGACCTCGTACACGAATATATTGGAGAGATAACAATTGGGAATAAACATATTTGGCTATGGAATATGACATTTCCTTTATACTGTATGTACGGCTATACCCTCTACGAAATACTGAAGATAAAATAAAGTTAATTTTTTCAGTAAGGGCTCATTTCTGAAAATTGTTTTTTTTTATGGCATAAAACTATTAAATATAAATGGGGTGAATGGAACTAGAAAACAAGTTTCAGGAAATCGATATATCGTGTGGGAGATAATCGCACGGGTAATGGAAATTTGTAAATTTTTTATGGCCTATAGTTATCATAAAGGTCTTTAATATTATCGAATTCAAAGACTTTGAGTTCATGGAAGACTCTTACTATAGATGTTATGAGCCATTTAATGATCGTATGCTTTTTTTCCAAAATTTGTGGGAGGAAACAAATTCACGTAAACATGCGCTTTTTTCGATATGTTTAATGTACGGTTTATGTGAGAGATACAAAAGTCCCATCCCCCTCCTTACGATAAATATAACAAGTAAGACAATTTCAGTCGGGTAAACCGACTAAGGTATACCCTAATTTTGTGAGTAATGTAATATGGTACACCGGCTGGGAGATGCCGGGAGGTATCACAAATAGCTGGACGAATGCGCCTATTTTGCGCTGAACAGTAGATACTTCAAAGACATTGCAATGTACCAAATTGTAAGCGTTTATGTGCACTGATATTAACCTTATGAGCCATTCAATATTGATATGAATCTCCGATTTTATGTAGAAGGTTCCAAAAGGGGCATGGCAATAAAGCAAATTTTTAACAGAACTTTAAGTACTATAAAAGCATTACACTGAACCAAATTATCAAGTAATTATATGCACTGGTATTAAAGTTATTAGCAGTTAACTGTTTGTACAAAATGGTATCTTTGTGTGGGAGGTACCAAAAGGAGCGTGGCAATAACGCCAATTCTTTTAACGGACTGAAGGCATTATAGAAGCTATACACTTCACTTCATTTATATGCACTGGTATTAAAGTTATTCGTTATTCATATCGATCTGGTGATAGTCTGCGTGAATGGTCCAAAATGGTTGGGATCGGACCAATGGGCGTGGCCCCACCCTTATAAGAAAATTCCTGAAATTGAAATACCTTTCGGCTGGACCGATCTTCTTGAAATTTTCACAGAATGTACATGCGTGGGGCGAAAATAGGGTAATAGGGTACATTTTCGATATATCAAGTGGGCGTGGCCCCGCCCACATAAGAAAAATTTTAAAATTGAGATATCTTGCACAATTTGTTAGCGAGAGTGCTGTAATTTTGTACATATGTATCTGGTGGCAGTCAACGTGATTGGTCTAAAAATGGGCCGGATCGCAGAAATGGGCGTGGCACCGCCCATATAAGCCAAATTTAAAAAATGTTATATCTTGCACAATTTGTTAGCGAGAGTGCTGGAATTTTGTGTATACGTATCTGGTGGCAGTCTACGTGACTGGTCTAAAAATGGGCGGAATCGGGTCAATGGGCGTGTCACCGCCCATATAAGCCAAATTTTGAAATTGACTTATCTTGCACATATTGTTAGCGAGAGTGCTGTAGTTTTGTGCATATGTATCTGGTGGTAGTCTACGTGGTTGTTCCAAAAATAGCCGGGATCGGACCAAAGGGCGTGGCCCAGCCCATATAAGCCAAATTTTGAAATTAAGATATCTTGCACAATTTGTTATCGAGAGCGCTGAAATTTTTTACACATGTATCTGGTGGTAGTCTACGTAATTGGTCCAAAAATGGGCGGAAGCGGACCAATGGACGTGGCCCCGCCCATATAAGCCAATTTTGAAATTGATATATCTTGTACAAATTTGTTGTGCGAGTGCTGTAATTTTGTGCATATGTATCTGGTGGTAGTCTACGTAATTGGTCCAAAAATGGGCGGAAGGGGACCAATGGACGTGGCACCGCCCATATAAGTCAAATTTTGAAATTTAGATATTTTTCACAATATGTTAGAGAGAGTGCTGTAATTTTGTACATATACATATATCTCACTTTTCATTTCATTTATTTATTTACAGTCAATGGAATTACAGTATTCCTTACAGACTACGACTTATATCTAAAAATAAATTAAATCTAATACATTTGAAAACATTGCCAAACTAGAATTTATATCCAAATCCACACAATTTATGCGGTTAAACTCATTTAAAGCCCTCGAGATAGGTTCATGGTAAGAATAACTCGTTCTGTGGAACGGCACATAAAACAAATTATTACGTCTCAAAGTACGAGAAGGAACATTAAAAGGCAAAAGTTTGAGTAATTCAGAACAATCGACTACACCATTAACAATTTTGAAAATAAAAAGGAGAGACAAAACCTGTCTTCTGCTTTCAAGTGTTTTTAACGATATTAATCTGCATTTTTCAATATATTTGGGCTCAGGCAGTGTAAAATGTATAGAGTGAAGAGCAAACTTTATAAATCTTTTTTGTACATTCTCAATTCTAGTAATGTACTTAGAACAGAAGGGACTCCAGATAAAAGAAGCATATTCCAGCTTTGAGCGTACTAAAGACGTGAAAATAAGCTTAAAAGTATATGGATCCTGAAATTGCTTGCAATTTCTCTTTAAAAACGCAAGTAATGAATAAGCTTTAGGGATAATAAGATTCAAATGGCTAACAAAAGTAAATTTTTCGTCAAAAATAACACCTAAATCCAAAACTTCATTTGAACTTTCAATTCTGAGTGAATTGATAACATAATCAAAACAGATACGAATTTGAACACCTACCAAATGAGACTTTACTGCACTTAGACACATTTATTTCTAATGAATTTTCAGAACACCATTGGGAGATAGAATTCAAATCACTTTGAAGACGAAACGCATCAGCAATCGAATTAAGACGCAGAAAGATTTTTAAGTCATCAGCATACAGTAAAATCTTACAAAATTTAACAGAAGATGATATATCGTTAATGAATAATACAAAAAGTAAGGGACCAAGAATACTACCTTGTGGCACACCAGATGTAGCTTTATAAGCATAAGATTTAGAAGATTCAATAACTACATAGCAACTCCTATTAGATAAATAAGATTCAATCCATTTTAAGAAAACGGAATGAAACCCAATTTTATATAATTTCTTAAGTAGATTTGAATGAGAGACTTTATCAAATGCTTTTGAAAGATCAGTGTAAACCGCATCAACTTGAAAGCCTAATTCAAAGTTAGAAATACAATAATGCGAGAAAATTGCGAGATTAGTAACAGTAGAACGTCCTCGAATAAAGCCATGTTGAAATGGAGATATGATATTTTTTGTAGCAAAGTACATTTTATAAAACATTATATGTTCGAATAGTTTTGAAATATTACTTAATTTAGAGATTGGTCTATAATTAGAAATATTATCCTTAGACCCTGATTTAAAAACTGGAGTAATAGAACTTACTTTCCACTTTTCAATGAAAATACCATCATTTAACGATTTATTAAATATGTATAGTAAGGGGATAATTAAAGTTGAAGCACATCCTTTAATGAAAGATGAGCATAAGCCGTCATTATCAACTCTATACGTACTTTTTAATTTAGAAAACCCTTGGAGTATATCAGATTCAGAAAGATCTACTGCGCCAAAATTTAAAGGAGAATCTGCAAAAAGATTTGTATACGAAAAAGTATTGCCAGAAGAAACAAAAGTTGAACTGAAAAAATCAGCGAACAGGTCAGCTGTTTCATCAAGTGAATCAGAAACCTTTTTTTTGAAAAACATTTTAGCTGGAAAGTCAGAACTAGTCCGTTTAGAATTAATAAAACTCCAAAATGATTTTGGATTATTCTTAATATTAACCTCAAACCCTAAGATATATTGATTATACAGAAACTTATTTAGGAAATTAAATTCCCTTAAATAGCGCTCATACATATTCTTGTCATTTAAATTATTAGATGATTTGAAACGTTTGTAAAACTTGTTCCTAAGATTCTTAAGTTTTTTCAAACCCTTTGTGTACCAAGGCAACTTATAAACTCTGGGCTTTAAAAGAGGAATATTACATAAACAAATTTCATTAATAACTCGTATAAACAATTCATAGCAATCAGTAACATTATGACCATGAAAAATATTAAGCCAATTAACATCATTAATTAAATTATTAATTACATTATAATTACATTTTTTAAAGTCAATACTAGTTTTAGTTGAAACTACTTTAGAAAAATTATAAAATTCAACGGTTAATTCCAAAGCTTTGTGGTGCATGTCCAATTTACAAAAGGGATTCATACATTCATTAATGCAATATTTCAAATCCTGATCAATGAAGACCAAATCCAATATTTTATTAAGAAGATTAGGAAATCTATTAATTTGTACCAGATTTAAGCAGTAAAGGCTGTCAATAACATTAATTTCAAACAAGTTATTGATATTAGACGGAGTCATAACCTCTAGGCTTGGATCAAAAGACCATTTAACTTTACTTAGGTTAAAGTCACCCAATGCAATAATTCGTCTATCATCAATAGCTAAATTAACTATGTTTTGAGTGTGCATATCGTAAAAATAATCAGAACTATTAGGCGGAATATATGATACAACAATATACAAATCTCCATTTGAGCCTGACAAGTATATGCACAATTGATCAATTATAGAGTCAGAATTATGCAATTCACAAAGCGACGAAATTATGGATTTTTTTACAGCAATCAGGACACCACCCCCTCTGACGCAATTACTTTTACAATAGTCTCTATCTTTACGAAAAACTCTATAAATATTAGAGTCAAAAATCTCCTCATTAACGAAATCCTCATTCAGCCAAGTCTGCACCAGCACGATAACATCAAATTCAGCGTTAGTTGATTCAGTATATACGTGTTCCAACTTCGTCCTCATTCCACCAATATTTTGAAAATAAATATTAAGCTTATGAAATCTATCAGCAATAATATTCAAGGGTTGTTCACAAATTGGGCTTGTTTTTGAAAAAAATTGAAAGCTCTAACACGTACATCAGTTGGCCACAATGAAGGCTTAAAAAGATGATTATAGAAACCCACTGAAATTCCAAGCTTGAATGATATTTTACTTAGTGTGCTTAAATTAGTATCCTTTTTAATTAAGCGATAACATTCTAGATTATTTAGACCAACTTCAGTGTGTTTATGAACATATTCCATAATTTGATTCGGCGTCACTGTTGGCTTAAAAGCAGAAATATAGACCCATCTCTTATTGGCAACAACAGCTAATTCATCATTATTACTATCACCATACACAACACGTTTACGTCTATTATTTTTATTTCGAGCTTGATTGAAATGGTTTATTGGGTTACCCCCACCTGCGTCAGAAGAAACAGTAGCAGCATAATTTACAGACGCAGCATTAGCAGCTGTGTCCAAGTACTCTTCACTTAGAGTTAAAGCATTCAAACTCTGCGTATTCGCATTAGAAACAACATCAATTACATCAGCACGTCGACCAGAGAGAGCAACAGCATTCAAACTCTGAGCATTCACATCTGTAGCATCATCAACGTCCTCAGCACGTCGACCAGAGAGAGCAAGAGCATTCACAACATCATCAGCACGACGATCATGGAGACCATTACCATTTACAACAACATCAACAGCATAGTCATTCACTGGCGTAACAACAGTAGAAACAGATTGCGATGATAAACAGCGGTTACCATCATTAAGAATAGTAACAACATTGAGAGCATCAGTAGCAGCAGCAGCAGGAGCAGCAGCAGGAGCAGCAATACTTGTAGCAGTAGAAACAGCATTAGGAACAATAACATGAGAATTATCAGCAGAATTCTCAATAGTTATTGAAGCGCCAAAAGGCAATGCCGATGTAGAGCACGGAGGGGAATGACCGACACCAAGTTGAAGGCCATTGTCAGAGCACAGCTTAGAAATCGGGAGTGTTTGTTTATTTTGTGAAACACTTTCACTCTTATTTTTATGAAAGTCATTTAAAAATGAGACGAACTGAGATTTAAGATCTCTCACCTCATTTGACAGCGTTGAAATAGCAACCACCAGATCATTAGAAGCAATTGCGCAATTGTTACAATTAAAAACAATGTTTTTGGACGATTTTAATAGTTTATATTCCACATCACTTTCAAATCCAGCACACATTTTGTGATACTTCGAACAGCAAATTTTGCATTTGACAAAGATATTACCACTTAATGCTTTAAAGCATTTAGAACAGACCGATTTAAGTGGAGAAGACATTGCAAAACAACTTGTTCGGACAAGTGTGGTAGTCACGCGATTGTTCCAAAAATAGCCGGGATCGGACCAAAGGAATCTGATCAATGGGCGTGAAATTGAGATATCTTCAAAATTTTTTAGCGAGAGTGCTTTTTTTTGAGATTTTTTTGGTGGAAGTATTCGTGATTAGTTCAAAAATGGACGGAATCGGAAATCTAAATCTGGGGCAACGAAATGGACCGGGTCCAGCTATATATATCTATATATATAAAAGAGAGTGTCTGTTTGTGGGTTTGTTTGTATGTTTGTATGTTTGTTCCGTATAGACGTCTAAACGGCTAGACCGATCATCTTGAAATTTTCACAGAATGTACATGTGAAGGGGGTGCTGAAAATAGGGTACTTGAATTTTCGATATATCAAGTGGGCGTGGACCCGCCCATAGGGGTCCAATTTTGATATTAAGAAAATTTTTTAGCTAGAGCGCTGAAATTTTTTGTGTATGCGTTTAGTGGCAGATAATGTGAATTTTCCAAAAATGGGCGGAGTCGGACCAATGGGCGTGGCCACGCCCATATAAGCCAAATTTTGAAATTCAAATATTTTCTACAATTTATTAGAGAGAGTTCTGTATTTGAGTGTATATGTATCTGGTGACAGTCTACGTGATTGGTCCAAAAATTGGCGGGATCGGCCCAATGGGCGTGGCCCCGCCAACATAGACCAAATTTTGAAATTTCGATATCTTGAACAATTTGCTAGGGAGAGTGCTGCAATGTTGTGTATATGTATCTGGTGACAGTCTACGTGATTGGCCCAAAAATTGGCGGGATCGGCCCAATGGGCGTGGCCCCGCCCACATAGACCAAATTTTGAAATTTCGATATCTTGCACAATTTATTATCAAGAGTGCTGCAGTTTTGTTTATATGTATCTGGTAACAGTCTCCGTGATTGGTCCAAAAATGGGCGGGATCGGCTCAATGTTCGTGGCCCCGCCCACATAGACCAAATTTTTAAATTGAGATATCTTGCACAATTTGCCAGCGAGAGTGCTGCACTGTTGTGTATATGTATCTGGTAGCAGTCCATGTGATTTTTCCAAAAATGGGCGGGATCGGACCAATGGGCCTGGCACCGCCCATATAAGCCAAATTTTAAAAATGTGATATCTTGCACAATTTTATACCGAGAGACCTGGAATTTTGTGTATATGTATATGGTGGCAGTCTGCGTGATTGGTCCAAAAATGGGCGGGATCGGCTCAATGGGCGTGGCCCAGCCCACATAGACCAAATTTTGAAATTTCGATATCTTGCACAATTTGCTAGCGAGAGTGCTGCAATGTTGTGTATATGTATCTGGTAGCAGTCCACGTGATTTTTCCAAAAATGGGCGGGAGCGGACCAATGCGCGTGGCCCCGCCCACATAAGCCAAATTTTGAAATTGATATATCTTGCACAATATGTTAGCGAGAGTGCTGGAATTTTGTGTATATGTATATGGTGGCAGTCTGCGTGATTGGTCAGAAAATGGGCGGGATCGGACCAGTGGGCGTGGCCCCGCCCTTATAAGCCAAATTTCGAAATTGATATATCTTGCACAATTTTTTATCTAAAGTGCTGTAATGTTGTACATATGTATCTGGTGACAGTCCACGTGATTGGTCCAAAAATTCGCGGGATCTGACCAATGGGCGTGCCACTGCCCATATAAGCCAAATTTTGAAATTGAATTATCTTGCTCATTTTGTTAGCGAGAGTGTTGAAATTTTGCGTATATATATCTGGTAGCAGTCTACGTGATTGGCTTACAAATGGGCGGAATAGGACCAGTGGGCGTGGCACAGCCCATATTTTGATATATCTTGCAAGTATTATATAGGAAATACATGAACATAAATGCTCGGTATGCGATAATTACAGCTGCTCACTCCAATACAATCGCAATATGATAATGTGATGCAATATGATAATGTGACCAATGAAACAAGAATTTGGAAATTTTATAAGTATACATTTCTATTTTCTGGACTTTCCACTGAATTCGGTATTTTTTCATTCAGTGAATTTATCACTAATACCAGTAAGGAAAGGCAGAAAGTCGGGCGGGGCCGATTAGGGTCATTGCGATAATAATTTGGAATAATTGGTAAATGTGGTGTGTGTGTGTGTGTGTATGTATATCTTATTTTGAACCGATAATCGCTAAATTAAGCAATATTCGTTCCTAAATTGAGAAACATTTTTCTGGAGAACTTTGTAATGATCGGAAGTAAAGTACAACTTCTATAGCGCTTTGTAACCAAATCTGGAGGAACATATATATGGAGGTTATATATAAATCTGAATCGATTTTCCTTGAATACTCATTCATGTAAAATAGAAACCTGTTTCTGTCGAATTTCGTACTGATCGGATATAAAACACAGTATCTACAGCGCTTACATGTCAAATTGGGGGTAACATATATACGGGGGCTATATCTAAATCTAAACCGATTTTCTCCGAATTTTGCGGTATTCCTTCATGTAATAAGAAATCTCTTTCTGCCGAATTTCTTACTGATCGGATATAAAATACAGTTTCTACAGCGCTTGAATTTCAAATCGGGGGTAACATATATATGGGGGCTATATCTAAATCTGAACCGATTTTCTCCGAATTTTGCAGTATTCCTTCATGTAATAACAAACCTCTTTCTGCCGAATTTCGTACTGATCGGATATAAAATACAGTTTCTACAGCGCTAATTTTGACATGGGCAGCGAAGCGCACCGGGCTCAGCTAGTATATATATATATATGGATGTGTATATGTTACGTATGGACTCCGAAACGTCTGGAATGGTTTTGATGACATTTTCAGGGAATGTTCAGATAAGCCTAGAGGGTGACATAGGCTTTATAAGTTCTTGATTGAGGGGGCGTGGGTCCGCCCATATAAGCCAATGTTTATAGTGATTCCTACTGTCCGTACCTACGAATAGATTAACGACATTCCTACTGTCGCTATCTACATGAACCATGTTTTGATAAATGGACGACAACGGAAATCTGAAGTCTGGGGCAACAAAGTGGACCGGGTCCAGCTATATAATAATATAACAATATAATAATATAATAATATAATAATATAATAATATAATAATATAATAATATAATAATATAATAATATAATAATATAATAATATAATAATATAATAATATAATAATATAATAATATAATAATATAATAATATAATAATATAATAATATAATAATATAATAATATAATAATATAATAATATAATAATATAATAATATAATAATATAATAATATAATAATATAATAATATAATAATATAATAATATAATAATATAATAATATAATTATATAATAATATAATAATACAATAATATAATAATTTTTGAGCATTTGAAATGGCGGTACCAGAAGCAGTAGGCATCTTTAAAGTTATAATAAGTTGGAGAAAATAGTAAAAAGGTATAAAACCAAGTTTTCATCATAACTAAAAGTATTACAGTGTTTGGGAAAACTGAACCTTACAAATCTAAACAAGTAAAAATCGCGTTTAGTTCGGCCGGTCCGAATCTTATATACCATCCACCACGGATCGTATTCCAATAAGGGAGTATTCTTTGTATGGGAGCTATTTCAAAATGTGAACACATGAACTCCCATTTATTGGTCAGTGGAGTTGGGAGCCTGTTGAAATTCGTCGTCTTTATGGCGTCAAAGTTAAGTTTTGAAGAAATATATAAACACATCCAAACCTGTCAAATATCAGCTCAAGCTGTGAGAATTATAAGTAGTGGTTTTTATGTCATTAATACGGCAAGTCGAGTGGGTAGGTCCTTTGAGTGGAGAAAAACCATGATATAAAGTAGTTTGAGAGCAAAATGTTTGTGCAAAAATAATATTATACACGCTGAAAAAAACTTCGGTAGTACATTGCCCAAACATATTTTGCTTGAAACATAAATATACTTAGGTTGAAACATAAATATACAAATATTATATGTTTGGGAGGATGTTGTTCTAAACAAAAATTCTAATATTTTTTATTTGGAACTAATATTTCCGAACCAAAGATTAATTTGTATTTAAGTATTTTGGCAATGTATCAATGCCTCAATATAAACACAAGTTCAGTTTTCCAGAAGTTCAAAGTGCAATTTTTTATACATTTTATATATTTGTAAAATTCTATTAAAACTTAAATAGTATAATCTTTCTTAACTATAAATTGTATTGATGGAGTGACAAAATGAGATGAATTGGAATATTTATAGATTAAAAATCATTGACGTAAAACAAAAGCTAATGTTGCTAAAGCCATTTTTAGCTATGAAGTTTGACTCGAAATTTAGGAAAAACTAACTAAAAATTGAAAAAGTCAGCAAAGTTTCAAAAATCTTTTTTAAATAAAATATATATTTTAATCAGTATTTATTCGGTTTAAGACCATATGTTTCAGTTACACTCTGTATATTGCAAAAATGTAATAGAAACAAATACAATAATTGGTAGAGAGTTTTAATTGCTTGGTAGAATTGATAGACACCACTCTATCATCTTCAGAATTCAATAGCAATAATGTATGTCTTTTACTTTAATCAGCTGAAATACTTATGGAAGTAGTAAATTGAATGTAACAAGAACTACCAACCAAACCCGTATTTTGCCGAACTAAGTCAACATACTAAAACTCTCATACCAATACATTTTTGTTTTTTGCTTAGATTCGCATCGCGAGCCACGAAAACAAATGTAGTTTTGTCAACGGCTAATGCCGACGTCATCGTACCTCATGTGTTTGTATGTGTTGTTGTTATTTATTCTTGGTCTGTGCTTTTGTTATTCAGTCAGTATATTTATTATTCGGTTTAAGACCATATGTTTCAGTTTCTTTCTGCCAATTGCAAATAACAACAACAGATAAAATATGGGCAATTCCACGGTGTCGAACGTGACCGTCGTACACATGATAATAAAAGTGATAAAAAGGTCGGAATAAAACATATTTTAGATTCATCTTTTACATAATCTTATAGATCGTAATAGTGCTATCACTGTTGTTTTAGTCTTTTTTAGGCGAAGTGTTGATTAGAAAATAAGGACAAAAAAAGAAGCGATTCGAACGCGACAAAAATAGAAGTAGTTTTCGTGAACATCTTTAAAAACATGAGACTCAGCGAAATCACAAAGAATATATTAAAGATGAAAATTTTTAAATGTAAAACAATAATAACATTTTGGAATCCTCTTTGTTTTGTGGAAATATCTTGGGTAGTTTTTCTTTAATTTAATTATTATGTTGGTTCGAACGTGACATTTATTCCATGACTATTTTTAAATAAAACAAGTAAACACGGATTAAGTTCGGAAATGCCGAATATTATATACCCTCCACCATGGATTCGAAATTCGTTGAAATTTGAGTTTTTTATGGCGTTACAAAGACAAATCTAGAGGGACCTTTGTATAAGGGCTATATAAAAACATGGACCTATGACTACCATTGTTCGTGTGAAGGATTCCGGGTATAAATAAACACCAGTTATCAATGTTCAGCCCGATCAGTTGACATTTGTGGTCTCAATGACGTTAAGAAGTCAAATCGGGGAGATTCTATATATGGCTTTCCTGTAGCTTGTGGGTACTACGTTCCCACTTCAGTATATGTTACTTGTTCTATTATTTATAAAATTAGTTTAAGTGTGCTTTGGTTTTTGTCAATATTGTTTATGTCAATAAAATAAAATTTCAGTTGTTTGAAAATTATTAAAATCGAAAGACTCAAATTCGGAAACTTATTTACGACAATTACAATTCGTAGCAGTCCCTACAAATTGGTGACCCTCGAACGTCAAAATAAAATCCAAACAATCTCAATATGCAAGCAACACAAACAAATTCCGCAACATCTAACAACAATCAAGCGGTGTCAATTGAATCTGCTCGGATTGCAAAACTTCCATCATTTTGGAAGGATGAACCAGAGGTATGGTTTATTCAAGTTGAGGCCACTTTCCGTCTTCATGGTATTACTCAAGACTCAACCAAATATGAGTACCTCGTGGCAAATCTGGAACCCTCAATTTTGTTTTTAGTAAAAGATATCATCCTAAATACTTCACTGACCGATAAGTACGCAGCAATGAAGAAGCGAATCACAGATTCTTTTGAGGAATCTTCTGAAAATAAAATAAAGTGTCTTCTAAACGGTTTGGAATTGGGTGACCAGAAGCCATCACACTACTTACAACGTATGAAATGCCTAGCAGCCGGTAAGATTAGTGATGAAGTTCTAAAATCCCTATTCCTTGACCGATTACCAGAGAAAGTTCGGTGCATACTCGCGGTCTGCGATTCACAAGACCTCAATAAATTAGCGACGCAGGCTGATAGAATCCTGGGCACATTTTCAAGTTCCACATCCCTTTTTGTCTCTGAAGTTCACGATGAAAAACTTGACTCTCTCATCGAAAGAATTGACGCATTGGAATCGCGTTCAAGAAGTAGCAGACGATCCAATACAAAATTCCGTTCACAATCAAGAGGAAGTATAAGCAATCAGCGTAAGTGTTGGTATCATTTTCGTTTTGGCGAGAATGCCCGTAAATGCATTCCTCCATGCAATTTCAACGAGAGAAAAAACTAATTACTCCATCAAAATCAATTTCGGCAAACAATTTTGATGGGGGATTGACAGGCCGATTATTTATTACCGACACAAATACCAAAATACAATTTTTAGTTGATACTGGAGCAGAAATTTCAGTTTATCCCTGTAAAACTCGGAGTAACCCTCAAAAGTTATATCTTTATGCTGCAAATGGAACTGAAATCAAAACATATGGCACTATTCTCCTATCTCTCAATTTGGGTTTACGTAGATCATTTTCTTGGAAGTTTGTCTTAGCAGATGTTTCACGCCCGATAATTGGCGCAGATTTCCTACGCCATTACCATCTTTTACCCGACCTCAACACTCGAAAATTGGTTGATGGTAATACACAACTCGCTGTAAGTGGAACATTATGCAATATAGATACCACGGGTATTAAAATGGTTTCTGGAGACACAGATTTTCATCGTTTACTTAAGATGTATCCTGATATCATTATGCATAACGATAATTTTTCTTCCGATCATGGCATTTATCATCACATTGTCACCCGTGGACCACCAGTGTCATGTAAAAGTAGACGGTTGGACCCAGTAAAATTAAAAGCAGCAAAAGAGGAATTTCAATACATGATAAATAAAGGGATAATACGACCATCAAGTAGCAACTGGGCAAATCCTTTGCATATGGTCAAAAAACCGAACGGGGAATGGAGAACATGTGGCGACTATAGGGCCCTCAATAGTATCACCGTAGCAGATAAGTATCCCGTGCCATATTTAACAGATTTTCAAATGAACGTACATGGATCCGTCATATTTTCAAAATTAGATCTTATGAAAGCATTTTATCAAATTCCAGTACATCCAGACGATATTCCCAAGACAGCAGTGATAACTCCATTTGGCTTATTCGAATTTTTGAGAATGCCATTTGGATTATGCAACGCAGCCCAAACTTTCCAGCGTTTTATAGATGGAGTATGTAGGGGCCTCGATTTCGTGTTCGTATATATTGATGATGTGTGTGTTTTTTCGCGTTCAGAAGAGGAACATTATGAACATCTTAAGATATTGTTCGAACGATTCAAGAAATATGGAATTTTTATCAATCCCGCAAAATGCACCTTTGGAGTATCTCAGATCGATTTTCTTGGACATCAGATTACTCCAAATGGAATTAAGCCTCTACCTGAAAAGGTTGATGTCATCCAATCATTTCCACCGCCTAAAACCATAAAAGATCTCCGACGTTTCTTGGCGATGCTTAACTTTTATCGCAAGTTTCTTCCACGAGGTGCAATGTCGCAAGCTGTTCTTAATGATATATTGAAAGGCGAAGTAAAGAAGAACGATACCCGCAAGATTGATTGGACTGAAAACTTAACTAAAGCATTTGAAAATTGCAAAAAAGAACTTTCAGATGCATCATTTCTCACACACCCAGTCCCAAATGCTTCACTTGTATTGAAGGTTGATGCATCAAACTTTGCATTAGGCGCTGTACTTGAGCAATACGTAAACGGGTTTTGGCAACCTCTCGGATTCTTCTCCAAGAAATTAACCCCAACTCAAACTAAATATAGCACATACGACCGAGAATTGTTGGCTGTATACAAAAGTATTCATCATTTTCGGTATTACTTGGAAGCAAGAAAATTTGTTATATTTACTGATCACCGCCCACTAACTTTTGCCTTCAAACAAAAATTAGAAAAGGCATCTCCCCGACAACGCAACCACTTGGATTTCATCGCACAATTTTCTACCGATATCAGACATATATCTGGATCTCAAAATATTACTGCAGATGCTTTGTCACGTATTGATGCCATAAAGATTACTTCAAATGGATACAGAAAAAAATCTATATAATTTTTTAAACTGATTTTTTTTGAATATTGGTATTTTATACAAATTCTATATGTAGCCATAGTTTGATGCATTTTCGTTGAATATTTCTGGTCTACTGATAAATAATGCTTCTTTTCGGTGTCGAACGCGACAATAGAATTTGTAGTAGAGATAATCCAAAATTACCGTTATTTCTCATTCCTTTTGCTTCGACTCTTTTATTTAAGATTAATTTTGCTCTTAGAAAGATTAGTTATAATAAGCCTATTTTTACATAAGCCTCTATTTTCGAGTTTAATTTTAAAGAAATGTGCTATAAAAATGCGTAAATGAACCAAAACTACAATTTGCCACAAAGCAACTGCTTTTTCCTTAAAATTTTGAGTAAATACATGTGAAATGTTTTAATTTTATTAAAATTTGAATATTTTTGTATAATAATAAATTACATTAATGTGATTTTAATAGCTTTAATTTTTTGTGCACGGTAGACCTATTTGACCTATAGGGGCGGGGCCACTTCCATTGGTCCGATGCCGCCCAATTTGGATTGCTACCAGAAAAAGGGTCCGCCAAATAACTTTTTTTTTTAAAACATCGCGCAAAACATCGAGTGTAGCTTCGGCTGTGTGGCACGTAGCGCCGTCCTGTTGAAAGCAAATGTTGCCAATGTCCTCCTCTTCAATTTTTGTGAACACAAATTTGTTCAACATGGCCCGATAACGATCGCCATTGACTGTAACGGCCACTTGCTCACTTTCGAAGAAAAATGGCCCAATTATGCCTCTGGACCAAAATCCGCACCAAACAGTGACTCGTTTTGGGTGTATCGGCTTTTCAATGTATGCGTGCGGGTTTTCTGTGCCCCAAATGCGACAATTTTGCTTGTTTACATACCCGCCAAGATCAAAATGAGCTTCATCTGAAAAGATGATTTTTTTTGGCAAAATCGGCATCTTCTGTAAGTCGATCGCTCCCAGCGTTGTTCAAGCGTATACACAACCATATTCGTTCAGCGGAAGGATAAAACTAATTATCTGTCAAATCAGACATGAGCTAAGTGTTACCATTCACGAAATAAGCACTAGTTGAAAAAAAACGTTAGATAGCGGACCCTTTACATATACGCAAAACTTCAGTACTCTCGCTAATAAATTGTGCAAGATATCTCAATTTAAAAATTTTGCTTATATGGACGGGGCCACGCTCATTGGTCCGATCCCGCCCATTTTTGGACCAATCGCGTAGAATGCCAGCAGATACATATACACAAAATTACAAAACTCTCGCTAATAAATTGTGCAAGATATCTCAATTTAAAAATTTAGCCTATATGGGCGGGGCCACGCCCACTGGTCCGATGCCGCCCATTTTTGGACAAATTACCTATTTTTTTACCAATCGCGTAGAATGCCAGCAGATACATATACACAAAATTACAAAACTCTCGCTAATAAATTGTGTAAGATATCTCAATTTCAAAATTTGGCCTATATGGGCGGGGCCACACCCATTTGTCCGATCCCGCCCATTTTTGGATCAGTCACGTAGACTGCCACCAGATATATATACACAATATTGCAGCACTCTCGCTAAAAAATTGCTCAAGATATCTCAATTCTAAAATTTGCGTTATATGGGCGGGGCCACGCCCATTGGCTCGATTCCGCCCATTTTTGGGCCAATCCCGTAGACTGCCACCAGATATACATACACAAAATTGCAGCACTCTCGGTATAATACTGTGCAAGATATCTCAATTCCAAAATTTGGCTTATATGGGCGGGGCCACGCCCATTGGTCCGATTCATCCCATTTTTGGACCAATCACGTAGACTACCACCAGATACATATGCACAAAATTACAGTATTTTTGGAACAATCACGTAGACTACCACCAGATATACATATATGTACAAAATTACAGCACTCTCGCTAATAAAATTTTCAAGATATCTCAATTTCAAAATTTGACTTATATGGGCAGGACCACGCCCTTGGGTCTGATCCCGACCATTTTTAATCAATCTGGTAGACACCACCAGATACATATGTACAAAATTACAGCTCTCTCGAAAATTGAAAATTTGGCTTATATGGGCGGTGCCACACCCATTGGCCCGATTTCGCCCATTTTTGGGCCAGTCACGTAGATTGCCACCAAATACATTTACACGAAATCCATTTTTTTTATATCATTTTTAAAATTTGGCTTATTTGGGCGGGGCCACGCCCTTTGGTCCGATCCCGCCCATTTTTGGACCAATCACGTAGACAGCCACCACATACATATGTACAAAATTAGAGCACTCTCGCTAACGAATTGGGCAAGATATCTCAATTTTAAAATTTGTCGTATGTGGGCGGGGCCACTCCTACTTCATATATCGAAAATTCAAGTACCCTATTTGCACCACGCCCCACACATGTACAAGGTGGCGCAAAAGTAATCCTCCTATCAGAAAATGCTATAAATTTTGCGATTGGCCCCTAATGTCAGTTCTGTTTTGACATTTGTGTAGTAAACACATGCGAAATACACGTTAATAAACAATGTTACGCTACACTGCTCCAGAACGCGGAATATTGCTGACTATTTATTTGACCGCTCAAGCCATCCTTAATCACCACCAAGAGGAAGATGATTTTTCATCAAAAATAATCATGAGTGATGAGGCCCATTTCTTCTGGGGCACTGAAAATCCGCGTGTAACCCACGAAGAGCCATTACACCCGCTCAAAGTCACTGTATGGTGTACTGTTTTCGCTGGAGGAGTCATCGGACCTTTTTTCTTCGAAGACGTCGCGGGCCAAACGGTTACTGTGAATGGTGAGCGCTACAGAGCAATGATCAACGAGTTCTTTTTGCCGCAACTTGATGAATTGGGATTGGAAAACATGTGGTTCCAACAGGACGGTGCAACGGCACACATTGCACGTGCCACAACCGATATGCTGAAGGATGCATTTCCCGGGCGCCTAATCTCCCGTTTTGGCGATTTGTACTGGCCAGCAAGATCGCCTGATTTGACCGCTCCAGACTTCTTTTTGTGGGGCTTTTTGAAGTCGCGGGTTTTTGTCAACAAGCCTCAGACTCTTGCAGCTCTTAAAGACAATATCCGTCAAGAATGTGAGGACCTATCGCCGGAAGTTTTGGCCAAAGTGATGGAAAATGCCATAAAAAGGGCTCAAATGACAATCAACTGTGGCAGCGGCCATTTACATGACATCATATTCTCGACTTGATGTAAACAAAATTAAAAGACCAAATAAAAATAATCCACAAGAAGAATCAAAGTTTTTCATTTTTTTTTAAATTACAGCCAAAAAACATCGAAAGGTTACTTTTGCGCCACCTTGTACATTCTGTGAAAATTTCAAGAAGATCGGTTCAGCCGTTTAGAAGTCTATACGGTACAAACAAACACACATTCTTCTTTATATATATATATATATATAGATATACATATATATAGATTTAAAAAATTTTCAAAACTTTGCAGGGTTTTTCGAATTTCAGTTTTATTTTTTCCTTGGTTTTGAATTATACCAGCCAGTTAAAAATGGCATATGCAGAATTAATTCTATTTTAAAGCATTCATCTTAAATTTCTAAGTGTTCCCAGTCATCATTTGTTGTCAATTCCTTCAAGTAATTTATTGTTATCCAAGATTAAACGATTACAATTATAAAATATTTTTACAAACACTAAAAATTTCTAAAAACTTAACTTTGAATTGCTGAAAAACTGAACACAACTAAGGTACGAGTATTGCTTTATTATCCCCTCGCCTGAGAGAGGAGGGTATATATAATTTGCTACGAAACAAAAGTGTAACACATCGAAGGAGTGACCTAAGACCCTAACAGCCTGTTCAGCTAAATGTAACAAAACGCAGACGTGCGATAGCTGCCCAAGCAATAATTTTCTTCTTCTTATTCTCACCCAAGCGATCATGTTTATACCCTACACCACACTGTGGTACAGGGAATTATAACTTTGTTCATTTGTTTGTAACACCCAAAAGGAGAAGAAAAAGACCCATCGTTTATTATACCGATCGACTTAGAATCACTTTCTGAGTTGATTTAGCTATCCGTCTGTCCGTCTGTCTGTCTGTCCGTCTGTGCATGTATTCTTGTAATCAAAGTACAGGTCGCAATTATGGTCCAATCGCGACGAAACTTTACACATATCATTTGTTTGGCCCAAGGACGATCCCTATTAAATTTGGTTAAAATCGGTTCAGATTTAGATATAGCCCCCATATATATGTTACCCCCGATTTGACATGTAAGCGCTGTAAAAACTTTATTTTACATCCGATCAGTATGAAATTCGGCAGAAAGAGGTTTCTTATTACATGAGGGAATACTGCTAAATTCAGAGAAAATCGGTTCAGATTTAGATATAGCCCCCATATATATGTAACCCCCGATTTGACATGTAAGCGCTTTAGAAACTGTATTTTATATCCGATCAGTGCGAATTTCGGCAGAAAGAGGTCTCTTATTACGTGAAGGAATACTGCCTAATTTGGAGAAAATCAGTTTAGATTTAGATATAGCCCCCATATATATGTTACCCCCGATTTGATATGTTAGCGCTGTAAAAACTGCATTTTATATCCGATCAGTATGAAATTCGGCAGAAAAAGGTTTCATATTATATGAATGAACACTTTTAAATTTGGAAGAAATCGGTTCAGATTTAGATATAGCCCCCATCTATAAGTTACCCCGATTTGACATGTAAGCCGTGTAAAAATTTTATTTTATATCCGATCAGTGTCTGTATTTTATATCTGATCAGAACGAAATTCGACAGAAAGAGGTCTGTTTTCATGAATGAGTATTCAGGGAAATCGGTTCAGATTTAAATATAACCTCCATATATATGTTCCTCCTGATTTTGTGTCCAAGCGCTATATAAGTTGTACTTTACTTCCGATCATTTAAATTTTCAAGAAATATGTTTCCCAATTTAGGAACGAATATTGCTGAATTTCGTGATTATCGGTTTAGAATTAGATAATATGTTCCTACCTATTTACCAATTATTCCAAATTATTATCGCAATGACCCTTGTCGCATTGTTATGGAGGTGTAGGGTATTATATAGTCGGCCCCGCCCGACTTTCTGCCTTTCCTTACTGGTTTATTTGTGCGATTATTATAATTTTTTTATTTGGTTCATTGTCACTTATCGTTCGGGGAAGAAAGCTCTTTTCTTCATCGTCTTTCTGTCAACTACCAATATTACCTACATGTTGTTATTGACATTTCTTAAAGGTTTCTCCATACGAAAATATTAAGTTAAAAAGAAAGTTCTTGCTAAATTTGATAGTGATCTGAGCATAATTGTCACCTATACATATTTAGTAACAAGAATACATGTACAAACAGACGGACGGACAAAACCAAACCAATTCAGAATGAGATTCTAGATCGATAGGTGTAATACACGATTGTTTGGGTCATCTAATTTAAGGTATTATGAAACAATTTGAAAAGCAACAGTGTAGTTGTAGGATTTCAATACATTTTATACACACTAACCAGTAAGTAAAGGCAGAAAGTCGGGCGGGGCCGACTATATAATACCCTATACCTACCTAAAATTGCGAAAATGGGCATTGCGATAAGAATTTGGCAGTGTTCATACTTGTAATAAGCAAACTCTCTCTGCCGATTTTCGTACTGATCGGATATAAAACACGGTTTCTACAGCGCTTACATGTCAAATCGGATGTAACATATATATTGGGACTATGTTAAAATCTGAACCGATTTTTCCCGAATTTGGCAGTGTTCATACATGTAATAAGAAAACTCTCTCTGTTAAATTTCGTACTGATCGGATATAAAACACGATTTCTACAGCGCTTAAATGTTAAATCGGGTGAAACATATATATGGGGGCTATATCTAAATCTGAACCGATTTTCCCCGAATTTGGCAGTGTTCATACATGTAATAAGAAGACTCTCTCTGTTAAATTTCGTACGGAACGGATATAAAACACGATTTCTACAGCGCTTAAATGTTAAATCGGGTGAAACATATATATGGTGGCTATATCTAAATCGGAACCGATTTTCCCCGAATTTGGCAGTGTTTATTCATGTAATAAGGGAACTCTCTCTGTTAAATTTCGTACTGATCGGATATAAAACACGATTTCTACAGCGCTTAAATATTAAATCGGGTGAAACATATATATGGTGGCTATATCTAAATCTGAACCGATTTTCCCCGAATTTGGTAGTGTTTATTCATGTAATAAGATAACTCTCTCTGTTAAATTTCGTACTGATCGGATATAAAACACGATTTCTACACCGCTTAAATATTAAATCGGGTGAAACATATATATGGTGGCTATATCTAAATCTGAACCGATTTTCCCCGAATTTGGCAGTGTTTATTCATGTAATAAGAGAACTCTCTCTGCCAAATTTCGTACTTATCTGATTTAAAATACAGTTCCTACAGCGCTGGTGGCTGGTGCGCATGATAACTCTCGTAAGGAGTAACCGACTTCAAATTTGGTATGTGGTAATATGTTCGTCTATCTACGACTAAGTTCGAAGATGGGCCACATTGGTCCACTCCTTGTAGTACCTCCACCACAAAGGGTTAACATTTAGTGAAATATTGATTATATAATCACTTCTATACTACTTATTTGAATCCTCTGAAATTTTACACATTGTATTATCTTATTAGTCACTACTCGTATTAAATAGTTGCTACGCCCCTTTTGGTACCTCTCATACATATGGACAATTTTGAACCAAAAGTTAGTAGCTTATAACTTTATTGCCAGTGCATACAAAACTTGAAATTTTGTACAGTGTTATGCTTTTATAGTACCTAGAGTCCAGAGAAAAGTGTGCGTTATTGGCCCACCCCTTTTGGTAGCTCCAAACCAATTGAATTTTTTTGTACCAAAAGTTAACAGTTTAACTTTAATACCAGGGTATACAAATACTTGAAATTTCGTACAGTGGCCGTAATTGGGACGCCCCTCTTGGTACCTCCCACACAAATGGACCATTTTACACCAAAAGTTAACAGCTTATAACTTTAATACCGGTGCATATAAATACTTAAAATTTTGTACAGTGTAATGCTTTTATAGTACCTCCAGAGAAAAGTGGCCGTTATTGGGACGCTCCTTTTGGAATCTCTCACACAAATGGACCATTTAGTACCAAAAGTAAACAGCTTTGGAGCTTAATACCAGTACATACTTTAAAGTTATTAAATGCAATTTAAATTGACAATAATTTAAACACAACAACAAAATAATTAAATTTACTAATATTTTTGAGACTCATGGTGAGGGGATTGCTAGGGGATGAGGGGATTACGCGACTGAACTTTCTTACTTGTTTTTTAAGATTTAAGTGCAAATAAATCTTTGTTTCGAAAATAATAGTCCCAATTAAAACCTCTAAGGAAAGGCAGAAAGTCGGGCGGGGCCGACTATATAATACCCTACACCTCCCTAACAATGCGATAAAGGTCATTGCGATAATTTGGAATAATTGGTAAGTAGGCAGGAACATATTATCTAATTCTCAGCTGATAATCGCTAAATTAAGCAATATTCGTTCCTAAATTGAGAAACATCTTTCCGGAAAATATTAATGATCGGAAGTAAAGTACAACTTCTATAGCGCTTTGATACCAAATCAGGAGGAACATATATATGGAGGTTATATAAATCTGAACGGATTTTCCTTGAATACTCATTCATGTAAAAAGAATCTTCTTTCTGTCAAATTTCGTACTGACCGGATATAAAATACAGTCTCTACAGCACTTACATGTCAAACCGGGGGTAACATATACATATATGGGGGCTATATCTAAATCTGAACCGATTTCCCTCAAATTTGGCAGTGTTAATTCACGTATTGAACCCTCTTTATGCCAATTGTTTTACTGATCGGATATAAAATACAGTTTCTACAGCGATTATATGTCAAATGGGGGGTAACACATATATGTATATGTGGGCTATATATAAATCTCAACCGATTTCCCTCAAGTTTGACAGTATTAATTCGTGTAATAAGAAACCTCTTTCTGCCGAATTTCGTACTGATCGGATTAAAAATACACTTTTTACAGCGCTTACATGTAAAATCGGGGGTAACATATATATGGGGGCTATATCTAAATCTGAACCGATTTCTTCCAAATTAAACAGTGTTCATTCATATAATAAGAGACATCTCTCTGCTGAATTTCATACTGATCGGATATAAAATAAAGTTTTTAGAGCGCTTACATGTCAAATCTGGGCTAACATTTATATGGGGGCTATATCCCCCATATATTTTAACCAAATTAAATAGGGATCGTCCTTGGGCCAAAAAAAAGTTTCGTCAAGTCCGGGCCATAATTGCGGGCGTTACGAACTAAGTCCCCAATGAACTTAGTCCCCAAAACAAAAATGAACTAAGTCCTCAAAAGTTTATACTTGAAGACAACAACAACTATTTTGGGGACTTATTTCATTTTTTGGGGATTTATTTCATTATTAAATTTGGGGAATTAATTAATAATGAAATAACTCCCCAATTTGAGAGAATGAAACAAATCGCCCAAACAAATTTGGGGGCTACCTCATATTCTTTCATTGTTGCAATGGGGAACACAATTACTCATTCTGCATGATTTAGTCATTAACAAAATTTACCTAATTAAAGAAAATATATTTCCTACAAATCAGACATTCCTGATAGACGAAACTTTTAAAATTATTCCTCATGGATGTTTTAAGCAAGTAAGGATACAATTTGTTTAATTATAGCAGTAATAAAAACTACATATTGTCTATTAGATTTTTCCAGTATTTTTTGTTGGGATGCGAAAATTTTTTATGATAAATCGCGCGCGCTTTATTCATAATAAATGTTCCTCGAGCAAAACTGTAATTTTATATTTTCCATTAGAAATAATGTTTTTGTTTAAAAGTAAACTCAGTCTGATTCACAGGGATCACTTAAAAGTCCGGTAAAAAGAAATCATTACTTGAAGGGCAGTAAAAGAGTCGGAGACGAACATTTTTTATAAAAAATCGCGCGCGCGTTATCTTATAAAAAATGTTCGTCTCCGACTCTTTTACTGCCCTTCAAGTAATGATTTCTTTTTACCGGACTTTTAAGTGATCCCTGTGAATCAGACTGAGTTTACTTTTAAACAAAAACATTATTTCTAATGGAAAATATAAAATTACAGTTTTGCTCGAGGAACATTTATTATGAATAAAGCGCGCGCGATTTATCATAAAAAATTTTCGCATCCCAACAAAAAATACTGGAAAAATCTAATAGACAATATGTAGTTTTTATTACTGCTATAATTAAACAAATTGTATCCTTACTTGCTTAAAACATCCATGAGGAATAATTTTAAAAGTTTCGTCTATCAGGAATGTCTGATTTGTAGGAAATATATTTTCTTTAATTAGGTAAATTTTGTTAATGACTAAATCATGCAGAATGAGTAATTGTGTTCCCCATTGCAACAATGAAAGAATATGAGGTAGCCCCCAAATTTGTTTGGGCGATTTGTTTCATTCTCTCAAATTGGGGAGTTATTTCATTATTAATTAATTCCCCAAATTTAATAATGAAATAAATCCCCAAAAAATGAAATAAGTCCCCAAAATAGTTGTTGTTGTCTTCAAGTATAAACTTTTGAGGACTTAGTTCATTTTTGTTTTGGGGACTAAGTTCATTGGGGACTTAGTTCGTAACGCCCGCAATTATGGCCCGGACTTGACGAAACTTTTTTTTGGCCCAAGGACGATCCCTATTTAATTTGGTTAAAATATATGGGGGATATAGCCCCCATATAAATGTTAGCCCAGATTTGACATGTAAGCGCTCTAAAAACTTTATTTTATATCCGATCAGTATGAAATTCAGCAGAGAGATGTCTCTTATTATATGAATGAACACTGTTTAATTTGGAAGAAATCGGTTCAGATTTAGATATAGCCCCCATATATATGTTACCCCCGATTTTACATGTAAGCGCTGTAAAAAGTGTATTTTTAATCCGATCAGTACGAAATTCGGCAGAAAGAGGTTTCTTATTACACGAATTAATACTGTCAAACTTGAGGGAAATCGGTTGAGATTTATATATAGCCCACATATACATATATGTGTTACCCCCCATTTGACATATAATCGCTGTAGAAACTGTATTTTATATCCGATCAGTAAAACAATTGGCATAAAGAGGGTTCAATACGTGAATTAACACTGCCAAATTTGAGGGAAATCGGTTCAGATTTAGATATAGCCCCCATATATGTATATGTTACCCCCGGTTTGACATGTAAGTGCTGTAGAGACTGTATTTTATATCCGGTCAGTACGAAATTTGACAGAAAGAAGATTCTTTTTACATGAATGAGTATTCAAGGAAAATCCGTTCAGATTTATATAACCTCCATATATATGTTCCTCCTGATTTGGTATCAAAGCGCTATAGAAGTTGTACTTTACTTCCGATCATTAATATTTTCCGGAAAGATGTTTCTCAATTTAGGAACGAATATTGCTTAATTTAGCGATTATCAGCTGAGAATTAGATAATATGTTCCTGCCTACTTACCAATTATTCCAAATTATCGCAATGACCTTTATCGCATTGTTAGGGAGGTGTAGGGTATTATATAGTCGGCCCCGCCCGACTTTCTGCCTTTCCTTAGAGGTTTTAATTGGGACTATTATTTTCGAAACAAAGATTTATTTGCACTTAAATCTTAAAAAACAAGTAAGAAAGTTCAGTCGCGTAATCCCCTCATCCCCTAGCAATCCCCTCACCATGAGTCTCAAAAATATTAGTAAATTTAATTATTTTGTTGTTGTGTTTAAATTATTGTCAATTTAAATTGCATTTAATAACTTTAAAGTATGTACTGGTATTAAGCTCCAAAGCTGTTTACTTTTGGTACTAAATGGTCCATTTGTGTGAGAGATTCCAAAAGGAGCGTCCCAATAACGGCCACTTTTCTCTGGAGGTACTATAAAAGCAATACACTGTACAAAATTTTAAGTATTTATATGCACCGGTATTAAAGTTATAAGCTGTTAACTTTTGGTGTAAAATGGTCCATTTGTGTGGGAGGTACCAAGAGGGGCGTCCCAATTACGGCCACTGTACGAAATTTCAAGTATTTGTATACCCTGGTATTAAAGTTAAACTGTTAACTTTTGGTACAAAAAAATTCAATTGGTTTGGAGCTACCAAAAGGGGTGGGCCAATAACGCACACTTTTCTCTGGACTCTAGGTACTATAAAAGTTTTTATGATAAATCGCGCGCGCTTTATTCATAATAAATGTTCCTCGAGCAAAACTGTAATTTTATATTTTCCATTAGAAATAATGTTTTTGTTTAAAAGTAAACTCAGTCTGATTCACAGGGATCACTTAAAAGTCCGGTAAAAAGAAATCATTACTTGAAGGGCAGTAAAAGAGTCGGAGACGAACATTTTTTCAAATGATCCCTATTAATAGTATGCAATGCTGGTTAAAGCTATTATATTCTTAAATACCTTAATTAAATAAATACAAACATTCAAATGGTTAAATTTATTTTTCTTTAGGTTTTTGGTACTGATATTGAGACATTTATTTCCTTATTAGGTTTCATTTTTGCCAGGATGTTAGACGAAACAGAAATCCTTATTGGAATATATTAGGTCTTCAAAAAGTAGCTGTTTCTAATGGCGATTTCGATTCTGGAAAATGTGCAAAATTTTCTCTGTCATTTTCCCGACAACTGCACTTTTCTAACACATTTCGCAAAATTTAAGTTTGGAGTTAAGTTCAATTTGAGGTACTACATCATTTGAACCTAAAAAGTGCAAATATATTTAAGCATTTCACATCGATGGGTTAACATTTTTTCAGAAACGCATCGCCATAATGGTTCCCAAACTACAACTGCCCGTATTACGGCAAAGTTGTCGACGACTCTATGCAAGCAAACACGTAATGCATTGCATAAAGTATTATTTTTTAGAATACATTTTTTAAGAATAACATTTGGGGACATATATTAATTTTTGTAATTGAAAAAATTGGGGTTTTCATTCATTTCCATTTTGGGGCCTTATTTCATTGCATTGGGGATTTGGTTCACTTTAAATTTTGGGGTTTTATTTCATAATGAATTAGGTCCCCAAATTTGGGGACTTAGTTCATTTTTGTTTTGGGGACTAGGTTCATTGGGGACTTAGTTCGTACCGCCATAATTGCGACCTGTACTTTGATTACAAGAATACATCTACAGACGGACAGACAGACGGACATAGCTAAAACGACTCAGAAAGTGATAACAAGTCGATCGGTATAATAAACAATGGATCTATCTCTTCTCCTTTTGGGTGTTACAAACAAATGCACAAAGTCATAATACCCTGTACCACAGTGTGGTGTAGGGTATAAAAATATAAGGATTGAAACAAAGATTTGTTTAGAACAACATCTTCCCAAATAAATATTTTTTTTGTGTACCAAATATTATGTGTAAGTAGTTAGAACGTAACCTAAATATATATATGTGTTTCAAGCCGAATATTTTTGGAACAATATACCGCAGATGCGATTTTTTTATCGTGTAGTAATTGTAGTTTATTTAACGCTACAGAAGAATATTATAAAAAATTTATATCAAATCCTACCCTTAATTAAATTAATAAATTGGTTTCTAAAAAATTGTGTATACTAAAGTTTTCTGATTGCCGCTATGTGTTTCTATAACCCAAAAATCTTAAACACTCAATTTTAAACAATATATTTGGGCGCCGGTTTGGGGGGATATATTGTGGCATATGTTATCACATCAATAAAAATAAACCCAAATCCATTCACACCAATATATAGATGTATACTGTAACATTATCCCTTTCGTGCCATTACATATTGACAAATATTATTTTGTATGTATATCGGTGTTAGTGTTATTGTTATAGCTAAAGTAATACCTGAGCTCACCTGGACCCTTCCATGACAATTAGATCCAAATTAGGGAAAATATACAGAAAACCCCCGGGTAAAAGCAACTTCAGAAACAACGACAACCGATGGAAATGAAAATCACTTGTGAATGTGAATTAAGGACATACTAAATACTAATATCCTTGTATCATAATAGCCTGTTTGTGGCTAATAAAGGAAACGAAATGAAATGACAGGGATCCTTTCGTCTTCTGCTTTTGTGTCACACGGAAATTCTATCCAACACACACCACATTGGCGCTGCTTGCGGTGGTGGTGCTGGTGGTTGATGTGCAGAATTGTGTCACAGATTTACCACATTTAAGGAACCCTCGCAGGGAGCCCCAAACATTTTGATGAGATTATGTTAGAAGGAAGGAAGAACCAACTAACGAACGAAGGAACAGAGGGAAGAAGACAAATCCACTTAAGTCAGTTACTCTAACACGTCGAAGGCTTTACTCCTAAAGGCGTTGTCGTTATTATAACTGCGACATGCTAATTACCCAGTGCTCTCTCTCTCTGGTCGCTGCCAATTCGGATGCCAGTCAACTTTTCGGTTATCAGTTGAAGTTAACTTTTTGGCCAAACTATATCTTGATATTCCGGCCATATACACGCGCTCAACAATCCTGACAAACAGAGATAAACTTTATCCTTGGCAATATGAACGATTTAAGATTTTCTTTCATAGTTTTTCGTCATGCAGAAAGTTGGTCCCCAGTCTCAATAACAATCAAACGGAATTTGTTAAACACAAAGGTCCGAACGAAGTTCTTATGTTTCCCGAAAGCAATGCAATCATTGTAAAAGTTAACTTTCTGTAATCTTTGATAAGATTTATTCAAGTTTTCAGTAGTTCAAATATTTGTCTGCGAACTTATAAACAGTAAGATGTAAAGGATGCAATGCTAGATAATGTGATATTTAAGAATGTTTTAGAAAATATTTGATGATGATTTATTAATATTCTGCATAATTTAGTTGTATGTTCAATATGACTATATTCAATGTGTTTACTTTGCTTATAGAACCGATTGATATTTTAAGAGCTTTCGGATTTGATTTAAAAAAAGGCATGCAATTTAGTGAAATGTATGAAATCTTTATTGAAAATAGAATGGTCTATATAATTTAATGTTTAAAGATGATTTCATGTAAATGTTGACCGCGCCTCGAATTATTTATAGGCTGGGTCAATTTTGGCATACTCTCTCCAATATATCGGCCGGTATCTCACGAATAAATTCTTCAATAACGGCTTCCAGAGCGTCAAGCGTTGCTAGCTTGTCCGTAAAGACATTAGACTCAACATAGCTCCTCAAAAAATAAAGGCTTTAAATCGCACGACTAGACGGCCAATTGACCGGTCCCAGACGTGAAATACACTGTTTACCGAAGTCGAACACGGATTACAGTATTTTTGCGTGGCTGGCCTTCGGCCGGAATTAACGCGGACTAATGGTCCCAAGCGTATGTCCAAAGGGCGAAGACTGGCCACGTAAGGAAACTGTGGTCCGCAATGTATGTCCAAAGGGCGAAGGCTGGCTTAGGAAACTGTGGTCCGCATAGCCCTCTTCGGACATACCCTACAGGAGAAAAACTTTAATCACGGCCGAAGGCTGCCCACGTATATAAGTACAAACTTTGGTCCTCGTAGCCGTCTTCGGACACGCAAAGAAACCTAGTTTGTCTTTATTTTGATAGATTAACAAATCGCTTCCCACAAATAGACCAAGCTCTTAAAGCAAAAGACATAAGCTTTCATTTGAGCAAAAAAAAATAGTTTTTGACAAAAATTAATAATTAAATTAATTACTTTCATGGAGCACTGGAGAAAAGGGCCGTTTGACCAAAATGTCAAAATTCAACACCCTCCATATCGGAGAGTCCTCAACCGATTTCGTTGAAATTTACATCCCGATTAGAAGATATCGGTTCCAAAAGTTCACTCATTTGGAATGAAATTCCCCCTGTGGACTTTTCCACCGAATGCTCTGCACCGTGACCAAAATATAAAAGTAGAAAAATATATTTCGTCTTCTACGTTTTACATAAAATAAAAAAAAAACAGTAAGCACTATGCTAAATTTCATCACAATCGGACTATAAATACGAACTGCACTTTGATTACAAGAATACATGGACAGACAGACGGACATGGCTAAATCGACTCAGAAAGTGATTCTGAGTCGATCGGTATAATAAACAATGGGTCTATCTTTTCTCCTTTTAGGTGTTACAAACAAATGCACAAAGTCATAATACCCTGTACCACAGTGTGGTGTAGGGTATAATAAGTTTTTACTTGTTTTTATCTTATTGAAACGTATGACTGTCACATACATATCGTCGCTTGGATGACCAACTGACGGAACTGACATTTTCAAAATTGTTCAGGAGAACATATTTTCTGTTTTTGAGGCAATGGTCAGACTGACCCAAGGCGTAATCTGTATTATACGAGTATTTCCAGCTTGCTTTTCTAATTGTGTACTTAACTACCTCATTCTCAATATTCTTAACTAAAGAATTATTTAATTAGATTATAATGCATGTTTTTTAAACACAATGCAGATACGTCAATTTGTGGGAAAACAATTTCTCAAACCGCTGAAGCTAGAGTCATGAAATTCGGTAGGATGGTGGTCCTTTGTATATAGAAATTCAAAAAGATGATAATTTTCAAAATTTGTACTTTCGGGCGCACAGTGGCTAAAAAAGAAAAAATATGGTACCACAACCCAATCCAAACCTCTGAAGCTACAATCGCAAACTTTCATGTGATGGTAGCCCTTAGGGCGAAGATTCGGTATGAGATAGGAATAGAGTGATCAAAAAACCGGTTTTTTTGAAAAAATAAAAAACCGGTGGATGGTTTATTTAAGTTATAAAAAAACCGGTGTACGGTTTTTTTCTTCGAAGAAAACCGGGGAAACCGGTAGAACCGGTTTTTTCGGCATAACAAAACATTATGAAAATTTCCGTTTGAAAAACATTTTCCTTTTTAATAACAAAAAAGGCGATTTTTTAATATTAAATTTTTAAAAGCGATGTCTTCTGATCAGGAATCTTGCACCAAATTTAGTCCTGTTGGATAGTAGTTATGAGTTGGATTGTGATGAATATTGTCATTTGAGTCAAACGGTCCTTTTATCTCATACTTATAACTAATTAGCTATTGTATTTAGAAACATTTTCCAAAAGTGTTAACGATAGTCTTTTCTTCAACCTTTTAAAAAAAATTAGCAAATATATTTTCATTACTTTTTTGCAAAATTAAACTTTTTTGAAATTTTGGTAAAAACCTATGTTTTAATTTTTGATTTTTTTGCTCAAAAGAAAGCTTAGATAATTTCCTTTAAAAGCTTTGTGACCTATTAATGGGATGGGACCTGTTGATCTATCAAAATAAATATAAACCTCTGAAAAAAAAATAACGTTCAACCAAACATTTTAGCATTTCAGATGGGAAAAACAACCGTTTGACAAAAATGTCAATATTTGACACCCTCCAACTCGGAAAGTCCTTAACCGATCTCGTTGGAATTGTGTCACATAACTACTATCTGATAGGGCTACTTGGTGCAATTTTCATCCAGACAGAAGACATCCCTTTTAAAAATTAACCCACTTGACATCAAATTCCCCTTATGTAGTTCAGTCAAGAAAATATTAATATTTCGGGGTATTAAATAGAATATTTAATAGAGGTACTAAATCTTTATACATATATATTTTGTATACACACTTTAGTGCAGATGGGTATATACGACTATATAAATATATAAGAGTATACACTAGTCGGTTTACCCAATTGAAATTTTCTTACTTGTTTTTGTTTCGGTTTGGAAGTGGGAGAATGCGTTTACTTTTCACATAACTTCTGCGCGTATGAATCATTTATTTTCTTTAAGTTTTTGTAATTTGTATAGAAATTGGTGAATGGCTTCGTATTCTAGCAAAGTTGCCGAGTCTTTTTAGGCCATATAAGGAGATCTTTCATATTATTATCTTAATTTGTGATATTTTGTATATAAAGTTGTAAATAATTTTTAATATTTTAGTGATAATAAAAAACCCGGAAAACCGGTGGAAACAAACGAAAAAAACCGGTTGCACCGGTTGTTCGAAATTCATGATTTTGAGAATAACCGGGGACGGTGGAAGCAAAAAACCGGTGGGCCGGTTTATTTTAAACCGGTATTGATCACTCTAGATAGGAATTTTCGAAATTCGAAAATTTACGCGCATAGTGGGTTAAAAAGGGATAAATATGGTACCAAAGTCAAATCCAAATGGCAAGAGCTTGAATTGTCAAATTTGGCGTAAAGGTATTCATTGGAACGTAGACTAGACACAAGGTGGTATTTTTTTGAAAATGTTAGGGGAACAGTTGGGAAGGGATAAAGCCAAATTTAACGGCTAGAATTAGAATCGCAAAATCGGAAGCGAGGGTTGTCCTAATGGCAAAGAATAGGTATTGGAATCAATTTTTTGAAATTCGCACTTTTAGGGGCACCGTGGGGCAAAAAGTGTAAAATATGATACAGTCGGGTAAAAGGGTTAATCTTGATCTCATTGTGATAGAGTATCTCGTGGAACATAATCTACAGATCAGAAGAGTTTTTTTTTATAGAAATTCACAAATTTTGAGAGGCACGTTGGTCTAATTATGGTACAATGGGGCAAAAATGGAACAATATGGCAAAATTTAAACATAAAATTTGAATAAATGCAGTTGAAAAAATGGTTAAATATGATTCAGGGGGTAAAAATGGCTAATATTGTCCAATGGGGCAAATAATGGCACGTTGGAGCAAAAATGGTTCAGTACGGTACAGTGGGGGAAAAATGTTATATATTGCGCAGTGGGACAAAAATGTGTTAAATGTGGTACAGTGGTGACAAAAAGGGTTGAATATGGTTCAGTGGGACAAAAGGGTTAAATTTGGTACTGTGGGACAAAAGGGGTTTGATATGATACAGTGGGGAAAAAGGATTAAATAAGGTAAAGTAGCGCAAAAATGTTTAAATATGGTACAGTGGGGAAAAAAGAGTTAAACATGGTACATATGGGTGTCAAAAGGGGGGGGGGGGCTGGACAAAAACGAAATACATTTTTGTTTTTTGCCTTTGGTATGCGAGTTTTAGTATGTTGACTTAGTTCGGCAAAATACGGGTTTGGTTAGAAGTTCTTGTTAAATTCAATTTACTGTTTCCATAAGTATTTCAGCTGATTTAAGTTAAAGACATACACTATTGCTACTGAATTCTGAAGATGATAGAGTGGTGTCTATCGAAACTGCAGTCAATTCTCCCAAGCAATTAAAACTCTCTACCATTTTTTTGTATTTCTTTCTATTACTTTATTGCAATAGACAGAAAGTAACTAAAACATATGGTCTCGAACCAGGGACGTATCCCCCCCCCCCCGAAATGTTTTAAACATCGGCATAAACTGTGTACAATTTTCAAAATCACTCAAAAAAAAATACGAAAAATATTTGAAAGGTCGTTAAAAAAATGGTAACAGTAAAAGTAATAACAATTAAAAATAAGAAAAGTGCATGGTTCCCTCGCTAAAACTTTTTAAATTAATGAATTAAACGAGCCCATTCCGAAGAAAATCGATGCATAATTTAAAAAGTTATAGCTAATTTCGTAAGGTTTTAACTTTAAAACTTTCTTATCGATGTAAAATTTACAAAAACTAACTTTAAAAGCTAAGATTGGAGATTTTGACGTTTTTTGACGTCTAGAATCAGAATCTATGCATTAAAACAGAAACCCAAGAAAAAATGCTGTGTTTGTCTACCGGTGTAATTATTGGTTGGCTTTAAATTTATGATAACCAGATATGGCGAAACTTAAGTTAAAATTACATTTATGATTTCTTATCTATCTACCTTTTTAACATGTAGGTTGCAGTGATGGAATGAGTTTGCACAACCGTGTATGTAAATTTGACTTTATATTGGGTGTGGTAATAAGTAGTACGGTTTTGGCCATTACACAGAACTTATCACGGTATTTGCAAACGATTAACCTAGATATAATAAAGGCTTACGAAATCATAAAATTGGCAACGACTAAATTAAGTGAGATGCGTAGAAATTCAGATGCGGAGTTTGATAAACTGTTTGAAGAATCCACACAACTTGCAAGAAGTTTTGGAATAGAAGCTGCACTACCTAGAAGAGTAGGCACTTAAAAGTATAGGGCAAATATTCCTGGTTCAGATGCCAAGGCGTATTTTAGGACAACATTGTTCATACCATATCTGAACGAAGTAATATCACATTTAAATAATAGATTTTCCGAACATGAAGCTATAATTACAAGTCTGTTTAATATCGTTCCGATACGAGTTGTAAATCGAATAAAGGAAGATTTCGAAGAAGTCACACTTTTTTACAAAAACGATTTAAAAAATTCAGCAAAATCTATTTTAGCTGAAATAAGTATATGGATTGATTATTGGAAGCAGAAGAATGATAAGCCATCAAATGCATTAGATGCTATTTCAGTTTGTGATGAGGATATGTTCCCAAACGTTTTTACCCTTTTGCAGATACTGGCCACAATACCTGTGACAACGGTATCTGCTGAGCGAAGTTTCTCGACGTTAAGAAGAATAAAAACTTATCTCCGGTACAGAATGGAAGGAGAAAGGCTATCTTATCTGGCCTTGATGTCTATATACAAAGATGAAGTCAAAATCGATGAAATAATTGATATATTTCTTTTAAAAAATCTAACATTACATTTTTAACTCTTACGTATTTTATTATAAAAAGTTTTACTGATCTCGTACTAAAGTACACATTTATATTTAGGAATAAAATTCGAATAAAAAACTAAGGAACTTAACTTCCATTACATACACAATAAACGCAATTTTTTAATTGTTTATCTTTGTTATGGAAAAAAAGGTTGGGCCCCCCGAACCAAAATCCTGGATACGTCCCTGTCTCGAACCAAAATAAATTCTGACTGAATAAAATGGTTAACTATAACACAGTAGGGCAAAAGGGTTAAATTCGTACCTCTAGGGACACGGTGGGTGATACATGTTTTCATTTTGTGCCAGGGTGTGAATTTAGCTAGTGGAACATAAATTAGCGTGAAAAAGGTTAAATATGATTCAAAAAGTAGTTTTTCGATATTTAGAGGCGCATTGGGAAAGGGATAAATATGGTACCAAGATACCAGGTTAACCCTTGGAATATAAACAAGAAATGAAAAGGGATTTTTCGTATTTTACTGTATAAAATGATCCGAATTTACCTAATTTTCGGCATATGAAATATTTTACAGTGCCTTAGACAGAAAATAAATAAAGAATGCGGCTAGTGCTAAATAAAATGAACACTAGATATAGCGAAAGATATTTATAAGTACAATAATCGACATGTGCAAACATTTTGATTATATGATATGTTTATTGGTATTAATTAATTTTTTAATTTCGAATTTATAATCAGGACATAGAGATTTTATACTTTTGTATACCCTATACTCCACCATTCCGGTTTATAGTTCTTCCTGCCCCTTCGAATGGATAAAATCATCAAATACATACATGGACAATTTTTTAAAATTTAAAAACTCTAAGTATTCTGTTGCAACTACTTCATAAGACTTCTTTTATGGCAGTAATCGGAATATTGGATTCGGTTGGCTGGGATCGTGAAAGTCACCACTTTTCTTTAGGCCGTATGTGTTTGCGATATGCGCTGAATCTCCTTCGTTTTGCTCATGACAAGACACCGATATTCGTAGTTATATTTATTTCTTTGTTTTGAGGTAAATACGTAAAGAAAGGCCAAAAGTTCCTAGATTAATTTCAATTAGTCTCTGAATATAACATGTAGCTGATATTTGCATGTGAAACGTATTACGTCTCTTAGTGAAATATTTTTTGGCTCTGCGTCAGTTACGTCGAAAATGTTTTATCGTTTTTTTAGATTAGGGGATATATATATATGCACAAAATTAATTCACACTTTATACTATGACTACACGCTGAAAAAAAATCGCTTCTGTAGTATATTGTTCCAAACATATTCGGCTTGAAACATATATATGTTTAGGGTACACTCTAAACATATAATATTTGGTACACACAAAAATTATATATTTGGGAAGACGTTCTAAACAAATCTTTGTTTACATCCCAATATGTGTTTACTTTGAACTATTTTTTCCGAAACAAATATTCATTTGCAGTATTCAGAAACTACCTAAATTATTTTAACTTTTTTTCATGTCTAAAAATAATAAATAATAATAATTGAAATCGTATAATCTTGGACCGAAATATATTGGATTGACAATTAATGATGGCTTGGAATACTCAGAAATTTTAGATGATTGATTTAAAACAGAGATACTGGGAGAATCGATTCGAAACAAAAAAAAATTAAAACTGAAATTCGAAAAATTCAACAAAAGTTTAGAAAATCTTTTTTAAATAAAATATATTTGGAGAAATTCCTAAATAATAATTTTATTTGTATTCAAAGACATATTTTATTTGAGAAAATTAGTTTGCAAATATTATATGTTCTAACATATTAATATACGAGTTGCAAATATATTTTATTGATTTTCAAGTAAAATTTATTTGTTCAGAAACGCATAATATTTAAAAAATTGTGTTCCAAATATATTTTCTTTCAATTCAAACATATAAAAAAAGGAGATTTTGCCCCGTGTACTCAAGTCCAATGGTGGCCTTAACTCAAGTTTTGAAAAATTGTCAGTTCCGTCAGTTGGTCATCAAAGCGACGATATGTGACCATGGATATGCCCATATACGAGCATTATAATTTTGTCACTAAAATAAAGAAATGGCTTTATTTACCTAATAAATTGTAAAGAGATAATATTAATTTAAAACCAGTAAGGAAAGGCAGAAAGTCGGGCGGGGCCAACTATATAATACCCTACACCTCCCTAACAATGCGATAAAAGTTATTGCGATAATAATTTGGAATAATTGGTAAGTAGACAGGAACATATTATCTAATTCCGAGCCGATAATCACTAAATTAAGCAATATTCGTTCCTAAATTGAGAAACATATTTCCGGAAAATATTAATGATCATAGGTAAAGTAAAGCTTCTATAGCGCTTTGATACCAAATCAGGAGGAACATATATATGGAGGTTATATATAAATCTGAACCGATTTTCCCTGAATACTCATTCATGTAAAAAGACCTCTTTCTGTAGAATTTCGTAAATCTGAACCGATTTTCTCCAAATTTGGCAGTATTGCTTCATGTAATAAGAAAACTCTTTTTGCCGAATTTCGCACTGATCGGATATAAAATACAGTTTCTACAGCGCTTACATGTCAAATCGGGGGTTGCATATATATGGGGGCTATATCCAAATCTGAACCGATTTTCTCCGAATTTAGCAATATTCCTTCATTTAATAAGATACCTCTTTTTGCTGAATTTCGCACTGATCGGATATAAAATAACATTTTTACAGCACTTACATGTCAAATCGGGGGTAACGTATATATAGGGGCTATATCTAAATCTCCACCGATTTCCCTCAAATTTGGCAGTATTAATTCATGTAATAAGAAACCTTTTTCTGCCGAATTTCGTACTGATCGGATTAAAAATAAACTTTTTACAGCGCTTATATGTGAAATCGGGGGTAACGTATATATGAGGGCTATATCAAAATCTGAACCGATTTCTTCCAAATTTAACAGTGTTCATTAATATAATAAGATACCTCTTTCTGCCGAATTTCATACTGATCAGATATAAAATAAAGTTTTTACAGCGCTTACATGTCAAATCGGGGCTAACATATATATGGGGGCTATATCCAAATCTGAAACGATTTTAACCAAATTAAATAGGGATCGTCCTTGGGCCAAAAAAAAGATATGTGTAAAGTTTCGTCAAGATCGGGCCATAATTGCCACCTGTACTTTGATTACAATAATACATCTACAGACGGACATAGCTAAATCGACTCAGAAAGTGATTACAAGTCGATCGGTATAATAAACAATGGGTCTATCTCTTCTCCTTTTGGGTGTTACAAACAAATGCACAAAGTCATAATACCCTGTACCACAGTGTGGTGTAGGGTATAAATACTATGTGCGAAACTAGACTTAATTAAACCACTGTTTTGAAACCAAATAATCCTCACATAGGGCACGAATAGGCTATCATCTGATCCACATTTTTCGAATTACATTTTTTTATCACTTCGGATTTTCTCTTATTTTTAATTTTTCTTCCGAAAGGATCCAAATTATGCATATAGATGTTTTATCGTTCAAATATAGACAATTTTAGTGCTTACCGAAAATATGCAATAAATATACATACTTGTACAATAAAATATCTAAATGCAAAATTTGGTTCAGATCGGATGAAAAATTTAAAATATGCAAAAAATCGAGGACTATTGATCACTTAACGTATTTCTTGTCATAGTAAATATGGAAAAGCAAACCTCCGCTTTATCAGGTTTAAAAAAGTTTATTTTTACTTATTTCATATAAAAATTCCAAAAAACAAATGTATGCCATTTACCGAAAATATTTCTGGTTGCGGTCGTAACCATTATAGTATCCTAGAAAATACAACATCTATAAAATAGTGTGGTTATTACTTATTAGGGCGGGTCGATTTAAAAATCGCCCATTGCTCAGTGAAAATCGTATTCTAGGGATCAGAATTCGTTTTAGAGGTATGGTTCCTTCGGCAAAGTTTCTTATTTTGATCCCTAGAATACGATTTTCACTGAGCAATGGCGACTTTTTTTGCCTCCCCACAAATCGACCCGACCTATTACTTATATATAGTTGCATTGTAATCATAGTACACACCATATTGAAGACTATATTGAAGACTGCAATATACTCGTATATGTTATTGCAACCAAATTAATGTTCTTATACTAGTTGAATAGTTACCATGACCATATTTAACCAGATAGTTCCTCTTGTTTTTTTAGTACTATAATACACTTTTATGCTTACCATGTATATTATGAACTTCCGTTGACGTTCTCGTATATGCTTGTCTACAACCAGTTCCTAGCTAAAGTTAAGAAGTATTTTGTATTTGAAGATAATACGGCACCATTTTGAACATCTTAAACATTTCGACCATCTGGCCCTTTCATGCACTATACATTGTATTTTACTTTATGACAAAGTATTAACATTCGCAAAAAATAAATCGTCTAAAAGGTATTGATATGAAAATCACAATATTTTTGTTACTTTTGCTGAGATTGCAGATCTAGTCTCATATTCCATTGCTGATTCCCTTTTTGCAAAGGAAAATGTTTACCTCATCTCGAAATCTAAACACAGCACAAATATGATATTACGATATTGTCTCGTATTGTGTGCATTTTTATTGTATTTCATTGATATTCCGAGATGGTAAAGGGTATTTGAATAACATACGAGTATAAGTTGCAAAAATACACATACAAATATACATTTATATTGCAATTGTGTTATGCATTATAATCCCCCGTTTATGAGTGAAGTGTCATAATAATATACATACGAGTATACGAGTGTGTACATACCAATACAAGTAAACAAAGGATAGGCACACGTACCAAATACTAACCACGAAGACGCAGAGAAGGGGTAAGCGAAGTAAAAATTCTACATAGACAAATGTCAAAAACAGATTCACCACAGACACAACGATTGTGGTTCAGTTTCCAACCAGTGGAGGACTTTAAAAGTCAACAACAGAACAGAAGAAATCATTGCATTATCTTTATAAGACTGGGAAGTGTCTGTAACCTATATATGGACAAATAGGGTTCACCGATAGAACTTTAAGATAACATTATGAGAATATCAAGTGATTATTTACACACAAATAAGAAAATGTTAGTTGAATAAACCGACTGAAATATACACTCAATTTTAGAGAAATGGAATTTGAAATTTGAAATTTATTTATGCGATTATTATAATTTTTTAAATACAGTATGTTATTGGGCAATATTTTGCAATTAGCTTTGAAAAATGAGATCATGTAAGTGATGTCCATTTTCTGCTTCGCACATACGTACTCTTTTTAGCATATTTTCCATAACTTTTCGCAAAATTTCGTAAAAATAAATAATTTTTGTACGCTGTTCGATTCATAATTAATTCCCCAAGTCTCCTTCACAAAATGCTAAAAAAAACAAAGACAGAATAATAATTAAAAAAAGTAATAAAGAATTCAAACCATATAGCTCATTCTGCGCCACCCTGTACAAAAAGAAACTATAAAAGTAATCTAAAAATACAGAAGTGAAGCGGAATTATTACAACAAAAATTTGAGAATGGTTTAAAGTTATTCAGAGATATTCTTTGTATGGAGCTATATGAAAAACGTTGATATAATTTTTTGAGTATAATTAAACTCAAAATACTAAAGTTAGCCCTTTCAGTTGAAATTTCTGTTTCCTATGGAGTTAAGAAATCAAATCAGTGAGTGGGAAAATTTCGCCAAAATGTTATTTTCTGGATTTTTTTTTAAAAATCAAATTTTTTTTCTAGGCAATATAATTTTTCATGAAATGTATAACAATTTTCAAGAAATGTATTCACCTTTAATCAGGACAATGACTTTAAATGTGCTCTGATTAAAGGCCCGCTACCGAATTAATCATCATTGACCGGTCATTGATTGGATTAAAATCGTATAAAATTTGTTTTCTATATAAATCAAAATTTCGACGAAATTGTCTATACAAATTAAACGTCGAAAAAAATGTTCAATAAGAATTAAATTTTCGAAAAAGATTCTGTAAAAATAAAATTTCTATAAAAATTCAAATTTCGACGTAATACAATTTTCTAGAAAATAATAATTCAAATTTCCAAGAAATTTTCTAAACAAATTAAATTTTCGGCGAAATTTTCAATACCAATTAAAATTTTCCCGAAATTTTCTATACAAATTAAAATTTTGGCGAAATTTTATATTCAAATTACAATTTTGATGAAATTTCTATACAAATTAAAATTTCGATGGAATATTCTATACACATTAAAATTTAGCGATTTATAAAATTCATACGAAATTAAAAATTCAAATTTCTACGAAATTTTGTATAAAAAGTGAAATTTTCTATAAAAATTCATATTTTGACAAACTTTATAAAAAAGGTCTATGTTCGACGAATTTTTTTCCAAGAAGTCAAGATGTCAAATTTCGACGAAGTTGTTAATTTTCTATACAAATTCAAATATCGACATTTTCTATTAAAGTCGAATTTCGACGAAGTTGTTAATTTTCTATACAAATTAAAATATCCTCGAAATTGTTAGTTTTCTATAAAAATTAAAATTTTCCATAAAAATAAATATTTTTACAGAAAATTTACAATGTTATCGAAATTTTACTTTTGATAAAAAATTTCGTCGGAGTGTGACTTTTATAGAAAATGTCACCGAAATTTAAATTTGAATAGAATATTTCACCAAAATTTGAATTTTTAAAGAAAATTACATCGAAATTAGAATTTTTATATATAGATTACGTCGATTTTTTTTGTGTAAAAAATTTCATCGAAATTTTAATTTGTATAAAAGTCACATTTCGATGAAATTCCTAATATAATGTCAAATTTGGACAACATTTGCTATATAAAGTCAAGTTTCGACGAAATCTTCTATATAAGCCAAATTTGGTTAAAAATTTTAAGAAAGTCTTTTTGTAGAAAATTTTACCGAAATTCTATAATTTCACCCAAAATTTAATTTTTTATAAAAATTTCACCAATATAATGATTATACCCTCACTTTAGTGTGACGAGGGTATATATCATTTGCTACGGAAAAAAGTGTAACACGTCGAAGGAGTGACCTAAGACCCCAAGTATGTTCGGAGGAAATCCGTTTTGGGTCAATTTAAGTCGAATGAGCAATGTCCGTCCGTCTGTCTGTCTGTCTGTCTGTCTGTCTGTCTGCTGGCTGGTGCGCACGATAACTCTCGAAAGGAGTAACCGATTGACTTCAAATTTGGTATGTGGTAATATTTTTTTCTATCTCCGGCTAAGTTCGAAGATGGGCCATATTGGTCCACTCCTTCTAGTACCTCCCCCACAAAGGGTTAAAATATTGTGAAATATTGATTCTTTAATAACTGCTATACTACTTATTCGAATCTTTTGAAATTTCACACATAGTATTAGCTTATTAGTCGTTATCAACTCGAGAAAAATGGGCGAAGTCGCCACGTTCCTTTTGGTACCTCCCACACAAATGCACCATTTTGTACCAAAAGTTAACAGCTTATAACATTAATTACAGTGTATAAAAATACTTGAAATTTTGTACAGTATAATGCTTTTATATTGCCTACAGTCCGGGGAAAAATGGGTGTTGTTGTCACGCCCCTTTTGGTACCTCCCACACAAAGGAACCTTTTTGCACCAAAAGTTAACAGCTTATAACATTAAAACCAGTGTACAAAAATACTTGAAATTTTGTACAGTGTAATGTTTTTATAGTGTCTATAGCCCTGTGAAAAATTGACGTTATTGCCACGCCCCTCTTTGTACCTCCCACACAAAATGCCCAAATCATACCACAATTTAATGTCTCATAACGTTTATACCAGTGCACATAAATGCTTATAAGTCGGCACAGTGCAATGAATTTAAAGTATCTAATGTTCAGCAAAAAAAAGGTGTATTTGATAAACCCCTTCTGGTACCTCCCACACAAATTGACAGAATAATTCGAGTAATATTCAATATTACATTACTCACAAAGTGAGGGTATACCTTAGTCGGTTTACCCGACTGAAACTTTCTTACTTGTTTTTTATAGAAAATTTCACCGAAATTTGAATTTTTATAGAAAATTTTTATTTTGCTTAAATTTGAATTTTTATAGAAAATTTTAATTTAAATTTTTATAATGATATTGGTAGAGAAAATTTTAACGAAATTTAAATTGTTGTTGTTATTTATTGTTGGTCTGTGCTTTTGTTATTCAGTCAAAATTTATTTTGGTTTGAGACAATATGTTTCAGTTACTTTCTGTCTATTGCAAAAAAGTAATAGAGACAAATACAAAAATTGGTAGAGAGTTTTAATTGCTTGGTAGAATTGACTGCAGTTTCGATACACACCACTCTATCATCTTCAGAATTCAGTAGCAATAGTGTATGTCTTTAAATTTTTTATAAATTTTTTTAACGAAATTTTCTACCAAAAAAATTAATTTCAACGAAATTCTCTAGAAATATTCCAAATGAGACGCAATTTTAAAGAAAAATTCCAGATGCGATGAAATTTTCTAGAAAAATTCAAATATCGACAGAATTTTTAGAAAAAATACAATTTTGACAAAAAAATACAATTTTGCGATATTTTCTATAAAAATACTGTTATAACCACAGTGCAAGTACTGTACCTCGCTATTGCAATGTAGCTTAACTGCCATTTCGTTATTGTTGCGATTTGTGCTTATTTTTTTACAATTATTTTATGGCTTTATTACTTTAAGACTTCATTACTCTGTACAATAAATCACGCCACTTCTTGTATTTTATCAAAGACTTCACACGTGTGTTCTTACTCCAGCTTTAATTACAAATATCGACAAAATTTGCGATAAAAATAAAATATCGGCGAAATTTTTTATAAAAATGTAATTTTGAAAAATATCATACAAAATTTCGTGGAATTTGACAAAAATAGAATTTCGACGAAATCAATCGTAATTTTGACGGAATTTTCTATAAAAATTCAATTTTGACGAAAATTTCGTATTTTAATTTTTACATACCGTTCCTAAATCAATTCATTTATATTAGGTTATTTAGAAACGTGATCCAAATATTGCCTCTATTTTTTAAAAAAACCACTGGGTTGCCATTAAAGTTCATTTTGGGGACCTATAGTGATTTTTTACATGAATCTTTTTTTTTAAATTTATCAATTTCAATTTCTACGACTTTTGATTACACAGGTCTGCGAAAAAAAATTTTTTGTCAGCTGCATGAGATATTTTTACTGAATTGTATGTTTTAAAGTGCGCTGATTTCAAAAGTGATGGCCATTTTTTTCTATCACATAAGGATTTTTTGCAAATTCAAACACAAAAAATTGGTTAAAGCACTCCTTTATTCAAAATTGTCAAACAATTAGTATTTTTTTAAGCAAACGAAACATTATTTTGATACATATACTTATTCATGTTCTTTATGAAACCTCTTCTTCTTTTCCTTGATACTTTGACGAGTCCTTTTCCGATTTCCATCTTCAGTTTCTCGCTTAAGCAGCCAACAGTAGTCAGCAAGCATAGTGACATCCCATCGCCCTTGGTACCTTCTCTCGATATCACGGACATCCTGGTGAAATCGCTCCCCCTGCTCTTCACTGTAAGCTCCCAGGTTTTCAGGAAAATAGTCTATGAGAGAGTGTAAAAAATGGACCTTCAAGCTCATCTTGCAGCCTTGAGCTTCGTATGCTGCTAGCATCCGTTGCACAATGGTTTTATAGTTAGGATCCTTAGTATTTCCCAAAAACTTTCGCACTACGTCCTTGAACGATACCCAAGCTTCTTTTTCCTTCTCATTCATAATTTCCACAAATGAAATCCGTTAAAAGTTTTCTTATGTCGGGGCCGGTGAAAACTCCCTCTTTCAACTTCTGACAGCTTCGGTAATATTGTACGTAAATATTTGAAACAGTCTCCATCCTTTTGCAGCGATTTTACAAATTGTTTCATCAACCCCAAGGGGGCAACAAAACATTTTCTGGTGGTACCAAGGTAGTGTTTATAACATTCTTCTCTCCAGGTTTTAAAGTTTCTCGGGATGACCAATCACTTTTTTTCCAGTGCTGTTCTCTGGCTCTACTATCCCACAAGCATAAGAAGCATGGGTATTTGGTCCAACCTGCCTGTTGACCAAAAAGCATTGTAAGTATTTTGAAGTCCCCACAAATCATCCATTGATGGTCTTGATACTTGATTTTTTCCAGGATAATAGCCAAATCGTTATAATCTTCTTTCATATGCACTGAATGTCCAATCGGAATCGAGGCAAATTTATTTTCATTGTGCAATAATACTGCTTTAAGGCTAGTCTTACTTGAGTCAATGAATAGGCGCCATTCAGATGAGTCATACTTTATATCAAAGCGATGTATGAGTTCTTCCACATTATTGCAGAAAACTAAATTTCCTTCTTTTGAGAAAAACTGGGTAAATTCTTTTTCTCGGTGTCTGTACCAGTAGAAAGAAGTGCCACGTGATAAAAGGTTTTTATTTTTTAATCTAGAACCTAACAGTTCGGCTGCATCTTTTGAAAGACCTAAATCTCTTACTAAATCATTGAGCTCACCTTGAGCAAAAAGTTGAGGCCTTCCATCTTCGTCACAAGAAAAATCTGAGCTTGATTCACCCGGAGGAGATAATGTAGCTTCGTCCTCCAACTCACTAGGGTATTCATCCAAACTGGAAGGTGGCTGCGGGATAGATATCTCGGAGCTATGGGGCACTGGACGTATAGCTGAGTCAAGATTAGAATAACTTATGTTTCTTTTGTTTTTTGAATTGAATCCCTAAACGTTAACTGAGCAGAAGTAGCAGTCAGTAGTGTGATTTTTCTGCTCACGCCATATCATAGGAATTCCAAATCGAAATGCATTTTTCTTTCCCTTAAACCACAAACGAAGATCTTCTTCGCATCTTCTACACACCTTATGCGGGGCCCATGGTTTATCTTGATCACCAAGTTTTAATTTAAAGTAGGCAAAATAAACTTTCCTTACAAAATCACTTATATTTCTCTGTTGACTTTTAATAGTGAATTCACCCCAGATATAACAAAAACTGTTTGGAGAAATAACACAACCCCTTGTAGCCATGATTTGTTTCAAGCGATATACGTCATTTGACTTGTCTCAACCAGAGAATACCTTTTAAAGGTATTCAGAAGTAAACGAAGGCACTTGTGCGTGTTAGGTTGTACAGAGAGTAATGAGTGTAGCAATAGACAATGGATAAAGCGAAAAGCAATATGTTAGTATGAGTAAAAAATTGGTTGCCATGCAAAGGAACGCTGTTGAACGGCGGAACTATAGGGAAATATGTACATATATACTGGTTTATTACCAATGAATATAGATACTGCAATATACATAAAAACTTATGTGATATAATAATTTGAATATTTTTTCTGTTTTGGGGAGGTCAAAATCTGTAAGAAAATGTAAAAAAATCCTATGCAGTTTTTTGGTCGCAGACCTGTGTTATCATTAATTTAGTAAGCGGATGAGCGGGGGTGTCGGGTGTTTTGTGCGAAATACTTTTAGGAATATGTCCTTTACTTTGTTCTTTGACATGCAACATCTATTTCTAAGCCTTCTAAACTAAAATTGTGTTTGGTTTTGGTAACTTCTTTCTTTACCCAGCAAACTTTGTGGCTAGAAATCTGAGGGAAATTATGAGGGGTAATTTATTTTCATTGGGGATACATTTTTAAAGTGCATTTTGCACACAAAGTGTTATCGTATGATTTAGATGCTTATTACTATTTATATTAATTCAAGTTTGTATTTCTAATTTTTTACCAGAATTCATCCTTACCGGTAAGTCAGAAAATTTGAACTTTATTTGAAATCTATTATTAGACTAATTAAAAAGCATGAACGTTACACAATAAATTTCCCTTCATCAATGCAAGTTTGTCAGGTGTTTAATAGTTTTTATGTTACACTTTCTCTCTCGTTCTAAATTTAATTTCAGTCACTTTAAAATTGCATTTCTCGGAACCGTAAATAACTATTTACATCAATGTGCACTTATTTTTCATGTTTAATGCTTTATAGCAAAGTTCATTTGAATTTTCTCTAGAATCTGTGCAACAATTCAATTATTGTTGGAATTTCACAGAATTTAAATATTGTTTTGTGCACAATAACAGACTTCGAACAAATTCCCAGAAAATAGTTTAGGTTTTCTAAACCTCATAATAGAATAGTAATTGTTTGTACAAAGAAATTGTTCTTTTCTGGTATAAAAATATAAAATGGTTTGTGTTGAATTTCTGGTTTGTTTAACATTTATCCCTTCATTTGTTTATCTTTCGTAATTTACATTTTCTCCTTTGCCGAAGCGATGTTTAATTGAATTTTAATAGTTTCTGTGCGGAAATGAATAGCAGTGAGCAGAAAGCATGCACAACTTAATGTGCATGTACTATATCAAATGTGAAACTCTTTACGACAATATCACCAAAAGTTGTTTACTTTGGACGTATTTTCAGAAGAAGTGAAGCACCCTTAGGCGGTTGGATGCGGATATGCGTATACCCTACATCATACTGCTATACAGGCATTTGTTTGTAATACATAAAGTTGAAAAAAATATCCCATATTTTTCCATACCGATCGACTTGGAACCGTATTTATGTTTCAATCATGAATTGTTACCCTACACCTCATTATGGTACATAGTATTAGCTTTGTGCATTTGTTTGTAACACCCAAAAGGAGAAGACAAAGACGTGGCGATTATCGCTTATTAGTCGCCATTCCCCACACTAAAATACCGTACCATCCCAATACAAAATGACTGGTTCCAATTGTAACTGTTTCACCAAAAAATACTTCCAATTTCGATTGCCGGAATTCAATTAAGCATTGTTTTCTACATTCTATTGAAGTAGTTGTAGAACTGGCGCCGATGCATTAATTCTTCATGTATGTTTCACTTCCGGAATTTAATGTGCTAAATCTTTTCTGGATTTTCTAATTTAGAATTTAATTCCAAAAATCCGCAAAAAATAAGTGTACTCGTATCTGAAAATAGAACTGTCAAATTGTCAGGTTAATTCCAAACATCACAAAAAGGAAGAAAGACAGTCAAAGAATCTCGGTATCCCGGTCCCTTAAATGGTTGGTTGGTTAACGTGGTGTCTAAAAACTGTTCGTTAGCCTCATTTAGTATTTTAATATATGTACTGTTTTGATACCACAGCACTCGAGTAATGTATGTATTTTTATGTGTTTTTATATCCAGCCTGTTAAATTGAGGTATTTCACAAGTTATCCCAGACCTATATCGGTCGACCTAAGCTTTAAGTCTGCGCTGTATTAGTTCTGGGCAGGAACAGAGAATGTGTTTAACCGTCTCCTCTTCCTTCTCATTGTCGAAACTACGACAATGGTCGTTGTATTGACTTGTTAAACGATTTGTATGATTTTCAATTGGCCAGTCAACACCGCGAATAGTCTTGACAAGTTCCGTAAATTTTTCAGAAACTTTGTTCATTGAATGTTGTATTTTTTCAGGTGCTTTTGGATATTCGACATGCTTCAGTCCTATACCACCTGTTCTCTGCTTGTTTCAGGTAGTAATTGAACATATCCTTTTTAACGACTCCCTGAGGCGTTGCGACGGACTCTATTTGGTGTTTGACAAAAGAGGGTTTGCCACTGACTCCGTCTGTCTAGTCTGGTGGTAAGAGGATCCAGCTCTAGCCAGATCGTCTACTTTTTCATTTCCCTCAAATCCCCTATGTCCTGGTATCCAGGTGAGAACTACTCGTGCCACACGACCTAGCTTAGCAAGATCTTCTTAACAGTATATATTGGATTTAAGTGCTAGGAGAGCGGCTTGACTACCGGCAAATATTCCTATACGATCTGTTGTATGATTCTGCTGTAGTACATGCCATACATGCTTCCTTTGTGGCCAGTATCCCCGCCGGAAACACACTGCAGTGTTCAGAAAGTTTTAATGTGTGTGATATGTACACAGCTCATTTTGGAGCAGTTCACATATACCTTGGTGTCGTATCCCGTCAACGGAGTTCCGCTATCCCATTCTGTTGTACTAGGGAAGGTCATTGCGGGAGTGCTGCAGTCTGCTGTAGCCATTATTGGTCCGACACGTTTGTGAATGTCCGTATGTTTTATCCTTCCAAATTTAGAGAATTTGTAATCATGCTTTTATGTGTAGATCTATTGGCAATATGTGTATCATCGTGTTTAGGGTTTCGGCAGGACAAGTACGCATTGCCCCTGACTCCCGGATGCATGCAGATCTCTGTATGCTATATGGTTGCTTTTGAGTGGGTTTCTTTTCCGTTGCTGGCCACCACACAAGTGTTCCATATGTGAGTATCGGTCTGATTATGCTTGTGTACATTTACATATAGTACCATATTAGTTTGGTTCCCCAAAGGCTGCCAAGCATTTTGCGACATGCGTAATATGCAAAGGTTCAGTTGTCTGACCATATACCGTCGTCGCTCCAAGTATAAGAGATTCGAGAGACCTTTTGCCATTATTTCGCTCAGTCACGCTGTGTCTTTGGTGTTATCTAGCGATCTACAGAAGTCTATCCAGGATTGCTTCTATGCTCTTGCTATGGTTTCTTGTACTCCTTTTGCTTGTCCCTTCCGTCGTTTAATTCGAAGCTGCCCCATATTGTGTGCCTCGCGTTTGCATCACAGGCCAAAATGAAGGTGTCGTATGGCTTTCATTGCATTCCATTCCTCGCTTGGTGGATCATCACATGAATGAGCCATGTAGCAAGAGGTGACGAGGAACTGCTTACCGTTTTCTAATTCCATTCTTGCTACGGCGGAGTCTTCTGTGCTAAATTGGAGACATAAAAGGACGTTTATGTTATTTTTTACGATTAGATGCTATCTAGCCTTAGTGGAATTTAGTGTTGATGAGTGCGAGACCGTTGGAGGTGCAGAACGCTAGCATGCACTGTTTTGAAGCAAGTATTCCGAGTTAGAATCTTCTTCGAATAGAATAAAAAAATAAATACTCGTATGTCTATAAAAATAGAAAATAAAAACTAAACGAAAAAAAGATAATTCTCTTTTTCCAATTTTTCTAACCTGGTGAAAATGCGAAAGTAAAGGAAAAAAAGAAAATATTCTATTTTTTTCATTTTTCTAAACTGTTGCAAATGTCTAAAGAAGAAGTCATTATTTTTGCAGAAATTCAAAATTAGTTCCGGAAGTCTTAATTCCCTACTGGATAGCTTTTTCGGTAAACTTTTTACTGGAATAGTATTGGCCGAACTACTAATGGTGGTCTATATAGAGGCTTCTTTCTGAATCTTGACGTCAATTGGCTGCTATTTGACGCCTTTAGACTTTTTGTGGGGAATAGTGTAGGACCGATGTTTTGCGAACATCGAGCAAGCCATTCGTGAGAAAGAGACAGAAACAGTCACCCAAGTCTTGATAAATATTGTTGACTGCTACTGCCAACAGAGTCGGTGAATCATTGGAAAATATTTTATGTGATATGAAATATAAGCCCGATAGAGCCGGAATCTGCATTCAATTTAAGGAAATTATGAGAGCTACAAATGTTGTATTTTTCACTTTTGCGTAGAATCTTTTAGTAATAGTCATAAAAATAGTTGAAAACTAAATATTTTGTGAAAAAGCGTCTTTTGCAGGAACAAAACCCCCTTAAAAATGGAAAAAATCATAAAAAGAGATTTTGTTCCATATTTTAAAAGCTAACGTGCACAACATTTTAAGTGTTTATAAAGACTAGAATCAAAATAATAAGTCTTTAACTTTTTCTGCAAAATTTATGCCTATCTGTGTGGGGGTGGAACATGTTTTTTGTATAATTAAATTATTATCAATTTAAATTGCATTTAATGACATTACATTATGTACCAGTTTTAAAGTTATAAGTCGGTAACTTTTTTTTTGCAAAAACGTCAATTTGTGTGGGAGGTATCAAAAGAGGCAGGGCAATAGCGCAATAATAACTTTCAAGTATTTGTATGAACTGATATTAAAGCTATAAACAGTTAACTTTTACTATAGAAGCATTACTCACATACTGTACAAAATTGCAAGTACTCGTTTTGTATGCTCTGGTATTGAAGTTATATGCTGTTAACTTTTGGTGCAAAATGGTCCATTTGTGTGGGAGGTACAAAAAGGGGCTTCCCAATAACGCCCACTTTTCTTTGGACTCTAGGCACAATATAAGCGTTACACCGTACACAATTTCAAGTAGTTGAATGTACTGTTATTAAAGTTATATTGATGTGTTACACTTTTGGCTCGTAGCAAATGATATATACCCTCCTCCCTGTACGGTGAAGGGATAGAAAACTATTCAGAAATATTTAAGAATATGTTCATTCAGACTTTCAATCAAAGCGCTATATTTTATATCTCATCGGTACGCAGTTTATCATAGAAAAGCTTTTTGAGCCAGGAACAATCAATACTAAATTTGAAGAAAATAATCTCAGATTTATATATAGATATGTATATGATTTTTCAGAAAATAATGTTTTACCAGTGAACGAACAACTCCGAATGTGAAAATTGATTCAGATTTACTTAATTATAAATCTGTGGTTTTCTGGAATGACAACAATAGTCCGAAATTTCGATATTGCGAATTTTACATAAATGGATTCTGTTAGTATTAAACATTAGTTATGAATAAGCATTTTTAACTATGTCCTGTCTATGAATGTCCACTACAATTTACTGGGATTGAAAAAGTATTTTGCCTCTCCTGAATACTTATTGTGCCTTTTTATACCCTCACTTTAGTGTGACGAGGGTATATATCATTTGCTACGGAAAAAAAGTGTAACACATCGAAGGAGTGACCTAAGACCCCAAGTATGTTCGGCGGAAATCCGTTTTGGGTCATTTTAAGTCGAATGAGCAATGTCCGTCCGTCTGTCTGTCTGTCTGCTGGCTGGTGCGCACGATAACTCTCGAAAGGAGTAACCGATTGACTTAAAATTTCGTATGTGGAAATAGTTTTTTCTATCTCCGGCTAAGTTCGAAGATGGGCTATATTGGTCCACTCCTTCTGGTACCTCCCCCACAAAGGGTTAAAATTTTGTGAAATATTGATTCTTTAATAACTGATATTATACGTAGTCGAATCTTCTGAAATTCCACACATAGTATTAGTTTCTTAGTCGCTATCACCTCGAGGAAAATGGGCGAAATTGCCACGCCCCTTTTGGTACCTCTCCCACAAAGGTACCATTTTGCACCAAAAGTTAACAGTTTATAACATTAATGTCAGTGTATACAATTACTTGAAATTTTGTACAGTGTAATGCTTTTATAAGTGAAGCACCCTTATGCCTATAGTCCAGTGAAAAATGAGCGTTATCACCACGCCCCTTTTTGTACCTCCCACACAAAATGGCCAAATTATACCACAATTTAATATCTCAACGTTAATATACCAGTCCATATAAACGGTTACAATTCGGCACAGTGCAATGTATTTAAAGTATCTACTCTTCAGCGAAATATAGGTGTGTTTCTTAAACCCCTTCTGGTACCTCCCACAAAATTTGACAGAATAATTTGTGTAATAGTCAATATTACATTACTCACAAAGTGAGGGTATACCTTAGTCGGTTTACCTTTCTTACTTGTGATATAGGCGGCTATTACAGAATCACAGTTAAATACCCCTTCCGATTTGAAATCAAAGCACTTTTGGAGCTGAATCTTCATCCGATCACTGATCATGAAATTTTGTACGCAGGAGTTTCTAAATCCAACCATGAAACCGTTTTTTCTGTGTATGAAGTTTGGATGAATGTAGTGTCTTGGTCGAAAGCGAGCACCGCGAGTTTGAAGATAGACTTATTCTTCTCCAACAAGGTGATTTAAGGTACAGGGTGGCTGCTACCAAAAAAAATTTAATAACTTTTTTTCTATTTAATGAATCTGGTTAATTATTTTTTATTTGGCAGATTGATTTTTATATTTAACAAAAATGGATAACTGGGACACTGAAACAAGAATTTGGATTGTCCGCCGCTATTACGCACTGAAGTCCGTAGTTTCGGTTCAAAGAGAGTATAGGGGCACGTTTGGCGGCAATCCTTCGAGCAGATGGACCATAAAGAGACTTGTTAACAATTTTTCCAAGCATGGGACAGTCAACACAAGACCTTACCATCGAAACCCTTCAGTTCGGACGGAGAAAACAATCGCTGCTGTAGCTGATGCCATACATAACAATCCAAGAGTTTCGACAAGAACCTTATCTGCTCAAATGGGTATAAGCAGACAGTCATTGCAGTCAATTATGCACAATGATTTGGAGTTATTCCCATATAAAATTCAAATGGCCAACAAAGTGAACTCAGCAGACTTCCCGATTCGCTTGGAATTTTGCCAGAAGATGCTTCAAATGGTGGAAGAGGGCGGAAACATGTTGAACTGTCTTTTCATGTCTGACGAGGCCCATTTCGATTTAAACGGCAACATAAACAAACAAAATTGTCGAATATGGAGTGCTTCCAAAGCACAGATACTCCATGAAACGGAATTGCATCCACTTCGTGTCACAGTGTGGTGTGCAGTTTCATCACGCTGCATTGTCGGGCCCTACTTCTTCGAAGAAAACGGTCACACCGTTACAGTTACTGGAGGCCGTTACTTGAGCATGTTGAGAGAGTTTTTCTATCCAGAATTACGCCGAATGAGAATTTCTTTCAACTCTGTGTGGTTTCAGCAAGATGGCCCGGTCTGTTATGACAGAATTGCGGCGAAAATTTCCCAATAAGCTGATATCCAGAAACTCCACATTCCTTTGGCCACCCAGGTCGCCTGACCTTACTGCACGTAACTTTTTCTTGTGTGATTATTGCAAACAGGAAGTCTACAAAGCAAAACCAACAAATTTGAATGAACTAAAGCAATCCATTCGAGAAACAATTGCGGCTATTCCCGTCTCAACTCTCCAAGCAGTAAGGAACAACTTTTTGGTAAGATGCATTTAAATTCCATTATTTTTAAAACTAATTAAGCTATATTTAATTAAATTTAATGAGCTTTAACATGAATAAAAGATAACTGAATTCCATACACTGAAAAAAAGTTATTTGAGTTTCTTAATGTAGCAATATTCATCAGCCACCCTGTATCATATAGCTGGCTCCGTCCAACTTTGGCTTGTTTCTTTATGAAAGAAACTATATTTTTACCAAAGGATTTTTCATTATTTATACCCTACACCACACTGTGGTACAGGGTATTATAAGTTTGTTTCTTGGCAGATGTTTGTAACACCTAAAAATAACACAGCTAGACCTACCTTAAAGTATACCGATCGAAATCAAAATCACTAGCTGAGTCGATTTAAGCATGTCTGTCCGTCCGTCCGTCCGTCTGCAGTTTAGAGTATTTCGCAGCTGTTAAGATCGCTATTGAATTTGGTTGAAATCGGTTCAGATTTAGATATAGCTCCCATATATATCTTTCGTCCGATTTGGCCCTTTAGTCCTATAGAAGCTGTATTTTACGTCCAATCGATTTGAAATTTAGAATGGTAGAGTTTCTTGATCCATGAACCAACATTGCCGAATTTGAAGAAAATCGGTTAAGATTTAGCTATAGCTCCCATATATATGTTTCGTCCGATTTGGCCCTTTAGTCCTATAAAAGCTGTATTTTACATCCAATTGTTTTGAAATTTGAAATTGTAGAGTTTCTGGATCCACGAACCAACATTGCCGAATTTGAAGAAAATCGGTTAAGATTTAACTATAGCTCTCATATATATGTTTCGTCCGATTTTGCTCTTTAGTCCTGAAGAAGCTGTATTTTACATCCAATCGTTTTGAAATTTAGAATGGTAGAGTTTCTTGATCCATAAACCAACACTACCGAATTTGAAGAATGTCGGTTAAGATTTAGCTATAGCTCCCATATATATGTTTCGTCCGATTTGGTCCTTTAGTTCTATAGAAGCTATATTTTACATCCAATCGTTTTGAAATTTAGAATGGTAGAGTTTCTTGATACATGAACCAACATTGCGGAATTTGAAGAAAATCGGTAAAGATTTAGCTATAGCTCCCATATATATGTTTCATCCGATTTGGCTCTTTAGATCCAATCGTTTTTATACCCTACACCACACTGTGGTACAGGGTATTATTTAAGTATAAAATGTCCCAAAAGTAAATTTATGTAAACAATTTATACATGAATTACAAAATTTATATATCAGAGTTATTCAATATTACGAGAGTGGTGTAGGGTATTATATAGTCGGCTCCGCCCGACTTTAGCCTTTCCTTACTGGTTTTTCCATGTCGCCACGATCACCTACAGAGCTTTCTATGCAGTGTACTTTGTTTATCATTAAGAAATTTTCAATTAAATTGTATTTTGTAAATTCAAGCCACTTTTGCAGCTTTTTATTCTATTTCTCATAAGCATTTTCATTAAAATTAGTTATTCATAATTGTTTCAAGAAAATGTTTCGGATTCATTTATAACATTATTTCTCCGAAACACTCAACTACCACCGAAATAAATGCACTTCGCTTGCCAATTAGAGGATTTCATAAATTCAGCGAAAATTCTATATATATTTCAATTCTGGATAATAATAGCAATATCTTTATCTCATGGACATACACTTAAGCCAGTGGTTCGGCCTGTTGTGCGCTTCTTCTTTCATTCTTTTCTTATGAAATACACAATATTAAAATATTCACTATCTTTTTTCTTCATTTTATTTCGTGAAACGAATCACTGTGCATCAATATCCGTCCTAGAGAGTTTCCAATGCAGCATTCTGAAAATTCAACCAACTTGTTCATTTTCTCTCTCGTTATAATTTTCATTAAAATAAGTTATTCATAATTTATTCAAGAAATAGTATTTCGTATTCGTTGTAATAGCATTTCTCCGAAACACTCGTATACCACTAAAACAAAAGCTGTCGATTCGCGGACCATTTTGCGGATTTAATTAATTCAGCGAAAATTCTTCATTCAGTTGATGGCAGAGTTGTAAGAAATCAATTGCAGTTTAAAATCAGCAATGATTTTTCAACAAGCTTTTTACAATGTACTCGTATACTTTGTTTGGCCTAAATGTTTGTAACGCCCTAAGATATAAGAGCTAATCATGATCTAACCAAGTCTGTCCATCCGTCCGCCTGTCCATCTTAAGTGTTCCGCTAAGTAGATGTAACAATTTTAATATTCAAGAAAAATGTTTCTTATTCGTTGTAATAGCATTTCTCTGAAACACTCGTATACCACTAAAACAAAAGCTGTCGTTTCCGGACCATTTTGCGGATTTAATTAATTCAGCGAAAATTCTTCATTCAGTAGATGGCAGAGTTGAATGAAATCAATTGTAGTTTAAAATCAGCAATGATTTTTCAACAAGCTTTTTGTTTTAAGGTGTCCCCAAACAAGTGAAGCCAAGTATATCTAAATCTGAACCGATTTTGACAAAATTCATATATCATCGTTCTCCGAAAGAATGCCTCAAATATCATCAAGATTGTAGTAAAATTGCTACATGTACATAGCGGAACACTTAAGATGGATAGGCGGACGGATGCAGGGACATGGTTAGATCATGATTAGCTCTTATATCTTAAGGCGTTAGAAACATTTGAAAAAAAAGTATACGAGTACATTGTAAAAAGCTTGTTGAAAAATCATTGCTGTTTTTAAATTGCAATTGGTTTCTTTCAACTCTGCCCTCAACTGAATGAAGAGTTTTCGCCGAATTAATTAAATCCGCAAAATGGTCCGCGAATCGACAGCTTTTGTCTTAGTGGTATATGAGTGTTTCGGAGAAATACTATTACAACGAACACGAAAGAAATACTATTACAACGAACACGAAAGAAATACTATTACAACGAAGACGAAATATTTTTCTAGAATAAATTATGAATAGCTTATTTTAAACTTAAACTGTGGAGGTAGTGGTAAATGTTATCCCCTCTTGATGATTTTTTTTTTGAAAATTAATAAGTTGGTTGAATTTTCAGAATACTGCATTCGAAACTCTGTAGACAGATATGGATGCACAGTGATTTGTTTCATGAAATAACATGAAGAAAAAAGGTAGTGAATATTTAAATATTGGGTATTTCTAAAGTAGAGATTTTGCTATTATTATCCAGAATTGAAATAGCAACTGATTTCTATAAACTCTGCCGTCAACTGAAAATATAATTTTCGCTGAATTTATAAAATCCTCTAATGGGCAAGGGCATTTATTTCGGTAGTAGTTGAGTGCTTCCTAGAAACAATATTATGAATGAATTCCAAACAATTTTCTTGAATAAATTATGAATAACTAATTTTCATGAAAATATTTGTGAGAAAAAATTAAAAGCGGCAAAAGTTGATTGAATTTAGAAAATACAACTGAATTGAAAATTTCTTAATGATAAACAAAGTACATATCGTCATCTGAAATCCAAAATCACGTAACTTCAAAAAAATAAAAATTAATTTTATGATTGATTAAAGTCTATTAGGCCAACAAAATTTTGGAGTTCAATATCAAAAATTGCCCATTTTATGAGTGATACTCAATATGATGTTACAGCAAACAATGTCATTAAAAAGCGAAAAGATTCCCTAGCAATGCGCAAGGTGGGAATTGCGTTAATAACACTACGCAACAAATTTTTGGCGAACGGTTGTATATACCATTTTTGGTGTAATAAATTTATTGTGAATTTTTTTATCATTTTAGCACGACAACTTTCTACAGGATTAACCGATTGACTTTAAAGTTGGTATGCATTAATATTTTTTATCTCAGGCTAAGGTCAAAGATGGACTATGGACTATGGAAGGCTCAACATTTTGTGAAATATTGATTATCTCATATTTTCATTAATACTACTCAGAATCTTTCACAATTCCACACATATTATTAGTTTTTTGGGGCCTTATTCATAAAAAGTTAAAGAAGGTTTGAGGAACGCTTTAGCAGTGTTAAAGGGTTCTTCAAACCTTCATTGAATTTTAATGAATAAGGGCCTTGGTCTCTATCATCTTGAGAAAACTAGGCGAAGTTGCCACGCCCCTTTTGCAACCTCCCATACAAATGGACCATTTTGCACAATAATTTAAAAAGTTTAAAAAGTTCAACAAATGTATCTGTATGCTAACATTTCTGAAGTTCAACAAATATTGTTAATAAAATATGGAAAATTATTTTCAAAATTATTCCTAAATTATTCAAATGATAAATTTGTCAAAGTCTTACTTATTTCTAGTAATATTTTTCGTATTTTGAGTTTGTTGTTTAAATTTATACACACAATACAATATGTATGTATGTACATAAAAAATTTCATTAAAAATTTAAAAATAAAAAATTGTCGTGCACTTTCCTTCGAAAATAAACGCGTTTTTAATTTATATTAAACGAATATAAAGAGTGGTTAATTTAAGAGACAAGTGACAACATAACGGAGGATAAAGAGGTAAGTGAAATTAAGAAACTGTTGTCGAGGGTATTATAAGCTTGTTTAGTACACATTTGCTAGGAATCACCAGCTGATTCGATTTCACCATGTCCGTCCGTCTGTAAATCTTATGTTGTTCGCAAAGTACAAGTCGGAATTTCACTCCGATCTTGATGAAATTTGGCACAAAGAATTAATTAACGTCTGGAAGAAAGTGGCCAAAATCTGTTCAGATTTATAGTAATTAGTTATAAAGCTAAATGATTTAGATTCATGCGAAGAAGGTAAGGTATTATTGCATAAAATATTATCGATCATTAACATAATGTTTTGTATTTTTTTCAACGTTTTTTTAGAGTTGAACGTTATTGAATTTCTTGTGGAATCTTCTCTTTTCCCACCTCGCCTAAATGTGAATGAGGAAGAAGTCAGTACGATTTTAAATAAGTTCATTTCACTGTTAAAATATCCTTAAATATAAATAAAAAATCGACATATAAAATTGTTTTATTCAATAACTGCATTGTATAAGTATAAAGTCCATTAATTTGCAGGGCACATAACACATTTTGTTGTTAATATGACAATATATTTGTTGAATTTAAAGCCAAAATATTTTCAATAAATGATTTGAAAATATATTTGTTGAGTAAAATCCAAAATATTTTTAATAAACAAATTACAAATATTTTCGTTGAAATGAAAATATGTTTGTTAAGTAAAAAAGGAAAAAATGTTAAATTCACGAGCCACAATTTTCCTTGATGAAATTTCAATTTTCTTTATCACAGGAATTTTGAAAATTTTTGTATTTGAGTTTTTGAAAATCGTTGTTGAATTAAAAATTGTGTTTTTTCTGTGTACTGCTTATAACTTTGATTGCAGTAAATGCAATAATGCCTTTACAGTAAATATAGTCCCGTGCAAAAGGGGCTTTACTACCACGCCCGTTTGGTACCTACCTGGACCATTTTGCACTAAAATTTAACAGCTTATTATTTCGCCCGAAGGCTAAAGTCGGGCGGGCCGACTGTATAATACCATCCACCATTGTTTGCCAACAAATACACGGATAACCATTATTACTATTAACAGTTGTAGGTTAAATAGAGTACATTTCTAAATTGCAGACACACATGTATAAAAACATGACCTTCATGAGGGGGTTATACTTTTCAAAACACGGACCGATACACTAAATTTTCACTAGAGACGAATTAACTCAAAATGAACTACAAAAGCTTAAATTTCCGCATGATGGGGTAAAAAATGCGTCCCCTAGAACGCTAAGAAGTCTAATCGGAAGGGACCTTTATATGGCAGCTATATCAAAATATGGACTGTTGTTTCCCACTTTCACTAGGATTGATTAAGTCCAACATTAAGTATAAATTCTCAAATTTCAGCAATAATCCGCTCTCTAGAGCGTCAAAAGTTGCATCGATGGGGACCTTTATATGAGTTCTTTCAGCCAGATCAATTGAAGAATCCGTTCTCTAAAGCGTCAAGAAGTGACATAGGTGGGGACCTTTATATGGGGGATATACTAAAACATGGACCGAGTTGCCCCATTTTTATTAGAAACGATTAGGTGCAATATAAAGTGTAAATTTTCAAATTTCAGCCAGGGCCATTGAAAAATGTTTTCTCTAGAATGTCAAGAAGTGACATCGGGGGGACTTTTATATGGGGGCTATATGAAAACATGGACCGATATGCCCCATTTTCAATAGGAATCGTCCCTGATTTAGGAAAAGCCTCTGTACCAATTTTCGTAAAGACAGATTCATATTTGCGACCTGCACTTTGATTACAAGAATACATGGACAGACAGACAGACGGACATGGCTAAATCGACTCAGAAAGTGATTCTATGCCGATCGGTGTAATAAACGATGGGTACATCTCTTTGTTTTTTAGGCGTTACAAACAAATGAACAATGTCATAATAGCCTGTACCACAGTGTGGTGTCGGATATAAAGATGGGCTTTTTTGCCACGCACCTTTCGGTTCCTCCCAAACTTTTTGCAAATTGACATTGTTTTCTTCTTTGGGATGCTAGCTTTCAAAAAAGGAACAATCAATTTTTAGGCGATTTTGTTGTGTTTCTTTTCTTGCCAGCAAAAAACGATTTTTTGATATAAAATAATTTTTTTATTGTTTTAACGACATTTACTAAACTTCCAGTTATACAAGGTGGCGCAAAAGTAACCTTTCGATGTTTTTGTGCCAAAGTCACCGACCGATTATTGGTCAAATAAATAGTCAGCAATATTCCGCGTTCTGGAGCAGTGTAGCGTAACATTGTTTATTAACGTGTATTTCGCATGTGTTTACTACACAAATGTAAACATTAGGCATTAGGGGCCAATCGCAAAATTTATAGCATTTTCTGATAGGATGATTACTTTTGCGCCACCTGTTACGTGAAAGTGGTGTTTTCAGCATTTCTAGCCCTCATAATTTCCTTTAATTTAAATGGCATCCCGACTTTAGCCGAAAGTACTTATGGTCTTTGGTCACGCCTTCAATTTTCACTCTTGTGGCCCATAGAAAACGATGTAGACCCTCCTCTACTCCAATGAGGGAGCGTGTTCAGTATCAATAAATATATTTATAGTGGGAATTTTTTTTTTATTTTTTTCGAGAACTAAGTAAACAATTTATCAAAATTTGCATCTCAACCAAGTACTGTATATCGATTACGTATTGCAATTTGGTATATCAGTTATTTGCATTCATAATGTCAGTTAACCCTTTTCAATGAAGAGCTAATACTGCCAGTGTCATCTACAGATTTCTGTCTTCCTTTGTGTCATGAACCCGAACGACGAAGGGGTAGGTATTACAAAAGAATTTGCTTTATTTAAATTATGCACAGCTTTTTCATCTGTGAATATATTTGTTTTGCATAGAAATTTTAAATTGACAAGAAAATTAGTTTAACTAAGTTTAAAAAAGTAGGAAAATTTCAGTCGGGTAGTCCACTTTGTGAAAAATGTAATTTGTGCGGAAGACGCTAGGACGGTGCAAACATATTGATCATTCCTTGTCAGTCTCTAGTCATTGTTAAGATTGTTTTTAATACAGAACATGAAAACATGTTGATGATTTCAACATAAGTAATGGGGGAACTGTGAATTACTTATATACCGTCAATTTGTATGCGGTGTTTCAGAATGGGATTCACAAAGTTTGTGTGTTCTGATATTAAAAATATGAGTTATTTGGCTCTTTTGCGTGGGAGGTGCCATATCATTTCACGGGATTCTAAATACAGTATTTTTTTTTATACCACAACGGATTTCCGGCAAACAAACTTAGGGTTATAGGTCACTCCTGGATGTGTTTCGCTTTTTGCTGGGAACAAAGTATATATATCCCGCAATTAAGTGATGGTAAAGATGAAATGAGGGCCTTAACCACCAAAAAAATGTAAGCGCCAATTACTAAAATTTGGAGGAGAAGGTTTCTTTTGCGATTATTTTTTGTTTAAATGCATATGTAATGCATACATATGTTTACATTACTGTGAAATTTAGTATATTTTACAGATGTACAATTCTGATACATGACGCCATTTGTCATAAGTAAACGATTTTCTCCAAAAAATTAAAATAAATCATGGTGCCGCTTACGTCTTTTTGGCGTTAAGGCTCAATATAAAATGAAAACTTCTCAAACTCTGTAATACTCCTGCTGATTCCCTAACATGTTGTACAAAACGCTTTAATGTGAAAGGGTTTCTTATAGTCGACCAGCAGCATATTATATTCAAAATTTATTTCGTTGACTGAAAACTTCAACTATTTGCAACTCATTCAGTATGAATAATCAGATAAAATGTATTATACGATTTAAGAATATTAACTTATTCATATGTGAGGTAATAAATTGTTTTTTTTTTTTTGAAAAGCTAATATAACAATGGTGTCAACACTGGTCTTATAAATCTTTCAGCACTTTTGTTGTCATCATCGGCATCATTATGTGATGAAGATGTTTTATCTTCCTGCTTGTTTTTTTGCGAGTACCATATAGTCAATAACATATTGCAAGTTAATGACAACGCATATTTTCCATTAATAACGCTGAGTAATGTGACTCACATAAATATATTCTCAAACAATCAACGGGCCTAATAGCCCACAACCACACAACCACAGAAGAAACAAAATCCAAAACCAAGCAATGCCGCACATCCTTTTATACACCGCATTTATGGTGTTTTTCCAGAAACGCCCATCGATATATATATTCACACTTAGGAAAGGCTCTTGAAAGAATGTATAAACAGAGATTTCGCTATGATTGGAGTGATATTGTATATCATTAAAGTGCTCATATCTTGTTCATTAAAAATGAAACGTTTTTTAATCAAAAATATATTTCATTACCAAATATAAGGATTTAATTTTTTCTAATTTTTATTTGTATATGAGTATATATAATACTACCGTTTTTACTGATTTTATGTTTTATGTCTTACTAATTTTTATATCTTACACCACACTGTGGTACAGTGTATTATAACTTTGTACATATGTTTTTTTACGAAATGACTTAGCAACGCTTTCTAAATTGATTTGGCTATGTCCGTCTGTCCATGTATGCTAGTAATCAAAGTACAGGTCTCAATTATTGTCTGATCGAAGTAAAATTTGGCAGGTATATTATGTTTGGCCTAAGGACAAACCCTATCGAAATTGGTAAAAATCGCTTCAGATGTAGATATAGATCCCATATATATGTTCCTCCGGATGTGGCTTCAAATCGCTATAGAAGATGTATTTTATATCCGATAATTATGAAATTTGACAGAAAGAAGATTCTTAACTTAGGAACGAATACTGCTAAATTTGGGAAAAATCGTTTCAGATTCAGATATATATATATAATTAGCTGAATACATTTATGCTAAAATCTCTAAATCGAAAATTTCCGACGTAGGCTGTTATTTTTGAAAACCACAGATATATCGTACCCTCATTAAAAAGTAGTGTATAATGTTTTTGTCGTTTCGTGAAAATTGCGTTTGGTGTTTTTGTGAAATGAGACTGGAAAAACCGCTATATATCAGAAATAATCTATGTTTTCAATTTCTTATAATTTAATATGTGGGAGAATAATCATGCTGGGCATTTTTTGTAACGCTTAAAAACCAAAGAGATAGACCAACATGTAGTTTGTTATACCGATCGGCATAGAATCACTCTCTGAGTCATTCTAGAGAATGACTGAGAAATATAATGCAATCTTTGCGAAAACATTTCTTAGATTAGAGACAATCCCTATTGAAAATGGGGAAAAAGGGTCTATGTTTTGATATAGCCCCCATATAAAGGCCTCTAGAGAACAAATTTTTCAATGGATCTCGCTGAAATTAAAGGATTTACAGGTTATATTGAACCAAAATCTCCCTAGTAAAAATGGGGCACATCGGTTCATGGTTTGATATAGTCCCCGTATAAAGGTCCGCGCCTATATTACTTCTTAAAGCTCCAGAGAATTGATTAGAGGATTCATTCTTAATATTGGGCCTAATCATTTCTAGTAAAAATGGGTTTCATCGGTCCATGTTGTTTTGATATAGCCCCCATATAAAAATCACCACCCCACATAAAGGTCCCCACTGATGCTCTAGAAAACACACATTTTTCAATTGATCTGGCCGAAATTTATATTGGACCTAATCGTCTGTAGTAAAAATGGGGTACATCGGTCCGTGTTTTGGTATAGACCCTATATAAGTATAAAGGTCCCCACCGATACGACTTTTTGACGCTCTATGGAATGGATTATTCAATTGATCTGTCTGAAATTTACAAATTTACACTTTATATTGGACCTAATCGTCCATAGTAAGAACTAGCGTACCCGGTCCACTTCGTTGCGCCAGACTTCAGATTTCCGACAGTAGGAATCTCGTTAATCTATTATACATATGAACTGTTTATTTTGAAAGTGGCGTAAACGCCATTCTGCTTTTAAACCAAGAGTAGTATCGTTGAAAGGCTAGGTGAATATAAATATATTATTTACATTCTAATATAAACATATTATTTACATTCAGATCATATCAAGAATTTAATGTTTCGGAATTAAGTGGAAATTTTCGCATTTGGGTTTTATTAACAACCTTTTTTCAATGATGAATCGAATAAAGCAGAATGGCGTTTACGCCACTTTCAAAATAAACAATTCATATATTCGTAGGTACGGACAGTAGGAATCACTAAAGAAATGGTAACTTCAAATTGGATTATATGGGCGAGGCCACGCCCCTCAATCAAGAATTTATATAGCCCATGTTACCCGCTAGGGTTATTAGACGATTCCCTGAAAATTTCATCAAAATCGGTCCAGCCGTTTTGGAGTCCATACGTAACATACACACACATACACATATCCAATTTTATATGTATATATATATCAGAATTCGTTTTAGAGGTATGGTTCCTTCGGCGAAGTTTCTTATTTTGATCCCTAGAATACGATTTTCACTGAGCAATGGGCGATTTTTAAATCGACCCGCCCTAATATATTTCCGATCCCGTCCATTTTTGGAATATCTCAAAAAATCATAACTCCAAATCGGCTTATATGGGCGGGGCCACGCCCCCTCAATAAAGAACCTATATAGCCTATATCAGCCAAAGCCGTTTTGGAGTCTATACATTACATACATACACACATCCAATTTTATATATATAGATGACTAATGTTGAGAAAAATCACCACATCTCGACCAAACGAAAATATTTTTAAACAATTTTTTTTAAAAACCATCCTCATTTCATGCAAAACGTATTCAAAACGTATTCAGCCATTTTTTATTTAATGCAGCCGTTCTCGAGTTATGGAGTGACAATCAAAATGTACACTTCTTTTTATATATATAAATGGGGAATGTTTTGTCCATGTTTTGGTATAGCCCCGAATATAAAGGTCCTCACCTATCGGTGGGGATCTTTATGACTCTCCAGAGATCTCAGTTTTCAATGTGGCTGAAATTTAAAATTTTATACTTTATATTACACTTGTTTGGAAATAGGAAACATCGGTTGATAATGCTCCCATATAAAGGTCCCTTCCGATTATACTTCTTGGCATTCTACGAAACGCATTTTTTAAGCCATCATGCGGAAATTAAAGCTTTTGTACTTCATACCGAATTAAATCGTCTCTAGTGAAAATGGAGTATATCCGTCCGTGTGTTGATAAGTATAAGTCCCTCATGAAGGTCACGTTTTATAACACATGTGCCTGGAATTTAGAAATTTTCTCTGCAAACAGTTAATAGTATTACCCGTGCATTTGTTGGCAAACAATGGAGAAGGGTATTATAAATAAAAAAGTTCGCGGTTACCCGCATCTCAAATTAAAGCTTGTTTTGTTTAGTGAACATCCTCTTCAACTTCTATACTGCTCATGGGTATCCTGTAAAATTTCATACATAGTAATCATTTCACCATCTCTATAAGCTGAACAAAATGGGCTAAAATGCCACGCCCCTTTTGGTACTTCCCACACAAACAGACCAATTTGTACAAAAAGTTCACAGCTTATAACATTAATATCAGCGCATACAAATACGTGAAATTTTGTGCAGTGTATTGTTTTAATAGTACCTACAGTCCAGTACAAAGTGGGCGTTATTGCCATGCCCCTTCTATTCCCTCTCACACAAACGCTAACAATTTTGTGAAACGTTAAAAAATGAGAAACTCATTAAAGTAAATATATAAATAAAGAATTTGAATTTAGTAGGCTTCAAAAAGGCTAAATTTGAAAACAAATGTTGCATGTGACCAACTTGGGCACCCTTTAGAATCTAAACCGATGAATTTGAACTATCGGTAAAAGGTAATAAGTCTGCATGGTCTTCTAAGGTCCGCCATCTAACTTTTTTTTTTCAACTAGTGCTTATTTCGTGAATGGTAACACTTAACTCATGTCTGATTTGACAGATAATTAGTTTTATCCTTCCGCTGAACGAATATGGTTGTGTATACGCTTGAACAACGCTGGGAGCGATCCACTTACAGAAGATGCAGAAGATGCCAAAAAAAATCATCTTTTCAGATGAAGCTCATTTTGATCTTGGCGGGTATGTAAACAAGCAAAATTGTCGCATTTGGGGCACAGAAAACCCGCACGCATACATTGAAAAGCCGATACACCCAAAACGAGTCACTGTTTGGTGCGGATTTTGGTCCAGAGGCATAATTGGGCCATTTTTCTTCGAAAATGAGCAAGGAGTGGCCGTTACGATGTTTTCAAAAAAAAAGTTATTTGGCGGACCCTTTATTATAAAATTTCATTGAAATCGATAGGGTCAAATATTTAATTGTAGTTTTTGGGTCGTTTTACTTTGGAATTACCCTATTCTATTCTTAAATAAAGTGCCTTTATAAAAAATGAAAAATTTCGTAAAATTACGCTTTTTTTAAGCGTTTATTTTTTGTAAATAATATAACAAGTTTATACCAAAATAAACAATAGTAATATATAATTCATTTTTTCTATACATAGTCCCCATATCGGGCTCTCGAGTATATTCTATTAAAAATATGTTGTATTTGTACAATTTGATAATAAGTTCATTTGTTTGAAATTTCTACAATTATATAAAGCAAATTTGTAATGAAAAAGTTAACATTAAAAAACATTACATTTCTATTGATTTATATATATATATAATAAAAGTTATGGTCTAATGTTAAAAGGAGAAGGATACATTTCTGTACTATAATAATTGTGTTACTCTAGCCACCAAAATTTTGTATATTTTGATGCTAATGTTATATCTTTATTTGATATGCTTGTATTGAATCTGAAATCGTTACTATTATACGTTATGCTTTGAATTGCTTTAATATTTGCCCGTCTATATATATGATATATGACTGGTAGCCCTGATCTGTTTTGGATATAATTATTTTTGTCTAGATACATGAAGGCCTCAGGAGGTACGAACCCTTTTTGTAGTGCGGCCATTATATATTCGTCGTTAGTATAATAGGGAGCAAATATCAAATTGTTTTCACAATTTGACGTACAACGTAGTATGTGCTTTCTTATTAAATTTACGATAAAATTATCAATTCGGATAACATTTGCTTTGTTGTATAAATGTTTATTTGATATATATTTTGTGTACAGACTTTGTGGTGTTCTATAAAGCAATGTGCAAGCTCTTAAACATTTTCTTTCAAATACTCTTATTTTTTCCATGATAGATGGCGATACGCTTTAGTCCAAGACGTCCGATATTTGCAAAAAAACCCTGAATTTTAGAGGTTTTGTATAATCGCTCTAGCTCACTGGCGGTTCAAGATATACCCGATATATTTTGAGGATGTTCACTAAACAAAGCAAGCTTTAATTTGAAATGCGGACAAGCGCGATATTTTGTATTTGGCCCGCCCTATTATACAGTCTGCCCCGCCAGACTTTAATCTTTCCTTTGTGATTTTTTACTGTAAAAGTGCGTTAATTGCTAAAAAAATTGGATTCACAATGACACCAAGGTAATGAAGGCTGTTTTATTTATTTTAGACCCCAATGCAATACAAAATATACCACTCTATTTTGTAATTTTGGCAGAAATGAGTTTCTTAATTCGGAAACGAATACTGATAAATTTGGGGGAATCAGTTCAGAGTTAGATATAGCTCTAGTATACATGTTCCCGCAGAAAATGTGTTTAAGCTCTATTGAAATTGTATTTTACGCCATATTTTTTTAAAATTTGGCAGAAATTAGGTTTTTGATATATGTTGGTGAAAATCTGTTTAGATTATAAATAGTCCCATTCATCTGTTCCTTCCGATTGTTGGTCTATGAAAGAATACTGCTCGTTTTGAGATTATTGTTGCAGATCTAGTTTAAAATGATAAACTTCTTCACATCTTTGGAGTTTGCCTTGATGAAGCGGTGGAGCTAAGTACTTTCTTAACTGAAACGAAACTAGTTATTCCAAAATATTAAATGATTTCCCTCAGAGATCATAGAATGTAAATATATTCATTTTTTTCAATTTTCAATAATATTTTTGTAAAAACTTAGCGGTGTAAGTCGAATTTTTGGATTACAAAAATCTCGCTATAGAATAATATTGCAAATATCGCGGACATTACAAAGCGTCTTACAAATGTTCATATATATGGGAAATTTTGTAATAGTTTTAAATTTCTGCGATTCAATGTAATTAAATTCGTCTTTTTGATTAAAAATTGTTTTTATCGCGATAACTCGCGAAAGGAAGCATATCAGATTTTGATCTCTTCTTATTTGAGTACAGAGGATGATTCTGTAAAAAACACATAGGTGTTTTCGTCGGCGCACAGATGAAATTATTAAAGTCTTAAAATTCTAGCTTTGTGAGTGGAGTAAACGTGTATAAAAAATGTTATAAATTGGAGAAGGTTAGCAACAATACCCGTGAATAACTTTGACCCGTTCTTTCTTGGAAACCATTCTGTAGGAAGTTTCATTTAAGATGAATATAAATATGTTATGAATCAAACCAAAAAGACAAAAGTTACACGGCTTAAATATTTGTTTCACCCGAGGAGGCAAAACTTTGTGGTCATGTAGCTCGTAGTGGAACCAAATTTTAAATTTAACTTCCTTAATACATCCTCTAGAAGCATGCCAAGACTTGTTCCCTCTGGTTAAGAAACGACCAAATTGTTTTTTTAATTGTGAGGCGTTCCTACGTCTTTGAACCGATGTACCTGAAATTTAAAAATTCTATTTCTATTCTATTATTTTTATACTATTTATCCTGCAACATTGCCTAATAGCAATGATTTCATGTAACACAACATACGTATTGCTCTGTGCATTGCATGACAAACAGTGGTGGAGAGTATTATACAGTCGGCCTCGCCTGACTTTAGTCTTTCCTTACTGGTTTTTAAATGTAATTTTTGCCTTTGGCTCCGAATCAATGCCAGTGTCATTAATAGTATTTTTTCAGTCCAGTCGAAATTCAACCCCCACCTGCGTGCCGTGGATCTACAATGATGCGGAAACAATGGAGCTAAAAAAGCTAAAGTGTCAAGCTGTGGTAATAATGACTTATTTCGAAACGATAAAATAAGCTTTACATTGTTTCATATTTTATTTATAGGTTTAGGAAATGATTAATTACAATTGACTCTCACCCGATTTGTTTCTTGGCAACCCATTGTGCAATCTATGATATAATGTTCTAAAAATGAAATAAAGGCTAAACACGTTTTTGCAAATCAATAACATCCTTTGCGGACCATATGAACATGTTATTAATACTCGTACCATCCCCAATGGTTTATAATCGATGTATTCAGATTCTCTACTTAATGTGTGCCATACACATGGCTGGAATATGATTCACACTTTTCAATAACCTACTGCAGGACAACGTGGCGGTGGCAGTGTGTGTGTGTGAGTGAGTGAGTGCATAAGGTCCAGCACACACACACTCACACTTTCACTGAGGCACACATTGAAAATGTATCCTTTAATTTTGAAAAGAGTAGAGAATTAAAAAAAATAAAAAACCATTCAGTGTAATGGGTTTTGTTGGGTTAAACAAAAATAACTTTTACTTGGCTCTGCCATGAATCTAGTTAGTATCTGGTTGGTGTGTTCCTGTTGGTTGCCAGCACTAACAAACCGACCAACTAACCCAACACTGCCACATCCGTTTCCCTTTCGTCGAGCCTGTAGTCTCCTCCCTTCTTCGCACAGTGCTTGAAAATCGCTGTATTTTGCAATTATTTCTGTATCATAAAACGGTTGAAGATATATTTACGAAATTGCGAAAAGTTAGCTTCCACCGTCGTTTGAGGGTCTATCAGCCTTTCGGCCCTTAAAATTTAAATATACTTGCATACACACCCTACACCATGGATTGCATTAAAATCTATATCCAGAAAATCGTTGATGTGGAAAAGAAGCAGATCATTTTTCCTGTTATAGCAAATTCTTCTTAACGTATCAAAACGTTAAACAATTCGTCTCATATCTGCTAAATTTGATCAATTTAGCTCTATGTATAACTCATGTACTGTTTTTTTTTTGTGTTGGAGACATAAAACATTTTATTTATGTAGGCACACAATTTTATGAAACCAAAAAAATTGTACGGTAAAGAGTTTTTAAATTTTTTAGTTTTAAAATTCCAATTTTCATGGATGGTACCTTTAGTATTTGGACCATATTTCCGGCACAAACAGATGGGACTATACATAACGCGACCTAAGAGTGTAAAGGCGACAAGTCCAATATTTAAAATTTTACAGGAGAGACAAAATACTTACTGTATATCTGATTTTACAACTAGTATATCGTCATCTGAAATCCAAAATGACGTAAAAACAAAAAATTCAAAATGAATTTTATGATCGATTATAATCAATTAGACTAAACTACACATTCCTACAACATTTTATAGTTCAATATCTAAAAATAAGCATTTTAGGAATTTAATTCAAAATGACTTAACAACAAACAGAATGTACGCCAAAACTAATTTTATTTCGCCCTAATAGTCTGGAAATCCATAAATCTGGTCAAAATTTTAAAAATACCTTTACATTGTTTTTTGCTTCTCCTGAAAAAGCATGAACATGTGAGTTACGTCATTTTGGATTTCTGGTGACGATATGGACATTGCTATTTAGCTACTAAAGATGACCGAGCATAATTGTTTAGACTTTTTGTTTCCAAATCGATGTATACTCGAGTTGCCGGCTTAATGCCCTTTTCTCCCTTAGGTCGCGATAATGTAAACACATTTTCATCAACTATTATGAAAAACCTCGTTTCTGCCGTATTATATAATGATAGGACGTACACTGAAAAAAAAGTGTACTGAAAATCATTGAAATTTTCTTAACTTTTAATTTTTTTTTATTGATTTGGCTCCAAAGACAAAAACTATTAAAATAAAGTACATCTTGTACGACAATTAAAATCATTAATCATTTTTAAATTAGAGCACATACGTCTTAGAAAGAATTACGCCTTATACTTCGATGAAAGACTTCACATTTTTAAATCAGTTATGCCTTCTGCTTACATTAAATACATAAAATGACTTTAGATTAAGTACATTCTGTAAGCACATGATGTTCTTTCATCAAGTGTAAAATATTTTTTTATTTAATAATTTGTTTCTTTATTAAAACATTTGATTTTGATAAACAGTTTATTTAACGATACCGTAGCCATTGTGTTTGGTCTAGTTTTCTTCATATTAGAGGGAATATTTATAAATAATATAAATATATAAAATAAATGATATTTTGCAAAATTGTTCCTAGTTGAAATGTGTATAATTGTAACATTTGCAGGCTATGAAAACGAATCGATCTCTTCGTCAATGACATCATCATTCGAAAATTTTTGCTGAAGATGATTTTGATTCCTCCAATTTGCATAAACATATATCGTAGGGAACTGTTACAAAGCTATTTAAATGTATATATTAATATCAAATTAAAATTCGAAATTTAACACTTATCCTAGTCCCGAAATCGATACATAGGTTCGAATAATTTAAAATCTGCAGCCTTTAACAATTTTATTACTCAATTTTTCCATACGTGTTTAATATCGCTCGCAATACGCCGCGTATGTGTCCCAATCATCGTTGATATGATCGATTTTTTCGTTTCGAAAAAAATTTATCTAGAAATTGCATATATTTTTTTATCAATTTACTTCAAACAATATTCATAAATAAAATACATTACAAAAAAATTAAAGTATCATATATTTTTTTACTGTCTGTTTCGCACTGTTCTTTCTTCGCAACTCATGACACCATTGCTACCAGATAGTGAAAATCCGCCACTTATTGCTTATGTGCCAGTTAGTGGAAGTCAGTTGTTTTCGTTGCAAAGTGCTAAACTAAAAGTGCTAGCTTGTAACGAAAACATGCGTAATGAACAACAGCATATCAAAACAACCTTAATGTAATAGAACTTATCAAAAGGAATATAGCAAAATTTACATATGTAAACATTTCTCACTCATATATTAAGACTTGTCCACATCAAAATTTTTGTATCGCTTCGAAATTTTTTAATATAATAAATCGTTAGCAAAACATGTAAATACGATAAGTCCAGTTCCAAAAAGTTTTCAGAGGGAAGAAAAACTTTCTAACTGTTTATATTTTATCATTGTTTTTTATGTTCATCGATCTGTTATACTTTTCATAGTTTTGTTTTTGACTCTCGATTTCGTTGGAGATATGAGACTTTGTAAGCAATTCTTAATTACTGCTAATTGAGCTGCTCTCATATTATGCCAATTATTGACAGAGTATTTGCCCAAGGTGCCGATGAGACCTTTCGAAAGATATCGTCCACCAACCAGTGGCCACCCTTTATACATTTCACACATTTCTTATTCCTTTTTTCAAAGAAGTTTTGTTTTTCTGTTTTACAAAACACAAAAACAACGATATCGAACTTGATAGTTTTTATTTTATATAATTTTCTTTCTAATTATCATAATTATCCGTTTTTATTCAGACTTTACATGTTTTGCATTTTTGTGTGAATTTATCACGGCCAAATGGGGAAAACAACATAATGGTGTTTTCTTTTCTTTCTTTTCACATAAACTCCACTACTCTGAAGTTCCGAAACACTCGTTTTTATCAATGCGCTCTACAACGCACACACTCTCATTTTTTAATCTCCATTTTTGTCTCATCATCGTACGAGCAGCCCATCGATGTTTCCAGACAATATATTTTTGACTACCTGAGAAATATCATCCCCACTGACATTTTTTAGATGGGACACGCAGTGCCGTCTAACAGCCGCCGAAGTTGTTGCTTTTAATGTAGAATTAAAAATATCCACTCGCACGAGCGCATACAACCTTCCACTACCACCGCTCAACGATAACTAATTCCAACAAATTCCAAACAAACTTCACTATAAGTCTCACTATTATTCTCAATTTTGCGACCAAAAAGAGACTAATTTGTCCCCTCGAAGACAAAAATTATCTCTTAATTTTAATGATAACTAGTTCTTAATTCAACGATACCAAAATACATGACTAAAAAATTAAGGGTATATTATCTTTACAAACATGACATGAAAATTTCTATAATTTTAAGGAAAAAATCGTACAAACTATTAAAATGTGAAATAGAAGTTAGAAATTTGACATTAAAAGTATGAACATTTCTTTGAAATCAAGTAAATTTTCTTAAATGTAAATAAATTTGTTCTTCAAACAAAGACAGATTAAATCTATGATTTAAGGGCAAAATTGTTTTAATTTCAGATCAATATTTTTTTCAGTGTAAATACAGTTTCAATAGTGCATAAATACTACGTAGGCAGTAAAATATATTTGGGGGCTATAATCGTTCCTAAATTAAGAAACTTCTTTCTGCCAAATTTTGCAATGATCAGAAGTAATGTACAACTTCTATAGCTGTTGAAGTGTCAACAGCTGATCTTCAACAGCAGCGCCTCCCAGTTTTTCTATTTCGCGATTACCAACAACGCCGCCTATCGAAAGCAATTGAAACTGACAAATCTGTGATGGTAACGACGTCACTGTGACATTTTGGTAATTAGTTATAAACTCACCCGCTTTTGGCACGCTGCCAAACCGCTAGGCTCACGACCAAAATAAAATATAAAATAAAATCTAAATAAATCTGTCTTTCTTTCTTTTTTTAATTCTCGCCATCCTAGCGTGGATTTAAACAATATCACTTTGATGAACCATGAAGTGTTTTATTCTAAGGAGAGCTATTTTAATAACCTTAAATATTCTTTTCTTCTTTAATGTATTTAGAATTTTCTGATAATATGCAAACTTCGGTAAAAATATTCAGGTTAACCTGAAAACCTGTTTCCATTTTTTGTTATTTGCGCAACAGAACTTTCGGCTCGATTATTACATTCATCAAAAATCTTTAGGTACATATTTAAATGTCATCTCAAAGTACTCTAAAATAATTGTTGTTTGCAGGAGTTTATATATTGCATTCAGAACGCCACTGGGATGAATATTAGTGAAACAAAATGCGTACGAATGTAACGTCCGCAACACAGGATTTGCCCGTACACTCGTATAAAAACAAGATTTTGTTAAAATTATCTTTTTCTACAAAAGGGCAATAGTTTCTATAGATTTTTTTAAATAATAGTTATAGTTTTTTTATAGCGTAGTTTTTTTCGTTAGGATGCTAGTTTTCAAAAATCGGGACAAGTATGTTTTTGTTACCGATTTTTTATATTTTTTAATGGTTTTTTTCTTGCCATTAAAAACGATATTATAAAAATCATTTTTGTTTCTAATTGTTTTAACGACAGTTACTAAACTACTGTTGCTACGTGAAAATGATATTTTCAACATATGTAGCCCTCATATTTTCCTTTAATATAAAAGTTATTATCGCTTTGTCGAGCTTTACTTCAAAAATATGGTCCAACATGCTGAAAAAAATAGCTTCTGTAGTATATTGTCCCAAACATATTCGGCTTGAAACATATATATGTTTAGGGTACACTCTAAACATTTAATATTTGGTACACACAAAGGTAATATATTTGGGAAGATGTTGTTCTAAACAAATCTTTGTTTACTCCTAATTTGTTTTTATTTGGGACTATTATTCCCGAAGCAACCAAAAAATGTGCATTTAAGTATTCAGAAAATACCTAAACTGTGTTATATTGTTCAGTAATTCAAAGTATTTTTTAGAAATTTGTAATCTTCGTAAAAATAAGAAATAATAATTGAAATCCTATAATCTTGGATCAAAATAAATTTTATGGTGGATTGACAACTAATGATGGCTTGGAATACTCAGAAAATTTAAATGATTGATATGAAACAGAAATCAATGCAGCATATGGTACCATAAATGGGAGGTACAATTGGGAACAAAGAAAAAATAAAAATGAAATTCGAAAAAGTGAGCAAAAGATTTGAAAACCTTTTTAAGTAAAATATATTTGGAGAAATTCCTAAACAATAATTGTATTTGTATTTAACCAAATACATTTATTTGAGAAATTTAGTTTGCAAATATATTTTGTTGTAATATATTAATATATGCGTTCCAAATATATTTTATTGATTTTCAAATAAAATTTATTTGCTCAGAAATATATAATATTTAAAAATTTGTGTTCCAAATATATTTTCTTTCGAATCAAGCATATCAAAAAAGGCGATTTTGGCCCGTGAAATACTAAAAGCAACTACCAGAAAAACCGGAGTTAAAAAAAAATATGGTAAATGAAATATATTTTTCGGGTTTAGGACACAAAAATTTTGTAAGCTAGTTATATAGAAAACGGCGGATGGATGAGGAGTGGGAAGGAATTTACCCATATAATAAGTTAATAGCCCTTTAACTCTCGATTGGAATCACATATTTACACACCACTTTTACTATATTTTATTTAGGTATACGGGGCAAAATCGCCATTTTTGATTGTTTGAACTGAAAGAAAATATATTTTGAAGCTAATTTTTTAAATATTATATACTCGTGTACAAATGAATTTTATTTGAAAATCAAGAAATTTTGTTTAGAACGCATATTAACCCTAATTGTACCATAACTTTTTTGTCCGGAATTTCGATTTTTTTTACATAAATGGAATCAGTAGAGTGTAAATAATAGGAATATATATGTTTCACGACAATCGGATGTGTAATTTAGGAGAAAATAGGTGTGTCCATATGGACACACGGGTACAAACACTGGTAATTAAAAAAAATTATTTTATTATAAATGAACGATTTTATTTGCCTTTCAGTACATTTTTATGAAATTGTTTTGATTTGTTGCTTACTATACGCTTATTTCTAATTTTCAGTGTGATATGATACAAAGCATTTGACACATAGTCCAATGTTACATTTGACACAAGCAGTTCGACCAACCGATTTGCAATATTCCCAGGCACATCGACCACATGTTTCGCATACTTGTGTGATAATTATATCCGCTTATCAGGAGAATTCCGATAAATGTTTGCATCTCCGCCATAGTAATAGCCGGATTTGTTTGGTATCGAAAACACCATATTTGCTCGATTGGTCGATTATCAGTTCCAATACTTCATTATCAAAGAATTTTTCAAAAAGCTCGTGCGGTTTGAGGCCCCGGCTTTCTTCATAATTTGCTTCGGGAAATATAGGAATCATAGTATCCTTGCTGTCGTTAATGTTTCATATACGAGTAAATGCCTTACTAGTGACTCCGTTGCTTATTGCCACTTTTCTTTTTTGGCAGTTGATTTACTTGGTTCTTCTTCGGATACCAGAGATGATGTATCTAGCAGGTCAACAGATATGTTTGTAGTGGAGTTGTCCAGTACATCTTGTACTACTTCATCAACTTCTAGTTCTGTGCCGCTGTTATCAATAGTTGAAATCCTACGGCCACTTTTCAACACGATTTAGCATCTCGTTTTTAGCTGATTGGGACACACATCATCAGGAACACCTTCCAATTCATTCTCGGCATCATCCTCACCACTCATATTTCCACCATTTTCCGGAGGTTCGATAAAAATCTGACGGACATCATCACTGTCGTCTGCATCATTTAACTCTTCAATGTAGTCCAGGACCTCTTTCAGAGTTAGTTTTCTTAAAAATTTTAAAAAAGAAATCACATTATGAATTATACGATCATTATCAAAAAAAGTACCTGTGTCTGTACCCGTGTGTCCATATGGACACACCTACATAATTCTTCAAAAATGTACACTATAACAGCAAACATTTTAGAAACTTAAAATAGTATTGTCATTTACAATTGATTGGCTCTCTAATTAACAAAAGTTTTTAAAATTTTTATAAACATAAAGCACAACGTAACACAATACTTACTTTTTCATTTGAGAATTTCCCGTTTTATTCATCTTTTTAATTTTCACTATTTTACAGACCCGCTGTGGTCAACAGACATTCACCAAATGAACTGGCGTTGAATGAAGTTCATTGGCTGAAGATGCAAAACCAACTTGCACCGCTATTCTATGAAAATTAGTTTACGTTTTATGGCTTGTCTAGCAACAGCCTATTGGTGTGTCCATATGGACACACGGATACAATTCGGGTTAATATATTAGAATTAAATATATTTGCCAACAGACTTTCACAAATAAAATATGTGTTTACACATAAACAAAGTTATTGTTTAAGAACTTTTCCAAATATATCTTGTTTAAAAAGATTTTTAAAACTTTGCTGAATTTTATATATGTTTTCCTACATTTCGTGTTTTAATATTGTAAAAATGTCATAAGCAGCATTAGATTTTGTTTTACAGGACTAATTTTTAATTTATAAATTTTCCAATTCATCACTTTTTATCAATCCATCAATGCAATTTATAGTTACGAAAGATTGTACGATTTAAATTTAAATTCAATTTTACAAACATATAAAATTTTTTTAAAAAATGACGCTTTGAACTTGTAAAAAAAACAAAACACGCCTTTAATTAACATGCGTTGCCAAAGTACGTAATTAGAAATTCATATTTGTTTCGGAAATGTTAGTTCCAAATTAAGAACAAAAATTAGGATTAGAACATAGCTTTCTTTATATCCTCCCAAGCATATAATTTTTGTGAGTGTCAAATAATATACATGTATTTGGAGTGTACTCTAAACATATGTATATTTCAAGCAGCGTATTTATTATGTTTTTGCCTCATATATTCAGTAATGCTTATCACGCAAGAAAAATCGATCAAGATGACAAAATAGGATTTGGTAATTAAATATTCTTAGTGAGATCTACCTATATTTAAAAAATCCTAGCAATCGATGCAAACTTGCACTAATAATATTTTTGCAGTTAAAATATTTTACATATCTAAGGTGTCCAAATTCGAATGACCACAGACAAGCTCTTGCCAAACACTGCCAACTCTAAATTTCAGAACACCTCTTCCGTTTACAAGATTTACAGACACATATTTACAAGCTAAAACGTTTTCCGACCACTGTGCCAAAGGCTTCGGCTGCGTTATGTTAGTACAGTTGTGCTATCATCATCCAGGCGTTTCCATACAAGAGAACATTATTCAGCTCCATAAGGGAAGCGATAGTAAATGAAAGACGCAGTGACTGAGTGAGTGAAGGAGTGAGTTAGTGGCTTGCGGCAGTGCTGGCTTCCTTATGTCGTTAGTCGTATTAAAATTGAATCTTTCGCTTGCCTTAAATCGATTTTGCATCCGATGACCTGATTTTGCATTCATCTGCATGCAGTTTTATTTTTAAATTGTTTAAAGCGCATTTTAAATTTATATACATTTTTTCCCTCTTTCTAAAGAACTTAAATTGTGTTTTTGTCCAATAAAGTCATTTACAAATGTTCCATGATGACTTCTCTATAGTTTGTTGGTAAACTTTACACGTATATGCTCGTATGCACTGACAAAAAACTATTAAAGATTGGCATTGGTTTTCACGAAAGTCCAAAGAAAATATTTAAATAAAATTAAGATAATTTAGTTAGTATTAATTTAATTACCTTTAGTCAAAGAATAATATTTCCTTATCATAATGTTTCTTTTCATTGAAGCCATATCAGTGAAATTTTCTTTAATATTAGGACACTTTTTCAGTGTATGTTATTCTTACATTTGTCACAGAATACGGTCGGAAATTCTAAAAATACAAAACTTTTTAATACAAATGTGTAATTAACAGCAATTAAAAGTTCTTGTTTTTCCAGAACAATTGTTTTTCTCGGTCAATTAAAAATTCATAAATAAGTTTCAGTGACAGAACATTATTCCTCAAAAGGTCGGAAGTCGTGTTTCAATGCAGGTGTAGTACCATCAGCCTAACGTCACCAAACGAAGTTGATCTTGACCGCAATGACCACTTCATATTGTAATTTTACAAGCCAATGTTGTAAAAACTGCAAAAAAAATTTAAAAATATTGAGTAGGGATATCTTTGTTGCAATCGTATGATACATTGGCATACTGTGCACAGTGGGAGGAATTTTAAAAAAAGGGAAAAATTTCGGCCGTTTCTTTACCAGGCAAACGATTGCGACAAAACTTGCCATGATAGCAGAAGAGGTATTGGAGAGCATTAGTTCTAAGTTTGACCCCTTATATCATATAGGGGCGGAACTACAGGGTCCCAAAGTTGTCCACCACGGGTTTTTACATTTTAGTCTTTTTCCTACGATTCATTAAATTTCTACTGTCCAAGGTTTACAAAAGACTTTTGCACCTAAGAGTTTGCTCGTATAGTTACCTCGATATCTGTAATTGAAAATTAATTTTTTAATTTTTTTTCCGACCGTGTCCTAATATTTTGTAAATATCGGATCAGAATATACACCGATTAACGTCAATGTTCCTGATGATGAAATGATGAAAATCTATCCGATATACTCAATAAGACATATGTTATGGCCATTTGAAATTAATGGTTAAAAAAATTTGATTTTTTGTTATTTTTTTGGGAAAAAACTATATGTCTTATTTTGGAGTTATAGAAGAAGTTATTGAAAAAAGTATATTAAAGGAAATTTCCTAAATAAGATTTTCGAAGAAAGAACGGGTTAAGAAATATTCACTGGTATTGTTGCCAAGCTTCTCCAATTTACACCATTTTTATACAAATTTCGAAAGTAAGCCAAATTCTCTTCAATCGCAAATCTGGAATATTGAAACTTTAATACTATTTTTATATGAATAGTTAATATAGAGGAAAATCTGAAAATCCCATTTTTGGGGATTTTCTAAATTAGTTTGGGATTTGTGGGATTGACTTTTGCATCTATGTATAACAATTCGTTTTATGATGTCAAGACCTACAAACCTGAATACACTACGTTTAGCGTTCTGTTCTTTTTTATATTCGACATCACAAGTCGCAAATATGAAGCAATCTTAATGAAAGTGGGTACAGAGTTATTTCTTAGCCTTGGGACGATCCCTATTTAAAACGGGGCATATAGGTTCATTATTTATTATAACCGCATACAAAAGTCCCTTCCATTAAGACATATTTACGCCCTAGATGGCGAATTTTTTAACCGATGTAATACAAGGAACGCATATTTAAATTTCAGCATTTAAATATGTGTTCTTTGTATTACATTCAATCAAGCCTAGTGAAAATGAGGCATATCGGTCCTTTTTTTATACCCTACACCACACTGTGGTACAGGGTATTATAACTTTGTGCATTTGTTTGTAACACCCAAAAGGAGAAGAAATAGACCCATCGTTTATTATACCGATCGACTTAGAATCACTTTCTGAGTTGATTTAGCTATGTCCGTCTGTCTGTCCGTCTGTGCATGTATTCTTGTAATCAAAGTACAGGTCGCAATTATGGTCCGATCTCGACGAAACTTTACACATATCTTTTTTTTTTGGCCCAAGGACGACCCCTATTGAATTTGGTTAAAATCGGTTCAGATTTAGATATAGCCCCATATATATGTTAGCCCCGATTTGTAATGTAAGCGCTGTAAAAACTTTATTTTATATCCGATCAGTATGAAATTCGGCAGAAAGAGGTTTCTTATTATATGAATGAACACTGTTAAATTTGGAAGAAATCGGTTCAGATTTAGATATAGCCCCCATATATACGTTACCCCCGATTTGACATGTAAGCGCTGTAAAAATTTTATTTTATATCCGATCAGTGCGAAACTCGGTTTGGATTTAAATATAACACCCATATATATGTTACCCCCGATTTTACCTGTAAGCGGAGGTCGGAGAAAATCGGTTGAGATTTAGATATAGCTCCCATATATATGTTACCCCCGATTTGACATCTAAGCGCTGTATTTTATATCCGATCAGTACGAAATTCGACAGAAGGAGGTATTTTTACATGAATGAGTATTCAGGGAAAATCGGTTCAGATTTATATTAAAGCTCCATATATATGTTCCTCCTGATTTGGTATCAAACCGCTATAGAAGTTGTATTTTACTTCCGATCATTAAAATTTTCCAGAAAGATGTTTCTCAATTTAGGAACGAATATTGCTTAATTTAGCGATTATCGTTTCAGAATTAGATAATATGTTTCTACCCATTTACCAATTATTCCAAATTATTATGGCAATGACACTTATCGCATTGTTATGGAGGTTTAGGGTATTATATAGTCGGCCCCGCCCGACTTTCTTCCTTACTGGTTTTCTTATATGAAAATTATAAAATTATTTTCTTATATTAAAATTATATAAAATTTAATTTCTTTCATAAAATATAAGTATAACATATTAATATTCGGTTTAAAGGAAAATTCTTGGAGAATGTTTTCGAGAAAAGAATGGGTCTCCAAATTACACAATTTTTTACGAAAATTTCGAATCCTGGCGACATTTTCGCCAATCGCAAAGCTACAATAAGAAAATCGTTACCATTTTTATATGTAAGGATGTGTTACACTCTAAACTGCAAAGATTTACAAATATAATAATTTTGATTTCTGGCGTCAAGACGTACAAATTACAAAAAATTAAAATATATTAATTTCTAATTATTTTATAATTTGACTAGCTTTAACCCTGTGCGCTTCGCAGCTCCATCATTTATTTATTTCGTTTTAAGGATAGTTATACCTCTTTCTTTCAAAAACACATGACTATTCCATATTGGGAAAAATTATCTTGTTTATGTCCTGGCATCAAGGTACAATATTTATCCCTTTTCCCTTCTGTGCCTCTAAACGTCAAAAACTATTTTTTGGACAATATTTTACCCTTTTCCCCTAGTTTATGTTCCAATAGCTACATTGACACCCTTATACAATATAAAAAAACGTTTGCCCCACCGTGTCTTTAAAATTTGTAATTAAAAAGCATTTTAAATGAATGCCTAGTTTAAGTTGCAAGACTTATAATTGCCATTGGGATCATATTTAATCACTTTCGTTTCATTCATTCAACCCAATGTGTCATAGTTCACCATGTTTGCACCACTGTACAACATTTAATCGTTTTTGGCCCAACAGTGCCACTAAAAGTGTGCATTTAGAGGAATCATAGTTTATATTCCAAAAGCCATATTCGCAACCTTAGGCCGTATTTTACCCTTTATGTCCCCTAACTGTGACACGTTTAACTTTTACCATACCGTGCCATATTTAACTTTTTTCGCAAAGGTTTACATAGAAGCATCGCACTCTGGTTATGAATCACTGCACTACTTAACTTAATTCAATATTTTATTATTCCACTGTTCTTCTAAAGTATGAAATTGTATACATATATACAATATATAACACTTTTGGGGACAATATATAACACTTTTTCCCCACTTACCGCATTTACCATTTTGCCACACTTTGCCGTATTTAAAAATTGTTTACTCCACTGTACCATATTTAACCCTTCTTGCTTCACTTTACCACATTTAACACTTTTTGTTACACTCAACCCTATTTAACACCTTTTAGCCACTCTGCACCATAATATTAAACTTTAATTAAATCATAACAGTTGAAAAAGTACTTCTTATCTCATATTTATGTTCCAGATGTTGCCAGATATCTCCCTAGATCCATGATGTTGCCCATATTTAGCACATTTTTGTATTACAGTACAATATTTAACTATTTTTGTCCTACTGTAGCATTATTAACCATTATTTTTCCCACTGTACCATATCCTTTTTGACCCACTGAACAATAGTCAACCATTTTTGTCACATTGTACCATATTTAATCATTTTTGTCCCTCTGTACCATAGTTAACACTTTTTAGCCTCACTATTTTCTATTAACTATTAACCCATTTTGTCTCATTTTTCCATTTTTAACTATATATTTCACCGCTGTACTATGGTTAACCCTTTTTTCCCATTGTGAAATATTAAACCCTTTGTCTGCCTGTAACATATTTAACACTTTTTGCCCCACTGTACCATATTTAATCCTATTTGCTACACTGTATCATATTTAACACCTTTGTGTCCCTTTTTGACTCACTGTACCATAGTTAACCACTTTTGTCACACTGTACCATTTTTAGTCCGTTTTCCCCCACTGCATCATAGTTAATACATTTTTGCCCCACTGTATCATATTTAATCCATTTTGTACCACTTTACCATATTTAACTATTTTTGCCCCACTGTACCAGAGTTGATCCTTTTTGTCTCACTGTACCGTATTTAACACTTTTTGTCTCACTGCACCATATATAAAAATTTTCATCACTCTACCATACTTAACCCCTATTTCACCCACGGTACCATATTAACCATTTTTGTCACACTGTATCATATTTAATCCTTTTTGCCCCACTGTATCATAGTTAATAAATATTTGCCCCACTGCTCCATGGTTAACCCATTTTGCCCCACTGTGCCATATTTATTGCCCCACTGTGCCATATGCCCACTATAGAGTATTTAATGTTTTTGACCCACTGTGCTCTTCACAGCTCAAATTTAAGTTCCAATTTTGCCAGATTGATTCATTTTTGCCCCAGTGCATCATAATTAACCCGTTTTGCCCCACTGTGCCTCCTAAAGTTAGAATTTCCAAAAATCAATGGCGGTGGTACAATATTTATTCCTTTCTGTCCCACTGTGACCCTAAAATTTAAAAAAAAATCTCCTTGTTCTAGTTTACGTCCCAAGAGCTACTCTAACAGCAAATTTCACGATTCTAGCTCTTGCCATTTGGATTTGGCTATTGTACCACATTTATCCCTTTTTGCCCCATAGTGCGGGTAAATGTTCGGATTTAAAAAAAATGCAGTCAATTTCTCGGTCCACCTCATAAGGGCTACACTCACACCAAATTTCACGATTCTAGCTCACTCCGTTTAGATCTGGCGGTGGTACCATATTTATCCCTTTTTGCCCCATTGTGCGGGTAATAGTACGAATTTCTAAAAATCTACATCCCAAGGGCTACCCTCCTACCAAATTTCATTATTCTTGCTTCATCCGTTTAGTCTGGGCGATGATCAGTCAGTCACGCAGCAATTTTATATATGTATAAAGTTTACTTTTTTCCTGATCTTTTCCTACGAATCCGTATACATTAGAGCCGGGTATATACGGATTTCTTTCTCCTTATATTGGCCATTTGAAGTTATAGCCTCAAAAAATCTTTTATTTGTATTTTTGGCATAGAATATTTTTTGGCAAGTACGAGGTCTCTTGAATTGAAAAAGTTAATTTTGAAATTTCTCAGGCTACGAGAATTCAGCAATTTTGAAACGGACTTCGCTGCCACACGGTTCACGGCCAAAATTTCTGAAAAAAATTGTATGGCTGAGCCAAATAGTATGCCGGCATCCTATACAACTCCTCTGATAGTGATTCGACGATTCTCCTTATCAATTTTCTTCACTTTCTCAACATTTTTGTCGGTTTTTGATGTGATGGATCTTTCATAAATTTTATGAAATATTTCATTAATTAAATTTTTTTGCTACCTTTCTGAGAAGTTTTTCAGCATCTAATCTTTTAAAAATTCACCATAAACAAATATCATTCTCGCAAGGAAGAGATGATTCGAATGTCTGATAATTTGTATCTCCTTACTTTAGAGAGGAGGGTATACATATACTCGTACGAGTATATATATTTGCTACGAGCCAAAAATGTAACACATCGAAGGAGTGACCTAAGACCTCAAGTATGTTCGGCGGATATCCGTATTAGGACATTCTATGTCATTTAAGCAATGTCCGTCCGTCTGTCTGTCTGGCTGGAGCGCACGATAACTCTCAAAAGGGGTAACGGATTGACTTCAAATTTGGTATGTGATAATATTTTTACCTATCTCAGGCTAAGTACGAAGATGGGTCATATTGGTCTACTCCTTCTAGTACCTCCCTCACAAAGGGTTAACATTTAGTGAACTATTGATTCTGTAATATCTTCTATACTACTTATCAGAATCTTCTGTAATTCCACACATTGTAATGGTTTATCTGTCGCATCAGCCTGAGAAAAATGGGCGAAGTGGCCCCGTCCTTTTTGGTACCTCCCACACAAAAGGGACCATTTCGTATTAAAAGTTGACTGTTAATAACTTTATTACCAGAGCATACAAAAACTTGCAATTTTGTACAGTATAATGTTTTTATAGAACCTAGAGTCAATTGAAAAGTGGGCGTTATTGACACGGCCCTTTTGGTACCTCCCATACAAATGAACAATTTTCCACCAAAAGTTAACTGCTTGTAGCTCTAATATCAGTCGATACAAATACCTGAAATTTTGTACAGTGTTATGTTTTTACACAGGGTCCGCAATCTAACGTTTTTTTTCAACTAGTGCTTATTTCGTGAATGGTAACACTTAGCTCATGTCTGATTTGACAGATAATTAGTAGTTCCACTGAACGAATATGGTTGTGTATACGCTTGAACAACGCTGGGAAATATTGCGACATTACTTTTGCCGATTTTGCCAAAAAAAACATCTTTTCAGATGAAGCTCATTTTGATCTTGGCGGGTATGTAAATAAGCAAAATTGCCGCATTTGAGGCACAGAAAACCCGCACGCATACATTGAAAAGCCGATACACCCAAAACGAGTCACTGTTTGGTGCGGATTTTGGTCCAGAGGCATAATTGGGCCATTTTTCTTCGAAAATGAGCAAGGAGTCAATGGCGATCGTTATCGGACCATGTTGAACGAATTTTCGTTCACAAAAATTGAAGAGGAGGATATTGGCAACATTTGGTTTCAACAGGACGGCGCTACGTGCCACACAGCCGAAGCTACACTCGATGTTTAGCGCCCTGTTTTTGAAGATCGCATTATCTGCCGCAGAGCTGATGTCGTTTGGCCACCTCGGAGCTGCGATTTGACACCGTTGGACTATTATTTGTAGGGTGCCCTCAAAGATAAGTGTTACGCCGACAATCCAGAGACAATTAACGCTTTAAAGGACAATATTCGTGAAGCCATTGGTGAAATACAGCTGCACACAATCGATAATGTGCTTAAAAATTGGACCGATCGTGTAGGCTACTGCATGGCCAGCCGAGGCAGTCATTTGACTGAAATTATTTTCCATTATTAACCGGAAGGATTGTACTTTCAAATAAAAAAATAAATTTGAGAAAATATTCAGTAGTTTTTTTTACAGCATTTTCAAAAAAAAAGTTATTTGGCGGACCCTTTAGTACCTACAGTGCAGTGAAAAATGGGCGAAGTTGACACGCCCCTTGTGGTACTACCCACACAAATTGGCCATTTTGCACCACAATTTAACAGCTTATAACATTAATACCAGTACATACAAATACTTGCAATTTTGTACAGTGTAATGTTTATCCCCTCAGCTTAGAGAGGAGGGTATATATCATTTGCTACGAGCCAAAGTGTAACACATGGAAGGAGTGACCTAAGACCCTAAGTATGTTCGACGGATATCCGTTTTGGGTCATTTTAAGTCGAATGAGCAATGTCCGTCCGGCCGTATGTCTGTCTGCTGGCTGGTGCGCACGATAACTCTCGAAAGGAGTAAACGATTGACTTCAAATTTGGTATCTGGTAATATTTTCTTCTATCTCCGGCTAAGTTCGAAGATGGGCTGGAGAGATAGCCTCAAAAATTCAAATCGGAAGGGATATTTATACACGCTGATAAAATTCGTAAACACATTGGACGTGAAACATACATATGTTTAGGGAAAACTCGAAATTACTTCGTTATTTCTTCGCAATAGTCTTATATTTCGCGACGAAATTACTTCGTTATTTCTTCCCGTGTTCATGCGGGAAAATATATAAACGACATATTTTAAAAATGTATATTCACAAAGCGAATCAAATTTCCATACGAGTTTTGAACATCTATAACATCTTTCTTCCGCACAAAATAAACGACTTTTTTATTTTAATTTAAATATTCAAAAAATACATTATTTCATTCAACTGCATTTTGTTGAGTAAACTTCATCCTAAAAACACAAGCACACATCCAAAACTTCTGGTTTCTTTTCTTCCAATCACAGATTTTCGTCAAGGCAAAAACTTATATCCTTAAAGAAACTGTCTGACTGACTGACTCTCGGTCTGTGTGTGATGTTATTTATTATACATAAGATATCATTAAAATTCTACACCAAATCTGGCTGTGATTATTTCCAGTTTTTTGGAAGAAACTCATCGAGGCAAACTTTTATTTGAATAGATTACGTGCTAGCAGTGAATGGAAACTTTATAATCAAACAAAAAAAAAAGAAAATTACACTTACGTGAATTTATGTCCTGTTTCGTAAGCGAATATAGTCAACAGAGATTTTTTGAGAAGAACAGGTAGATTTCATAAAGTTATAATGTTCACAACACGTGTCTATGAAATCAATCATTTAGTAATGAATTTTAGTTGAAATATATGGGCTCTTTTCTCTAATTCAAATAGGAAAGGAGACCATCGTAGCCAAAACGAAGAGTTCTTTAATAAGTATATATATAAATAGCGGCTAAAATCGACTGAAACACAGCCGCCTTCACATAGGAAAATTCTAAAATATATATTGATAACATTTAACCTTTTGATAAGCAAATAACAATAAACAAGTAAGAAAGTTTCAGTCGGGTAAACCGACTAAGGTATACCCTCGCTTTGTGAGTACTGTAATATAAAATATACACAAATTAATGTGTAAATTTGTATGGGAGGTACCAGAGGGGGTTTAACAAATACTCCTATTTTTCGCTAAACAGTAGATACTTCAAATATATTGCAGAAGGAGAAGAGATAGACCCTTCGTTTAACTCACCAATCGACTTGAAATCTCTTCGTGAGTCGATTTAACCATGTCCGTCCGTCCCTCTGTATCTCAGATTTAGATATAGTCGCCCATATATATGTTTCACCCCATTTGACATAGAAGCGCTGTTGAAACCGTATATTATATCCGGTGAGTACGAAATTCGGCAGAGAGTGATTTCTTATTACATGTATAAACACTGCCAAATTCTTATCGCAATGCCCGTTTTCGCATTGTTAGGGAGGTGTACGGTATTATATAGTCGGCCCCGCCCGACTTATTGCCATTTCTTACTGCTATTATATAATTTTTTTTTGAAAAGGATTTGCAAAAATCGCGTTTTTCACTTCAAGGTGTTTCCAAAAATTGAAATTTTTTTGTTTTCTATATTTTTTATACATCTAAGGCTGACGCCAGACCGCACACCGAAGCAGAGCAATGCGAAAACTGCTCGAAGTCACTGCTAAAACAACGACGCAACATGTCATGCCGACTGCAGAGATGGAGAGAATTTACACATGTGTTGAAGTGAGAGATCAGATTGAAAGTGTTTGTTTTCTCTCTTTCTTTCTTGCATTTGTGTTCTGACGGAGCAAAGCAGAGTTCTAAACGCTTCAGAACGCGCTCTCTTGCTGAGAATAACGGAATGTGGTACTCTCAGCAAGAGAGCGCGTTTTGAAAATCAGGGAAAATCGGTTCAGATTTATATATAACCTCCAAATATATGTTCCTCCTGATTTGGTATAAAAGCGCTATAGAAGTTGTACTTTACTTCCGACCATATAAATTTTCCAGAAACATGTTTCTCAATTTAGGAACGAATATTGCTTAATTTAGCGATTATCGGTTCAGAATTAGATAATATGTTCCTACCCATTTACCAATTATTCCAAATTATTATCGCAATGACCCTTGTAGCATTGTTAGGGAGGTGTAGGGTATTATATAGTCGGCCCCGCCCGACTTTCTGCCTTTCCTTACTGGTTTAAAAATATCTATTATTTAAGAATAAATGTACTCGTATTTGTTTTATATCAGGCTAGATCAAAGCATCCCACACAAGGCCCGAAATTTTGTAAAATAAATAATAAATAAAAGCATTGTACTGTACGAAATTTCAAGTATTTGTATGCACTGGTATTAAAGTTAAAAGCTGTTAACTTTTGGTACAAAAAGGCCCATTTGTATGCGAGATACCAAAAGGGGCGAGCCAATAACGCCCATTTTCATCTGTACTCTAGGTACTATGAAAGCAATACACTGTACAAAATTTTGTACAGTGTAATGCTTTCATAGTACCTATTTGTATGCACTGGTAATAATGTTATAAGCTATTAACTTTTGGTTCAAAATTGTCTATTTGTGTGGGACGTACCAAAAGGGGCATGGCAACTTCGCCCATTTTTCTCGAGGTAATAGTGACTAATAAACTAATACTATGTGTAGAATTTCAGAGGATTCAAATAAGTAGTATAGAATTTAATAAATAATCAATATTTCACTAAATATTAAACCTTTTTGGGGGAGGTACTAGAAGGAGTGGACCCATATGTCCCATCTTCGAACTTAGCCAGAGATAGAAGAAAATATTACCACATACCAAATTTGAAGTCAATCGGTTACTCCTTTCGAGAGTTTTCGTGACAGACAGACGGACGAACATTGCTCATTCGACTTAAAATGACCCAAAACGGATATTCGCCGAACATACTTAGGGTCTTAGGTAACTCCTTCTATGTGTTACACTTTTTGCTCGTAGCAAATGGTATATACCCTCCTCTCTAAGGCGAGGGGATACAAATTAGTAGGTTCGACATTTAAAATTTCCACAACTTTTGTTGTTGTCATTATCCCATTACGAAATTTCATATTGTTATAGTAAACAAATTGGGCTTCATTTTAGTTGTTTAACGATATAGAATCCAATTCATCCGGAAAACAATTAAAATCTCGGGGAAAACATAAGTCGCGAGAAAAAAGTATGAAAATTAAATATTAGGAAACCGTTTTCAATGTACATTTTGTGCGACAGCTGTCACGTAGCCCGAAAAATTTCAAAATGCACCTTCTCTGTTGAACAGGCCTCGTATACCCGTACTTGTTGTGTATAGTTCTTCATATTTACAAAGTTTTAAGTTTATATATTATAAGAAGCTTCTGAAATGCGAAAATCATTTGAACGGAATTCAAGAACTGTCCACCAAGTTCCAAGAAAATAGGTTCAGCTGTTTAGGCGTGATACTAGAACAAACAAAAAATCTATTTTATAATATTAATAGGATTTCGTAAAATAAAGGCATAACATCTATGGCTATCGACACAGGTTGCTAAAAATAAAAACCACATTTTTACAATTTGCATGGCATTAATCTCCTCCGTATGGAAACATTAATATTATTAGAATTCTATATATATTTTTTCAATTTATAGAATTTGTTCATTTTATTTTATGTATGTAAATGTCCATAACAAAACCTTTTATTCATATTTATATATATTTATTTGCAAATTCGATTGAAATGAATATTTGTAGAAGAAAATTTAATTTAAAGCGAAACCAGACAGAATGCCTACAAATATCGAATTTATTTTAAGGTGGTCTGATTGATTGATTAGTTATTTTTGTCATATGCAAATGACGAATGGCACATTTGTACGTATAACCCATATTTCGTTGGAAATTTTAAATTGTTTACTTTTGTAGCCCTCACAAATGAGGACAAAAGTGTGGATGACGTGTGTTAAATTGTAAACATTCAAAAGCTTAATCGAATTATATCCTTTTAATATTTTAATGCCGCGTAAGACATTTTCTAATATAAATGTTAATTTTTATTTGCTTTGCCATGATACGCGCAGTGTCGCTAACCCTGTTGGCAAAATGGGGTTTGAAGACAACTTCGCCAATGACATCAATGATTTTTTCCACATATCACATAGGCGCTTCAATTGCCGCAACAAAGTCAAAGATAAATTACTATTATTGTGTTGAACTTTTTAAATCCTTGAAAGCATGTAGACTCGCACGACACTACATGTATCAATGTCACACAGGAAGTGACCGTCGATAATTTGATTGCAATGACATAATATATAAGAATATAAAAATGTGTAAATACAAACATATACAAATAAATATATAAAGATATAATTTGGACCTGGCGTTGATCAAGTTTCACTGTAGTAGCGTGGAAGATATTCCAATAAAAAACTCTGATTGAAATAAATAATGAAAACATTACAACATTTCTGATAACTTTTCAATCTAAGTATAGTATTATTTAGTATTTATATGAACTAGCTGTTCCCGGTGCGATTCGTTACTCCAAAGGTAGTAAAGGTATATACCTTTAGGCAAATAATCCATTTTTGTTTAAATCGAGAATATTGAAAGCAAAACTGGTCTCTCAAAGTACAGAGGTTCTCGCTTAAACAAAGCTCCACTATATATACAACGTATATAGGTGCATATTGCTGTTAAACACTTACAACCCAAATTTCACGAAAGATGCAAGGTATTCAGTAAAGGAGGCATGTGGTGGAACCACTGCAGTGAACTGTATCATTTCATTATAAGGCATAGTGCAGTCGAATGCGTCCTCAACAAAATTTCAGGGTAATTAGTACAAAGTTCTCAAGCAATTTCGTTTGGAATAATGGACGACGCATGGTGGCCCAGAATTTTACTGGCCGAAACCACAATTTTTTCATCACCGATTTCTAAAGTGTTGATGACATTCAATAGTTAACATATTAAAACTAAGGCAGCCAAAAACCAGTAAGGAAAGGCTAAAGTCGGGCGGGGCCGACTATATAATACCCTACACCACTCTCGTAATATTGAATAACTCTGATATATAAATTTTGTAATTCATGCATAAATTGCTTACATAAATTTACTTTTGGGACATTTTATACTTAAATAATACCCTGTACCACAGTGTGTTGTAGGGTATAAAAACGATTGGATCTAAAGAGCCAAATCGGATGAAACATATATATGGGAGCTATAACTAAATCTTTCGGCAATGTTGGTTCATGGATCAAGAAACTCTACCATTCTAACTTTCAAAACGATTGGATGTAAAATATAGCTTCTATAGAACTAAAGGGCCAAATCGGACGAAACATATGTATGGGAGCTATAGCTAAATCTTAACCGATTTTCTTCAAATTCGGTAGTGTTGGTTCATGGATCAATAAACTCTACCATTCTAAATTTCAAAACAATTGGATGTAAAATACAGCTTCTATAGAACTAAAGGGCCAAATCGGACGAAACATATATATGGGAGCTATAGCTTAATCTCAACCGATTTTCTTTAAATTCTGTAGTGTTGGTTCATGGATCAAGAAACTCTACCATTCTAAATTTCAAAATGATTGAATGTAAAATACAGCTTCTATAGAACTAATGGGCCAAATCGGACGAAACATATATATGGGAGCTATAGCTAAATCTTAACCGATTTTCTTCAAATTCGGCAATGTTGGTTCATGGATCAAGAAACTCTACCATTCTAAATTTCAAAACGATTGAATGTAAAATACAGCTTTTATAGGACTAAATGGCCAAATCGGACGAAACATTTATATGGGAGCTATAGCTAAATCTTAACCGATTTTCTTCAAATTCGGTAGTGTTGGATCATGGATCAATAAACTCTACCATTCTAAATTTCAAAACAATTGGATGTAAAATACAGCTTCCATAGAACTAAAGGGCCAAATCGGACGAAACATATATATGGGAGCAATAGCTTAGTATCAACCGATTTTCTTCAAATTCTGTAGTGTTGGTTCATGGATCAAGAAACTCTACCATTCTAAATTTCAAAATGATTGGATGTAAAATACAGCTTCTGTAGAACTAAAGGGCCAAATCGGACGAAACATATATATGGGAGCTATAGCTAAATCTTAACCGATTTTCTTCAAATTCGGCAATGTTGGTTCATGGATCAAGAAACTCTACCATTCTAAATTTCAAAACGATTGGATGTAAAATACAGCTTTTATAGGACTAAATGGCCAAATCGGACGAAACATATATATGGGAGCTATAGCTAAATCTTAACCGATTTTCTTAAAATTCGGTAGTGTTGGTTCATGGATCAAGAAACTCTACCATTCTAAATTTCAAAATGATTGGATGTAAAATACAGCTTCTACAGGACTAAAGAGCAAAATCGGACGAAACATATATATGGGAGCTATAGCTAAATCTTAACCGATTTTCTTCAAATTCGGCTATGTTGGTTCATGGATCAAGAAACTCTACCATTCTAAATTTCAAATCGATTGGATGTAAAATACAGCTTCTATAGGACTAAAGGGCCAAATCGGACGAAAGATATATGTATATGGGAGCTATATCTAAATCTGAACCGATTTCAACCAAATTCAATAGCGATCTTAACAGCTGCGAAATACTCTAAACTGCAAAATTTCAGAACGATCGGAGTGAAATTGCGACCTGTAGTCGACGAACAACTTTACATGGACGGACGGACGGACGGACATCGTTAAATCGACTCAGCTAGTGATTCTGAGTCGATCGGTATACTTTAAGGTGGGTCTATCTGTGTTATTTTTAGGTGTTACAAACATCTGCCATGAAACAAACTTATAATACCCTGTACCACAGAGTGGTGTAGGGTATAAATATATCAAAATATTTGTAATTGGTGGCGTGGCGTGCTGCTGAAAACACGTATTTATTTTATTTATGAAAACGTAATTTTTAAATCTTTTTAGAAGGAAATTGCCATTTCTCGCAAACTATTATCGATAACGGGTTAATTTTTTGTTGCTATGTAGGTAGGATAGTAGTCTTTAACGCACCACGTTTAAACTACCACTGTTTAAACGTGGTGTGTTAATATATGTTTCCACACTTACTATAATCTAGTCAAGTTTGAATTTTAGAGGAATAGAACTTCTGTAGGTCAAAAGTGGTCATAGAGATTTTGCTACCAGTAGAAAAGTGAAAGTGTCCTCTTTAGACCCATATATACTTTTGTCTTGACCTGTCTGTAGAACACTTTTTTAATTTGAATGAATTTACTCGGGAAAAATTATTTTTCTCTTTTTATTTTACCTGGTCATATGACTTTGTATGTACGAGTATGTACTCGTACACCAAGTGTCGTTTCGGCCATTTGTAATATGTCATGATCTGTCATTTGTTTTCATTGTTTACAATTTCATCATAGAGAGATATACACAAGAACAACATTTACAAATTATTCAGTTTTATTATAAAAATAATCGTTCTTCAATTGCAACTTTTCGTGCGCTAAGTCCATTTTTTAAAATCCAAAAAAAAAACACTTTCCAGTCGGCCTTGGCACCCATGATCAATATTTTAGCTCTCGTTAGAGCTATCTTTTTGCCATTGACCGACTCCCGATCCGACATACGTTAAGGAGCTAGAGCAAAATAAACTTTCCGTTCAAGTTTGAAAATTATGCTAAGTCCATTTTTTTAAATCAAAAAAAAAAAAAAAAACACTTTCCACTCGACCTACGACCTTGACAACCATGAGCAATATTTAAGCTCTCGTTAAGAGCTATCTTTTCCATTGACCGATTGTGGCTGCGTGCCACACAGCAAATGAAAAATTGAATTGTTGCGAGAAAAGTTTGGAGATTCGATTATTTTAAGAAATTGTGATATTGAATGGCCTCCAAGAAGTTCTGATTTAACACCATTAGACTATTTCTTGTGGGGTTATTTGAAGTCATTGGTCTTTCGAAATAAACCAGACTCTCTTCAAGCTTTACAAGTCAATATTGAACGTGCCATTCATGACATACGACTTGATTAAGTGGAAAAAGTGATCGAGATTTGGGTTCATCGAATACGTTCCTGCAGAAGAAGTCGTGGAGGACATTTGAATGACGTTTTATTTAGAACTTAATTGTATCGATTGTACTTTACATTAAATAAAAAGTTTTTGAATCTCCTTAACAATAAGTGTGTTTTTTTTCAAAGAAATCGTATCACTTTTATTGGAAAACTCTGTAGTTATCGATATTAAAAAGAAAAATTGCTAAAAAAATTTTTTTTCGGGATTTTTTTTTAATTTTTTTCAAAATGTATTTTTAAAATGGTTTATTTACCCACGGGGTTTAATAAATAAAGAAGATAAAAAAACCAAAAAACCCACAATTTTATGCAAAATATTAAAATAAATTCAAAAGTTCAACTTTGACCTTGAATACCTCAATAACTACTGAACCGATTTTATTAAAATTGAAACTGAATAAAAATGTGAGGAGTTATCTGTCGAATAAAAGAAGTTACTAAAGCATCTCTATCAGTTCAAAAGCTACAGAGTTTTGGCCAGTAAAAAACGATTCTGATCCACTGTGCGACGCTTAGTTATCCAATATCTTCTATTTTTTGTGCGGTCACGCACAATAGCATAGCAATTCGTGAAGCAACGGTACTCTACATAATATTTTAAAAATAGAGTTGTCCGAGGGTTTTTCCTATTGGGTACTATATATCATTTGCTACTAGCCAACATTGTAACACATCGATGGGGTGACCTTAGACCCCAAGTATGTTTGGCGGAAATTTGATTTGGGTCGTTTTGAGTCATTTGAGCAATGTCCGTCCGTCTGTCTGTCTGCTGGCTGGTGCTTCAAATTTGGTACGCGGTAATATTTTTCTCCATCTCCGGATAAATTTGAAGATGGGCCATATTGGTACACTCCTTCCCCCACAAAGGGTTAATATTTAGTGAATTATTGGTTTTTTGATAACTTCTATACTTCTTATTCGAATCTTCTGAAATTCCACACATAGTATTAGCTTGGTCGCTAGCACATCAAGAAAAACGGACGAAGTTGCCACGCACATTTTGGTACCTACCACACAAATGGACCAATTTGCTCCAAAAGTGAACAGTTTATTACTTTAATACCAGTGCATAGAAATGCTTCAAATTTTGTACAGTTTAATGCTTTTATAGTACATGGAGCCCGGAGAAAAGTGGGCGTTATTGGTACGCCCCTTTTGGTACCTCCTACACAAATGGTCAATTTTGTACCAAAAGTAAGCAGCTTATAACTTTAATACCAGTACATACCTTAAAGTTATTAAATGCAATTTAAAATTGATAATAATTTACTAAAACAAACAAAAAAAAGAAAAAACTATTTTTTTTATAAAAAATAAATTCAGTTAGAATTTATTTGGTTCGAGACAATATGTTTCATTTACTTTCTGTCTATTGCAAACAAGTAATAGAAATAAATACAAAAATTGGTAGAGAGTTTTAATTGCTTGGTAGAATTGGTAGAATAGACACCACTCTATCATATGCAGATTTAAATAGCAATAATGTATGTCTTTAACTTGTTGCCAAAACTACATTTGTTTTCGTGGCTCGCGATGCGAACCCAAGCAAAAAACAAAAATGTATTGGTATGAGAGTTTTAGTATGTTGACTTAGTTCGGCAAAATACGTGTATTTCATAGTATTTCAGCGGATTTCAGCATAAGTATTTCAGCTGATTTAAGTTAAAGCCATACATTATTACTATTGAATTCTGAAGATGATAGAGTGGTGTCTATCGAAACTGCAGTCAATTCTACCAAGCAATTAAAACTTTCTACCAATTTTTGTATTTGTTTCTATTACTTTTTTGCAATAGACAGAAAGTAAATAAAACATATAGTCTCGAACCAAATAAATTCTGACTGAATAACAAAAGCACAGACCAACAATAAATAACAACAACAAAAATATTTTTTTTTCTAATTGTATTAAAGACTGTTGCTAAACTTCTGTTTCTACGTGAAAGTGAAACTTTCAACATTTGTAGCCCTCATAATTTTCTTTAATCTAAATGGATTTATCGAGATTATACTTCATAAAATTTGAACCAAATACTAAAGGCATACTCCAAGAAAATCAGAATTAAAAAAAAATCCCGTCAACATTTTTTTACATTTTTGGTGAGACTATATTACACCAGAAAATGTTATACACAGCCCTGCGACAAACATTTTGTAAACTAGTGTATTAAAACCCACCACCGTCAGACTCATAGGCGAGCACGCTAACAACTCACCTACTGGGACGCTCCAATTATTTCACCCATGCTATTATTTTGATTTTTGAAGGGTTAACCTTTTTATACCCTACACCACACTGTGGTACAGGGTATTATGACTTTGTGCATTTGTTTGTAACGACCAAAAGGAGAAGAGATAGATCCATTGTTTATTATACCGATCGACTTGTAATCACTTTCTGAGTCGATTTAGCTATGTCCGTCTGTCTGTCCGTCTGTAGATGTATTCTTGTAATCAAAGTACAGGTCGCAATTATGGCCCGATCTTGACGAAACTTTACACATATCTTTTTTTTGGCCTAAGGACGATCCCTATTTAATTTGGTTAAAATCGGTTCAGATTTGGATATAGCCCCCATATATATGTTAGCCCTGATTTGAAATGTAAGCGCTGTAAAAACTTTATTTTATATCCGATCAGTATGAAATTCAGCAGAGAGAGGTTTCTTATTACATGAAGGAATACTGCCAAATTCGGAGAAAATCGGTTCAGATTTAGATATAGCCCCCATATATATGTTACCCCCGATTTTACATGTAAGCGCTGTAAAAAGTTTATTTTTAATCCGATCAGTACGAAATTCGGCAGAAAGAGGTTTCTTATTACATGAATTAATACTGCCAACTTTGGAGAAAATCGGTTCAGATTTAGATATAGCCCCTATATATACGTTACCCCCGATTTGACATGTAAGCGCTGTAGAAACTGTATTTTATATCCGATCAGTGCGAAATTCGGCAAAAAGAGTTTTCTTATTTCATGAAGGAATACTGCCAAATTTGGAGAAAATCGGTTCAGATTTAGATATAGCCCCCATATATATGATACCCCCGATTTGACATGTAAATGCAGTAGAAACTGTATTTTATATCCGATCAGTACGAAATTCTACAGAAAGAGGTCTTTTTACATGAATGAGTATTCAGGGAAAATCGGTTCAGATTTATATATAACCTCCATATATATGTTCCTCCTGATTTGGTATCAAAGCGCTATAGAAGTTGTACTTTACTTCCGATCATTCATATTTTCTTTTGTTTCTCAATTTAGGAACGAATATTGCTTAATTTAGCGATTATCGGCTCAGAATTAGATAATATGTTCCTGCCTACTTACCAATTATTCCAAATTATTATCGCAATGACTTTTATCGCATTGTTAGGGAGGTGTAGGGTATTATATAGTCGGCCCCGCCCGACTTTCTGCCTTTCCTTACTGGTTTGGGGTTGCATTTATTTTAGCTCAACTTTCATTATGATTCCTGAACATTACATGTCTTGACTTTTTATTGCTATACAAAATGTTCAGAAAAGCATATTTTAAAATCTGAAAATGGTCTTGTCTTAATTTGGAAATGTGCATATATAAAGTTATTTTCCTAAATATTTCGCAGAACATATAAAATTGTTGCTACATTGTATAATAGAAGCTATTTTTCCAGCATGTAAAATCCTAGTAATCCATTCTACAAAAGCCCATTGAATGTTAAGTAAAAAATAAATAATATATTATGCCGTCTTTAGTAATCATGGATATGGTCCATTAATACGCATATGACCTTTTCCTTGCAATGCGATGCAGCTTCTCAAAGAACACACATTTGTCTACTCGCTCACATACATAGATAAAACCATGACTCACACCTAAAATCAGCATCTGTGCTTGAAGGTAAATGTCTTTAACCTGAATGCATTTTCTTTGATTTATGGAGTGTATTTTAGGAATTCTTCATTTTATATTGATTTACCGAGAATTTTTTGTGTGGCATTTGTTATACAACACAACCTAAACACGGCGGCATTACATTTCCCCTTAAAAGAAGGACATGAACTCGGAGGACAAAGCTTTCAACCGGACCCCCACAGAGCTTTTGCTGTTCCTGCTTGTGGAACTTATGTTGGAGTTGGATGGTTGGAATCGAACTTCAAACGTAAACAGTCAACATTTTTTGTGCGGCAAACAAGAACCAATAACAACAGGTTAAAAGATATCTCTCTCTACTTCATCTCATCCTTGGTGCTGTGGTGGTGGCAGCAATGGAGAGAGTTTAAGAGGGAGAGTATTAAGAAAGTTTATGAATGCTTGCGAATTTCGTCAATTATCGAAGGGGCTGGTAAAGACCGCCTGCAATCGAACGCCGGTTGTCTCATCTTCGTTGGGATGAAATTTGTAATTTATGCATAAAAATCATCATTCAATATCTAGAAAACCAGCAAGGAAGCTCCAACAAAAAGGGATTTATTTAAATGAAATTTTATCTTTATTTAGGGTCCTATTGGCGAACTTTTCGCCTCTGCCTTTCCTTCCCAGCTAACCGTGTTGTTGTCGAACATATAGGTTTGGCCCTGATTTGGGAAAAGAAATTCAAATGTATTTTTCCTCTCTCTTCTCGAGTCTTGGATTGTCAATACCAGCCGGTTTCCAGTAACGACAACGACGACCACTGGCAGTAGGTCTTGGGGCCCAACAAATCTGTTGCTGATGACACATTCGCTTGAACAGCAACTACAACACGGCAATCGAAGCAACAGTAAACAATGAGAACTTTGTTCAATTTCGTATTGATCCCCAATACTTGGTATTGTGGCATTGTTCCTTTGGATTGGATGCCTGAAGAAATCAAAGGGATTTCTGTTATTTTTATGATTTGTGTGTTTCTATTCTTTTTTCGTAATTTTTTTTTTATTTTCTCTCTTTCTCGTCTATGTGTTGCCATGAGCTGTGGTAGTGGCATGTTGCTTCAGCACAAAGGAAGGAAAGAATACCAGAGCAGGATCTGAAATTGACAATGGCCGCAGTAGTAGACGAATGAGAACTATGAACGAATGGTCTTGTGGGATTTGGTGTAAGGATGCATCTACACTCAGAAAAGAATGATATGAAATCAAGTACAGAATAACTAAAGTCGGTCCATTATTTATGGAACACGATGTCATTTATGTGGCTGCCTTGGCTGGCTTCGCAGTAGCGCATCCTGTCAACCCAATTTTCCAAGATCTGGGAGACGGTTACTGGCTATATCTCACAAATGGCTTGCTCGATATTCGCCTTAAGGGCCTGTATCGTTAATGGATTGGTGGAATATCATCGTTCCTTTTGAATAACAATGTACTGCCGGAGTTGTTGACTTTGAATGATTGAAATGGTGCACCATAAAAGTGTATTTACCACAGAAGTTTGTTTACATGTCATGTCTAATGGAAATGAGAATTTTCCACTCATTATTGGTGTTGGAATTTGGCCGTTCCTCTGTACCTGCTTTCTTCACAGATATAAAAAATCTTATGCCGTCCTTTATAAGAAGCATTTTCCGGATGTCAACGTATATGTAAACTGATGTCACTTCCATTACACTAGTTTACAGAATTTTTGTCGAAAGGCTGTACATGACATTTTCTGGTCTAACAAGGTGTCCTAAACTTTAAAAAAATGTAAACATTTTTTTTTGTAAATTTTTAATTCCGTTTTACTTGGTAGTTAGTTGACTTTAGTATTTGTACCATATTTGGATAGGGCAAAACTTTAAATTAAAGGAAATTATGAGGGCTACAGATGTTGAAAACATCACTTTCACGTAGAAGCAGAAGTTTAGTAACTGCCGTAAAACTATAAGAAAAACTAGATTTTTTTACAAAAAATATTTTTTTTTTCGAATGCAAGGAAAACCCCATAAAAATAGAAAAAAAATCTAAAAAATTAGTTTGTTCCGATTTTTGAAAGCTAGCGAAGAAAACTATTCCTATTTGAAAAAATCGATGCATGAATGTATAATTTTCAGCCATTTTGGTAGAAATAAGAGAATTTCAATAAAATCGTGTTTTTATACCCCCACTATTGTGAACGAGGGTATATATCAGTTGCTGCGGGTAAAATGACGTACACATCGAAGGAGTTACCCATCTTCTAGATTATGGTGGCAGCCGTTTTTTTTGGCTAGCTCACATAGATAAGATATGTCAGACTGTCGAGAAAAGCCGACCCTAGTATGTCCAGTAGACTGGGTAGCAAAAAAAAAGTTGCACCGGTCATCCATGTCAGTATTCATTCATGTAATAAGAAACCTCTTTCTGCCGATTTTCGCACTGATCGGATATAAAATACAGTTTTTACAGCGCTTACATGTCAAATCGGGGGTAACATATATATGAGGGCTATATCTAAATCCGAACCGATTTTCTCCGAATTTGGCAGTATTCCTTCATGTAATAAGAAACCTCTTTCTGCCGATTTTCGCACTGATCGGATATAAAATACAGTTTTTACAGCACTTACATGTCAAATCAGGGGGTAACGTATATATGGGGGCTATATCTAAATCTGAACCGATTTCTTCCAAATTTAACAGTGTTCATTCATATAATAAGAAACCTCTTTCTGCCGATTTTCGCACTGATCGGATATAAAATAAAGTTTTTACAGCGCTTACATGTCAAATCGGGGCTAACATATATATGGGGGCTATATCTAAATCTTAACCGATTTTAACCAAATTCAATAGGGATCGTACTTGGGCCAAAAAAAAAGATATGTGTAAAGTTTCGTCGAGATCGGACTATAATTGCGACCTGTACTTTGACAGTCAGACGGACAGACGGACATAGCTAAATCAACTCAGAAAGTGATTCCAAGTCGATCGGTATAATAAACGATGGGTCTATTTCTTCTCCTTTTGGGTGTTACAAACAAATGCACAAAGTTATAATACCCCGTACCACAGTGTGGTGTAGGGTATAAAAAGTTATACTAGTTTTGAAATTACAAAATACATGCAGAGATCAAATTACACAATCTACTTTTGACGTCGATTTCTGCCTCTCTCACATACACACATACACACAGATATACCCCATTCACATCCCCTATGACGGTTCGGTTCAATACGAACGAATTAAATTTGAGAGCTTCGTCACCAAATGTTAAAGCGTTCTAAGGAACGAAATCAGAATAAAATCACTGTCTTCCCATGCACCCTACACGACACCAAAATAGTAGTAATTTTGTGTGCTTATTGAACGTATGATCTTAACGTATGATACGTCGTTGATGATATCTTCACAATGGCTACACTTCTTCCCTATGTCAGTCAGAAATCCGAGTCGAATTTTTACTAGTGACTTATCCGATTTTCTACCTCTGTAAAGTAAAGAACTTTGAAATAAATATTTTTTCTTTTACGATTTTTATTTGTATTCATAAATATATACTCGTATATTAAATTTACAGTCCAAGAAAAAACTTGAAACCTATGTCCAAAATTAAGAGCACAATTATTTTCGTTGCTGGTAATTTCGGAAGATCGAAGTTAATGGACAAGAAACAACAATCAAGGTAATACAGTTGTAATGCTGTTTTGCATCTCTTTCTCTCTTTGTATTTGATTCTCAGACTTATCTTAAAGTTGCACTTTCTGTAATTGAATTTTAGAAGCTTATGTTAGCTTTAACACTATTAATTAATTTTAATTTTATTTTACGTGCCATTCTCAAAATAAGAATTTTTTGTGCTGATTGTTAATAAATCAGCAAGTAAGGATATGTGAAAAGCGGATTGGGTATATATTTTCCAAAATAAGAAGGCGGGAGCGTTATAGTAAACTGGATTTACGTCAGTATTATCTTCAATGCCATACATACCATTAATAATAATACAAATATTATGAATGCAAATATAAATCGTGAAAAGAAAATTATTTATTTTCAAATGTCGTTACTTGTTGCAAAATAAATACCATTTACATGGGCAGAAAATCGGATAACTGAAGTCACTAGTAACTGCATTTGTTTAAGTGGAGTCTCGCAAATTTAGTTCGTTCGTACTAAACGGAACTCATAGTGGATGTGCATTTTTGGGTACGGGGTTTACTTGTGTGTATGTGTGTGCGAGAGAGACAAAAAACGACGTCAAAAGTAGATAGTGTAATTTGATATCTGCATATATTATGTAATTTTAAAACTATTATAACTTTTTATACCCTACACCACACTGTGGTACAGGGTATTATAACTTTGTGCATTTGTTTGTAACACCCAAAAGGAGAAGAAATAGACCCATCGTTTATTATACCAATCGACTTAGAATCACTTTCTTGTAATCAAAGTACAGGTCGCAATTATGATCCGATCTGGACGAAACTTTACACATATCTTTTTTTTTGGCCCAAGGACGATCCCTATTGAATTTGGTTAAAATCGGTTCAGATTTAGATATAGCCCCCATATATATGTTAGCCCCGATTTGACATGTAAGCGCTGTAAAAACTTTATTTTATATCCGATCAGTATGAAATTCGGCAGGAAAAGGTTTCTTATTACATGAATGAACTCTGTTAAATTTGGAAGAAATCGGTTCAGATTTAGATATAGCCCCCATATATACGTTACCCCCGATTTGACATGTAGGCGCTGTAGAGACTGTATTTTATATGCGATCAGTACGAAATTCGACAGAAGGAGGACTTTTTACATGAATGAGTATTCAGGGAAGATCGGTTCAGATTTATATTGATTGTTCCTCCTGGTTTGGTATCAAACCGCTATAGAAGTTGTATTTTACTTCCGATCATCAAAATTTTCCAGAAAGATGTTTCTCAATTTAGGAACGAATATTGCTTAATTTAGCGATTATCGTTTCAGCATTAGATAATATGTTTCTACCCATTTACCAATTATTCCAAATTATTATAGCAATGACCCCTATCGCATTGTTAGGGAGGTGTACAAGGTGTAAAACTCGAACAATAATATGCGTCCCGTTACGATCGGACATCAAATGGCAACGCAGCATAATAAAACTAAAAGGGCGTCATGTAGGGTGCACAGAAAAAATTGTTTTTTGTTGCCCCGGAATTGTCTCTAGATAATCTTCAAAACTAGGGGTGACTGGCGCAACAATTTTTTTTTGTATGGGGACCGACCCTTACTATTGTCCAGTCGTCACACAATAGGGCTTTTTGACTTTTTTCGTTGCAAAATCATAACTTCTGAAAGAGTAAAGATATTTAAAAAATTTTGAGAGTATCGTAAAGAAGAGTAGAGAAGTGTAGTAGAGTGTAGCACAGTTATAATATGGATATTCAAATAACACTATATGTCGAATTACTTTACCTATACTTTTTTGTTATCAAACAAAGCATTTTTTATTTATTTTCAATCTAGCATAACATATATTTTATATACAGTAATATGTATATAAGAAATTGAATATTTGTTTTTTTCAATATATATTTTTCATTACCAATTTTCTTCAAAATTGTCAAAGTTATTTGGGGTGATATTAAAATAAACTTTTTATCTTGGTACAATAATTACACTGCGCTAGTCCAAAAATGTATCAGAATGGAGACTATAATTATTTCGACCTTACTGATTCCAGTGGTACTAGCCGTTTTTCTATGTTAGCTCTTATTTTCGCGATATTCGACTATAAAGTTTGCAAGGAAATCAGAGAGGTTAGTTAGCTCGGAGTTGATTTTGAAGTGGAAGACTTCGGAATACACACTTCAGTCCGCTTCTGACCTCCTTACCTCTTGAAAATTGCAATCAAATCTTATCATATGTCAAACGTCATGCAAATCGACGACGTTTTTAGTTGGTGTCTTTGAGAAATATAGGGTGATCTAAGTAGAGATACTTTTTTCAATAGCCTTTTTTTGACAGATCACGTGTGAGTCGTGACATGCTGTCATGTTATTTTTGTTAAGCTTTGTTTGGCATTTCATCATGGAAAGACTTGCGCCTGAACAACGTTTACAAATTCAGTTTTATTATCAAAATAAGCGTTCGCCAATTGCGCTAAGTCCATTTTTTTTAAATCCAAAAAAAAACTTTCCGGTCGACCCATGACCAATATTTTAGCTCTCGTTAAGAGCTATCTTTTTGCCATTGACCGACTCCCGACCCGACGTACCGGAATCATCGGTCCATTTTTCTTCACAAAATGATGCCGGTGAGAACGTAACCGTCAATGACGACCATTATCGTGCCATGATAACCGACTATTTGATGCCTGAAATTGACGCTCGTGATCTCGGCGACATTTGGTTTCAACAAGACGGCGCCATTTCCCACACATCGCATCAATCAATGGATTTATTGAGAGAACACTTCGGTGAGCAGATAATTTCACGTTTTGGGCCGGTCGATTGGCCACCAAGATCGTGTGATATCACACCGTTAGACTTTTTCCTGCGGGTATATGTAAAGTCTAAAGCTTATGCGGACGAACCCGCTTCGATTCAGGCCTTGGAGCAAAACATCACGCGTGTCTTTCGCCAGTTACCAGTTGAAATGCTCGAACGAGTCATCGCAAATTGGACTCAACGGATGGACCATCTAAGACGTAGCCGCGGCCAACATTTTATAAACATAATCTTCAAAAAATAAATGCCAAAGAATGTTCGTTCAAATGATAATAAACATTCCGCATTCAATTTGAATTTTCTGTGTTTTTTTTCTTTAAAAAAAGTAGGGAACCTCGAAATGGATCACCCTATATAGATTTGTGATCCATAGGAAGTTCTCCGTCGAATGGAATCGTCAATTTTACCAAAAGCTTTTATAAAATTTAGATTTTTGCCAAGGTTTTCGAACAAAGGCTCCACCGTGCGTCGTTTACTCAAAGCGGGACAATCTCATAACAAGCGCTCAATTCTCTCCCCATATCCACACCTTCTGCAGAAGTCATTGGGGTCTATACCCAATCTTCTTCTTTATAATTGATCAGGCAGAGTCCCGTCAGAACAGATACTAAGGTAGACAATATTTTCCTCTCTAGTGCGAGGAGATATTTTGACCTTCTCAGGTCATATCTTGGCCAGATTTTTCTAGCTACCCTACAGGTAGCGATTTTAGTCCATCCTTCGTTGGACTACCTGATTGCTTCAGTGGCGCAACAATATATGCCAAATCCTTGAAAAATTTGTAACGTCGTCCCTTTCCTAACAAGTTCATTGGCTTTGCAGTTCCCCAGGATAACCATATACCCAGGCACCCATATGAGTTGCACGTCGAACTGCTCAGCCATCTCGTTAAGTGATCTGCGGCAGTCGAGGGCTGTTTGTTAGGGATGCGGCCTCCCGAGAATTGATAGCAGCCTGGATGTCTGAGTAAATGACAACGCCAGTGTTGGTTACTATTTTGCGACTCAGCCACATAGCGTCTTTCCCTATTGCCATTATTTCGGCTTGATAGACGCTTCAGGTATCTGGCAGTCTGTGAGCTATATCCAGACTTAGTTCTTTACAGTGCACTCCGAAGTCTACCTTTCATCTTTTGGTACCTGCCATAAAAATTGACCTTTTTGTACAAAATGTTAACGGTTTGTAACTTTTATTCCAGTCCATACAATGCCTTGAAATTTGTCTGCTGTGAATGCTGTTATAGTACCTACATACGTCCCATTGGCGTTATTGCCTCGCCCATTTTGGTACCTTCCATACAAATGGAACATTTTGCACAAAAATTTAACGGCTCAAAACTTCCATTCCCGCACATTCAAACACTTGAAATTTTGAACAATGTAATGCTTGTAATGGTTCAGTGTAATGCTTAAAACATGGGCGTTATTGCCACGCCCATTTTGGTACCTCCTAAAAAATGTCCAAAATAAAAAATATAAAAAAAAATATTTTTGAATTTCCAATACTTTTACAATATGTGTCATAATTTATACATTTACCCATAGAGTTTTTCAAATAGGCATTGTTTTCTTCGTAAGGCTGCTAGCTTTCAAAAATCGGAAACATTTTTTTCTATCTGTACCTTTTTTATTTTTGCGCCTGCAAAACCGATTTTTTTTTTTACATAAATCAATTTTTTTTTAAGATATGTAGTTACTAAAACACTAACAAAACGCGAAAGTGTTATTTGCAATATTTGTAGCCCCCATCATTTCCTTTAATGTAAAGGGCATCAGGTTCTATAAAATATGCTCCAAATACTTAAAGTACCATCCATGAAAATTGGAATTTGAAAAATAAATAAAAAAAAACTTTACCAGAAAAAATTTTTGTTTTGCTTTTATAAAATAGTATTCCTCGATCTTCACAAAAAAACTGTTTAGGTCTCGGACAGACATTTTTTAGTGTTATCGGTGTAGTGTTTTTGTAGTGTATTTCAGTTATCTTTTTTTGAGTGTCTTTTGCCATCCATGGCAAATGAGAGCTGAACCCAAGATAATAGAACGGATCCGATGAAGGGAAAGGAATTGAAAGATTGACAAGATATTGCGGATGACGAATACATTTCACTGCGAATCCATTGTAATGGAATGGCTCAGATCAAATTCAGTCTCTGACTTAATGTTGTACAACGTTGCACGAAGGCTAAATCTGCTCAATCAATTTTTATTGATTGTACAAATGTAATGACAAATAATATTTAAAGCTAAACATTGTATATATTACTTGCAAAACTTGCTATACCCTACACCATACAGTGCTACAACATGTTATTTTCCAACCAGATGTCTGTAACACATACAACTACTGGAGCTGGATTCGTCTTAAAGTGTACCGATAGACTCAAAATCGCTAGCTGATTCGATTGAACCATATTTGTCTGTCCGTCTTTCCGCCTCTCTTCTGATCATCTTTAGTTTTGTGCGAAAAGAAATATTTTGTTAACACACAAAGTTAACAGATACAAAACTAAACAAACAGAAACAATATACAAACAAAAATTTAGTTTTTTTAAAAATAAACAAAATTAATTTCTTTTTTGGCGTACTTTTTTTTTGCGAAGGCACTGGATGAGCTTTCTTCGGGTAGGTTTGTTCCGCATTTTTTTCTCCTATTCCATATTCAATACGATATTCAATATTCCGTACGATATACCGAGAAAAAAATATAGAAAAAGTGCATAAAAAATTAATTGAGCCAACTTGAATAAACGAATGAAGAAAAAATTCATATTTTTGGGGCTACTTTCAACGTACAATTCTCAGAATTGAGTCCCAAATCAATGAGCTGAAAAATGTTGTACTGTGTAATCCTAAATTTCTAGAAGAAGGATTAATTAATTTTATACGGACAAATACACTGATCATGTTATACAATTGGTTGAAAAGGATCAAAGCTTTTATAGAATTAAACTTAGGATTAAGTCCCAACAGCATTATAATTTTGTCATAGCCAAGAATTCTAATCTCGAAGCATCTAAAGATTTGACGATTCACGACCGAGGGCTTTCAATCTCTAAGTATTTAAAGATAAACGTCTCAAGGCGTCCAATCTCAATCTCCAAGTATTTTGAGGTTCATATTCGAAGGTGGCCAATCGCGATGTATTCAAATCAGGGCTGTGGAGTCGAGCCAAAACTACTCGACTCCGACTCCCGGAGTCGAAGTTTAAAATCATTCGAGTCCGCCTCCGACTCCAGCTCCGACTCCGGCAGTTAAATAACATAAATTATATTTCTACTAAAACGTAAATTCATGTAATTGAAAATAAGTTATAGCTTTGTTAAAAAAACACCAAAAAGTAGGTATTCAATACCAGTAATTAAATAAAATTGTATTATTTATTTTTCGATGCTTGACTTGCAAGTTCAACTAATATGACAATTCATTCAACAAGGAATCATGATAATATTTGCACCAATCACTGCATCTGTTTTAATATACCGCAATACTTGAAAATTATGTTCGATTCAGACAACCAGTTTATTCGTTAGTTATTATACCCTAACCACACTATGGTAAAGGAGGTTATAAATTTTAAATGTATTTTCTGAATAATCGTATTTTAGTTGTTTTTAATTAATGAACAAGCTCCAAGTCAAGTTTTGATGTTTTCTTCTATTTTTAATTTATTCGAAAAAAAAAGTTATAAATTTGTTTTTTTTTGCAGATTTGTAAAAGATAATACAACTAGACACACCTTAAAATATACCATTCTACTTATAATCACTTAATGTCCGTCTGTCCATCTTAAGTTGTTCGTTAAGTACACGTCGAAATTTCACAACGATCCTGCTAAAATTTGGCAATAAGAACTCTTACACACTAGGGAGGAAACCTATTGGAATTGGTGAAAATCGGTTCAGGTCGATATTACCCCCAGATATAAATGTTTCTTTAGATTTGGCCTTGTAACGCTATGCACGCTGAAAAAAAATCGCCTCTGTAGTATATTGTCCCAAACATATTCAGCTTGAAACATATATATTTTTAGGGTGCACTCCAAATATATAACATTTGACACATACAAATATTATATGTTTGGGAGGATGTTGTTCTAGACAAAACTATGTTTACACCCTAATATTTTTTATTTGCATATGTTATTTCCCAAACAAAGATCTTTTTGCGTGAATATATATCTATTCTTTAATTGTTTTAAGTTTTCAGCAATTGAAAGGTAATTTTTCGAAATTTTTAATGTTAGTAAAATTTCTTTATAATTGAAAATAATGACTGGGAATAGTTAGAAAATAAAAATAAGTGGTTTCAAATAGAAGTTAATGCTAAGTATGCCATTTTTAATAGGAAAGCATAATTCGAAAACATGGAAAAAATTAAAACTAAAGTTCGAAAAATTCAGCAAAGTTTTGAAAGCCTTTTTTTTTAAATAAAATATATTTGGAAATATTCATAAACAATAATTTTATTTGTATTTAAACACATATTTTATTTGAGAAAATTAGTTCGCAAATATATTTTATTCTAATATATTAACATATGCGTTCTAAATACATTTTATTGATTTTCAAATAAAATTTATTTGCTCGAAAATATATAATAATTAAAAATTTGTGTTCCAAGTATATTTTCTTTCGATTCAAACAAATCAAAAAATGCGATTTTGACCCGTGTGGAAGCTGTATTTCACATTCAATCATTTTATTAATTTAGTAGGGTAGAATTTATTTATCCAAGAACGCATATTGTCGAATGATAACAAATTCTGTTTAGATTTAGATTTATAAGGTAATTATCTCATATTTATATTTACAATATTTGACCTTATTCTGCTCTAACAAGGTACTGTATGGCTTCGCTCGGCCTTTGCTCACTTGTTTTGTATTCGCTTAGGAATAGTGTATAGTCTTACAAAAATACTTATTTTGTTCGCTAAATATAATCAGAGCTTTCCTTAAACTGTTTTACATAAAAACTCGATAGTGTGGTTCACTTTATAGATATTTTTGGCATACCTAAATATTTGCTTAAAAGCTTCGAATATATTACTATTTTTTTTACAAAAATTGTTTTCCCAAATTTTGTTGAGTGCAAGAGTTCTATCACATAATTGGTACATTTTGCAAAATATATCTCGGAGTCGGAGTCGACCATAATTTTTCGACTCCGGACTCCGACTCCGGGCAATTTTCCCAGACTCCAACTCCTACACGGAGGAAAAAAACGGCCTCTGTAACATATTGCCCCAAACATATTTTGCAGGCAACATATATATGTTTGGAGCAGCTCCCAAACATATTATGTTTGGGGTAGCGGTAATGTTCCCAAACATTTATATGATTGTATGCTAACATATATATGATTGTATGTAATCATATATATGCTTATGTCCAAAAATATATATGACTGTATGTAATCATGTATATGATTATATGTAATGATATATATGATTATATTTAATCATATATATGATTGTATGCAAACATTTAAATGATTGTATGTAATCATATATACGATTGTATGTAATCATGTATATGATTGTATATTGTTGTTTTTTATCAAAAGTCTAAACCCTTTGTGACGCACCTATAATTAAACACAATTGTATTTCTTAATACATTTTTTATATATTTATAAAATTCTAGTCTAATGTTCCATTAAACAAAAAAATTAAGTTGCATTAATTTCAAAATTTTTTAGTGGAATAGTGTATGTATATTTAAAATATGCATACCACTTTTCATCGAATGCAAATAAAAACTGCCTATGTACTTCATTGCATATATATTTTATATGCATTCGATGAATATATATGTATATAAATATATATAACTTCACCCGAAGAAATATTTATATTGCTTCCTGACTTTTTCTACCCCCGTATAAAACTTCAGATTAAACAAAAATCCATAAAAGAGACACAAGATCTCTTCTACTCTTTTCGCTCCATCATGAAACTATAACGGTTCACAGCAACAAGTAACCTAATGTAAATCGCCACTCACTACGTCAAGTACAGAAATACAATAACAACAAACAGTAATACACACTTTGCTTCTGAAAAGTAGTTCATGAGCTGCAGAATAGTTTTTGAGTTTTCTGAAAATTACTAAATTTTGAGTTGTGTCTCTTTAAAAGAATTTGTGCAATGTGCAGAGCAAGGCAAAACTTCAATAGTACAGTGCACTCTTCACTACTGTACCCGGGGTCATTTCAGATGAAAACAATTTGTTAGTGTGGGAGTGTGTTTGTTCAAAGAACATGATAAGCCCACATACATACATACGTACATACATATGTATGTTGGCAAAATAAGTTATGTGGGGCAATAAAACGGCGTCAGTATTATAGAACGTTTTGTAAATAAAATGTTTTGAAGTAACATACCTACATTCCTTTTTAAAAAAATTAATTTTGCACCAAATAATTGTGTTTTTTAATAAATAACCTCTATACATCTTTGATATCATATTCTTTCTTTTATTTTGAATTTGTTGTACGTGTTAAAACTACAACTAATTTCTTTGGAATGGCACCTTTGGTGTCGGTGCCATTCCTCCTCATACACACGGTTACCACATACATACATTTTACCCTTCTTTGCACAAAATAATGAGTCATATAATTGGGCTCTCAGAGAGTAATACTCTCTAAAACTCTAAAAAATATGTTCTAATATATTATTTTGCCAAAAATATGTTAGGACACAATCATATCGTTTTTTAATATGCTAGATTTTTGCCCCGAACATATTATGATTGTGTGCAAACATAATATGTTTACCCACAAACATATATATGATTGTGACCGTCCCAAACATATATATCATTGCATCCAAACATATTTTTAACATATTTTTTTCTCCGTGTAGACTCCGACTCCACAGCCCTGATTTAAATGCCCAATTTATAGGGCTTGAAATCTCTAAGTATTTCAAATCCATGTCCGAAGGCTTTCAATCTCTAACCAATTAAAAATCCATACTTAACGTCTTTCTAATATCAGAGTATTTAAAATTCCTCCAATATTGAAGTATTTAAAAGTGTTCGACCAAGTTCTTTTAATTTCTAAGACCTTATTCTAATATCAGAGTATTTAAAATTCCTCCAATATTGAAGTATTTAAAAGTGTTCGACCAAGTTCTTTTAATTTCTAAGACCTTATTCTAATATCAGAGTATTTAAAGGTCCATGACCAAAAAAGGATTAATTATTTTATATGTACAAATAAATTACCCATATTGTAAAAATTGCTCGATAATTACTATAGGGTCAGAATATTAATATTAATTTTGGGCTAAAATGTTTATAAACAGCTATAAATAGTCAAAACATTTTTAAAATTTTTTTTAAAAAAATTTTATGGGCATTTTAAGTTTTGAAAAAAATGAATGGGCTTCACGAAAATCTCGAAGGGCTGAACCGATATTTGCAAAGTTTACATTGTTTTAAAGAGGACACATCTCGCAATCTTTCGCAAAGATTTTTCCGAAAAAATTAAAAAAAATTTTTACAAACATTTAAAAAAAAAACTTAAAAAATTGCTCCCCCTTTCAATTTTTGTAATTCACACAGAATATGCCCCAGACTATAACAAATCCAAAACAGTAATTGGATTTTTGGAGACTTAATACTTGTAAAAGTTACGTACGAAACACAAAGACTGGTCTGGCAATTTTTGAGGTTTTCTGTTTGTGCACATGATTATGACTACTTTTGCAACCAGTGTTTTTTTTTAAACATGAACTATAAATATCATTACTAAACTTGAAGGGGGAGCGAAAGATTGCGCGTTGTATCGTCTTTAAAACAGCGTTAACTTTGCAAAAATCAGTTCATCCGTTCGAGAGCAATTACAAATTTCGTGCAACCAAAAACTCATTTTATTCATTTTTTCTAAAATCAAAAAACCCATAAAATTTTTTTAAAAAAAATGTTTTTTGTAATCTTCTTTTTTGTCTTTTTTTACCTATTTATAACTGTTTATAAACATTTTAGCTTTAACTACATAGGTCGATATTAAATATTCTGACCCTATAGTGATTTTTTACAAGGAATCGTTTTGTCGAATTCATCACCCAAAAAATCCATCGATTTCTTTCTTTTTAAATATCATTATTTTTGCAAGGAAATTTTCAGGGGTAAGGGAATTAACGAGTGTTTTGGGAAAAATACTTCTTGAAGTGTCCTCTTTAGCTTTTTCCTTAACATGGAAAATCCATTTCGAAGCCTTCTATCTAAGACTTCTTCCCAAATTCTTGTAATTCCCAAGACTTCTTTTTCCAATATCGGAGTATATCAAGGTCCACGACGAAGGACATATAATTTTGAAGGCTTATTTCCTATTTCGATGTGTTTACCAAGACTTCTAATGAAATTTCCAAAACCAAAGATTTTCTAATCTGAGGAGTTCTTTTCAATATCAAAGTATTTAGGGGACCACCCATTAAAGAAAATATTCCGAAGTTTTTTTTCTAATGTTAGAGTATTTATAGATTAATCGAGTGGCTTAGTAGGTGAGGAGATAGCGTGCTCGCCTATGATTTTGGGGGTCGTGGGTTCAATTCCCACCGGCTGCTCTGGTCTGTCGTTGCAATAATCTAGCCCCATAGTTTTGCAACCGGCATTTCCCTGCACCGTAAAATTAAACTGTATATGTACTCTGTATTGTAATTCATATAAAAAAAAATAAAATAACTAAATAAAATAGATTAACCATCAAAGACTTATATCCGATTAGTCCTTTGCAGCTTACGCAAATTTAGTTCAGTCGAATTGAGTGAACTAATTCATTCATTTATTCACTAGCTAGCTTTAGTTCAGTAGATCAACAGTTCAAATCAGCCGCTATTATAGGAATTTGATTGGAACATGCATGCAGTGAGTTGAATATACAAAAGGTAGAATCCTACATTCATGATGACATGAGAAATGACAACAACACATTACAGCTGAGAAGAGAGAACGAAATGACATGGATGAAGAAAAAAGACATAGTGATCTAAAATGAACGAGGTGTGTGAACTAGTTGGTACAGTTCAGTAACATAACCCGTTCAATTGAACTAGTTCGCTCGCTACTACATACAACTCTAACAATGGTCCATACTTTGTTATAGCCTAAGACAAAGGTCTCACGTGATTAACCTTTTATGATTAATCATCTTGAAATTATATTGTCCTAGTTTTGAGATATCCCATACAACTCAATTGTCATTAAAATTTTCTATCCCGATTTTGCATCTTAATTTAAAATTTACAACAGGTTTACTTCTTTTGTACTAGTTTCAAAATCAAATAAATTCTTTATTGACTAAACAAATTTCGTAATTAAAACCAGTTTTGGTTGCTTCTATGCAATCACTTTAAACTTCCCATGTGTCCTTAATTCAATGTTATTGACTTCAATGGAATGCCTTTCCGATATGGATGTATAAGTCAACATATTTTCATTTACTATAGAGAGAGACAGAGAGTGATGTCGTGGGCGCCGAAGGTCATTCCGAGAGGAGGTCACTCAATACATTGACCATAGTTGCGTGGATGGACATCCATTGATGGAGATTGCTTGAGGAAAACATACATAAATCAAAGATGGCAAATAAATGATAAATGTTTTCGTAGTCTCTCCTCCCCCCAGACTCTTCGTTATATTTCTTTTGTTTATTTTAGTATTATTTTGCAATTAATTAAATGATTGCATGAATATTTTATATATCCTACGGTCGAGAGTAAATAAAGAGTTGGAATGTTGGATGGTTTAAATGTGAACATATGTGTAAGCAGAGTAAACATACGAGTATGTAGGCTACAGTTAGATAAAATGATGTGATGTTCATAGGATAGTTTATTTCGATAATTTAACTCAAAAGGGTCTTTAATAAGAATGTCTTTGTGTATAAATTGAGTATAAAGACTACGAATTTCCCTCATCGTTAACATTTTAAAAAATCAATTAAAATACATAGATTGGCATTTAAAATCTAGTAGAAAATAAATATTTTTGTTCTCTCTAAAAAAATGTAGGAGTACGTGAATGATTGGTCTAATATGTGTTTAACTTTAACTTGAGCTTGAAATACGGATATCTCTGTGGGTGTATTACTCGATGTTTTGATGACATTTAGCTCGAAATCTGTGTAAATAAAAAAGTAGAGCAATTTAGCATATGCACCATTGTTTGCGTTCTTTTTTAGTCGTATGTTTTTCTTTTTTGAAATTCGACCTTCAACATTAAATTGAAATGAGTGATTCAAAGAATCAATGCAAAAATGGGAGAAATATTTGTTTGTATACTTTCGCTAACACAATCGAAGAGCATATCGTTAGCAACGCATGCAAATATGCTAAGTCCAGTTTTACAAATTTTTGCATTCATAAAATGCAGGAATCTTCTTTCATTTGCTCTGCTTAAGTGTCAGTAATCGCCTGATTAAATCAAAGTACAGGAGTGCAGTAATTTGAAGTTTTTGCACTTAGCATATTTGCTTTTTATGTTTTTCATTTTTTTTTGTGGCCTTACCATATTTTCTTAAAAGGAGATTTTTATTTTTTTTAATATTAAAGGAGTTGTTACGCTTTTATTAATTTAAAGAAGTAAGGAATTTCAGTCGTGTAAACCGACTAAAGTATACATACATACCCTCACTTTGTGAGCAATGTAAATACGCATTGGTACATGTACTAACATTATGAGCTATATAATTTTGGTATATCCTGGCTCTTTTTGTATCTGAGGTACTAAAACGGGTGTGGTCATAACTCCCATTTTTAACAGGACTGTAGGAATTTTAAAAACTATACACTGTTCAAAAATGTTGTAGGCACTATTATTAAAGTTATAAGCTGTAAGCTTTTCGTACAAAATGGTACCTTTGAGTGGGATGTACCAAAAGGGTCGCGCCAATTACGCCCACTTTTCACTGGACTCTAGGTACTATAAAAGCATTACACTGTACAAAATTTCATGTATTTACATGAAGTGATATTAAAGCTATAAGCAGTTAAGTTAACTAAAGGGGCGTGGCAACTTCGTCCATTTTTTGTGTTACTGACTAATAAACATACACTATCCTTTCGGGAGTTATCGTGCGCACCAGCCAGCAGACAGACGGACGGACATTGCTCATTCCGAACATACTTAGGATCTTAGGTCACTCTTTCGATGTGTTACACTTTTGGCCCGTAGCAAATGATATATGCCCTCGTATCACTAAAGTGAGGGTATAAATACAACATAAGGGATAGATAAATAACATTCCACTAGCGCTAAATTAGAATGCCACATATTTATTCTAGTACTATTACAAATAACATGTAAGAAATTTCAGTCGGGTAAAACGACAAAGTATATCCTCACTGTTGAATGTTGCAGAAACCTAAGCTCTTTTCAGTGGTCCAGATGAAACATTTATTTGAGCTCAAGCTCGTTGTGGGGATTGGACCTGGAGGAACTTTTTTTTGGAGGAACTTAGGTTACAATTCGAGATGAAGAGGGGTTTGTGTGTGGATCTTGGATTGGAGACAATTCCAGTATCTCAAGAGTTAATTTGCGTCGACTCAAATAATATGGGGATGCTTCTTCTTCCTAATCGAAATGAAAGAGTGTAGTTTCAGATGATAACTTACATTTATTACAATGAGATTATACATACGATGTGATGCAGATGACGATCGGGAGAAAAGAAGACCGAGGACGTATGCAGTTCAATACAGGCAACCTCGGAAAAGCCCGATCACCTTTCACGGATAAAGTAATTGATGCTCGTTTACTAAATAAGCCCCGTAGAAGGAAAAGCGCGAAATTGTGTTATCACTAATTTTTGGCCAAATTTTGAATTTCCTTAGCAAAATTTAAAATGCAAATATCTCTTTAAATAAGTCCCGTAGAAGGAAAACGGCGACATTTTGTTATCACTAATTTTTGGCCAAAATTTAGCAACACTTAAAATGCAAATATCTCGTTAAATAAGCCCCATAAGAGGAAAAGGGCGAAATTTTGTTATCACAAATTTTTGGCCAAAATTTAAAAGGTTAAAATGCAAATATCTCGTTAAATAAGCCCCGTAGAAGGAAAAGGGCGAAATTTTGTTATCATTATTTTTGGCCAAAATTTAGGAAAAATTAAAATGCAAATATCTCATTAAATAAGCTCTTAGCAGGAAAAGGGCGACATTTTGTTATCACTAAATTTTGGCCAAAATTTCGAATTTCCTTAGCAAAATGTCACTGTTTTTTGGCCAAAATTTAGCAAAACTTAAAATGCAAATATCTAATTAAATAAGCTCTTAGAAGAAAAGGGTGACATTTTGTTATCACTAAATTTTGGCCAAGATTTAGCAAAACTTAAAATGCAAATTCACCGTAGAAGGAAAAGGGCGAAATTTTGTTGTCACTAATTTTTGGCCAAAATTTTGAATTTCCCTAGCAAAATTTAAAATGCAAATATCTCTTTAAATAAGTCCCGTAGAAGGAAAACGGCGAATTTTTATTATCACTTATTTTTGGCCAAAATTTAGCAAAATTAAAATGCAAATATCTCGTTAAATAAGCCCCGTAGAAGGAAAAGAGCGAAATTCTGTTATCACTAATTCTTGGCCAAAATTTAGGAAAAATTAAAATGCAAATATCTCGTTATATAAGTCCCGTAGAATGAAAAGGGCGAAATTTTGTTATCACTAATTTTTGACCAAAATTTCGAATTTCCTTAGCAAAATGTCACTGTTTTTTGGCCAAAATTTATCAAAACTTAAAATGCAAATATCTCGTTAAATAAACCCAGTAGAAGGAAAAAGGCGAAATTTTGTTATCACTAATTTTTGGCCAAAATTTCGAATTTCTTTAGCAAAATTTAAAATGCAAATATCTCGTTAAATAAGCCCCGTAGAATAAAAAAGTCGAAATTTTGTTATCACTAGTTTTTGTTTTAAAATTTAGAAAAACTTAAAATGCAAATATCTCGTTAAATAAGCCCCGTTGAAGGAAAAGGGCGAAATTTTGTTATCACTAATTTTTGGCCAAAATTTAGCAAAACTTAAAATGCAAATATTTGATTAAATAAGCCCCGTAGAAGAAAAAGGGTGAAATTTTGTTATCACTATTTTTTGGCCAAAATTTAGTAAAACTTAAAATGCAAATATCTCGTTAAGTAAGCCATAGAAGGAAAAAGGCGAAATTTTGTTATCACTAAAAGGGCGAAATTTTGCTATCACTATTTTTTGGACAAAATTTTGCAAAACTTAAAATGCAGATATCTCCTTAAATAAGTCCCGTAGAAGGAAAAATTTGTTATCACAAAAATTTTTGGGCAAAATTTTGAATTTCTGTAGCAAAACTTAAAATGCAAATATCTCGTTCAATAAGCCCCGTAGAAGGAAAAGGGCGAAATTTTGTTATCACTACTCACCAAAATTTTGAATTTCCTTAGCAAAACTTAAAATGCAAATATCTCGTTAAATAAGCCCCGTAGAAGGAAAAGGGCGAAATTTTGTTATCACTAGTTTTTGGCTAAAATTTTGAATTGCCTTAGGAAATTGAATTTTTTTATGTTTTCTTCAAGCCAGCAAAAAACGATTTTTTTGAAAATAAAAAAACAATTTTAAATTGCTTTAACGAAATTTTACTAAACATCCTTTTCTATATGTAAGTGATGTTTTCTGTATTTGTAGCCCTCTTAATTTTATATAGTTAGCATCTTTGCTTGGTCCCAAGTCATATTAGGAGATTTACATTCGTTCTTTATCATTCGTATCCATGTATTTCGTGGCCTGCCGGGAGTAGACGCCCTATGTTCTTCGTGAACTTTTATTTAATTTTCAAAAACTATAAAAAAGGATATATATATATATTTCTACAAGCTGACTCCAGTCAGTGCTGTTTGGGATGTATTGGTTTGTTATTCATTCAAAAAACATATACCCCGACTTTTAAGATATAAAATGCTGATGTTAAATTCCATAAATATTGTAATTTTTAAAAAAACTTTATCATAAACACAAATTTTGTGTCAATATATTAAAAATAAAATATTTAGGTCTCGGACACAAATAACAAAAACAATTTGTTGCATAGTGTTATGGGCCTATCTTTTCTTCTGCTCAGTTGCGTGATGAAGTATTTTATTAGTTTTACTAATGGTTTGTGAATGGTTTTTATGGTTTGCATTCAGTTTTATTACTGGAAAAATCTTTGGATATGGAGCAAATCATGAAATGATCCTTTTTGTTTCAGTAAATTATTAAATAAAAAACGAACGCGGCAATTTTCAGGCCGCAAATTCTTTGCCAAACTCTTCACCTGAATAATGTGGTATTTATGCCTTAAAATAGCTTTTTTGAGAGCTACATCTACACAGGGCCAACAAAAACCACTAAGGAAAGGCAGAAAGTCGGGCGGGGCCGACTATATAATACCCTACACCTCCTTAACATTGCGGTAAGGGTCATTGCGATACTAATTTGGAATAATTGGTAAATGGGTAGAAACATATACATGTGACTATATCTAATTCAGAACCGATAATCGCTTAATTAAGCAACATTCGTTCCTAAATTGAGAAACATCTTTCTGGAAAATGTTGTAATGATCGGTAGTAAAGTACAGCATCTAAAGCGCTTTGATACCAAATCAGGAGGAACATATATATGGAGGTTATATATAAATTTGAACCGATTTTCCCTGAATACTCATTCATGTAAAAAGACCTCTTTCTGTCGAATTTCGTACTGATCGGATATAAAATATAGTCTCTACAGCGCTTACATGTCAAATCGGGGGTAACATATATGGGATCTACTATATATATATATCTGAACCGATTTTATCCGAATTTGGCAGTATTCCTTCATGTAAAAAGAAACCTCTTTCTGCCGAATTTCGCACTGATGTTTCTACAGCGCTTACATGCCAAATCGGGGGTAACATATATATGGGGGCTATATCTAAATCTGATCCGATTTTCTGCGAATTTGGCAGTATTCCTTAGTGTAATATGAAACCTCTTTCTGCCGAATTTCGCACTTATCAGATATAAAATACGGTTTCTATAGCGCTAACATGTCAAATCGGGTGAAACCTATACATATATGGGGACATATAATCAGATATAAAATACAGTTTCTAAAGCGCTTACATGCCAAATCGGGGGTAACATATATATGGGGGCTATATCTAAATCTGACCCGATTTTCTCCGAATTTAGCAGTATTCCTTCATGTAATAAGAAACCTCTTTCTGCCGAATTTCGCACTGATCGGATTTAAAATGCAGTTTCTACAGCGCTTACATGGCAAATCGGGGTAACATATATGTATATGGGGGCTATATCTAAATCTGAAGCGATTTTCTCCGACTTTGGCAGTATTCCTTAGTGTAATATGAAACCTCTTTCTGCCGAATTTCGCACTTATCAGATATAAAATACGGTTTCTATAGCGCTAACATGTCAAATCGGGTGAAACCTATACATATATGGGGACTATATCTAAATCTGAACCGATTTTCCCCGAATTTAGAGTGTTCATTCATGTAATAACGGAACTCTCTCTGCCAAATTTCGTACTGATCTGATATAAAATACAGTTTCTACAGCGCTTACATGTCAAATCGGGGGTAACATATATATGGGGCTATATCTAAATCTGAACCGATTTTGACCAATTTCAATAGGGATCGTCCTTGGGCCAAAAAAGAGCACTGTGCTAAATTTCATCATAATCGGACCATAAATACGAGCTGCACTTTGATTACAATAATACATGGACAGACGAACAGACGGACAGACAGACAGACGGATATGGCTAAATCGACTCAAAAATTGATTCTATGACGGTCGGTATAATAAACTATGGTTCTATTTCTTCTCGTTTTGGGCGTTACAAACAAATGCACAAAGTCATAATACCCTGTACCACAGTGTGGTGTAGGGTATAAAAATTGCATTGAGATAAATCCTTGCCAAAATCTATATATATAAAAATGGAAAAATGTTTGTATGCATTTTATAAACGCTTAAACTACTGGACCGATTTTACATTTTTTTCTTTTGTTTGAAAGCTATTTTGTCTGAGATGGTTTTGGAAAAAAAAATTTACAAATAGTGGACCAACGAAGTGAACCGGGTCCATTTTATATATAAGGCAATTTTTTAAGTGATTCCTACTGTTCGTACCTATGAATAGATTCCTACTGTTCGTACCTACGAATAGATTCCTACTGTTCGTACCTACGAATAGATTAAAGAGATTCCTACTGTCGGAAATCTGAAGTGTGGGGGCAACGAAGTGGACCGGGTCCAGCTAGTAGAATATAAACTGCAAAGATTCAGCTAAATTTCTTAGAAAATGTTGTGTTTATGGCTTAGGTAAGACTTTTTGGGAGCGACAACTATAGGTGGGCTGTAACAAAATATAAACTGATAAAAAAAAATTTTACCGCGATGAATTCTTGTCTTAGTTAAATTTAAAAAAATTTTACTGCGACGAATTCTTGTCTTAATTAAATACAAACTGCAAAGATTCAACTAAAATGCTTAGAAAAAATGGTATTTATGGCTTAAATACGTTTATTTTGGAGCGACCTCTATAGGGTGACTAAAACAAAATTTGAACCGATTTGTAAAAAATTTGCTATGATAAATTCTTGTTAAAATAGAATACAAACTGCAAAGTTTCTTCTAAATTGCTTTAAAAATGTGGTATCTATGACTCAAAACCCCGTATTTTGGAGCGACCTCTATAGGGGAGCTATATTAAAAAATTTACCGATATGGCCCATTTGCAATCCCAACAAACTGCAACTATAAGAAATATTTCCTCTAAATTTGATCAACCTAGCTCTATTATTACGGACTGTAGCGTGATTACACCAGACGGACGGAAGGACAGACGGACATGACTAAATCATGTTAGAATTTTACGACGATTAAGAATTTATATACTTTATGGGGTCTCAGATCAATATTTACAAGTGTTACAAACGGAGTGACAAAATGAATATACCCCCCATCCTATGGTGGACGTTATAAAAATCAATAACTTTAAATAAATTTAATTTAAATAAAATATTTCGAAATTTAGCACAATTGTTCTGACACCTCGTGAAAAAGAAGAATATTTTTTTGTGGATGCTTTCCACTAAAAACCAGTTTAAATTAAATGTTCACCAACCCCACTGTCAGTGGCAAGAACCCTTAGAATAATTTTTTTTGCCATGATTTCATTGTGGCATAAGCCTCTATATCTGACCATTCCATAACCAGCAATCACAAGAAATTGAATAAATATCTCAATCAAAGAGGAACCAATGTTTTACTGCTGTCGATTCCTGGAAAGGAACAAATCCGCACGTACACACACACACTATAGTAAGATGTATGCTTAGTAAGAATTATGTTTGATTGTAAATTGTCTATGACAATTCTCCGTAATAAAAAATAACGAAGAAACTTAAAGGAAATGTGATGAATGTATCACAATCGATGAAGGCAGATAATTGAAGCGCCGGCATGCATGACCAATCGATTGAGGATGGACCGCAAGTCCTTCCTATCCTTTTTTAGGATAAGGGATAATCTCAGACAATACCACAATTTTGCCGCTAAACATGTGACAGTTTTTACGGTATGTGTTTTACGGGAAATGGGAGGAGTGGGGAAGGGGGACGGGGAGCAGAATTTGTGGACCAAAGAAATAAGGTTAAAAAGGGTTTTATTATTGCTTTATAGTGATAACATTTGATTTGATTGTTATACCGCAATTTCGTAAATTGTTGCTTCGATTTTCTTGACACGCGTTTAGCACAATTTTTTGTATGTACATTGTTGTATAGACTTAGCAATGAAATGCGATTGTATTGAAAGTTGTTCTAAATTCAATGGTATAAATAAATTGTTTATTGCATTTGTGGACATTAAGTATTCGCCCGGTGTTTGGAATATTGTTATAAGTGTATTGTATTTATTTTTCAGATTCACACCATTGTATCATGGTGTGAATCACACCATTTGTGATATGTATATACACAAAGATGATTTGGAAAATTACTTTAGTTTCCCCTCTAGGACTACAATATTCAGGTAAGAACTATCGAAATCACATTCAAAGATTTCAAGGGTTTTTAAGCTACCACAAAACAGCTAAACATAAATAAATTACCTATCGTCAGGATGAAGACTCTAGTAGGAGTTGAAACCACACACAGTGGGATTTAAGTGCAAAAATATACTTGACAGTATAGGTTTGATTCTACTACCAAAGGGTAGTTAACCCTCGGTTTGGCGAAATTGGTGACCAATATTTTTATGGGCTTCAAATGTTTCTGAAAATAAATGGGCCCCTCGAAAAAGGTGTCATCAGCTTTTGTCCAACAACTAATTCAGACTTGATTTTCTATAAAATTGCTGAACATACCCTACACCAAAAAAATATTTTTGTTACAAAATAATGAAATACTAACATTTTTGAGGTAAAATGTTGTCTTTTTGAGCTTTTTAGGGTGCCTAGACACGTTCAGATTGTATTGATATTTTCACAAAAGTTGTTCAAATTTATATTGGCTACAATTTTCCAAGTATTGTTTGTGAAAAATTACGAGCCCTTAAGCAATGCTGAAAAAGTAAAAAAAAATGTTTCCTTCGCTTTTTCCAAAACAGGGCTGGAAATTTATTTTTCGCATAAAATGGTAACAAACTTTGATCAACATATTCTTAGCCACATTGTTGCCAATATAGTTAAGCGGTATCACCAAGTCTGAATTAGTTGTTAGACAAAAGCTGATGACAATTTTTTATCCCCTCACCTTAGAGAGGGGGTATATATAATTTGCTACGAGCCAAAAGTGTGCCACATTGAAGAAGTGGCCTTAGACCCTAAGTATGTATATTCGGCGGAAATCCGTTTTGGGTCATTTTAAGTAATTTGAGCAGTGTCCGTCCGTCCTTCCGTCTGTCTGTGTGTCTGTCTGCTGGCTGGTGCCCACGATAACTCTCGAAAGGAGTAACCGACTGACTTAAAATTTGTTATGCGGTCATATTTTTCTCTATCTCCGGCAAAGTTCGAAAATTGACCATATTGGTCCACTTCTTCAAGTACCTCCCCCACAAAGGGTTTGATTATTTAATACCTTCTATACTACTTACTCAAATCTTCTGAAATTTCACACATAGTATTAGCTTGTTAGTCGCTAACATTTCAAAAAATGGGCGGAGTGGACACGCACCTTTTGGTACCTGCCACTCAAATGGACCTTTTTGTACCAAAAATTAACAGCTTTTAACTTTAATATCAGTGCATAGTATCTAGAGTCCATAGAAAGTGACTGTTATTGGCACGCCCCCTTTGGTACCTCCCACACAAATGGACCATTAGGAACCAAAAGAAAACAGCTTTTAACTTTAATACCAATACATACTTTAAAGTTATTAAATGCAATTAAAATTGATAATAATTTAATAAAACAAAAAATAAATAAATATATGAATATTTGTTGGGACTCAAGGTGAGGGGATTCATAAGTCGGTTTACCCGACTGAACTTTCTTACTTGTTTGAGGGGTCCACTGATATTCAGAAGCTTTTGAAAAACTTTAAAAAAATTTACAATGATTATTTGTTGTTTGTAGATATTAACTTCAAAAAGCTTGAGTAATTCTACGTGGGTAAAATTTTTTAATATCGACCTATGTACTTTATTTTTGGCTAAAATGATTATAAGCAGTTACAAATAGGTAAAAAAAGACCTCGCTATCATCTTTTTTTGAAAAAGTTTTATTGTCATTTTAATTTTTGAAAAAATTAAAAAAAATAGTTTTTGTGTTTTATGATTTTTGTAAGTTTTATATTTGGGCCCCCTATGGCATATAGGGCGAAGGTAGAGTGCCTCAAAGTTGGCCACATCGGGTGAACAAAATGTTCAAGCGCGTGTAACTCGTGTTTTCTCTTCCGTTTTATAAAATATCTTTTTGTGTGTGTTCTACTAACTGAGGTCTACCCAAAAAAACGTTTTATAAAGGGTTTTCCAACAAGAGGTATTATTTTGGTATTCAAAGAAAAATGCCATTTCTGGAGATAAATAATCGGATGTTTATTTCATAATAAAGAGGAAGGTATGCCGTTAATTATGAAAGACAACATTAGCCACCACGACCACGCTTACAGGACCATATCCTTTTCATGAAATTTTCCATAACCAAATCGCAAAGTGGCTGCCCTATCTTTGAGGTCTAAGGTGGAACTTATCTTTCACGTGGCCCCAAAAGAAGAAGTCGCAAGGTGTTAAATCACAAGATCTCGGTGCCCAATTAAGATCACCTCTTCGAGAGATAACATGGTCCGGAAACTTTTCCCCTTTTGTTGCTTGTGTGGCATGTAGCGCCGTATTGTTGAAAGTAAACGATCAATACCATCCAACTCCGAACATAAAAAATCATTAATCATCTCTCGATAGCGCAATCCATTAACTGTTAATTCAACCTCATTTTCAAAAAAGTAAGGTCCAATGACCCCGCCAGAAATAAACCGCACCAAACAATCACACATTGAGGATGGAGAGGCTTCTCAACAATAACTCTTGGGTTTTCCGAGCCCCAGATGCGACAATTTTGCTTGTTGACGTAGCCAACGAGGTGGAAATGGGCCTCATCAGTCAAGATGATTTTGTATCGTTCGTATCGTTTTTTTGTTCAATCGTTTTGTATCGTTCAATGACCGTGTATCGTTCCATTTTTAGTAATGGTGTAGTTTCTACTTGTCAAATGTCAAAGAATAAAAGCTTCAAAAGCTTTTATTCTTCCGAAATACCGGGTGATTCAAAATAACACCTCTTGTTGGAAAACCCGTTACCTAAGAACTATTTCGTATAGTTACCAAGATATCTGCAATTGAAAATTGATTTTTTTTATTTTTTCCCTTACCGTGTGGTAGTATTTTGTAAATATCGGAGCACAATATGTAAAATTGGTTCAATATACCCAATATTACAAAATTTGTGACCCCTTCGAAAATCGAGGGGAGCAATTTAGATTAGTTTTTGGGCATATACGTAGTATGTTAAAAAAATGTCGCGAATTTTGTATTTTTTTCAAAAAGTATTTATTCATGAATATCTATTTTGTCCCCTTCAAAGTAATTCCCCTCGGATATAATACACTTCTGCCAACGTTTTTTCCAATCCTCGAAGCACTTCAAATAATATTTTTTGCTGATCTTGTTCAGCTCCTCCTTCGATGCCGTCTTTATCTCCTCAATCGTGGCGTAGAGTCGTCCTTTCATTGGCCTTTTCAGTTTTGGGAACAAAAAATAGTCACAGGGGGCTTGGTCAGGGGAATACGGTGGCTGCGACACCATTACTGTAATGTTTTTGGCAAAATATCCGCGCACAAGCAACGATGTGTGTGCAGGGGCGTTATCATGGTGCAAAAGCCAGTTTTTGTTATTCCACAAATCCGGGTGTTTTTGGCGGATTGCTTCGCGCAATTTGCGCATAACTTCCATGTAATATTCTTTATTGACCGTACTATCCTGTGGCAAGAACTCATAATGCACCACACCCCTGCAATCAAAGAAAACTGTGGGCAAAACGTTTACGTTCGACCGAACTTGGCACGCTTTTTTCGGTCTTGGTTCATGCGGCAGCTTCCATTGGGATGATTGAGCTTTAGTTTCCAAGTCGTAACCATAAACCCATGATTCGTCACCAGTTATGACCCTCTGGAGCAAATGTAGGTCGTCACGGACCGAGTTCAACATCTCCCGAGCAATGTTAACGCGATGCTGTTTTTGGTCCAAGTTGAGTAATTTTGGCACGAATTTAGCGGCGACCCGTCTCATGGCCAAATCATTGGTAAAAATCGAATGAAACGAGCCAATCGATATGTTTAGATCCTCAGCAACTTCTCTAATGGTAATTCGTCGATTGGCCAATATTATTTTATTCACTTTATCAATGTTTTCGTCTGTTGTTGATGTGCTCGGGCGTCCGGCACGCTGTTCGTCCTTCGCATCTTCTCGGCCATCTAAGAACATTTTGTACCACCGATAAACGTTGCTTTGGTCCAAGGTAGCTTCACCATATGCCACTTTATTTTGTTTTTCACACAAAATTTGATGCAGATTCTTTGATCTATTTTCTGAAATACTCGTACATAAAAATCGAAGACAAGTTAAAACACATCCAAGCACAACAGCTGTCAAAATTAACTAAACATTCAAAATGGCCGACCTTGTCAGCATAAGTAAGGGACATGAGTACCAATATAACGCTACAAAAATATCAAAAATCAAATACACGTAGCCCGCGGAAATTAAGAATTCCCGATATTTTTTTAACATACAGTATTTGTATTTTGTATTTATAGTACCTTTTATTCACAAAGTTTTAATATTTTATCATATATGTAAGAGGTTTCAGAAAACACAAAACCAAATTCTCAAGTTTTTGATAGCGCTAGAACTAACCACAGGCTAAAAAATAACTAAGTGTGTATCCCTTATTCGAAACAGCACTCCTGTCTATGTGTATGTAAAATTTCAGATCCCTAGCTCGAACAGGAGCCACAGCGGTCAATTGTTCCAAAATCTCATGGCGGAAAATTGAATATCAAAGTAGCCCATGACACTTCGCAGGCATTAGTCTATCTGTCCACCAAGTTTCAAGAAAATCAGTTCAGCCGTTTAGGCGTGATGCTCGAACAAACAAACAAACAGAAAAACAAACGATTTTATAATAAAGGGTGGTCCAAACGTAATGCATGATGAAAATTGTGAGCTATACCTTAACGTCAAACTTTTTGCCTTCTGCCGATATTTTGTTTAACACATAATTGTCACAGATCCTTCTATAATAATAAAAAACATAAAGATAGTTCTCAGAAAACTTTTTTTTTATTTACAATTAACATCGTTCGTTTTGGTTGGAATATCGGTTCAACCGTTACAGAGTTTTGGCCACTAAAAAACGATTCTGAACTACTGTGGGCCGTCATTTTATTTTGATGGTTATGCTAATTTTGCATATTGCAAAGTTTTCACCTTAGTGTTGCATTTTGTTTCACTGTTGCATTCAGTGTTGTTCGTTCCATGTAAAATCGTACACCTTTTATAGGTCAATATTTCCGATTTCAACAAAAGATGCAAATCGATTTTCTGCTCACAAAAATAATCCTTATTATAGTTGGGATTTTTTTTCCAGATATTATAAGCATCTGAAATCATTTATCGTAAACAAATTGGAAAACATTTATGTTAAGGTTTTGAATAAAGAGTAACACATTAAAAAATATTTTCCTTCTCAAAAACGAATTTATCTGATATATTATACATACATTTCCAACTAAAAGTTAAACAATTTTAGCCGTTTAACTTTTAGTCATTTCAACAATGCCCGTCCGTCCGTCAGTCTGTCGGCCGGCTGAAGCACACGATACCTCTCGAAAGGAGTAACAAATTGACTTCAAATTTGGTATGTGATAATATTTCTTTCCATCTCAAGCTATGTTAGAAGATGAGCCATATTGGACCACTCCTTCAAGTACCTCCCTTACACAGCGTTAACATTTAGCACAATATCGATTGTCTAATGATACTCTGTAATTCCACAAATAGCAATAGTTTATCAGTCGCTTTAACTTTGAACAAAATGGGCGAAGTGTCCCCGAACCTTTTTGTACCTCCAACACAAAAGGACCATTTAGTGCTAAAAGTTAACTGCATATACCATTAAAACCAGTGCATGAAGTGTCCCCGAACCTTTTGGTACCTCCAACACAAAAGGATTATTTTGTGCTAAAAGTTAACTGCATATACCATTAAAACCAGTGCATGTAAATACTTGCTATTTTGTGCAGTGTAATGCTTTTATAGTATCTACCGTCTGGTAAAATGTGGGGATTATTGTCAACTCGTTATTGCCACAACATAACAAAATTAAATGACTCATATCGTTAATATTAGTGCACATAAACACTTACGATCCGTTACAGTGCATTGCATTTGATGTGTCTATTGTTCAGCGAAAAATAGGCGCATTGGTCAAGCCGCTTCTGTTACCTCCCACACGAATTGACAGATTCATTCGAACACAACAGTCCCATAACTTCTGCAGAAATCATCTAACTGTTTTCATATTTTGTATTTAAGACAACATTTTCAATCACTATTGACTGGAGGAATTCCAAAAAAGGGAAATAATTCTACCGTTTCATATCCAGACAACCGATTGCGACCCAACTTGGCATGTTTGTAGAAGAGGTATTAGAGAAGGCGCGGAGCTGCAGGGCCTCAAAGTTGGCAACCTCGGGTTGTTCGTCCGATTCATAAAAACTTGTTTGTATGTATTCTAATGACTGAGGTTTACAAAAGGTTTTTTAGAACCTAGCAGTTATCTATTATAGTTACCGAGATATCAGCATTTAAAAATTGAATTTTTAATTTTTCCCCGACCCTATGCTAGTATTTTGTAGATATTGAAGCAGAATCTGCACCAATTTTATCCGCTTGGGTTCGATATACCCAATAGGACAAAAGTTATGACCACTATAAAGTTATATTTTCCAAAAAAATCGATTTTTTGTAATTTTTTTAGAAAAAAGTATATGTGGTATTTTCGAGTTTTCGAAGAAGTTAGTTAAAAAAGGTGTAACATATTTACTATCATCTTATTCACGGTTATTTTTACCAAGCTTCTCCAATTTACACCATTTTTAACACAAATTTCAAAAGAAAGCGGCATTTTCTCCAATTCGCAAAGCAAAAGTGGTAAAACTTTTGGCAAATCTATATGTGGTAAGGTGTTGTAAGTTGAACTGTTGTTGTAAGTTGAAATGGAATCTGAAACCCAGCTTTTAGTATAGTAGATATAGGGAAAAATCCAAAAAATCCCATTTTTGGGGATTTTCAAAATTATTTTGGGAATTGTGGAATTGACTTTTGGAAATATAATGATTCGCGAATTACATTCGATTTGTGATATCATGACCTACAAACTACAAAATATTTCATTGAAATATGTTCATTTTTAAAATTTGTATGTCGTTTTTACATTTCTGTCTCCATTTGAAAAGTGATGTTTTCACCTTTTTCCTGGCCCTGTTCTAGCATTTGCTTAATATCAGTGCAGAATATAAACCGATTTCTCTCACATCAACTTCCTATATTGACAACAAAGTTTTCTATATAATTTAAACAATTTCAGTCAAATGTGCCCAGTTACACAAATGTTATGGCCATATCATTTTATATTTTCAAAATATAGGCAATTTTTGTATTTTATTGCGGAATGGTATACGTAGTATTTTGGAGATACAGAGGAATTTATAAAAAGAAAGTAAAATATTATATTCATATTAAAAGACACTTCCTGGAGAATATTTTCGAGAAAAGAACGAGTCAAAAATTTGTATTAATAGTGTTGCCACGCTTCTCCAAATTACACAATTTTTTACGAAAATTTCAAAACATGGCTACATTTTCGACAATCGCAAAACTTGGGCATAAAAACCTTTACAATTTTTATATGTAGTAATGTGCTATACGATAAACTGCAAAAGGAATTTTGAGCCCGGCTTTTAGTATAACAGATTTTGGGGAAAAACCAAAAAATTTCCTTTTTTGGGGGATTTTCGAAATTATTTTCAGAATTGTGGGATTTATATTTTCAAATATGGTAATAATTAGGCTCTATTATTTTCTATATAAAATAATTGAGATCTATTAAAATTTAAAGATTTTATAGAATTATAAAATTTCCTTTGAAAAAAATTTTTGTTGGTTTTTGGCGATCCTTTTCTACGACTCGGTATATATTTTAGACTGTTATAAATCGATTCCTTTCTCTTTATATTTTCTGAATAGACATAGATTTTCTATTTGATGACAAAATATTGCAATTTGATATCCAAGACAAAAGTTATTGCCATTTGGCACAGGGTCGGGGAAAAATTAAAAATTTAATTTTCAAATGCAGATATCTCGGTGTCTATACAAGATAACTGTTAGGTTTTATGATTTGGACGGAAGTTACACGCGCCTAAACATTTTGTTTACCCGAGGTTGCCAAATTTGAGGCCCTGCAGCTCCGCCCCTGTATACCACAGGGGGCCCAAACTCAAAATATAACTTATCTAATACCTCTTCTACAAACATGTTCTGTTTGGTCACAATCGGTTATCTAGTTAAGAAACGGCAGAATTATTTCCTTTTTTGGAATTCCTCCCACTGTGCAAAGTGAGGGTGAAGTGATTTCGTTTCTGAAAAATAATGTCCCCACATCATGTTGCGACATTTTTAAAATTCCCCCCACACCCTATGCTAATTTCATTTTCATGCCCATACCTACATTATGGCGCAACAATTTGGTAGTGCATTAAGAATGTACGCTTTCATGTAAGTTTGCTTCTAAAGACTGCTTTTTGACGGTGCAACACTCCACACCGTGGACTGGGCTATGTGTGAAAAATGCGATATTTTTGCATTTGGGAAGTGTAAAAATGTTACAAATGAAATCGGAATGCGGAATGCATTTTTAGGTTCGTTTTACAAACGAACCTAAAAATGCAGTTTAATGTATATTGTAAAACAAATTTTGCATTTTTTGCACAAACGAAATCACCATAAGTTTTATTCGAGCACTTTTTTATTGTGTGTATATTTATAAATATTTTTGAGAATTTCCCTTCGACGGGGCAACGTTTTTTTTCGGAATCGAAATCAGCATAAATTTTGAAGGAGTGAACCAACATAGCCCATAGCACGAAGGAGTGAACCAACATAGCCCATCTTTTATCTTAGCATGGAAAGAAAAAAATATTAACACATACCAAATTTGAAGTAAACCAATTTACTCCCATCGAAAGTTATCGTGCGCACCAGATAGGCAGACGGACGGACATTGCTGAAATGGCCCAAAACGGATTTCCCCCAAATATATTTGGGGTCTCTATATTATATGCTTTTGGTCCGCAACAACTGATATATACCCTCGATCATAATAGTGAGGGTATAAAAACATGATATTGTTGACGTTCTTTTACTTCTACCAACCATACCATATTACACCAGAAAATTGTATGTACATCCCTTTGACAAAAATGTAACATGCCCCTTAATTTTTATTCTTATTTCGAGTTTTCGAATATACAAGTCAGATCGAGAGACCTCGGATATCATACTCTCTCGTCATTAGCCTGGAGGTCATATTTTCAAAATTTCATATAGTACGGTTAAAAATTTAAATATATATAACGAGTGATTCACGTACAGATACTTTTTTCAATAGCCTTTTTTTGACAGATCACGTGTGAGTCGTGCCATGCTGTCATGTTATTTTTGTTAAGTATTGTTTGACACTTCATCATGGAAAGACTTACGCCTGAACAACGTTTACCAATAGTTCACGAAAATTAGTTATTACGAAAATTCACATTCTGTGAGGAATGTGTTTTCGCTCAACTTATGGCCAACATAATCGGCCTACTGTTCGCGTGCTATTCGCAACACCATCACCCATCTTGAGACCCAGCACTCATTATTGGATTATATTTGACCGAATAGACCACGTCCAGCACGCAGTGAAGAAAATGTAGCGGCCATAGCTGAGAGTGTACACGAAGACCGTGGAGAGTCGATTCGGCGCCGTTCGCAACAACTCGGACTGACGTAGGGAACGACTTGGCGCATTTTCGTCGAGATTTTAAATTGAAAGCATACAAAATACATAAATTGCAAGAACTGAAGCCGCCCGACCTTCTCAATCGACATCGCTTCACTCTATGGGCTCTTGAAAAGTTCCAAGAAGATCCGACTTTTTCGAGCCAAATTTTGTTCAGCGATGAGGCCCATTTCTGGCTCAATGGGTATGTAAACAAGCAAAATTGCCGCATTTGGAACGAAGAGCAACCTGAAGAAAATCAAGAGCTGCCACTTCATCCAGAAAACAACGGTTTGATGTGGTTTGTGGGTCGGTGGAATCATCGGTCCATATTTCTTCAAAAATGATGCCGGTGATATCGTAACCGTCAATGGCGACCGTTATCGTGCCATTATAACCGACTATTTGATGCCTGAAATTGAAGCTCGTGATCTCGGCGACATTTGGTTTCAACAAGACGGCGCCACTTCCCACACATCGCATCAATCAATGCATTTATTGAGAGAACACTTCGGTGAGCAGATAATTTCACGTTTTGGGCCGGTCGATTGGCCACCAAGATCGTGTGATATCACACCGTTAGACTTTTTCCTGTGGGGATATGTATGTAAAGTCTAAAGTTTATGCGGACAAACCCGCTTTGATTCAGGCCTTGTAGCAAAACATCACGCGTGTCATTCGCCAGTTACAGTCGAAATGTTCGAACGAGTCATCGAAAATTGGACTCAACGGATGGACCATCTGAGACGTAGCCGCGGCCAACAAAAATAAATGCCAAAGAATGTTCTTTCAAATGATAATAAACATTCCCCTTTCAATTTGAATTTTCTGTGTTTTTTTTTTTTCTTTAAAAAAGTAGGGAACCTCGAAATGGATCACGCTTTATATATACCTTCGATAACAGAGTAGCTATTCTTAAACGGATTTGATCTACCTATTCGTAATACTGAATTATGTTATAAAATTTAATGCCAAAATTGCCGTTGAAATTGGGTCGTAGTATCAGAATCAGACATTTATGAGAATACAGAGCGTATAAGTAATTTTAATATGCATATTTAGCACTCATACGCATCAAACAACATATCGACAGTTTATATTCAATATCCTCTATCTTAAAAAACACAATTGTTCAGTAGAGCCAAAAAACCGTTTATATCCCTAATTTTAAAGAAAATTGAAATTGTTTGTTCTACAATGTTTATTACACCTAACTACGTGAACTACTAAATAATATTTTTTTTATTATTTGCACCACGAGCCATTTTATGGAACATAGAGGGTATTGCTATTCAAAAATTCTTCATGTATAAAAAAAGATAGAGGAATTATTTATGAATTCCACATTTTTTTTAATATATAATTATACATATTATAATAAAAATAATAAATAATAATAACAATGAATTAATGATTAATTTTTTTATTTAAGTATTATATATTTCTTGGGGTTCATTTTTGAATCCATTTTCAAATTGTCATAGAAAATGGTATTCTTGTGGAATCACAGGTTAGATATAAAAATAGTCATAATTTGAAAACTAAAGCTTCGACTAAAAAAATTTAACCAAATTCGGGTCTAGCATACTCTTATCACCAAAGAACCATCTTTTAGAAGAAAAAAAAAACAAACAAAAAATAGTCCCAAATTATGTATATGAAAAATAAGTGTGTAAGATAGAGAAATTACAAAAATGACCATAAAATCTAAATTTTTGTTTTTTTTTTTTTATTTCCAAATTAGTACCATATATGAGCCTTATTTTACCGAATATTTTAACATAAAAATCTCATTTTTGCAAAAATTTAAGATAGAGGGTTTTGAATATAAGCTCTCGATATGAGTAATTGGAGTGTACGTTTTCTATTAAGTTAACTGTGATACATACACTCTGAAAAATACTGCTTCTGTAATATATTAATGCTCCCTTCGACCAAAAAAATAAAACTTAGACCCACTGTAAAAAAAACTCAGACCAGCTGGACCATAAGTTTATTGTAAAAAAATGATCTACTCAACATGCCCTTTCAAAATTATAGGGTCGCTATTCTGTTCCAAAAATGCTGTTGGACAGTGTAATTGTCCTATGAGGAGAGGATATAATAAAACACAACCTGTGAAATTAAAGGCAAATCCACTGGCATTTATGACATAAAGAACAACATTTTAAAGCAACCTCTATATGATGAATATATCAAAACATTTATGACATTTGTTTAGAAAAATTTAGGTAACAATTTTTATACAGCTTGATGTATTGGGCCTGTAAGCTTCCTGACGGTTTTTGGTTAACTATTAAGATTATTGGGAAATTATTTTAAACACTAATATTATTATGTTCACACCCTTAATTACATCATCTGAACAAATTAGGTACGCTTTTTATTTTTATAGTTTTAGCTGGGCTCTATTCGTACACTTGCAAGATGATTTTTTTTTGGAAATGCCGTTGACAGCGAACCAATCCAATTAACTCTGTATATCACTTAATTTAAATTTTCTTGGCCTTTTGTAATATACTTTCTTGATAAGAAATTATATTAAAGTATTTTTACTCAGCTTGAAATGTTGGGCCTGTAAGCTACCTGGCCATTTTTGGTTAACTATAATATATTACATTAACTAAAATTGGAAATTATTTTAAATATTAATATTAATAGGTTCACACACTCAATTACATCGATGAAACAAATTAGGTACGAGTTTTCATTTTAATTTTTTTATTTTTATAGTTTTAGCTGGACTCTATTCGTAAAACTGTGAACAGGATCACAAACCCACGCGTTGACACTTGAAATTAGATTTTTTTAGAAATGTCATTGACAGCGAACCAATCCAATTAACTTTGCATATCATTTTAAATTTTCTTCGCCTTCTCTAATATACTTTCTTGATGTGCTTAAAAGTCACGTCCTTAGACCGTTTCTTAGCTCTTTCATTACATTTTAAATTAATTATAAGTTTATAAGGTCAAAGGACTTGTAATGTTGAGGTTTGGCTCCTTCATCGTCTAGAATTATAATTTTTGTTCTAATTTTCCATAGAAACCTCACAATCACGTCAATACAGGAATCGATAATAATCACAACTACCACCGCCATCACCACCACTAACCACATCCAACAAAATGACGATATTGAGCAGTGGGTGGTCAACATCTGAAGGCATATATGTATGAAGGAGAATGTATGAATATAGTTTCAGTTTAAAGTTAACCTGTTAACCTTACACGCGAAGGTCAGTGTTGGAAAACTTTCGAAATCAAAAAGTATCGTTGTTCGCCTTCACGGTCATATCCGTTTCCCTGGGAAATAAGGTGGAATTGATTATATGAAATCTAATACATTTTCATTATAAGCTATGAGGAGGAAAAGTGAGCCAGAGGGACAGAAGCTAAAGTCATAGGTTGTGGTGTAATGCTAATACAATGAACAATAACGTTGTAATCCATAATGAGAAGGCAGGAATTTACAACTAGTGTCATTATGTTTTCTAGCACTCCTGGTACAATTCATAGCCATATAGTTAGCAACCAAGTTTTCTGGGAATTACAACCATTCATCAACAAATTATGTATTTACAAAGCATTGTGCTTTATCCCAGAACAAAAGGAGGCCTTAGAATATAAAAGGCAGTTGTTATTGGAAGAAATCTGCCTTAGCTATTTTACATCATTCAATTTTGTCCGTCTTTCGTCTAGTGCTCATAATAACATGAGGGAGGAGAGAAGGAATTAGCTCTTAGTTTAACTTAGTTAAAGTACGAAAATGGTTCATATGGGTTCACCTCTTCTGGTAGCTCTCCCACAATAAGCCAATATTCGGTGTGATATCACATCTGTTATAACTTAGTTGTACTAAGCCGTTTTTCGGTCAAATCCTAGGGCTCAGAGTATGCGCAGCAAACGCTTCGTAAACGTGACTCGGTATGCTAGACAAGCGGGTCGGCTAGGCTTTCAATTATGTCCTCAGCTTCAATGTATGCGCAGCAAAGGATTCAACGCCGGGACTAAATATGCTCGGCAAGCGGGTCGTTTCGGGATTCGATGATGTACTCGGATTCCTCAGAATGGGAAGCAGTTGGAGGATAGTCGTCGCATTACGAACTAGCTTTCTAATTGCACACTACCTATCTAAATTCGAGTTGAACAGTAAACCGTAGCATCTGTGTTTGAACAGTATACCGAAGTCTCTCTCTGCATTACAAGAATGCAGATATAATTCATTAGCGAGTGTTTCGCCGTCCCGCGTTCTTGAAAAATACAAGAAATGAAAAACCAAAAAGTAAAGTAGAAGTTGACTTCTCTCCTAATAACGTGATTTTATAAAAAAAACAAATGCAAGCTAACAGAAGATAAACTGCATATTTAGTTTTTTTTCGTGATCGTTCGAGCGTCTTACAGGACTTTGAAAATTTCAAGGATAAAACTTTGGAAATATTTCGCTTTGCACTTATTACTATCTGAACTGATAAATAAGCTATGGAATTCAAATAATTGTTATTCCTTAAGCGTAAAGGCTCAAATAATAATAATAACACTGTGCTCGAAATGGACACTTTAAAAATGTAACAGAAATGAGACCCTATGGATATACCTATTTCGACATTGCTGAATCCAGTGGTGCTAGCCGCTTTTCTAAGTTAGCTCTTGTTTTCGCGATATCAGACCACAAAGTTTGCAAGGAAATCAAAGAGGTTATTTGTCTCGGAGGTGATTTTAAAGTGGAAGGCTACGGAATACACGCTGCATTCCAAAGAACGAAATAAGGGGAACCCTTCGAGAATTATTTCTTTCAATATAGTCGTTGAGAAAAATATTCGTCGCGAAAAATTACTATGAGTCTCCTTACAACATATTTATGAAAATTTCATAATTAAGCAGGTTTTGTTGGTTACCTTTGAAATTTCCATTGACACTAACCAAAAAATAATGTACAAAAATTTAAATCAAAAAATGTTGTTACAAATATTTTCTGCTATGAGTAGAAAAATACACAAATTATGTAATATCTGCTTAATTGTCATAAAAAAGTTGAGAAAGGACTTACATTATTTTTTCGCGATAAATATTTTTCTCAACTATGCCTACTAAATATATCGACGATATGTATGATTTTTAACATATGATAAGATTTCACATTGCACTTTTTGAGACTGTTTTGAGAGATATAATTCTCTAAATGTTCCCTTTATTTCGATCTTTGGACTGAAGCATATATTCCGAAGTCTTCCACTTCAAAATCACCAAAGAAATAGATAACTTCTCTGATTTCCCAACAAACATTGTGGTCGAATAACACGAAAACAAGAGCTAACTTACAAAAACGGCTAATGCCACTGGATTCCGCATGGCCGAAATAGGTTAATCCATAGGGTCTCCTTTCTGTTACATTTTTGGACTAGCACAGTGTAATTAATATGTGTTATGTCAGTTATTGTTCTGTAACATTTTTTTTTTCAGATTTCTAAACCCACATCTTTGAAGGATATTAAAGGATAAAAGTTTTAAAGGGCATATTTTATAACATTCGTCCTTGGAAATATTTTCCAAAAATTTTATTAATTTGCATATTTATTGCATATTTATCAATTCACATTATAATAAGTGCAAAGAAAAATATTTCAAAAATATTATCCTTAAAATTTTATAAGTCCTGTAAAAAGGACGAAGGACCACGAAATAAAAAAACTGAATATGCAGTATTGGTACCTATGGGATCTAGTTTCACTTGTCTATAGTTTCGTTCATGGGTGAAAAACTGTGTTGCACAGTGTTATAGACGTTGAGTATGTTTGCGTGTTGCTATCACAATGATGCTAGTGATGTCGTTTTGTAGGTCTGCAAAGTTGGTGTTGGTTCGTTGTTATTATAGATGTGATCATTCGATGAATGTAGATATACAAATAATTCACGAAGAGTTTATAGTGTAGAAAATTGTCTTGTTACAGTGCACTATGGGTAATTTTCCAGGGCAAGATGCAGTAAAAAAAAAAAACATAATTTTTTGACAAGAAAGGCATTTAGAAGTTGAGTACACATAGAAGGAAATACATGTATAAGAAAAAAATAAGTGAAAAAGAATGCAGTTGCAAGATGTAATTAATAATAAGTAATAATACCATCGTATATTTATACTTCAGTTGGTTGTACTAAAATCACAAATGCAATATCCTGTTTTTGATAATTCGGCTGCATTTGTTCTCTGAGCAATATCAGACTTTTCCGAAAATTACTTTTTGAACGACCACCTTTATTTCCTGATTAATAGGGGAACAATTATGTACATTTCATTCAGCAACATCAGTTCGATGCAACCACTCATTGTATTTTTATCAAAAAGCCATAAAACGACCAAACTTTTATTTATTGTTAATTTATCGCAGTTTCCACGACATTTATTTTTTTAAGATGCGTTATAAATGTCCTCAATAGTTCTAATTTTTAATATAATTTCGTATAAAAAGGATTTGTATATATATATTCTTTTTCCAAATATAAAACAAATAAGTAAATTGGATGCTACAGTCACTTAAGAAAAAAATTGTTATAAAACAAGTAAGAAAGTTTCAGTCGGGTAAACCGACTAAGGTATACCCTCACTTTGTGAGTAATGTAATATTGAATATTACTCGAATTATTCTGTCAATTTGTGTGGGAGGTACCAGAAGGGGTTTATCAAATACACCTTTTTTTTGCTGAACATTAGATACTTTAAATTCATTGCACTGTGCCGACTTATAAGCATTTATGTTCACTGGTATAAACGTTATGAGACATTAAATTGTGGTATGATTTGGGCATTTTGTGTGGGAGGTACAAAGAGGGGCGTGGCAATAACGCCCATTTTTCACAGGGCTATAGACACTATAAAAACATTACACTGTACAAAATTTCAAGTATTTTTATACACTGGTTTTAATGTTATAAGCGGTTAACTTTTGGTGCAAAAAGGTACCTTTGTGTGGGAGGTACCAAAAGGGGCGTGACAACAACACCCATTTTTCCCTGGACTGTAGGCAATATAAAAGCATAATACTGTACAAAATTTCAAGTATTTGTATACACTGTTATTAATGTTATAAGCTGTTAACTTTTGGTGCAAAATGGTGCATTTGTGTGGGAGGTACCAAAAGGGACGTGGCGACTTCGCCCATTTTTCTCGAGTTGATAACGACTAATAAGCTAATACTATGTGTGGAATTTCAAAAGTTTCGAATAAGTAGTATAGCAGTTATTAAAGAACCTATATTTCACAAAATTTTAACCCTTTGTGGGGGAGGTACTAGAAGGAGTGGACCAATATGGCCCATCTTCGAACTTAGCCGGAGATAGAAAAAAATATTACCACATACCAAATTTGAGGTCAATCGGTTACTCCTTTCGAGAGTTATCGTGCGCACCAGCCAGCAGACACACAGACAGACAGACAGACAGACAGACAGACAGACAGACAGACGGACGGACATTGCTCATTCGACTTAAAATGACCCAAAACGGATTTCCTCCGAACATACTTGGGGTCTTAGGTCACTCCTTCGACGTGTTACACTTTTTTCCGTAGCAAATGATATATACCCTCGTCACACTAAAGTGAGGGTATAAAAACAGCAAAATTCTGCACCGCTATCTTTTCGGAGGATTCTTTAAACTTAATTTTCTAAATAATAAAAATAGTGAAATGCATGGCATCAGGTGACAACCCTTTTGTTTGGTCCAAAAAAGTGCATTTATTTCACAACAATTATTGGAGGTATCTAATGTCAAAATTAAAAAAAACACAAAACGTGAAATTAGTCCGTTCCACTTTTTATATTTTATTTCGCTTAAATGGTTCTTTTTTTAATTCACTATTTAGAAAGTGCTTCAAATCGGAAAGGGGACAGTAATTTTTAATACCAAAAATAAAATTCAACTTTGACAGTTGATTTACAAAAGGTCAAACAATTTACGAAAAAACTAAGTATGCAGTTTTTACTCGCCAAGTGCCCTCTTTTAAACCATATCATTTTTTTGGATTTGGACTAACTTGAAAAATTGGGTATTGGCCAGAAAATCAGGAAAATTACCCATAGTGCAGTGGTCGAACTTTCGTTATTGTCGGTTGTCAATATTGTCGAAATTCCGCCACTGTGCATTGATGTTTTAACTATATGATTACTAATATTGACGAAGGCAGCGAATACTCCAAATAACCGGTAGATTCACTCTTCAAGACCTGATCTGAAGAAGAATGACCCAAAATAAGGGAAATTAAACAAAACCTTTTTCATACTTTTTATTTTGGCTATTTTGTATGGGAGGCACCAAAAGGGATCTGGCTATAACCCCCATTTTGTAATATACTATGGGTACTATAAAAGCATTACACTGTTTGTATGTGCAGGAATCGAACTATAATGCGTTAACTTTCTGTGTAAAATAGTCCATTTCTATGGGAGGTATCACAAGGGGCGTGACATTTACGCCCATTTTTCACAGGAGCACAGCATTGCACTTCACAAAATGTGAAGTATTTGTATGGACTGGAATCAAAGTCATAAGGCGCTTTTGTGCAAAATGCTCCATTTGTATGGGAGGTACCAAAAGGGGCGTGGCAACTTCGTTAGTTTTTCTCAAGATGATAGCGACCATGAAACTGATTCTATGTATGTGCGGAATTGTGAAATATTTGAGTAGCAGCATAGAAGTTATGAGATAATCAACATTTCAATAAATGTTTACCCTTCGTGGGGGAGGTTCTCGATGCAGTGGACCAGCATAGTCCATCTTTAATCTTAGCCAGAGATAGAAACAAATATTAATATATACCAAATTAAAATTCAATCGGGTACTCCTATCGAAAGTTATGGTGCGCACCAGCCAGACGGACAGCGGATGATGGACCTTTCTCAAATGACTTGAAATAGCCCAAAACGAATTTCCACCAAATATTCTTGGGGTCTCTTAGGTCACTCCTTCGATGTGTTATACTTTTGGCCCGCTGCAACTAATATATACCCTCGTTTTAATATCGTTTTTCATGTTAAGGAGACCATTTGGCAAAAATTTAGTTGCATAGTGTTTTCAAACGATACACCAGTCGAAAAAAACCAAATTTTTTTTGGGTTTCTGTTTTAATGCATAAATTCTGATGCTAGACATAAAAAACGCAAAAATATCGAATCATAGCTTTCTAAGTTTGTTTTTGTATATTTTACATCGATAAGAAGGTTTTGAAGTTATAACCTTACTAAATTAGCTACAACTTTTTTAAATTATGTATCAATTTTCTTCGGAATACGACCAATCATAACAATTTAATAATTGTGCATTTTTAGATTGTTTTATGGGTTTTTTATTTATTTTTTTTAAAATTTTCTCCAAAAATCGGATCTTTTTGCAATATTTTGTAAGATATCCTCCTGAATTTATGGGAAAAGGCATTGTAGGAAGTTGAAGGCTACTTAATTTTCAATTCTTTAAAACTTTTCTGAACTAATTCGGATTAATGGTTATCGAGTTATGCCAAAATATGTGGTTCAACCTAATTATTTTTTTCAATAACACGGTTTATCACGACAATGCAAAGAAACAACCATTTAGGCTAAAAAAGAGGTTCAATCACATATTATGACATAACTAGAGAACCATTTCTCAGAATTGGTTTAGGAAAAAACTAAAAAATAATCAAATTCAACTTCTTACAATACAATATTCTATCTGCTCAGGGGTTTCGATGATATCCTTCAAAATATTGTGAAAAATCTTATTTTTTGAGAAAATTTTAGCAATTTTTAAAAAAAGCCTCAATTCCGAAGAAAATCAATGCATAATTAAAAAAAAGTTGTAGAGAGGAAAGCAGTCACGTCTCTCGAAATTCGAAAATTTTCTCTAATTTCTACAAAAACAAACTTTGACAAAAAAAATGTTTTTCCCCTTATTGGTAACAAAAAAGAAACCACAATTTTACACTTAGAAGTCAAACCCAAAAATTGTGTCGACCGGTGTTATCCTCTGCATAGGAGCACACCAAGCGTATACGTATTTTTAATATGTAATTTCACCACTCATACGCACCAATAAACGGTCACATATCACAACACCTAATACTGTCACTCCAAAAAATGAGTGCTCACATCCCCTATAAACATTTCACTAAAAAAATTACCACATGCTTTTAAGTTAATTCGATTGATTTGTTGTTCTTTTAATATTTATTACAAATATATAAATGTATAAAAAATAACATCAATAATTTCAAAAATAGTTAAATATAATATATTTTAAAAATATTTAAAAACTGCAAAAACTAAATAAAGTTGAATTTAAAAAATCCCAATCAGTTCTCATATTGATTTTTCATAAATCGCTTAAATTCGTAAAAATGTGTATTTTGTTTGCGATCTTTTGTTCTTAATTATTGCTGCACGGGGCAAAATCGCCGTTTTTGATATATTTCAATACAAAGAAAATGTATTTGGAACCGAGATTCTTAAATAATATATTTTTTTAAACAAATAAAAATCATTAAAATTCATTTGGAGAGTTAATATAATACAACAAATTATATTTGCGAACTTTTGAATGCGTGTTATGTCTTACAATAAATAAATGCAATAACTTATTAAAATTTCTAAATATTCCAAGAAATCATTTGTTTTCAACTAATCGAGCAATTTTTATTCAAGATTTCAAGATTTCTATTATAAAGGAATATTACGAACATTTAAAAGTAAAAAAAACTTTGACTAACGGAAAAACTTAAAATTTGCTTTAAGTTTAAGGTATCGATATATTTTCAGAACGCTTAAATGTATATATTTAATTTTTTAGAAAGTAAAAGTACCAAATAAGAGAATAATAGGTGAAACTGAAGATTTGTTTAGAATAACATATTCCCAAATATATAATATTTTATTGAATTTTATTACCCGGCCTTGCCCGGGTTGTCCTTTAATACATATAAAAAAATAGGCAATGGTAGCAGATATTTGATCATATTCTATTTGATCTCGTCTGGTCGTACGACCATAACCAGAAAACCAAAAAGTTTGGCATTTGTAACAGATGTTTTTGGTTTTCAATTACTTTTGTCGGTTTGACCACATTTTCAAAACTACACGGGGCAAAATCGCCTTTTTTGATATGTTTGAATCGAAAGAAAATATATTTGGAACACAAATTTTGAAATATTATATATTTCTGAGCAAATAAATTTTATTTGAAAATCAATAAAATATATTTGGAACGCATATATTAATATATTACAACAAAATTTATTTGCAAACTAAATTTCTCAAATAAAATATGTGTTTAAATATCAATAAAATTATTGTTTAGGAATTTCTCCAAATGTATTTTATTTAAAAAAATTTTCAAAACATTTACTGACTTTTTCGAATTTCAGTTTTAATTTTTCGAATTGTACCTACCAGTTATGATACCATATTAACTTCCGTTTTTAATTAATCATTTAAATTTTCTGAGTATTGGCCATCATTAGTTGTCAATCCTTCAGTAATTTATTTTGATCCAAGATAATACGATTTCAATTATTATTATTTTACGAACATTTAACATTTCTAAAAACTTAACTTTGAATTACTGAAAAATTTAATACAATTTATGTATTTTTCAAATACTTAAATGCAAATAAATATTTGTTTCGGAAATAATAGTCCCAAATAATGGACATCTTCCCAAATATACAATTTTTGTATGTACCAAATACTATATGTTTAGAGTGTACCCTAAACATATATATGTTTCAAACCGAATATGTTTGGGACAATATACTACAGAAGCGATTTTTTTTCAGCGTGTATGTACTTAAAACATGGTGGACATTCTAATGAATATTGAACCAAAAATCAGGACCCAAAAGCTCAAAGATTTTGTTGCATTTTTTGCAACATGATAGACGTCATGGGATTAGCCGCTTACATCATATGCAATGAAAATATAGAAGGAACCAGAAAAGAGAAGCGACGATTGTTCTTGAACACGCTGAGTAAACAATTGGTGCTTGCACGCTGAAAAAAAATCCCTTCTGTAGTATATTGTCCCAAACATATTCTGCTGGAAACATACATACGTTTAGAATACACTCCAAATATATGATATTTGACACGCATAAATATTTTATTTTTTGGGAGAGGTTGTTCTAAAGAAATGTATGTTTTCATTCATATATTTCTTTATTTGGATCTAATATTTTCGAAACAAAGATTAATTTGTATTTAAGTATCAAAGTATCAAAAAATTTTTTTTAGAAATTTCATATGTTTGTAAAATTAGATAAAAATTTTAATTGTATAATCTTTCGTAACTATAATTTGGTTTATGGATTGATAAAAAGTGATGAATTGGAATATTTATAAATTAAAAATTAATGCTGCAAAACCAAATATAATGCTTATTATGACATTTTTAACTTTAAAAAATATTTTAACTAATATTCGAAAAAGACAGCAATATTTTAAAAATCTTTTTAAATATATTTTATTTGGAAAACTTCTTAAGCAATAACTTTGGTTATGTTTAAACACATATTTTATTTGTGAAAGTCAGTTCGCAAATATATTGTGTTCTAATATATTAATATATGTTCCAAACAAAATTTCTTGATTTTCAAATAAAATTTATTTGTTCAAAAACTTATAATATTTAAAAATTTTGGTTCCAAATATATTTTCTTTCAATTCAAACATATCAAAAATGTCGATTTTCCTCCGTGTGCTAATACTGAAAATCGCATGAACAACAACCATATTTTGGGACAGCATTCAACCCGTTTGGCCATTGAATCTTTCTTTGGAAGGCCGTGGAATATTCCCAGCAACATGCTGCCTAACCACCAAAGCGGCCCTAGTACACTGAGTTGCAGAATTTGTTTCACGCAAGACGAAAAGCTGCGTAGTTTTTACTGCACCAAATGCACTAATCCTGTGTGCCAACAACATTCTAAAGTTGATTATACTTGTTTTTCATGCAATCCACAAAATGAATAAAAAATAATAATAAAATATAAATTTTTTTTACATTTAGTCTAAAGACCAAAATAATATACGAACATACTTAGAAATTCAAAGTTAAGGTACCCTTTTTGCCATACAAATGCATGAAAACGTATAGGGGCCAAACAAATCTGGCCAGGCATATGTGTTTGTTCGAAGGATTTAGAATGTGTGTTTGACGGGCGGTTAAAATTTTTATTCTGTGATAAGTCGGCTGTTAGTCCTTAACATTCGAAGAAGCCGAAAACTGCCTTTACAAAATATTTAGGTTTTGATCACCCTACACGCTGAAAAAAAATCGCTTCTGAAGTATATTGTCCCAAACATATTCGGCTTGAAATATACATATGTTTACGGTAGACAACAAATATATAATATTTGACACACACAAATGTTATATGTTTGGGAAGATATTGTTCCAAACAAAAATATGTTCCCATCGTAATATTTTTTTATTTGGAACTAGTATATCCGAAACAAAGATTAATTTGTATTTAGGTATTTTGGCAATGTATCAATGCCTTAATTTAAAGACAAGTTTTCTGTTTTTCAGATGTTATATACAGATATTTTTTGTATAAATTGTATATGTTTTTAAAATTTAATTAAAACTTAAATCGTATAATCTTTCGTAAATATAAATTGCATTGATGGATCGACAAAAAGTGATGAACTGGAATATTTATAAATTAAAGGAAATTTTTAACTAAAAAAAACTAACTAAAATTCTAAAAAGTCAGCAAGTTTTAAAAATCGGTTTTAAATAAAATATATTTGGAAAACTTCTTAAACAATAACTTTGTTTGTGTGTAAACACATATTTTATTTGTGAAAGTCAGTTTGCAAATATATTATGTTCTAATATATTAATATATGCGTTCCAAACAAAATTTCTTGATTTTCAAATAAAATTTATTTGTTAACAAATATATAATATTTAAAAAAATCGTTTCCAAATATATTTTCTTTCAATTCAAATATATCAAAAATGACGATTTTCCCCCGTGTAGTTATTGGCGAAATACGACAGTAAATTCTGCGAATACTGTGTAAAAAATTGGAGAAATATTGCGAAATGTAGTTGTCAGCCGTGACGGCTTCATGACCCACATCATATTTTAACATAAATGGCAATAAATATCTGTCCAGTAAAGCCGGTTTAATTGATATTACAAATATTGTCATTGCTTAATATTAATTTAAAGTTCTGCAACTCTATAAAAAACACTCTTCCTCTTCTTCAAGCATTATAATCGGTTGTCAATACCTCAAATCGTTCTTCTTCAGAGTTTCAGAGATACTAACTTTTAAATAATGCCACATCGACCTTAGCCCAACCAACCTATGTCTCCGTTATTAATTTGTACAAAACATCTGCTGCAAAGCAGCTTTCAAAAAAATAATACTTTTGCTGATGAAAGATATTTTCAACGTTTTTATATTGATGTGGAAATTCAATACATTCTTTCGATTCATATTTTGTTTCCCTGAAACTTCCCACATTTGGTGTTTACTCCAACTACACATCAACTGCTGATTTTGAAAGTGGCGTAAACGCCATTCAGCTTTTAAACCAAGAATAGTCTTTAAAATGCTAGGTGAATAATAGAAATATATTAATTACATTCAGTTTTCTCACGACTTCTATGTTTCGATATTAAGTGAAAATTTTCGCATGAGTTTTATTAATGGTGAATCGAGCAAAGCAGAATGGCGTTTGCGCCACCTACAAAATAAACAGTTCAAATACTTCACACATTTTAAGAAAATCAGTTTTTGTTTCTAATTGGAAAATATAGAATTTAATTTAATTCAGGAGAAATTCTCAAACTTCATGTAGACCTGCCTGTCTGCTGATATTTCTACTGACATTAACTGTCGACTTTTTATGTTGCCATACATGTCTCTCCCCCTGCAATAAGAAGAAACGAGAATACACCTCCAACAACGCTACCATTCACTCATTCATTTATTCTTTCATTCCATTATGCCAATAACTGACGATGACGAAATTTTGCAAATATTTGTATTGGTTCAATAACACATTTGAAACGATATTCACTCAACCTTACCCACAAAAAATGTGGAATATCCTGCCGCACGGGTCTCTTCGCTTGAAAGGCATCCGGTGAAATCAGATCTTTTGATTTATTTCTTATTCCACATGTCCTTAGGGAGAAGTAAACGAATGTCGGTAGATTCGCATCGCAAAAGCAAGAACAAAAAAAAAACGATGTGGGTGTGGACAAATGTATGGCGAGAAGGAATCCAGAAGGCTGCAGAATGAATGGTTGCGCCATACCGTTGCTAACGTGTGCGAACATCCGTCGTTTAAAGTATGTGTAAAAATGGCCTGTCTGATATTATTTTTATTTTATGTTATTTTTTATTTCAAATGGAATATTGTTAACAGCCATATATACGTACACCTATGGATATTAGTGTGACTCATAAAATGCGATTTTTAAGCTTTCTTTGAATTAATGACACCCAAACACCTCGTTATAATCTCCTAAGCTCAATATGTCGTATGTTGTACTGTCAATATTTATTGTTTCCAAAGGACGTGGTTTGAAATTGGTTCTGGTTCACTAAAAATTTCCTCTGATGTTTATGCTTTATAAAAAGTCTGTAAAACGAAAAAAACGGCATACACTGAAAAGAGTGTTCTAAAATTAAAGACAATTACATTGATTTGGCGCCAAAGACAATAAAACATTTATATAAGAACATTTCATACTAAAGGTAAACAAATAACTAAATTCGAACTATATTACCTAAATTTCAGTCCAAATGGACATTTTTTAAGGTGTTATTGTCTTTGGTGTCAAATCAAGTCAACGCTTGTTCTGTGTACATTTTGAAAAACTCTTTGGGTGAGAGCTATTATTTAAATTTTGAAAAAGGGTAATTAAATATAAGTGCATTTTATGCTTAGTAACAACGAGGATTGTTCAAAAAACGAACGAGCTACCCAGTGAACAAATGTTTCCGATGTGTTGGATGTCGGTAAATTCTCGTAAGTTTCATATGAATGCATTTTTTTTAAATAGAGAAACAAAAATCGGGCCTTCGAGATTTATTGCCCAAACTTCCTTTGACCACTTTTTCCTAGGACTGGCGGTACGCTATATAATATTTTTGACAAATTTGTCGGTGTAAGCGAATTCATGGATAACAAAAAAATCGCAATATAAAACCAGTAAGGAAAGACAGAAAGTCGGGCGGGGCCGACTATATAATACCCTACACCTACCTACCAATGCGAAAAGGGGCATTGCGATAAGAATTTGGCAGTGTTCATGCATGTAATAAGAAAACTCTCTGTTAAATTTCGTACGGATCGGATATAAAATACGATTTCTACAGCGCTTAAATGTTAAATCGGGTGAAACATATATATGGTGGCTATATCTAAATCTGAACCGATTTTCCCCGAATTTGGCAGTGTTTATTCATGTAATAAAAGAACTCTCTCTGCCGATTTTCGTACTGATCGGATATAAAACACGATTTCTACAGCGCTTAAATGTTAAATCGGGTGAAACATATATATGGTGGCTATATCTAAATATGAACCGATTTTCCCCGAATTTGGCAGTGTTTATTCATGTAATAAAAGAACTCTCTCTGCCAAATTTCGTACTGATCTGATTTAAAATACAGTTCCTACAGCGCTTACATGCCAAATCGGGTGAAACATATATATGGGGGCTATATCTAAATCTGATCGGATTTTCTCCGAATTTGGTAGTGTTCATTCACGTAATAATAAAACTCTATCTGCCGAATTTGATAAAAATCGGATGTAAAATGTGGTTTCTACGGCGCTTGCATGTCAAATCGGGTGAAACATATATATGGGGACTATATCCAAATCTGAACCGATTTTAACCAATTTCAATAGGGATCGTCCTTGGGCCAAAAAAGAGCACTATGCTAAATTTCATCACAATCGGACCATAAATACGACCTGCACTTTGATTACAAGAATACATGGACAGACAGACAGACGGACATGGCTAAATCGACTCAGAAAGTGATTCTGAGTCGATCGGTATAATAAACAATGGGTCTATCTCTTCTCCTTTTAGGTGTTACAAACAAATGCACAAAGTCATAATACCCTGTACCACAGTGTGGTGTAGGGTATAAATATTGAGTAACACTATGTGAAGCGATCACAATAATTTGGCACTAAATATGTACTTTGAGGTGAGCATCCGGATTGTTTAAAAAATTGTGAAGAAATGATTTATTTTTGGCTTATGAACATTTTTGTCTGAGTAGAAATTTTGTTTTTTTTTAACGAATAACTAGCTGATAATGTTCTTGAAAAAAATTACTATTTTTTTATAAGAAATTTAAAATAAAAATGAAAACATCTTGGGGGAAAAAATGAAAGAGTAATTTTATTTTTTTCTAAAAAATTTCCATGTGGCCATAGATCAATTTTTTTGAATTGTTTAAAAAAAATCCTGATTGTTGTTTTGGACATTCAAAGTACATATCTGGAAAATTCATCAACATCGCAGAAAGAGGCAATGTTTGTGTTCACTTCACATGGAATTGCTCGGAAATCGAACAAAATTCAAGGGTCTCATTCATCTTAACTTTTTCTCAAGATGTTAATGAGACGCCATCATCAAACTTCCTGGAGATATTAATGACAATTTAAACTATTATGCAAAAAAAATAAAGGCGTATTTTTTCTTAAAATTAAGTTTTAGTTGGTAGTCGTTATTAACAATAATTTACTGCTTTTATAAGTATTTCAGCTGATTTAAGTTAAAGACATACTATTGCTTTGAATTCTCACGATGATAGAGTGGTGTCTATCAAAACTGCGCAGTCAATTCTACCCAGCAATTTTTGAAACTCGCTACCAATTTTGTATTTGTATCTGTTACATTTTTATACCCTCACTTTAGTGTGACGAGGGTATATATCATTTGCTACGGAAAAAAGTGTAACACATCGAAGGAGTGATCTAAGACCCTAAGTATGTTCGGAGGAAATCCGTTTTGGGTCATTTTAAGTCGAATGAGCAATGTCCGTCCGTCTGTACCAAAAGGGGCGTGGCAACAACGCCCATTTTTACTAGAAGGAGTGGACCAATATGGCCAGCAAGCTTGCTGGTGCGAACGATAACTCTCGAAAGGAGTAACCGATTGACTTCAAATTTGGTATGTGGTAATATTTTTTTCTATCTCCGGCTAAGTTCGAAGACGGGCCATATTGGTCCACTCCTTCTAGTAAAAATGGGCGTTGTTGCCACGCCCCTTTTGGTACCTCCCACACAAAGGTACCATTTTGCACCAAAAGTTAACAGCTTATAACATTAATACAAGTGTATAGCCCTGTGAAGAATGGGCGTTATCGCCACGCCCCTTTTAGTACCTCCCACACGAAATGGCCAAATCATACCACAATATAATATCTCATAACGTTTATACCAGTGCACATGAACGCTTATAATTAGGCACAATGCAATGAATTTGAAGTATCTACTGTTCAGCGAAAAATAGGTGTATTTTTTAAACCAGTGGGAGGTACCAGAAAGGTACCTCCCACTCAAATTGATAGAATAATTCGAGTAATATTCAATATTACATTACTCACAAAGTGAGGGTATACCTTAGTCGGTTTACCCGACTGAAACTTTCTTACTTGTTGAAATATACATTAATGCAAATGAAGCACATGGTCTTAAACCAAAATAAATTCTGACTGAATTTATTAAATTAAATTTATTAAAATAAAATATGAATATTTTTGTTGTTTTTATATTCGACCTATTTATTAAATTTTGATTGTTTTTTAATTGAGCTTGAGGTCAGTATATTATTGTTTATTGAATTTTATTTTTCTCAACATTTCGATCCTCATCGAGGATCATCTTCAGGAGATTCTACAAATGTATATATTAATTATATTAGATGATACATAAATGACGTTAACTTACGAAAAATATATAAATAAACAAAAGAATTTTAAAATCCATTGCCGCATGTCGACCTTCTTTCTCCTCATCTGGATTGACACTGTCGTTTATGGTTCTTTTTTTTGTTGCTTTTCCCAATTAGAAGTTTATAGCTCAGAGAGAGATTGACTTTCGACCAGTATAATAATATACTGACCTCGAGATCAATTAAAAAACAATCAAAATGTATTAAAAATTAAATATTATAGAATTTTTTTAAGGGCACAATCTGTTTGTTATGCTTTTACAGAAAAAAATTGTACTGAGTCAGAGTTAGAGGATTTTTAAAAAAATTACCAAGATTTTACATTCTGCCAAAACTTATTTTTTTCAAAAAATTAAAAAAAGACGGATTCTTGCTGTGCACATTTCGAAGTACATATATGGACAATTTCATCCAAATTGGAGAAAAGTGCCAAATTAGTGTGATCGCTTCACATGGAATTACTCCATTGCACAGATCGCGGACATTACAAGCATCTAACAAATGATAATACTCTACCACCCAAAATGGCCAAAATAAAAAAAATATGGTAAATGATTTTTGTAATTTCCCCTACTTTTACAATATGGGTCATAATTTGTACATTTATGCATAGATAAGCAGGATTTTCTTCCTTAAAAATTAAACAATATTTGTTTTGCAATTTTTATAATTCTGTGTTTTTTTTCGTACCAAAAAAAAATATTTTTTGAAAAAAGTGATATTCTATACATTTGTTGCCCCCATAATATTCTTTAATTTATAGGCTAAATCGGTCTTATACTTACCAAATTATTGTCGAACTACTGAAGGCACTTTCCATGAATATTTGAATTAAAAAAAAAACTTTACAATATTTTTTTTTGTTTTTGTTTCAAAAAAGTAGTTTGACTAAAATCTACACGAAAACAAGTTTGAGATCTCGGAGAAGATAGTGTTTTGACACACTTTAAACACATATACTAACAATAGTATTTTTGTATATTCCTACTTTTACCCCACAACATTGTGGAACAGGGTATGATTCGTTTGTTTTGGTCCAGATGTTTGCAACGCCGAAAAATACTGGTGCTACACCCACCTTTAAGTATCAAGATCGGCTCATAATCACCAACTGATTGGTTCTAGCGGTTTGTGTTTCTGTAGATGTATTTTTTTAATCAAAGTGCTTGTGAGTGCTTGATTTTTTTGTCAATATTTATATAAGTTCAGATTTTGGTGCAGTACCTGATTTGATCTATAACATTTAAGCACATCTAACCCCTCCGAAAAATGCCGAGAATTTTATTTCACCGCACCGGTCAAAATCGCCTTGGTACGCAAATTTTTAAATACGAGTATTATATATATTTCTGAACAAATAAATTTTATTTGAAAATCAATAAAATTGATTTGGAACGCATATATTAATATATTACAACCAAATATATTTGCAAACTATTTTTTTTTAAATAAGTTATGTACTTATATACAAATAAAATTATTGTTTAGAAATATCTCCAAACATATTTTGTTAAAAAACGCCTTTTAAAACGTTGCAGATTTTTTGAATTTCATTTTTAATTTTTCAATGATTTCGAGTTATACCTTACAGCACTAATTTTTAATTTATATGACATCTGCATTGGGCAATACCAATGTCACCAAATGTCAAAAGATGGCTATGCGAACCATAGTTTAAACATTTTCTCCTCTGGGGAATGACCAATATGTCAATATGAACCGCGAAGCCTGTGGACATAATCCAGTGAAATGTCATATCGCGTAAAGAAAAATTATGGGCTTTATGACATTGTGTTTGGACGATATGAAATTTTATTTGGTCGATATGACGCTACGCCTTTTATATATATTCCAAGTCGTCATTTGGTGTCAATCCACCACACGGGGCTAAATCGCCTTTTTTGATACGTTTGAATCGAAGGAAAATATATTTGGAACACAAATTTCGAAATATTATATATTTCTGAGTAAATAAATTTTATTTGAAAATCAATAAAATTTATTTGGAACGCATATATTAGTATATTACAACAAAATATATTTGCAAACCAATTTCCTCAAATAAAATATATGTTTTTATACAAATAAAATTATTGTATATGAATTTCTCCAAAGATATTTTGTTTAAAAAGATTTTTCGAATTTATTTTTTCATTGATTTCGAATTATACCTTAAAATTTAAAAGTACACTATAAAGCACTAATTTGTAATTTCTATTTATTCCAAGTCATATTGTATCATTATGCAAGATTATACGATTTCAATAATAATGGAATTTTATGAATATTTAAAATTTCCGAAAAAATTAACATTGCATTAATGAAAAACATAAAACTTGTCTTACGATTAAGGTATTGATATAATTTTTGAATACTTATATGCTAATAAATATTTGTTTCGTAAATATTAATCCCAAATAAAAACCAGTAAGGAAAGGCAGAAAGTCGGGCGGGGCCGACTATATAATACCCTACACCTCCCTAACAATGCGATAAGGGTTATTGCGATAATTATTTGAAATAATTGGTAAATGGGTAAGAACATATATATGCGGATATATCGAATTCTGAACCGATAATCGCTAAATTAAGCAATATTCGTTCCTAAATTGAGAAACATCTTTCTGGAGAATTTTGTAATGATCGGAAGTAAAGTACAACTTCTATAGCGCTTTGTAACCAAATCAGGAGGATAATATAAATGGAGCTTATATATAAATCTGAATCGATTTTCCCTGAATACTCATTCATGTAAACAGAAACCTCTTTCTGTCGAATTTCGTACTGATCGGATATAAAATACAGTCTCTACAGCGCTTGATCGTCAAATCGGTGCTAACATATATATGGGGGCTATATCTAAATCTGAACCGATTTTCTCCAAATTTGGCAGTATTCCTTCGTGTAATAAGAAACCTCTTTCTGCCGAATTTCGCTGTGATCGGATATAAAATACAGTTTCTACAGCTATTGAATTTAAAATCGGGGGTAACATATATATGGGGGCTATATCTAAATCTGAACCGATTTTCTCCGAATTTGGCAGTATTCCTTCATGTAATAAGAAACCTCTTTCTGCCGAATTTCGTACTGATTGGATATAAAATACAGTTTCTACAGCGCTTACATGTCAAATCGGTTGCAATCGGATTTCCCCCAAATTTTGTATTGTATCTAAGTGTATCACGAGACTACTCTCTGTCAATTTTTGTACAAATCGGTTACAAAATGTTGCTTATACAGTGTATATATGCCAAATCGGAGGTACATATACTGGGTTGCCCATATTCGACGGACCCATCTGGCAACGCCATAACTTTTGACAGAGATGTCAGATCGCTTAATGACATACCGCGTTTGAAGCGTCAGTCCAAGCAGATTTTTACCATGGAACAATACACGCCACGCGAGCGCTCTGAAATAGTTGAAATTTACATTCAACAGAAGAAGTCAATTGTGAAAACTCAACGTGCTTTTAAAATATTAAAAAATGTGAGAAGTGTGCCTTCTAAGAACACCATTAAGCGTTTATACGAAAAATTTTCGACTGGTGAGGCTCTTTCTAATCCGAAGAGGCCAAATAAAAGTCGACCAAGGCGATCGGCCGAGAATATCGCTGCCGTACGAGCCAGTGTTGAGAGGTCCCCAAGAACAGCGTTGATTTGCATTTGTTCCCGTACAAAATTCAATTGACGCAAAGATTGTTGCCTGCGGACAAGCCTCGTCGATTGGAATGGGCCCAACGAGTCATCGAAATGGCCGATGATGACGAGCAATTTTGGAACAAAATTATCATGTCCGATGAAGCCCATTTCACATTGAATGGGACCGTAAATAAGCAAAATTGCGGTATTTACGCCACTGAAAATCCTCAGGAGATTCAAGAATTGCCTCTTCATGACGAAAAAGTCACAGTTTGGTGCGGCGTTAGTGCGAAAACGGTCATTGGGCCGTTTTTCTTCCAAAACGAAAATGGCCATGCTGTTACCATCAACCAGGAGCGTTATCGCGACATGATGACCAATTTTGTGATGCCAATTATTCGTCGAAAGCGTATGAGGCAGTTCTGGCGCTCCACCGCACACAAGTCGCATAACAATCGATTTTCTGAAGAATTTGTTTCCGGGCCGTTTGATGTCGAAAAGTGGTGATTTGGACTGGCCACCGCGTTCGCCCGATTTGACGCCGCCTGACTTCATCTTGTGGGGATATTTGAAGTCAAAGGTTTACGTTAACAAGCCAAGGACCGTAGAAGAGCTCAAGGACAACATTCGTGAAGAAATAGCCGCTATTCCGGCCGAAATGTTGGCGAAAACGATGGAAAATGCTGCAAAAAGGGCACAATACGCCATCAACGCCAGAGGCGGCCATTTGAGAGATATCATATTCAAAAATTGATGTAAACAAATCTACTTGGAACAAATTAAATGATTAAGATTGCCAACCGCCAAATTTTTATTTTTTTCTTTGATTTTTTTTAAAAAAAACATGGGTCCGTCGAATATGGGCAACCCTGTATATGGGAGCTATATGTAAATCTGAACCGATTTTAACCAAATTCAATAGGGATCGTCCTTGGGCCTAAAAAAGATATGTGCAAAGTTTCGTTGAGATCGGACCATAATTGCGACCTGTACTTTGATTACAAGAATACGTCTACAGACAGACGGACGGACAGACAGACAGACGGACAGACAGACGGACATAGCTAAATCGACTCAGAAAGTGATTACAAGTCGATCGGTATAATAAACAATGGGTCTATCTCTTCTCCTTTTGGGTGTTACAAACAAATGCACAAAGTCATAATACCCTGTACCACAGTGTGGTGTAGGGTATAAATATTAGGACGGAAACAAAGATTTGTTTACCACAACATCTTCCCAAATATATAATTTTTGTGTGTGCCAAATACGAGTATAATATATTTAGAGTGTTTCTTAAACATTTGTATATTTCAAGCAGAATATGTTTGGGGCAATATACTGCAGAAGCGAGCAAGCAATGTAACATTTCATTCATAACAGAATTTTCCAAACATTTAAAATTTCTCAAAAACATGATCGTTGAATTACTGAAAAACAAAAAACTTGTCTTAAAATTAAAGTATTAATATATTTTCTGAATAACTAAATTCAAATAAGTATTTGTTTCGTAAATAATAGTCCCAAATATAACAACATCTTCCCAAACATATAATATTTGTGGGTGCCAAATATAATAAACTTCGAGTTTACCCTAAACATTTATATATTTCAAGCAGAATAATTTTGGGACAATACTTATGTACTACAAAAGAGATTTTTTCAGCGTACAGTTGAAATCTAAAGTTTAAACTGAAGTTAAGAATTGCTCTACTATTTGCCAACTATTTGTCGCATATGACACCCTAACATCCACCAATACATTCCTATAATTCATTGATATTCTTAAATACTGATGTACAAATTCGCCTGTGTATCTGTTTCCATCGCAGTGTATACGTAATATTATTCGTATCCAATGGCTTGAAATTATATGTAAACTGCTGCTAACATTGGCAGATATGTCTCTCGTAATTGCGGGGGAGTATGGACGACCAACTGTCGGTTGGATGCAATGATAAATTATCGGTTGTATGGCCCCGGAATAATTTTATTTATTTTATTCTCCTTTTATTTACTTATGTACGTACATACATACTTGTAATTTATTCGATTCATTGCGTAAATGGTGTAATAAATTGTATTGACTCATACAAGCATGTGTGTGTGTGCGTACGGACAAGTTACATACTACGTAACGTGGTTAATAAATTTAATATTGACATTATGGAAAACATTTATTAAAATGCAAGTGAAAGATTGTCATCTTTAAAAAAAATTCCGTGTGTCATAATATTACTATGAACAACAAAAAATTAAATGAATTTCTGACATATGATTGAAAATTATGCCTTTATTTAAATAAAAAGGATTAAAGGACACTGACGGATGCAGGTTGTTTGGATTTTATATTGTACATTAAGTTTCAGCAACATATGTATATAACAGGCAGTAAGGAAAGGGTAAATTTGGAAAAGGTTAAATTTTGCGTATAACTTACCTACAGTTCCGCAAAAAATTTTGGTAGCCCCCCATACAAATGGAACATATCTCACAAAAAGTTAACGGCATTTAACTTCGATTACAGTCCATACAAATTCTTATAATTTTGTGGAATGTAAAGCCTTTAGAGTACCTATAGTCACGTGAAAAATGAGCGTTATTACCGCGACCCTTTTGGTACCTCCCTTACAAATGGACCATTTTGCACAAAAGGTTAACGGCTCATAACTTCGATTTCTTCACATATAAACACTTGAAATTTGGCGCAGAGTAATGCTTTCAGAGTATTCAAAGTATATAAAAAATGAGTGTTATTGCCACACCCCTTTTGGTAACCCTCAAACAAAATTGCCATAAAAACAGAACAATTATTTTTTGTATTTTCCCTATTTTTACAATATGGGACATTATTTATACATTTATCCATAGAATTTGCAGATAGGCATTGTTTTCTTCGTAAGGATACTAGCTTTCAAAAAATTTAACAAACCACTTTTTGCGAATTTTTTTCTACTTTTAATGGAATTTTTCGTGCAGACAAAAAAAACATTTTTTTTTAAAAAAATCATTTTTTTTAAAAAATCATTTTTTTTAAAAAATCATTTTTTTTAAAAAATCATTTTTTTTAATTGTTTTAACGACAGTTACCAAACTTCCTTTTCTACCTGGAAGTGATCTTTTCAACATTTCTAGTCCTCATAATTTAATTTAAATGGTATACCGACCTTATCGAGCTTATGCCTCAAAAAATATGGTCCAAATACTAAAGATAACTTCCATGACAATTGGAATTTAAGTAAAAAAAATTAAAAAACTTTACCATAAAAAACCTTTGTTTTGTTTTCATAAAATAATAGAAAAATAGTTTTACGTCTCGGACACGAAAACATTTTTGTTTCATAGTGTGTACAGATAGAAAAAATGGAGACATAGAACAAAAATATCAAAAGAATTTTTCGTAAATCAGAGATAAATCGATTTACCTTACCAATATTTCGAAAACTAGACGAGATAGGAAAAAAATATTGCAGTTTATGAAAGAGCTTGAAACCCATAGTAATAAATGCTAACTTTAAATACACAAAAATGGCGCAAAATAGCATTATGTCGACGTTATGTCTATTTGTACACATTATTTTGACTCTCTTGCATGATACGTTTCCTGGATGTAGGCTGGTGTCACCTTCAAAGCAACGTCGCCAGCTAAAGCGCGGTCTCCCACGTCTTCTAGATCCTTGACGATTCCAGTCAAAAGCTTCTCTGCAGATTTTATTATCTGGCTTGCGTAGAACATTTCCTATCCATCTCCACTTTCTCTCATGAATTTCTATTATTACTGGTCTCATTTTACATCTTCTGTATAGATCACCGTTTGAAATCACTATGCAACAACATTTTTGTCAAAGGTCTGTGCATAACATTTCCTGGTGTAATATGGTGTCTTCAACACAAATAAACACATTAAAAAATTTGTTGCGGTAAATTTTTGTTAAAAAAAAAATTCTTTAAAATTCCCATTTTCTTGGAAGTTGCCTTTAGTATTTGGAGCATATTTTTTTGATATATGAGCTCGATAAAGCAGGGAAATAATTTAAAGTAAACGAAATATAGGTTAGGCTAGGTTGAAGAGAGGAGACGTTTAAACGTCTCATGTCCATGGACTTACACTTAAGCCAGTGGTTCGGCCTGTTGTGCGCTCCTTATTTATGATCTTCTTATACCTCACGAGTTACAGAAAATCGGTACTAGACACGAATTTTCTCAGTATCTTCCAGTCATATTCTCTGAGATGAGTCAAGTCTGGTAATATGTCGGACCCGAAATGTTGGGATCTTGCATGTGTGAAAGCCGGGCAGTGACACAGAAAATGTTCCATCGTTTCGATGTTTTCTCTGCATGCCCTGCATTCGTCGTTTCCTGCTAGTCCTAAGCGATGAAGATGTGCTTGTAAGCTTGAGTGTCCCGTTAGAACACTCATCATCTTACTAATATCGATCTTGTTTAGTTTCAGAAGACTTCTTGTTTTCTTTTCGTTTGGGTCACCCCACAGTATCTTTGCAGTTGCTCCTACTGTCGCGCTATTCCACACAGTTTTATGAGCCATCACTGCCCAGTGTTTCAACTCATTTTTCGTGGCTTCGAAAGGTTTCCAATTTTCCAAGTTTATTACTCGAAGTTCTCTGCCCTTTGAAGCCAAGCTGTTTGCCCGTTCATTTCCTAACCTAACCTAACCTAAACCTTCACGCGACACAGAAATTTAGAACTTCACAAAAAAATTTTCTAAATAGAAAAAAATCGCAAAATATTTGTTTGTTCCAATTTTTTAGCGAAGAAAAGAATGACTATTTGAAGAAAATCAATAGATAAATGTACATATTATAGCACTTTTGGTAGAAATAAGAGAATGTTAACATAATCCGGTTTTTATACCTCTACTACTCGTATTGTGAACGAGGGTATATATCAGTTGCTGCCGGCTAAAAGCTTAACACATCGAACGAGTGACCAAGAATATTTGGCAGAAGCAATTTTGGAGCAATGTTCGTCAGCCTGTCCGTCTGTCTGTCTGGCTGGTGCACACGCTAACTATCGACTGGAGTGACCGATTGCCTTCAAATTTGGTATGTGTTAATATTTTTCCTATCTCAGGCCAAGCTCAAAGATGGACTACGTTGGTCCACTCCTTCGAGTACCTCCCCCACGAAGGGTAAACATTTAGTGAAATACTTATTATCTCATAACATCTATACTACTGCCCAGAATCTTTCACAATTCCACAACATTAAACAGGTCTACAAAAAAGAAAATTTTTTTGGTGCCTTGAGTTTTGCAGCGGATTTTATTTGTACTTTTAACGCTGATTTCAAAACTGAAAAACATTTTTCCCTAACAGCTCTCTAGTTTTTGAGTAACAGAAATACTCAATTTACCCTACTATGTATTTGATTAAAAAATGCATATGCTCTTCTGATATACACGTGTGTTTACATAAAGTAATCTCATCCTCTTAATTAACACTTACAGGATTCAAAAATGTAATTTAGACGCAGAATTTGTGTAAATCATCCCGAGCAATTTTGTTATGTATGTGGTGAATACACGACAGAACAGAAAATCTATTACTGAATTTGTGAAGAAAGCATACAATGCTTATTTTGGTATCAAACTTGGTGATCAAGATAAATCTTGGGCACCACATGTAGTTTGCGAAACATGTACTGAACGTCTACGTCAGTGGACTAATGGAAAAAAGAGGAGTCTGAAATTTTGTGTACCTATGGTTTGGAGAGAACCAAAAATCACTATGATGACTGTTATTTCTGTCTAGTGAATATCAGAGGCATCAAAACTAAAAACCGAAGCAAGTGGACGTATCCTGATTTAGACACTGGTCGACGGCCCATCCCTCATACCGATGAAGTTCCCATATCAACATTTCATCAGCTACCAGATCTTTCGGAGGATGAAATACCCCACTGCGACACAGGTGAAGACAGTGAATATAAGGAAAATACATCAAGTCCCCAACGATTTAACCAAAGTGACTTAAGTGATCTCATCAGGGATCTTAACCCCTCAAAACAATCTTCTGAGTTACTGGCATCCCGGCTAAAACAAAAAAATCTGCTTGGTGCCGGAACAACAATAACGTTCTATCGTAGAAGGTAAGCAGAGTTGGATACGTTCTATTCTCAGGAAGAAGATCTCGTTTTCTGTCAGGATGTTAAAGGTCTCTTAACAAAAATTGGCCTTCCCGACTACGATCCAGATCGTTGGCGTTTGTTTATTGACAGTTCCAAGCGAAGTATGAAGTGTGTGCTTTTACACAATGGTAACGAATTGGGATCAATACCTATTGCTCACTCAACCCAAATGAAAGAAGAATACAAGAATATAGCTATAGTCTTGGAAAAGATTAAGTATCAGGAACATGGATGGGTCATTTGTGTTGACTTGAAAATGGTTGACTTCCTCCTTGGACAGAAAGGTGGATACACAAAATATCCTTGCTTTTTGTGCCTTTTGGATAGCAGAGCTAAACAAGATCATTGGGTAAACAAAGACTGGCCTGGAAGAGAGAACACGGTTGTTGGAGGAAAAAATGTTATTAATGAGCCTTTGGTTGATCGGAATAAAATAATCCTGCCTCCACTTCATATAAAACTTAGCTTAATCAAGCAATTTGTTAAGGCTCTAGATAAGGATTCATCATGTTTTAAATTCATATCTACAAAGATGCAAGGATTAAGTATTGAAAATATAAAAGCTGCCATTTTCGATGGAACTCAATTCAGACAGTTAGTAAAGGACACAAATTTTGCTGAATCTATGAATGAAAAAGAGCGAAAACCGTGGACATCAATTGTATCTGTTGTCGAAAACTTTCTAGGCAACAAGAAGGCACCACATTGCAGATCAAGCAAAAAACGAAGCTTCTTAGGTTCCAGTACATCAAATCAGCAGTGAAAACCAGTAAGGAAAGGCAGAAAGTTGGGCGGGGCCGACTATATAATACCCTACACCTCCCTAACAATGCGATAAGGGTCATTGCCATAATAATTTGGAATAATTGGTAAATGGGTAGAAACATATTATCTAATTCTGAAACGATAATCGCCAAATTAAGCAATATTCGTTCCTAAATTGAGAAACATCTTTCTGGAAAATTTTAATGATCGGAAGTAAAATACAACTTCTATAGCGGTTTGATACCAAATCAGGAGGATTTGCTGAACCGATCTTCCCTGAATACTAATTCATGTAAAAAGACCTCCATCTGTCGAATTTCGTACTGATCGGATATAAAATACAGTCTCTACAGCGCTTATATGTCAAATCGGGGGTAACATATATATGGGATCTATATCTAAATCTGAAACGATTTTCTCCGAATTTGGCAGTATTCCTTCATGTAATAAGAAACCTCTTTCTGCCGAATTTCGTACTGATCGGATATAAAATACAGTTTTTACAGCGCCTACATGTCAAATCGGGGGTAACATATATGTATATGGGTGTTATATCTAAATCTAAACCGAGTTTCTCCGAATTTGGCAGTATTCCTTCATGTAGAAAGAAACCTCTTTTTGCCGACTTTCGCACTGATCTGATATAAAATAAAATTTTTACAGCGCTAACATGTCAAATCGGGGGTAACGTATATATGGGGGATATATCTAAATCTGAACAGATTTCTTCCAAATTTAAAAGTGTTCATTCATATAATAGGAAACCTCTTTCTGACGAATTTCATACTGATCGGATATAAAATACAGTTTTTACAGCGCTTACATCTCAAATCGGGGGTAACATATATATGGGGGCTATATCTAAATCCGAACCGATTTTCTCCGAATTTGGCAGTATTCCTTCATCTAATAAGAAACCTCTTTCTGCCGAATTTCGCACTGATCGGATATAAAATACAGTTTTTACAGCGCTTACATGTCAAATCGGGGGTAACATATATATGGGAGTTAGATCTAAATCTGAACCGATTTTCTCCGAATTTGGCAGTATTCTCTCGAGTAATAAGAAACCTCTTTCTGCCGAATTTTGCACTGATCGGATATAAAATACAATTTCTACAGCGCTTACATGTCAAATCGGGGGTAACGTATATATGGGGCTATATCTAAATCTGAACCGATTTTTTCCAAATTTAACAGTGTTCATTCATATAATAAGAAACCTCTTTCTGCGGGATTTCATACTGATCGGATATAAAATAAAGTTTTTACAGCGCTTACATGTCAAATCGGGGCTAACATATATATGGGGGCTATATCTAAATCTGAACCGATTTGAACCAAATTCAATAGGGATCGTCCTTGGGCCAAAAAAAGATATGTGTAGAGTTTCGTCGAGATCGGACCATAATTGCGACCTGTACTTTGATTACAAGAATACATGCACAGACAGACGGACAGACGGACAGACAGACGGACATAGCTAAATCAACTCAGAAAGTGATTCTAAGTCGATCGGTTTTGGGTGTTACAAACAAATGCACAAAGTTATAATACCCTGTACCACAGTGTGTTGTAGGGTATAAAAATATTGTATATGAAATGTACTCGCTAGTATCTTGTTTAGAATTATTATTTTTTTATATTTATATGTAAACGTCATGACGCGTCACTAAATGAGTTGGATATTCAAAGAAAATGTTTTACTTTCTTTTTTCCACAATTATTTTGGGTATTTCTAAGTGGTGTCAGGTTTGCAACACCCTACCCCATAACATGAAAACGGGAGCTGGTAGGCAAAAACCGATTGCAGATTCGTATCCTGGAGTTCTACAGAAAGTTCAAAAAGTATCGGCATAAAAATGTGTGTATACCTGTGTTATTAGTTTCTCATTTCATATCAAGCGACTAGAAACATATGGACCATTTTGCACAAAAAGTTAACGGCTTGCAATTTTAATTCCAATCCGTTTTTACCATGCCCCTTTTGGTACATCCCATACTAAGGGACCATTTTGCACAAAAGGTTACAACTTCGATTACTGCGCATGCAAACACCGGCCATCTATATGTGAGGTTGGCTAATTTTGGGACCGCCCTCGTATAATCCAATTCTTCATATAAGAGCTCTAGAATCTGTAGAAAGCTCTATAATGTACCATAGTCAAATTTTAGGAAAATCGGTTCAAATTGAGATACATAGCCCCTATTCATAACTACATCCCGATTTGTAATCTAAGTGCTATATAAAAAGACTTTATGCAAGGTCTTTATTAAATTTAGAAGATTAAAGTTTTTTGAACTATGTATGTACGTTGCAAAATGTGGAGAACGTCCGTACAGGTTTATATATGGTTTAGGTATATTGTATTTGTATCCCGATATTTAATCTAAGCGCTAAAAATAAAAAATTAACAGATCATTAGGTAAATAAAAATTTACCCATTAAGAGGCGAGTTAAGAGGCGGGTTGAGATCTTCCACAAAAATGATCATCATAAAATTCCATCATAAACTCTGACAATAAGAAATCTCTCAGACATTAACTTACAGCATTTTTTTGCATTTAGTATAATGCTCTCTTCGACCAAAAAATGAAAACTTTGACCCACCTTAAAAAAAACTGAGACCAGAACCATAAGTTTATTCCACAAAAATGATCTACTCAACATGCACTTTCAAAATTATAGAGTCGCTATTCTGTTCAAAAAATGCTGTTGGATAGTGTACGAAATTTGAAGAAAACCATTTAAAATTCCGATACAGCTTCATGTACATATCCCAATTTTACATGTAAGGGCTATAGAATCCGCATTCGTAGAACAGATCTTTATACATTTTAGCAGTAACAGTTTTTGACCAAGGAAGAACGTTTCCAAATTTGAGTAAAATCGGTTCAGATGTAAATGCGGCTGCTGTCCCACTTACGCCCTGATTTTTAATCTATCTTCTTTATATATAAAATCCTTTGTACGTTTGTTAGTAACGCATGATCTCCGAAACCATAACAGCGAATATGCTGAAAATTTAAGAATATATTCAGTTTGGGGTCATTTATGTTTTAGAATTATTTTCTCCGCTATAAATCCAGAGCGATTCGACTGAAATTTAAAATATATATGTGTGGTTTGTATGTATGACTCTAACCGGTAGATGGCGCTGTAGTGGACATATGGTCAATATACATTTTTCTAATGATTTTTTTCCTAAAACTCGGGATGTATGATTTTTTTTAATAAATATCAATATAAGAAACCATTACATCCCCAAGACGGGCAGGACAACGTCTGCTGGGGTCAGCTAGTTTATAATAAAATCCTTTGTACGTTTGTTAGTAACGCATGATCTCCGAAACCATAAAAGCGAATGGGCTGAAAATTGAACAATATATTGAGTTTGGGGTCATTTGTGTTTTAGAATTATTTTACCGCGATAAATTGCGGAGTGGTCAAGTTATTTGCAAAATTCGCATTTCCAGAGCGATTTGACTGACATTTATGTATGTGTGGTTTCCCTTGATAATAGGTTTAGGTTTAGGTTAGGGTGGCAGCCGTATTTTTTTACAAGCTCACATAGACCAGTTTAGGTCCCTAGTGTTACCACGGGCTGAAATGCCCCTCATCGAAACCAACCTGTTTGATATATAAATTTATCGATAGTACGAATATCAGTACTGGAAAGATCTGTTAGGCTGCCTAAAAAGGCCGACCCCAGTATGTCCAGTCGTCGTTTACTCAAAGCGGGACAGTCGCAAAGCAAGTGCTCAATGCTCTCCACTTCTTCCTCATCTCCACAGCTTCGGCAGAAGTCATTGGAGTCAATACCCAATCTTTTGGCGTGTTCGCCGATCAAGCAGTGTCCCGTCAGAACCTGTACTAACGTAGACAATCGTTTCCTCTCTAGTGCGAGGAGATATTTTGACCTTCTCAGGTCATACCTTGGCCAGATTTGTCTAGCTACCCTGCAGGTGCAGATTTCTGTCCATCTTTCGTTGGACTGCCTGATTGCCTCTTGCCTAAGCCAAAGCTTGCACGTGGATAGTGGCGCACCAATATATGCAAATTCTTCGAGAATTTGTAATGTCGTCCCTTTCCTAGCAAGTTCATCGGCTTTGCAGTTCCCCGGGATATCCCTATGCCCAGGCACCCATATGAGGTGTATATTAAACTGCTCAGCCATCTCGTTAAGAGATCTGCGGCAGTCGAGGGCTGTTTGTGAATTTAGGGATGTTGCCTCCAGAGAATTGATGGCAGCCTGGCTGTCCGAGTAAATGACAACGCCAGTGTTGGTTACTATGTTGCGCCTCAGCCACTTGGCGACTTCCCATATTGCCATTATTTCGGCTTGATAGACACTGCAGGTATCTGGTAGTCTGTGAGCCATATCCAGACTAAGTTCTTCACAGTGTACTCCGAAACCAACATTTTCATCAAGCTTCGAACCATCCGTGTAAAAGTGGAGATGGTCTCTATTACCTGGTATTCTGCCGACCCATTCATCTCTGGCGGGAATCATAGAGATGTAATTTCTCTCGAAGGTGTACACAGTTGGTATATAGTCCACTCGGTCGGTTACCATAGCACTACACTTTGATATCCTCATGTGACCATAGTTCTTGTACCTCCACATTGATAGGCAGTTTAAACTTATTGCCGCTTTGGTTGCAACTTCTCTCGCCACAATATTAATCGGCAGTATATGGAGTAGGGCTTGTGGAGACTCGGTCGCTGTAGTCCTTAAGGCTCCGCTTATGCTCAGGCAGGCAGTTCTCTGAACCTTTGTTAGTAAGTTGGTAATGGTTAGTTTGTCAGTTGCCGTCCACCATACCACAATACCGTATAACAGTATTGGACGAACTACTGCTATATATATCCAGTGGACGATTTTAGGAGAGAGTCCCCACCGCGACCCTACAGCCTTTTTGCAGGAATATAAGGCGACGTTGGCCTTCCTTACACGTTCCAATACGTTAAGTCTAAATAACATTTTCCTATCTAGAATTATTCCTAAAAATTTTGCACTTTCAGAAAAGACTAGATCTGTTCCATTTATCCGAGGTGGAGGGTCCACATGTGGGACATTATTCATCCTAGTAAAGAGAACCAATTCTGTCTTGTTGAGGTTAACGCCCAAACCGCTGCTTCTGGCCCATCTAGCCAACTTGTTCAGAGCCACCTGTAGGATGTCTCTGAGGACGTTTACGAATTTGCCACTCACTGCGATTGCCACGTCGTCCGCATATGCCACGACCTTGCAGCCACAACGTTCTAGATCTAGCAGGATTTCATCCCTTGATAATAGGTTGTATGCATGGTTCTAACCGGCAGATGTCGCTGTAGTGGACATATGGTCAATCTACATTTTTTTCTTGAAACTCGGGATGTATGCATATTTGAATGAAATATCAATGAATAACAAACCAAAAAATCCCAAACAGGACGGGAGGACAACGTCTGCTGGGGTCAGCTTATATATGATATAATGAGAATTTTGAAAATATCATTATCATTAGGAAAACAACATTGATAAAACTTCTTATTCGGCTCTTATATTCTAGGTTGTATCATAAAGTCGGCTCCGCCTGACTGTAGCCCTTAATGCTGATTTTAGTTTACCAGAAATGTCAAAAGCTGTAATTGTGTTCGGAAAAGTTATTATACGATTCCTTTTGAGTTTAAAATAGCTATTATTATTATTATTATCCTTGATGATAAAAAATAATTCCCCAGTGAACGCTTTTCTACCCATCTGTGTTTTACCACATAAATCCCCCATATTCGCAATACAAGAATTCAGGCGTGTCACTGGTTTAACCATACCACATTATCATCGCCAGAAACTCCACCATAGCTGTAGTCGCAGCAGCTATCAGCTACCTTTTTTTAGAACATCCCCTCGGCAAACTATATTTTGCCTCAAACCATGTCGTCGCCGACGTGCGTTGTCTGTCGTGTATGTTGCCTTTGCTCTATTAACTCATTATTAAGTATTATTAGTTTACTTTCGTTTAGTTTGGTTTGGTTACATTAAATGACAGCGAACCCACTACTGCAGGATGTCAGTCTGTTTACGAGTTTCTTCCGCAACGGATGGCTGGATGCTATCTATGGTTATAAGGCGGTGGCAGGGAACGTTGTTGTTCTCATCGTTGTTGCCACAAACTGGGTTGCTGGCATACTACTGTTGGAACGATAGTTGAGGCATGAATTATGAGCAAATTAAATGGTTTCAGTAAAATCAATTAAGGCATCATTACTGGCAGCAGCAACACCACACATCAGCCACAGCAGTAGTGTCCTGTAATTCAGGTTTGTGGAGAGTATATCCGATGGCCCTCTGACATGATATGTTTTTGAAAGCCAATGCGAAATCATTTAGTGAACATATTGTACAGTTTATTGACAAAAGGCATTCGTTTTTTATTCCCTACACACTGTGGTCCAGGGTATTATAAGTTTGTGCATTTGTTTGTAATACCTAAAAGGAGAAGTGATAGACCCGTTCGTTCTATCGTTTATTATACCGATCGACTTAAAATCACTTTCTGAGTCGATTTAACGATGTCCGTCTGTAGATGTATCGTTGTAATTAAAGAGCAGGTCGTATTTATGGTCCGATTGCGAGGAAATTTAGCACAGTGCTCTTTTTGGCACAACGACGATCCCTATTGAAACTGGTCAAAATAGGTTCAGATTTACATATAGCTCCCATATATATTTACCTCCGATTTGACATATATGCACTGTTAAGCAACATTTTTTAACCGATCTGAATAAAATTTACACAAAGAAGTCTCCTGATACACATAGAGATAGAAACCGTATTTTATATCCGATAAGTACGAAATTCGGCAGAGAAAGTTTTATTATTACATGAATTAACACTGCCAAATTCGGTTCAGATTTAGATATAGTCCCAATATGTATATTACAGCCGATTTGACATGTAAGCTCTGCAGAAACTCTATTTATTATCCAATCAGTACGATATTCTGCAGAAAGAGGTTTCTTATTTCATGAATTAACACTGCTTAATTCATGATTTACGAAAGAATACAGCGCATTTTAATATTATCGTTTCGGATCTAGTATATATATGTTTAAACATAGGGCCCTTAGAAATCACTACAAATTCCGCCTCTGTCTAATTTCTGCACTATTTGTATTTAATAAATGGTAGTTTTGTAGAAATTTTGCCAAAGATTCTATTCACGAATCGAAGAAATATGTAGACCATATATTCTCTGACGCGTGGCTCCCGGTAGCTATGTATACTCGTATATATGCATTCACTTGCTTTCTGTTTAAATGATAAACTAATATTCCGTAGACAAGATAGCGAGTATGGTGTGTATATTCGCCGTTGAGAGTCAGAGATGCATAAATCACCTGCGTGGTGATTTTATGTGGAGGTACATGTTTAATACACACATATAACTATTTAAAGATTTAATATATTTCAAAATTGTTGGCAAATGTTGTCCTGATGATAGTGCTTACATCTAGGATTGATCCTCATTATAGTTGATACTAAATTACATCATATACATTAAATATAATTTTCTCAGTTTCAGAATAGTTAGTTCATTTTGGCATTCAATGAAGCATATATGCAGTGTTGCCAAACAAATTTCAGAAACTCTATTTTAAACGAGTATACTCATACTTAGAAAAATGTTGAATAATGGCTTGGTTTATGAAGAATCTCATAATAAAAATTTTAAAATTCAATGTAATGGAAATAAATGTATAAATAGTTCCTTTAGAAAACTGAGAAAATTTCCCTCTAACTTTACAAACCATACTGATATACTAGCATTCTTTAAATTATACACTGCACAGAAAAAACGAAAATCTGGATTGAATTGAGGGAGGGGATAGCGCTTATAAACTTTTTTTGCAATTTTTTAAAAATTTTTTCTGAATAGAGAACCTTTCAAGAATATTGTGTGAAAATTTGAGGTGAATCGGAGCGAAACTGACAAAGATACAGCAGTCTAAGCAACCGCCCCTTATACGTGACTCAGTACATCAGAAAGGGTTTTTCCCACAACCCATGTTTTCAAAGACGGTGGCCCTCATAATTCAAAAACTACTGAACCGATGCTTTTGAAATTACACCATTTCTTTACATAATTTACGAGGTAACGCTGTCGATATTTGTTTTTAAATTCGTCTGTTTTTTATTTAAAAATAACCAATTAGTCGTTTTTTCCTTCAAAAATCGCATTTTTCACTTCAAAGTGTTCCCAAAAATTTAAATTTTGAATAAAACTCGTCAGCGTTACCTGGCTATAACGATTACACACGCAACAACAATTTTTTTTTGTTTCCTAGACCTAAAAATTATTTTTTTTATAGATTGTGTAATCTTAGTATTTGCACTATAATTTTTGGAGTATATGCCCGACTTATACTACCAATGTTGTAAATATCTCTTTCACTTAAAAACAGTGGTTTAGTAACAGTCATTAAACAAATTGGAAAAATTAGATTTTTTTATAAAAAAAAATAAAAATTTCCTGGGACGAAAAAAATCGGAACAAAATATTTTATTCGATTTTTTAAAAGTGCATCCTAGCGAAGAAAGTAATGCCTAATCTATGGATAAATGTAGAAATTGTAGCCTTTTTGGTAGAGGTAAGAGAATTTCAAAAATCTTTTTTTTTTATTTCTGTTTAAATAGCGATTGTAATTGTGAGTTATTTGTTGACGTTTGTAGATTTCGGAATCGGTTTCTATAATGAGGAACCAAATATAATCTCCCATCATTCTTTCATCCCAGTGCCCTTGGTAACGCCGCTTGATGGACTTCTTTTCTTGGAGAACTTTTAGGGACATATTTATACCTGTTGGAATACTTAAATATGCGAAAAATAAGTTAGAAGAATACATACATATAACACATATATACATAAATATAGGAAAATATAACTTTTTAACAAATTATTATTCATAGTTTCATATTGCGGGCTTTTATTGGATTCAAGGAAATTTGAAACTACAAGCTTAAACGACCTCCATGCATCCGACGTCAAATATGATTCGAAATTTACATCTTTCATCAGTTTTCTTATTTTACGCCCATCAAAAACGCCTTCTTCGATTTTTTGAAAAGAAAGACTTTTAAATAAACTTTTTAAATATGAGAGTGTATTGCCATCTTTCCTTAAGGCTTTTACACAATTTTTAAAGAGCCCCAGCTTAATATGCAAAGGTGGCAAAATAATGTTTTCTTTTTGTACGAGAGGTGTGTATTTTATGTTGTTTTCACCCAATGTAATGTGTTTTCTTGTTGGTCATTTCTTTCTTCTGTAATGATCTTTGCGAGCACGGCTATCCCAGAGGCATAACATACCAACCACTTTTAAATCGCAACAAATTTTCCAGTCATGTTGTTCATATTTTATATATTTTATCAATTTAGCCATTGTTTCGTATGATTCCTTAGTGTTGACAGCATGATCACTGGGAATCGACGCTTTCTGATTTCCGTTGTGCAAAAGTACTGCTTTCAATCTTTCTTTATTGCTGTCAACAAATAACCGCCATTCCTTTGAATTGTATGTTTGATTAAATTCCTCGAACAAACCTGGAATGTCCTTGCAAAAGCATATGGTATCCACAGTTGTATAAAATTGTTTGTAAGGTATATCACGGTCTCTATAATATGATATGTTAACATCTGGGGCCAAAATATTGTACTGTTTCATCCGAGATGCAAGTAGTTCTGCCTTATCTTTGGTCAGTTCCAATTCTCTCACTAGATCAATGAGTTGAAACTGAGTTAAAAGTGATGACACCTGACTCAAACTTGAATCGCTCAGGGTTGAGTACTCAGTTGAACTTGATGATGCTTCCGTAATTAGGCTGTTAGCTATACTTGGACACTTCCTACTCCAATCTATTAACTTAGACAAAAATATCTGTCCGTATCGTGAATGAATGGTTGTCTCCAAATCATTGGCATTCCAAATTGCACGTGAAGTCTAAAATTAAAACGTTTTATTCCACAAAACATTGTAATACATTAATTTTAATGTTCTTACCGCATTCTTCCACTAGTCCATCGAGTAAGATTTACATGGCACGAATTACACAAAATACTAGGTGTCCACGGTTCGTTCACATTTTTAACTCGTATACCAAAATATTACACACATATTTCTTCTATTATTTTACTAAACGCACGTCGATTTTTTAATTACATATTTTCCGCAGATGTAGTAGGAATTGTCGGCATCATTTACACATTAAACAGTTCTTTGCCTTTTACTTATACTTCGAAATATAACTTTGTAATATTTTTCAGAAAATCGACTTAACTCTTTAAGGCGCTGAATTACAATGATTTATTAATAAGAAATTGTATTCATAAATTCCGGGTTTAAGGTTCATAAGTTGCAGTAAATTTACTACCTGTATATACGACTGGGATTTCCATGCCCCTCAAAGGCGCAATTGAGTGGAAACCGCATAAATAAAAAAACACAAATATTTTTGAATGACCCTATACCTGAGCGGATCTCATCCAATATAGCTCTCACATTGCATATCATGTTTTATGGAGGGTTACGAACGGCCATAAAACCTCGTCCTTTCTATAATTTTATAATGTCTGACATCAATCCTCATAAAATAAAATGCAAGTGCAATGTCTCTTATATGTCTCGCTCACATATGGCTAATTCAATACGGGCAAAAACATCATTTAAAAACGAAAAAAATATGAAAGAAGATTTTTTTGAATTTTTAGAAAATGGATCATAACGTTTACATCTATCCATAGATTTTTTTTCAAATAGACAGTGTTTCTTCGTTAACATGCTGGCTTTTTAAAAATGTGATAAAATAATTTTTTCGATTTTTTATGGGTTTTTTTGTACCAGGAAAAAGTGTTTTTTAAAAAAATAATTTTTTCTCATATTTTTGACGACTGTTACTAAACCAAAGATTCTTCGTGAAAGCAATATTTGCAGCATATGTAGCCCTCATAATTCCCTTTAATTTGAGGCATAACACGGCTCAATCAGGCTTATACTTGATTATGGTCCAAATACTAATTGTACTTTCCATGAAAGCTGGAATTAAAAAAAAATTACCATAACAATTTTTTTTAATATTTATTTCGTGTTTGTGACACCTAAGTGCACCAGAAACTGTTATCACTTCCCTTGGATAAAAATGTTGTTACATAGTGTTATCTAACTAAATAAACTATTTTTTTAATTTCTGATGATCCGGGCACCGCAATTCAACTTCTTTTCCTAGCCAACACCTCATATACGTTTTTAGCTCTTAATCGACACTTTAAATATCTGAAAGATTTATATTATTTCGGTTCTAACTGTTCAAATTTCTTTAATATGAATAGGGTATTTTCTCATACACTTTTTTAACTATATGTGTGCAAAATTTCTGCATAATAGCCCTCAGAGGTCAAGAGTTCATAAAAAAATTCTCGGAAAATCTAATGTTTTATTATACTATTGCATACAATGTTTCTACGCACAATGTTTATTTTTATGGGATTTTTAAAGTATTGGAAGAATCAAAAAACTCTTAGGGCCATTAACAATAAATAAATAAACTAGGTTTAAAAGCTATTTACCGGTTATAGCTGTCAAATTCCATACAATTTAACTTTCGTTAACTCTAATGCTCGTGTATTTTGTTTTGTGTTAATCTGGGTTAAAGAATATTGAAACCAGTGAAAGAATGAAACTAGCTTTTGTCACTGCTAAACAGACTACAAAAAGCCAAAAATGGACTATGCGGATAGTCCGTATGTTATACAACGCTCGAGTCTATACATAAGCAACATTTCTAGCTTTCCACCTCTTATAGGAGCCGCAACGGTCAAGCGGTCTAATGACACTTGGTATAAAATAACATCGGAGATCAGTATATACGAGTAGGATCAAAGCTCATAAGGGACTTGTAAAGCACAGAAAGAGTGAAAATTGCGTTTGTCACTGCTGCACTGACCGCAGTCTGAGAATTGACCGAATTGACAACGTAAGGTATAATACCAGAATAAGTGGTGAGCAATATTTTTTGAAAAGGCTTTATATTTGACTTTAAGACGAAGTTTTATGTCCAGATTGACCTCATACTGGACATCAAATAATTGTTTTTGTATCTCATTTCAGGTCAGTATCAGAGAACGAAGCCAGCCAGATTTAAGCCGATAAGCCGCCGAAGGCGACTATTTTTTGTCGAGCCACGCCGCCGCCGATAGGTCGGCTAAAATTGGCTTAAAATCGCCGTAGTTGCCGTAGGCTCATACAGACCTAAAATCGCCGGCGTTGCTACTTGTTCGCGGCTTTACAAATATAATTTGACCCATTTACTTAAAATTGCCATTTAAGTTCCAACGAAGGCTTTGGCATTTTTTTCAAATCTATCTATTTCTATGATCAAAACATTATGCTAAAATAATTATCTGTCATTTAACATTGTAACTTCAACTGTGGAAGGGCGAAAAAAGAACAAAAAACAACACATATTCAATATTCCTGTGATCAAAGTTCAGTTCGGAAATCTACTGAAAATGGGACATATCGGTCCATGATTTGATATAGCCCCCATATGAAGGTCCCCACCAATACCACTTCTTGACACTCTAGAGAAATTGGACCAAATCGTCCCTAGTTAACATGGGACATATGGCTCCAGAGAACATATTTTTTATTGATCAGGCTGAAATTTAAGAATTTATACTTAATAAAAGGCGGAACATCAATCCATGTGTTGATATAGCCCCCATATAAAGTTCCCTTCTGTTCTGTTCTAAGGGACACAGTTTTTAACCCATCGTGCTGAAATTTAAGCATATTCTGTGAAATCGTCTGTAGTGAAAATGGAGCATATAGGTCCATGTTTGCTGCTCTGTGTCTGGAATTTTAAAATTTACTCTATTTAACCTGCAGCAATTAATGTTAATAATGGATTCTCTGTTCATTTGTTGGCAGACAGTGGTGGAGAGCTTATCCGACTTTCCTTACTGCTTCTGTTTAATTTTTATAAATAAAACATGTAGTCCTTTAAAAAGGAAACAAAATCGCGAAATAAAAAACTGGATACACTGTTTTACCATCTGTGGTCCCTAGTATCACATGTATATTGGTTTATACGTGGGTGAGCAAAACTGGAGGTTTGCGGATTTTCGTATTTAACTTTATAAGGGTAGGAAGTTGTAGTTGTTGTTTATGCTAAACTAATGCAGCTAGGAACGTGAAATTTAAGTATATTTAAAAGCATTGAACGGACTTAAACATATATTTTTATCCCCTCAACTTAGAGAGAAGGGTATATATCACTTGCTCCGAAACAAAAGTGTAACACATCAAAGGAATGACGTAAGACCCTAAGTATGTTCGGCGGATATCCGTTTTGGGTCATTTTAAGTCGAATGAGCAATGTCCGTCCGTATGTCTGTCTGTCTTCTGGCTGGTGATTGACTTTAAATTTGGTATGTGGTAAAATTTTCTTCTATCTCCGGCTAAGTTCGAAGATTCGGCCATATTGGTCCACTCCTTCTAGTACCTCCCCACAAAGGGTTAACGTTTAGTGAAATATTGATTATTTAATAACTTCTATACTACTTACTCACTATTACCTCGACAGAAAATGTGAAGTGTCCACGCCCCTTTTGGTACCTCCCACACAAATGGACAATTTTGAACCGAAAGTTAATAGCTTATAACTTTATTACCAGTTCATACAAAGACTTGAAATTTTGTGCAATATAATGGTTTAATAGTACCTACAATACGGCGAAAAATGGGCATTATTGGCACGCTCTTTTGGTACCTCCCACACAAATGGACCACTTTGTACCAGAAAAGTTACCAGCTTATAACTTTGATACCAGTGCGTTCAAATACTTGAAATTTTGTACAGTGTAATGCTTTTATAGTACCTAGAGTCCAGAGAAAATTGGGCTTCATTGGCCGGCACCTTTTGGTACCTCCCACACAAATGGACCTTTTTGTACCAAAAATTAACAGCTTTTAACTTTAATACCATTGCATACAAATACTTCAAATTCGTGCAGTGCAATGCTTTTATAGTACCTAGAGTATATAGAAATGTGGCCGTAATTGGCACGCCCTTTTCGTAAAGTAAACAGCTTTTAACTTTAATACCACTACATGCTTTAAAGTTATTAAATGCAATTTAAATTGATAATACTTTAAATAAAACCAAAAAAGGAATTAATTTACTAATATTTTTTTGGTATCAAGGTGAGGGGATTCATTAGTCGGTTTTCAAGGACAAACATTTCAAAAGACATATTTCGCATTCTTTCGTCCTAGATAATTAAAACAAACAAATTTATTAAAAAACATGGATTATACTATTTCATTTGATACCCATACCATTGTATGACTTGTAAAAGTGCAAAATTCTCAGACTGTGGTCAGCGTAGCAGTGACCAAAACAATTATCACTTGTTCCGTACTTTAAAAATCCCTTATGAGCTATGCTCCTACTAAATGTTTATACGAGTATACTGATCTCCAACGGATGCGATTTTACAACAAGCGACTTCTGACCGCTTGACCGTTAAGGCTCCTATACGACATAGAATGCTAAACATTTTGCTTATATATAGACTCGAGTGTTGAATAACCTAAGGAGTGCCACATATCATAGTCGATTTTTAGCTTTTTTGTGGTCAGTTTAGCAGTAACCAAAGCAATTTCCATTCTTTCACTGCATTTCAAAATTCTTTGACAGTTTTTTTTATATAATAATTTTCAAGGAGATGCGAAATCAACTATCAATAGCTCCAGAACTAACTAAGACCATGACTTTCTAAAGTAGCGGTCAAGTATGGAAATTTCAAAATATTCGCGTATTCACCAAATTTTACGAAAATAAGGTGAAGCAAACAAATAGTAATTGTATGATCGACCTGTGGTCAAACTGACAAAAGTATTTGAGAATCAAAAACATATGTTAGTCGGTGCAGACGTGATCAAATAAAATATGAGAACTCATGGCCGTTGAAACTATCTTAAAATTTTAAATTTCCACTCTTTGACGTGTCAGGTTTTAGTTAAAAATTGCTCCTATTTGACAAGTCGGCTTTTGGTCCTACAGCAAATAAACATATTCTAACTTTAATAAGAAATAACTTTTAATAGAAATACATACATATTACAAAGCTAATTTTTGTGGTAGTCAAAGCTAAGGATGTTTATTCTAGAATTTGAATCAGCTTCAAAATTGTACTGTTTTGATGTTGTCTTTTAATCGGAGTTTTTATTAGAAAATCTTAAAGCTTAAGAAGTTTGGAGCACAGTGTTGAAAGACAACCCGAGCAAGGCCGGGTATTAATATGCTAGTATTAGTATAAAGCTGACATCGCAGTTTTATTTACGATGTTGATAATTAATTGGTAATCTTTCGTGTTTGGGTGGACAAAGCTGCTAATTGTTGTTATACCGTTTTTAATTAGCCACTCTATTCTAGTTCCACATCCCACGTTTTCTTCCATAGAACACTACTTGGTAACCCTGTTTATATTTGCAGTAATTAGTAGCCATATGCATCTTCTGTTTGGCCGTGTACGAGTATATTTGCACACATACATCTTGTCAATTTTCGAAGCACAGGCAATTTAATTTCCGTGTGTGTGAGGAATTAGCGAAGTGTGAAAATAAAGGATTTCCTTAAGATCTAGGACACCTTTTGGTTACTTCCCATATATGGAATGCTAGGGAACATGTTCTAATGGCAACGCGTATAAAAAACGCACTAAAATAAGCTTAGTTTTGTTTAGCTTTAAGAATAAACCGCATATAATGGGTGCTTCATCGTGAAGTTTGATTTATACTCGTAATGTAAAATAAAACACTTAAAATTTTTATTATCGGTGAAAAGACAAGTTATGGCATTTACTGTTTGGAAATTATATCATGTAAGTGTTGGCCATGACTACGTCTGAGGTGGTTCATTCAAAAGGTCAAATTTTGGGCGACTCGTTTGAGCACAGCGACTGGTATCTCGCGAATGACATGAGTGATGTTGGCTTCCAAAGCGTCAGTTGTAGCTGGCTTATTCCTGAAGACCTCAGACTTTACAGACTGTAAGAAAGCATATTGAAAATCAAACCTCACGGTGAATCACCCGTTACTACACAGAAAAAATTGCAGATTCAAATTAATATATTTTAAAAATTAAATTCTACTTAATTGATTTCCAATAACTAATTTAATTAGATTATATAAGGCCAACAATTTGTTGATAGGTTTAATATTAAACACATTTTTAAATGACTACAAAATTTTCGTAATTGAATCCAGTTCTTCATATTTTCTTTGTACTTGTGGTCATACTTAAATAATGCAATTGAAAAGTATATGACAAATGGTCAAGTCAGTGGTTTTAATATTGCATTCATTAGTTAAGTGTATACTATTTGACGTCATTTCCAATTCTAATTATTTGTTCATCAAATGTGTCTTAAAGCGTTTAAACTAGATTTTCCAGAGAACTTTGTATCATAAATTGTTGTAGGAAATGGGGTGGAATAGAAGTCATATCTCTCTATTGAATCGGGATGGCTCCGCCAGTTCTATTTGCGTCAGATAAAACAGAAAATAATTGAAAGTATCTGAACAAAGTAAATGTTAACCTTCCTATCACAAAACAGTCACTACCATAGGGTTATGTTGCTAGTGTTACAAATTTATCAATATGCCATCTAGAGGATCTTGTAAACGATAGGCCCCAGTTTTTAGATTTCATATAACATTGACGATGCATTATAGAACTATGAAATTAAAGTACGTTTTTATCTCTTTTTCAAAATGATGCCGTTGATGGGTCAAGTATGAAGACAATGTTTTCAGTTTTTTTCTGCAAAGTGGTTTTAGAAAAATAAAAAAACAACATCAGAAAATCAATTGTGCACATATCGATACTTTCATACCTTTAGGGACAATGCATTTTTATATTCTAAATATTCCAAAACTATATTCAGTCAAAATTTGGCGTTCATCAATCAAAAGTTATGCGAAAATAATAAAGGCCATTTGATTTCAGTCGGGTAAACCGATTAAGGTATACCCTCAATTTGTGAGTAATGTAATTTGGAATAAGGTGTTTTGTGAGCAGACATTTACTCAACCTATACTTATACACTGAACAAAATACGAGGGTTGATATTTATATTTCGGGTCCTGCCAGAACGTTTTGTCATTTGAGTGCGAATTGTTTTGTTTACAGCGTGTTGAAAAATTCATCTCGGCCAAAAAATGGAATTAACCCGTGATCATTTTCGTGCGATGAATTTTTACAAAAAAATTTTTAATTTTCGGCGTGGATTATCAAAACTAGATAGCCTGAATCAAATTGTTTTGACATTTGGTGATGAAGCACCTTTAAAAACTACTATAAATCGCTGGTACCAAGAGTTCAGTCTCGGACGCCGTTCGCGTGGTCAACGTTTTTCGATGCCCGAATCTGAAATCTGGAAAATTTGGGAAAATATCAGAAAATCTGTATTTTGGATGTTAGGTATTGTGAAAACTCATGGACGGAATTTTACAAAAGAAGGCTCGTTTGTAAGGTCGTAAACTGTACTTTCAAATTAATAGAGGGGTTTCCAATAAGAGTGATATGATTTCTTTAAAAAAAAACACACACTTATTGTTAAGGAAATTCAAAGGTTTTTTATTTAATGTAAAGTACACTCGATACAATTAAGTTCTAAATAAAACGTCATTCAAATGGCTCCGCCGACTTCTTCTGCAGGAACGAATTCGACGAACCAAATTTTGCTATGTGACACGTACCCACAATCGGTCAATGGCAAAAAGATAGCTCTTAACGAGAGCTAGAGTATTACTCATGGGTGTCAATGTCGTAGGTCAACTGGGAATTGTCTTTTTTTGCGATTTAAAAAAATGGACTTTGCGCACGAAATGTTGAAATTGGGGAACGATTATTTTGATAATAAATCTGAATAATTTGTAAACGTTGTTCTTGCGTATATCTCTCTACGATGAAATTGTAAACACTACTGAATACAATGAATAACTAGTGACAGATAATGACATAATACATATGGCCGAAACGTCGCTTCAAAATCATATCACTCTTATTGGAAAACCCTCTGATAATGATAGTTAATTTAAAATTTTTAAATGCATCAGTTGCATATGCAACTTTATTTTGCATCCTGCACATCAATGACACCAACTTAAAATTCTGAGAAAAATACAGCCATGTAACCCCATTTGTCCTAAACTGCCCCACAATTTCTATATGGGTTCAGGCTCGTTCTTTTTTAAAACAATATTTACTAAAAAATGCCAATGATTTTCTTTTATAAACATTAAAAAATATTGAAATTAGATTAGATCAGATTAGATAGTACAACATGCCTATATATATTTCATAAATATATATTGGTGTTTTCTTGGTCCAGTATGCAAATTAAAACATAAGAGGAAAGGTGTATACGAAATATGCAAATATCGCCTAATTTCCGCATATATCTAGGATATTCTAGTCAATACCTTAAAGAAGAGCTCTAATTTATATAAATCCGTTGTTTTTATCCCCTAACCTTAGATAGAAGGGTATATATCATTTGCTACGAGCCAAAGTGTAACACATCGAAGGAGTGACCTAAGACCCTAAGTTTGTTCGGCAGAAATCAGTTTTGGGTCATTTTAAGTCATTTGAGCAATGTCCGTCCGTCTGTCTGTTGACTGGTACGCACGATAACTCTCGAAAGGAGTAACCAATTGACTTCAAATTTGGTTATATTTTTCTCTATCTCCGGCTAAGTTCGAAGATAGACCATATTGGCCCACTCCTTCTTGTACCTTTTATTGATATATTGATTCTTTAATACCTTCTATATTACTTACTAGAATCTTCTGAAATTTCACACATAGTATTAGTTTGTTAGTCGTCAAGAAAAATGGTCGAAGTGGCCACTACATTTTTGGTACCTCACAAATGGACCATTTTGCACCAAAAGTAAACTGCTTATGGCTTTAATATCAGTTCATACAAATACTTGAAATTTTTTACAGTGTAATGCTTTTCTGATGACTAGAGTCCAGAGACAAGTTGGCATTATTGAAACGCCCCTTTTGGTACCTCCCACACAAATGGGCCATTTTGTCCAACAAGTTACCAGCTTACATCTTTAATACCAGTGCATACAAATACTTGAAATTTTGTACAGTATAATGCTTTTACAGTGCCTAGAGTCAACAGAAAAGTGGGCGTTATTGGCACGCCCACTTTGGTACCTCCCGCACAAATGGACCATTTTGTACCAAATGTAAACAGCTTTTAACTTTAATACCAGTACATACTTTAAAGTTATTAAATGCAATTTAATTTGATAATAAATTAATTAAAAAAAAAAATTAACGAATACTTTTTTGGGCCTCAAGGTTAGAGGATTCATAAGTCGGTTTACCAGACTGAACTATCTAACTTGTTAATATATAAGAAATGCAATATTCGCAGCTAAAGAATTTTATAATAAATATTTTTTTAAAAAAGAACTGGGCTGAACACTATCTTAAAATTTTCAGCGTTTGTTTAGAATTTATGGGTCTACATAATATCTGGAAAAAATCTTTCTATTTTTTGCCAACTATAAAATGTATTATTTTGACCAGAAAATCGATATGCAAATTTATTTTGAAATCATGTTTACAAATCACTAAGATCGGTTATTTTTGAGGGTTAAAAAAACTAAACAACGCGGCGTCTTGAATCTTCAAACATATGTTTCAGAAGGTTTCCACTTTTCACGAAAGTAATTTGTTTGAAACTAACACCGCCATCTATATGTCAAGTCGGGTATTTTTTGGGACCGCCCTCGTATTTCCCATTAGAGGTGAATACGTTCGTAATGGACATATGTTTCCCTTCAAGTATATTAGACTGTAAGACCCAATTTACAGGGTGCAACTTATCCCTGCGACTTTTTTGAATTCTCTTTTGAAATTCCTACGTAAAATCATGCTCCTTTAGACGGTGAGTCTTTAGTTTCAGCAACCAGGGGACAAATTTATGTTTTTATTCGTTCTCTCACATTTATTTTATTGAATTTGTTTTTCGTTTTCAGTCACTCATAAAATGAAATGTCAATTTGTCCCTTGTATTTTCATTTCGAGAAACTTTTTCTACACCGGGTCTAAAATTTCCCCAGACACTTTGTTCCACGAAGATATCACTACTGGTTACCAAATTATGAATTAAATAATTCCAAGTTATATTCAAAACAGGTCAACTGAAATTTAAAAATTATATTTGAAATTCAGAACAACAATTGAAATCACTTGAACAACAAATTGAAATTCTTAACACGTCAATTGAAATTCAGCAAATTCAATAGATTTTAATTGGAATTAAAAACTCTAAGAATTTAATTTTATCTCAAGAAACTAAATAAAATTTTAGAGCGATTTTTTTAATTATTTTTTTTTCAAAAGATTTTCAGTTAAAGTTTTTCGAATTTCAATTGATATATTCGAATTACAGTTTAAAATAGGGTAGAAATGTCAGTTGGAAATTTCAAATAGGTTCATTCCTTATGTGGTATCCCATTTGTTAAGACAAATACAGAGTATCCACGAACAAAGAAACATAAATAGACATTCAAAAATTTATTAATCGCATCAGAATGCCTCTCCAGTTCAACCAAATTCATGGGCACTTGGAGTTTGCCAATGGCGCCCTTGTTGTTTATGTCGTCCTCAACACACAGCTGGAGTTTTGCTTCCTCGTTATTAACAAGGACAACACAATTTAACCGTAACTGAATTTGTCAATGGAGACAAGAAGTCTGCCTTACATTGAAAGTATTCCAATTCTGTTCCACCGGATCCTTTTAACATTTCATTTTGCTCCCCCAGCCAGCTGAAGGCGAGAATACACAAACATACATTTCTAATGTTAAGGGAACTAGTACAAATAGCATTTTGTTTGAGCTAAATACACAATACAGTACAAAAATCACACTACGATCTACATATATATTGTAGATAATTGTGAGATTTTTATCGACCTAGTAAATATTTCAACCTACGTTTGAGAATTTCATTTGACCACTTTGTCATTTGACCACTTTCATTTTTGAATGACTACAATAAAAAAATACATAATCTAAATCGAGTAACCGACTAAAGTGTACCCTCTCTTTCAGGAAAATCTAATATTGGATTTGATATTTTGTTTGGGAATTGTCAGAACAACACAATTGCTATAACTTTTTAAATCACCCCGCTGAAACTGTACTGATTTTTTTATTTACTGAATTTCTATGAATATGTATCATACCCCGGCTAAGAAATATTTATTGATTTTAATGTTTCACTATTGCGAATCACTTAAAGATATTGGTCGCCAGACTGACCATTAAAATATTATGGAAACAAATATTGAAAAGAGCTTTTCATACGCAACCAAAATAAAAAAACAATGTACATTAAGATATACCGAGAATACGAAATAATCAGAACTTAAAATGCTTAGAAGTTTCCTAAAATGAAAAACATCTCAGAATAACAAATTTCATATAAGCGCCAATTGAATGCCCTGTGAAAAAATAATCTGCAAAAGACCATTATCTTTGACTAGCCATTAGTTGTTTCCGATATATGTATTCTAATATGAGTGTAAATGTGTATATGCAATTTAAAATGTAATAACATCCATATATTTTGAAAGATTTATAAATATTGAGATTTTTATACAACCGAATGTATTTCGTTCTTTCTGAAGTAGGGGTTGGGTTAAATTGTGAATAATAAAAAAGAAACAGGCGCCATTTGTGCTCCAGCTTTTTTCAGTTTGGCTCTTCGCTACTATCTTCTTTGTTCAACTTGGCATTCTCTGTGGAGTGGTCGCGTTAAACGAATTTTTCCTGTAGCCTTAAAAAGAAATTGTGTTTTTCTGAAATTGGGGTTGGGTTGAATTATGAAGAAAACAAAAAGTGGGCGCCATTTGTGTTCCACTTTTTCCAGTTTTGGGCTTCGATGCTGCCTTTTTTGTTCCGCTTGCAATCCTTTGTGGAGTGGTCGCGTTATACGATTCATTAAACAGAAAGAACGGTAGTAAGTTCGGCCTGTCCGAATCTTATATACACTTCGTTTCACACAATTGAGAAAACCTTAAAAAAATTGGAACTGTCCATGATTATTGAACTATTGGCGGAATTGAAGGAGGACTTTTATAAAATAGCGGCTGAGGAAGAAAAAGTAATATATATAATTCGTATATGCTGGTGTAAAACGTCCCAACTGTTTTTTTACTTCCCCGGTTTTTTTTTCAAAATCATGAATTTCGAACAACAGGTCGTACCGGTTCTCCTGTTTCCACTGGTTTTCGGTTTTTATGTTATCACTTAAATACCAAAAAGTATGTACAATTATTACATATCATCAGAAACGAAAATGGGCGTAACAACAAGAAAAATGGAAATTCAGTTTTAGCTGGATTTCGGTACAATGCATCAAAAAAACAAATTTTTAGCGGCGTAATATTCAAAATGGTGAATTTATTAACGAAATTCAAAAGGCCATAACAACAAATAATTTCTTTTTTCATAGTAATAAAATCCTATTTCACGCAATTTTCACAAAAAAAAATTATAATCATATTTGTGTGATTGTATATATGGATCATTATGTTTAGATATTATCCTGAAAACGCCCTTTTTCGTACGACAACACTTTTCATTTTATTTAGTTTTTTGCTTCTCCTGTAAAATTTTCCAAAAACGGGTGTTATTTTGAATCACCCGGTATTTCGGTAGCTGTCACTTTTGAAGCTTTTATTCTTTGACATTTGACAAGTAGAATCTTCGCCATTACTAAAAATGGAACGATACACTATTCAACAACGCACTGAAATTATTACAATTCACTACAAAAATGGGGAAAATCTTGCAGTCACAAATCTTGCAGTTCCATCGAAAAATCATCTTGACTGATGAGGCCCATTTCCACCTCGGTGGCTACGTCAACAAGCAAAAATGTCGCATCTGGTGCTCGGAAAACCCAAGAGTTATTGTTGAGAAGCCTCTCCATCCTCAACGTGTGACTGTTTGGTGCGGTTTATGGTCCGGCGGGGTCGTTGGACCTTACTTTTTCGAAAATGAGGTTAGATCATCAGTTACGGTGAATGGATTGCGCTATCGAGAGATGATTAATGATTTTTTATTGTCGGAGTTGGATGGTATTGATCTGGACAACGTTTACTTTCAACAAGACGGCGCTACGTGCCACACAAGCAACGAAATTATTGCTCTGTTACGGGAATAGTTTCCGGACCGTGTTATCTCTCGAAGAGGTGTTCACAATTGACCGAGATCTTGTGATTTAACACCTTGCGACTTCTTCCTTTGGGGCCACGTGAAAGATAAGGTCTACGCCAACAGCCCAGCGTCGATTCAAGACCTCAAAGATAGAATTCGTGAGGCTATCGAGGACAACATGGCTGATGTTGTTTTTCATTATTAACGGCATACCTTCCTCTTAATTATGAAATAAACATCCGATCATTTATCTCAAAAATGGCATACCAAAATAACACCTCTTGTTGGAAAACCCTTTAGATCCATGCGTTCAATTCTGGTATTGATGAAATTTGGTACCGACTAATTTCTTGCACCAAGAACGAAGCCTACCGAAAATGGACAAAATCGGTTCAGGTTTAGATATGGTCCCAATATATACCTATATGAGAATACTGATTTTGCATATAAGGGCGATAGAAACATCATTTCTGAAGAGAACTAAATAAAAAAAAAATAAAATTTAATGAACCACAAACGTTACCTGGTAAATTTTAAGAATATCGGTTAAGATTTAGATGTAGTCAATATAAAATTGTATCTCGATTTTGCATCCAAGGCTTTTTTCTGTATAATGTAATGTATCTGTATAAAATTTAAAATTACATTTTTTGAACCAAAAATGATCGTTACTAAATTTGAAGAAAATATCTTCAGACTTAGATATAGCCTCTAGCCGGTATATACTCGTACTTGCATCCCTATTTTTAATCTAAGTGCTATACAATAATATTTTTGGACATAATCTTGACAACATTTATACTTATTCTGCCCAAAAAAGTGGTGGAGGGTATCATAATCGACCTTCCTTACTGGTTAATTAAGGAAGAAAATCTTTTTCGAGCATTAATTTTCATACTTTTTTATTATGCGGGAAAAAACCCGGTTTCAACGGAAGATAAAACCGCCCACCAGTTTTTTAAAAATTTAAATAAAACATCCACCGGTTTTTTTATTTTTTTAAAACTCGTTTTTTTGGAACACTCTAATCTTAGCGCTAGAGACAGATATATTTCATTTCCGATTATTATGAAATTTCGTATGGTATAGCATCTTCTTCTTAAGACCCCTGTCTCCTGGTGGAGCATAGGGCCTCAACTTCGACTTCGGTTTCGACCCTTTGCTAAATTTTTCACTTCTTTGAAAGAGTATCCTAGTATATATATATATGTTTATCTGTCGTGCGTTTCCACGTATGTTTTGATCGTCCTCGCAGATTTCAGTTGATTGTTTCCATAGAGTGTGCCCTATACAGTTTCACCTTCTCCTTTTAATCTATAGGTTTATCGGTGTCTGCTTACATTTGTTACACAGTTCTTCGTTCGAAATTGTATTTAGCCACCAGATCTTCAGGATTCCTCTTAGACACTTCGTCGGCTTAATGCTATTTGGTCCATACGACATTTTTGAGTTAGGAGTTGATACTATGGGTTTCAAGCATGCTATTTCAGAATTTGCAATATTTTTTTTCCTATCTCGTCTAGTTTTTGAGATATTAAATCGATTTAACTCTGATTTACTGGAAATACTTTTGATATTTTTGTTTTCTGTCTCTATTTTTCTATCGCCCTATATTTTTTACTCACTAGTTTACGTTCTTTCGATAACAATATGTAAATTACTCTCCTTCCACACCGACCTTCTTTGTGGGCCATGTAATACAAATACGAAAAAATATGAAAACCAAAGTGGATATAGTCCAAAATGCTATGAACAAAAATTTTTATAACTTGCTTATTTTTGAATGTAATGGCATGGAAATGCATGAGAATCATAAAGGTTTTTTGTATGAGTGGAAATTTTCCAGAGCTGTGAAACCTTGGGCTTTTGATATTCTGCTTAAAATGTCATTGGTAGCACCGCCCCCTTCTGAAATGATGCTATAACTATAACAATTTCAATTAAATTATCGCCAAGTTTAAACTGTATGCTTGTGGGCCATGTAGAGTATTCGTCTTCTTAGAATTGATCTTCAAGCCGACTGTATGCGATTCGATATTAGCATGTCGCTGTGCCTTGAAGACATCAGATATATGTGAACGGTATATGCGAGATATTCCAGATGATGTTAGAAGTTCCACCTGATTCGGCAATTTTCACCATCATCAATGTTAAAACGTCGTTCAGAACTATAAGAAATAGTAAGGGTGAGATGAGACAACCCTGGCGTACTCCAGACAGCGTTACTGTTGTGCGACTAAAGTGGCATTTTGACCCTTTTTTGAAGACATGCCACTTTTGCTGCCCCCTTTTCAGAAATCCCCTTTTTGGAATTTTTCCCACTTTCCTCAACCGGAAAAGTTTGCATGCCTTTTATAATATCTTTTTTTTTTGGTTTAGGAAAGTCAAATAATTATTTACAAATATTTATACCCGACACCACACTGTGGTGGTATTATAACTTTGTGTATTTGGTTGTAACGCATAAATAGAGAAGAGATAGGCCCTTAGTTATCGCCTCACCTTAGAGAGGGGGTTATATATCATTTGCTACGAGCCAAAAGTATAACACATCGAAGGAGTGACCTAAGACCCTAAGTATGTTCGTCGGATATCCGTTTTGGGTCATTTTAAGTCGAATGACCCAAAACGGACGGACATTCAATGTCCGTCCGTCTGCACGAAAACTCTCGAAAGGAGTAACCGATTGAATTCAAATTCGGTACGTGGTAATATTTTCTTCTTCTCCCCCACCATGGGTTAAAATTTAGTGAAATATTGAATATTTAATAACTTCTATCTGGCGGAATGAAATTGGGCCCCAGGAAAATACACCCCACTATTTTTATGAATATGGGCCCCAAAAAATAACATATCAAACAACAACAATTTTATTTGGGGCTTAATTTCATTTTTTGACTGCTTTTTGGGGTTTACTTTCATTTCTTGTCTGCTTTTTGGGGCTTATTTTCATCTATTAATTTGGAAACAGGAGAGGCTACGCATAAAAGATTTGCTCCACGTTGCCAACTTTGGATCCTGTCCATAGGAGAAAGTCTTGAACAGAGGCCGAAGGCCGTAGGCCGACCGCACAGGAATAGATTTATAATTAGAAAATATGTTTGTATACGTGTATTAATGCGTACTCCCCAGATTTAGGAAGAGAAAATGTCTTAGTTATTTTTGGGGTTTATTGTCATTTCATGCTGTTTTCTTGATTGGGGTGTAATTTCCTAAATCAGTTTTTGTAACGAAAATAGGCCCCGAATTTGGGGCGCACTTTCATTTTCAATTTGGGGTGCATTTTCTTGGGGTCCAACTTCCGGCCGCCCTTCTATCTACTTATTTGAATCCTCTGAAATTCTACATATACTCGTAGTATTAGTTTATATGTCATTATTACCTCGAGAAAAATGGGCGAAGTGCCACGTTCTTTTGGTACCTCCCACACAAATGGAAAATTTTGAACCAAAAGTTTAAAGCTTATAACTTTATTACCAGTGCATACAAAGACTTGAAATTTTGTACAGTGTAGTAGTTTAAAAGTACCTGAAATACAGTGAAAATGGGCATTATTGCCTCGCCCCTTTTGGTACCTCCCACACAATGGACCATTTTACACCAAAAGTTAACAGCTTATAACTTTAATGCTAGTGCATATAAATACTTGAAATTGTGTGATCGTTATTGGGAAGCCCCCTTTGGATCCTCCCACACAAACGGACCATTTTGTATCAAAACTAAACAGCTTTTAACTTTAATACCAGTACATACTTTAAAGATATTAAAGGCTATTTAAAACAAGTAAGAAAGTTCAGTCGGGACTAATTCCGACTAATGAATCCCTCACCTTAAGTCCCAAAAATATTTTCGTACATTTTTTTTTGTTATTATTAATTTATTATCAATTTAAATTGCATTTAATAACTTGTACTGGTATTAATGTTTAAAGCTGTTTACATTTGGTACAAATGGTCTATTTGTTTGGGAGGTACCAAAAGGAGCGTGCTAATAACTATCACTTTTCGCTAGGCTCTACATACTATAAAAGCATAACACTACGAAATTTCAAGTATTTGTATGCACTGGTATTAATGTTATAAGCTGTTAACATTTGGTCCAAAATGGTCCATTTGTGTGGGAGGTACCAAAAGGGGCGAGCCAATAATGCCAACTTTTCACTGAACTCTAGGCCCTATAAAACATTACACTGATCTTTACGAAAATTTAAAAAGTCATATTTTGTACCAGGGATGATCCCTATTTAAAAAGGGGCATATCGGTCCATGGTTTAATATAGCTCCCGTATAAAGTTACCATCCAATTATACTTGGCGACATACGACATACCAAAACATGGACTGATGTGCCCCGTTGTTACGATTAGGTCCAATATCATGTAAAAATTCTTAAATTTTTGCCAAATAAATTAAAAAATGCGTTTTCTATATCGTCAATAACTGACATCAAAGGGGACCTTTACCAAACATGGACCGATATACCCCATTTTTAATAGCGATCGTCCCTAGCCTAGTGTGCTGTCGGTTAAAAACACGACGAAAACGTTGAAGAAGAAAAAATAATTTTTCTGAACTATGACCTCTACTTCTGCCCTAAATTTTCATGTAATATATTTAATTTTGAAGGTCATCACTCCGACATACTAAGGCAATATTTTCTATGAATTTGAGGAAGATCTAATTTTTGGTCTGGGACGCTTGAGAAAGAACTACCCGTATTTATGTGTCTTGTAATGATTTTAATTGGTTTTTTAACGAACTGCGGTTTGTGTCATTTTTTATTCCATTTCGATGTTTTGTTTAAATGAAATTTAATTGTTTTTTTGTTTTAATTTGTATGTTAACTCTTATTTTAATAAACTGAGTTTTTTCCGTTATTGTACCCTACACCACACTGTGGTACAGGGTATTATAACTTTGTGCATTTGTTTGTAACACCCAAAAGGAGAAAAAATAGACCAATCGTTTATTATACCGATCGACTTAGAATCACTTTCTGAGTTGATTTAGCTATGTCCGTCTGTCTGTCCGTCTGTGCATGTATTCTTGTAATCAAAGTACAGGTCGCAATTATGGTCCGATCTCGACGAAACTTTACACGTATCTTTTTTTTGGCCCAAGGAATCGGTTCAGATTTAGATATAGCCCCCATATATATGTTAGCCCCGATTTGACATGTAAGCGCTGTAAAAACTTCATTTTATATCCGATCAGTATGAAATTCGGCAGAAAGAGGTTTCTTTTTATATGGATGAACGCTTTTAAATTTGGAAGAAATCGGTTCAGATTTAGATATAGCCCCCATATATACGTTACCCCCGATTTGACATGTAAGCGCTGTAAAAACTGTATTTTATATCCGAGCAGTATGAAATTCGTCAGAAAGAGGTTTCCTATTATATGAATGAACACATTTAAATTTGGAAGAAATCGGTTCAAATTTAGATATAGCCCCCATATATACGTTACCCACGATTTGACATGTGAGCGCTGTAAAAATGTTATTTTATATCCGATCAGTGCGAAAGTCGGCAAAAAGAGGTTTCTTTCTACATGAAGGAATACTGCCAAATTCGGAGAAACTCGGTTTAGATTTAGATATAACTCCCATATATATGTTACCCCGATTTGATCTGTAAGCGCTGTAAAAACTGTATTTTATATCCGATCAGTGCGAAATTCGGCAGAAAGAGGTTTCTTATTACATCAAGGAATACTGCCAAATTCGGAGAAAATCGGTTCAGATTTAGATATAGCTTCCATATATATGTTACCCCCGATTTGACATGTAAGCGCTGTAGAGACTGTATTTTATATCCGATCAGTACGGAATTCGACAGAAGGAGGTCTTTTTACATGAATAAGTATTCAGGGAAGATGGGTTCAGATTTATATTAAAGCTCCATATATATGTTCCTCCTGTTTTGGTATCAAACCGCTATAGAAGTTGTATTTTACTTCCGATCATTAAAATTTTCCAGAAAGATGTTTCTCACTTTAGGAACGAATATTGCTTAATTTAGCGATTATCGTTTCAGAATTAGATAATATGTTTCTACCCATTTACCAATTATTCCAAATTATTATGGCAATGACCCTTATAGCATTGTTAGGGAGTTGTAGGGTATTATATAGTCGGCCCGCCCGACTTTCTGCCTTTTCTTACTGGTTTTTAATTCAATTTAACTGTTTTGTTTAAATAAAATGAACTTACGAAAAGTTTGCAACTTTTGTTTGAAAAATTCCCGTGTTGTGCCACTTTTTTAAAAACAATCCCCTTTTTGTGCCACTTTTTTAATTTCTCAACGGTAACGCTGACTCCAGAGTTGGTATTGAATTTATCGGAGAATCCTGCGAGGGGTTCTTAGAGACTGCAAAGACTGATGGCTCGATGATAATTATACCCTACACCACACTGTGGTACAGGGTAATATAACTTTGTGCATTTGTTTGTAACACCCAAAAGGAGAAGAAATAGACCCATCGTTTATTATAGAATTACTTTCTGAGTGGATTTAGCTATGTCCGTCTGTCCGTCTGTCTGTGCATGTATTCTTGTAATCAAAGTACAGGTCGCAATTATGGTCCAATCTCGACGAAACTTTACACATATGTTTTATTTGGCCCAAGGACGATCCCTATTAAATTTGGTTAAAATCGGTTCAGATTTAGATATAGATATATATTACCCCAGATTTGACATGTAAGCGCTGTAAAAACTTTATTTTATATCCGTTCAGTCTGAAATTCGGTAGAAAAAGGTTTCTTATTATATGAATGAACGCTGTTAAATTTGGCAGAAATCGGTTCAGATTTAGATATAGCCCCCATATATACGTTACCCCCGATTTTAAGTGTAAGCGCTGTAAAAATTTTATTTTATATCCGGTCAGTGTGAACTTCGGCAAGAAGAGGTTTCCTTCTACATGAAGAAATACTGCCAAATTCGGAGAAAATCGGTTCAGATTTAGATATAGCCCCATTAGGGCGGGTCGATTTAAAAATCGCCTATTGCTCAGTGAAAATCGTCGTCTAGGGATCAAAATAAGAAACTTTGCCGAAGGAACCATACCTCTAAAACAAATTCTGATGTCCCGGAAAAAATCCCACTTTGACCCATTTAGAGTGCTCCAATCGAGTCCAAATGTATGGAACCCCCAGGGGGTTCCAGGGGGTGTGCCACTGGCATGGGTGGTTTAGTTAGTGGGGGTCGGTCATACATTTGGACTCGATTGGAGCACTCTAAATGGGTCAAAGTGGGATTTTTCAAAATTTGCCCCTACCCAAAAGTTCGACCCAAATTCCGGGACATCAGAATTCGTTTTAGAGGTATGGTTCCTTCGGCAAAGTTTCTTATTTTGATCCCTAGAATTTCACTGAGCAATGGCTACTTTTTTTGCCTCCCCACAAATCGACCCGGCCTAAGCCCCATATATATGTTACCCCCGATTCGACATGTAAGCGCTGTAGAGATTGTATTTTATATCCGATCAGTACGAAATTCGACAGAAAGATGTCTTTTTACATGAATGAGTATTCAGGGAAAATCGGTTCAAATTTATATATAACATCCGTATATATGTTCCTTCTGATTTGGTATCAAAGCGCTATAGAAGCGCTTTCTGCCTTTCCTTACTGGTTCTTAATGTGTTTATGTACTCAACACAAGAGCCGTTTGGACGAAAGCCAGCTTGCTGTTTTCGTATGGTTGAGTCAAGATTTTCGTTTACACGGTAAAGAAGAATCTTAGTGAGCACATTTGAAGGAATTTACAGCAACATGATACCTCTGTAATTTTCGCATTGACTGAGATCACCTTTTTTTGAAATTGTGACCAGTATTCCCTCTAGCCATTCTTCAGACATTTTTTTCTGTCTCCCATATATTCGTGAAGAGCGGCTGTAATAGGTGAGCGGTTGTTCTAGGGCAAGCTTTTAACATCGCAGCCGACATGTTGTCAGCACCAGGGGATTTGTTGTTCTTCATTTTTTTTTGGAACAGGCACGAACACTACCACTCTCGAACACTCGCGATTTGCCATCTTGTCTCTATATAAGTGTTATTATTCCAGGTTCAGAGAAAAGTTGTGTGTTTTTGAAAAATCGGATTAAGAACACCAGGCAGTCCTTCGGGTAACTGAAGATCAAACTACTTGTCAAAACGCTCAAAATTAAAACTTCCGACACATGCGTCAAGTCAGTTGCTATTTATGGACGCGAGTCGTGGAACGCAGCGCGATGCGACACCAATCTTCTACAGGTTTTTATAAACCGATGCACAGTATCTCCCTAAAACGGAGATTAATTCAGGGAAGCCCCAAATGATTTATTTGTTTACATTTTTCGATTTTTAACGAATTTAAATTCAACTGTGTTACTAAAAACCGAAACAGTGATGTATTGAATCTCCAAAATAGATATTAATTCAGGGAAGCCTCAGATTAACTTTTTATTAAAATTTGTCTAATAAATATGTTTTAATGTAAAGAAAAAAGTTTATATTATTTAAAATTATGCGTCTTATAAAAATAAAACTATGTTTTTCTTCTTTGTTGAATCTGGTGTTTCCTAACCGAACGCATATGGTATACATTTCAGAAAATAAAAGTTCTTCATTTAAATTCGTATTCATGTTTGATTTATCTGAAAAAAATGACATTGTTATTCGTACGAGTATGTGCATATAAGAAACCCGTATAAAAATAACAAATTGATTTTCCATACAAGTGTTATTAAATTAGCTACTGTCGTCACAAGAGTCAGACCCTCAAGTTCCTCAATGTATTAATCTCGAGTTTCATAGTCACTATGAACATCATCAGATCGATCAGCACTCGTTACAGATATGACGGAATAAGTAGTTCTACTGATTTTGGTAAAGCTTGCAACTTTTTTTTGCAACTTAATTTTGCTGCTAGTAGTCGGATCGGAGCTCAGCAGGAACCTATTGAAAATATCTTCATTTGATTTCTTGCTGCTGCACTTTAAAATCTTTGTTTCATGCTTCTTGCGCTTCCTCTGAAATCTGTCCGATCGGTAGGAGAGCATACGGTATGATATGTGCAAAATAGAAGGAATTTTATACCATGAATACATCTTAACAAAATGTCAGACAGTGTTGTGATAAAAATTTCTGAATTTATCAAAATTTTGTTAATTATGACCCGAAGAAACAATTATCAATATGACAAGCATTTGTGGTATTAGTGAATTCTTTGGGTTTTTAAAAATCTTCTGACTGTGTTGGCACCCAGCAAAAAAAAAACATCCAAAGAAGCGATAAAATCCCCAAATTATGATCCGGAAGTTGTTCTAATTTGGATTTTCGCCAATGAATTTAACAAGAGCTTGTCGCGCCGGGGATGTGCTTATTTGTCATCACTTTTGCACCACCCCCTTTTAAAGCACTGTCAGATTTGCTTTTTTCATGTATTATTTATTTGATGAATGTATGTCGTTCTTATTAAAATCTTTGGGTGCAGTGATAATTATTTTCTTCTAAATGAATACAAATGTTTTGCCGTAACTATAATTTTAGTAAGTTTACTATGATCCAAAATTGGAAATTTTTTCTGATTTGGCCCTTTAGCAGGGTGGAGTGTCTTTATACTATGAATTCAGAAGCCTTATTTTATATCCAATCGTTTTGAAAGTAGTCATTGTAGGATTAATAATTTATACTCCAAAATTGCAATTTAGTAAGTTATTTAGAAGAACTTCATGAAATGTCGAAAAAATGTTCAACTTATGATTTGGAAGTATGTATTTATAATGTTATTCATTTGGAAGTACTTCTTTAATTATTGCTGGGCATCCTTGTAATTTCTAAAGCAAGGCTTGGGTTGGTCGACAATCAATCCCGTTCGCACCCTAAACTCATTGGGAATGCAGATTTAAGTAGAATCTATAATTTTTGTATAGTTATCCGTTTGACCTTTCCATTTCTTATTGTTTATTTGGAATTCGAAAACAACAACAACAATATATGGGAATGAAAAGGAAACAAAACAGAAAACTACAGTCATAGTTTTTTCTCAGTTAGACGATGGATTTTTTTAGAAAAATTGTTAAAACTCAAATTGGCGCAACAACGCGCAAGATATTTTTCTTGATTATATTAGTATAAATGTTATCTTCTTCTATATATATAAAAATGGTGTGAAAAATGTATAGTAATTCATCAATTGAGAACGGCTGGACCGATTTGGCTCAATTTTTTTTTCAGTTGTTCATATTCGCCTGGAGAAGGTTGTTACGAAAGAAAATTTTGAGAAAACCCTCCGGAAAAGTCGGAAAATTGGGAAAATCGAAAATTGCTATTTCTTGCGAGATTCCTACTGTTCCTATCTACTACTCTCTTTTTCAATCCAAATTTTTTTTATTAATTTTCTATTAAACAAAAAAGTTTTCTATTAAACATATGTACGAATATGTGCTATTTTTCTTGCTGCAATTCATTCGAGTTTTGCGTATTGTTACACTGATTTCGCGTATCACATCGGCAAACGGTACAAGCATTACGATCAATTAAAATTCAACGCGATATTTATCAATTCGAACATTTTTTCAGATAATAAGATTGAGTATAAGAGGTAAGGTTATCTTATTGGATTGTGGGCATTGCAAAATCATAATTTGGGATGAATGCACGATGGCGCATAAACGAGCTCTGGAGGCAGTTGACCGAACGATGAAGGATTTACGACGTGATTTGAGACAATTTGGTGAGTCTATGATATTGCTGCCCGGAGATTTTCGTCAAACGCTTCCCGTCATCCCGAAATCTACTGCCGATGAAATTAATGCATGCCTGAAATCATGGTCTTTGTGGCGGCATGTCAAGAAGTTGAAATTGACCACGAACATGAGAGTCGCGTTGCAGAACGACTCATCGGCTCTTGAATTCTCGAAACAACTGTTGGCGCTTGGCAATGGCCAAATTACTGTTGATGTTTCCACTGGATTGATATTGATCCCGGCAAATTTTTACGAGTTCACATCGTCGAAGGAGGAACTCATCACAAAAGTGTTTCCAAATCTCGATTAGATTAGTGAACGGTGCAATATTAGCAGCGAAGAATAAGGACGTCGATAGCATGAATTTTATTATTCAAAGTAAAATCGACGTCGCTTGATGTGCCAGGAGCTCCGCCGCATAATTTACAGCTGAAGGTGGAATCGATCATAATCATGTTGAGGAATCTGAATCATCCGAAATTGTGCATAGTTCGCGGTTGTCCATTATGAAACTGATGGACAATGTGATTCAGGCGACGATCATCAAGGGAAAATTCAAGAGAAAGTCCTTATCCCACGAATTCCGATTATTCCAACTGATCTTTCATTCCAATTCAAGCGGATTCAGTTCCCTGTACGATTGGCTTTTGCGATGACAATCAATAAATCTCAAGACCAATCGTAGGAAGTCTGTGGAATTAATCTCGAATTTCCCTGTTTTTCGCACGGTCATCTGTACTTTGCCTGTCTTCCGTCTTTGTAGTTTGTTGTTTATCACATCGCTCTCTACTGATTTCGATTCCTTTTAAACAAATCGCATTAAAATTTTAACTATCTGTGTTTTATTATCACTCTGGAGTTTATCTGAAGGCGTTAAATTGGGGCGAGTCGAAGTTCGCCGGGTCCGCTAGTTCTTTATAAATATATTAATTTTTGAACAGTGTTTTGACCGGTTTCATTCTAAAAGACTACATACTTTTGAAAAATGCGTTCAATATAGACTTTCTTTTCAAAAATAGTTATACATAGTTATTGTGGGCTATCAATTGATAATTCTGCTCTAAAATACCTGAAGTTAAAAATATAATAATAACATTTTGACTTTTGACTTAGGCAAACGAAAAAACTTGCACTTAGAAAGACTGAAATTTATCCTTTGGCCACCACGCGATGGAAAATTTAAAAAAGTACGAAGTTTGAGATAACACAGAAATTAAAATAATCAACATATGTTATCGATTATTGCAGCTAAATTTAATTAGAAATATCCATTTTCATTTTTCAATTAATCTCCAATACCCCACATCGTTCGTTCTTCCTATTTCTTCTATACACAATATTATAAATTTTTTCTCCGTCACTCAATTGGTTTATATTATATTCAGGCTATATTTATTTAGTTTCTCACTGTTTGGAATTGGAAGGTATCCTGCCCATATCCGTTAAGAACCTCATTTAGCTCACAATTAATGCTAAGTTTTGTTCGCATATTGCTTTGGCTGTAAAAAGTAAAAGTATTTACTTTGTGTGGGAGAAATTGAATGAAATTAGTCATTTTGCTTCCATTAATCAGATTTGCAAATAATTTGAATTTCCAAGAAAATGCGCGTATATTCTCCTTTAAAAATTAAATATCTACATTCTCTCGTGTTTTGTTTGCCAAGTATTTATTTTTTACCAATCTCAGACCCTTTGTCTATTTACACTATCTTAAAAGCAAAATTTTATTATTCTGCCTTTTTTAATGGAGTTTGACTGGTTCTTGCATAATCTGCTCTCTCTACAAATATTGCCTCAACATTGCAAAAAGTATAAAAATTCAATACCAGCTGATTAACCCCTCTGCCCATAATCGTGTTCTCTTTCATCCAGACCATCGCACTGAACGGATGACTGACAACCTTGAAACAAATTTAACAAATGAAATATTTTCTAAGCAGGACACGTTGTTCATATTCCAAATGCATAAGTTGTTGCGAATTGTTCCTGAAATGGGGCGAAAACCAAAACCTCCACAAGCACTCTATTCAATAAACACAATGAGGAAGTATTCAAGTCTCTTTCTCCCATTTGATTATTCCCCAGAATGTGTGCAGAGGTTAAGGTTTTGCCGTGGCAAAGGGACACCACCATTTGAAGGTTAGTAACAGAGTATCATTTAAAATCATTTAAGTTGCAAAACATTTCCCATATAGTGCTGCTTAAGATTCTATGTAAGTACCAGAAAATAAACTTATACACTGCGAAGTTTATGACTACGATGGCGGTTCCATCAAATCCCAAAAACAACAACATTAACCACAAAAGAATAAGGAAATGGAATGGAACGAAAGTGTATACGAAATCAAATGAAAGGAATACACGCTTGCACGTACGAATACATACACAGATGTATACTACTGTGGATATATGTATGTATGTTCTGCAGATATATCAAATCTATGTGTGTGGACATGTCTGTCTCCATGGTTAGGCTGGGGGAAGTGAGCCAGTCCATGAGCTATAATTGCACATATAAAGTCCAAGTTTGTCTGACTAAATTAATCTGACGTTCATTAGAATTGATCCGACTCCAAAATGTTCGACTTCATTATCGTATATTCTGTTATCACTTACGAACACACATAGAAGTCTTCATCCAGTACAATGTGATACGAGTGCATATCAAAACCAGTTTCTACTATACGACTCATTTACAAGGTGACCCAAAAACATTGATACAAATGTTATTTTCTATATCTTTAAAACAAAATAACACAATATCATGATTTGTATACCCTCCACCATAGGATGGGGAGTATATTAATTTTGTCACTCCGTTTGTAACAGCACTAAATATTGATCTGAGACCCCATCAAGTAAATAATCGTCGTAAAATTCTAAGACGATTTAGCCATGTCCGTCTGTTTTAATCACGCTACAATATATAATAATTAATCCAGGTGGCTGAAATTTGGTACATATATTTCTTATATCTGCAGGTATGTTGGGATTGAAAATGTTTTGATATAGCCCCCATACAAAGGTCCCTCTAGTTTTGACATCGTAACGCCACAAAAACCTGAAATTTCAACGAAATTTGCCTGAAATTTGGTTATTAGTACCCGTAACCATTCACGTGCGATCTATGGTGGAGATTCAGCATGGCCGAACTTAACGCTTTTACTTGTTTGTAATCATTTGTTCAAACATTATAGTATATTAATGTTGTCATTCCGTTTGTAACACCTTGAAATATTGGTATATTCTTGATCGTCGCAAATTTTTAAGACGTTTTTGAAGTCAGTCAACTTCGACCATTTTTCTTGAGGTTTTGGCGGCTAGTAAACTTATACTATGTGTGGAATTTCAGAAGATTCGAGTAAGTAGTACAGAAGTTATTGAATAATCAATATTTCAATAAATGTTATCCCCTTTTTAATGGTCCATCTTCGAACTTAGTCTGATATAGGCAATAATAGTCAAAAAAGTCAATCGGTTACTCTTTTCGGGAGTCATCGTGCGCACCAGCCAGCAGACAGACGGACGAATTTTCGCCAAATATACTTTGGAATGTTTTTTGGACATATGTATATAGTCGACACGCCTATGTCAAAGGAAGATCAGTGGAAACAGCTCTGCAGGAGGTAGTGCACCACATAGAAGAGTCCTTCAGTAAAGAAATGTATACACTTGCTGTTTGCATAGACATTGAGGGCGCATTTAACAATGTACAGACCGATACACTTATCCAGTCCTTAGACGAGTTTCAGGTTGACCGGGCGCTGAAAAACTGGATCAACAATAAGCTAAGGAATAGGTGGATTATTTGTGGGTCATATGACGTAAAAACTAGAGACAAGGTAAATCGTGGTATACCTCAGGGGGGCATTTTATCGCCTCTTCTATGGTTTACGACGATACGCAGTCTCCTAAAAGCCCTCACCAATGAAGGACTTAAACCAGTCTGTTATGCAGACGACGTTGTAATACTTCTAAGGGGCTTTCATCCAAATCTATTATGCAGAAGAGCTGAAGAGGCACTTAACATAGCATATAACTGGGCACAACCAAGGGGATTAAATGTTAACCCAGACAAAACAGAAATATGTCTATTTACAAGGAAAACGAAGATCCCACGTTTTACCCCGCCTCGATTCCTGAATAAGACAATTGCTATAACTAAAAAGGTAAAATACTTGGGAGTAATCTTGGATCAGAAACTGTACTGGAAAGATCATCTTGAAGAAAGAGTTACAAAGGCACACAGATGTTGGTCGTTGTGCAGAAGAGCTATAGGTTTAACATGGGGACTACGTCCAAATATGACTCACTGGCTTTACATTAGCGTGATTAGACCAATAATCACCTACGCCTCTGTAGTGTGGTGGACATCAATGGACAAGAAGTGCAACGTAATACCTTTGCAAAAAATTCAACCTATGTGCTGTCTAGGCATAAGCGGGGCATTTAGAACTTCACCAACAAAAGCGTTGGAGACTATACTGCACATCCAACCAATAGACATCCGTATAAAGTATGAGGCAGCCCTCACAGCAAGACGTCTACAAGTGATGGGTGAATGGATAAATCGAGACCACAAGTCGTACCATCAGAAGATTTTAGAATATCTATTTGGTCACATTCAAACGCCAGAAATCTCGGACCGCATTCCTGAAGTGCGGCTTACAGCTACCTGTGATACGTTTGTGCCAGACAGACGCTCCTGGGAAAATGGAACTTTGGCCCATGTGCCAGTGGGAACCAGCTGCTACACGGATGGGTCCAAGCGAGGAGGAAGGACGGGTCTGGTCAATTGCGTATTTGCTGGGTACCAGGACACAACGGAGTGATTGGAAATGAACGGGCAAACAACTTGGCTTCAAAGGGCAGAGAACTTCGAGTAATAAACTTGGAAAATTGGAAACCTTTCGAAGCCACGAAAAATGAGTTGAAGCACTGGGCAGTGATGGCTCACAAAACTGTGTGGAATAGCGCAACTGTAGGAGCAATTGCAAAAATACTGTGGGGTGACCCAAATGAAAAGAAAACAAGAAGTCTTCTGATACTAAACAAGGTCGATATTAGTAAGATGATGAGTGTTCTAACGGGACACTCAAGCTTACAAGCACATCTTCATCGCAAAGGACTAGCAGGAAACGATGAATGCAGGGCATGCAGAGAAAACATCGAAACGACGGAACATTTTCTGTGTCACTGCCCGGCTTTCACACATGCAAGATTCCAACATTTCGGGTCCGACATATTGCCAGACTTGACTCATCTCAGAGAATATGACTGGAAGATACTGAGAAAATTCGTGTCTAGTACCGATTTCTGTAACTCGTGAGGTATAAAAAGATCATAAATAAGGAGCGCACAACAGGCCGAAACACTGGCTTAAGTGTATGTCCATGGACATGAGACGTTTAAACGTCTCCTCTCTTCAACCTAACCTAATATAGTCGATATATGTTTACTTCCAGATATGGAACCAAATTTGATATACTCAACATTTTGGGCCACCCTGCTCATATATGAGCATTATTCTTGGCTGACGAAAAGTAGTAACGAGAGTTGTTCCAACTCGCCGACATATGCAAGCAAAGATAAAATATTGAATATTTTAAAGCTCACACAGATTGCAGACTAACTTGCAGACTTATGCAAGCAAAGATAATATATTGAATTTTTCAGAACTCACACAGATTACTACTAGATACTTTTGCACGAGTTATGGATTTTTCGCAAAAAAAATGTTTTTTTTATTATGGATATTTTTACTTCATAATAACCCAAATAAGAAACAAAAAAGTACTGGTATGCGAGTTTTAGTAGTGTCGAATTAGTTCGGTGAAAAACCTGTTTTTGTTAGTACATCTTTTCACACCTAAATTACTACTTCCATAAGTATTTCAAGCTGATTTATGTTAATGGCGCACATTATTGCTATTTACCTCTGACGATGCATACACGGGCAAAATCGCCTTTTTTGATATGTTTGAATCGCAAAAAAATATATTTGGAACACAAATTTTTTAATATTATATATTTCTGAGCAAATAAATTTTATTTCAAAATCAATAAAATATATTTGGAACTCTCATATTAATAATTGCAAACTAAATTTCTCAAACGAAATATGTATTTGAATACAAATAAAGTTATTGTTTAGGAATTGCTCAAAATATATTTTATTTTAAAAAGATTTTCGAAACTTTTGTTGAATTTTTCTAATTTCAGTTTTAATTTTTAATTAACTAATTTATATTTTAATTTTGGTCATTTGGTATTATAACCAAATGACCATTTAACTTATGTTTTAAATCAATCATTTAAAATTTCTGAGTATTCCAAGCCATCATTAGTCCAAGTATATATTTCGATCCAAGATTATATGATTTCACTTATTATTATTTATTATATTTAGGACATGGCAATGTCTATAAAATTAACTTTGAATTACTGAACAATTTAACACAATTTAGGTATCTTTTGACTACCTCAATGCAAACAAAATATTTGTTTCGGAAAAAAATAGTCCAAAATAAACACTTATTGGGATGTAAACAAAGATTTGTTTAGAAAAATTTCTTCCCACATATATAATTTTTGTGTGTACCAAATTTTACATGTTTATAGTGTACCCTAAAGATATATATGTTTCAAGCCGAATATGTTTGGCACAATATACTACAGAAGCGATTTTTTCTCAGCGTGTACTGAGAGAAGTGCGCACCAACAAGACAGACAGACGGACAGTGTGACGGACATTGCTCAATTGAGTTCACTGCACAGTGAAGTTCGAACATCAGTGTACAGAAAATATTACAAAATTTAAAAATTGATGTCATTTGGGTACACGGGGCAAAATCGCCTTTTTTGATATGTTTGAATCGAAAGAAAATATATTTGGAACACAAATTTTTAAATATTTTATATTTCTTAGCAAATAAATTTTATTTGAAAATCAATAAAATATATTTGGAACGCATATATTAATATATTACAACAAATTATATTTGCAAACTAAATTTCTCAAATAAAATATGTGTTTAAATACAAATAAAATTATTATTTAGGAATTTTTCCACATATATTTTATTTAAAAAAGATTTCCAAAACTTTTGCGAAGTTTTTCAAATTTCAGTTTAAATTTTTCCTTGGTTTCGAATTGTACCTCCCAGTTATGATACCATATGCAGCATTACCTTCTGTTTTAAATCAATCATTTAAAATTTCTGAGTATTCCAAGCCATCATTAGTTGTCAATTCTCTAAGTACTTTATATTGACCCAAGATTATATGATTTCAATTATTTTTTTTACGAACATTAAAAATTTCTAAAAATTTAACTTTGAATTACTGAAAAATTTGACACAATTTATGTATTTTATGAATATTTATATCCAAATAAATATTTGTTTCACAAATAGCAGTCAAATTGGGATGTAAACAAATATTTGTTTAGAACAACATCTTCACAAATACACAATTTTTGTATGTACCAAATATTACATGCTTAGAGTCTACGCTAAACATATATATGTTTCAAGCCGAATTTGTTTGGGACAATATACTACAGAAGCGATTTTTTTTCAGCGTGTACTCGCCACGATAGCGTGCGCTACAGGCACTACACTATATATGGGCGGAGATGTAACAATGGGTATGGCAAGCGCCAACATTTCTATATTATGAATTCAATCAGAAGGAAAAAATCAAAAACTTTTCTAAATAAAAATGCGGGAAAAATCAACAACGTTTGTGACTGACAAATTTTAATGTCTTTGGTTGTCGGTAAACTGGACATGGACATGGTAATGTATGTCCAAATGTGTTTTCATGGAGTAAAGCTTTGTTAAATTTCACAAGTACATCATAATATGTTATCACAAATAAATGGTAAAACCACACATGTAGTTAAACTGTGTTAGGTTTATTGAGATTTCGAGTTTTTCATAACCGACATGAAACCAAAAAAACAGATGCAATTAAAACGCGATCGTACAAATTTACTTACAGCTAATTACTATTCATAGCCACACTTTTTGTCCAAATGTTCAGCGTAAAATGTTTAAACATTTAAACCGCACGAGTAATTAGCGAATAATTGAACTCATTAACGTTGGCTTTTATTAGCCTAACCGAAAATTAGGGCACAGGGATATGAATTCATACGCATACACTGCATTCCGCATTCCAGTATGCTCTCTCAATTCAGTATGTTCAAATCACAGCCACACTAAATACATAATCGGCGAAATCATACGAAAATGGAAAATATTATGGTATGCAATTTGTGCATTTTCATTCAAACCACAACTACCAAAATTAAAATCAGCATACATTTTACATATTTTAGTAATTTCACAAACATACATATTCATGGTATAAAGGAATATCATTGCGTTGTGGCACCAACCACAGGATCGGCTTGATATGAAACAACTATTTGAACATTCAGTCTGTCGAAGTGGCCGAATGTCTAACATATTTCCAATCTATTTATAAATTTCATATGAACCACATTACATGCATATAAGTCCGAAAGGCATTGTTTATTTCTCTAATAAACCTGTTCTGTTTAATTTCAATTCCAAGAAGAGCTCTTAAAATGGCAATCCTATCCTACAGAAGTTCTTATCGGCCACACGATGTACCAAGTTTCTTTTTTTTTTTTTGCTTTTTATGCATATCTGTTTCATATGCCGTTTAATTTAGCATACATCATAGTCAATGGTTCCCATAGAAGGGAAATTGAAATTAAAAATCTTTTTCTGTTTAATGCAACAAACAAGGAAAGCCGAACAGTGTAATTACCGACTAACAGTGGTTCAGAATCAGAATACATAGGCCTAAATACAATAACTTTTGTTCTAGTAAACATTTCCGAGTTGTGTAAAAAACCAAAACTAGACAAGGACCAAGTATTATTTTAGAAATTGGGCTAAAGTTAACAACTTTTCTTATTTTTGGTTTGAAACGAAAAGTAAAATTTATTTTTTTTGGTTTTATGTTTTTTTACATGTTTTTACGGATTTGCTCATAATGCGCAAAAAATATTATTTTGTTCGTATTACAGATTTTCACCTTTTTCAGATTTTGAAAATTGAAAAACTCGCAATTTCTTTTTTCGATTTTGTCGAACTGTTTCTCATACATTTAAAAGCTTTTGCACTCAAATTTTTACATATTACATATTGTGATTTGTTGGCTTTATTATGGCGATGTGTCAAATATAGTCTGGTTGTAATAAATATTTAAAAAAATGTCTTTTTTGAAGAAATGTATGACTTTGGACCAACATGAATTTTTTCTTTGAAAGTCATTGAGAAATGTAATACATATTTAGAAAGCTTAAAGAGTTCCCTGTTCTTCTAAGGTAACTTTTGCCTGCACGTAATTGCACCCTTGAAAGATTTTTATACCCTACACCACACTGTGGTACAGGGTATTATGACTTTGTGCATTTGTTTGTAACACCCAAAAGGAGAAGAGATAGATCCGTTGTTTATTATACCGATCGACTTGTAATCACTTTCTGAGTCGATTTAGCTATGTCCGTCTGTCTGTAGATGTATTCTTGTAATCAAAGTACAGGTCGCAATTATGGCCCGATCTTGACGAAACTTTACACATATCTTTTTTTTGGCACAAGGACGATCCCTATTTAATTTGGTTAAAATCGGTTCAGATTTGGATATAGCCCCCATATATATGTTAGCCCCGATTTGACATGTAAGCGCTGTAAAAAGTGTATTTTTAATCCGATCAGTACGAAATTCGGCAGAAAGAGGTTTCTTATTACATGAATTAATACTGCCAAATTTGAGGGAAATCGGTTGAGATTTAGATATAGCCCACATATATATGTTACCCTCCATTTTTACATGTAAGCGCTGTAGAAACTGTATTTTATATCCGATCAGTAAAAAAATTGGCAGAAAGAGGTTTCTAATTACGTGAATTAACACTGCCAAATTCAGAGAAAATCGGTTCAGATTTCGATATAGCCCCCATATATATGTTACCCCCGATTTGACATGTAAGTGCTGTAGAGACTGTATTTTATATCCGGTCAGTACGAAATTTGACAGAAAGAAGTTTATTTTCAATGAATGAGTATTCAAGGAAAATCCGTTCAAAATTATATATAACCTCCTCCTGATTTGGTACCAAAGCGCTATATAAGTTGTACTTTACTTCCGATCAAAATTTTCCAGAAAGATGTCCCTAATTTTTTTATATAAGCGCTATTTTAGAGACCTGAAAGGCTTCAGCGGAAATGAAAATTAAAGCATTACTTAAACCAATTATTCCAAGGTAGTACCAATTATTCCAAGGTAGTACCAATTATTCCAAGGTAGTACCTGCCTAACATACCCTGCATATATTACTTATATTGTGTACGACCAAAAATCTGACTATTTATTGGAATAAGCCCTCTTTGGAATAAGCCTTGACGTGGCGGGGGAGCTAAGTACTGTCGTAAAAGAAAGGAAACTAATTATTCCAACTATTCAAAAAGAAATTCTTAATGTACATTGCCGAGGTGGTGTAGGGTATTACATAGTCGGCCCCGCCCGACTTTAACCTTTCCTTACTGGTTTTCCACATAAACTTTTAAACAGTATGTACGCAGCTAAAAAGCTGAGCAAATTTTCTTTATCCTCAACCTAAGTAGGATATTAAAAATGGAAAATAATTATAAGAGAAGTTCAATTTTGAATGTGGGCCCCCTATGGTTTATGGTGAGGCGGACCTACAGGGCCTCAAAGTTGACCACCTATGGTGAACAAACTGTTTAAACCACGCCCTCTTATCCGATATCTCCCACCTTTTGTTGAGTTACGCAAACAGCTGTTAAAAGCATTCACATACATAGTACGTTCAAAAAAATTTGCGAATTTTGTATTTTTTCAAAAAGTATGTATTTATTCATGAATATCTATTTTGTCCCCTTCAACATAATTCCCCGAAGCACTTCAAATAATAATTTTTTGTGATCTTGTTCAGCTCTTCCTTCGATGCCGTCTTTATCTCCTCAATCGTGGTGTAGCGTCGCCCTTTGATGTGCCTTTTCAGTTATGTGAACAAAAAAATGTTCACGGGGGTTAGGTCAGGGGAATACGGTGGCTGCGGCACCATTACTGTGTTGTTTTTGGCCAAATATTCGCGCACAAGCAACGATGTGTGTGCAGGGGCGTTATCATGGTGCAAAATCCAGTTTTTATTCATCCACAAATCCGGGCGTTTTTGGCGGATTGCTTCGCGCAATTTGCGCTTGCAGGTAATATTCTTTATTGACTGCACTACCCTGTGGCAAGAACTCATAATGCACCACGCCCCTGCAATCAAAGAAAACTGTGAGCTCGGGCGTTCGGCACGCTGTTGTCCTTCGCATCTTCTCGGCCCTCTAAGAACATTTTATTTATTTATTTATTTATATGAATTACAATACAAAGTAAATTTATATTCTAATTTTTAAGGTCCAGGGAAAGGCCGGGTTACAAAGACCATATGGCTGAATTTTTGCAGCGACAGACCAGAGCCTCTGGTGGGAATCGAACCCACGACCCCCAAACTCATAGGCGAGTACGCTACGAACTCGCCTACTGGGGCGCTCAAGAACATTTTGTACCACCGATAAACGTTGCTTTGGTCCAAGGTAGCTTCACCATATGCCACAGTCAACATTCGGAATGCGTCAGCGCACACAAAATTTAAAGCAGATTCTTTGATCCATTTTCTGAAATAGATAAAAATCAAAGACATGTTAAAAAACATCCAAGCACAACAGCTGTCAAAAATTAACTAAACATTCAAAATGGCCGACCTTATCAGCATATGTAAGGGACATGAGTACCAACATAACGCTACAAAAATATCAAAAATCAAATGCACGTAGCCCGCGGAAATTAAAAATTTCCGATATTTTTTGAACATAACTCGTAGATGCATCTATGCATTCATAAAGAATTTCAGGACACTTGATACAACGGTTCGCTAAATATACCGTTTTCAATACTTGGGTACTTGACGTAGACTGTCACTGAATGCAGCACTATCGCTAACAAATTGTTTAAAATATCTCTATTTCAAAACTTGGCTCATAGGGGCGGGGATTAAACCCATATGTTCTTTCCCCCCTTTTTTGGATAATCTCGTAGATTGAATATACCAAATTACAGCACTCTCGATAACAAATTGTTCATATATGTATCTCAATTTCAAAACATGGCTCATGTGGGCGGGCACCACCCTCCCACCCTCATTGGTCCGATCTCGCCCATTTTTGTATCAATCACGTAGAATGCCGCCACAAATGATCTATATAAAAAATTACAGAACTCTCGCTTTAATTATTCAAGATATCTACAATTGAAAACTTGGCTCAAAGGGGCGGGATCTATGTCCGCTCCCGCCCATTTTCGGGACAATCACGTAGATGCATATATACAAAATTACATAACTCTCGCTCCCGCCTATCACGCCCATTTTTGGACCGTACACGTAGTGGCAAATGCAAATAAGTTATTCAAGATATCAAAATTTCAAAACTTGGCTCAAATGGGCGGGGCCACCCACGACCACTTGATATATCAAAAATTCAAGTAGCCAATTTCCATCATCAGCTATACATCTACATTCTATGAACATTTCAATAAGATTGGTGCAGCCGTTTAGGTCGGTTCAGCAATTTAAATGTTGTAACTAATTAAATAAGTCTGCAAACATAGAATAGCCATTTTAGTAGCGTGCTTTTATGATGATATTATGGTATTAACATAATGCTATACAGAATGTCATTATAACTTTTTATTTAAGACATAATTATTATATACAAAATAAATACAGTATATTAATGGAGAATATTTATACCCTACACCACACTGTGGTACAGGGTATTATAAGTTTGTTTCACGGCAGATGTTTGTAACACCTGAAAATAACACAGCTAGACCCACCTTAACGTATACCGATCGACTCAGAATCACCAGCTGAGTCGTTTTAACGATGTCTGTCCGTCCGTCTGTCCATGTAAAGTTGTTCGTCGACTACAGGTCGCAATTTCACTCCGATCGTTCCGAAATTTTGCAGTTTAGAGTATTTCGCGGCTGTTAAGATCGCTATTGAATTTGGTTGAAATCGGTTCAGATTTAGATATAGCTCCCATATATATCTTTTGTCCGATTTGACCCTTTAGTCCTACAGAAGCTGTATTTTACATCCAATCGTTTTGAAATTTAGAATGGTAGAGTTTCTTGATCCATGAATAAACATTGCCGAATTTGAAGAAAATCGGTTAAGATTTAGCTATAGCTCCCATATATATGTTTCGTCCGATTTTGCTCTTTAGTCCTGTAGAAGCTGTATTTTACATCCAATCATTTTGAAATTTAGAATGGTAGAGTTTCTTGATTAATGAACCAACACTACCAAATTTGAAGAAAATCGGTTAAGATATAGCTATAGCTCCCATATATATGTTTCGTCCGATTTGGCCCTTTAGTTCTATAGAAGCTATATTTTACATCCAATCGTTTTGAAATTTAGAATGGTAGAGTTTCTTGATTCATGAACAGACACTACCGAATTTGAAGAAAATCGGTTAAGATTTAGCTATAGCTCCCATATATATGTTTCGTCCGATTTGGCCCTTTAGTTCTATAGAAGCTATATTTTACATCCAATCGTTTTGAAATTTAGAATGGTAGAGTTTCTTGATTCATGAACAGACATTGCCGAATTTGAAGAAAATCGGTAAAGATTTAGCTATAGCTCCCATATATATGTTTCATCCGATTTGGCTCTTTAGATCCAATCGTTTTTATACCCTACACCACACTGTGGTACAGGGTATTATTTAAGTATAAAATGTCCCAAAAGTAAATTTATGTAAACAATTTATACATGAATTACAAAATTTATATATCAGAGTTATTCAATATTACCAGAGTGGTGTAGGGTATTATATTGTCGGCACCGCCCGACTTTAGCCTTTCCTTACTGGTTTTTTCTTGCATATAAACAGAGTGGTCCAAAATGGCCGAAGGGGTTTGAATTCTTTAACACTATTCTAATATAATTTTTTTCATTTCTTTTCTGTATTTTTATTTATTTTTATGCACTGGTATTAAAGTTATAAGCTGTTAACATTTGGTGCAAAATTATACAGTTGTATAGGGGCCTGGCAACTTCGCCCATTTTTCTTTCTTTTCTATGCGTGGATTGTGAAAGATCCTGAATAGTAGTATATAAGTTATGAGATAATCAATATTTCACTAAATATTGACCCTTCGTAGGGGAGGTACTCGAAAGAGTGAACCAATGTAGTCCATTTTTAACCTTAGTCTGAGGTAGAAAAATATTCGCACATACCAAATTTGTAGTTAGTCGGTTACTCCTTTCGAGAGTTATCGTGAGCACCAGCCAGCAGAGACACACAGACGGACGGACATCGCTTATTCGACTTAAATGACCCAAAACGGATTTCCGCCGAACATACTTGGGATCTTAGGTCACTCCTTCGATGTGTTGTCCGTAGCAAATTATATATACCCTCGTCACACTAAAGTGAGGGTATCAAAATAGGTTTGCAATTTTTTTATTACCTTAAAAAGTCTGAAGAAAAGGCTATTGAAAACACTTTGGGTAAAATTTTCTAAATACAATCGTTAAGGATGGGAAGAAAGGATCGTTTGACCAAAATGTCAATTCAACATCCTCCAACGGACAGACCTTAACCGATCTCGTTGAAATTTTGTGCCATAGCTACATATCAGAAGACATCGCCTTCATACAGATTAGCGTTACTAGTATGTCAAATTTTCACAAATTGCCCACTGCGGACTCCGAACTCTGGAATTTATACATATCTACATTTTCAAAAATATTACTCGTATTGGTATATTCAAGGACAAAAATCATTTTTTTCTGTCTTCAAAAAAATATGATCTCTAGAATTTTTCAATTGTAATGACACACAAATTGTTTAAATCTGATGCCACTGCTACAATTATACCTTGGCGTACATACCATCCCTTTCAAAAGTGCCTGAATGACCAATTTTTGAACACTGCAAAATAAGACGCAACACGGTTTGGACATTTCGAACATTATTTTATTGGTCTCTTATGGATCGTGTTAAAAGCTGTATGGACTAGCTTTGATATTACCCAATATCTCTAATTTGTATAAAATCTTTAAACATTCATACCACTTACGGATGGATTTCCGTAAGCATGTTCAATCTACTGTCCGTCTTGCTTCACTTAAATTTCAGACTATTTTCAGTAAAGTATATTGACTTCACCCACCACTTCTACCCACATTCATTCATTCATATCCATAATGCCAACCCTAATTCATTCTCAAAACTCTTGTAAAAATATTTTCTGATGTCTATCTAAAATAGCTAAAAGAAAACGACAATGTCATTGTTCTCATTCCACAAGAATTCCATAGTGTTTGGAATTTGTGGCTTAACAGGACTAAGTAGACTCTTATTAGCCAAAGAATTTAATGTTAAAGAGTAGGAGATTAGCAGGAGGAAATGTCTGTATATGTATATGTTACCAAACACAAAAAAGGCAGTTAACGGAAATAGGGACATGCGGAGAAGACTTATTTTAATCCGGAAAAAATTTAACCAAGTCACATCCTTCGGTCGTTATTGTACTAATTATTATAAATAGTTTATCCTTATAATATACGTATGCACATTGTACATACATATGTACGTGTTCATGTGTTATTCCAATTAGTGATGTTTATTAATGTCGAGAATTCTTAAGACCGGAGGGAAAAGATAAAAGAGAATACTCATTATACATAAATATAACTATTTTATAATACACCAACCAGTAACTAGAGAATTTTCTGCAAAGGGAAAGGCTAATAATGTCTTTAAAATAAGAAACTTGTTTACTTAATTACTCATTATTTTACCCATTATTACATCATTGGCTCAAAATCTTTAAAATTAAGTAAACAAAATTTTTTATCCAAAACAATTTTGATTTATGTGATAACATTACTTCAATAACATTGTGTAAGCGTTATGAAATCAATGAATCCTATAAATCAGGCGTCTTGCGATATTTGATTTTCGAAAAGTTGCCTTCTTCTTCAATGATTAATTTTGTATAATTTCGCAATAAATCAACACCTCTGCCTCTGAAAAATCTCATAAACATAATGAAATATCCACAACGGAGAACGTGGACGATGGCGTTGTGCTTAGAATTTCCAAATAAAAAGCACGGCACACAGTGTCGTGGGAGTGGCCAAAAATGTCTAAATATCAAAAATTTTTTGCATGAATAGATGATAAACTATTCGATTAGAAGGCATATAAAATATGTAAACCCTACACCACACTGTGATAAAGGAGAACAAATTGACCCCTCGTTTATTATTCCGATCGACTTAGAATCGCTTTCTGTGTTTATATAGCTATGTCCGTCTGTCTGTCTGTGCATGTATTCTTCTAATCACAGTATTAATATTAATAATAGACTAAAAACTTGTTTGTATAGATTGAGGTAGACTGTTTTATGAAAACAAAACAAAAACAATTATGGTAACGTTTTTTTAAAACTTTTTTAATAATAAGATTTAAGCTTGATACCTGTACAAAAGTCAATTATTTGTTTGCACTGGAATCAAAGTTATAAGCCGTTAAAATTTTGTGCAACATTTTTCATTTGTGTGGGAGGTACCAAAAGGGGCCTGGCAATAACGGCCATTTTTCACTGAACTGTAGATACAATAAAAGCAATACACTGAACAAAATATCAAGTGTTTGCCTGCATTGAAATTAAAGTTATAAACCGTTAACTTTTGGTGCAAAATGGTCCATTTGTGTGGGAGGTACCAAAACGTGCGCGGGAACTCCACCCATTTTTTCTCAGTTCCAGCGACAAATACCCAGCAAAATTTCTCATTACCAAATAATCCGACGAGTAATCAAAATTCGATAATGGTAAGTACTTATTATTTAGCCACTTTCCTCATTATTTTAACATGGGGATGTCATTGGAGAAAGTACCCAAAAGCTTACAATAAAGTAGCAAAATAAGTACTTATTTGTAGCATAGGCACACCACATAAACAAGTGCTTATATTTTCACGATTTTAAGTACTTCAATAATGCATTACAAATAAGCTATAAAATAAGTAGTATGTAGATATGGTCATTTAAAGAATTTTTGGCATTTTGTCGCGCATGTTTCTAGAAACAAACAATTTCCTCATGTCAGATTCGAATTTCTGGACCCAAACTCCGTGTGAAAAATTCTTCAATGATCTAACACATACGATATACGTAAATATTTATGGTATTTTCTTTCGAATCTGCACGTATTATTTGAAACAATGTTGAAAAATAAATAAATCTTGTACAATAACCCATATATAGCCAAAATTGCATTATATTAAAAATTGTCAAAATGGTTTTGATAACAATAAATCACTTATTTCTGTTATTATTGGTATGTCATTATTAATAAACCGAAAGTAATGCAGCGAATAATGAGATGTCATTATTTGGTAATGCAGGGAATAATGACAGGTACTTACCAAGATTTTGCTGTGTAAACTAATAAAACTAACGTAATATTCCGCAATTCCACACCTAGTGAATTGCGGAATATTACGATAAGTAGGGTATAGGTTATTTAAGAGCCAATATTTTACAAAATTGTAACCATTTGTGGGAGAGTTACTCGAAGGAATGGACCCATATGGTCCATCGTCGAAATTAGCCTGAGATAGAAAACAAATTCAACATAACAAACTGGAAGCCAGTCAGTTACCCCTTCCAAGATCTATCGTGCGATCCAGCCAGACGGACGGGCAGACATTACTCAAATGTCTTAAAATATTAGCAATTTTTTATTCTTCAGGATGCTGGCTTCTAAAAAGATGAATTACAGAATTGTTTGCGATTTTTTTCTATTTTTTTTCACAATAAAATTTTTTCGTGCCACAATAAAATTTTTCGAAAACATTTTTTAACGGCTACTACTAAACCACTTTTCTCAAGAAAAGCGGACATTTCCAACACTTTTAGCCATTATAATTGCCTTAAACTTGACGCGTATTCCGGATCTATCGGACATATACTTTAACATACATATACTCGTAGTGTGAAAATACTAAAATACAGTTTATGAAAAGTGGATTTAAAAAAATATTATCATACAATTGTGTTTTCAATAAAAATTGTCACTTTAGACCATCTTTGCTTCTATTATGTGTTATAGTAACTGTTAGATAATTAGAGCGTTTTTTTCCACGAAAAAAATCACAAAATAGAAAAAATGGCAAGCCTATTTTTTTGTTTCCACGAAAAAAACCATAAGAAATTAGAAAAAAATGGCAAGAAATTGTTTGTTCCAAATTTCCAAAACCTACCATCCTAACAAAATAATGGCTATTAAAGAAAATCTATGTATAAATGTATAAATTATAGCACTTTTGGTAGAAATCTGTGAATTTCAGCAAATTCATGTTTTATACACCCACTATTGTGAACGAGAGTATATCAGTTGCTGAGAGCAAATGTGTAACACATCGAAGGAGTGACCTAAAAGTATCCACGAATATTTAGTGGAAATCCGTTTTGGGCCATGTTCAGACCCGTGAAAAATTGGCTTTATTACAACGCCCCTTTTGCTACCTCACATGGACCATTTTGCATAAAAAGATAACGGCTTATACCTTCGATTAGGTACATACAAACACAACATTTGAAATTTTGAACAGTGTAATGCTTTTATATTATCCATATTGTATATTAAACAAGTAAGGAAAGGCAGAAAGTCGGGCGGGGCCGACTATATAATACCCTACACCTCCCTAATAATGCGATAAGGGTCATTGCCATAATAATTTGGAATAATTGATAAATGGGTAGAAACATATTATCTAATTCTGAAACGATAATCGCTAAATTAAGCAATATTCATTCCTAAAGTGAGAAACATCTTTCTGGAAAATTTTAATGATCGGAAGTAAAGTACAACTTCTATAGCGCTTTGATACCAAATCAGGAGGAACATATGTACGGATGTTATATATAAATCTGAACCGATTTTCCCTGAATGCTCATTCATGTAAAAAGACATATTTCTGTCGAATTTCGTACTGATCGGATATAAAATACAATCTCTACAGCGCTTACATGTCGAATCGGGGGTAACATATATATGGGGCTATATCTAAATCTGAACCGATTTTCTCCGAATTTGGCAGTATTTCTTCATGTAGAAGGAAACCTCTTTTTGCCGAAATTCGCACTGATCGGATATAAAATAACATTTTTACAGCGCTTACATGTGAAATCGGGGTTAACGTTTATATGGGGGCTATATCTAAATCTGAACCGATTTCTTCCAAATTTAACAGTGTTCATTCAAATAATAGAAAACCTCTTTCTGCCGAATTTCATACTGATCGGATATAAAATAACATTTTTACAGCGCTTACACTTCAAATCGGGGGTAACGTATATATGGGGGCTATATCTAAAGCTGGACCGATTTCTTCCAAATTTAACAGTGTTCATTCAAATAATAAGAAACCTCTTTCTGCCGAATTTCATACTGATCGGATATAAAATAACATTTTTACAGCGCTTACACTTCAAATCGGGGGTAACGTATATATGGGGGCTATATCTAAATCTGAACCGATTTCTTCCAAATTTAACAGTGTTCATTCATATAATAAGAAACCTCTTTCTGCCGAATTTCATACTGATCGGATATAAAATAACATTTTTACAGTGATTACACTTCAAATCGGGGGTAACGTATATATGGGGGCTATATCTAAATCTGAACCGATTTATTCCAAATTTAACAGTGTTCATTCATATGATAAGAAACCTCTTTCTGCCGAATTTCAGACTGATCGGATATAAAATAAAGTTTTTAAAGCGCTTACATGTCAAATCTGGGGTAACATATATATGGGGGCTCTATCTAAATCTGAACCGATTTTAACCAAATTCAATAGGGATCGTCCTTGGGCCAAATAAAACATATGTGTAAAGTGTCGTCGAGATCGGACCATAATCGCGACCTGTACTTTGATTACAAGAATACATGCACAGACAGACAGACGGACAGAGGGACAGACAGACGGACAGACGGACATAGCTAAATCAACTCAGAAAGTAATTCTAAGTCGATCGGTATAATAAACGATGGGTCTATTTCTTCTCCTTTTGGGTGTTACAAACAAATGCACAAAGTTATAATACCCTGTACCACAGTGTGGTGTAGGGTATAAAAATGGGTATTATTGTCGCCGTTTTGGTACCTCCCAAACAAAATTAGCAAATTAAAAAATATTAAAAATGATTTTTTCCCACCTCACTTTTATAATATGGGTCATATTTTATACATTTATCCATAAATTTTTTCAAAGAAAGTTATATTCGCAACATTTGTTACTCTCATAATTCCTTTAATTTAAATGTTATCACGGACTTATACTTAACATAATATGGTTTAAATACTAAAGGTATCTTCCATGAAAGTTGAAAGTTTAAAAAACTTTACTATAAAAATTTTTTGTTTTGGTTTCATAAAATAAGAACGTGGTAATAACGCCCATTTTACACCGGACAGTAGATACTATAAAAGCATTACACTTCACAAAATTTCAAGTATTTATATGGTCTGGAATCAAAGTTGTAAGCCATTAACTTTTTGTGCAAAATAGTCCATTTGTATGTGAGGTACCAAAGGGGCGTGGCAACTCCGCTCATTGTTCTCAAGATGTTAGCGACCAAGAAACTAATACTATGTGTGGAATGGTCGAAGATTCTGAATAGTAGTATAGAAGTTATAAGATAGTCAATATTTCAGTTGATTTTGAACCTTTGTGGGGGAAGTACTCGAAGGAGTGGAGGTACTCGAAGGAGTTGCTACTTTTTTCTATTATTTATGTTTTTTTTTTTCATGCGAGAAAAAACGATTTTTTTGAAAAAATCAATTTTTTTCTAATTATTTTAACGAAAAAATATAGTCCAAATACTAAGGACACCTTCCAAGAAAATGTAAATTTTAAAGAAAATTTTAAGAAATATTAAAAAATATGGCTATGCCAACAATTATTCGGAAGCGTCTCGGAAAATGTTGAATTGCGGTGTCCATCATAACTCGATGATCGTTTATCTAATCTCAAAAAAAAATACAAAATTATTTCGTTAAGTAATCGTTTTCCCCAAGTAGCGCTGGGAGGGTTTTTCGAAATTTATATTTTTCAATTTATGGGAACACTTTAAAGTGAAAAACGCAATTTTTGCAAAAACAAATAAGTATATATGGGACGTGTCGTTTGATGGATTAGGGCCAAAATCAGTTTCACTTTCACCACAAGTGGGCGGGATAGAATAATTGGACGTGGCACTATTGAAATATATATACACGAGTATATAACACAAAAGATATTTCTTAGGGCGCCCCAGTATGTGAGTTGGTAGCGAGCTCGCCTATGAGTTTGGGGGTCGTGGGTTCGATTCCCACGAGTGGCACTGGTCTGTCGCATGGTCTTTGTCACCCGACTTCTCCCTGGACCGTAAAATTAGAATATACATTTACTTTGTATTGTAATTCATATAAATAAATAAATAAATAAATAAGATATTTCTACCTAGGAACGTTGTATACTTTGAAACCGTCCAACCGATGTGACTCAAATTGGTTTCATGAGAAAGGCGAAAATGCGAAAGTGGGCGTGACTCCACTATTGAAAACGAATTATAACGAGAACCATTATAGCAAAAAAAAAGCAAATGCGGAGAACCATTGCACGAATGTGAACGTGTCTCAAAGCCATGATGGGATCAGTGAAAGAAAATATTCGTTTAAGTATGTATAAGTATGTACGATATACTTTGTGTATCGGACCATTACACGTTACAGTAGTACTGGTAGCATTAAAAAAATATCAGTGAAGGTAGACATCAACAAATGTGAGGGCAAAATTCAACGTAATCCATCAAAAATATTTAATGAAGGCTAAAGTCGGTCGCTGCGAACTATGTGAAAAAATACACCACCTTGTTAAGTCAGAATAAATATACATCTGTATAGTTATTCGAAATCTCAGGCTATTACATCTATTACTCACAGTGTTCGTTCTTGGATTAAGGATACGAGGTCTGTTAAATAGAAAAGCTGAATTTTTAAAATTTTCGTGGTACGTGCATTCGATTAGTTTTTTTTATGTTGGCACACGTGTGTCGAACATATAACCTTAACTATGTTTGTTTGTGAGAGTCATAACAGTTAGACGTTTTTTACTTGTTCGTCGATTCGGTTTTTATCTTCTCAATCGTCGCAAAACGCCGTCCTTTCATGGGTCTCTTCAATTCGGAACAGGAAAAAGTCTGGGAACAGGCCAAATCTGCTGAATACGGTGGTTGAGGCATGATTACGGTATTATCTTTGGCCAAAAATTACGTGTATATGCTGTTATGCTAAAATGAGAACATCAGTAAGTTGAGAATGTGTTTTTTATACATCTAATTTCTCTAAAAAAATATTTCTGAGTGTCGCAATTCTTCGTATACACATCGCATGTCTTTATCTCACTCAAATGACAGTTGGGGGAACAACTATGGGCATACATAGATTTTCATTTGAGCTTTCATACAACAAGAACAAATTTTAATTGCCTGGTAGGGAATGGTTTATATCTACATATTAAAAAAAATAAAATTTCCTTGAGTTGTTTATTACAATAAACGGCGTGTTTCGTTTCATGTATTACAGCGTTCTGAAAAAAATGTGTTTCCCTCCAAACCCACAACGTTCGCCCATTCGCCTTCTTATGCCTCACTGTACAGTGACAGTATTAATAAATCATTCTTTTTTTGTGCAAAATATTAGAAACCCAAACAAACGCTTCTCATAAACATCTCAATTTCTGCCATTACCGCAATTCAATCTAACAATAACAGTCACCCACCGACCCAGGCAAGGAGCACAGGCAAGGACAAAAACAAAAAATTCGCTCCCCCGTAGGAACTCGACATGAAACAAGAAGTCAATGGCCCGTGAGGAATGTTTACGTGTCTGTGATGTACTGCTCTCGGGTATCGATGTCTCGGCATGGAGCGTTAACTTTATGCCTTTCAAAAGGTGTGCGGCAAAATGAACAGGAAATCGCTGCTATCGTGTTACCAATCCCCTGCTCCTTCTCTTTGGTACAAATAACCTTTTATTATTCACTCTAAGTACAAGTACTTTGGAAGACAATGCATCCAGAACTGAAACCTGGAAACAAACAACCAGCAAACCAACCAGACGTAGCTGGAGAACAAGAAGAACTTTTCGACCTCACCTTCGTTTTGCGTCTGTTTTCGGTTTTGCTTTTCTAACACCAAAATTTTTATGTTTTCAATTGAACACTTCTCCCCAGCACCTTCTGCTACTCCTTGTTGCTCAGTTCCTCTGGGGCGGTAAGATTAATGGTTTGGCATTATTGGTAATTTGTTTGAAAAGGCCAAAGAATTATGGGTACAGAACACTCCCAATCTGTACAAATATTTACCTTACCTATTCAACCTGTATCCGTTCGTTTGGGCGGACGGATGGATACCTTCTGGATGACTTGAATTGCTCTTTTGCTTTGAAGTGTTTTATTATGTTTCGAAATAGGTTTTTTAAAGTGTTTACAATTATTTAGAATTAACTGCAGTATTCTGCAATTCATAGTGTTATTGAGTTACGCTATATTAATTTTGTTTTGCTATGGAAAAAATATGCTGGGAGGTTCCGCAAAATCGCTACAGAACCTTAAAATTTTTAATATTAAAAGACAACACAATTAAAAACTATTTCCATGTAAGTGAAACCACTTTGCAAATTTCTAATCTCATAATGAGGTATAACCTCTGTGAAGATGTTAGCATCTTTAGGCTTTGTGGTGGTACTAAGCCAGTTTACACTCTCCATGATTGCTCGAATTTTCGGTTGAAATATCATGTTATGGTCCCTAATGAAAAGTCTTACGATGTATGTTGAATATTTGTCAAATTCCAAAGCTAAGCTCTCCAATTCTAATTGACTGAAATAAAAGAATTCTTTTTTTGCGAAAATAAAAAATACGAAAAATAGGATGAAATTGAAGTAGTGAAATTTGTTTTTTCGTTAAATATTATAGCATGATATTGATAAGGATATAAGAATAATATCGAGCCCTAACAGCCAAAAAAAACTTAAGCAACAAAAAGTAAATTTTTCAGGAGAAGGTTTTTTTAGTTTTCTCTATACTCCGTGCAGGTATTAACATCAACTTTTCAAGCTAAGCTTTTTTGGAGCAATTAATTAGTATTAATCGTTGCATTAGTCTTTTTAACAACAAAGTACGATTTTTGTTACTTAAGTTTTTTTCGCTTTCATTGTAGCAAGCTGAAGTTAAACGCAATTACATAGAAATATGCACTGGCATATTTTTTTATACCCTCCACCGTAGGATGGGGGTATATTCATTTTGTCTCTCTGTTTGTAACACCACTAAATATTGATTTGAGACCCCTAAAGTATATATTATTATTCGTCGTAAAATTCGAAGACGATTTAGCCATGTCCGTCCGTCCTTCCGTCTGTTGTAATCACGTTACAATCTATAAAACTTGAGGTGGCTGAAAATGGTACCTTATATCTACAGGTATGTTGGGATTAAAAATGGGCAATATCGGTCCAATTTCGGATATAGCCCCCATATATGGCATCTCCCCGATTTTACTTGTTAACGTCATAGAGACCACAAATGTCAACTGATGGAGCTGAAAGTTGGTAACTGGGGTTTATTTATACCCGGTATCCTTCACACGAGCAACGGTAGTCATAGGTCCATATTTTTGATATTGCCCCCATACAAAGGTCCTTCTATATTTGCCTTCTTAACGCCACAAACACAGACGAATTGGGCTGAAATTTGGTATACTGAGTTTATTAGTACCCGTAACCATTCATTCCATGGTGGAGGGTATAAAAGATTCGGCGTGGCCGAACTTAGCGCTTTTACTTGTTTGAATTTATTTTGGAAATGGACTCAAAATAAAGGAAATACATTAAAATTAAATATAATAAAAGCCAGTAAGGAAAGGCAAACATTGGGCGTGGTAGACTATATGATACCCTACACCATTTTCATAACAGAATAAGTAGAAGACGAATCAAATTCAGAACATTGAGAGATATATTTTACATATGTGGTCGACATTTAAACTACACTCTGCCAAATTTCATAAATATTAAATAAACTTTATACAGCACTTTGATAACAACTTTAAACGATAACATATATGGGGGCTATATAAAACTCAACAGATTTTTATCAAACTTAGATATCGTTATTTCTGTGTCAAGAAACTCCTATCTGCCAAATTTTAAAATGAGCGGATGTAAAAATCAAGCTTCTACGGCACGTTGATACCAAATCGGAAGGAAAGTATATATGGGGGCTATATCTAAATCTGAATCTGTTTCACATTTCAGACTGTTTCTGATTTGTTTCAAATTTGAAAGTGTTCATTCCTGATCCAATGAACTCCTTTATACCAAATTTGGTAATGATCCGATGTAAAATTTGATTTATATAGCGCTTCGATGTCAAATCGGAGGTAAAAATATATAGGGCCTACATCTAAATCTGAACCGATTTTCACCTGTTTCAATAGGAATCATCCTTGGGCCAAAATTAGCATTCTGCACTGAAAAAAAAATGTTTCATAGCATCAATGAACGCGTTTCATTAATTATTTTACATTGATACAATGAAAGTGTTAATTGATGCAATGAAAATGCCATTACGGGAATGAAATGTTTCTTTAAAGCGTTTTTCTAATTTATGACGTGTCATTGATGGAATGAAACGGTTTACATTGATGGTATGAAGTTTACATTTTATAAAAAAAAGGAAGACTTATATAAAATTAACAAAAAAATTATCAGTCGTGTAAAGATTTTAACATTAATAAAACAAAATAATACTATACAAACAGATTTACTATTTTTTATGTGCTTTTTATTCTCAAAAAAGGTGTATGAAACTGTTTCTTTATATTAATGTAACATTTCATAGAAGTTTAAAAGTTTCATTGCTGCAATGAATTGGTGCGGTGAAGAATATAAACAATGAAATTAGCTTTATATTGATGTTCTATATATATATATTATCTATTTTATAAACATTTTAGGAGTATGTAGTGGTGTTAATTATACAACAATACTTTACGGAGGTCTATGAAACTGATGCATTAAATTAATGTAACAATTCATAGATAGAAATGTAAAGTTTCATTCCAGCAATGAATTTAAACAGTGAATATACTAACAAAGTGTTTGTCACATTACATACATATGTACATACCTATATCTTCACAAATGTGTTTGTGTGGTAATAAATGTAATATGTTGATGTGTGAATCAGAGTCGTGCAAGCTCAATGAAAACGATGGAGCGACGTAGTTTTCTTGCATTTGTTTGAGAGGAGAGAGAGGCGGAATTCTATGAATCTACACCGCACAGTGGCATTAACGTCGAATGAAGGTGGTTTTTTGGTAATAATATGATTCACTAATAATTTCAAGGTGTTCATATTATTAGATGTATGTATTATCAATTAACATGACATTTTGGCAATAATTTTATACTTTTATAATCGCACTGACATATTTATTTAATTATTATTATTATTCAAACAGCAGTCGGTGTACATTAATTCAAAATTGTCAAAAGGGTTTTTTTTATCAAATTTTATGTATTCATGATCCATTCTGTTTACGTTTACGAATTTGTAAACTAAATTTTTTTGGAATCGATTATTGTCGTGAAGCTGAATTCTATTCACAATATATTTCGAACGTTAAACAGTTTTTAGTGCACGATATTAATTATTCTGAACCACTGTGCCACAACTGTCATCAATAGATAAACAAATATTAAATGCATTAGGTGTGCTGTTGCGACCAGAAAATAAATTCTCTATTGCAAACTTACAACAACAACCCACCACTTGCTATGCAAACTCTTCGTAAAACAAGTAAGAAAGTTTCAGTCGGGTAAACCGACTAAGGTATACCCTCACTTTGTGAGTAATGTAATATTGAATATTACACGCATTATTCTGTCAATTTGTGTGGGAGGTACCAGAAGGGGTTTATTAAATACACCTTTTTTTTGCTGAACATTAGATACTTTAAATTCATTGCACTGTGCCGACTTATAAGCATTTATGTGCACTGGTATAAACGTTATGAGACATTAAATTGTGGTATGATTTGGGCATTTTGTGTGGGAGGTACAAAGAGGGGCGTGGCAATAACGCCCATTTTTCACAGGGCTATAGACACTATAAAAACATTACACTGTACAAAATTTCAAGTATTTTATACACTGGTTTTAATGTTATAAGCTGTTAACTTTTGGTGCAAAAAGGTACCTTTGTGTGGGAGGTACCAAAAGGGGCGTGACAACAACACCCATTTTTCCCTGGACTGTAGCCAATAAAAAAGCATAATACTGTACAAAATTTCAAGTATTTTTATACACTGTTATTAATGTTATAAGCTATTAACTTTTGGTGCAAAATGGTGCATTTGTGTGGGAGGTACCAAAAGGGACGTGGCGACTTAGCCCATTTTTCTCGAGTTGATAACGACTAATAAGCTAATACTATGTGTGGAATTTCAAAAGATTCGAATAAGTAGTATAGCAGTTATTAAAGAATCAATATTTCACAACATTTTAACACTTTATGGGGGAGGTACTAGAAGGAGTGGACCAATATGGCCCATCTTCGAACTTAGCCGGAGATAGAAAAAAATATTACCACATACCAAATTTGAGGTCAATCGGTTACTCCTTTCGAGAGTTATCGTGCGCACCAGCCAGCAGACACACAGACAGACAGATAGACAGACAGACAGACAGACAGACGGACGGACATTGCTCATTCGACTTAAAATGACCCAAAACGGATTTCCTCCGAACATACTTGGGGTCTTAGGTCACTCCTTCGACGTGTTACACTTTTTTCCGTAGCAAATGATATATACCCTCGTCACACTAAAGTGAGGGTATAAAAATATCCAGTTATTTTTTGGCGAGTCAAAACAAATCTGTGGCGAATAATCAATTGTTGCATGAGTGCTGGCAGCAGCCCTTTGATTTAGTTTATAATAGACATTAAACGGACGTAGTTGTGCGCATTAATAAAAAATTCAAAGGTGAAAATATTAAAAGTGAAACAAAATGTCAACAAATACTGAATGAGAAATGTTTTTTGTGTGGTACTTCATTTGAAAGAAATGAAATCTATTTAAGCACTTAAAATAATATAATTTTCTTAAAACAAATGACAACTATAGATCTTGTGGAAGTACATACAAAGACACGTCAAGCTTGAAATGGCATGTTCGAAAAAACAGAAGTTGGAAAATATATGTCAAATGTCACAACAAGAAAAAATTTTCAAGAACCATATCCGAAGTCAACGATGAAACACTCCAAAAACACTAGGTAAGTACTTTCTACGAAGTTATGTCCTAAACATATTTTCATTCACTCCTATTTATAATTTTTTTATTTGTTTAGAAATTGGGGAAAATGCGGAAATGTACGCACATAGCCTTAGATATGACAATCTATCCGCAGATGACTTTAGGTTGGCCTGGACTGCTTATTCCAAATTTCGAAAATTATGCACAAAAGCAAAAATATTAATTAAGCTTTTTCACTTTGGCCTCAGTACAAGCGAGTGAATGGATTTCATTTAGTAAGTATGTAAAAATGCGGTTTAAGTGTTTACTTAAATTGTATTTACGAATTCACAAATGCAGTTAAAAAACGAATTTAAAAGAACAAACTGTATTGTGATTTTTTTTGTTTCATTTTTTATTTTCTCAACTTCAGTTGTCTTTTTATTTTAAAATTTCTCAAAACCCACAATTTTAGTTATTTATTTATCTTTTATATTATATTTTCAGATTGAAATGATTTTAAAGTTATGAACAAACACTGATGTACTACAATAAACATTGCAATAAAAAACGGAGAATTTTGTTTAATTTTCTATTTTATTTCAGAGAAAAGGTATGAAACATGTATGTACATTTCATAAATGAGACATGTTCATTGCATCAATGAAACATGTTCATTGCATCAATGAAACATGTTCATTGCATCAATGAAACATGTTAATTGAATCAATGAAACATGTTCATTGCATCAATGAAACATGTTCTATGAATCAATGAAACATGTTCATTGCATCGATGAAACATGTTCATTGCATCGATGAACCATGTTCATTGCACCAATGAAACATGTTCATTACAACAACGAAACGTTTTCATTACATTAATGCAACTTATTCATTACATTAATGAAACTCGTTCATTACATTAACGTAATATTTCATGACATCAATGTAACAAATTTCTATGAAACATTTACTAGTTCAATGTAACATTTTACATTGTATCAATGAAGCCTTACATTGGTTCAAAAACAATGTAACTTTTCATTGATACAATGTAAAATTTCATTGATGGAATGAAGCTTTTTCTATGGGTGTGCTTAATTTCATCACGATCGGACCACAAATACGACGCGAACTTTCATTACAACAATACATACGTATATAGACGCATATACGGAAAAGGTTAATTCGACTCAGGAAGTGATTCCAAGTCGATCCGTATAATAAACTATCGATCTCTTCTCCTTTTGGGTGTTACAAACAAATGCACAAACTTATAATACCCTGGACCACAGTGGGGTGTAGGGTTTAAAAATCACATTTAGAAAAAAGCAGCCAAAAATGCTTTGCATTTGTTACTTATTGGACAAATCACATGTGTATATCAAATCTGGTCAAACTAGACAAAATTTCCATTATTAAAAAAAAAACATACTTACATTTCTTTCACCAGATGCCATTTTAATAAATATTCAGCGCAAAAATGCTAACTTTTTTAACGCCGTTCAAATAAACTTTAGAATGAAAATTTAACTTAAGCGACACAACGCGGTCAGGAAATTTGTAAACAAAAAGTAAATGTCGTTTGAGTTATTTTGGTTTTGACCGTTTCTTCGTAACGGTACATTTGTTAGCTGCGAAATTTTTACAGGTGATGGGAATTATGCTTCTTAATCGATTTTCATCAAAAAACGAAAATCGATAATTTTGTCGGTTAGGGCTCGATATACAGTAATTTTAAGGTCGTTTGAAAGTCAACAAAACGCGCCATAATTCGATGAATACACTATGCACCAAAAAAATTTTTGTCCAAGACAAATTTTTTTTTTGGTGTAGATTCAGGAATATTATTTTATTTTTAAACCTAGCATCGTACCGAGGAAAACTATGCAAACTTGATAAAATCTATGGATAAATGTCGAAATTATGACCCATTTTTTATTTTTTTTCATACAAATTTCAACGAATCGAGCTGAAATTTGGTAATACTCGAATGACTTTACTTGTACCCGAAACCATTCACATTCGATCTTATCATTACGAAATTTGAAAGAGTTGAGTTTTCTGTAAATATATTAAAAACAAACTGTTGTGATTTATACTTATATTTCTTCTCGACTTGCATCTAGGTTCTATAGAAATCGTATTTTCCATTTGATCATTTAAAGTTTTTGAAGATTGTAGTTTCTAAATCTATAAACGTATATTTCCAAAATCGAAGAAAAGCTATTCACATTCACTATCTATATATAAAGAAGAATGTGTGTATTTTGGCTTGTTTGTTTGTTCCGTATACTAATCTAAACGGCTGAAATTAAAATTTTGTATTGATAAACATTTGAACTAGGGTGCTTAAATTGAATGTGTACACACAGAATACAGTTTGGTTGCCTCAACCGAATTATTTGCCTACCGAATTTTGGTAGTTCTGTCTACTATCATGCGATTCCATAAGGACAACCAATATTTTGGTTGTGGTATACTTCTGCTTCCATGTTGACAACAATCATATTTGGTTGTGCCAACTACGAAAATGGTGGCTTAAATTATCTGTTGTAGTTGCCACAAACAACTGTTTTTAAAAATAGGTTGTTCTGACAATTTGTCAGTCATTACTACCGACAATTAATTAAAAACAGTTTTCATTAATTTTTATTTTATTTATTGTACAAAAAACAAAACAATTCATAACAAAATTAAAAATCCCATATTACAAATTCATCACTATTATGAGATGTGGAAATATTTGACACACATTTTAGTACACGAAAAAAACCCTGTGCTTTCAATTTCATGATTGTTGCTTTTATTTTTTATTTATGTAAAACATTTTGCACAACATATTCTGCATTCCACCCTTTATTATCCACACGAGATTATTTTTGATTACCTATACCGATCTTGAACAAAATGTTGAAGATTTTTTTATGTCGAGTAATTTTATTTTTTGTTTGTCATCTATCAGCAAAAGAACAGCAACCAATCTTTCGGTTGTATTTCCGAAAATACATTTGGGAAATGATTGGGATAACCAATAAACGATTATTTATTAATATTTTTTCTGTTGTAGTAACCAATTATTCGTTGCAATAATAATCTTTGGTCTATTACAATTTCTGTTGTCAAGAATAAAACATTGGTTGTCACAACCAAAAATCGATCATATGCTACTATAATGAAAATTTAAAATCGTTTACCACAACTAACCGAGTGTCAATGAAAAAAACAATCTTAATTCGATTGATGCAACCACAGATTTAGTTGCAATCATTTTCATTTGATTATATCCATGTTATTATTGTTGTTCCAACTAATTATTTATAAATACAACCGACAGACGGTGTAGGCAATATATTATTTGTTGCTAGTGCTATTTTTTTATTGTTACGATCGAATTCCAACCAATTATTTTCCTGGGTGTATGCATTTAGTGGCAGTTTGTTTATGTAATTCTGACCAACGGGCGTGGCCCCGCCCATATAAGCCAAATTTTAAAATTGTGATATTTTGCACAATTTGTCAGCGAGAGTGCTGTAATTTTGTGTATGTATATGTATCTGGTGACGGTCTTAGTAATTGGTCCAAAAATGGGCGGGATCAGACTAATGTGCATAGCCTCGCCCATATGAACAAAATTTTGAAATTGAGATATATTGCACAGTTTGTTAGGGAGAGTGCTGTAATTTTTTGAATATGCATTTGATGACAGTCTTCGTAATTGGTCCAAAAATGGCCGCAATCGGACCAATAGGCGTGACCCCGTCCATATGAACCCCGTCCATATGAAATTTATATATCTTGAACAATTTGTTAGCGAGAGTGCTGTAACTTTATGTACATATATGTATTTGGTGGCAGCATTCGTGATTGGTTCAAAAATGGACGGAATCGGAAATCTAAATATGGGGCAAAGAAGTGGACCGGGTTCAGCTAGTATACTATAAACAACACTCAACATTGAGTGTTTGAGATGATTTTGTCGGTTAAAAAACAATTATTCAGTCAGAATTTATCTTTTGGTTTGAGACCATATGTTCCATTTACTTTCTGTCTATTCCAAGAAAGTAATAGAAACAAATACAAAAATTGGTAGAGTTTTAATTGCTTGGTACAATTGACTGCAGTTTCGATAGACACCACTCTATCATCTTCAGAATTCAGTAGCAATAGTGTATGTCTTTAACTTAAATCAGCTGAAATACTTGTGGAAGCAGTAAATTGCATTTAACAAGAACTGCTAACCAAACCCGTATTTTGCCGAACTAAGTCAACATACTAAAACTCTCATACCAATACATTTTTGTTTTTTTGCTTGGGTTCGCATCGCGAACCACGAAAACAAATGTAGTTTTGTCAACGGCTAATGCCGACGTCATCGTACCTCATGTGTTTGTATGTGTTGTTGTTATTTACTGTTGGTCTGTGCTTTTGTTATTCAGTCAGAATTTATCTTTCGGTTTGAGACCATATGTTCCATTTACTTTCTGTCTATTCCAAGAAAGTAATAGAGACAAATACAAAAATTGGTAGAGAGTTTTAATTGCTTGGTAGAATTGACTGCAGTTTCGATAGACACCACTCTATCATCTTCAGAATTCAGTAGCTATAGTGTATGTCTTTAACTTAAATCAGTTTTAATTCAATTTTAAATTTATTTAAATTGTTCTTAATAGGTAAATTGTCATTGCTAAAAAGAAATTAGCTTATTATCCCCTCAACTTAGAGAGGAGGGTATATATCATTTTCTACGAACCAAAAGTGTAACACATCGAAGGAGTGACCTAAGACCCCAAGTATGTTCGGCGAATATCCGTTTTGGGTCATTTTAAGTCGAATGAGCAATGTCCGTCCGTCTGTCAGTCTGTCTGCTGGCTGGTGCGCACGATAACTCCCGAAAGGAGTAACCGATAGGCTTCAAATTTGGTATGTGGTAATATCTATTTTCTTCTATATCCGGCTATGTTCGAATATTGGGCCATATTGGTCCACTCCTTCCAGTACCTCCCCCACAAAGGGTTAACATTTAGTGGAATATTGATTAATTAATAACTTCTAAACTACCCAGCAAAAAAAGAGCATCCAAAGAAGCAATAAAAATCCCCAACTTATGATCCGGAAGTTGTTCTAATTTGGATTTTCACCAATGAATTTAACAAGCGGTTGTCGCGCCGGGGAAGTACTTCTTTGTCACCACTTTTGCACAACTCTTTTAAATCACTGTAAGATTTGCTTTTTTGGTGTTGTATTTATTTGATGAATGTATGTCGTTCTTATTAACATCTTTGGGTCCAGAGATTTCATATTTTAAAGGAATACAAATGTTGACATAGGGAAGGGAACGTATAAATAATATACTATTGGCCAAAGAGATCAGCGATCATATATATGTATGTATGTTTAGGACATTTGAAGATGTCTGTAATCTGTATGGTGGCTCTTGAAAAGTGTGACCCCATAGTGTAATTAACATTCTCACAAAAAAAAAGTTTTCCGTAGCCCCGGTTCAGAGAGTAGTAAAGTACCACAGTGTCGTACAGTATGTATGGTATGGTATATTTAATTACCATAATTTCTTTTAAAATTATTTAATTATAACCTACACCACACTGTGGTACAATTTATTATGATTTATGCATTTGTTTCTAACACCAAAAATGAGAAGAGATATATAGAACCATCGTTTATTATACCGATCGACTTAGAATCACTTTCTGAACCGATTTAGCTATGTCAGTTTGTGCATGCATTCTTGTAATCTATGTGCAGGTCACAAATGTAATTCGATCTCAAAGAAGACAATCCGTATTTCTTTCGTCTACGGCGAACGATCAAAAATCTCTCAACTATTTGAATATCAGTTTAGAACCATATATCCTAATATATATGAATGTACCTTCGATTTAGCTTATACCCTCTATAGAAGATATAATTTTCTTTCGATGTTCATGAAATTTGGTAAAGAGTGTCTTATTTTAACAGTTAATATCTGTGTGAACAATATCGGTTCAAATTTACATATAGCCCCACATACTCGCATGGATGTGTACCTTTCGATTTAGCATCTAATCTCCATAGAAGTCATATTTTAGTCAAATGTACTATATTTTGCTCAAAGGATTTTTTAATCCGAGAATAAACGGTCACTAGCAAGGTTGGAAAAATGTGTTTTAATGTTTTACATCAGAGCATTATTAAATTTGGCAGAGATTAGTTTATAGAATCACGAACACCGCGAAATTTGATAAAAAATGGATACCCTTCAGATAAAGGCCAAATTTAAATACAGGCCCATATAGAATTTTGCATCTAAAATAGGTGTCAAACACGATTTACATAAATCAAAACAGCAACAAGAGAACAACTACAAAGGTTAAATAGATGAATACAGTACGTTCTGTTTAATACAATGTGAGTTACGCCTTTTGTTCTTTATCAAAAACGAGCACTTGATGTTACGTCTTTTTTTCTTGAATAAAATCGTGATTTTTTGACGAAAAACGAATTTTCATTTTTTTGAGGGTTACGCTCTTGGGCATTTCTGGTGACGCTATATTAACATTTTTGGAAAGTATGAAGTGTTGTTAATAAATTCAGTTTTTATCGCAATCCAATGTACTACAATTCCAAAATTTAACATATTTCGAAGAAAATCAGCATACTTTGAAATGACTTTATGTTATTTTAATCGGCTATGAAAAAGTCGACTTGTAGGTCCGATTTATCGACCTAGTCGACTGAAACGAAATTTAATTGATGAAAAAGTCGACTAGCTTCCAGAACCATTCACTAATTCTGATATAGCCGCCATATAAATATATATTTCTTCCCTTTAGCACTGTAGACGCAGTATTTTACATATATATCATAGGCCTCATACATATGTTCCTTCCGATCTGGACTTTTATCACTTCACAAGATTCATTTTACATCCAATCGTTTTAAAATTATACATTCTTAGGTTAATAATTTATATTCCGAAATTACATTTTGGTTAGTTATTTAGAAGAACTTCATTAAATGCCGAAAAATGTTCATACTTATGAATTGGAAGTACTTATAGTGTTATTCTTTTGGAAGTACTTCTTTTATTTTTTGCTGGGTACTTACTCGAATCTTCTGAAATTGCACACATAGTATTAGTTTATTAGTTGCTTACACCTCAAGAAAAATGGGCTAAGTTGCCACGCCCCTTTTTGTACCTCCCACACGAATGTAGCATTCTGCACCAAAAGTTAACTGCCAATAGCTTTAAAATCAATTCATACAAATACTTGGAATTTTGTACAGTGTAAAGGTTTTATAGTGCCTAGAGCCCAGAAAAAAGTGGGCGTTACTGGCACGCCCCTTTTCGTACCTCCCACACAAACTGACCATTTTGCATCAAAAGTTAACATGTTATAACTTTAATACCAGTACATACAAACACTTTAAATTTTGTAGAGTGTAATGGTTTTATAGTACCTCAAGTCCAGAGATAAGTGGGTGTTATTGGCAATCCCCTTTTGGTACCTCACACACAAATTGATCATTTTGGACCAAAAGTTAACCTGTTATAATTTGAATACGAGTGCATACAAATACTTGAAATTTTGTACAGTGTAATGATTTTTTGGTACCTAGAGTCCAGAGAAAAGTGGGCGTTTTTGGCACTCCATTTTGGTACCTCCCACACAAATGTACCATTTTGCACCAAATGTTTACAGCTAATAACTTTAATACTAGTACATACTTTTTATTAAATGCGGTTTAAATTGATAATAATTTGATTAAACCAAAAAATTTATTAATTTACGAATATTTTTGTGGTGCTCATGGTGAGGGGATTCATAAGTCGGTTTACCCGACTGAACTTTCTTACTTGTTTTTTACTTAATATCTTCAAAACAAGTTTAAATGTTGTAATCGCTTCCTACAAAAGAAACCATTAAGACCTGCTCATTAGAAAAAATAGGTTTCGCTGCACCCTAATATCGTTACAAGTAAGTCTTCCAAGCTCCCGATTAAAATAATTGTATCTATTTAAAATTTCTTTAGTATAAATGGAGGAGAAATACGTTTATATCCTATCGTATACACATACTCGTATATATGTTTGTGTACCACTTAGAAATCAAGTCATTTCATTTGCATACGTCTGATTCCGCAGTCGGAAGTAAATGCCACTGAAATAAAGCGTTTGTTTAACAATCCTTAGGAATTGTTTGACTCTCAATGCGCACGTATCCTCGACATTGCATTGCAACAATAACACGAGTATTGCAATGTTGTAAATAATAAAACGTGCCACCAACTTATCCAACCAACACTGCACCGTGTCAACGATAATGATGACGACAGTGCTGATGTTGATGCTGATGCCGATGTCGATGGTGCTGATGTTGATGATACTCATACTGATGGCGATGATGGAGGCAGTGACAGCAAGATGGAAGGACGACGACTTCCTCGTGATATCATCATCATCATCCGCGTTGCACCATATGGCTTTCCTTAGTTAAGATTCTATGGATGGCTGTTGCCATTTGAATGTCTGCTCGCATTGTATTGCACGCGAACATTTGTACATTTGCGTAACTCATAGAATTTTCGTAGTGCTTCTTGAATATTTTCATAGTTTTTTTTTTGCAATAATAATATTGCAAAACGGTTTATATAAGGGAATATCATGGTTAGACGATAAGTTGTGACTTGGCATTTGCAAGTAATTGAATGAATGTATTATAGCGAACAATGGTATAAATTTATCAAAGTAAAATACTAAAATACGCCTTTCTAAACTGGGATGTGTAGCCGAGCATGACTAGACTCCAACACCGGAATCGACTTTTTTAAAGGTCTTAACTCCGACTCCGGATGCGACTTACATTCATAATGCGCTTTCATATATTAATGCTATATTTTATTAAATATTTAATTAAATGACTGTTCAAGAAATGCGTTTTGGGGTTTTTTTTTAATTTCTCAATTTGACGATGAACTTCAAACGATTTCTTTTGGCGAGTATAATTTATTGGTATTAGTGTCTTTTAATAATTCTAAACTTTGGTTTTTAGTGTAATTTATTTTATTGTCTATAGGCAATTTATATTATCTTCGAAGCCTCAATATCTCATGTAAAGTGGCATTTTTAAGAAATTCATTTTGGCGAGTAGAATTGATTAATGTATGCATGTTTTAAAAATTCCAAACTTTGATTACTATTGTAATTTTTTCATACTTTTTTCAAAAATTTTCAAAATTTACAAAAATTTGTAAAAGCTAAATTTTCTTTATTCTTTGCTGGATGATATATGGTGCTTTCCTGATCCATAAACAATTTATAATTTTACTATTTTTAAGAAATTCGTTTCCTTAAAAATGCGTTTTTAAGAATTGAAAGTTGTTTTTTTTTCTAATTTCATAATTTTGACGATATTTATAAAGTACTAGCTGGATCCGGTTCACTTCGTTGCCCCAGACTTCAGATTTCCGATCCCGTTCATTTTGTTATCTTGTGAAAAAAGTGAAAGAAACTGGCATCCTCATCGATAAACCAAAGCGTGAAAAGCGTACACCCGAGAATATTGCTGCTGTGGCAGAAAGTGTGCGTGAAGCGCCATCAACATCAATTCACCGTCGTTCTCAACAATTGAACATTTCGGAGACATCATTGAGACGAATTTTGCATAAAGACCTTGGTATGACGCCATACAAAGTCCAATTGGTTCAGGAGTTGAAGCCAACTGACCATCCAATGCGTTTTCAGTAGTTTTTTTCAAAAAAAAAAGTTATTTGGCGGACCCTTTATTTAAATAAGTGCCCTGTACCAAAACGGACGAAAATTATTGATGTGTTATCTTTTTTAAAATTTTGGATTTCATTGGCCGAACTTTAACTGGCTTAATCCAGGGCTGTGGAGTAGAGCCAAAACTGATCGGCTCCGACTACCGGAGTAGAATTTTAAAATGATTCGACTCCGACTCCAGCTCCGACTCCAGCTCCGACTCCGGCAGTTAAATAACATACATTTCTGAAATTATATTTATACTAAGACGTGAGTTCATTTTATAGAAAATAATAGTCCGTAGGCTATACCACACCGGAGTTTCTAGCTTTCTACCTGTTATATGTGCCGCGGCGGTCAAGCGGCCAGAAGTCGCTTGAATTAGTATTAACATTGCCATTTTGGACCCTTTAAAATACAGAAAGAGTGGAAATTGCATTGGTCACTGCTACACTGGTCACAGTCTGAGATTTAACCGAATTAACAACGTTATATATGTACTATATCTTACTACATTAATTGGTGAGAGATATATTTTGAACAGGGGTTAGAAGTTTTGCAATCTGTAAAATAGTGAACATTGTTTTGGCCACTTCTTCACTGACCACAGTCAGAGAATTCAAAATTATTATATTTACGAAGTTTTAACTTTGTGTCCTATAAGAGACTTCAGAAAGGACAAAAGCAATTGATATCGCTATAACTGACCACTGGCCGAAAAATGTCTACGTGAGTAGCCCGTGGTTTATGCAACACTCATGTCTATAAGAGTGCAATTTATGGGATTTTTAATGTATTGAAAGAATGAAAAACTTTTAAAGAATCATGAAATCCAGTAAAGATTGAAAATGGTTTTAGTCATTGCGACAACAATCGTAGAATTCAAAATTGCATTTCTCGGGTATAGTACTACATATTATTTTATCTGTGTATCATTTTAGGCGCTTCTGAAATACAAACAAATATTTAAAATTTAGATAGCGCGACTACTGACTACGTGTCAAAAACGACTGTGTGAATAGTCCGAAGAGTATACAACACTCAAGTCTATACCAAAGCAAAATTTAAAGCTTCCTACTTCTTAAAGGTACCGTAATGGTCAAGCGGTCAAAAGTCGCTTGGTGTAAAATCGCATCCCTTGGAGATCAGTATACAAACATAAATTATTAGGATTATAGCTCTTAAAGGACTATTAAAGTACAGAAAGTGTGGAAATTGATTTGGTCACTGCTAAACTGACCACAGTCGGAGAAGTGATCGAATTGACAATGTTAGATAGGTTACCACAGTAAGTGGTGAGCGATATATTTTGAAAAGCCTTTAAAAATTTTAAGACGCGGTTTTATGTCCGGTTTGACCTAGGACTGGACATCGAATTGTTGTTTTCGCATGTCCATTGAGATCAGTCTGTACATACAAATTTGTAAATTATTGGCTCTTAAGGAACTTTTAAAATCATAGAAATAATGAAAATTGTTCGGGTCACAGTTAAACTGACCACATTCAGATAATTCAAAATAATTTTTCGCGCATATATTTGCGGTTTGTAGTACTTCATATATACAAAGTTTTAACTTTGTATCTTATAAGAGAATTCCGAAACGACAAAAACAAAACGCAAATTTTGGTTAGCGCTATAACTGACCACTGGCCGAAATATGATTAAGCGAGTAGTCCGTAGTTTATACAACACTCCAGTCTATGTGTGTGCAAAATTTCAGATCTCTAGCTTTAACAGGAGCCTCTGTGGTCATGTGGTCGAAAATCACTTGGCGGAAAATCAAAATCAAAGTAGCCTATGGCACTTCCCAGGCATTGTTCTATCTGTCCACCAAGTTTCAAGAAAATCGGTTCAGCCGTTTAGGCGTGATGCTGGAACAAACAAACAAACAAACAGACAAACAAACGATTTTATAATATTAATAGGATTTTCCCATAGTTCCTAAGGGGAGCATAGGGCCGTGACAAAATCATTCCACTTCATTTTATCTAAGGCTAGGTTTTTATTTCATTCCATGTGTACCCTTTCTCTGCGCCTTCTGCGTCTACCAGGCGTCTCCACGTATTTTCAGGTCTTCCTCTTCTGCGGCTTCCCTGTGGATTCCAATCGAGTGCTGTGCGTGCAATATCGTCTTGCGGCTTTCTGAGGGTATGACCAATCCACTTCCACTTGCGGCGTCGGATTTCCTGAATAATTGGTTCTTGCTTCGTGGTTGTCCATAGGTTTGTTAAAGTTTCATTAAAACTAAATCGGTATATAAACACTAGTTTTGGCCATTCAGCTCAATAATGTCTGCTTGAGCGTTTCATTTGTAACTCGTCATCATCGTCAAAACTAGTATTTATGTACACATTTAGTTTTAATGAAACTTTAATAACTTAATCAATTGCAAACGGATTTTTAAGAGACTGGTTGCATTTTTTTTTCCTTGTAAAATATACTATATATGTAAATTAAATACTCGTGCGGTTATCTCGCAATGTAATTGGTAAAAACATTGCCTAAACTAGAAAATGATGGACAAAAATGAAAAAAATGTGTTTGTAGGACAAATAAACCATATTCATACAGCTTCAAATAAACAAAGTATACATCGTTCGAAAGGTATAGTACTCTTCTTTTTAAATTCTTTTAGAGATTGAAAATCGGCTAATAATAAATAAAGTTACAGGCGTTCGAGTGAAAAAAGGCAAGAAAATCGGTATTTTACCCGTAAATCCCGATTTTGGGGGTGTCCGGGGAATTCCAAAAAAAATTCGTGTTTTACTCGACAAGACCTACAGGAAAAATAGTATCGCGTCATTTGCTTCTTAACTTGAGTTTATTTTGTTGCACTGTGTAATTTAAAAATTTGGTTTATAAGGTCTAATCCCGCCCATTTTTGGACTAATCACGAAGACTACCACCAGATACATGTGCACAAAGCTACAGCCTTCTCGCAAACAAATTGTGCATGATATCTCAATTTCAAAAGTTGGCTTATATGGTCGGGGCCACGCCCATTGGTCCAATCCAGCCCATTCATGGACAAATCACGAAGATTACTACCAGATACATATATACAAAATTCCAGCTATCCCGCGTACATATTGTGCAAGATATCACACTTTTCAAATTTGGCTTATAAGGTGGTGCCACGCCCATTTGTCCGATCCCGCCCATTTTTGGACCAATCACGTAGACTGCCACTAGATACATATGTACAACATTACAGCACTCTATATATAACAATTTAAAAATTTGGCTTATGTGGGCGGGGCCACGCCCACTTGTTACATCGAATAGTCAAGTACCATACAAACAAACACATATTCTTATTTATATATACCTCCATTCTGAGCAATGCTAAGGGCAAAAATGTAGTTTTTCAGGAGAGGAACTCAAAGTTTGATGTATTTCTTAAATTTTTATGGAATTCCTTTATAATTAAAATCGAATGACCTGTATGGTTTTGTGAATAACTTTTTATTGGGTTGACGGATAAACACAAAATTTGGACTGAATACAGTTTGGAATATTTAGAAATTAAAAATGCAATTTCCCTAAAAACATGCTAAGTTGACTTAGAATGGAGGTATCGATATATAGATTTGGGCCACAATGTACTTCAAACGATTTCTTTTGGCGAATAGGAGTGATTGCTATACGTATCTTTTAAAAATTCCAAACTTTGACTTTTAGTGAAATTTTGTTCATAAGTGTAATTACCACCCCTTTTCAAAATATTCAAAAATTTATAGGGTTTTCCAACAAGAGGTGTTATTTTGGCATTCAAAGAAAAATGCCATTTTTTGAGATAAATGATCGGATGTTTATTTCATAATAAAGATGAAGGTATGGCATTAATAATGAAAAACAACAACAGCCAAATGGTCACCACGACCACGCTTACAGGACCATATCCTTTTCATGAAATTTTCCATAACCTTATCGCAAAGTGGCTGCCCTAAGTCCTCGATAGCCTCACGAATTCTATCTTTGAGGTCTTGAATCGACGCTGGCCTGTTGGCGTAGACCTTATCTTTCACGTGGCCCCAAGGAAGAAGTCGCAAGGTGTTAAATCACAAGATCTCGGTGTCCAATTGTGATCACCTCTTCGAGAGATAACACGGTCCGGAAACTTTTCCGGTAACAGAGCAATGGTTTCGTTGCTTGTGTGGCAAGTAGCGCCATCCAACTCCGACCATAAAAAATTATTATTCATCTCTCGATAGCGCAATCCATTCACCGTAACTGTGGAATGGGCCTCATCAGTCAAGATGATTTTTCGATGGAATTCCGGATCATTTTCATGCATTTCAAGGACCCAATCAGCAAAGACACGACGTTGTTGATGATCGGCCGGCTTGAGTTATTGTGTTAACTGAACTTTATAAGCCTTAAGACCCAAGCCTTTATGCAAGATACGGTGTAATGACGTTTGTGGAATGCCCAATTCCAAAGAACGACGAGGAATGGACAAACCTGGGTTTTCTGCAACACTTTGGGCTACAGCAGCAATATTCTCATTTGTTCTTGAGCGACGTGCACGGGTTTTATTCTTCCCATCACTAACTTGTCCCAACTGCTCGAATTTTTCCACCAACTTCTGTATTGCGGTCCGACTAGGTGCTTCACGACGACCCAAAAATGCTTTAGTTTTGCAAACTGTGAATGCAGGATTTTCACCATTTTTGTAGTGAATTTTAATAATTTAAATGCGATGTTGAATCGTGTATCGTTCCATTTTTAGTAATGGCGTAGTTTCCACTTGTCAAATGTCGAAGAATAAAAGCTTCAAAGGTGACAGCTACCGAAATACCGGATGATTCAAAATAACACCTCTTGTTGGAAAACCCTGTACAAACATCGGTAAAAATTAAAAATTCTTTATTCTTTGATAGATGATAGTGGGCGCCTTCATGATCTATAGACAATTTATGTTATCTTTAACGGCTCAATATCTCATGAAATATGACATATTTAAGAAATTGATTTTTTTGTGTACACATTTTATGCAAAAAGTTGATGCAACTAGATAAACCACGAAAATCAAAGTATTTTCTCAAAAATTTTTATTATTTTAGAAACTTTAAAAGATGTAAACACATACATTTCAAAAATGTGGAAAAAATCTAGAAATGTTCATATTTTTATCCATTCTTTAAGTAGTGGCCAAATTATTCTTAAGGTACCGGCCGGTTACAAAAAAAAATACGAGGGACACATAGAGGAAGAAGTTTTCTTGAGAAGTTTCATTACTTTTGGAAATGCGATTTCAAGTGTTTTTTGTTTTTTGACCGCGGTAAGCGCCACAGGCGAAACGAAATATCACCGAAAAAACGATTATAGCGGCTTGAAGCACCTACAAATCCATATATGTGTCGATGATGTGCCCCAGCAGAGCCAGCGACAGAGCTTCCCAAATCTTAGCTAAACTTGTATGATTTTTTTCGGCTGTGTAATTCGCGAAGGGCTTAAATTCCGAAGGGCTTAAATTCCTTATAACTTTTTTAATATATTTTTTTAATTATTTGTTTTCAGTATTTTGTAAAAAAGACTTGGGGAATTTAAATTGAAAATTAAAAGTATCATAAATACAGGGTGGCCTAAAATGACCGAAGGGGTTTGAATTCCTTAAAGCTTTTTTAATATACGAGTAATTTTTTTTATTTCTTTTCAGTATTGTGAATAAAAGACTTGGCGAATTTAAAATTGAACAGTACACAATTGAATAAGCTTGAATATGCGAAGCAGAAAATGGCCACCACTTGCGAGATATAACTTTTCATAATTAAATTAAATATATTCTCCATTAATATACTGTATTAATTTAATTTAATAATTATGTCTTAAATAAAAACTTTTAATGAACTCAAACCCCTTCGGTCATTTTGGACCACCCTATATATAGATTAAGATGAATTTATTGTCACAGAAGAATTTTTATATGGTGGTTCTCAAAATCAGGGGACGAACAAAATTATGAGTCACTGAAACTTTATTCAAGTTTTTTAAATTTTGCAAAAATTGTAAATTTGTTCTTGGCAAATTTAATAGTGTAAACTTATTAAATTCGTTTTTATTTTCTTCGGGGGTACTGCTGTGCACTTAACAATACAACCATGGATACTTATTTGAAGATTAAATTGTTGTACGCTAACGAACGAGAATCTGTCTCAGCCATGATCGCCAAGGCACAGCCAGTGCGCGGTACCGGTATGGCGGATCTATTCCGAAATCGGAGGAGTGTCATTTTATTTTGATGATTGTGCAAATTAGGCACATTGCAAAATGTACATAACCTTAAAATAAATTAGTTAATATCTTCCCTCTTACAGTATGGTTTTAATCAAATTCATACAATATCAATAAGCCTGGATGAGCACATAATTACAATGCCGACTTCACAATTCACGAAATTCATAAGAAAATATTTTAAAATTTCTTAGTGTAAGAATGAAGCCTGTTAATTTATTATTAAAGGTCGTAGCAAATACGATTATGTAATCTTACAAAAGACTTTCACCAAAAAATACACTCAAAATGATCTTAGCATTCAACCTCAATCAATACATAGGAAGTTTATAGAGAAATTTTGCATTGAAATAAAACACAAATGATATGGACTTCTTATTTTGAAACAAATATAACTTTTTAACTAATAGAGGTATTACCTTAAAATTGTAACACATCGATGGACTGACATAAGAGCCCACAAGGATATTTGGCTGAAGTCCGTTTTTAGACCATCTTAAGTCATTTGAGCAACGTCCGTCAGTTCGTCCGTCTGTCTGTCCGGTTGACTTCATATTTGGTATTTGTTAATGTTGTTTTCTATCTCAGGCTAAGATGCGAGATGGACGATGTTGGTCAATTCTTTCGAGTTCCCCCGCAAAGCTTAACAATTTAGTGAAATACATATTGATTCTTTAATATCTTGTATACTAAAGGGTTTTTCAACAGAGACGCTACAAAAGTAGACCTACGGGGACAGCAAAAGACGCCATATTTTTTGCCGCTCTTTTGACATTTCTCTTCAGTATGGTTTGCCATTTCATGATGGAAAGATATACGAGCCAACAACGAGTAGAAATTATTAAAATTTACTACCGAAATTCTGAGTCAGTGGCCCAACGTTAAGAGCGCGAAAAAACGAAAAATCATCTTCAGCGATGAGGCTCATTTCTGGCTGAATGGCTTCGTCAATAAACAAAATATGCGTTATTGGTCAGAAGCAATCCACACGCACTCCATGAGTCATCATTGCATCCCGAAAAAATTACGGTTTGGTGCGGTTTATGGGCCGGCGGCGTCATTGGATGATATGGACTTGGAGGACATGTGGTTCCAACAGGACGGCGCCACAAGCCACATAGCGAATGCCACAATCAATTTATTGGAAACCAAGTTTGGTGAGTAAAAATATTAATTTGAACTCTGCAGGTGGTCTCCAGGCGGGAACTGGTAATCCACCCAATTCATCATCTGTTGATGATGCATTGGCAGGGGCAGAATATCTGCAGGCCCCAAGCTCATCTAACCCAACAACAACAACAAAAAACGCACTAAAACAACATCAACCACTCAAAACGCTACAGATACACAAACAAGACTAACGAGACATGACAGCTTTGAACTCTACCTTAGCGACGATACAAATGACGGACTTTCTGCACTTAGCAAAATCCTGAAATTCTGAAACCGATGAAGATGACATCAAGACGATGGAATCGGATAGGTCCGGGCTGGTAGCTAATGGAGAATGGAGGCCGGATATAAGCGCTCGCAGCGGTATCTGAGGAGTATGCTGTCGAAAGACCCAGCATCCCTCACAGTACGCGACAAGCGCTTAATCCGGAAGCATAAATTCCACGTCCGTAAGTACGAGTCTCTCGTAAATACTACGGTCGTGGAAGTATGCCCTCCACCTGCGACATAGGACAAAAACACTGACACTAACACTAAAACACATACTAACGCACTAAACACAGCACATACAAGTACACACGCGACGATACTTAAAAAGTCCATCAATCCACCAGCGCCGGTAGCTAAGGATGATGGCAAAAACATTTCTCCAGGCCCTTCCAAAGGCAGGAAAGCAAAGAGAGTAGTTCAACCTGCCGCGGCAGGCACCTCTGGCCGTACAGACGATAAGAACGCTGTCAAAAGGCAACGTTCAAACGACTCTCAGGTTCCAGAAGGCAAGCGTATTAAAAAATCTGCCAGCATAACATCGGCGCCTGAGCTTCAAGTAGCGATTCTCGACCGGAGCAATCCAGAAGGCAGAATCTCTACTGAAAGATGGATGATGGTAGAAGAAGGCATTCTACTGAAGATGCATGAAGCCCTTGCTACGGACGAGGATGATGCATTCACCGAGTTCGACGGGGCCAAATGGCATAAAGGCGTGAAGATTGTTGGATGCGGCAACCCTAGAGCTCTCGAGTTCTTAACGGCATGCGTCAACAATCTAAGCGGACTCTGGCCAGATATGGACATCAGCGTAGTGCCACTCGATGAAATCCCCAGCTGGACCACAATTAAAGTTTGGGTCCCTCCTCCAATCCTGGAGGATAAGGATATTCTGGACCTCCTAAAAAGGCAGAATAAGAGCCTACAAGCTGGGGACTGGAAGATAGTCCGAGGTCGAGCGAGAGACAAGGGAGACGGAAAGGACCTCTAGATCAAGATAGGTCCGGAGTCCCTAAATCTCCTGAGGCTCTCGAACGGAACGATAAAGTTCGGACTAAACCGACTCCGGACGTCCGTCCCCGACGTGGAAGAAGAGAGCAGCAACCCCGGGCGGCATGAAAGTGGTGCAGCTAAATCTACACCACTCTGAAGCAGCGTCGGACGAGCTGTTGAGAGTAATGGGGAAAGAAAAGATAGACGTGGTCCTTATACAGGAACCTTGGTTGGCGAGCAACAAAGTCCGCGGTCTCAGGTCACGTAATCTCACGCTCATTTCCCCGAAGACAGAAGGTAAGATTCGTAGCTGTATCGTAGCCTGTAGAAACATAAATCTGACTATGATCTCCCGCTATAGCAACGAAGACCTTACAGTGGTAGCTATGGAACGCCAGGGTAAACCAACACTGGTCTTCGCATCCATGTACCTGCCTTATGAATCCGCTTATCCCCCCTCAGACAAGGTACGTTCTCTGGTAAGTTGGTGTAATAATAAAGGACACGACCTAATCATCGGAGGAGATGCAAACGCGCACCATACCATATGGGGCAGCTCAGACATAAAAAAACGAGGTGAGTCACTACTTGAATACTTATTATCCACTGATCTAGTTATCTGTAATAAGGGCAATAGGCCCACATTCTTTAATAAAATCAGGGAACAGGTTATAGATTTAACTTTAGTATCTAATAGCGATTCAACAAGAGTATCCAGGTGGAGAGTATCAAATGAATGCTCCTTCTCGGATCATCTTATGATACACTTCAACATTGAGCACGAGGCTACTAAGGGGAAACCTTATCGTAACCCCAGGAAGGCAAACTGGGACAAATTCAGACAACTTATGCAATCGTATCCACCACCGAATACGGAGATACATGACTTGCAGGGTCTGGAATGTGCAGTTGGCCGTATGACAGGTAACCTTGTCGATGCCTTCTTTGCGTCCTGTCCAGAACGCTCACCTCCCCGGAAAACCAACCAAACATGGTGGACTTCGGAACTGAAGCAACTCAGGAAGGAAAGTAGAATGCTATTCAACAAGGCAAAAAAGAGAAAACACCGGAAAGCTGGGAAGAATACCAAGCATCCACCAGAACTTTCAAAAGAGAGTCCAGAAAGGCAAAAAGGAAGTCCTGGACGAAATTCTGCGAAGAACTGGAAGACATTAGTGAAGCCTCCAGGCTCCGTAAAGTCCTATCCAAAGACCCCAGCACACCAGACTTTCTCATGGGACCTGATTGACTACTCACAGAGAACAACCAAGAGACTCTAGAACTTCTGATGGACACCCATTTTCCGGGTTGCAACGAAGTTTCAGATGCCGTGGAAGTGTGCGAAGACCTCCCCACGGACAATATGGGGAACTTATCAGAACTGTTATAGATGACGAGAAAATATGCTGGGCGGTGAGATCATTCAAGCCCTTCAAATCGGCGGGCCCGAATGGCATCATTCCAGCTCTTTTACAAGAATCCTTAGAACTTATTTTACCATGGCTACGCGCAATCTTTTCTGCAAGTTTGCAATGGTCATATATACCCAAGGCATGGAGAGAAGTCAAGGTGGTCTTTATCCCCAAAGCGGGAAAAATAAACCACAGTACGACAAAGGACTACAGACCAATCAGTATATCATCGTTTCTGTTGAAAACCATGGAAAGACTAGTTGATCTTAACGTGAGGGGAAAACTGACACCAAACAACTTCAGCAAGGCACAACACGCCTACCTGAAAGGTAAATCTGTGGAAACGGCCTTACATGAAGTGGTAGGATTTGTCGAGGACTCACTTCATTACAAAGACTACACCATGGCAGCGTTCCTCGATGTAGAGGGCGCTTTTAACAATGTTAAAATAGCATCTATACTTAACGCACTAGACGGCATAGGCTCACACCCAGGCATAACCAGGTGGACAGGTAATATGCTCAAAAGCAGAATCATTAACTCAACAATGGGCAATGGTTCGGCTAGAAGGCGAGTTACGAGAGGTACTCCGCAAGGTGGAGTTGTCTCACCAATATTATGGAACCTAGTGATAAACGAAATCCTAATGGATCTTGGCAATACAGGAATTAAAATCATAGCGTATGCAGACGACGTCGTGATTTTGATTAGTGGCAAATTTATGCCTACGGTCAGCGAGATCATGGAAAGATCACTAAAACGACTATCACGCTGGGCAGAAAAGAATGGACTAGGAGTCAACCCAGGGAAGACGGAACTAGTCCTTTTCACTAGAAGAAATAAAATTCCGAACTATCAGCTCCCTACACTACAGGGAAAGGGTACTTGAACTGTCGAAAGAAGCTAAGTACTTAGGCATCACCCTAGACTCTAAGCTGTCCTGGAAAAGAAATTTGGAGGAAAGGGGAAAGAAAGCGCTATGCGCCTTTTATGCCTGCAGGAAAATGTTTGGACGCAAATGGGGTTTTCAACCGAAAATGATACACTGGATGTATACATCGATCATCAGACCGATACTCACTTACGGATCAGTTGTATGGTGGAAATCGGTAATGAAGAAATCACATCTCTCGCACCTAGCCAAAGTGCAAAGACTGATTTGCGTCGGGATAACGGGCGCCCTCAGATCTGCTCCACAAATGGCATTGGAGGCGATGCTGAACCTTCAACCAATCGATATATACATAAAGTGTACCGCAGCGAAAGTGACCCTTCGGCTAAGAGAATCAGGAATAGCCATCAATACCACACAAGGACATGGCTCAATCCTGGAAAACATGGGTATAACAGACAAAATCAATAGGACAACGGACTACTTGACACCACGAACAATTCGAGATAGAAATTTTAAAGTAACTTTTCCTAGCCGTGAAGATTGGGCATCAAATAGTGTTATAGAGGACGATGAGATCTCAATTTTCACGGACGGATCGAAAATGGAGACGGGCACGGGTTCGGGAGTATTTTCCGACACCCTCAATCTCAGAATATCCACCAGACTCCTAGATGAATGCACGGTCTTCCAGGCAGAGATCTATGCCATTAACATTGCCGCGAATCAGATTTTTGGAACGGGATATTTCTCCGAAAAAATTCAAGATCTACGTCGACAGCATGGCAGCTCTCAAGGCCTTGAGCTCTAGAAATATTAAATCACGCTGCACAATGGACTGCTTTCTAGCCTTAAACCATATTCAGACGCACGAAATCACGCACTGCTGGGTGCCAGGACATAGCAACATACAGGGCAACGAATTAGCAGACGAATGTGCCAGGATAGGATCAGGTGCGCGAAACGAAACCGCGACTCTGGACGTGCAAATTCCGTTCGTGGAACTTAAAAACGAAATCAACGAACGCGGAGCAACACTAACCAGATCGAGGTGGGATACAGTACAAAACTGCAGGACTGCACGAACCCTTTGGCCATCCATTGATGTGAACCGTACCAAAGAATTGCTGTCCTTCAGGAAGACCACACTTAGCATCCTCACAGGAGTCATCACAGGGCACTGCGTGATAGGCAATATGGCTGCACGCATGAAGCTTCCTTATGAAGACTTCTGTAGAAGTTGCTTAGACGAAGAAGAGGAGGAGTCAGTACAGCACCTGCTATGCTCATGCAAAGGACTGCAAGAGTACCGTTTGGCCTTTTTAGGGCACAGGCTCTTCGTAAACCTAGACGATCTAGCAGAGGCACCGCTCAAATCCCTTCTCAAATTCATTAGTAAATCCCTCTGGTTTAGTAAAGCCACGAGGACAAACGAGAATAATTAGATCTTCTTCTTCCCCTTCCTAAATCGCCCCTCCCTCTTCCGAAACCTTTTCTCCATCTTCCTAATCTGTCAACCTCCAATTATTTCTTCTATCCTTCCATTCTACCAATGGGAAACACAATGGACCGAATTGTCGGCCCCGAGTGAACTCGTCAGTTGTATTCTGACGGGCGTCCCTTTCAACCTAACCTAACCTAAGTTTGGAGAACGTGTTATCTCACGAAATGGTCCAGTCGATTGGCAGCCTCGGTCGTGCGATTTGACGCCGTTAGACTATCTCCTGTGGGGCTACGTCAAGTCTATGGTCTATGCCAACAAGCCAGCGACGATTGATGAACTTCGTACGCATATCGAACGTGAAATTGCAGCAGTATCGGCCGATTTATGCTTGAAAACCGTCGAAAATTGGGTTCAGCGTCTGGACTTCTGCAAGCGTGCCCGTGGTGGCCATGCAAAAGAAATCGAGTTCCATACATAATGGCATCGAACGTTATTTCACAGGAATAAAGAATTTCATTGATATCCAAAACCGTTTTTGTTTTATTTAAAAAAAACTTTTGTAGCGCTCTTATTGACGGACCCGATACTTACCAGAATCTTTCACAATTTCAGGCATATTATTAGTTTCGTTATCGCTATTACCTTGAGAAGGGGAAGATGCCACGCCCCTTTCGGTATATCCCATATAAATGGACAATTATGTCAAAAAATTAACGGCATAATTAATTAAGTGTAACTAACTGCTACCCAACATTTTCAAAAAACGGTAAGAATAAAAGTTTTTTATTCTTTGCTGTATGACAGAGGGCGCTTTCCTCATCTATTAAAAAATTAGTTTATGTTCGTGGGCTCAATATCTCATTAAAATTAGTTTATGTTCGTGGGCTCGATATCTCATGTAATACGGAATTATTAAGAAATTCATTTTCTTAAAAAAGCTTGTTGAAGGATGATGTTCGTTTTTTTTTAATTTCTCAATTTTGACAATATTTCCAATGTATTTTCAACACAATGTACTTCAAACGATTTCTTTTAGCGAGTAGAATCGATTGGTTTGTGCATCCTTTAAAAATGACAAACTTTGATTTTTAGTGCAAGTTTTTTATAACCAATTTCCAAAATTTTAAAAAATCGGAAAAAGAAATAAATTTTCTTTATTCTTTGCTGGATGATAGAGGGCACTTTTCTGATCTATAGACACTTTATATTATCTTCGATGGCTCAATATCTCATGATATATGGCATATTTAAGAAATTCATGTTGTTAAAAATGTACTTTCAGAAAAGTTGTTTTGTTTTTTAAAGTTTCAAGTTTTTTAACGTTTCAAGTAGAACGGACGAACTTTTTAATTTTAAATTCCTTGAAGAAGTCTAACGCCGCACAGTGGGAAATAATTCTGATGTTTCTTAACCAGACAACCGATTGCGAGCAAACTTGGCACGTTTGTAGAATAGGTATAAGAGAAGTTATGTTTTGTGTTTGGGCCCCCTGTGGTATAGAGGGACGGAGCTGCAGGGCCCCAAAGTTGGCCACCTCGGTTGAACAAAATGTTTAAGCGCGTGTAACATTCGTATTTTCCGGCTATTTATTAGCATAAATAGCACATTTCCAAAATTTACAATAAACGTTCTTTATGCTTTTGCAAATGATGTTTTTTGCTTCTTCATTTCAGACAAATTTGGAACTGTTTCTTAATCGAAATAAAATTGTGCAAAATGTTATCTGATTACAATGGAAGGAAAGTGCATTATTTGTTATATGACACAATCGGGACACACGAAAATGAGTCGTAAGCGGGTGGAGTCGAATCGTCGTCAAATCAAATTAAAAATTTATTATAAAAAAATATTAAATAAAATTATACGAATAAAGAAATAAATGTTAATCTATATACATACATATCTCAGTTTTTATACCTTTAGTGTGACGAGGGTATATATCATTTGCTACGGAAAAAAGTGTAACACATCGAAGGAGTGACCTAAGACCCCAAGTATGTTCGGCGGAAATCCGTTTTGGGTCATTTTAAGTCGAATGAGCAATGTCCGTCCGTCTGTCTGTCTGTCTGTCTGTCTGTCTGTCTGCTGGCTGGTGCGCACGATAACTCTCGAAGGGAGTAACCGATTGACTTCAAATTTGGTGTGTGGTAATATTTTTTTCTATCTCCGGCTAAGTTCGAAGATGGGCCATATTGGTCCACTCCTTCTGGCACCTCCCCCACAAAGGGTTAACATTTTGTGAAATATTGATTCTTTAATAACTGCTATTATACGTATTCGAATCTTCTGAAATTCCACACATAGTATTAGTTTGTTAGTCGCTATCAACTCGAGGAAAATGGGCGAAATTGCCACGCCCCTTTTGGTACCTCCCACACAAATGCACCATTTTGCACTAAAAGTTAAAAGCTTATAACATTAATACCAGTGTTTAGAAATACTTGAAATTTTGTACAGTGTAATGCTTTTATAGTGCCTACAGTCCAGTGAAAAATTGGCGTTATTGCCGCGCCCCTTTTGGTACCACCCACACAAATGCACCATTTTGCACCAAAAGTTAACAGCTTATAACATTAATACCAGTGTATAAAAATACTTGAAATTTTGTACAGCGTAATGTTTTTATAGTGCCTACAGTCCATTGATAAATGGGCGTTATTGTCACGCCCCTTTTGGTACCTCTCCCACAAAGGTACCATTTTGCACCAAAAGTTAACAGTTTATAACATTAATATCAGTATATACAATTACATACTTGAAATTTTGTACAGTGTAATGCTTTTATAATGCCTATAGTCCAGTGAAAAATGAGAGTTATCACCACGACCCTTTTTGTACCTCCCACACAAAATGGCCAAATTGTACCACAATTTAATATATCAACGTTAATATACCAGTCCATATAAACGGTTACAATTCGGCACAGTGCAATGTATTTAAAGTATCTACTGTTCAGCGAAATATAGGTGTATTTCTTAAACCCCTTCTGGTACCTCCCACAAAAATTAGCAGAATAATTTGTGTAATATTCAATATTACATTACTCACAAAGTGAGGGTATACCTTAGTCGGTTTACCCGACTGAAACTTTCTTACTTGTTCTATATTTGTTTATGTATTATTTAATCGTGAATTTTTTTTATTACATTGGCAGTTACATAGTACATATATCCATTTAATATTGGAATATTGATTAACAACAATAAAACAGGGCAACAAAATTACCTCCTAAAAGTATGCTTTAAAAAAGCTTTTAAACTTCCGATAATATAAACAATATGGCAACACTGGCGACGGTATGAAATTTTTGACCAAATCTGGCCAGACTGAAAAAATAATTGGAATTTTGAATTTTTCAAAAAAATTTAAATGCCTGTATCGGCAAAAGTGATACCATAAAAGAAAGCTTTCAACCTCTACTTCATGCCTGGCATAATAATTTTATATTTTGAGTTCTCCTTCCATATTAATGACGCCATAATTTCTTAACAATGTACAACATTTGAATTATTATAAATAAGCCCTAATATAGAAGTATATTTATAGTATGATTTGTGGTGATACACAAATTAGTTTAGAAGTTATGATGGCTTAAATTTCGATTTTTAGCTCATAGTTTGAGACGAATGTGGTAGGCATGAAGTATAAGGTGAGACATTTTTTGCAATATATCATTTGTGGCTATACTCCAATAAGCTTGGAAGTTATAAGCTATTTGGTAAAAAAAACTGTTCCCAATTAGAACGCTGTTCGTTAAGTATGTTTTGGTTTTGCTCTTAGCTAAAGCTGAGTATAGACGATTGCCAGATCGGCAAACGTTAACAACCCTGCTAAAGTGCTGCAAATATACGGACAATGACAGATTGTTAGGCAAAGGTGAATTGACAGTTCAGACGATTGCAATAAAACATTACAATTTTATATATTTCCAATATATGTTGTAAATATTTATATGCAGGATTGCCAATAAAAATACATTAAAGACAGTGTTGCAAATAAAATGTTTTTCTGGCAATGGCGCCGTTGTCACATGCATAAACTTCGCACATATAACAATCTGCAAATTATATCGCAATGGCTTTTCTGCTAACGTTGCAAAACAAAAATTGTGTGTTCAGACGGTTGTAAATTCACAGGGTTGCATTTTTCCGCCATTTTTCTGGCAACGTTGTCCGATCTGCAAATCGTGTGTACTTACCTTAAGACACCTGTGAACTAAACCAAAGAGGAATTGGAAAGCATACTTTTAGGATCAAATTTTTTTTGCACGCTTTGTTGTCGATGCAGACTTGCTGTGTTATGCTATTTTGTAAAAAACGACAAAACTTTGATCCTAAAAGTATACTTTGAAATTTCTCTTTATTTTTGTTCACAACTGTCTTATTCTGCAAAAAAGTGCAACACTTGCATTGCCCTTTTTCCGAAAACAGCACTATTACATCGCTTTTTTGAAATTTTGAAATTTTGGTTGTGCTAAATTCGAGTAACTTAATTACCAAATTACAAAAAAGTATCAGAAAAGTGACGTTTTCGGAAAAAGGGCAATGAACATGTTGCACTTTTTTGCAGAAAAGAATTCATCATTAGAAACACCAAAATATACTTTATGAAGTGCGCACTAACTGTGAACAGATTTTTTTAAATTGCTTATAACTTCTAAAGTAAATGGATCTTAGCTACAAGTGATACACTGTAAGAAAGTTCGCACCGTCTACTGTATGTCTAGTATTTTTTTCCTTAACATAAGCTACCCAGCCAAATTAAAACCATCATACATTTTAAACTAATTATGTTATCACCGCAAATGATACACAAAATGAAAGGGCTAATCTTCTACTTAGTGCTCCAATTAGAATATGTGCCATATTGCGAATCGTTAAAAAATTATGGCTTCTTCCGTTTTGATGGGGAGCTCAAAATAGAAAATTGTTACGCCAGGCATAAAGTAGAGGCTGAGACCTTTATTTTATGGTGCCACTTATGACGATACATGGTTTTAATTTTTTTTTTTTCTAAAATTAAAAATTCCAAGTTATTTTTTCACTCTGGCAAGGTTTGGCTAAAAATCCCATACCGACACCAGTGATGCCATATTGTTTATATTAGTAGGTGTTTCGTAGAGTTTTCAAAGCATACTTTTAGGCTTTTGCCGTGCTGGCTTGGAGCATCATCATAGTTAACATTTTAATAAAAGTTCTACATTTCCACCATAGAGAAGCCAGAATAAAAACAAAGAAAAGTTTTATATTAATAATTTAGTTTTTGAATTATTGTTTTATTTTTCTCATATTTTTAATGGTATGAATTCAAAGTGTTTATACCCTACACCACACTGTGGTACAGGGTATTATAAGTTTGTTTCACGGCAGATGTTTGAAAATAACACAGCTAGACCCCCCTTAAAGTTTCAAAATGATTGGATGTAAAATACAGCTTCTACAGGACTAAAGAGCAAAATCGGACGAAACATATATATGGGAGCTATAGCTAAATCTTAACCGATTTTCTTCAAATTCGGTAGTGTTGGTTCTTGGATCAAGAAACTCTACCATTCTACATTTCAAAACGATTGAATGTAAAATACAGCTTCTACAGGATTAAAGGGCCAAATCGGACGAAAGATATATATGGAAGCTATATCTAAATCAGAACCGATTTCAACCAAATTCAAAAGGGATCTTTACAGCTGCGAAATACTCTAAACTGCAAAATTTCAGAACGATCGGAGTGAAATTGCGACCTGTAGTCGACGAACAACTTTACATGGACAGACGGACGGACATGGTTAAATCGACTCAGCTAGTGATTCTGAGTCGATCGGTATACTTTAAGGTGGGTCTATCTGTGTTATTTTTAGGTGTTACAAACATCTGCCGTGAAACAAACTTATAATACCCTGTACCACAGTGTGGTGTAGGGTATAACAATTTATACATGAATTACAAAATTTATATTTCAGAGTTATTCAATATTACGAGTGTGGTGTAGGGTATTATATAGTCGGCCCCGCCCGACTTTAGCCTTTCCTTACTAGTTTTACATATAAATAGAATTTGTTATACATTTAGAGGACGAGACTATAATAACACTGTGCTAGCCCAAACATGTAACAGAAATGTGACGCTTTGTATATAGACGTCTTTGGACCAAGCTGAGTCCAATGGTAAGCTCTTGCTTTCGAAATATTCGGGCATAAAGTTTGCTGGCATATCAGAAATGTTAGTTGCCTCGTGGGAGAATTTGAAGTCGAAGTCTTCGGAATACAAACACTTTTTTACCCAAACACTGAACAGATTTAATTCTATACTTACCCATTTGCATAAATATCTGTTTAAACAATCTTCCAAAAGCAACAGCTCGTTTATAAAAAAGTTGGTATTTTTTCTTGCATTTTTAATAACAGCAAATATTTAATAAACATTTTATTAATAATATATAATCTCTTTTGTTATTTTTACATTCGTTATTATATTACAATACACTTACATAAAAACATAGCTAATTACTTCATTAAGTACAAACCTATATACATACATATCGTTTGGTATTATAGTGAATATATTAGTTAATATGAATAGAAATATTGCGTAGGCTTGGTAGATAATAATTAATTATTTTTCTAAATTACAAAATAGAAAATCGAACAAATTACTTAGTAAATATATTTAATTAAATATTATAAAAGTTTCGCTTCAATACTGTACATATTTTGTGTGTGGGTTATTATGAATAATACTAGCAAACCCTTAGTTTTATGTAATTTAATATAATACATCAGGTATGTACATCATTATTGAGTTAAAAAAAAATATTTGCTAGTTTTCGATTATTTAAAAATACACATAAGAAGGCTTTGTGAATTTAAATCACAGGAGATTTAAATTTAATACGTATTCCAATTATAACCTTTCGTTCATAAATAATTTTGGGAAATTTAGCGGGATTTTGGAACTGAAATCTAATTTTATATATTTCACAAATATTATTAAGAATTTATTGACTTTTGTTTTGAAAATATATTTAAAAGTGATATAAAACGTAATAACTTTTTATATGAATTCGCGTTATGTATTTTTTTCGTTAAAAAAGAGCAACAACAAATATAAAGGAAGGGATTTTTTTATTTCATTACATATTTGATTAATTTGTTAACAAGTTTTTATTAAAAATGTCTATTGGTAATAATTATTTTTATAATTCTCCAAAACAAAATATATTTATTTTGAATTCAATTCAATTTTATGTCACTTTAATAGTAATTAGATTCAAGAAAATATCAAAGATATTTAAATTGAACAATCTTACATAACTGAAAAATAAATAACAATTTTGTATATTTGATCAGCATCAATCTCCAAGAAACGAATCAACAAAAAATTAATATTTTAAAAATTATTTTGAATTTAAGAGGCTAAAATGTAACGAAACTATTGGACGTATTGAATTAAGACTTTAAACCAGAGTTATTTAAATATTGTGAATTTGGAATATTCTGAATTCATGAATTCATTTAACAAGAAGTGTAGAACATACACACTGCCAATTTAAGATCATTAGGGTAATCAAACACTAAAGGGGCAACCAAACGGTTCATGGCAACTCGTTCAAACAAACCTACAGAAGCATATCGTTTTATATAGAAGATAAATCATTTATTGTGTTTGAAATTGAATTCAAACAGAACGAATTCAAACCGAACCGAACTGATTGTTTTGAAAATGTCTGTATTCTTTTTCTTATCAAAATGTGTCATACTCGGATATATATAATGATTAACTGAATACATTTATGCTAATATCCCGATATCGAAATTTTCTGGCATATATTGTTATTCCAGAAAACCACAGATATAAGTGCATACGCGTTATAGAAGCCGTATATTATTTATTTTGTCATTAGCACATGAAAACAAAGACGATCCCAAAGACGATTTGGTTAAAATCGGTTCAGATTTACATATAGCTCCCATATATATGTACCTCCGACTTGCCATATATGCACTGTATAAGCAAAAGTTTTGAACCGATTTGTACAAAAATTGACAGAGAGTAGTCTCGTGATACACTTAGATACAATACAATATTTGACGGAAATCGGTTCAGATTTAGATATAGCGCCCATATATATGTTACCCCCGATTTCACATGTAAGCGCTGTAGAAACTGTATTTTATATCTGATCAGTACGAAATTCGGCAGAAAGAGGTTTCTTATTACATGAAGGAATACTGCCAAATTCGGAGAAAATTTGTTCAGATTTAGATATAGCCTCCATATATATGTTAGCCTCGATTTGACATCCAAGCGCTGTAGAGACTGTATTTTATATCCGATCAGTACGAAATTCGACAGAAAGATGTTTCTATTTACATGAATGAGTATTTAGGGAAAATCGGTTCAGATTTATATATAACCTCCATATATATATTCCTCCTGATTTGGTTACAAAGCGCTATAGAAGTTGTACTTTACTTCCGATCATCACAAAATTCTCCAGAAAGATGTTTTTCAATTTAGGAACGAATATTGCTTAATTTAGCGATTATGGGTTCAGAATTAGATATATCCACATATATATTTTCTTACCCATTTACCAATTATTCCAAATTACAACATTTTTCAGAAATATATAATATTCAATATTTTTTCTTCCAAATATATTTTATTCCAATTCAAACGTATCAAAAATGCCGATATATCCCCGAGTACAAAATGTACTATTATAACGACTTAGGACGTCACGTCTTTGGCACCATTCTTTAATTTTTTTGACAATTTTTCTACATAATAAAACTCCCAAGTTGGAATTAAAGCACTGAAGAAATCGTATTTTCCTTTTGATATTTTCCGAAATTTGGTAATTTTGTAGTTTCTTGATTCGATAATCGCTTCAAGTTTTGATATCGATCCATATGTGGGGAAATGTCAGGATTTTTTTTCATTGGGGTAATCTAAGTTTAGTTGTCACTTTTCTCGCGATGTGTAGAGATTTCGGTGCAAAAGTTGATGGAATTAGATAAACCACAAACATAAAAGTGTTTCCCAAAACAAATTGTTCTTATCCTATATACTTTAAAATATATAAGCACATACATTTCAAAAATTTAGAAAAAAACCTAGAAATGTTTATATATTTATTCATTCGTTTAGGGGTTGTGGCCAAACTATTCATTCTAGAGGTACTGGTCAGGTACAAAAAATACGAAGGACACATGGAGGAAGAATTTTTCGTGGGCATTGTTCATGTGAGATCTTTCCGTGAAAAATATAGCTCATAAATTATGGAAATCCGATTTCAAGTGTTTTTTGACCGCGGTCAGCGCTCCCCTCTATGTAATGAAATATCACCGAAGAAGCGATTTTAGTGGCTGGAAGTACCTACAAATCCATATAGATGTAGATCAGGGATGTAACAAATATTCGCATTCGCATATGCGAACGCGAATTACTCGCATTATTTTAACATTCGCTTTCGCATTCGCAAAAACCATCTTTGGATTATTCGCTTTCGCAAAAATATATTTCAGTATTCGCTTCCAGTTGTTAAAAGTGTTAAATCTCCTTATTCCCTTCACACAAAATGAAGACATTAATACCAATGAAAACCTCTGCCACTTCTCTTCAAAACAGTTGAAAAAATATGTTTGCCCTTGTGGTAACCAGAGGTACAAATATGGAAAACATTCTTAATACTTGAATATCCTGGAAAAGTATCAATTCAGTTCCTTAAATTTTTTGGTACTAAAGTGTCAAACTATTATTCGCATTCGCTTTCGCAAAAATGCATATTTCACTATTCGCTTTCGCATTCGCAAGAAATATATTTCAATATTCGCTTTTGCATTCTCTTTCGCTAAAGTCACTTTCGTTACATCCCTACTTTCGGTTTAGCAATGTAAATTTTTTATTTTACAAAAGCATATAAGCCGTTTTTTGTAAAAATCACATTTTTCACTTCAGTGTTCCCAAAAATTGAAAAATAGACTTTTCTAAAAAACCGTTACAGCGTTACCTGGGGAAAACGATTATCTAACGAAATAATTTTGTATTTTTGATTTCAGATGATCCATCACCGAGTTATGATAACGCGTCCGAATAATTGCTGCCATTGTCACATTTCTTAATATTTTTTATGAAATTTTTACACAGTATACTTTGAAAGTTATACTATAATATACCATTTGTTTTAATCATAAGATTTTAACTGTGTCATCACAAAACGTTTGCCTTTTTTGCTCGAATTAACGTTACCCCCGATGTTCTTTACAATGGTCTCATTTTATTCATGACCGATTAGACTATACGATAAAATAGTAGATATATAATAATTGTGGATTTTTCGATGTTCTTATTTTCAAAATATTAAATTAAAAAAAAAAATATGTATTTTCTAGCAATATCTTGTAAGATATTTTTGAAGCAACTGATTGGATGAAGAGATCATATTAGAAGAAGATCAAGGCTTATTTAAAGCTTTCCTGAAACAATTGCGATAAATGGTTTTCCACTTATGCTACTTTGATGAAAATGGAAAAACTAGATTTAGTTTACAAAAACAAGTTTTAGTTTCCAAAAAAAATATTTTTGCGAATTTTTTTATTTTCTTCAATAGATTGAAGAAAAAGCTATCGACAACACTTTGGACAACATTTTCTGTGTACAATAGGTAATTAGTTATATGGATATGAAAAAAGGACCGTTTGACCAAAATATCCAAATTCAACACCATCTAATTTTAATCTTTAACCGATCTCGTTGAATTTTTGTATCATTACTACTATCCAATAGGACTATACTTTGTGCACTATCAGAAGACATCGCTTTTAAAAATGTACTCATTTGACTCATTTCCTTTTTGATAATTTAGAAGTTTCTTGATCCGATAGATCGGTTCAAGTTTAGATATCAATCCATATACGTCTCCTATTTTAGCTATTAGGGCCTGTTTTTGTAACTTATTTTTTGTCACTTCGCACGTCTATTGGCAAGCGAATGAAATTTTTGGTTTTTGCACACTTTGTTTTGATTGTAAACAAAGAAGCTTTTAATTATCGCCAACATTTTGGTTCTTATAAGACAACAACGAACGAAATGAAATGTCAAATTAGACGATCCGAAAAATTCATTCGTGTCGGTTATGTTTACCGCCCTTTTGAATAATAAAGTGAAAATTGTTGGATAAATGAATAAAAAATGGATAAATGAACCAAACAACATACACATGTATCTATTGCTGAAGTATCCACCAAAATTTCAAAAAATGTCTTTTTATTAGTTTGTATAAAATGTTTTGAAATCTCACAACCACACTGTTGCCTTTTGCATTTTTTTGTAATACCTTAAATTAGGTGACCCAAACAATTGTTTATTATACCTACACGCTGAAAAAAAATCGCTTCTGTAGTATATTGTCCCAAACATATTCGGCTTGAAATAAACATATGTTTAGGGTACACTCCAAATATATAATATTTTACACACACAAATATTATATGTTTGTGAGGATATTGTTCTAAACAAAAATATGCTCCCATTCAAATATTTTTTATTTGGAACTAGTATTTCCGAAACAAGGATTCATTTGTAATTATTTATTTCGGTAATGTATTAAATGTCTTAACTTAAAGACAAGTTTTCTGTTTTTCAGATTTTCAAAGAGCAATTTTTTTTATAAATTTTATATGTTTGTAAAATTTAATCAAAACTTAAATCGAACAATCTTTCGTAAATATAAACGACATTGATGGATTGACAAAAAGTGATGAATAGGAATATTTATAAATAAGAACATTTGTAGCTATAAAGTTTAACACGAGAACTAGGAAAAACTAACTAAAATTCGATTAAGTCAGTAATGTTTTAAAAATCTTTTTAAAAAAAACATATTTGGAAATCTTCTTAAACAATAACTTTGTTTGTGTGTAAACACATATTTTATTTGTGAAATTCAGTTTGCAAATAAATTATGTTCTAATATATTAATATATGCGTTCCAAACAAAATTTCTTGATTTTCAAATAAAATGTATTTGTTAACAAATATAAAATATTTAAAAAAATCGTTTCCAAGTATATTTTCTTTCGCTTCAAACATATCAAAAATGACGATTTTCCTCCGTGTATCGACCTAGAATATCTTTCTGAATAGGTTTGGTTTTGTCCGTCCGTCTGTTTATAAATGTATCCTTGTTACCGAGTACAGGTCACAATTATGCTCAGATCACTAGGAAATTTAGCAAGAACTTCCTTTTTAACTCAAGGACTTACTAAAATGGGTGCAGAAGGTTTCCGATTTAGATATAGCCCCTATATATACATAAATGATCTATCAAACAAACAGTTGTGTTTGTTTTCGGTTTTTTAATTATTTCTCATCGTCTAGAAACAGCTGTTGCAACTTTTACAGCTGTTAGATAGGGTTGCCCCCGTTCTGACATTTTCGTGTGGAAAAAGCTTTAAGAAATGTCAATAACCACATGAAGGTAATAATACAGGAAGACGATGAAGAAAAGAGCTTTCTTACCCAAACGATAAGTGACAATGAACCAAATTAAAAACAAGATCGCTTGGGTGAGAATAAGAAGAAGAAAATTATTGCTTGGGTAGCTATCGCACGTCTGCGTTTTGGTACATTTAGCTGAACAGGCTGTTAATGTTTAGAAAGCACATTTTCCATTAGATTTTTTAAATGGTGAAAGATCGTGGTTTCGGATGCTTCGAATAATCGTTTCAGATATATAGAGCAACTACATTTACGTTATACTTTTTAGGCTATACCAAGGTGGTGTACGGTAGTATAGTCTTCTCCGCTCTAATTTAGCCTTTATTTACTGATTTATTCAAAATCTTATCAAAACCCTTTATAAAAGAGTGGTGTTTCCAATTATTTTATGGGGGTTGAAAGCAATCAACATTTTTTTCTATCTAGCCTGAAACGAAATAATTACAACATCTATATAACATCTGTTGCTAAGTATTGTAGTCGCTATGAATGTCTGCTTGAAAATTTAAATATTAATAAATAAATATGTATTGTATATATTCATATCATAATGTAGACTCTTTTGCTTTGATTTTTTCAAAAGCCATGAAAATACAATCCAAACCGATTTATTATATTGAACATCATTCGACTTTATATCGATTTAACTTTTTTTGTTACTTTTAGACAATTGCAAATTTTATCCATTCGACAGGCATTTTACTGTTCATTCAAGCGTAATATATTATTTATTTAAATTTAATTTGTGAATTATGTTTATAATCTCGCATTTATTCATTGTAATTCTCTTTAAGTGGATAGAGGGTGCCGAGCGGAGTCTGGCTGTTACCATAAGTGCAATGTCTTTTGCAGCAAGTGAAGTGGAACGGATTATTGTTAGCATTTTATTGATTGGAAATTTTGCAGACTTATTGATTGAAGGCAAATAATATGATTATTGCATATTTATGTACTTCCAGAAAATAATAAAAATGAAAATCTTGTACTGCGGAAATGGCAGGTTGTGCCCTGCAAATTTTTTTGTTTGTATTTAAATGTTGTTGCATGGAGTGGAATTTAAATTGATTTAAATGTTGCTGCATGGAGTGGAATTTAAATTGATTCAAGGAATACGTGCATATTTTGGCTCCGTAGGAAGTGAGTGGTTTTAAACTTTGAAAAGAACGATTTCCGAGAAACTTCCAACATTGGCTTTTCCAACAAATCGTGCCATACTTTCTGCGATTGTTATTTACAACATTGGCATTGCCATCTTTTCACGGAACAATCGAGTTGTATATTTTATTTTTTTTTTGCAAATGGTTGCTGTCACGACAAACATGAGATTAAGTGAATTAAAAATATTTCAAATGTACATCTGTTCTTAAAAATCCTACAGAGTAAGCATCATCCAAAAATCATCCACTTTTCTTGAGACTTATCTAACCATTCCCAGCAAAAATAACCAAGCAAGCTGAATTCCAAAGAATTGTCCACTTAACACTTGCTACGATTCGCATTATTTTCACACATTTTTTTTTTTTTTTTTTTTTTTTTTTTTTTTTCCAATTCATTACATTTTTTTATTGAATCTTTCATTATTATACAATGAAAATAACAATAAGTGGACAAATCTTAACCTAAAATACTATTCTCTGGGTTGTTGCCATTGCGAACAAACCATTGAGACTTTACACGATTTTTTTACTTAAACAAAAGGTTAACATTTCAAATTTAGGAATTCATAATTTCATTTCATTTTTTTGTTTTAGATTTTGATTAGGATTTGGATTTTGATTAGGATTTGTTTTAATTTATATCATGTCCAGCGTATCTCTCCTTCTAAGGCGGTCATGACCTTCAAAATTTAGTAGTTCTCGAGCCAGGATGTTTGGATGATTGAATAGTTTACCCACGTAACACCGGCAATATTTTTCAATTTCCTCTTTTACTGTTGGCATGTTGAGATCCTTATGGATGTTAGCGTTTCTTATATACCATGGTGCCCCTGTAATTAAACGAAGAATATTCGATTGTCTTCTTTGTAATTTGCATACATTTGAAGCGCACGCTGTACCCCAGAGCTGGATACCATATGTCCAAATCGGCTTCAATACCGTTTTGTATAAAAGAACTTTATACTCTGGATCTAGGGCAGATCTTTGGCTGATAAGCCACTGAAGTTGATTAGTTTTGAGTTTTATTTGGGTTACTTTAGAGTCTATGTGGCGCGTCCACGTCAAACGCCGATCTAAGTGGATTCCAAGGTATTTTACATGATCCTTTTGGGGAATCTGTGAGTTGAAAATAGAAATTGAAGGACTTGCATCCCTTCGCAGGGTAAAAGTAACATGAGTACACTTTGAGGCATTCACCATTATTCTCCATTTTTTTAACCATTCTTCTAGGATTCGGACATGCGACTGCAGGTGATCGGACGCAACTGAAGGGTTTTTGTGAGTACTGACGAAAGCAGTATCGTCCGCAAAAGTAGACGTGAGCGTAAAGTTGGTTATGGGCATATCTGCCGTAAAAATAACGTACAGTATAGGGCCAAGAATGCTCCCCTGTGGGACACCGGCATTTATTTTCTTAGGGCTAGAAAAAATGCCATTTGATTTAACTTGAAAAGACCGGTTAGTCAAATAGCTCCTGAACAGTTTATGCGTGTTGATTGGCAGAAGGTCACATATTTTGTACAAAAGTCCTTCGTGCCAGACTTTGTCAAATGCTTGGGAAATATCTATGAATAACGCCGAACAGTATTCTTTATTCTCAAAAGCTCTTCTGATGCAGGTTACGATACGGTGTACCTGTTCTATAGTATTGTGACTTTTTCTAAACCCAAATTGGTGGTCAGGTATAATATTGTGAGAAATTATGTGAGGTGTGATTTTCTTCATGAGAATGGACTCAAACATTTTTGAAAGTATCGATAGTAAGCTTATAGGGCGATAGGATTTGACTTGAGTTGGATCTTTGCCTGGTTTCGGTATCATCACGATTTCAGACCTCTTCCAAGATAGGGGGAAGTAACCTACACGTAGAATTGCATTGAATAAAAATAACACAATTTTCAAGGCTGAAAAGGGAAGTTCTTTAATCATTTTCGCTGTTATACCATCTCCTCCGGGCGATTTCTTAAATTTTAGTTCTTTGACAGATTTTTCAACATCCTTTATTCTAAGCTTGATTGGGCCAGGAATTATATCATCTATCACGGGCTGATAGATTGGGCGACGAATTAAATCATCTATCACGGGCGGATAGATTGGGCGTGGAGTTATATCGTCTATCACGGGCGGATAGATTGGGCGAGAAGTTATGTCATCTATCACGGGCTGATACATTGGGAGAGGAATTGAGTCATTTATCCCGGGCGGATAGATTGTGTGAGAAATTGTATCATCTATCACGGGCGGATAGATTGGGCGAGGAATTGTGTCGTTTATCACGGGCGGATAGTGTGGGCGAGGAATTATATCTATCACGGGCGGATAGATTTCAGATGTATCACTGTTGGGTGTAAAAACGGACTCGAGGTAGTTTGCGAATGCATTTACTTTCTCTTCTGTGCTTTTTGCCCAGTTCCCATTTTCAAGGCGAATTGGGGATTCATGCGCAACAGGACCTCGCATGTTTTTTGTGGCCTTCCAGAGACTATAATCTGTTTTCTGGGTTGGATCCAGAGATTGCAAATATATTTTTAGATCACTTTCCTCGGCTGATTTTAGGGCTGATTTCAATCTCTTCTGGCAATTTTTTAGTTTTTTTCTCAGTGCTGGGGAGCGATATTGTTGCCACTCTCTTCTTACGCTTCTTTTTTCATTGATTAACGCTTGGATGCCTATTGGGTTATTGGAGTTATCTCTTTTGAATGCGCTTTTTCGAGTAGCCACTTTAACAGCACTGTTTACAACGTCTGTGAATAGGTTTACCGCGGCTTCAATTTCATCCGTTGTACGTAACGATACACCATCGGATAGGTGTGAGCTAACGTATTTTTTATATTTTAGCCAGTTGGTATACTTATTGGGCAAACTGTCACACCCATTTTCATGATTGTTGTAAAGCAGTGTCAAAATGGTAGGCGAATGATCCGATGATAGACACATTTCTTTGGAAAAAAATACTTCCAAGAAGCAAGCATACACAGAATTAATAAATAACTACTTAACCACGCGGTTACTATTATTAAAGCGGATGAATGTTTAAACGAAATAACATTAGTAACAAAAAAACACATTAAATGCTAAGCAATAAATATTATTCAATGCTAATTTTGAAAACAATTTGGGACACGGAAACTCTATTTCGTGTTGAATGATGTAATTACCCTGTGCTAGTCCAAAAATGTAACAGAAAGGAGACCCGTTAGCCTATACCTATTTACATCAGTGAGGTTAGTTATTTCGGTGATGTTTATTTTGAAGAGGAAGTAATATTTGATGAGGTATATTTTTCTCAAAGACACCATCTAAAAATGTCGGCGGGATTTTTCGAGATCCCCGGATAAATCGAGTCTTCGGGATTTTTTAAACACTTATTAATTTTTCAATATATATAAAATATATACGAATATATATAATATATACGAATATATATAATATATATGCAATATATACGACCATAAATATGACCTGCAGTTTGATTACAACGATACATCTACAGACGGACGGACCTACAGACGGGCATGGTTAAATCGACTCAGGAAGTGATTACAAGTCGATCAGTATAATAAACGATCTATCTCTTCTCCTTTTGTGGTGTAGGGTATAAAAATGAGTATTCATACTTAATTTGAATATTCATTAGTTTAAGTAACTGAAGAAATTTAACAAACTACTTTTTTCGCTTATTACTTATATGTTTTTGCGAAAATAAGAAAGAAAAATAACAAGTAAAAGCATTACTTCGGCCATGCCGAATCTTATATACCCTCTAACATGGATCGCACGTGAATGGTTACGGTTACTAATAAACTCATTATACCAAATGTCAGCCCACTTCGTTGAAATTTGAGGTTTTGTGGCGTTGAGAAATCAAATCTAGAGGGACCATTGAATGGGGGCTATAGCAAAACATGGACCTATGACTATCGTTGCTCGTATGAAGGATACCGGACATAAATAATCCCAGTTACCAACTTTCAGCTGACATTTGTGGTCTCTATGACTTTAAGAAGTCAAATCGGGGAGAGGCCATATATGGGGGCTATATCCAAAATTGGACCGATATTGTCCATTTTCAATGCCAACATACCTGCAGATATAAGAAGTATATGTACCAAATTTCAGCCACCTAGCTCAAGTACTATAGATTGTAGCGTGATTACAACAGATGGACAGATGGACGGACGGACAGACGGACAGACGGACATGGCTAATCGTCTTAGAATTTTACAACGATTATTAATATATATACTTTATGGGGTCTCAGATCAATATTTAGTGGTGTTACAAACGGAGTGGCAAAATAAATAAACCCCCCCTCCCTCATCCTATGGTGCAAGGTATAAAAATAAACTAAAAACTGTAAGATAAGTTTAGTAGACCAAACAGACTAAGGTACACCCTTATTTTTTGATTAGTGGAATATGGAATGTTCGATGTGTAGGACCAGAACGATAAAAGAATTATATTTTGTTTATAGTCAGTGCAAAATTTGTCTAAAATACAAAATATGAAAACTTTAAGATCATTCCTACAGAAGTTATGGGGATCTTGCATTCGTATAAATCAGTCAATTTGTATGGGTATACCAGATAGGGTTTCAAAATTGCCGATCGGTAGATACTTCAAAGACATTGCACTGTACCGAATAGTAAGGTTTTCCAACAAGAGGTGTTATTTTGGTATTCAAAGAAAAATGTCATTTTTTAAGATAAATGATCGGATGTTTATTTCATAATAAAGAAGAAGGTATGCCGTTAATAATGAAAAACAACATCAGCCAAATGGCCTCCACGACCACGCTTACAGGACCATATCCTTTTCATGAAATTTTCCATAACCAAAATCGCAAAGTGGCTGCCCTATGTCCTCGATAGCTTCACGAATTATATCTTTGAGGTCTTGAATCGACGCTGGGCTGTTGGCGTAGACCTTATCTTTCACGTGGCCCCAAAGGAAGAAGTCGCAAGGTGTTAAGTCACAAGATCTCGGTGGCCAATTGTGATCACCTCTTCGAGAGATAACACGGTCCGGAAACTTTTCCCGTAACAGAGCAATGGTTTCGTTGCTTGTGTGGCACGTAGCGCCGTCTTGTTGAAAGTAAACGTTGTCCAGATCAATACCATCCAACTCCGACCATAAAAAATCATTAATCATCTCTCGATAGCGCAATCCATTCACCGTAACTGTTGATCCAACCTCATTTTCGAGGTTGGATCAAGGTCCAATGACCCCGCCGGACCATAAACCGCACCAAACAGTCACACGTTGAGGATGGAGATGCTTCTCAATAATAACTCATGGGTTTTCCGAGCCCCAGATGCGACAATTTTGCTTGTTGACGTAGCCACCGAGGTGAAAATGGGCCTCATCAGTCAAGATGATTTTTCGATGATTTTCGAATTTTAATAATTTCAATGCGTTGTTAAATCGTGTATCGTTCCATTTTTAGTAATGGCGTAGTGTCAAATGTCAAAGAATAAAAGCTTCAAAAGTGACAGCTGCCGAAATACCGGGTGATTCAAAATAACACCTCTTGCTGGAAAACCCTGTATTAAAGTTATGAGCTGGTATTAAAGTTATGAGCTATTACAATTTGGTAAGATTTGGTCATAGCGCTTTCACAGTTACATTTATAGGACATAAAACACATATTATTTCCTTTAGCAAACAAAATTCTCTATGCCGGATGACGATAAACTTAGAATGTATATTTTTAAGTGACATCCACCGAATTGAGAATGAGTGGATAATGCGATGTAAATTAGAAAACTATTCATTATACAAATATACTCTACACAAAAATCGGGATTTGCCTTTAAGTTAGGGCATTGATACATTGCTAAATACTAAAAAAACAAATCAATATTTTTTTCGGAAATATTAGTTCTAAATAAAAAAATCTATATATATAAAAATGGAAAAATGTTTGTATGTATGTATGTGTTTTATAGACGCTTAAACCACTGGACCGATTTTAAAATTTTTTCTTTTGTTTGAAAGCTATTTGGTCTGGGATGGTTTTGGAAAAAAAAATTTGGAAATAGTGGACCAACGAAGTGGACCGGGTCCAGCTAGTATTAGGATAAAAATATACTTTTGTTAAGAACAACGTCCTCCCAAACAGATAATATTTGTTTGTGTTATATAGGGATGTCGAACGGGAAATCCCGATCCCGTAAATCCCGGTATTTCCCGATCCCGAATCCCGGGATTTATGAATATTAATCCGAAAAAATATTGATTTGTTTTTTAGTATTTGGCAATTTATCAATGCCTTAACTTAAAGGCAAGTTTTCTGTTTTTTAGAAGTTTAAATTTAAATTTTTTAGAACTTTTATATGTTTGTAAAATTCGATAATCTTGTAATCTTGCACGGGGGGAAATCGGCATTTTTGATATGTTTAAATTGAAAAAACAATATATATTTGAAAACAAAATTTTTAATATTATATATTTGTTAACAAATAAATTGTATTAAAAAAACAAGAAATGTTGTTTGGAACGCATATATTAATATATTAAAACAAAATATATTTGCGAACTGACTTCCACAAATAAAGCATGTGTTTACACACAAACAAAGTTATTGTTTAAGAAGTTTTCCAATTATATTTTATTTAAAATATTTTTTTTTTAAAAATTAGCTGACTTTCGAATTTTTGTTGAAATTTGTCCTAGATTTCCTGTTGTACTTTACAGTTAAAAATGTCATAAGAAGTGTTACATTTGGTTTTACAGTGCTAATTTTAATTTATAAATTTTCCAATTAAATTTTTTCCAATTTCAATTTTTCTCTAATTTTACAAACACATACAATTTCTAAAAAATTGCTCTTTTAACTTCTGAAAAACAGAAAACTTGCCCTAAAATGAAGGCATTTATACGTTGCCAAAATACATAAATACAAATTATTCTTTGTTTCGGAAATATTAGTTCCAAATAAATATATATTTCGATGAAAACATACTCTTGTTTAGAACAACATCCTCCCAAACATATAATGTATTTGTGTGTATCAAATATTATGTATTTGGAGTGTACTCCAAATATATGTATGTTTCCAGCTGAATATGTTTGGGACAATATACCACAGAAACAATTTTTTTCAGCGTGTATACACAGACACGAAGTTTATTACACTCGTGAGATTTTTGTACACACATTCATTCAAAATTTATATATTTTGAAGACGTTGTTCGAAACAAATCTTTGTTTACATCCCAATATGTTTTTATTTGGGACCACTATTCCCAAAACAAATATAAATCAAAAAATATTAAAATTTGGTCTGCAGCAGTCCTTAGTACAGGACGTCAGCGAAAAGCCCTTAAAATTACTTTTAAAATAAGCCTTCATTCTTTGAATTCTGCCAATGCGTTTTCTCACTACAACATTTTCAATGTTCCTACCTCGGCACTATTTTCTTGATTTTCCCAATATTCTCTTGGTCATATATTTGAAAAAAAAATGTGGTTGTTTTTTTCGTCTCCTACAAATAAAATATTTTATAGAGTTGCGTTATTATACAAAGTTTCAACGAAATCGGAGATGGTGATGTAAAAAATGTGTCTGGTTTGACATGGCATGAAAGATATATATAAAAAAACACTGGGTGGCCATTAAAGAGTATTGTGGGGGCCTATAATGATATTTAGCAGGGAATTTGTTTGTCAAATACATAACCCAAAAAAATCATCGATTTCTACGACTTTTGATATATCTTTATATTTTATGGGGGATTTCATGGGTAAAGGGATGAGCGGGGGTGTCGGGTGTGTTGGAAGAAATACTTCTTGAAGTGTATCTTTTATTTTGTTCTTTGACATGAAACATCTCTTCCGAATCATTCTATACTAAAATTGTGTTTGAATTTACTAACCTCTTTTGTATACTCAGGAAAATTTGTGGCTAAATATCTTGAAAACTCGATGTCACTGGAAAAACGGGTAATGCCATTCGATTATGCGGAGTAAGTTGTTTTCATCGAGGACACATTTTTAAAGTGCATTTTGCACACACAGTGTTATTTAAACCATATTTATGTAAATCGGCTAATATATCGACATATTCATTCCCTTGTTATATATTAGGTTGACAGTTCAACGCCAATTTTTGACAGAAAATAAGTTGAAATATTTAAATATGATAAAAATCTACCAAAAACATGCTAAGTCGACTTAGCATCATTTCTAATAGAGGTAGCGATATAATATATTAACTATCTAAAAACAAAAGCTTATCTCAGCAAAAATTATAATAGTATATACATATTTAGCTAATTCAATTACATACATACTTATATACCTAATATTAAATTAATTACAATAATTTCCCTATTGAAGAGTTTATTTAATTGGTTTATTCATAATACGAGAGTGGTGTCATCATTCTTTGTTACATATAAATACGAATACGAATATGAATTACGACTATAAATAAAGTGTATTGCATTTCTTGTAAATAAGTTTGTATGGATTCATCTCCACCTCCCCTTTGAAGGGTGATGAAGGGTTTTTCTGCTTAACGGTAATTTCTTAACTATTTTCCACTTTAGATAATTAATCATTGTTTAGGGTTTTTTTGTGTTTAGTTTAGTTTCTTTCTACGTGAATTCTTTTTACATTAAGCGTATTGCCCTGCCCCTTTTGCTCTTACCTTCTTTACAATTTTTTACTCTAACACTGTGACTACTGCATCGTTCTGTTGCGGCCTCGTCGCTGGCATTGAAACATTGCATTTCCATTAAAGGCTACAATGGCGTTCGTTTACCATTCGAATTGCTGCCAACGCCACCGCCGCCACCACTGCCGCTTCCGCCAATGTCCATGACCAGCGGATGACATATTTCGTAGACAGGAACTTTTAAACTGGACTTTCGGACCCCCAAACTATTCTGTGAACTGGAATTGGTGGGTCCGAATGAGGGTCATCTATGTTCGCTGTGCTCCGATTGATGAAATTCGGACTCATCGCCAAACGAATGCGCAGCCGCACTAGGCGTAATGCTTGGTGTACGCCCTCGTATGCGTATGGCCGACATATCGCTGCCCCGACGTGATGACTTCAGATTTATAGACTTGCCAGAACAGAAGCATTTACAAATGATGCGTTTGAAGGCGAAGCGAAAATCTTTGGAGAACAAGGCATATATCATGGGATTCACCGCCGAATTGCAGTAGCCCAACCAGAAGAGTATGGAGAAGAGCAGTGGATCTATGCAGTCTTGACAGAAAGGCCTTATAATATACATAGTGAAAAAGGGCAGCCAACAGAAGATAAATAGGCCCACAATAATGGCCAACGTCTTTGCGGCCTTGGTTTCCATGCGAAAACGCTTGACCTGAGCCTTAATATTCCGTTTGCCCATTTTCTTGTTGGGTCGATTCTGAACCATCTGTTGGCTATCGCTGGCATTCGAAGCTCTTCTCATCATATCGGGCATGGATTTGCCCACCTGTAGAAAACAGTTGCTGCCATGTTGATGCCTATACAATTGGGTCTCCGTACAATCACGTCCATTTTGTGAGCCATAGTGGACGGCGAACAGCATATTGCCCCCACTGGCGGAGGCAGTGCGTCCACGTTCGTGATGGCTGTGATTGCCCGTGTCGTGTACGTGTTGGGCCATTTCCGATATATTATCGTTGGATGGATACGAGACGGAAATTTTTATTTTATCGTGATTGTGCAATCTACGGGTGGAATATTTGCTCATCCTCTCGGGCGAAGGGGTGCCCAGCGTTGTTGTGGTGCTCTGTGTGCTGCCATTGCTGTGAGTGGAGTCGTGTTGATTGGAGCCACGACCACGATGTATTCTCAGTGTTAAACGCTGTTCATCGAAACGTGATCCAATGCCCTTGGAACCTGCAAAGGATGACGCAAAAAAAAGGGAGGAAATAAGTGTTAATAAACTCTAATTCAGCTATAAATACGGAAAAGTAAACAGTCAATATTTGTGTGAAAATCAAGTCATTGTGTTCCAAAAACTAAAAATAAATCAACAAAAATTAAAAAAAAGAAAAAAAATTTAAAAATTGTGGACATCGAATAACAAATTTATATGTTGCGCTAAAAAAATTACACTATGCAACGATTTCAGACAACTGTAAATATGATTGGGATGCATTGTACTAGCTGGATTTGCCATAGCCACCGATCCATTTGAAGCAGACGATGTCGAATACGACCTTTATGACCGACCAACAGTTAAAGGAGACAATTTGACCTATATTATAGGTCTCTTAACTCGGTCATCGCAATGACTGATAAAATCCATAATAATATTAATACTGTAATAATGTCTAAGGTTGTTGTGATCATACTATGATGACGACGATAATGATGATAATTATGGTTATTAATGAGCATAGCTTCCTAGGTATACTTACTGTTAAAAGTCGCCAGCATTGAAAAAGTTATGTTCACATATTTTCGAACCACTTTTTATAAAATGTTTGGAAAATATTCAATTTAAAAAAAATCTTTGGAAATTAAATAAATCATGAAACAATATGGCTCTTTTTAGTTTTTGCAAATTATTTAAAAAAAAGAAGGCTGCAAATTGTTATCCAAATTGTTCTGAAAATATCTCCTCTATGGCTTAACCAAAAATATTTAGGAGTGACTATATAAAAAAGTGGACCGATACAGTAAAATTTCGTTATTTAGAATTTTAGTTAAATATAAAAATCTGCAAAATGACAGAGAAATCGGATGAAAAATGTGGGCTTTAAAGTATAAAGAAATACATTTGAAAGTGACCTATATATGAAGATCAAAACAGGGATCGTTGTGAAAATTTCGTTTTTGAAAAATGTAGTGTATCAGTAGGAGAGCTATATTAAAACATGTAGATTTGAACACATACTGCAAAATTGCATCCTAATCACCTGGAAAATAAGGTATTTAAGGATAATATAAGAGTATTTGGAAGCGACGTCTATAGGGGGACTATAACAAAATATGATCCCATTTGAGTACTCGTAACGTCTGCTGTGACGAATTATTGTCTAAATAAAATACAAATTGCAAAGGTTCAGCTAAATTGCTAAGAAAATGTGTAATTTTTATTACACTTATTTAGGTGGACTAGGTCGCCCCCAAAATTTGAACCGATTTGTAAAATTTTTTCTGTGATTGAAATTGCTTAAAGAGAGTGTGATTTCAACAGACAGACAGATGGACATGCTCAATCGTCTTAAAATTTCACAGCGATCAAGAATATATATGGAGGATTTCAAGTAAAGTGAATTTACTCACTTAAAAGCGATGTCTTCTGATCAGGATGTAACCTGCACCAAGTTTAGTCCTATTAGATATTACTTATGCTTCAATATTTCACTGGAAAGTCACAGTTCGTCGCCATCTCCCTCAAATTCGTTCCATTAGATTCATTTATAACACTATCCAACAATTATTTTTTTGTGTCCGAGAACTAAAAACTTAATTTTGTGTTTAGATTGAGGCATACTATTACATAAAATCAAAACCCAAAAAATGTTTATGGTGTTATTGGTCCTCAGTATTGTTGTAAGTGACAAGATAATGATTGTGGTTACTTTTATGATTTTATTGTAAAATCTGTATATGTTTTTTAAAAATAGATGTTCCTGAAGATGTTTCTCAACGAGGAACGAAATATTGAACAAAATAAATAAATAACCACTAACCCATGACCTCGAGCTCACTCTTTATTTAAAAATATAAAATTCAAAAAAGGTCGATCATTACAAAAAAATGTATCAATAATGTTTATGGTAAAGTTTACTTGTATTATTGTTTTAATTCTAATTTTCATAGAAGTTACCTTTAGTATTTTGATTAAATTTTTTGAAGCATAAGCACGAGATACATATGTATACGGTAAGTTTAATGCAATTATGATGGCTAGGAAAGTTGGAAATATATCTTTCGCATAGAAACAGTGGTTTAGTAACAGTCATTAAAAAATGTGAAAAAAGTTTGCACGGAAAAAACTTGAAAAATGAAATAAAAATAAAAAAACTGCAAAAAGGTATTTTATTCAATTTTTTAAAAGCCAGCATCCTAACGAAGAAAACAATGCTAAATTAAAAAATCTATTGGTATTGGTCCACTCCTTCGAGTACCTCCCTCTCAAAGAGTTAGAATTCCTTAATAACTTCTATACTACTAATCGGAATCTTTCGCAATTCTACACATAGTATTAGTTTATTAGCCGCTATGACCTTGTGAAAAATGGGCGAATTTGCCACGCTATTTGTGTTAAATCCCACACTTTTTGGTGCAAAAAAGATAACGACTTATAACTTTGATTCTAATGGATGCAAATACTTCAGTGAAAGGTGGGCGTTATTGCCACATCCCTTTTAGTACCTTCCACACAAATGGATCGTCCAAGAGAAAATCGCCCAAAAGTGAAAAGTGAACAATCCAATGAACAGTCCAAAAATTCCGGCTACGCGGACCAAAGTGAATTTGCGTTGCGAAAACACTTTGTTCCGCTATCCGACATTGGACATACTCCAGAGGAGAAAATCTTTAAACTCGGTCGAAAGACAGCCACAGCCTAGCACACTTTGATCGGCGTCGCGGTTTTTGTCCGGAGATTCCTATGTAAATCGAAAGACCTCTAATGCTTTGTGCATAACTTTTGATAGGGTTGACGGATAAACACCAAATTTTGACTGAATATAACTTGGAATATCTAGAAATTAAAAATATCTAGAAAATAAAATACGCAAACAAATAAGCTAGGTCCACTTAGCATACTCTGGAATATATTAAAATCTTTTCCAATTTTCATTATATTTTATGGTATTCGTTTTGTTTTTTAAGAAACATGATTTCAAATTTCATAATGATCGGAGGTAAAATACGTTTTTATACCTCTTATATTTATGTAATTAACTTCAAATACTGTTCGAAATTGGTGCTATCACTTATAAAAGGATATATATGTATCTCCGATATATAATATCGGATATACATATGAGTACATATAAAGGGTTTTCCAATAAGAGGTGTTATTTTGGTATTCAAAGAAAAATGCAATTTTTTGAGATAAATGATCGGATGTTTATTTGATAATAAAGAGGAAGGTATGCAGTTAATAATGAAAAACAACATTAGCCAAATGGCCACCACGACCACGCTTACAGGACCATATCCTGTTCATGAAATTTTCCATAACTAAATCGTAAAGTGGCTGCCTTATGTCCTCGATAGCCTCACGAGTTCTATCTTTGAGGTCTTGAATCGACGCTGGGCTGTTGGCGTAGACCTTATCTTTCACATGGCCTCAAAGGAAGAAGTCGCAAGGTGTTAAATAACAAGATCTCGGTGGTTAATTGTGATCACCTCTTCGAGAGATAACACGGTCCGGAAAGTTTTCCCGCACGTAGCGCCGTCTTGTTGAAAGTAAACGTTGTCCAGATCAATCCCATCCAACTCCGGACAACAATAAAAAATCATTAATCATCTCTCGATAGCGCAATCCATTCACCGTTGATTCAACTGTTGATCCAACCTCATGTTCGAAAAAGTAAGGTCTAATGACCCCGCCGGACCATAAACCGCACCAAACAGTCACACGTTGAGGATGGAGAGGCTTCTCAACAATAACTCTTGGGGTTTCCGAGCCCCAGATGCGACAATTTTGCTTCTTGACGTAGCCACCGAGGTGGAAATGGGCCTCATCAGTCAAGATGATTTTCGATTTTTAATAATTTCAATGCGGTGTTGAATCGTGTATCTTTCCATTTTTAGTAATGGTGTAGTTTCTACTTGTCAAATGTCAAAGAATAAAGGCTTCAGAAGTGACAGCTAGCGAAATATCGGGTGATTCAAAATAACATCTCGTGTTAGAAAACCCTATATGTATACTAAGTAAGAGTTCATATATATACATTTTAACCGATTTTCAACAATTTAAAAATGTGGATTGACCTTAACCCAAAAAAGGAAGGATGAAGTTTCTGCCAAATTTCGTAGTTATCGGAGCATAATTAAGAATGCATTATATACAGACATACATAGCCAAACCGAATCGATATTGGGGTATCTTGTGTGGCAGAGCTTGTCCTCTAAAATTGTCCACAATTTGTAATACAGTGGGTTTAAATCAGGGCTGCCGAGAGCCTTTCATCAGAAGAAATGAAAGCTGACAAATTATTTTAAAGCCATGTCTGGGTAGTTTTAGCCGTAAGTGCCGGGGCAGAATCATACTCGAAAGCTCATGCCTGGTTTTTGAATAGGAAATGTTTAAGTGGTTTCATAACAGCTTCCAAAATGGTTTGTTGGTAATTTTTTGCAAATGTTTTGGCCGTTTGTTCACAGAAATGCAAGTCAGTGACCCCGTCGTAGGAGACACCCCATCAAACCATTATTGATGCTGTATGATGGACCTTTTTACCCGTAGGAATCACTTGAGATGCTTTCTTCGACCACCGTACATACACGATATCATTTAGTTTGTTGAATTTTTCTTGCAGGGTAAAATTTGTTTCATCTGTGAATACGAATTTTTGTTTAAGTTATCAGCGTGCTTCACCAAAAGACGTTTGCATTTTTCTTTCCTATTCTTTATAAAGCTGAAGTCAACAAATGTCCAATGCGGCTTTTGAAAGCCCCAAGTCTCAAGTCTTTTTTGATAACTTGACTTATGACCTTTCGCGTAATATTCATCTCATGGTTCACGATTTTCTGTTTTCGAAGCGGAATTCGCAGAATTCTTGATTTGATGACAGGCGTTCGAACAGTACGAGGGCGTCCAGACCAGTGGCGGTCTTTGACATCTCCAGTCCCCTCAAACCTAAAACACCGGCAGATGAACATTAGACTAATCCCAAGCGGGCAGAGCGTTTTGAAAATGTTGTTTTTTCATTCCATATTTAAAAAGCGCTACAACAGCGAAAACTGAAGCAATTTTAAATTCCCGTTACAAACCACGCTACAGACATTAGGTTTCATTATCCACGTGGTAAGGCTGGGGTATGTTCGGTTCCACAATTGTAATGCGTGTGTTCAATTTTGAAATAGCATTTAAGTCCCTACTAAGTAGTATTATAGGACTAGATTTGCATTTCAATAAACTATGTGTGGTAGTAGACAAAACAGCATTTATTTAAAAAAAAACTGTTAAGCCTTAGAACACAGATATCTCATTTTGGCTGTAATATGGATTACGCCACTATCGCATTCACGACTATTTTTCATAAAAATCACTCTGTTGTGGTTTAAATCACTCTGTTGAGGTTTATATTTCTCGTTTGAATTTGTGTTTCTCATTGAATAATGTCAATCTTTAAAAGTTTTCGTTGAAATCTAAATAATTGAATTTCTCTTATCCTTAATTGAATTAATTGCGAATTGTGCCATTTTTGTTTATTCAAAACCTATATTAAGTCTTGTAATTAAAATTCACAGAATAACAAACATTAATCTGTAATGTGACTAATGAAATTCATCAGCATCAAGAAAAAATTCGAATTATGAAATTCAATTAGAATTAATTGAGTATAAAAATGTGTTTCATGTAATTACGAGTAAATTAATGAAGTAGAAAGATTTTAAATGTAAAACAAAACAACGCTTTATGGGAGCATCATAGCTATTATATTGCAACTTTAATAATAAAAACCAACAAAAAATCGTTTTTACGCAAAACGTGTAAGGGATGGCCAGATGGGAATGGATAAAAATAAAATTTAATTTAATGCTTTAAGAAAATAAATACAAGAATATATTTAAAAATGCTATGAGTATGCTAAAAAGCTATATATAGAAAAATAGGAAGAAATATCGAGCAACCTATGTTAGTTATACAAATTTAAAATATTTCATTCGCTTGGATTTTTTAGTAAATTGAACCGGATGGGAAAAAATCATTATTCCCAGTGTCTTCATACTCCAATGAAATATCATACATTCATATGCAATATTTTTAATTCATACACAACTACCATTGACTGTTTTTGAGGTAAAGCATTCGACAAATCTCAAGGGCAATAAAAACTAGTAAGAAAGTTCAGTCGGGTAAACCGACCTCACCTTCAGTTCCAAAAAATATTCGTAATTTGTATACCCTCCACCATAGGATTGGGGTATACTAACTTTGTCACTCCGATTGCATCACCTTGAAATATTGATCTGTGACCCCATAAAGTATATATATTCATGATCGTCGTGAAATTCTAAGACAATTTAGCCATGTCCGTCCGTCTGTCTGTCTGGCGGTCCGTCTGTCTGTTGAAATCATGCTACAGTGCGTAATAATAGAGCTAGGTTGATCAAATTTGGTAGAAATACTTCTTATAGTTGCAGGTCGTTTGGGATTGCAAATGGGCCATATCGTTCAATGTATTGCTATAGCTCCCCTATAGAGGTCGCTCCAAAATAGGCTTATTTAAATCATAAATCCCACATTTTCTAAGCATTTTAAGCAAATCTTTGCAGTTTGTGTTTTATTTAGACAAGAATTCATCACAGTAAACATTTTTAAATCAGTTCATATTTTGTTGTAGTCCACCTATAGATGTCGCTCCCCAAAACGCTTGTTTAAGCATTAACACCACATTTTCTAAGCAATTCAGCTGAAAATTTGCAGTTTGTATTCTATTTTGGCAAGAATTCATCTAAAAAAATTTAGTCAGTTTATATTTTGTTATAGTCCCCGTAAGCCATAAATAACACATTATTTTTTTTTGTATAAATTAAATTATTATAAATTTCAAATTCATTTAATAACTTCAAAATATCTACTGGTATTAATGTTATAAGCTGTTAACTTTTGGTGCAAAATGTTCCATTTGTATGGCAGGTACCAAAATGGGCGCGCCCATAATGCCCAGTTTTCTCTGGACTGAAGGGACAATAAAAGCATAACACTGTACAAAATGTTAAGTTTTTGTATGAACTGGTATTAAAGTTATAAGCTGTCAACTTTTGGTGCAAAATGGTCCATTTATGTAGGAGGTACCAAAAGGGGCGTGACTTAAAATTACCCAAATCGAATATCCGCCAATCATACTGGCGGTCTTAGGTCACTCCTCGATGTGTTACACTTTTGGCTCGTAGCAAGTGATATATACACTCCTCTTTAAGGTGAGGCGATAAAAACGGGTTATATTTCAGAACTTTGCGTATAATGGATTATATTAAATTTGTTTGTTTGTAAAACATAGTAGCAATATGTAAAACATATCGTAGAACAAAAATACACTGAAGCTCAAATATTGTGACAATATAAAGGGCTTTCCAACAAGAGGTGGTATTTTGGTATTCAAAGAAAAATGCCATTTTTTGAGATAAATGATCGGATGTTTATTTCATAATAAAGAGGAAGGTATGCCGTTAATAATGAAAAACAACATCAGCCAAATGGCCACCAAATGGCTTACAGGACCATCGTTTTCATGAAATTTTCCATAACCAAATCGCAAAGTGGCTGCCCTATGTCCTCGATAGCCTCACGAACTCTGTCTTTGAGGTCTTGAATCGACGCTGGGCTGTTGACGTAGACCTTATCTTTCACGTGGCCCCAAAGGAAGAAGGCGCAAGGTGTTAAATCACAAGATCTCGGTGGCCAATTGTGTTCACCTCTTCGAGAGATAACTCGGTCCGGAAACTTTTCCCGTAACAGAGCAATGGTTTCGTTGCTTGCGTGGCACGTAGGGCCGTCTTGTTGAAATTAAACGTTGTCCAGATCAATACCATCCAACTCCGACCATAAAAAATCATTAATCATCTCTCGATAGCGCAATCCATTCACCGTAACTGTTGATCCAACCTCATTTTCGAAAAAGTACGGTCCAATGACCCCGCCGGACCATAAACCGCACCAAGCAGTCACACGTTGAGGATGGAGAGGCTTCTCAACAATAATTCTTGGGTTTTCCGAGCCCCAGATGCGACAATTTTGCTTGTTGACGTAGCCACCGAAGTGGAAATGGGCCTCATCAGTCAAGATGATTTTGTATCGTTCGTATCGTTTTTTTTTTTCTGGCGTGGTTTCTACTTGTCAAATGTCAAAGAATATTAAAGCTTCAAAAGTGACAGCTACCGAAATACCGGCTGATTCAAAATAACAATTCTTGTTGGAAAACCCATTTATTACAAAAAAATTCTGCACGTAATGTTTTGTCAGTACAGACAAAATCTATTAACTTTTACAGACTGTTCTATTACATTCGATCGAACTGTCATCGATTATAGTGTTACCCCGTTGTGGGAGAGGCATCAGGAGGTGAGAACCTATCTGTACAAAATTCTAACACGTACAATTTTTTTTATTGTGCTCTTTATTTCCAATTTATTTTTTAATAAAACAATAAGCAATTCTTAGACCATAAAAAATGTAAGTCTTGCTGTCAGACCGCAGGACGAATGCAGCTCAGAGTAATTTAAATATCCTAGATTTCCGTCAAAAATATGTATGCTTTATATAAAGCAAATAATATATTTCCTCCTTCATCCTCCTGCCAAGAGAGCTGGTATAGGTCTTTCTTAAGGTGAATGGATTACAAAAACTCATGATGAAGTTTTGGAATATATATTAATTTAATCAACCAAGAAATGAATTTTATTATATTATTACATGACCAACATCAACCACTTTTTAAATTATGTATATTATTATTCGAATTTTGTTTTCAAAATACAGGGTTTTTCAACAGGGACGCTACAAGAGTAGACCGACAGGGACAGCAAACGACGCCATATCCGCTCTTTTGACATTTCTCTTCAGTAAGGTTTGTCATTTCATGATGGAAAGATATACGAGCCAACAACGAGTCGAGATTATTAAAATTTACTAGCGAAATTCGGAGTCAGTTGCCTCAACGTTAAGAGCGCGAAAAATCATCTTCAGCGATGAGGCTCATTTCTAGCTGAATGGCTTCGTCAATAAACAAAATATGCGTTATTGGTCAGACAGCAATCCACACGTACTCCATGAGTCTTCATTGCATCCCGAAAAAAATACGGTTTGGTGCGGTCATTGGGCCGTACTTCTTCCGTGATGATCAAGACCGGCACGTTACTGTGAATGGGAATCGCTACCGTTCAATGATAACCGAATATTTTTGGCCCCAATTGGATGATATGGACTTGGAGGACATGTGGTTCCAACAGGACGGCGCCACAAGCCACACAGCGAATGCCACAATCAATTTATTGGAAACCAAGTTTGGAGAACGTGTTATCACACGAAATGGTCCAGTCGATTGGCCGCCTCGGTCGTGCGATTTGACGCCGTTAGACAATTTCCTATGGGGCTACGTCAAGTTTATGGTCTAGGCCAACAAGCCAGCGACGACTGATGAACTTCGTACGAATATCGAACGTGAAATAGCTGCTGTATCGGCCGATTTGTGCTTGAAAACCGTCGAAAATTGGGTTCAGCGTCTGGACTTCTGCAAGCGTGCCCGTGGTGGCCATGCAAAAGAAATCGAGTTCCATACATAATGGCATCGAATGTACTTTCACAGGAATAAAGAATTTCATTGATATCCAAAACCGTTTTTGTTTTATTAAAAAAACTTTTGTAGCGCTCTTATTGACGGACCCGATACCTCTAAAACACATAAAAAAGTTCAGTCGGGAAAACCAACTTATTAATCCCCACACCTTCAGTCCCAAAGAAATACAGGGTGGCTGATATGTATTGCAACCAACTTCAGGTTGCTATCATTTCTAAACCGCTAGTGTGATAGCTGATAGATTTATTTCAGTGACAGTTCATTTTATTGTTTACAAGCTTACAAAAGCATTTTGATCTATTGCATTCAGAAAAAAAGTTATTCGCGATGGAATTCAAGCGTGATAGTGTGATTGCTTTATATTTGGGTGGAAGAATACAAGTGGCTATCGTTAGAGCCCTCCAGCATTTAAATGTGAATAAATCGTTTGTTGCTCGTACCATTGCTCGTTACCGTGATACTGGCAGTGTTGCATCGCGTCCAAAAAGTGAACGAAAAAAAAACGGTAAAAACACCAGAAATGATCCGAAAAGTGAAGGCCAGATTTGATCGAAATCCACGCCGCAGTGGTAGAAAAATTGCTCGTGAGCTGAACATATCGCGAGAACGGATACAACACATATTAAGAAATGAGCTTGGCGATGCACAAAAAAAGTTATACTGGAAAGAGCCAATGAGTTGCTCCGCTTGCACGAAAGTGGGCAGTTACCGAATTTGGTTTTCTCCGGTGAGAAGCCATTCCAAATTGAGCAGTTTATGAATAAAAAAAAATTTATCTGGCATACTTGCCAAAGAGGTCAGCTGAAAATTTACACCTTCGATTGGCCACCAGAACTCAAGCGCCGCCGATGGTAATGGTGTGGGACGCCGTAACGGCCGATGGTCGCTCCCCGCTCGTATTCATCGACCATGGGGTCAAAATAAATGCCGAATATTATCGGGAAAATGTCCTTAAGACAGTATTGAAGCCCTGGGCAGACAAACATTTCGGCCGCAGACCATGGACATTCCAACAGGACTCAGCACCATCGCACTCAGCACGCGTCAAACAAGAATGGCTTAAAAAGGAGGTTCCTCGCTTCACTTCTACCGCACAATGCCCACCAAGATCTCCGGATCACAATCCGTTGGACTTTTGCGCCTGGGGCATTTTAGAGAGTAAGGTTCGCACTGAAAAATACCAAAGTATCGATCATCTCAAGACGGCGCTTCGCCGGGAATGGGCCAAAATACCGCAGAGCCACTTTCGTGCAGCGTGTGATGGCTTTGTCGGCCGTTTGAAGGCCATAATTCGTGCCAAAGGTGGTCAATTCGAACAAATCTAAACTGTTTCTAAAATTTTATGTTATTTCCGACATTTTTTGCTTTTGAACAATAAAATTTAAAAAAAAAAAATAAAAAAATATAGCGCTTTACTTTGTTGCATTACATATCAGCCACCCTGTATTCGTAAATGTATTTATTTTTTTAACTAAATTATTATCAATTTAAATTGCATTTAATTAATTTAAAGGATGTACTGGTATTTAAGTTATAAGCTGTTAACTTTTGGTGCAATATGGTCAATTTCTGTGGTAGGTACCAATAGGGGGGGTGCCGATATTGCCAACTTTTCTTCGGACTCTAGGTACTAAAAAAACACTACACTGTACAAAATTCCAAGTATCAGTATGAACTAATATTAAAGCTATAAACAGTTAACTTTGGGTGCAAAATGGTCCATTTGTGTGGGAGGTACAACTACGTCCATTCTTCTTGAGCTGTTAGCGTCTAATAAGCTAATACTATGTTTGGAATTTCAGAAGATTCTTTTGGCTTGTAGAAAATTATATATAGCCTCCTCTCTAAGGTAAGGGGATAAAAAAATTGCTGATGTAATTATTTTTATTTTCAAATAGAAATAATTGGCTATGTATTAAAAAAAATTCTGTCTGCAATATTTTGGAGATATGAGACTTTTGTAAGCAGTTCTTAAACTGCTCTTGTATTGTGCCGATTATTGACGGAGTATTTGCCCAACGTGCCGATGAGATTGCTTGTCAGCTTTCGAAACGATATCGTCCATCAACCAGTGGCCAAGCTGAATACATTTCTCGTTCCTCTTTTGTTGTTGTCTGTTTTACAGACAACAACAGGAGATCCTTCTTATATGTGAAAACAATAAGAAGGATCTCCTGTGTGCTCTCATTAAAAATAAAAAAATCAAATAAACTCTAGTGTAATCTGTGTCTATGCAGCAGTGAGCAAATCGTATATTACTTGAAGACTAATTAATATTGCAAACGTTTAATATAATATAGTTTATTAAATAAATATCAAATCTAAAGAATCAAACAAATATCTCATTTTGACTATTGTATGGGTTATGTCACTATTTCTCACAGTAATTCATTCAAGTACGGATATATTGTTATTATCTATTGGTTGGGTGTTATTATTATTTTTATAGTAACCATTAACCTTAAATAATAACAATAATAATAATATGGCTCCAACCATATTAACCCCAACAACAAGGATGAAAGCGATAACTGATACATATTTACGCACACTTATGTACTCTTGTGTGGAATATGTAAACCGGAGAACATTTAGGGTTATAATGGGTTCAACATTCCTTGCAAGAACAAGGGTTGGTAGGTTGATAGTCTATACATAAAGGGCAAAATCAATAAGGATGAACATGTAGGTACACATATAACAGCAAAATAATTTTGGCTGAAAATATTTTGCCTCTTACTTTTCACAATATAAATCCATATGCTGGCATTCACTTTATAGGTGTCTACTTTACAGGCACTGAAGCCCTAAGTGCATAGTGTTACCCATTATGAAAATCACTAAACATTTTTCTTGGAATTCTTATTATTATTCTCTGAACTGTGTTACTCTCGGGTATTTGATTTTTATTGTTGTCTTTTGTTGTCCTAGGACACATGGTTTTTATTTGAAAGTCATTAAGTTTTTTGGCCACATTTACAGAAACAAAAGTTACACAAGGACCCTCTGTTTTACCCAAAAGTAATTTGTACTGGAAACTAATAAGACCAGCAGATGCCATTGGTTTTGGATTATGGATATTAGATAGGGACACGTGTAAATAATTAAAGCGTACTAGAAATTTAAGAGCAGTGATCTAATGATAATAAACAAACAAGTAAAAAGTTCATCAAAAGTTATTTATGAAAAATTAATAATTTAGCAGGTTTTGTTTATTACTTTTGAAATTTCCGTTGACACTAACCAAAAAATAATTTACGAAAATTTAAGTCAAACATTTTTAATATAAATATTTTCTGCTATGGGCAGAAAAATGAACAAATTATGTAATAACTGGAAAACTGCTTAATTCTCATAGAAAAGTTGAGAAAGGACTTATAGTATTTTTTCGCGAGGAATATTTTTCTCAACGATGCCAACTAAACGTGACGACGATATGTGTGATTTTTATACCCTACACCACACTGTGGTACAGGGTATTATGACTTTGTGCATTTGTTTGTAACACCTAAAAGGAGAAGAGATAGACCCATTGTTTATTATACTTTTCTGAGTCGATTTAGCCATGTCCGTCTGTCCGTCTGTCCGTCTGTCTGTCCATGTATTCTTGTAATCAAAGTGCAGGTCGTATTTATCGTCCGATTGTGATGAAATTTAACATAGTGCTCTTTTTTGGCCCAAGGACGATCCCTACAGCACTTACATGTCAAATCGGGTGAAACATATATATGGGGGCTATATCTAAATCTAAACGGATTTTCTCCGAATTTGGTAGTGTTCATTCACGTAATAATATAACTCTCTCTGCCGAATTTCATAAAGATCGGATGTAAAATGTGGTTTCTACGGCGCTTACATGTCAAATCGGGGCTAACATATATATGGGGGCTATATCTAAATCTGAACCGATTTTAACCGAATTCAATAGGGATCGTCCTTGGGCCAAAAAAAAGTTATGTTTCGTCGAGATCGGACCATAATTGGGACCTGTACTTTGATTACAAGAATACATGCACAGACGGACAGACAGACGGACAGACAGACGGACAGACGGACATAGCTAAATCAACTCAGAAAGTGATTCTAAGTCGATCGGTATAATAAACGATGGGTCTATTTCTTCTCCTTTTGGGTGTTGCAAACAAATGCACAAAGTTATAATACCCTGTACCACAGTGTGGTGCAGGGTATAAATATTGTCGTTATAAAAACGGGATTTTCAGGATAAAACCCAAACATAATGATGCATATATAAATTCATACAAACATGATTTATAACTTGTTTGTGAAAATTACCTGAAATATGTATTTTGTAACTACACGGGGCAAAATCGCCTTTTTTGATATGTTTGAATCGAAAGAAAATATACTTGGAACACAAATTTTTAAATATTATATATTTTCGAGCAAATAAATTTTATTTGAAAATCAATAAAATGTATTTAGAACCCATATGTTAATATATTAGAATAAAATATATTTGCGAACTGAGTTTCTCAAATAAAATATTTGTTTATGAATATTTCCAAATATATTTTATTAAAAAAAAGATTTTCAAAACTTTGCTGAATTTTTCGAATATTATTTTTTCCTTTTCGAATTATGCATTCCCATTAAAAATGCCATACTTAGCATTAACTTCTAATTGAAACCAATTCAATTCATCAAATATAAAGAAATTTTACTAACATTAAAAATTTAAAAAATTACCTTTCAATTGCTGTAAACTTAAAACAATTAAAGAATAGTATGTATACATTCACGCAAAAAGATCTTTGTTTGGAAATATCATATCCAAATAAAAAATATTAGGATGTAAACATTATTTTGTTTAGAACAATATCCTCCCAAACATATAATATTTGTATTTGTCAAATATTATATATTTGGAGTACACCCTAAAAATATTTATGTTTCAAGCAGAATATGTTTGGGACAATATACTACAGAGGCGATTTTTTTCAGCGTGTATGAAAAAATAATAAATTTTCGTTAGGCCCTATTGAATTTCGTTAAAAAAATCGCCATTTTTAATTGTAGGTCGCTAAAAATTTGTCAGGATGTGTATTTTGATGCAGCGTACCGAAATCCATCAAAAACTGAATTTCCATTTTCTTGTTGTTACGCCCTTTTTCGTTTCTGATGACAATATTATTTGCTACGAGTCAAAAGTGTAACACATCGACCCAAAGCGAACATCCACCAAACATACTAGACCTAAGACCCCAAGTATGTTTGCCGGAAATTCGATTTGGGTCATTTTAAGTAATTTGAGCAATGTCCGTCCGTCTGTGGCTGGCGCGGACGATAACTCTTGAAAGGATTAACCGATTGACGTAAAATTTGGTAGGCGGTAGTATTTATCTCTCCGGCTAAGTTCGAAGATGGGCCATATTGGTCCACCCCTTCCAGTACCTCCCCCACAAAGGGTTAACATTTAGTGAAAATTGGTTCTTTAATAAGTTCTATACTACTTACTAGAATCTTCTGCAATTCCCCATATAGGATAAGTTTAGCAGTCGCTAACACCTAAAGAAAAATGGGCGAAGTTGCCCGCCTCTCTTGGTACCTCCCACCCAAACGGAGCATTTTGTACAAAAATTAAACAGCTTTTAACTTTAATACCAGTACATACTTTGAAGATTGAATATCTTCAAAGTATGTACTGGTATTAAAGTTAAAAGCTGTTTAATTTTTTAAATTGAAAATAATTTTATTAAAATAAAAAAAATTTCTCGAATATTTCTTGGGTCTGAAGATGAAGGGATTCGTAAGTCGGTTTAGCCGACTGAACTTTCTTACTTGTTTTTCTTGGACTTTTCTCTACTCTTTGAAACTTTTATGCGATAAAGCTCCTCCACTGTTATATGCTGAGATCTCTTACCGATCCCTTCTTTAATGACTCTCTTTTGTTTATTTTAGGAATTTAAATTGTTTATTAGACACGGAGTTTTCAATATTATGTAATATTTTACCTATGTCCCAGACTGCGATTCGATTCCACAACCTTCCGTTTTGAGTGCCACATTCTTACCCACTCAGACACGTAGTCACTTACTTTTTTATGAGAAACTTATTTTAAATTAGTATTTTTTTGGAATAAAGGACCGTCATCATTTAAAGAAAAATAGAGTTGCCATATACAGTATTTATAGGTGACGAGGAAATTTAAATATAATTGAAATTTTCATATCAGTCTCAAGAGGATGTAGTATAGTGTTTCTGGCTAAACAAACTTACAGCCGGTTCGGCTATCGCACCTGGCGTAACATTTGTATGTATACCCTCCACCATAGGATGAGGCGTAAATTCATTTTGTCACTCCGTTTAAATATTGATCTGAGACCCCATAAATTATATATATTATTAATCGTCGTAAAATTCTAAAAGGATTTAGCCATGTCTGTAGTAATCACGCTACAGTCCGTAATAATAGAGCTTGGTTAATCAAATTTGGTAGAAATACTTCCTGTATTTACAGGTTGTTTGGGATTCCAAATGGGTCTTATCGGCCAATGTTTTGATATAGCTCCCCTACACGCTGAAAAAAAATCGGTTCTGTAGTATATTGTCCCAAACATATTCGGCTTGAAATAAACATATGTTTAGGGTACACTCCAAATATATAATATTTTACACACACAAATATTATATGTTTGTGAGGATATTGTTCTAAACAAAAATATGCTCCCATTCAAATATTTTTTATTTGGAACTAGTATTTCCGATACAAGGATTCATTTGTAATTATTTATTTTGGTAATGTATTAAATGCCTTAACTTAAAGACAAGTTTTCTGTTTTTCACATTTTCAAAGAGCAATTTTTTTATAAATTTTATATGTTTGTAAAATTTAATCAAAACTTAAATCGAACAATCTTTCGTAAATATAAACGACATTGATGGATTGACAAAAAGTGATGAATAGGAATATTTATAAATAAGGAAATTTTTAGCTATAAAGTTTAACACGAAAACTAGGAAAATCTAACTAAAATTCGAATAAGTCAGTAATGTTTGAACATCTTTTTAAATAAAACATATTTGGAAATCTTCTTAAACAATAATTTTGTTTTTGTGTAAACACATATTTTATTTGTGAAATTCAGTTTGCAAATAAATTATGTTCTAATATATTAATATATGCGTTCCAAACAAAATTTCTTGATTTTCAAATAAAATTTATTTGTTAACAAATATATAATATTTAAAAAAATCGTTTCTAAGTATATTTTCTTTCGTTTCAAACATATCAAAAATGACGATTTTCCTCCGTGTATAGAGGTCGATCCAAAATATGGTTTTTATATACCACATTTTTAAAGCAATTTAGCAGAAACTTTGCTGTTTGTATTCTATTTTGACAAGAAATCATCACTGCAAAAATTTTACAAATCGGTTCATATTTTGTTATACTCGTAGTCACCCTATGGAGGTCGCTCCAAAATATACGTATTTAAGCCATAAATACCGTATGTTCTAAGTATTTTTAACTTAATCTTTGCTGTTTGTATTTAATTAAGACAAGAATTCATCGTAGTAAAAAAATTTTAAATCAGTTCATATTTTGTTATAGCCCACCTATAGATGTCGCTCCCAAAAAGGCTTATTTAAGCCATAAACACCACATTTTCTAAGAAATTTAGCTGAAACTTTGCAGTTTGTATTCTATATAGGGCACAATTCATTTCAATAAAATTTATACAAATCAAATTTATAGTAATAAAATTGAATGCAATCCATGGTTGAGGGTATATAACATTCGGCATGGGCGAACTTAACGCTTTTACTTGTTATCACTTTCAATGTGTACAACGGTCACGTTCGACACCATGGAATTGCCCATATGCTGAGATCTCTTACCGCTCCCCTTTTGAATGGCTCTCTTTTGTTTATTTTAGAAATTGAAATTTTTTATAAGACACGGAATTTCAATATTATATAAAATGTTACCTCTGCCCCGGACTGCAATTCGATTCCACAACCTTCCGTTTTGTGTGCCAGATGCTTACACACTATGCCACGTAGTCAGTTACTTTTTTATGAGAAATCCTTTTTTAATTATTTTTCTGTTCACTGAATTTGAAATACAGGATTTCCATCATTTAAAGAGAAGAGATACAGTATTTATAGGTGACGAGGAAATTTCAATATAAATGAAATTTTCATATCAATCTCGAAAGGATTTCGGAGCTCGATGTATAGTGTCTCTGGCTAAACAAACATAATGCCGGTTCGGCTCTCGTGCCTGGCGTAACATTTTTAATATTTCGCCATAAGTTTTAGTTTCTGCATATAATGATTTGAACAAAAACAAGTAAAGACGGATTAAGTTCGGCACAGCCGAATCTTATATACCCTCCACCATGGATCGCAAGTGAATGGTTACGTGTACTAATAAACTCATTATAACAAATTTCAGCCCAATTCTGTGAAATTTTATGTTTTTGTGGCATTACGAAGTCGAATCTAGAGGGTCCATTGTATGGTGGCTATATCAAAACAGGGACCTATAACTATCGTTGTTCGTGTGTAAGATACCGGGTATAAATAAATCCCAGTTACCAATTTTCAGCCCGAGCAGTTGACATTTGTGGTCTCTGTGACGTTAAGACGTCAAATCGCGGAGACTCTATATGTACCCAGCAAAACCTTGGTAAGTACCTGTCATTATTCCCTGCATTACCAAATAATGACATCTCATTATTTGCAGCATTACTTTCGGCTTATTAATAATGACTTACCAATAATATCAGAAATAAGTGATGTTTTGTTATCAAAATCATTTTGGCAAATTTTAATATATGCAATGTTGGCTATATGTGGGTTATTGTCCAAAATTTATTTATATTTCAACATGTTTTCAGACAATACGTGCAAATTTGAATGAAAGTACCAGAAATTCGAATCTGGCATGAGGAAATTGTTTGTTTCGAGAAATATGCAAAAAATAATTTTAAATAGCCATTTCTACATATCTACTACTTATTTTATAACTTATTGGTAATGCATTATTCAAGTACATAAATTCGAGCTGCAAACAAGTACTTATTATGCTACTTTATTGTATGCTTTTAGGAAGTACATTCCTCCAATGACATCCCCATTTTAAAATAATGAGAAAAGTGGCTAAATAATAAGTACTTACCATTATCGAACTTTGCTTACTCGTCGGATTATTTGGTAATGAGAAATTTTCCTGAGTATATGGGGGCTGTATCCAAAAAATGGACCGATATTGTGCATTTTCAATTCCAACATACCTGAAGAAGTATATGTACCAAATTTCAGCCTTATAGCTCAAGAATTATAGAGTGTAGCGTGATTACAACAGACGGACGGACATGGCAAAATCGTCTTAGAATTTTACGACGATTAGTAATATACATACGAGTATATACTTTGTGGGGTCTCAAATCAATGTTTATTGGTGTTACAAACGGAGTGACAAAATAAATATACCCCCCATCCCATGGTGGGGGGTATAAAAATTGGTTGTGAAAAATAGGAAAATATTATGCTTTTTGGGACTACAACTTATGAAGTTCGAAAATAGTCAATTTTTCCCTTGATTATTGTAAAGTTTTCATAATTTTGATTTCATGTTCATGGACTCGGTTCAATGATTATGGATTGTTTTTAGTTATTATATCCTTAAACTAACGTTTTCCATTATTAGTTCATATATTTCCTTATATCCATGTCATTTGTCTGAATTTAATTACATTTTTGAATATTCGAAGTTGTGTTTAGAAATATTATTTTTGAAAAAAAGTCCTCATTTTTAGTTAAAGAACTATTCTACATATCCTCGAAACGAGTAAAATTTACTAGTTTTCAGAAAAAAATAACTCTATAAATGAAAAAACATTGAACTAAATTGGAGTATGGATTTTACTAAAATTTAGGAAAAACATTCTATTGAGAGATTGGAATTCATCTTCCTTAACTTTATTGTTTAGTGTTTATTGAAGTAAATATTACAAATATATTTCGTGACCCACTTTAATATTACTTGCTGTCGTGCTCTACACCGAAGCATAGCAAACGGTAAAATTACATCTCCTGCACATATCTATGTGTGTGTGTTCCTACACACAATGACTGAGTGGCTTAAAAATACCAAATACCTCTACAAATAACTTTACATGAAAATTGGTAGCAGGCGCAAGGAAACACGAATACTCGTTTGTCTGTAAAGGTATAATAAAAGTAACTACTACAGGTGTTCACATCATTCTGTCTGCAGGGAGTTATTAATTTTTTCCATTTTATTCAAACAAATTTCTGTGTGTTCATAGCATGAACAATGGTTTGTAGAAATCATGACAGCAAGATACATGAAAAAAAATTCTGTTTTGTAATATATACAGTTTTTTCTTCGTCCATTTTTGGGGTCAGTTCAGTGCTATTTAAAATTGTATCAAATGTTATAAATCTATCAATATGTAAAAGGAAATTTGGTCTACTTGAATTTTCAAGACTTAATGGAAATCTTTATCTTTATAAATTTATTATTATTTTCAGGCATATTTTTATTAAAATGTAAATATTTTTATTACTATTATAACAAATCGTTTTCATCAACATTCTACAATTCGTTAAAATTTGATGTACATATACTTTATAGGGTTTCGGATCAATATTTAGAGGTGTTACAAACGGAATGACAAAATGAATATACTACCTATGGTGGAGGGTATACAAATAAAGAACTATAAGTTATACACACGAGTATATAGTATTAACAATAATTCAGTATCTGTATACAAATGTTGATTTTTCTACGCTGTTGTCACAATTAATTGATAAGAAAATATTAAATATTGAACTTTGCCCGTTTGCTTGTTTTGGTCTCTGTTGACCGATGTGTCATGACCGCAACCAAGGCGATGGAAGTTGCTATTATTTTGACAGCGGAAACGGAAACATTAATGGACACCTCCACAAAAAACATGCATGCCCATATGTATGTCGCTCATTCATGTTTATATATCGCACATAGACATTTGTAAATATTGACATATAATCAGTGTCCTTTTGCTGTCCAAGCAATCGAATTTATTGATTATTTGCTGATTATATGTCGGTGGTTTTGGGGAGAGCCTCCGCTTTCGATTTGCAGTTGATATCACTAAGGAAATCGCCAAAAGGCTATCGAAAAAATAATTGGAAACGAAAGTACTTGGAATTTATTATACGGATTTAGTAGAAGCAATAATATTTGCTGGTTATTTTAATACGATTCTGTAGATATTAGCTGTAGCATTTTTATATTGGGAATTTCAAGGAATTAAATTGATGTTGTATACTTCCGAGACTAATTTAGATATTAGGAGATTTTCGAAAGGACCGGATTTAGGTAAGATGAAATAATCAGAAAGCAAATGTCAATTACATCGTGCAATATTTAAGGCCTAAAGCTTCAGTACCGACGAAGGATTTTTTAATATATGATTGTGCAAAAAACGTTTTTTGTTGGCACGAAAAAAACCAAAAGAAATAGAAAAAAATTAGCTCGGACCATTTTTTTAAAGCTAACATCCTAACAAAGAAATCAATGCCTATTTGAAGAAAATCTATGAATAAATGTAGAAAAATTATAGCACTTTTGGTAGAAATAAGAGAATTTAAACATAATTCGGTTTTTATAGTGGTTTTTACTGTGTACAAGGGATATATCAGATACTGCGGGCCAAAAGTGCATCACATCGATGGAGTGAGGAAATCCGTTTTCGGCCATTTTAAGTCATTTGAGCAATGTTCGTCAACCTGTCCGTCTGTCTGTCTGGATAGTGCGCTCGATAACTTGCGAAAGCAGTAACCGATTGACTTCAAATTTGGTATGTGTCAATATTTATTTCTATCTCAGACTAAAGCCAAAGATGGACTATATTGGACTCCTCCTTCGAGTACCTCCCCCACGAAGGGTCAACATTTTGTGAAATATTGATTATCTCACAACTTCTATACTACTACTCAGAATCTTTCACAATTCCACACATAGTATTAGTTTCTTGGTCGTTTTATCTTGAGAGAAATTGGTAACATCGCCATGCTCCTTTTGGTACCTCCCATACAAATGGACCATTTTGCAAAAAAAAGGTTAACGGCTTATAACTTTGTAGTCCATTGTAGTCCATAGAAATACTTATGTTTTGTGAAGTGTAATGCTTTTATTGTACGTACAGTCTGCACATACAAACACTTGAAATTTTCTACAGTTTAATGTTGTTATTGTACCTATAGTATATTAAAGCATTTACCATAGTGCCACACCCATTTTGGTACCTCCCAAACAAAATAACCAAAATAAAAAATAAGAAAAATTATGTTTCTGAATTTCCCTATTTTTACAATATGGGTCATATAAATATATAAGTTACGACCCATGAAAATGGATCAAACCTTACCTATATTGAATAGCTTAATTTTTAATACTAACACAGGGAAACACTTAAAATTCGGCGTAGTTATCATTTGTTATTACCCATATTGGACAATACAGCCAAATTAACAATATACAACAAACTATTTTTTTGTGTATATTGATGCATTCCACATATTTTATGAATTGAAAACCAAAAAGAAAATTATTGTAAAGATTATTTAATTTTTATTTTTCTAAAATTCCAATTTTCTTTAAAGGTAACTTTATTATTTGAACCATTTTTGAACTTTAGTCTCGATAAAGCCGGGATACCATTTAAATTATAAAAATTACCTGTACGTAGAAACAGGTACGAGAAAAGTAATAAGTATTAGAAAAAACATTTCAAAAAAATTCGTTTGTTGCATTTTTTAAAGCTAACATCCCAACGAAGAAAACAAAGCTTATCTGAAAAAAGTTATAAATAATTGTATGTATTGTGACCCATACTGTAAAGTAAGGGAAATTAAAAAAAAACATTTTTCATTTATTTTATTTTGGCCATTTTGTTTTGGAGGTACCTAAATGGGCGTGGCAATAACGCCCAGTTTTCACGGGACTGTAGGTACTATAAAAGTATATCACTGCAGAAATTTGAAATTTTAAGTATTTGTATTGTTTGGAGTCAAAGCCGTTAACATTTTGTGAAAAATGGTTAATTTGAATGAGAGGTACCAAATGAGTTGTGGAAATAACGTCTATTTTTCTGGGGACTTTAGGTACCCCGTTTAAAGGCAGTACACTGCACACACTTTAATATTTTACTAAATTTTCATCCTTGGTGGGGGAGGTATTCCAGGAGTGGACCAACATTTTCCATCTTTGAATGTAGCCTGAGATAAAAAAATATTAACATTATCAAATTTTAAGTCAATCGGTTACTCCTACCAAAAGTTATCATGCGCACAAGCCTGACTGAAGGACCCAAAACAAATTTTCGCCGAATATTTTTAGGATTATTAGGTCGGTCCTTCTAAGTGTTATATTTTTGGCCTGCAGCAACTGATATATTCCCTCGTTTACAAGAGTTGTGGTATAAGATATAATTTTTTTGAAATTCTCTTACTTCTTCCAAAAGGGATATAATTTCTACATTTATTCATAAATTTGTTCTACTTTTTATTGTTTTTTTAGCCAACAAAAAACGATTTTTTGAAAAAAAAAAATTGTTTCTAATTGTTTTAACGGAAGTTACTAAACTTCTCTTTCCTTTCAAATTATATTTTTTTCATATTTAGGACACCATATTACGAAAGAAAATATTATGCACTGCCATTCAAAAAAATCCATGACTACAAACATACAAAAAATTAAAAACACGTTTCCACCGTTCTGACATCTATACCGTAAAAAGTCACAAATTCTATATAATATTTATAAAAACCTTAGTCGTTTACTTGACAGAAATGAACTGAATTGTTTTATGAAATTTTACAACGACTTTAATTAAATGTATTAGAAAAATAAGTTTAGTAATCCGCGATTTCGCTGAAACCACACTCAATATCGAATATTTATAAATACTAGAATTTAAAAATTGTGGAAAAAATCGACCAAATTTCAAACGAATATCTTACTTGAGAGATTTGTTTAACTCAGAAGAATTTGGAGATAAAAGGTTGTCCCGAGATAGATGGATAGTACATGAGTTTTGCTAATTCATTGGCTTTACTCAGCTTTGGACCAATTTGATACACATGTTATTTTTGATCATAACTCCGTCGTACTTGTTGGATCTTTAAGCATTTTTATTGAAACAACAACATTATGTTAACGATATATTTTTCTAGGATTTAGAAGATTTGCTTGGATAGTACATGAGTTTTGCTTAACTACAAATGCTAGTAGTTAGGCATATTCATTGGCTTTACTCAACTGTGGTAAGGCCTGCTTTGACAGATAGTCATACTTAGTGGACCAGTACAAAATTTGAAACACATGTTCTACAGTAAATAAAGTAGCCTTAGGTTACCTGGCAGGAGCGATGAAAACTACCGCCACAAGATCACTTGAGATTAATACGGGTATTCAACTTATTGATATATATATATGTATATACAAGAGTCTGCGGAACTTACACTACCCCGGATAACCCAGACGAATCTTCTGCTAGGTATCAATTCAAGATATTGATAGATCTGAATGGGTTCCGAAACAGCATACATATATGATCAGCCATGACATAGTTGACAGAAGGTTACGCGTTAGAATCCCCACTTTGATAGAAAGGCAATGTTAGGTTTCTTGATATTAATGTCTTTACATATGTTTCCAAAATGGAGGAGGGTACTGGATTTCCTGTCATGAACTTGATTTAGAGATCTCCCTTCGATTGCGATTGCCAAAACGGGTAAAGTGATGATGCAAGAACTCATACAGGGTTGCCCATATTCGACGGACCCATCTGGCAACGCCATAACTTTTGACAGAGATGTCAGATCGCTTAATGACATACCGCGTTTGAAGCGTCAGTCCAAGCAGATTTTTACCATGGAACAATACACGCCACACGAGCGCTCTGAAATAGTTGAAATTTACATTCAACAGAAGAAGTCAATTGTGAAAACTCAACGTGCTTTTAAAATATTTAAAAATGTGAGAAGTGCGCCTTCTAAGAACTGAAAATGAAAATGAACTGAACAGCCACTGAAAATCCTCAGGAGATTCAAGAATTGCCTCTTCATGACGAAAAAGTCACAGTTTGGTGCGGCGTTAGTGCGAAAACGGTCATTGGGCCGTTTTTCTTCCAAAACGAAAATGGCCATGCTGTTACCATCAACCAGGAGCGTTATCGCGACATGATGACCAATTTTGTGATGCCAATTATTTGTCGAAAGCGTATGAGGCAGTTCTGGTTTCAACAAGACGGCGCTCCACCGCACACAAGTCGCAAAACAATCGATTTTCTGAAGAATTTGTTTCCGGGCCGTTTGATGTCGAAAAGTGGTGATTTGGACTGGCCACCGCGTTCGCCCGATTTGACGCCGCCTGACTTCTTCTTGTGGGGATATTTGAAGTCAAAGGTTTACGTTAACAAGCCAAGGACCGTAGAAGAGCTCAAGGACAACATTCGTGAAGAAATAGCCGCTATTCCGGCCGAAATGTTGGCGAAAACGATGGAAAATGCTGCAAAAAGGGCACAATACGCCATCAACGCCAGAGGCGGCCATTTGAGAGATATCATATTCAAAAATTGATGTAAACAAATCTACTTGGAACAAATTAAATGATTAAGATTGCCAACCGCCAAATTTTTATTTTTTTCTTTGATTTTTTTTAAAAAAACATGGGTCGTCGAATATGGGCAACCCTGTATATATAGTAGTATATAGAAGCTATATTTGCTTTTTCATCGATAGCCAGGCTGCTTTAAATGCATAACACAGTACGAATGTAAGATCTTAGGTGGTTAGCGGCTATCGCAGAGAAATAAAAGTTCCCGAAGAACAGCATATTATAACTCTGTGCTGGGTACCTGGCTAAAAAGATATATTCGGTGATTAAGCCGCCTATAAACATGCCAACAGTAGAGCCAATTCCCGAGTAAAGTCGAGGCTGACGTACGAGTATATCCACTCCTGTCGTTAATCTGTTTATACCATCCACTATAGGATGGGGGGTATATTCATTTTGTCACTCCGTTTGTAGCACCTATAAATATTGAGTTGAGACCCCATAAAGTATATATATTCTTAATCGTCGTAAAATTCTAAGACGATTTAGCACTGTCCGTCTATCGGTCCGTCCGCTCGTCTGCCCGTATGTTGTAATCACGCTACAGTCTACAGTAATTGAGCTAGATGACTGAAATGTGGTATATATACTTCTTATAACTGCTAACTTGCGATTGAAAATGTCCAATATCGGTCCAATTTTTGATATAGCCCCCATATTAAGGATCTCCCCGATTTGACTTCTTAACGCCATAAAGACCAGAAATTCCAACTGATCGGGCTGAAAATTGGTAAATAGGTTTTATTTCTAGCACTGTCCGTCTATCGGTCCGTCCGCCCATCTGCCCATATGTTGTAATCACGCTACAGTCTAATTGAGCTAGATGACTGAAATGTGGTATATATACTTCTTATAACTGCAGGTAACTTGCGATTGAAAATGTCCAATATCGGTCCATTTTTTGATATATGCCCCATATATGTAAAGCATCTTCCCGATTTGACTTCCTAATGCCATAAAGACCAGAAATTCCAACTGATCGGGCTGAAAATTGGTAAATAGGTTTTATTTCTACCCGGAAAATTTTGCACGAACAACGGAAGTCGTAGGTCCATGTTTTGATATAGCCCCTATACAAGGGTCCCTCTAGATTTGACTTCTTAATGCCATAGAGACCACAAATTCCAACTGATCGGGCTGAAAATTGGTAACTATGGTTTATTAAAACCCAGAATCCTTTACACGAACAACGCTAGTATTAGGTTCATGTTTTGATGTAGCCCCTATGCAAAGGGCCTTCTAGATTTGATATCATAACGCAAGAACACCAACAAATTTCAACGAATTGAGCTGAAATTTGTTATAATGAGTTTATTTGTACCCCAAGTTATTCACATACGATCCATGGTGAAGGGTATATAAGATTCGTCATGGCCGAACTTAATCCGTCTTTACTTGTTTTGTATTAAATTTAAATACAACAATTAAAAAAGTTCAGTCGGGTACACCGGCTTAAGAATCCCCCTCATCTTGAGTCCCAAAGAAAATTTCGTAAATTTATTTATTTTGGTTTTAATTAAATTATTATTAATTTAAAAAAAGTTTAATCACTTTAAAGTATTTACTGTTATTAAAGTTATAAGGCGTTAACTTTTGATGCAAAATGGTCCATTTGTGTGGGAAGAACAAAAAGGAGCGTACCAATAACGCCCTAACGCCCACTTTTCTCTGGACTCTAGGTACTATAGGGCATTACACTGTACAACATTTCAAGTATTTATATTTCGAGTATTTAAATGTTAACCCTTTGTGGGGAACGTACTGGAAAGAGTGTACCAATATGGCCCATCTTAGCCGGAAATAGAAAAAATATTACCGTATACCAAATGTGAAATCAATAGCTTATTCCTTTCGAGAGCCATCGTGCGCACCAGCCAGCAGACAGACAGACATTACCAAAAACTAACATCCGTCGAACATACGGATGTGGACTAACTAAAGCTCTTTGGGACGAATTGTCTTCAAGGAATACGGAGATACTGCTAAATATAGAAAAAGCGCACCTACGATTGATTGTGGAAATAATAACAGCACATAATAGACTTGGTAAGCACATGCATAGAATTGGCCTAAGAAATTACGACTTGTGTCTGTGGTGTTATGACCCTGACGTGGTAGAAATTACCTTTCATTTCCTTTGCAAACGTCCTATTTTATCGTATAGAAGAAACAAGATACTGGGTTCATTTTTCTTTCAGGAGTTGGCACAGCTTAAAGGATTAAACTATCTCAGACTTTTACGGTTCACTTAGGCATCAGATCGACACTCCAGACTTAACTGAGTATAAAGAAGAAGTATTTATGACGAATCCCAATGGATCAAATATGGTCTCGGTGACATTTGAGTTTCATTGCCATTCTCAGCTAAGCTAACCTAACTACAAATAATTTGGGCAATTCGGACATGTTGAATACACTAAAGTTCATCAACGAAAACATAGTCTCACCTTTGTCATATTACTGCAACATATTATTAGCTATAAAATTACTTAACAATTGTATATCCTATGTTTATTTAATGTTAGCGCATATCACTGTGAATGTATTGACCTAGCCTAGATTCTCGGCTTTTTTTTTAACAAAGAAAACATTTCAATGATAACAAATAATTCTATGTATAGAACCTTTCGCTCCTCTGGAACTGAACAAATACACACATTCGGCCACCAACAAAAACACCCACCCACTCACAAACACCATCAACTCCAAAGCAATTATACCAGTTGAACCAATTGTCGTATACTTGTTATTGCTATTGCTCATACGTAAACACAACACTCATACGTCCCCAGGGACAAATAATATGTATTTAGAGTCGTTGAGATTTACATGTCACTGCTGTTGTCCTCCTTAGGCTCTATATACGTAAATATATTTTTTGAATGGTTTACCTGTTTTTTTTTGTTGAATACCACCATACACGACCAATTCCATAAATATTTTTTGTTGACATTCATTTTCATACACAACAATGATTACATTTTTATTTGTTTCACATTTTGTTTTGCTTTATGTTTTGTCCGTCCAATCGTTCGTCCGTCCGTCCCTCAGACTGTCTGTCTGCTTATTTGTTTGTTTGCGTGTTTTTGTTGCTGACTAAAATTAACTTAATTAAGTCGAATACTTTATACACAAAATTACAGGTATGTATATGTAGGTATATTTGCAAATTATTCTCTTGCTATGGTTTATTTTTAAAACGCTATGATTGTTACTTAACGACTAGATAAAACATATATAATTATATCTTACTTAATTATCTATAATAAAAAATAACAAAATAACACATACACATATCATGTACATCAATACGCAAAAACTATATAAAATATACTTATGGATATGTACTCGCATATCTATGTATTATGTGTAAATAAATAGTTGTTCTTCCTTCTTTGTGGTTTTTCTTGTCAGAAATTTAAAAAAAAATTATTGCCATTTGATTACAACTTCGTTTGATTAAATCCAAATGCTGTGGTTTTGTTCAATTGTCCTTCCCTCTGGCTCTTTGTCGAAAATATGAATGAGGCGGCGGTGTATACTTATGTGATGATGAGTCGTTCAGTACAAAAACTTAAATATAATGCAAGAACATATTCATATTATTGTTTGTAATTTGTACGAGTATAGTGAAACCCGTAAATTGTACGCCCTTCACCTTTGTCATACTTCTGAAGGACTGCCTCAGAAATAATGTTCATATCTACAAATTTTTTTTTCTAAATGACCAAAATCTCATAATTTTGTATTGAAGTAAGATTAGTTTAACAAAATGAGCTTATTCGGCTTGGTGTTATCACTTTTTAATTATCGCCTAGTTTTTTATTTACTAAATGTGTGGCTAATGTGAGGCCTAGATGCAAAATCGGAATACAGATATACATATCGATACCTCCATTCTAAAACATGCTAAGTCGACTTAGCAAGCTTTTAGGGAGATTGCATTTTTAATTTCTTTATATTTATTCAGTAAAAATATGTTGTTTATGCGTCAAGCCAATCAAAAGTTATTTACAAAACAGTAAGGGTCATTCGATTTTAAATAGAAAGGAATTCCACACAAATTTAAAAAAATTCATCCAGCTGTGATCGCTTCTCCTGAAAACCTAAATTTTTGCACTTAGCATAGTATAGAATGGAGGTATCAATATATGGAAGCTGTTCCTAACTATGTATGAACCGATATCCTTTAAATTTGAGTTCCTACAAGGAACTAGAAACTCTTCTCTACGTTTATTATGTTGCAACTGCAGTACAGTATACGATCACGCAATCATTTTTTTTTAAAAAACTTGTTTTGAAAACATTTTATGGGCATTTTAATTTTTGAAAAAATTTAAAAAAATAGTTTTTGTGTTTTACGAAATTTGTAATTGCTCTCGAACAGCTGAACCGAATTTTCCAAAGTTTATTTGCTTTAAAGAGGACACAATGCGCCATTTACTGTAATTTTTTTTTTTTTTGGAAACTTTTTAAAAATATTTTTTCCAAAAAATGTTTTTCTTTTTTTTTATTTTTTTTTAAAATTTTCACAGAATTTACAATTTTTGGGAGACTCAATATTTGTAAATGTTATGGACGAAATACCAAGACTAGTCTGACAATTTTCGTCTGTTTTTGCAAATCATTGCACAGTGGTACGAATTCAAAAAGGGGGAAATAATTCGACCGTTCCTTAACCAAACAGAGAAAATCGAATCGCATTTTTTTCTACAATTGTTTTTTTCCAAAAAAAAACTTTCGTAAAATTTTTTTATACAAATTTAAAAAAAAAAAATTGCGCAAACTTTAAAACAAAGTAAACTTTGCAAAAATCGGTTCAGCCGATCGAGAGAAATTACAAATGTCGTAAAACACAAAAACCATTTTTTTCATTTTTCAAAAATTTAAATAACCGCAAAAATTAAAAAAAATGACATCGAGATCTTATTTTACCTATTTGTAACTGCTTATAAACATTTTAGCCAAAAATAAAGTACATATGACGATATTAAATATTCTGACCCATACACCAACACTTCGGCTTAGTTAATTGTATTTATATATTTCATTATTTAATTTTTAAATTAATGATTAATCGAGCTCGAGGTCTTAGGTTTATTTTGTTGTTTTTATTTAGTTCTTTTTGCCAATATTTCGCAATTCTTTGAGTCGCATCTTCAGGGCAGATATACAATTAAACAATACATAGTACTTTTATTAGAACCACAGATATCTTATTTCTAACATTCAAACAAATATTCGTATCTAACACGTATCTTTTTTTTGTGTAAGATACGCATATTTGTTTGAATGTTAGAAATAAGAAATCTGTGATTGTAATAAAAGTAATATGTATTGTTTAACTGTAGATCTGCCCTGAAGATGCAACTCAAAGAATTGCGAAATATTGACAAAAAGAACTAAATAAAAACAACAAAATAAACCTAAGACCTCGAGCTCGATTAATCATTAATTTAAAAATTAAATAATACAGGTCGAAAAATACATAATAAACAATCTATTTCATTATTTGTTCTTCAAAAAATATTTTGTTTGACATATCTCGCGAAGCGAAGCAGATCCGAATTTGATGAGTATATGTGCATCATACAGATTTACTTTGAAGGAATATTCGCGAACTAACAAATCGGATATCCTTAAAACGGAATGAGCAGAATAGGGGGACTTTTTAATACGATTTTATGTCTAAGCATTAGAGAAATCACATTTTTTAACCGATCCATATGGCATTTGATAGAAGGGAATCTCTCGATGCACAGGAACATTTTGAAAAAAAAAAATATTATCAATATCTCCGATTTTGCATGGAATACGTTCAGAAGCCACATTTTTCACTCTATTTTGACATAATTGTAAATAAAAGAGGTACTAGGTAACAAGACCTGACACTTGCAGAAAGTCGGAATATATTAAAATTATCTGCTTACTTTACAAAAAATCTTACATCTGACTATATGTAAGACTTTTTTACTTTTATTACTCTTAATTTTGCCTTTTCTTCACCTTTATTCTGAAAAGAAAAATATTTAAGATTTTATATTTTATATTCCAAATGAAATGCCAATAAAGTTTGAAAAAATCTTTGGTTTTGCATTCGGATTAGCATAGCTACATATATATTTTGCTTAAGTAACAATATAATCAATTTTTAATTCAATTATTTCAAAGAATTTCACTGCACTTAAAAGGCCAGTTGTATCGCAAAGGAAGTACAAACAATGATCTTAACTATAAACTGTGTAGCATTTGTTACACAAGAGTGCAGTAACTCAAAATGTACTTACAACTTCCAGTAGAGAAAATAATCAAAGAAGTATAATCAAATTATTCGATGAGAGATTTTAGAGGGACTAGTAAATTCTAGAAAAAAGAAAATGCCAGCATTTTAAGATTCTACACTTGTGTGTTACATTTGCAATATGTAATAAAAGTAATATTAATGCAGTAGCAATTTATAGTCAAATTAAAAAAAACACAATTTCATTCTGAGACAGTCCTTTGTTTTTCCCTCTCCAATCCTATTTAAAATAAATTTTTCCCTTTACAAAAACCACCACGACGTCCACTTCTAATGCTACTCCTGGTGTCGTGTTCCTGCTCTTGTCGTTCTTGTTGTTTAGGCTGTTGCTCTTGATCCTTATACAATTTCTTTTCCTCCGCTGGCTTTGTTTCTTCCTTTTTTGGCAGTGAAAATACTTGATGCATTGGTGTGGGCTGGGGAGTATCATAATCGTCCATCATTAGTCAGCTAAAGTCAGGGCCATCCCCGTCGTCGGAACAACCTGATATGGTTTTATGGAAGGTAGCCGGTGCCATAAGGGCCCGAGCAGCAATCATTTGGAAATTCTCGGAGGCTCTGAAACCACTGCGGGTGCAGACGCAGCGACACACAATTCGCTTGAAGGCAATACGGAATTCGTGGGAGAACAAAGCATAGATGAGTGGATTGATGGCCGAATTGCAGTAGCCCAGCCAGAAGAGTACGGAAAACACTGTCGGTTGGATGCAATGATCGCAGAAGGCTCGTATCAAATACATCGTGAAGAAGGGTAGCCAACAGAAAATAAAGCCACCAACAATAATGGCCAAAGTCTTGGCGGCTTTTGTTTCAACCTTGAAACGTTTCACTTGGAATTTCACTGATCTTTTGCCGCGATGTTTTTTATGGTCAGACTTCTTGCCCACCAAATTGAAACGGTTTGGATGCGACTCCAAAGGACGAGCATTCGAGGAGGGTGAGGTTTGTGAGCCAGTGGCCGTTTGAGAAGGTGCAGTGTCCACGTTAAACGTGGTTTCGCCAATATCCAAGAGACTACTCTTAAATGAACTTCGGCGTCCGTTAATCAAAGGAGAGGCATTCGGTGGGGCTCCCGCCCCCATGGTGGACACCACCACTGAGGCATACGCTGGCGGTGTACTATTGATGGAAGTATTCGAATCAAGCATATTTTCCGATGAGGGAAACGATACCTTTATGGAGATTTTCTCATGTCTCTGTCTAGGAACTCTCATTGATGTGGCCCGTTTGGGTATTGTCGAGATGCTCGTAGGCGCCGTCGCTGATAGTGTCTGATGATGCAGTGGGAACATTTCTTCATTGTTGCTATTCACACTCAACGTCGAGGACATGGAGTGCACAGACAGTGGTGTTCTTTGGGGCGTGGAGCACGGTCGTCCTCTATGTATTCTCAGCACCAGTTGAGATTCATCCACTCGATTTGCACGCGATTCCTGCGAACATCCTGTAACATATAGTAACATAGTTTGGAAGTGGTTGAGAAGGAAAATAGCTCTGAATAAAATCACAATTTTGGAAGGGTAAAAACGTTGAAAACATTACCAAGACAAAATGGAAATGGAACAAACAGGTGGTATGTGAATTGGATTAGAGAAGATTCAGAAAAAAACGAGCTCAACGACAACATTCATTCGTTAGAGGGACATACAGATTTTTAAGAAAATTTTAAGAAAAAAAAAAACAATATGCAATGCTGTTAATATTTGAGGACAAAAAAATATGTTTACAAAATACAAAATGCTTTTATGTTTAGTAACAATATACAGATTTGTTTATACAATTATATTATTAACAATTAGATTTTAATTATTTGTACACAAGAAAAAAAACGAGGAATGATAAGGAAATGCTATTGTTAAAAAAACGAAATTATTTACATATCTGGGATCTAGATATAAAAGGTCGTATTTCAAGACACTCGGGATTTTGGGAGAAATTTTATATTTTTGATGAAGATGTTTTTTACTTACATTATTTTTTTTACTTGTTGAGAGTGCATAATATTAATTAAAATTAATTACTCATACGTCTGGCTGACCATTATTTACAGTTCTCACATTTGCCTAAAGGGGGATTATGTCTAAAAATTGTTACGAGTATAATACAGTTTGTCAACTGTTCTTTAGATACAGAATTGAAGCTCTTTATAGTATTACATACCAAAATAATAATTTAAAAGTTTAATAATAAAATGGCTTAATTTGCAAATATTCTGTTATCTAAATCTATCTATATATTGTCCTGTCGACATTCCGTACACCCTGCTTTCCCACTATACATATTTTCTTTACAAACAATCTTACCAGCCCTCCTACGCTAATATTCACTCGTTGACTCTGAGCGGGAAATGAGGCTATCCGACATTCCGTTCACCCTGCTTTCGCACTACACATATTTTATTTACTAACAATGTTCAGTGTTCCTTTATGCCAATTAGGTCACTATTTTTCTATCCGTTTATAATAGCCCTATTTCTATAACTATCTGCTGTAAACAATTGTTTTCTCGTATTAGTGCGGGCGATGTCATACGTCCCTTACGGACACTTCAGAGGTGAAGATACTTTAGAAAATAGTAACACTATACAACAACAAAATGTTTTTTATGTCCGAGATCTCTACTTTACAAACAAAATTCAAAAACAAATAATTTTCCAAATTTTTAATTTTGGCTATTTTGTTTGGGCGGTACGAAAGGGGAGTGGTTATAACCATAATTTTTTAATATACTAAACCTGGTAAACCGTCTTATGAATCCCCTCATCTTCAGTCCCAAACAATATTCGTAAATTTATTTATTTTTTTGTTTTAAATAAATTGTATCCATTTAAATTGAATTTAATAACTTTGAAGCATACACTGGTATTAAAGTTATCAGAATAGTCCATTTTGCGCGGGAGGCGCCAAAACGGCGGTGTCAATGACGCTCATTTTTCACTGGACTATATGGCCTATAAAAGCATCACACTGAACAAAATATCAAATATTTGTGTGCCCTGGTGTTAAAGTTATAAACAGTTTTTGTGCGAAATGGTATATTTGTGTGGGAGGTACCAAAATGGACGTGCCAATAACGCACACTTTTCACTGGACTCTGGGTACTACAAAAGCATTACACTGTTCAAAATTTCAAGTATTTATTTTCACTGGTATAAAATATATAACAGTTACATTTTTGGGCAAAAATATTCCTTTTGTATGGTAGGTACCACAAGGGCGGCGACATTTCGCCCATTTTTCTTAAGGTGATAGCGGCGGATAAACTATTACTACGAGAGAAATTACAATTTATTCGGATAAGTAGTATATAAGTTAGTAGAGAATCAATATTTAAGTAAATTTTAACCCTTTGTGAGGGAGGTACTAGAAGGAGTGGCCCAATATTGCCAATCTTCGAACATAGCCTGAGATAGAAAATAATATTATCACGTAAAAAATTTGAAGTCAATCCTTTACACCTTTCGAGAGTTATCGTGCACTCCTTTCAAAAAGACAGGCACAAGGACAGACATTGCTCGAATTACTTAAAATGTCCTAAAACGGATTTGCGTCTAACAAACTTATGGTCTTAGGACACTCCTTTGATGTTTTACTTTTTTTGCTCGTAGCAGATGATACCCTCCTCCCTGTAAGGTGAGGAGATAAAAACATTACACTGTACAAAAATTCAAGTGTTTGTAAGTGCACGAATCAATGTTATAAGCGGTTAACCTTTTATGCAAAATGGTTCATTTGTATGGGAGGTACCAAAAGGGGCGTGTTTATAACGCCCATTTTGCACAAGAATGTAAGTATTTATTTGGACTCGAATCAAAGTTGTAAGTCGTTAACTTTTTGTGCAAAATGGGGCTTGGAAACTTCGCCCATTTTTCTCTAGATGATAGAGACCAGACAGACAGACGGACAATCTGAAATGACATTAAACGGCAAAATCGGATTTCCGCCAAATATTCGTGTGGTCTCTTTGGTCTCCCCATCGATGTGTTAGACTTTTGGCCCGGAGCAACTGATAAATATATACCCTTGTTCACAATACATAGTGGGTGTATAAAACCGTATTATGTTGAAATTCTCTTATTTCTACCAAAAGTGCTATAATTACTACATTTATTCATAGATTTTCATCATTGGACCATCTGACACTTAGCCGCGGTCAACATTTCATAGACATAATCTTCAAAAAATAAATGCCAAAGAATGTTCTTTCAAATGATAATAAACATTCCCCATTCAATTTGAATTTTCTGTGTTTTTTTTTCTTTAAAAAAAGTAGGGAACCTCGAAATGGATCACCCTATATTTGCGTCACCGTTTTTAAGAAACTTTGCTATTCAAGTGATAAATCAATATGGTCCAAATACTACAAATACGAAAAATGGGAATTGTCGTTCGACAATTGCGCTAAGTCCATTTTTTAAATCCAAACAAAAAAACACTTTTCAGTCGACCCACGACCTTGATACCCATGAGCAATATTTTAGCTCTCGTTAAGAGCTATCTTTTTGCCATTGAAAACCCAAACCCGCTTCGATTCAGGCCTTGGAGCAAAACATCACGCGTGTCATTCGCCAGTTACCAGTCGAAATGCTCGAACGAGTCATCGAAAATTGGACTCAACGGATGGACCATCCGACATGTAGCCGCCGCCAACATTTGATAGACATAATCTTCAAAAAATAAATGCCAAAGAATGTTTTTTCAAATGATAATATTCCCCATTCAATTTGAATTTTCTGTGTTCTTTTCTTTAAAAAAGTAGAGAACCTCGAAATGGATCACCCTATATTTGCGTCACCATTTTTAAGAAACTTTGCTTTCTATAATACATAATAGAGGCAAAGATGGTCTAGAGCCAAATATCCTAGTGACAAATCAATATGGTCCAAATACTACAAATACGAAAAATGGGAATTTTAAAGAAAAATAAAAAAATACCATAATATTTTTTTTTAATATTTTTTCGTGTTTAGGACGCCGTATTACACTGGAAAATGTTATGCACAGCCCTTCGACAAAAATGTTGTTGCATAGTGCAATTTTTGTTTGGAATCTGCATTAAAACATTATCACCGCAATATTTGAATAATTTTATGACGCTAATATTCTGGCTAATACATAGATTATTTTTTGGAACTAAACAAACAAAAAAACAGTAAATCCAAATGATTTACCTTCCATCTTTGTCGGTCATACAGTGTGGGAATTTCCGAAAAAAAACTTTAGCTAATATGATTTTGTTTCAATTTCTGGGCAAACAGAGCACACATGGGGAATTATTTCCCTCAAAATAGTCAACCCCTTCTCAATAAAAACTTTGAGTTTCAATTCAAAATATCTGATGGGTGTAAAAGATTTAAGAGACTTTATTAGATAGATTTATTCCATTGCCATATTAAATTCCCCAACTGTTCTATCGTTTCTATATTTACCAGTGCTTCATTTTCCTACCTCACGCAATTGGCATCTACTACGTGCATCCACAGAGGTAACAAAATAGCTGATAGCACTAGTTTAAAAAAATTTTGTCAAAGGGCTGTACATAACATTTTATTGTGTAAAATATGTATACTACAAAACATAAAAAAATATTAAAAAATTTTGTTTGAATAAAAATAATTAAAATTTTCTTGTAATATTTTGTGTTTATTTTAAAATATTTTAAAAATTATAAGGGCTGCAAATATTGAAAATATCTCTTTCACGTGGACACAAAAGTTTAGTAAAAACAACTAGAACAAATTTGAATTGGCAGGAACAACTCTAAAAATCGCAACAAATGTGCTTGTTCCAATTGTGGAAAGCTAGCATTCTTCACCATTTTGCAGAAAAATGTAAAGGAGCACAACATAGATTTTAGTGCATTCTAAAACGTGAATTTTTGTATATAGTATCCATATTCCATTGAAAAACGGGCGTTATTGCCACACCCATTTTGGTACTTCCGAAACAAAATAGTAAAAAACACATGAAAAATATTTTCTTTTAATTTCCTTTACTTTTACAATATGGGTCATAAGTAATAATTTTATCCACAGATGTTTTTAAATAAGCATGTTAACTTTTCCAATTTGGAATAACATAATTTCTTACGATTTTTTGTTTTTCTTTTTTCTACATAAAAGTGAAATCCCAAATACTACACCATTTACAACTGTAATTCGAAAAATTCAATTCAATTTCGAATAAGATCAATTGAGATTCGAAAACGGTCAATTGAAATTCGAAGATTCCATTTGAAATTCGAAACACATCAATTGAAATTCGAAAAACATCAATCGGAATTCGAAACACATCATTTGAAATTCGAAAGACCTCAATTGAAATTCGAAACGCATCATTTGAAATTCGAATTTTTGCATTTGAAATTCTATAGCCCAACATAAAAATGGCTTTAAAACAAAAAATCGAGATAACTATCCAAAAATCTTTGGGGGTATGGATATACTTTTAGTCCAATGTCCAGTGGGTCTCTTTCGGGAAATACTTTCTTGTTGCACAGTGTAATTAATGCTTTGACTCAAGTCGAAATCAAAACGTACTCACTGGAAATTGTCACCCTGAATTCAAAAACACTATTACACCGTCACAGACTATTAATTGATTACAGCGAACAGACCTACATACACCACATCTATTGCAGCCAACGAGGTAACATGTTTGCATATGCTTTCAGTACAGCACGTGTTTTATTCCAGTGTCCATTCTTTTTTTTGTTGTAATGCTCATTCACTCCATGTAGTGGCCCGAATAAGTGTTCCAACTTTTGCCATCTTTCGACAGTGAATCCTAACCCGACGCGGTCATATTTCACCCGAAATAAAGTAACGCGACCGACTGCTGGACTTGAGATATAGTCTAAGCTGTATTTGCATGCCATAGGGCAAATACATTTTCACAGAGGCTTCGGCTTACTGTTCCACTACGGAGGGGGATCTACGAATCCTATAGTTCCCACCTATTCTCAGGGTGGGGACTGGACAGTGATCCCAGATTGGGATCTACTAATCTTATAGCTCCCATCTAGTCCCAGGATGGGGCCTGGACAAGTAGATCCCTAGAGGAGCACGGTCCTCGAAAACGGGTCTGTGTTCCACAAAGGATCTACGAATTCTGTAGCTCCCATCTATTCTCAGGATGGGGGCTGAATAAGTAGATCCAAGAGGATCACAGTCCAAAATGGTCTGTGTTCCACAAAAGGATTTACGAATCCTAAAGCTCCCATCTATTCTCAGGATGGGGGCTGAATAAGTAAATCCAAGACTGGTCACCAGTCCTAGATTTTCTGGAGTCTAACTGGTAGTATCTACGGCTACGCAGTCTGACCAGAGTACTTAATCTGGTACCACGGGGGTCAGGAAAGCCCTCGGTACGCAGGTACCGGCCTGACCATTGGTGAGGATCCTGTTGGATGCAACGTGGTGGCTGTGGTTGAAACCAAAATCGCTGGGAGAGTGGAGTCTCGGATGTGGAGTTGCAAACCAACCGGGCGCCATGACCCAAAGATTGGAAGGAGTTTTAGATGGGCTCCGCTCCTTACCAAGGAGGGGAACCAGTGGCCAGAAACACTGAATTCATTGGAACTCATGCACATTGTGTGTGAGGGCGCTGGTCGACGCATAAATTTACCCGAGTGTTTAGAGCACGGTGGGGTTAAGCCTAACGGCGTGTATCCACCCAAATCGAAATACTCATCTGTACGGAGACTTCGGTTTACTTTTCCCCTACAGAGGCTTCGGCTTACTGTTCCCCCAACAGAGACTTCGGTTTACTATTCCCCCACAGAGGCTTCGGCTTACTATTCCCCCACTGAAGTTTCGGCTTTCTGTTTCCCCACAGAGACGTCGGTTTACTGTTCCCCCACAAAGGCTTGGGCTTACTGTTTCCCAACAGAGACCTCGGTTTAGGGTTTCCCTACAGAGGCTTCGGCTTACTGTTCAAACAGTAGGGGGATCTAAGAACCCTATAGTTTCCCTCAATTCCCAGGATGGGGACTGGACAGTGATCCCAGACTGGTCATGAGTCCTAGATTTTCTGGAGTCTAACTGGTAGTATCTTCGGATACGCAGTCTGACCAGAGCATTTAATCTGGTACCACGGTTGTCAAGAAAGGTTTCGCCCTGACTATTGGTGAGGACCAACATGGTGGCTGTGGTTAACAACAAACAAACATGCTGAGCTGCCTGCCGAGGATACTCTGCAGCCGGGGACTCAACCGACATTTGAAACTGTCTACCCACCAAATACCCGAAGATGAGCCGTCTGCCGAGAATTCGACCGACATCCGAAACTGTCTACCAACCTAAAACCCGAAGCTGTGCCGGCTCCCGAAAACCCGACCGACACCAGAGCTTATATATTTACCGAAACCAGAAGCTCAACCGACGAGGAGTTAACCGGTCCTGCCTATCTACCGAATCCAGAAGCTTAGCCGTCTGCTGAGAATACTTAACCTTAAGCTGAGCCGTCTGCTGAGAGTACCCTACAGCCGAGGATCCGAACCGTGCTTATCTGCCCATCGAAGACCGAAAACAAGTCTTCTTGTTTAAAATCGTAGATAGCGTTACGTTATAGTTCAGTTCCCGATAGAGTCCATGAATGTTTTTGAACAAAATGCCGAAGTTTAATTTTTAAGTTTCACAGTCTAGTTTAGGAAATTATTGACATTAATCAAAAAGATCGTTTTTGACTTTTCACAAAATGCCCACATCGAATTCGGAGGTATATTTAAGGATGTTTAAGTTTAATATTAAAGGATGTTAGAAGTCTGGAAATTTTCAAACATATCTGAGCAAACACATTATTAGATTGCATTTATAAAAATTCTGGATATTTTTTAAACAATTTTCAAATTTGAAAATTAATATGAATTTTAAAATTGTGCAAACCGCGGGTACCTTTTGAACAATTTTCATGTTATATGACTTGTTGGAAAGGCAATTTAATGCAGACTTCACATAACTATATGGGAGCTATATGTAAATCTGAACCGATTTTAACCAAGAAAGATATGTGCAAAGTTTCGTTTAGATCTGGCCATAATTGCGACCTGTACTTTGAGTACAAGAATACATGCACAGACGGACAGACATACGGACATAGCTAAACCAACGCAGTAAGTGATTCTAAGTCGATCGGTATTATTAACGATGGATCTGTCTCAGCTCCTTTTGGGTGTTACAAACAAATGTACAAAGTTATAATACCCTGTATCACAGTGTGGTGTAGGGTATACAAATATATATATGTCTTGGCTATAGTTCTGGATATAACAGTGACCTCTAATGCACACCTATTGATCTCCGTTCTTTAGCAAATTTTGTAACATTATACGTTCCCGCCAATTGTTAACCTAATGAATAAATGTCGGGGTGGGTGTGAGTTAAAATATTCCAAACTTCAAAAATAATGGCCACTCTAACGTACACCGTTTATGTCCAAGTATTTTTTATATTTTCTGTTACTTTCATTGTTGGAATATCCTGATTATATTTCTGTCACCTTCACACCCTTTCTAATTTTTGAGATACACCCCGACGTATGAGCAATCTAAAATTTTATAACATCACGTATACACCACCGGGTAATTTTAACACAATACCTTTGACTGAAACTTTTGCAATTATTGTGTTTTTTGTCATTTATATACAATAGCAAAACCTTTTAACATTTTTTTTACATCTGTTTTCAGTCGATTTAATTTTATAATAACCATTAAAACCAATTGCCAAAATGTTCACAAACAATAAAAACAAAATTAAATTTAACTTTCACACTTAGAATTTTGATGGAAAAAAGAATAGAACGTGAAACCAAAGAACAGAATCAAATGTCAATTGCAAACAGAAAGAGTGAAAAAATATACAACCGTACAATTTTGAACAGAAATTAATTTTTTTTTGTTTTTGTGTGTGTTTTTAAACAAAATTTGGACTCCAATAACAAGAAGATAACAAACAGATTTAAGACAAAACAAAAAACGGGGACACAAATTTGTAAAATAATTTCAAAATTTTTGAATTTACACTCGATGAAAGACTTTTAATGTTTGAAATAGAATTGTTGCTATTGATTTTGTATAAGTTTGTTATTTTTTTGTTTGCACAAAACAGATTGATGTTATTTACTTCACATGAAATGACTCGTATCGACATTTATATACATATACATATGTACATATTTACGGATATATGAAACAGTTTAGCATTTATTTAGTCTGATTAAAGTTTTACAACTCATTGTTTACTGCTAGATTATATGTTGTTATTTTTATTTGCTCTACGGGGTATTAATAGAAATGAAGGGATTTTCTTTTTTATTAGCTACTTTTTTCACTTTATTTTCCTCGGGGGTTAGATTTTTTGTTTTTTTTTGTGGCTTTTTTAGGTATTCACTTTCTATATATACTTACATATTGACTATAAACATATCGTAGGTATACAAATTTTATGAAATGCATATATGTATGTACGTATGTGTGATAAGTAGTAACAATACTCTGATATTCATTTAATACATTATTCAGTAAGTAATGGATTTTTTATATAAGGCTTGATTGAATAAATAACAAACAGATAAAAAAGAGAATATTTTGTATACATAATAAATATACTTACTTACAATTAGTTGCGACTTTAATTGTTAATGTTTATGTATGACAGTGTAGATATGTTGAATTGGTTAAATGTAACGTTTGATTGTGTATGTAAATGTTTTTCTAATTCAGTTTGGCTGTCTGTGGTACAATTTATATACGAGTATATATAATATATATACGAGTATACAATACATCTATTGTATGCATATATAATTAAAAATTAAAATGATTCTATGAAAGATATGTTATAGCAACTGCAAATTTATTGAAATGACTTGGGAAACGTGACTTCGTAGACTCTGCCACGATATGTATGGGGTCGCCCACTATTGCTGATCATACCCGTATATATATATATATATATATATCTATATTTTGCAAATGCGGAATTTATGCGGTATATACCGGAATGGATCAGAACACTACGTCTATTGTTTGCTAGAAACTCGCATTTAAAAAGCAGTCTTATATTTATGGGGCGTTGCCTGGGTGGTACTTATTATCGTGATGTAAACTTCTTAAGCTGAAAAATATTCCAAAAAAATACTCTGATTCAAAAGTAACAGCAAGACTTTTACATATTGGAAGGTAGCCGGGGATTAACTGCAAATATTGCCTACGCCTCTCAGATACGAGTGGTAGGAGTGAAATCAAATAGCTCAGGAGGACCAACGAGCGTGTGTTCTCCATTTTAGGAGCGGCTCAAGCGGCGTCTGATTCCTGAGGAGCGGTTGTTCTGTACACCGCTAGTCTGGTAGCATAGCTGACAGCCCCAGTCCAGAATCAGGTACATCAGTTTAATCTTCTGGTCTCCTTAATATACATGATTATCGAAACTAAAAGAAATAATTATAACAGAAAACCGATTCGGAAAATGAAATATTCTAACGATGCTTGAATCATCAAAACTCCCTGGCTCCCGTGAAACCAGATGGCCAGACTGTGACGAACAACATTCGACCGATAGTGTTAAAGTCCGTTAGACTTTAAAAGAGAAGGAAATAAAAACATTATTTTATTTAAAATATAATTTTAGGGTTTTCAGGGTTTTCCAACAAGAGGTGTTATTTTGAATCACCCGGTATTTCGGTAACTGTAATTTTTGAAGCTTTTATTCTTTGACATTTGACAAGTAGAAACTACGCCATTACTAAAACTGGAACGATACACGATAATCGAACGATACAAAACGATTGAACAAAAAAGCGATACGAACGATTCAAAATCATGAGGCCCATTTCCACCTCGGTGGCTACGTCAACAAGCAAAATTGTCGCATCTGGGGCTCGGAAAACTCAAGAGTTATTGTTGAGAAAACTCTCCATCCTCAACGTGTGACTGTTTGGTGCTGTTTATGGTCCGGCGGGGTCATTGGACCTTACTTTTTCGAAAATGAGGTTGGATCAAAAGTTACGGTGAGTGGATTTCGCTATCGAGAGATGATTAATGATTTTTTATGGTCGGAGTTGGATGGTATTGGTCAACAAGACGGCGCTACGTGCCACACAAGCAACGAAACTTTGCTCTGTTACGGGAAAAGTTTCCGGACCGAAGAGGTGATCACAATTGGCCACCGAGATCTTGTGATTTAACACCTTGCGACTTCTTCCTTTGAGGCCACATGAAAGATAAGGTCTACGCCAACAGCCCAACGTCGATTCAAGACCTCAAAGATAGAATTAGTGAGGCAGGGCAGCAACTTTGCGATTTGGTTATGGAAAATTTAATGAAAAGGATATGGTCCTGTAAGCGTGGTCGTGGTGACCATTTGGCTGATGTTGTTTTCCATTATTATCGGCATACTTTCCTCTTTTGATTTTTTCACATTATATTACTAAAAACTCTATTTTTAGATGATAGGTATCATGAAAAAGCAAAAATGATGTTTTTTTAGGAGAAAAGGGACCTACGAATTATCTCGTAATTGGCTTCTGGAACAGAAATCGTTACGAATTATCTCGTAGTTGGCTTCTGTGATAGAAATAGCTACGCAGAAGCCAAATACGAGTTAATTCGTAGGTCCTTTTCTCCTAAAAAACATCATTTTTGCTTCCCATAATATTTTGCTTTATAGTTATTATAATTTATTATAATTTTATTATTATTTTCTTCTTTTTAGATTTATAAACATTCTCTAAATTTATTGTTATAATTATCAAGAACCCAAAATGGATAAGAAAAGGTCACTGAATCAAAGTGAAATTGAGTACAACGGAAATCTAAGTGATTCAGAATATGACGGAATTTTCAGCGATGATAAATAGCCTTCTGATTATACAAGTGGTAGTGAAGATGAACCTGAAGACGGGTCCGAACCTGATGATAATGACGATGATCTGCAAGCAACAACGTCAAATGAGAATGATGATTTGTGGACAGAAGTTCAACACAATCCTGATTTATTTCTTTTTGAAGAAAATGTTGGTGTGAAATTAGATACATCAAATTTTTCAGGACAAACGCTGGTGGATTTATTTTTTTCGGATGAGTTTCTTGCATTACTGGTAGAACAAACTAATTTATATGCCGGGCAAGAAATTGAAAAATGGGAAAAAGGGAATCAAAATGCTATAAACAAATCTAAAAGTTATCAAATTGGCAAGACGTAAATGCTGCAGAGATGAAAGTTTTTATTGCACTTTTATTGCAAATGGGACCTTGTCCTTTTTCAACAATAGAACATTACTGGAACCCAAACAAGCTATGTAATGTAAACTTTTGGCGCTCACATATGAGCCGAAATCGATTCCAGTTGCTACTTCGTTATTTTCATTTGGTTGATAACTCAAACGCATCCACCGACAGATTATACAAGGTGAGACCAATCCTAAATCATTTCAACAATGTTATGCGTGAAAACTATGTACCAAGTAAAAATATTTGTATCCATGATGCTATGGCGGGGAAGATTGCTTTTCCGCCAATACATAAAAAGTAAAAAACACAAAGATGGCATCAAACTATATAAACTATGTGAGTCCGACGGTCTTGTAATAAAAATAAAAATTTACAGCGGAAAATCTGAGGAAACTAGCAATAATCTAGGTCACACTGCTGACGTTGTTTTACATTTACTTGGGGACTATCTCGATAAAGGCTACGTGCTTTACATGGATAATTTTTATAATTCATTTAGTCTTACAAAACTGTTATATACACGAAAAACTTATGTGTGTGGAACCCTGCGAAGTAGCCTTTAACCCCACAGATGTGGTAAATCGTAAACTGAAAAAAGGGGAGTGTTTTTGGCAGCAAAATGGTCCTGTTTCTGTATGTAAATGGAAAGACGAACGAGAAGTCCTTACCATTTCAAAAATGCATGCGGTTGAAATGGTAGAGGTGCCCAATCGCAATGAAAACATTTCTATGAAACCGAATATAGTTCGAGATTACAATAATGGAATGTCTGGCATAGACCGATCAGATCAAATGATTTCGTACTACTCATCTCTAAGAAAGACTATTAGATGGCCCAAAAAGGTTTCGCTACATATTATAGAGATATATGTATATACAAAATGCTCACAGAATTTTTCAAAAAGTAACTTCATCTAAAATAAAACTGATTAAGTTCAGAGAAGAATTCGTCTTCGCGTTGATTGGAGATTTTCAACCAGTTTTGAAAAAAAATCAAATTATTTAGAGCGTTTACCACCAACAGAAAAAAAAACAGCGTCCGACAAAGCCATGTCGTGTATGTACCGAGCACAAAAAAAACCCCGAGAAACGCATTACTTCTGTCCAGCCTGTGAGGAGAAGCCAGCCCTTTGTGTAGAAAATTGTTTTAAAAACTACCACAAATAACAAAATATTACTTTATTTCGTCTGTTTGAGTTAATTTTTCCATTATATTGCATGAATTTTTACATTATATTGAATGAATTTGTCCATACATTTTTTTTTTCAATAAATGTTCAGCTCACGCAAGCCAAAACTAACTTTTTTTCATTTCCCAGAAGCCATTTATCGATACTAGCACTGATATAATACGGTTTTACTCGTAACTACACAAAAAGTGGCAGTTTTAGATAGTACGAGATAACTCGTAGTTTTCTTCCTGGAAGGGAAATCAATCTACGAGTTATCTCGTTGTTGGTAGTCAACGTGTTAAATAAACATCCAATCATTATCTCAAAAAATTGCATTTTTCTTTGAATACCAAAATAACACCTCTTGTTGGAAAACCCCGTGCCATCCTTATTTATGCGGGTTGAGTTGAGAACTAAAGTATTGCAGCACTGACGGAGTTGCCACCACTTAGCGAGTTTTGCGGCGTTGCGGTTAAAACAAACGGCTGCAAAACTATGAAGTCGACAGCCAGCTGTTGTGACTTTTACATACTTCCGAGTGCAGTTGTTGTGTGGTGACGACGCATTTTATGTTGTTTTAGCTTTTGTACAGGGTTTTCAAATAAGAGTGACATGATTTATTTGAAAAAAACACACATATTATTAAGGAAGTTCAAATGTTTTTTTTTATTTAATGTGAGGTACAATCGATATAATTTAGTTCTAAATAAAACGTCATTTAAATGGCCTCCACAACTTCTTCAGCAGGAACGCATTGGATGAACCCAATTTATGAGCACTTTTCCCACTACATCAAGCCGTACGTCATGAATGGCACGTTCAATGTTGACTTGTAAAGCTTGAAAAGAGTCTGGTTTATTTCGAAAGACCAATGACTTCAAATACACCTAATCCTACAAGAAATAGTCTAATGGTGTTAAATCACAACTTCTTGGAGGCCATCATTCAATATCAAAATTTCTTGAGATAATCGAATCTCCGAAATTTTCTCGCAACAATTCAATTATTGCATTTACTGTGTGGCACGTAGCCACAATCGGTCAATGGCAAAAAGATAGCTCTTAAAGAGAGCTGAAATATTTCTCATGGGTGTCAAGGTCCTAGGTCGACTGGAAAGTGTTTTTTTTATTTTAAAAAAAATTTACTTAGCGTACGAAAAGTTGCAATTGGAGAACGATTATTTTGACAATAAACCGAATAATTTGTAATCGTTGTTCTTGCATATAGCTCTCCATGATGAAATTGTAAACACTACTCAATACAATGAAAAACAAATGACAGATCATGACATATTACAAATGACCGAAACGTCACTTCAAAATCATATCATCCCTATTGGAAAATTCGATACATGTCAGTGGATGCTATGTTGTTGTTGTTGTTGCCGTTGTATATGTTATGTGTTCTTGTTTATTTAAAAGGAGTTTTAAGTCTGCTTTTCGTCCTGGTTCGTCATTCGTCACTGGCACGTGAATTTCACGTGATGAAGCAATGTTGTAGTGACGGAAACAATAGACAATACAGGCGGTATAACGTAGTGATAGAAAATTGTTCTACATCCGTATGTCGTCATATACATAACGCGCACATCACATCCAATGACCGGTTCAAATGTGCTTACGAAGGACCATGTTCTAGTCCGTGAGACTTAAAAAAAGAAAATTAAAAAACAAAAACGAAAATAAACTATTTTTATCCCCTCACCTTAGAGAGGATTGTATATATCATTTGCTACGAACCAAAAGTGTAACACATCGAAGGAGTGACCTAAGACCCTAAGTATGTTCGACGGATATCCGTTTTGGGTCATTTTAAGTAGAATGAGCAATGTCCGTCCGTCCGTCTGTCTGTCTGCTGGCTGGTGCGCACGAAAACTCTCGAAAGGGGTAACCGATGGACTTCATATTTGGTATATGGTAATATTTTCTTCTATCTCCGGCTAAGTTCGAAGATGGGCCATATTGTTTCACTCCTTCTAGTACCTTCCCCACAAAAGTTTAACATTTAGTGAAATATTGATTATTTAATAACTTCTATACTAATTATTTGAATCCTCTGAAATTCTGCATATAGTATTACTTTATTAGTCACTATTACCCCGAGAAAAATGGGCGAAGTGTCCACGCCCCTTTTGGTACCTCCCACACAAATGAACAATTTTGAACCAAAAGTTAATAGCTTATAACTTTATTACCAGTGCATACTTTAAGTTATTAAATGCAATTTAATAACTTAATAATTTATATAAAACAAAAAAATAACTTAATTTACTAATATTTTTTGAGACTTAAGGTGAGGGGATTCATCGGTCGGTTTACCCGACTGAACTTTCTTACTTGCTTTTTTAATTTATTGGGTAGAATTTATTTATCCAAGAACGCATAATTCTGTTTAGATTTAGAGTTGTAATGTAATTATCTCATATTTATATTTGCAATATCTCAGCTTATTCTGCTCTAAAAAGTTGTTGTACGGTATCACACAGTTGGCTTCGCTCGGCCTTTTCTTACTTATTTTATACTCGCTTAGGAATAGTGTATAGTCTTGTAAATATACTTATTTTGTTAGCTAAATATAATCAGAGCTTTACTAAAATTGTTTTATATAAAAACTCGATAGTTTGGTTAACTTTATACTCGTATGTATTTTTGGCATATTTAAATATTTGGTTAAAAGCTTACCAAAATTGTTTTCCAAAAATTTTTTGAGTGCAAAAGTTCTATCACATAATTAGTACATTTTGCACACTACATCTCCGAGTCGACCATAATTTTTCGACTCCGGACTCCGACTCCGGGCAAATTTCCCAGACTCCCACTCCACAGCCCTGCACTCGACCAATGTGTTCCACATTTGATACCAGTAGCATATCATATGTATTATCCTCTTTAAAGTGAGGGTATAATTAATTAAATTCATTTATTGCAGCAGCAGCATTACGGTTTTTTGCTTAAAAGCTATTTTCAATTGCAATATTCACATTTTTAATGTGAAAATTTTTCCTAGACAACACTTTCTTCAAAAGACTCTATTTTATTGAGCACAAAAGTGAAATAACTAAAGTTTAAAGGTTATTTCAGCCTTTAAGGATTACTGTTCCTTTAGCAAAACTGATGAATACCACACATTTGCAATGTTGTTTGTTGTTTTGCCTCTTCTCATTTTTTTGTATTTCGTTTTGTTTGATAGTATATATTAAAGATACTCGATTGAGGTATTGTTGGTATGAGGGTGGGTCCTGGATACAAGTAAAAATACATACAACGACATAACAGAGAATAGAAAACGAGAAGGTAGAAAAAATTGGCTAAAATCTGTTACTATCAACTGTTAACTACGGCCGAGAAGTTCAGTTCTGGCCCAGCAACATAGCTAATGATGAAGGTTAATACTGCTGTTGTTTTGTTTTCTTTGCTGATGTGGCCAATGTTTTTGTGCCGTTAGTTCACGAAATCCTTTTTTTCAATACATGTTCTTATTAGGGTGTAGTGAATGTTATGTTTGTGCGATGGACTCTCAGACATTGCGAAACAGATTTTAAAACCTTTATAAATAATTCTATTAATTTGCATAATCGTTCACAATTTGAAGTGCAGAACTATATTTTGTAGTTGCTGGTATGTTTTTTTCCAGACAGACTGGTTACATATTCCTAAAATGCAGTAAAGTGAGATTCTTTGTATAAAAAACTTTTAGCTTTTTCAAAATGTCAAACAATCATGCCATTAAATTACCAACTATATTCACATTACACCCTATTGTGTGTGGGTGTGTGCCGTCGACCAACCATATACAAACATCAGTAAACACACGTACCCGCGCACCATTCGTTCGTAACAATAGAGAGACAAAAACAAAAGCCAGAGGCTATGTTTTCTATTAACAAATACAAACTTACATATATATACATGAACACATATACATATACATATACAAGTATGTATATGTGTGCATTTATGTATGTATAACCTATCTGAAATTTCCACACACTGAAATACGTATATGCATAAAGATATATGTATATATGGGGGATTTCATATCAAGTGAGTGAATTCTTAAAAACGATGTCCTCTGATCGGGCTGAAAATTACACCAAGTTTAGTCCTATTGAATAGTAGTTATGATACAAAATTTCAACGATATCGGCTAAGGATTGTCCAAGAAGGAGGATGTTGAATTTTCACATTTTAGTCAAAAGTCCATTTTTTTCAATACCTATAATAAGATTTGTTTGCAATTTTTTGTCATAGGGGGAGAGTCGAGGACACTACTGTTTTTAGCGAAATAATTCTCCAAGGGTTCCCTTTATTTCGTTCTTTGGACTGAAGCATGTATTCCGAAGTCATCCACTTCAAAATCACCTTCGAGCCAAGTAACACCTCAGACTTCCTTGCAAACTTTGTGGCCGAAATCTAGCCACATATATATTTCATTTATTTATATGAATTACAATTCAAGTAAATTTATATTCTCGTTTTACGGTCCAGGGAAAAGCCGGGTTACAAAGACAATGTGGCTAGATTTCGCCGCGACAGACCAGGACCTCTAGTGGGAATCGAACTCATGATTAGAAAATAACATCTATGTGACGATGTAGTACTCGTCGAGACCAATACATTGATGTATAGGATGTGACAATCGAGCAACAAAAAAAAAGTTACGATAAAAAAAATTACTTTGGGCCGAATACGCGGGATCTAAAAAAAAATTAAAAAATGTTTTTGCAATTGTCTTGAGGTAAGCTCTAATATTCCGCCTCGCATTTTTGGTAACCCGATACGATAAAAAATGATTTTGGGCCGATTCCGCGGGCTCGGAAAAAATTAAAAAAAAATTTTTTTGCAATTGTCTCGAGGTAGGCTTTAATATTCCGCCTCGCATTTGATAATTTTTTTGGTGACCCGGTCTAGTGTATAGTCCTATCGATTCTTGATGTATGTGCATTTTAAAGTTATCGTTTCAGATCTAGTTTATTATGATCAACATCTTCAACTCCACCTTGGAATAAGTCTTGATGAGGAGGTGGAGCTAAGTACTTTCTTAACTGAAGCGAAACTAATTATTCGAAACTATTATCTCAATACACTTTTTCGCTTTGATAGGGAGGTGTAGGGTGTTATGTAGGCGGCCCCGCCCGACTTTTTGTCTTCCCTTACTTGTTTTATTTTATATTGTGCTCAAACGAAAGCTTAGGTAATTTCCTATAAGAGCTTTGTGGCCTATTATTGGGATGGACTTGTTTATCTACCAAAATATACATGTACATCTAAAAACGTAAAGTTTGAACCACATATTTTAGCATGACTCGAGAACCTTTCATACGAATTGGTTCAGGAAAGCTTTAAAATCCAAAATTAAATAGCACCTACGTGCTTTTTAAATATATCTTACAATATATTGGGAAAAATCCTATTTTTGAGAACATTTTTAATAATTGTTAATTAATTTAATTATTAAAAAATTCACAATTAGTACTGTTTTTACTTAATCGTAAAGTCTGACCGGTCGTGAATAAAATGAGACCATTCCGACGCAAATCGATTCATAATTTAAAAAAGTTGCAAACAAAAACATGGTTTTTGAAAAAAGAATCAAAACAAGTTTTACTTCCAAAAAAAATGCAAATATAATTTTTTGTTTCTTTTTCTAAATGTAATAGGATGGGAAAAGGGACCAAAATGTCAAAATTCAACACCCACCAACGCGAAACGGTGTCGTTGAAATTTTGTGTCATAACTACTATCCAATTGGACTACACTTGGTGCAAGTTTCATCCCGATCAGAAGACATCAGTTTTAAAAATTCACACCTGACATGAAATCCCCCATATACATATATTGTACGTGTATCTACGAAGTGAATATCACCACCACCAGCAATATGAAGAATCAACCACAGCAATGGGAATGGCACCTAGGGCAAGGCAAAACTATCCCATGGATGAATACGGCTAAAGTTGATTAGGGTTTCTTCACAAGGATTCCTAGAAATCCATTGTTCATTGTAATTCTCGTAATCCAAACCATAGATTCCGGAAAATTATAATTCTTATTATTAATATATACTCGTACGTATGCAGAGAGTATTTTGTTAATTTGTACGTTAAAGACCGTACGTTAGTGACCAAAGTTGATCTATTTAAAGTGCAATCATGTTTACGGCTTTCACAACATCTATTCCCTAGTGTGAATATGCCCTTTTATTTATAGCACTAAAAATTCCATATATCAATGCACAGAGATAGATGTGCTTTGAGAGATTTAAGAATTTTTCCAAAAATTGTCACAAAATTATGGGCAATATATCGATACCACCATTCTAAACTATGCTAAGTGCAAAAAGGTAGTTTTCCAGGAGAAGCGACAAAAGGTTGATGAATTTTTTAAACTTCTGTGGAATTTCTTTATAATGGAAATCGAGTGACCTGTACTGTTTTCTGAATAACTTTTGATTGGGTTGACGGATAAATACCAAATTTTGACTGAATATAATTTGGAATATTCATTGCATTTTCGTTTGTTTTTACTTCTGTCTTTAAATTTTTATTGATTTGTCACTAAGATATTCTCCTGGCTGCAGACCATCTTTGCCTCTATAATCTATATATATAAAGAAGAATGTGTGTTTGTTTGTTTGTTGGCTGAACCGATCTTCTTGAAATTTTCACAGAATGTACATGTGAGGGGCGTGGTGAAAATAGGGTACTTGAGTTTTCGATATATCAAGTGGGCGTAATCCACATTAGACAAATTTTAAAAGTAAGATATCATGCACAATTTGTTAGCGAGAGGCTGTAATTTTGTACACATGCATCTGGTGGCAGTCTACGTGATTGGTGAAAAGCAGGGCGGGATCGGACCAATGGGCGTGGCCCCGCCCATATGTATAAGCCAAATTTTGTATTTGAGATATCTAGCACAATTTGTTAGCGAGAGGCTGTAATTTTGCGTATATATATCTGTTGGCGATTGGTCCAAAAATAGGCGGGGTCGGACTAATGGGCGTGGCCCCGCCCCTTTAAGCCAAATTTTGAAATCGAGATATCTTGCACAATTTGTTAGCGAGAGAGCTGTAACTTTGTGCATATGTATCTCTTGGCAGTCTACGTGATTGGTTCAAAAAAGGGCGGGATCGGACCAATGGGCGTGGCCCCGCCCATATAAGCCAAATTTTGAAATTTATATATCTTGCACAATTTGTTAGCTAGAGTGCTGTAATGTTGAACATATGTATCTGGTGGCAGTCTACGTGATTGGTCCAAAAAGGGGCGGGCTCGAACCATTGGACGTAGCTACGCCCATATAAGCCTATTTTTGAAATTGAGATATCCTGCACTATTTGTTAGCGAGAGAGCTGGAAATTTGTGTATATATATCCGGTGGTAGTCTTCGTGATTAGTCCAAAAATGGGCGTGATTGGAATAAGGGCGTTGCCCCGTTCTCATAAACCAAATTTTTAAATTGGCATATATTGCACAATTTGTTGGCGAGAGTGCTGTAATGTTGTGCATATGTATTAGGTGATAGTCTACTTAATTGGTCCAAAAATGGGCGGGATCGGCCAATGTGCGTGGCCCCGCCCATATAAGCCAAATTTTGAAATTGAGATATATTACACAAGTTGTTAGCGAGAGTGCTTTAATTTTTGCATATGTATTAGGTGGTAGTCTACTTGATTGGTCCAAAAATGGGCTGGATTGGACCAATCGACGTGGCCCCGCCCATATAAGCCAATTAAATTTTGTGTATGATATATCTTGAGCAAATACGTGCATACATATTTGGTGTCAGTCTACGTAATTAGTCCATAAATTAACGGGATCTGAAATCTGAAGTCTGGGGCAACGAAGTGGACCGGGTCCAGCTATTATAATACAACAAGTCAATAATTTGGGATATTTAGAAATTAAAAATGCAAATAAAAGGAAGGAGATTTGGCACGGTTGAGGATACAAATATCGCATCTCTTGAAGAGCTCAAGCCCATACCAAAAACGCAGATCGGAAATGTTTCGAGAAATTAAAAAAGCGGTCAGACAAGTTAATTATATCTGAAAACTTGGTAGGTGATAAAATTATATTGACCTAAAAAATCATATTTTTAACAACCCTTGCATATACAATTATTGTATGGGTTTCTCAAATGTAATGTTAATATAATTTCCAGGTTCAGATAGGTTATGACCAAGTTATTGAAAATTATTTATATTGATAATTTAATACCAACTTGAAAAATTTGGTCCGATAGCATTAAAATAGTTATATTTAAGAAGTAAGGAAATTTTAGTCGGACAAACCAAGTAATGCATATCGTCACTGTGTGATTACTGTAATATGGAATATAGTACTTCAGCTGGAACATGCCAGATTGGTGAGAAATTATTTTATTTTTTTTTTTTTGTGATGAATTCTTGTCAAAATAGAATACCAACCGCAAAATGTCAGCTAAATTGCTATGAAAATGTGGTATTTATGGCACAATTAAAAGTATTTCTGTTGGGGAACTATAACATATATAACAAGTAAGAACATTTCAGTTGAGTAAACCAAGCAATGCATTCCTTCACTTTGTGAGTACTGTAATATGGAGAATAGAACTTCTGCTGGGACATGCCAGAACGGTGAGAAATTATTTAAATTGTGGTGTGATAAATTATTGTCTAAATAGAATACAAACCACAAAGTTTCTTAGAAAGTGTGGTATTTATGGCATAATCAAAAGTATAAATAAAATACAAACTGCAAAGTTTCAGCAATATTGGAGAGAAAATTTCGTGGTCGATTTTGATAAAACTTGGCATGCATATTTTGTTTATTCTAGGAAGCGTATGTAAATATGAAGAATTTTGCTTTGAATTGTATGGGCGGTGGGCGTGGTAGATTTTGAATGAAATAAATTTTTTTTCTTAATTTAGTCAATATATTACTCGGGGACCACTCCTTATATTTTTTGCACAAAAATGTATATCTTTGCCGCCAAAACATGCAAAAGTGAAAATTTTGATTCCAATTTATCCACTATAGCACGCACAGTCTGTCGGGTGGGACGATTATTACGGCCGAAAATTGGAGTAAGCGTTCTTTAAGTTGCGACCACCGACTCAGAATTTCGGTTTTTATTGATTTCCAAACGCTGCACGCAAGTGAACTTTACCATAATGAAAATGTTGACTTTGACTAACGTTTTGACACCTAAAGATCATTAAAAATATTTTAGGGTGTGTTGTCATAAAGATACGAAATTGTTATGTCCCTATTGGAAAATCCGGTATAAGCAGCATTTCTACAAAATGTTATAAACCTAGCTCTATTTCAACAGACAGAAGGACATTGCTAAATCGTCTTAGAATTTCACAACGATCAAGAATATATGTATATACTTGTGTCGCAGAATCAATATTTCAAGATGAGGTGGGGGGTATAATGAGAATTCTATAGTCTAAAAAACCATATTAGGAAGCGACATCCAAAAGGGAGCTATAAAAAAACACTAACCCATTTGACTCACCTTCAATCGAAAACATCCAGCAACTATAAGAAATAGTTCAGCCAATCTTGATCAACATAGCTCTATTATTACGAACTGTATCGTGATTTTAACAGACAGACGGACATGGTTAAATCATATTACAATTCCATGACGATCAAGAATATGTATACTTTGTGTGGTCTCAGATCAATATTTTGAGGTGTTGGAAACGGAATGACAAAGTTTGTATACCCCACCCTATGGTGGAGGTTATATGATGATATATTTATTTGCATAAATACAAATCCTGTATACAATTATTCCAGAAGCACAAAAATTATTATTCTATATATCTTCATTAGAAAACGACATTGTACATCGGCGACATCTATGAGGCAATGAAGAACTCGTCGAGACCAACACATATCGCATGTGACAATCGAGCTACAAACAAAACAGATACGATAAAAAACGATTTTTGGCCGATTCCACGGGCTCTAAAAAAATTTTAAAAAATGCTTTTGCAATTGTCTCGAGGTTAGCTTTAATATTCCGCCTCGCATTTGATAACTTTTTTTGTGACCCGATACGATAAAAAAAATGATTTTGACGGGCTCTGAAAAAATTTAAAAAAATGTTTTTGTAATTCTCTAGATGTAAGCCTAAACATTCCGCCTCGCGTTTGATAATTTTTTTTGGTGACTTGGTCTAATAAACATATATTCCTACACTCTTAAATAAATGACATTAAATCGTTCGAAAGGTCTAAGTCTCTTTTTTCCTAATTCGTTTAGAGATTGAATATTTAACTTTAATTTCAAAAGAAGATTCAAGTTTTATTCGACAAGACTTATAGGAAAAATAATATCGTGTCATTTGCTTTTTTTAATATTGGCACTATATAACAAAAAACATTTTTTTGTCCGCGACATAAAAACTTTTTTTTAATAGATTAGGGCATACTTTTTTATGAAGCCAAAACAATTTTTTTTATGGTAAAGTTTTTTTAAATGTTTTTTCTAAAATTCCAATTTACATGGAAAAAGCCGGGATACCATTTAAATTAAATGAAATTATAAGGGCTAGAAATGCTATAAAGTTTAGCAACTGTCGTTAAACAATTCGAAAAAATTTGATTTAAAAAAAAAAAAAAAAAAAACATTTTTGCTGGCACGAAAAAATCCTAAAAAAATTCGCCAAAAAAATTGTTTTCATTTATTATTCTTTCTTTGGTATTTTTTCAGCATTTTGTGAAGGAGACTTGGGGAATTAATTACACTGTGCTAGTCAAACAATGTAACAGAAAGGAGATGGATAGACCTATTTTGGCCATGCTGAATCCAGTGGCATTAACTGCTTTTCTATGTTAGCTCTTGTTTTCGCGATATTCGACACACAACGTTTTTTGGGAAATCAGAGAGGTGACTTATCTTTTTGGTCAAAATAAAGGGAACATTTGCACAATTATTTTTCTCAAAACAGTCGTCCAGCCTTCTCACCCCATTACCCCTGAAAAAGTGCAATGAAATCTTATCATATGTTAAAAATCATACATATCGTCGACATTTTTAGTAGGCATCGTTGAGAAAAATATTCCTCGCAAAGAAATACTATAAGTCCTTTCTCAACTTTTTTTCGAGTTATTACATAATTTGTGTATTTTTCTGCTCATAGCAGAAAATATTTGATATAAAATTTGTTGACTTAAATTTTTGTAAATTATTTTTTCGTTAGTGTTAATGGAAATTTCAAAACAAAACCTGCTGAATTGTGAAACCTGTTAATTTTTCATAAATATGTTGAAAGGAGACTCATAGTAATTTTTCGCGAGGAACATTTTTCTCAAAGAGACAAACTAAAAATGTCGATGATTTGTATGACGTTTGACACATGGTAAGATTTGATTGCACTTCTTCGGTGGTAAAGTGGTGAGAAGCGTGGTTGACTATTTTGAGAGAAATAATACTCGAAGGGTTCCCTTTATTTCGTTCTTTGGACTGAAGCGCGTTTTCGGAAGTCTTACACTTCAAAATCACCTCCGAGATAACTAACCTCTCTGATTTTTTTGCAAACTTTGTGGTCGAATATCGCGAAAACAAGAGCTAACCCAGAAAAACGGTTAGCTCCATAGGATTCAGCAAGGTCGAAACAGGTATATATTTTCTGTTACATTTTTAAAGTGTCCATTTCGAGCACAGTGTTATGAATCGAACAACGTACAAAAATAATTGAATTTTTGCGAAATTTTTCGTTCGTTTCATATTCCCCACTTCTTAAAAAAGTTATAACACAGGGTGGCGCAGAATGAGCTATATTGCAGGAAACCAAATAATAAGCCGTTAACTTTTTGTGCAAAATGGTTCATTTGTATGTGAGAGACGTTGTAATATCGGCCATATTGCACGGGACTATAGGTACTGTAAAGGTACTGTATGGACTGGAATAAAAGTTATAAGTCGTAAACTTTTTGTGGAAAATGGTCCATTTGTATAGGAGGTACCAAAGTGGCGTGGCTACTTCGCCCTTTTTTCCCAAGATTATAGCGACCACGAAACTAATACTATGTGTGGAAGATTCTGAATTTCGAGTACCTTGTGGGGAAGGTACTCGAAGGAGCGGACCAATAAAGTTCATCTTTGACAATAGTCTGATACAGAAAAAAAATATAGGCGCACACCAAATTTGAAGTCAATCGGTTAATCCTGTCGAAATTTGTCGTGCGCACCAACCAGACAGACGGACGGACATTGCTAAAATGACTTAAAATGGCCCAAAATGGACTTCCGCCAAATATTCTAGGTGTCTCTTATGTCACTCCATCGATATGTTACACTCTTGACCCGCAGCATCCGATATATACCCTTGTTCACAATAGTGGGTGTATAAAAGCCGGTTTAAGTTGCTGTTTTCGCGTTTCATCTTTAAACATTGAATTATATAGACCGTTCTATTGACTCAAATAAAGATTTCACACATTTCCCTAAATTGTATGTGTTTTTCTTAAAATCAAATCCGAAGCCCTTAAAAAATCACTCTATACATATATAGATATAGGTATGTCTTTCATTTGGAGACAATTTCATGTATAATAGTCACATAGTTCATCTCAAACATCTAAAGTAATATAAGTTGCAAGTCTTTTGGTAAGGAAATTCGTTGTATGGGTAAATACAAGCACTAAAAAAAGTTGTCAATTTACGAAATTAAGTTTCTTGGCAAGGATTATATACTCAAAAAGTTCCAAGAACTATTACGGCAGTACCTACATTCATTTGTGTGAGCAGCGTATTCTTAAGCATTTCACGAACAATTATTTATTTTAATTTAGCATCTTTTAATTTCAGACAAAGTTTCGTTCGTCGTTGATGTTATTGCTATTGTCACTGCTGCTCTTCTCATTTTCGCATATTTACATTTCCAATTAGTCTGAATTTATTCATTTACCCCACCCGCTGTCAGTCACCCAAATGCCAATTCATGACACCCCTCCTCACGAAATAAAAAAAATCTCATACGGTACCGAGAAGTTCTATGCCTTTTTTCGTAGACGTACTTGTTGATGGCAGCATCTTTAAATACTTCTTCAAAACGACAACGACGAAGACGACAGAAGCAGCATCTGCAACAGCAAAAACAATAACTGTAAGGACTATGACAACTTTCTCAAGTTCGAAATTAATTAAGCATCCCATCCATCCGTTCAACCATTGGAGATTATTCAACCATTTGCTGGGAATGTCTTTCGCAAACTATCACTTGGAGGAAAATGACATGAACAAATCCTTAATTTCATTTGTTCACCTTCACAACTCTGAGTGACTTGAATGAAATTCACATCATTTTCGTTGATTCGTTCGTCCGTTTGTTGGTTTGTTTATGTTTTCTTTTCTCCGTGTTACCCTTGAAAATGCTTTTCAAGTGTACCTCTTGAGTTTGGCTCAAACGACCGACAGACTAACTCATCAGCACAATGATGTGAGAGCTGCTGATTGGTGTCTATGTGGGGGTGTTTTGTAATACGTTTAAGTGCATTTCTATGTTAGATTAAGGTGTTCGAAGGGGGTGGTTTGAAAAGTTTGGAAAATTTGAGAAAATACTAGTAAGCAATTTATTTGTCTGTTTTACGTCTACAGATTTTTTGCGAGGAATTGGAAATAGAAAATCAAAGAAGGTATATTTATAAGGGTGGGTCGAATCGTAAGGGGCCGAAAAAATTTACAAAGGCTTTGGGGCCCTATGAATATACACCCCAATATTTGTATGAATATGGGTCCCAAATTACGTGTCATAAAATATAAACTTATTAGGGGACTAATTTCATATTTTGACTGCTTCTTGGGGGCGGAATGAAATAGGGCCCCAGGAAAATACATCCCAATATTTTTATGAATATGGGCCCCAAAAAATAACGTGTCAAACAACAACAATTTTTTGGGGGCTTAATTTAATATTTTGTCTGCTTTTTGGGGCTTATTTTCGCCTATAAATTTAGAAACAGGAGAGGCTACGCATAAAAGATTTGCTCCAAGTTTCCAACTATTGATCCTGCCCATAGGAGAAAGTTTTAAACAGAGGCCGCAGGCCGTAGGCCGAACGCGCAGGAAAAGATTTATAATTAGAAAATAGGTTCGTATACGTGTATTATTACGTACTCCCCAGATTTACGAAGCGAACATTTTCAGTTTTTTTTTTGGGGTTTATTTCCATTTCATGTTGTTTTCTTGATAGGGATGTAATTTGCTAAATCTGTTTTTGTAACGAAAATAGACCCCAAATTTGGGGCGCACTTTCATTTTCAATTTGGGGTGCATTTTCTTGGGCCCAACTTCCGGCCAGCCTTTTTGGGGCTTATTTTCATTTATGGATTTAGAAACAGCAGCGTCTTTGCGTAATAGCTTTATTCCGCGTAGCCAAATTTGGATCCTGTCCATAGGAGAAAGACATAAACGCGCAGAAAAAGGGGTTATACGAGTAGAAAAAATAGTTTGCAGTCACAATATTATCTGCACGAATTTTGGTTCACTTTTATTTTCATTGCATATTCCTGGGGCCCAAATTCCGGAAATAGGGCACACTTTAGTGTTGAAGGCAGTACATTTTGTGCTAACGGACAAAAGATTAACACACCAAACGAGTGCCCTAAAGTTTAGGACCTTAGGTTCGCCGGAAAAGAGTTTAAGGATATTTAAGTCGTTTGAGCTAAGTTCGAAGATGGGTCACTGTGTCATGGGCATTGGGACCTTATTTTTTTAAGTATAAGCCCGATAGAGCCGGTTTTTGGGAGAAGTAAGAACATTAAAAATAAATCATGTTTTTATTCCCTCACATTGTGAGAGAGGATATAAGTATAACATTTGCTACGATCCAAAAGTATACGATTGAAAAAGTATAAGATTGAAGGAGAGGCCTAAGACCTAAGTCTGATCGGCGGAAATCAGTTTTAGGACATTTTCAGTCTGTCTGCCGCTGAAGCGCATAACTCTCGAAAGGAGTCACTCATTGACTTCAGGTATGATATGTTTCTATCCAGACTAGGTCGGAAGATGGGCCATATTGCCGCACTCCTCACAACTTGTTAATTTTTAGTGAAATATTGATTTTCCGCACCCTCTGTAATTCCGTACATAGTAATAGTTTACCTATCGCTATCACCTTGAGAAAAATGGGTGAATTGGCCCCGCCTCTTTTGGTACCTCCTACACAAAATCACCAAAATTGAGTGACTCATAATCTACTCTTCAGCGAAAAATATGAGAAATTGACAGATTCATTCGAACACAACATTCCCATATCTTTTGCAGCAATCATCTAAATGTTTTCATATTTTGTATTTTTTGACAACATTTCCAAATACAGGGATTTCCAACAAGAGGTGTTATTTTGCATCACCCGGTATTTCAGTAGCTGTCACTTTTGAAGCTTTTATTCTTTGCCATTTGACAAGTAGAAACTACGCCATTTCTAACCAGTAAGGAAAGGCAGAAAGTCGGGCGCGGCCGACTATATAATACCCTACACCTCCTTTCATTGTGATAAGGGTCATTGCGATAATAATAGAACATATATATGGGGCTATATCTAAATCTGAACCGATTATCGCTAAATTAAGCAATATTCGTTCCTAAATTGAGAAACATCTTTCTGAAAAATTTTGTAATAATCGGAAGAAAAGAACAACATCCATAGCGCTTTGATATCAAATCAGGAGGAACATATATATGGAGGTTATATATAAATCTGAACCGATTTTCCCATTTTTCCTCTTTCTGTCAAATTTCGTACTGACCGGATATACAATACAGTCTCTACAGCACTTACAGGTCAAATCGGGGGTAACATATATATGGGGGCTGCGGGGTTAACATATAACGGGTTTTTCAATAAGAGCGCTACAAAAGTTTTTTTAAATAAAACAAAAACGGTTTTGAATATCAATGAAATTCTTTATTCCTGTGAAAGTACGTTCGATGCCATTATGTATGGAACTCGATTTCTTTTGCATGGCCACCACGGGCACGCTTGCAGAAGTACAGACGCTGAACCCAATTTTCGACGGTTTTCAAGCATAAATCGGCCGATGCTGCTGCAATTTCACGTTCGATATTCGTACGAAGTTCATCAATCGTCGCTGGCTTGTTGGCATAGACCATAGACTTGACGTAGCCTAACGGCGTCAAATCGCACGACCGAGGCGGCTAATCGACTGGACCATTTCGTTAGATAACACGTTCTCCAAACTTGGTTTCCAATAAATTGATTGTGACATTCGCTGTGTGGCTTGTGGCGCCGTCCTGTTGGAACCACATGTCCTCCAAGTCCATATCATCCAATTGGGGCCAAACATATTCGGTTATCATTGAACGGTAGCGATTCTCATTCACAGTAACGTGCCGGTCTTGATCATCACGGAAGAAGTAGGGCCCAATGACGCCGCCGGCCCATAAACCGCACCAAACCGTAATTTTTTCGGGATGCAATGATGACTCATGGAGTACGTCTGGATTGCTGTCTGACAAATAACGCATATTTTGTTTATTGACGAAGCCATTCAGCCAGAAATGAGCCTCATCGCAGAAAATGATTTTTCGATGAAAATCCAAACCACTGACTCCGAATTTCGGTAATAAATTTTAATTATTTCGACTCGTTGGCTCGTATATTTTTCCATCATGAAATGGCAAACCTTACTGAAGAGAAATGGCAAAAGAGCGGCAAAAAATATGGCGTCGATTGCTGTCCCTGACGGTCCACTTTTTTAGCGTCCCTGTTGCTGGACCCTATATATGGGGGCTATATCTAAATCTAAACCGATTTCCCCCAAATGTTGTATTGTCTCTAAGTGTATCATAAGCCTACTCTCTGTCAATTTTTGTACAAATCGGTTCAAAAATGTTTCTTATACAGTGCATATATGCCAAATCGGAGGTACATATATATGGGAGCTATATGTATATCTGAACCGATTTTAACCAAATTTAATAGGGATCGTCCTTGGGCCTAAAGTTTCGTTGAGATCAGACCATAATTGCGACCTGTACATTGATTACAAGATTACATCTACAGACAGACAGACGGTCTGTCGACTCAGAAAGTGATTACAAGTCGATCAGTATAATAAACAATGGGTCTTTCTCTTATCCTTTAGGGTGTTACAAACAAATGCACAAAGTCATAATACCCTGTACCACAGTGTGGTATAGGGTATAAAAATGGAACGATGCACGATTTAACAACGCATTGAAATTATTAAAATTCACTACAAAAATGGTGAAAATCTGAAATGGTGAAATCCGGAATTCCATCCAAAAATCATCTTGACTGATGAGGCCCATTTTCATCTCGGTGGCTACGTCAACAAGCAAAATTGTCGCATCTGGGGCTCGGAAAACCCAGGAGTTATTGTTGAGAAGCCTCTCCATCCTCACCGTGTGACTGTTTGATGCGGTTTATGGTCCGGCGGGGTCATTGGACCTTACTTTTTCGAAAATGAGGTTGGATCAACAGTTACGGTGAATGGATTGCGCTATCGAGAGATGATTAATGATTTTTTTTATTGTCGGAGTTGGATGGTATTGATCTGGACAACGTTTACTTTCAACAAGACGGCGTTAAGTGCCACACAAGCAACGTTTCCGGACCGTGTTATCTCTCGAAGAGGTGATCGCAATTGGCCATCGAGATTTTGTGATTTAACGCCTTGCGACTTCTTCCTTTGGAGCCACGTGAAAGATAAGGTCTACGCCAACAGCCCAGCGTCGATTCAAGACCTCAAAGACAGAGTTCGTGAGGCTATCGAGGACATAGGGCAGCCACTGTGCGATTTGGTTATGGACAATTTCATGAAAAGGATATGGTGCTGTAAGCGTGGTCGTGGTGGCCATTTGGCTGATGTTGCATTTCATTATTAACGGCAGACCTTCCTCTTTATTATGAAATAAACATCCGATCATTTATCTCAAAAAATTGCATTTTGCTTTGAATACCAAAATAACACCTCTTGTTGGAAAATCCTTTACTATAGACTGGCATCGAATGAACAATTTCAACGTTCTGACATATCCCGAAGTAGCAGAGTACATTACTTACCAGTTGATGGTATACCTTAGTCAGGTTACCCGACTGAAATTCTTTCTTGTTTCTTTTATTACAGTCACCTTACACTATTATACTTTTAATACAAGTCCCTAATATATTTTCGGCCCCCACTAATTTAAAAAAACTGAAATACATACTCAAACAACATTTGCAAACCACACCTCGTATGATTGTTTCACTGAATATGTGAACACATCGTATTGTTCTCTGTGTCAGTTTCGTTATTCTTATTCTCTGTCATACAAATGTTCCAAAGGACAACAGAAACTGTGCCGGCAGCATCCATTCAGTCAGACAGATAGTCAGTCAGTCGTTGTGCTTCTTGAGTATCAACTTTCGTTTAGTCCTTCTTTCCATGTTTCTTGTTGTCTGATGTTTGCTGTTTGTCGTCAATTGTTTGTTTTCGTTGTCGTTCTTGTTGTTGTTGTTGTTGCCTGTTGTCGTCTATTGTATTGTTGAATATTTTATGCTTTTGACATTTCCATTGTTGGGCGACGAAGTGCTTCGGGGCCCGCCCCGCAACACCTCGCATCTGGCTCTTCCTTGCCATCTTTGGTTCTTTGTTAAGTTTTCGTGTTTTCTTCTTGAGTTGGCGGCGTTAAACTGATAAAAGGGTTAACAAATTGATTTCTAACACAACGCCAAGGATAAAATTGCTTCTTGGCAAAAAAGGGAAATTTAATTGTTGTGGCTTTAGATTAAATAAATACATACTCAAACAAATATTTCTGTATGAATGTGTTCAAGTTAAATGGGAAACCGGAAGAGGCCATATTGAATTCACACAATTGAATGTTAATGACATAAAATTGCTTAAAGGGTATAATCGGCTTTTATGGTTTCTTTTTGTGGGAAGAGAGAGAGCGGTTGTGTTTGACACAAAATTGATTCAATTTCAAAATCTTATTATTTATATAATAGGATGCTTTAAGAGGTAAACCAAAATGGATCCATTTAATGTATTGCTAAAGAACAATTTTTTGTCTGGTAACATAAAATTTATTTCACGGATATTCATTGGTTGAAGAATTCTGTTTTCCTAAATTCAACCAAAAATTTTTTGACGGAGATTCGATTTTCCAATTAAAATTTTCGTAGGAGGAAACTTTATTATGTTGACTATAATTTTGAAAGAAGACTATTAAAGAGTTAAAACAAACGAAAAACACTTAAATTTTTTTCTTAAATTATTTGCTTGTCTCGAAAAAATCCCAAAAAATATATTTTTTTAAGATTTTTGATAAGCTAGCATCCTAAAGATATCAAAAAAAGATTTTTCAAATCAGACTTTTTTTAGATGTTATGACCAAAAATCTAATACACAGAGTGATATCTTAACGATTTTTTTAAATATCGACAACTTCTGAACGAGTTACACAAATCGTTTGTTCAGGTGTACTAAAAAATATAAAAAAGGGAAAAATCAAAACCGAAATTTTTGAACCCGTCGATTTGTTGCAGAATTCCCCATAAGTTTGGAACCTATATGGGTTGGTACTCATTTTTAACATCATCCAACGACATGATTCAGTTAACTTTAATGCTAACCTATACTTACCAAAATATAAAAACTCTTGCTTTCTTTATACCCTCACTTTAGTGTGACGAGGGTATATATCATTTGCTACGGAAAAAAGTGTAACACATCGAAGGAGTGATTTAAGACCCTAAGTATGTTCGGAGGAAATCCGTTTTGGGTCATTTTAAGTCGAATGAGCAATGTCCGTCCGTCTGTCTGTCTGTCTGTCTGTCTGTCTGTCTGTCTGTCTGTCTGTCTGTCTGTCTGCCTGTCTGTCTGTGTGTCTGCTGGCTGGTGCGCACGATAACTCTCGAAAGGAGTAACCGATTGACTTCAAATTTGGTATGTGGTAATATTTTGATCTATCTCCGGATGAGTTCGAAGATGGGCCATATTGGTCTACTCCTTCTGGTACCTCCCACACAAAGGGTTAAAATTTAGTGAAATATTGATTCTTTAATAACTTATATACTACTTATTCGAATCTTTTGAAATTCTGCACATAATATTAGTATATTAGTCGCTATTAACTCGAGAAAAATGGGTGAAGTTGGCATGCCCGTTTTGGTACCTCCCACACAAATGGACCATTTTGCATCAAAATTTAACTGCTTATAACTTTAATACAAGTGCATAAAAATGCTTGAAATTTTCTACAGTATAATGTTTTTGTAGCGCCTATACTCCGGTAAAAAATGGGCATTATTGTACAGCCCCTTTTGGTACCTCCCACACAAATGGACCGTTTCGTACCAAAAGTAAACGGCTTGTAACTTTAATACCAGTGCATACAAATACTTGAAATTTTGTACAGTGTAATGCTGTTATAGTGCCTATAGTCCTGTAAAAAGTGGGCGTTATCACCCCGCCCCCTTTTGTACCTCCCACACAAAATGACAAAATCATACCAAAATTACATAGCTCGTAACTTTAATATACCAGTGCACATAAACGCTTATAGTTCAGCACAATGCAAAGTATTTAAGAATGTACTGTTTACCGAAAAATATGTGTATTTGGAAAACCCCTTCTGGTACCTCCCACACAAATTGACAGATTTATTGGTGTAATGTTATATATTACATTACTCACAAAGTGAGGGTATACCTTAGTCGGTTTACCCGACTGAAACTTTCTTACTTGTTTTTGATGTCAAAATATACAGCCCCATTGAGATTTTTACCACCAGAAATTTTTCTTATTTGAGTTTCTAATAACTAAATATGTGATGTGATGTACATATGAGAGGAGTTTGTGTTGTAGTGTGTGTGTGCGTGACAGTTTCTTGTGGATGGATGCATTGTCATGGAAAAATCCTTCATTATGCCAGAATTGATGTTACAAATGAGACCAATTACCCAACGAATTTGCAATTGTTAGACAGGACATACGTTTCAGTTTTCAAGATCCCTCTACCCCAATGACAAGCTATAGAACTAAGAGACTAGTGAGATATGGTGAGCGTTTGTGGGCGATGTAGTGGAGTTGGATGTGCATGATTTGAAATCGAAGATTGAAACTATGTAAAACTAGTTAGTCATAATGACAATGACAATCACATCACAGACACACATACACAAACTCCGAGACAGATACACACACAAAGTCACAAAATTGAATTGTTCACTAAACTATGACACAATCTCACACAAATCGGAAGGATGAATACGTTTATCCTTTGGCATAATCCTCGGGTGATTTGCTTGACTGGGAGCGGACATAACACAACAGAAAATAACAAATTCGTGGGTTGATGAACAATGAACAACCTTGAGGTGAAATTGTGTACTCGTAGATTAATTAAAATTACAGTAAGTAAAAAAGATAAATATTCACAAATGTGCTTTATTTCATGTATGTATTTTGTTGGGTAATTCCATATCCGCCCATCTACAGAAGAAACTTTAATTGGAAAATTAATTGTCATAAAATGCAGAATAGCACATAATGTGACAGACTAATACACGGAAACCCGGAAACTGTACTCAACTATGAAATTTGCGGATTTCCATTTCTAAGTGATCACAGTATTTTAGGCTCATGTCACGCATTTTAGTGAAACCTGTTATAACGATTATATTAAGTGGTCTGACATACAGACACGAGTGGACAAGTTGCTGTATTATTTTGAAAAAATCAATGCATTCATGTCGTTAAAATTACAGTTCATGCATTTCCACCTTAATACCTTTTTGGCACAATTATCTCAGGAATCGGACGAAAAGGGAGAGAGGTTCCACCAGGAGATCATGCCAATGGTAAAGCTATTCAAAGGCAAAAAATTAGGTGCATTGCTTTAGGAGGTTTGTTGGTGGAGTTCTAAAATTATGCAGTTTGAAGATGAAAGCACCGAAGTGGACACTAAAATTGGTGGACACACTGAACAAAACATGCCCTTGACTATTATGTGTAGCTCGAATGCTGATGCAGACTCAGAACATGAATATGAACAACCTACGAAGAAAACAAGATCATCAGAACCACACTTTAAATTTACATTATGGTATCTTTTGTATAAGTGGGCGTGTAATTTTGCTAAATAAGCGTAACGTTGGTGATAAATTACAACGTTGGTGTCTTTGGCGACCACCACTGAAATTTTTCTTTTGTACAGGACTTTTTTGAAAAAAGGGCCAAATTGACTCATTAAGAGGGGAGCTAGAGATTTTCCACAAACATGATCCTCATGAAATTCCGCTATATAACTCTGACAATAAGAAATCTCTCAGAAATTAACATATGTACAGCCAAAAAACGAAAAATTTGACCCACTGTAAAAAAATTCAGACCAGCTGGCCCATAAGTTTATTCTACAAAAATGATCTACTCAACATGCCCTTTCAAAATTATAGGGTCGCTATTCTATTCCAAAAATGCTGTTGGAAAGTGTTATTTGATATTAAACAAGTAAAAGCGTTAAGTTCGGCCATGCCGAATCTTTTATACCCTCCACCATGGATAGCATGTGACCTCACAAAATAACTCAAACCTGAAGAAAATAACACCGAAAACACACAAAAAAATATAGTAAATATGGACCGATATCGCCCATTTGCAATCCAAAATAACCTGCAACTATAAGAAATATTTATACCAAATTTTATCAACCTAGCTCTATTATTACGGACTGTAGCGTGATTACAACAGACGGACGGACGGACGGACAGACGGACATGGCTAAATCGTCTTAGAATTTTACGACGATTAAAAATATGGGGTCTCAGATCAATATTTAGAGGTGTTACAAACGGAGTGACAAAATGAATATACCCCCATCCTATGGTGGAGGGTATAAAAATTACTATACTTAGAACAAAAAAGTCGAAAATTCCCACGACAAAACATATTGGACTATGCATTTCTACTAAGATTTTGTAGAAAACCCTTTATTATCAAGGATAGCTTTGCTCCTTCTTGCATGGAAGCAATAAGATTGTCTGTTATCTTCGTATCTATGGAGTTTCAAGTATCTGTAATGGCTAGAAATAGCTTATTTTTATCTTCACCTGCACTTATTCGATTTGACTCAAGTCTGGGGTTGAGCTGACAACTCTCGTAATATAACATACCTGTTAATAAAATATTGGATCCTTTATACTATGAAAGATCTGCAAAATATGGAGGCGGCATTGAAATGGTCTAGGGATGCTTTTCTGGTAACGGGGTTGGACCCCTCTATACAATAAAGGGAACTATGGACAGGTTTGTATACAGCGAAATCTTGGAGAATGCCATGTTTCCCTATCCTGAGTGCAATATGGCTCTATTGTGGCAATTTCAACACGACAACGACCTTAAAAATTCAGAGAAATGATACAAAGATTGATTTGGAAAGGAAGGGGTCAACGTTCATACTCGTATGAATGGTTTTGTGTCAATTTTAACGCAAATAACCAAATTTCAAAATGTTCACCATTAATCGGTTGGAATTTGTATAAAATGCTTGAGAAAAATTTATGTAACTGGTAAATTTTTGCGTTGACAATTTTTGACGATCGGTCACCTAACATAGTGTTTTTAGGACCTATATAGTTTGTACCTCCGAAGGTACAATAATAAATTGAAATTCAATTTTACTAAAACTTTAACCATTCGTCTTCTCTATCACAGTCACTACAAATTCAAATTTCTGTGGCGAACCCTTCACCCGTGAATACTGTCCAAGCAACCGGAGGAAACTCGTTGTTACATAGTCATTTGATCGTACGATTTCATAGCACCAATAACGATTTTCTATGTTACTGGAATGTATTTAAAATAATTTGTATGACATAATACGTTGAAAAAAATAACAATGATAAATAAATAAATTAAGGATCCGATTATGATTGTCGAAGTTCAATCTCTGATCTGAATAAGAATGCCTTCGTCAATTGAAAAAAACCAAGTAATAATAATTTCCCAAAAATAATCTATTGTCCCAATCTTTGTTTAATAGTAATCGGATTCGGTTCGAATTCTTGTGGAATTACCTCAATGTTAGTGATAGTTGAAGTTCGAAATTTGTGAATTGGTGATTTTTGTTCTGTGTGTGAATTAATAGTGAATTAATGGTGAGAATGGTGTTGTACACGAGTATATGCCATGTTCTTTCATGTTTATGTTTGTTAGAAAATTTACAAAACAGTATCTAACAGATACAAAATGCTTAATTGGAAAATGTTTGTATTTATGTATGTATATGCAAATTTTTTGTTGCTTTTCTCTACATAACATCACTACTACTTTGCGTTGCCACAAACAAAATATGTTCTATAAATGAAAATGTGTTGTTTTTTGGTTATTTTCATTGGACGGGATACTTTTGTGTGATAGAAAAAAAATAAAGAAAAATACGTTTGGCTACTTACCCTTGGTGGTCTTAAATCCCTGATTAATGGCTCGTGTAGTGCGTACGGCAGCTCTGTAAATGCGCCAATAGAAGAAGAGCATAACAAACATCGGTATGTAGAATGAGCCCAGGGCGGAGTAAAGGACATAACCACGATCATTTGTTAGCTCACATTTCCAGGGACAGGGCGGTGGTGGCGGCGATGAAGACCACGATGCTGATGAGCCACCACCGCCGCCATATGTACTTGTTGTCATTTTAGTGGCTGACGTTCTACTCGTACTGGTGCTGGTACTTGTACTCGTGGTGGTGCTGCTTTTGATGGTTGATGTATCCTCCATCTCTCGGCTGTAAGTCTCATAGTCGGCATTAGAAAAACTTGAAGAGCTATCATCACCACTGGCATCAAATCTGCCATATTCTGGACCATCACTTGATGTGGATGGGTATCTGGCTTCAGATGCAGCTGCGATTGCATCGACGTCATCATATGCTGTATCCTGCTCATCGTCAACCACATTATTGGCGGAGGCTTCATCATCATCCTCCGCCAGTGCCGTAGCCGCAGCGTTGACATTCTCGGGATTATTTACATTTTTCGCAATCTTCTTAACGTCTAAGTGGGCATAGTATGGATCATAGGGATTAAATGAATTGTACAAGGGTGAGGCTGATTCAGAGGCAGCCAACGAAGAGTCCGCCGCCGCCGCCTCTGCGTCCAGCCAAGCCCGAGCAGTTACAGGTGAAAAATAGGGGACCGCCATTGGCTTGTGGCGAGTTTTTCGGTGAAGAAGTTTGGACGAAAACAACGATGATGAGTAGGACAATGGCGGTGCTGCTGGTGGCGTTGATGATGAGGTTGTTACAGCGACAGCTGCCGTTGACGACGTCTCCGCTGAGGCTGTTGTACTTGTGGCATAGTAAAGCGTATAATTTCCCCGGGTGTAGGTTGGCTCTGCCATTGGCTGCAAAAAAAAGATAATAAAGAATGGCATAGGATTAGCATCACTACTCCGGTGAATATGTCTCGGCTGAAGAAGATGTATGCTAAGTGCTGTTGGATTTGCGTTTATTATGGCGGATGTAGGACTAAGAACTGTTACAACGTTTGAATAATTAAATCTGATTAATTTGCAAAAAGAAAAAACCCACAATTTACATGCTAATTAAATGAGATTTTTCAATTTCCCCAGGATTCTGAGAATTAAATTAAATTTATAATTTAGTACTTTTTTATACGTTTAAAGAAGATGCGATAAAACATGTAAGAAAGATGGTAAGGTCTGCCGGATTGCATTCGATTCTAAAAATGGAAACGTCTTTAAAGTGGAAAAGAAGCAAATATGGAAAGATATTGTTCTTTTTTTTGTTTTTGTAATTTTTTTATATAAAACGAAAGCTGCAAAGTCTAAATCAAATTGTTTATAAAATGTATCAAAGCGCAATTGATTTGGCGGAAAATCTGATTATGTTTTGCTCATAGCGTGTGTCGTATATTAAACCACTAAGGAAAGATAAAGGCGGGCTGAATAGTACAATTAACCATTGATTTCCAACAAATGTACGGAGAACCATTATTACTATGAATTGTTACAGGTTAAATAGAGTACATTTATAAATTCCCCGCACATAGGTTAAGAAATTATACATATTAATTATTATACTTATAAAAACATGGACCGATTTACCACATGGGTTAAACAAATTCTTCCCCTGTAACTCCAAGCAATCTAATCGAAAGGGATATTTATATAGAGGCTATATCAAAACATTGCCCGATGTGGTCCATTTTTTCAATGAACGATTAGATCCAATATAAATTATAAATTCATAATCATCATGGGCCCCAAAAAATTACATGTGAAACAACCACAATTTTTTTGTAGCTTAATTTTATGGCGGAATGAAATTGGGCCCCAGGAAAATACACCCCAATATTTGTATGAATATGGGCCCCAAATATAACATGTCATTTTTTTGGGGATTAATTTAATTTTTTATCTGCTTTTTGGGATTTCATTTCGGCGGAATGAAATTGGGCCCCAGGAAAATACACCCCAATATTTTTATGAACATGGGCGGATTTTGCCAATAACTTTATTGGCAAAATCCTACATATATCGTTGGTTAAAATAATTCACAGCTGACGCCGAACTGAACCTAGTGTGCAATTTTTAGCCCATTAGCTCTTGTAGTTTCGGAGATCATGCGTTACTAAAAAACGTACAAAGGATTTTATATACATATATTGATTAAATCGTTGCTAGTGAAAATGGAAATGGAGCATATATGAATTAGCATATCAAATGCCAAATCGATTAAATACATAAAATAAGTAGTTGAGAAAAATTAGAAAAAAAAAATGTATGTATAGTAAACAAGTAAAAGCGTTAATTTCGGCCATGCCCAATCTTATATACCCTCCACCATGTATTGCATTCAATTTTATTACTGGAAAAATCTTTGGATATGGGCCACTTTCTCGAAAATTACTTTTTGATGGCAAACTATTCGCTGATTTAGCTGTCAACTGTCATAAAAATTTGGAAATGATTTTTTTTATAACTCCTTATACCACACACCACACTGTGGTACAGGGAATTACAACTTTGTGCATTTGTCTGTAACACCCAAAAGGACAAGAAAAAGACCCATATTTTACTATAAAGATCGACTCCGAATCACTTTCTGAGTTGATTTAGCTATGTCCGTCTGTCTGTAAGCAACTTATAGGTCGCAAGTTTTGGTCCGATCTCAACGAAATTGCGTACATGTCTTTCGTTTGGCCTAAGGACGATCCCTATTGAATTTGGTTATAATCGGTTCAGATTTAAATATAGCTCCCACAAATATATACCTCCGGTTTGGCATATATGCACCGTATAAGCAACATTTTTAACCTATCTGTATAAAAATTCACAGAGAGAAGTCTCTTGGCACATTTAGAGACAATACTAAATTTGAGGAAAATCGGTTCAGATTTAGTTATAGCCCCCATATATATCTTACCCCCCATTTTATATGTAAGCGCTTTAGAAACATTATTTTATAGCCGATCAGTACGAAATTCGGCAGAAAGAAGTTTCTTATTGCACGAAGGAATACTGCCAAATTTGGGGAAAATCGGTACAGATTTAGATGTAGCCCCATATATACTTTATACCCGATTTCACATATAAACGCTGGTTAGGTTTTAGAGGTTATTTAAAGCGCAAATATCCCCTAATGTCGCGATCGCAGATACGAAATATTTTGCGAATATACTTAAAACGCAATACTTTCACATAAGCTTTAAACAACGCGAAATTTTTTTCGTCCAAAGAAGTCACTCTGATGTACAATCCATCTTAGATATCGAACTACAATTATTTGTATTGTTCGTTGTTGCAGTTTTTGAAAGCAAGCATACAACGAAGGAAACCATGCCTATTTAAAAAAATCTATGGATGGAAATTATGTAAAAGTAAGGGATATTCAAAAACATCGTTTTTAAAATGTTATATATTATATATAAAATATGTATTAAACAATATACTGTACAAAATTTCAAGTGTTTGCAGGATTTCAATGTGCAGGAATATAAATTGTAAGCTGTTAACTTTTTGTGCAAAATGGTACATTTGTATGGGATGTGCCTAAAGGGGCATGGCAATAATGCCCGTTTTTCACCGGGCTGTAGGCAATATTAAAACATTACACACAACAAAATTTTAAGTATTTTTTATTTTTTATTTTTTGTGCGAAATGGTCCAATTGTGTGGGAGGTACCATGAGGAGCGTGGGAACTTCGCCCATTTTTCTCAATATGATAGCGACCAAGAGCTAATACTAGGTGTGGAATTGTGAAAGATTTTGACAAGTAGTATATAAGTTTTTAAATTAATATTCACTAAATTTTTACCCTTTGTGGTTTTTTTCGCTTGCACGACCCTTTTGGTACCTCCCACACAAATGTACTATGTATTTTGAAGCAACATTTAACCAGTGCACACTTTAAAGTTAATAAATGCAATTTAAATTAATAATAATTTAATTAAAACAAAAACAATAATAAATTTACAAATATTTGTTGGGACTGAAGGTGAGGGGATTCTTAAACTTAGAACTTTCTTAGTTGTTTTTTCTATGTTCTACAGTTTTTTACGTCTCAGCAAAAAAACGTTTTATTAAAAAATCAAATTGTGATGTAAAAAGTGTGAACGTTTAAAATTTCTAGGATTTTTATATGTTCACAATTTTTGTTCTTTATGACAAGAGCTACAATTTTGCCTCAAAGAGAAAATCAAAATTCCGAAAGGTTTGCAAGATATGAGCCTGAGCAAATAATCACTTTTTTGCAAAAATTACACCGATGCCCCAAATCTTTAGGGGCTTATTAAAAGCAGGGCTGTGGAGTCGGAGTCTGGGAAATTTGCCCGGAGTCGGAGTCGGAGTCCGGAGTCGAAAAATTATGGTCGACTCCGAGATGTGTTGTGCAAAATGTACCAATTATGTGATAGAACTTTTGCACTCAAAAAATGTTGGGAAAACAAGTTGGTAAAAAAAGAAGGATAAAATATTCAAAGCTTTTAACCAAATATTTAAGTATGCCAAAAATATATAAAGTGAACCAAACTATCGAGTTTTTATGTAAAACAGTTTTAGGAAAGTTCTGAATATATGTATTTAGCTAACAAAATAAGTAAATTGTCAGTGACAAAATGAATAGTGGAGGGTATAAAAAATTATTGAATGTGAAAACAGCTTCCATAGCGTTACAAGGCTAAATCTACAGAAACATTTATATCTGGGGGGCAATATCAACCTGAACCGATTTTCACCAATTCCAATAGGTTTCCTCCCTAGTTTGAAAGAGCTCTTATTGACAAATTTTAATACGGGTACAATTTAATATGGTACAAATACTTTACAAACAACTTAAGATGGACAAACGGGCAGCTAGTGATTCTGAGTAGAACGGTATATTTTATGGTGTGTCCAGCTGTAGTATTTTTTACAAATCTGTCACAAAACTAATTATAACCTCCTGTACCATAGGGTATAATAACTAACGAATAAACTGGTTGCCTGAAGCGGACATAATTTCCAAAAATTGCAGTATATTAAAACAGATGCAGTGATTGATGAACATTTTATCATGATTCCATGTTGAAAGAATTGTCATATTAATTGACCTGCAAGGTCAAGCCTCGATTAACAAATAATAAAATTTTATTTAATTTAATACCAGTAGAATACCTACTTTTTGTGTTTTTTTTAACAAAGCTATATCATATTTTCAATAACATGAATTCACGTTTAGTTGAAATATAATTTCAGAAATTTATGTTATTTAACTGCCGGAGTCGGAGCTGGAGTCGGAGGCGAATGATTTTAAAATTCGACTCCGGGAGTCGGAGTCGAGTAGTTTTGGCTCGACTCCACAGCCCTGATTAAAAAGGCATGACTTTGGGCAAAATTGGGAGACACGGGTATTTTTTATGGTCTTTAATCTCGTAGTACACACAGTGTTACTTATTCTTTTGGCAATTTTAAGTTTTTAAAAACGATTTTCCCTATTTTATATACAAAAATATAAAGAAAAAACGAAAACTAAATTACGCAAAACGTTCTCTTTAGATAAACCAAAAATTAATTGTGATCTCTACATTAACTATGCGGCAAAGTATGGCAGTAAAATGAAATAGACTAAAATATACTCGTATTATACAATTTATCAACAATTTACTATACACTCCATTTACATCAGCTGGACTCAAAAAGCTAATATATTTTAGGGGCTTATTACACCGAATGCTTTTTGATATTTCGTACTCTTTGGTATTTTTCCCCATTTTTCGCACCCCCATCCACCCAACAAACAGAAAACAGCCTTTCCGCTTATCATGTCCCACAAAACTGCCAACATTATCGATGGGATTCTCAGTAGGGCGGTCGGTAGATGGAGCTGCATCGGTGGGTGCCAAAGGAATTGTTTATTTGAATGGCTTATAAAATGTTGTATTGTATTACATGGCATTGTAATAAAACTTTCAGCATTTTTGTCGTTTTCGTTTTTTTCTCGTTTCGTTTCGCCGACGATTTTGACTCTCTGTCTGTCTGTTTTTCTCGGTGAATGCCTTGAATGTTTATTTTTTATGTTTATTCTCAATTGTTATGGGTTTCCTTGGTTTTTGTCTTTACTATAAGGACATATGACGACTTATACAACAAGCTTACTTATAAATGTATATCCTGTTTTATTTATATGGTTGTATGACTGTTTTGACATACATACTTATGTGTGTAAAGCACATTGTACATGTGTAACGTATGGGACAATTCGGGGTTTTGATTTCATGGTTGAAGATAACCAAAAAATAAAATTAGCTCGTATGTTGTTATTGCTTTCTGCAATTTTGACTAATCAGGATTTTCGATCATATTTCTGAACCAAAAATATTAAATTTCATTCTCGATTACACTATGTTAATCCTGAATTTTTTTCCAAAAACCTATAGATTATATAGAAACCAGTAAAGAAAGTCTAATGTCGGGCGGAGTCGACTATATGATAGCCTAAATACACCAAATTGATATGTAATCTCTGTGGAGAAATTTACACTATACTTTTATTTTCGGCAGCAAACATTTTCAAGGCAACGTTTTGGATTTCATTCAATGAAATTTTCAAATAGTATGTATATACATTTTTTCATTCAACAAATTTTTCATTCTGAATTTGTTTGTTCAATTGTAAAGACTACCGGAAATTCGAGTTCGACGAATAAATAAAAAACTTATTCAAATATAAACAAATTTTGTGTTACTGATATCAACGGAAATTTATGCTTCGCGGTTTCTAACAATATTACATTTGACAAATATTATTTTTAATAATAATTGGTATTCAATTTGGAGGATACTTATATATACAAAGTCGGCCGAAAAGAGGTGAGAAGTGAGATATATGTATTTGTAGCTTGCAGGATGTCGTTTAACAGGCTCTTCTTCTGCAGATCAAACTTCTGGACTGTACCATTTATGGTCGGTCCCAAAGGCCGAACAACAACTATTTTTTTATTGGTCATTTCTGAAAAGTGTTGCCCGCTCTAGAAGCTTAATTTTTTTCATCAGATTGGGATGATCTAAAAGCGAACAGTGACATGGAGAATGACATAAATTTCAAATAAGAATTCGCAATTCCGAAAGGCACATTAAATGAAGAAGAAACAATAATAATAGCGATACAAAGAAATCCTTTACGATTGGAAGGAAGCATATTTCATATTATCCTTAACAATTCCGGTTACCTATGTTTTGCCCTAACTACACGGGCCAAAATCGCCTTTTTTTGATATGCTTGAATCGAAAGAAAATATATTTGGAACACAAATTTGTAAATATTATATATTTCTGAGCAAATAAATTTTATTTGAAAATCAATAAAATATATTTGGAACGCATATATTAATATATTACAACAAAATATATTTGCAAACTAAATTTCTCAAATAAAGTATGTGTTTAAGTACAAATAAAATTATTGTTTAAGAATTTCTTCAAATATATTTTATTTAAACAAGGTTTTCAAATCTTTTGCTCACTTTTTCGAATTTTATTTTTATTTTTTCTTGGTTCCCAATTGTACCCCCATTTATGGTACCATATGCAGCATTGATTTCTGTTTCAAATGAATCATTTCAATTTTCTGAGTATTCCAAGCCATCATTAGTTGTCAATCCACCATAAAATTTATTTTGATCCAAGATTATAGGATTTCAATTATTATTTCTTATTTTTACGAAGATTAAAAATTTCTAAAAAATACTTTGAATTACTGAACAATATAACACAATTTAGGTATTTTCTGAATACTTAAATGCAAATTTTTTGGTTGCTTCGGAAATAATAGTCCCAAATAAAAACAGATTAGGAGTAAACAAAGATTTGTTTAGAACAACATCTTCCCAAATATATTACCTTTGTGTGTACCAAATATTATATGTTTAGAGTGTACCCAAAAAATATATATGTTTCAAGCCGAATATGTTTGGGACAATATACTACAGAAGCTATTTATTTCAGCGTGTATAAATCATACTATAAAGAAGAACTACGATAAACTACATCCATTGTGAATCATTAGAAGAGAGTATTGGAGAATCTCAATTACCTTAATTTATCAACCAAATTTTAATGCCATCATTATTTACATTCACGTATAATTATCTTACATCATCTACATATGGTTCAAAAACTACGTTGCAGCGATCGCTTCACCGCAGGACAAAGTAAGTTTTTACCAGATATAATTATAATAATAACTAAGTATTTTATTTATAATATTTATAATAATATTTCGTTTACACTAATTTACACTGTCAGAAGATATAATTATCTTCTTTGGTTATTTCTATTTTTATTATTACCTACACGGGGCAAAATCACCTTTTTTGATATGTTTGAATCGAAAGAAAATATATTTGGAACACAAATTTTTAAATATTATATATATCTGAGCAAATAAATTTCATTTGAAAATCAATAAAATGTATTTGGAACGCATATATTAATATATTACAACAAAATTTATTTGCAAACTAAATTTCTCAAATAAAATATGTGTTTAAATACAAATAAAATTATTGTTTAGAAATTTTTCCAAATATATTTTATTTAAAAACAGTTTCAAAACATTTACTGACTTTTTCGAAATTCAGTTTTAATTTTTCCTTGTTTTCGAATTAGACCTCCCAGTCATGATACCATATTAACTTCCGTTTTAAATCAATCATTTAAATTTTCTGAGTATTCCAAGCCATCATTAGTTGTCAATCCTCTAGGTAATTTATTTTAATCCAAGATTATACGATTTCAATTATTATTATTTTACGAACATTTAACATTTCTAAAAAATTAACTTTGAATTACTGAAAAATTTAACACAATTTATGTATTTTCCGAATACTTAAATGCAAATAAATATTTGTTTCGGAAATAATAGTCCCAAATAATAACATATTGGGTTGCAAACAAAGATTTGTTTAGAACGACATCTTCCCAAATATATAATTTTTGTATATACCAAATACTATATGTTTAGAGTGTACCCTAAATATATATATGTTTCAAGCCGAATATGTTTGGGACAATATACTACAGAAGCGATTTTTTTTCAGCGTGTATATCTTAAAATTGATTTATTACAAATATTTACTCTGTAGTTTCGTTATAACACTCTTTCAACTATCATAACATGTCGTATAGACCATTCTCTATTTAAAATATACATAATGATTATTTAAAGTCCAGTTTTTTTATTGGCGAAACATAAGGTTCAACAGCTAGTTAATTTGGCAGACGATGACAGTTGTTTTATGATCATTTCTTTGTCTCTATCATACTAAATTTAAATTATGTAATCGGCTGTCAAAAATCCACCCCACTTTCCCTGAGCACGGTCGGGCGTGAACTTCTGACGGCGGTTTCGTTACATCTCATTTACGAGTAAAGTTTTTATAAATCTGATTTACTTGAAGTGTTCGCTTTCAAATTTCATAAAGATCTGTTGGACAACAGTTAAAACAGTTAGGAAAAAATATTTTTTTCACAAAAATCGTTTTTTGCAGGCACGAAGTAAGAGTTTTTCAACAAAGTCATTCTTTTTTACGCCCACTATTTTGAACGAGGTATGTATCAGTAGCTGGGAGCCAAAAGTGTAACACATCGAAGGAGTGACCTAAGAGACCCCAAGACTATTTGCGGAAATCCGTTTTGCGCCATTTTAAGTCATTTGAGCAATGCCCGTCTGTCTGCCTGGATGGTGCGCGATAACTTTCGATAGGAGTAACCTATAGAAGTAACCTCCCCACAAAGGGTAAACATTTAGTGAAATATTGAACACCGCAGAATATTCCATACCATTCTAAATTGGCAACAACATTTGCTATACGATGGGGAAAAATCCGATACGACATACTTAATAAGATAAAAGGTCAACATTTTAAATAAAATATATTTGGAAAACTAGTTAAACAATAACTTTGTGTGTAAACACATATTTAACTTGTGAAAGTCAGTTTATTATGTTCTAATATATTAATGTATGCGTTCCAAACTAAATTTCTTGATTTTCAAATAAAATTTATTTCTTAACAAAATTATTTTTTTAAATATTATATATTTAAAAAAATCACTTCCAAATAATTTTCTTTCAATTCAAACATATCAAAAATGCCAATTTTCCCCGGTGTACAGCTACTTACCATTTTGTAGAGTTTTTACAGAATCTATGATTTCGTGAAAAATGGGCGTTAGTATCACTCACTTGTTGTACCTCCCATAAAAATGCACCATTTCGCACAAAAAGTTAACGGATTATAACATCGATTCCTCCGCAGTGTAATGCTTGTATTGCATCCATAATCTATTAAAAAATATGCGTTATTGTCACGACACTTTTGGTACTTCCCAAAATAAAAAATTACAATATGGGTCATAATATATACCTTTATTGGAACAAAAAGGGTTTGCGTTGTTTTAATTTTTTACGACTTTTTTCGTCCCAGCAAAAAAAAAAACATTTTTTGAAATTAAATAAAATACTTTCTAATTGTTTTAACGAGAGTTATTAAACTTCTGTTTCTACCTGAAAGTGATATTTCAACATGTGGAAATAATATTCCCAACATTTATTTGTATACCCTCACTTTAGTGACACGAGGGTATATATCATTTGCTACGGTCCAAAAATTTAACACATTGAGAGATTGACCTAAGACCCTAAGTATGTTCGGCGGATATCCGTTTTGGGTAATTTTAAGTCGAATGAGCTATGTCCGTCCGCATGTCTGCTACCTGGTGCGCACGATAACATTCGAAAGGAGTAACCGATTGACTCCAAATTTGGTATATGGTAATATTTTTTCTATCTCCGGCTAAGTTCGAAGTTGGGCCATATTGGTCCACTCCTTCTAGTACCTCCCCCACAAAGGGTTAATATTTGGTGAATTATTTATTATGTAATAACTTCTATACGACGTACTTTAACCTTCTGAAATTCTACACATAGTATTACTTTATAAGTCACTATCACCTCGAGAAAAATGGGCGAAGTTGCCATGCCCTTTTGAAACATCCCACACAAATGGAACAATTCGCACCAAAAGTTAACTGCTTATAGATATAATACCAAATACATACTTGCAATTTTTTACAGTGTAATACTTTTATAGTACCTACAGTCCAGTGAAAGTAATTGGCACACCCCTTTTGGTACCTCCCACACAAATTGCCTCTTTTGTACAAAAAGCTAACAGGTTTTAACTTGAACACTAGTACATACAAAGTCTTGAAATTTTGTAAAGTGTACTGGTTTTATAATACCTACAATCCAGTGAAAAATGGGCGTTATAGCCATGCCCCTTTTGGTACATCCCGCAGAAAGGTACCCTTTTTTATGAAAGGTTTGCAGCTTATAACTTTAATACTAGTACCTACAATTACTTCAAATACTGTACAATTACTAGTACAGTGTAAAGTATGAATAGTACCTACAGTCTGTCGAAATGGGCGTTTTTATCACGCCCTTTTTGGTACCTCCCATACAAACGTTCCATTTTGTACAAAAAGTTAACAGCTTATATCAATATCAATACATATATATACTCAAAATTTGTGCACAGTGTATAGATTTTAAAAATCCTACAGTCTTGTTACAAATGGGATATGACCACCCCAGTTTTTGTACCTCTCATAGAAAGAAATACCAAGTAAGAAAGTTCAGTCCGGTAAACCAACTAATGAATCCATCCCCTTTCCTTGAGTCTCAAAAAATATTAGTATATTTATTTAAATTATTATCAATTTAAATTGATTTTAATAACTTTAAAGTATGTACTGGATATAAAGTTAAAAGCTGTTTACTTTTGGTGTAAAATGGGACAAAAGTGGCGTTATAAGCTATTAACTTTTCTCTAGACTCTAGGTACTATAGGAGCATTGCAATGTACGAAATTTACAAAATGGTACATTTGTGAAGGTGGTACCAAAAGGGGCAGGCCAATAACGGCCATTTTCTCTGAACTCTAAGTACTGGAAAAGCGTTACAATGTACAAAATTTCAAGTATTTGCATGCACTAGTATTAAAGTTTAAAGCTGTTAACTTTTGGTACAAAATGGTCCATTTGTGTGGGAGTTGCCAAAAGGAGCGTGGCAATAATGCCCATTTTTCACTGTATTGTAGGTACTACATATTAAACCATTACACTGTACAAAATTTCAAGTCTTGCTATGTACTGGTAATAAAATTATAAGCTATTAACTTTTGGTTCAAAATTGTTCAGTTGTGTGGGAGGTACCAAAAGGGGCGTGGCAACTTCGCCCATTTTCTCGAGGTAATAGTGACTAATAAACTAATACTATGTGTAGAATTTCAGGAGATTCAAATAAGTAGTATAGAAATTATTAAATAATCAATATTTCCCTAAATTTTAACCCTTTGTGGGGGAGGTACTAGAGGGAGTGGACCAATATGACCCATCTTCGAACTTAGCCGGAGATAGAAGAAAATATTACCACATATAAAATTTGAAGACAATCGGTTACTCCTTTCGAGAGTTATCGTGCGCACCAGCCAGCAGACAGACAGATAAACAGACAGACAGACGGACGGACAATGCTCATTCGACTTAAAATGACCCAAAACGGATATCCGCCGCCGCTTAGGGTCTTAGGTCACTCCTTCGATGTGTTACACTTTTGGTTCGTAGCAAATGATATATACCCTCCTCTCTTAGGTGAGTGGATAATTAAATAGCACATAATGTATGTACTAATATAACAGTGAATATTTACATTGCTCACAAAGTGAGGGTATGTATTACCTTAGTCGGTTTATTCGGCTGAAATTTCTTACTTGTTTTTAATGCATATAACAACTTATACTTAAGAATATATGGTCTAAATACTAAAGCTATTTCCATTAAAATTTAAATGCTAAAAAAATAAAACAAACTTTACCACATTTTTGTTTTGGTTTGGTTTCATAACATATTATACACAAAAAGAAAATTGTTGCATGGTGTAACATAACATCACACTACTAAACTGAATATGCTTTATAAAGGGTGGTTAAATTTTAAGGGCCGCTGTTGATTTTGAATAAAACACAAATTATTTAGGAAATTATTGTCATTTCTTTTTATTATGATAATATTGGTTCAATTATGTATGGAACAAAATATCGGCCAAATGGCCGCCGCGACCTCGGCGGCACACCTCCATCCGATGGTCCAAATTTTCGATGACGCTGAGCCATAATTGAGGTTCTGTGCCATTAATGTGCCGAATTATCTCATCCTTTAGCTCTTGAATTGTTGCTGGCTTATCGACGTACACATTTTCTTTAAAATAACCCCGAAGAAAGAAGTCCAACGTTGTCAAATCACATGATCTTGGCGGCCAGTAGACATCGCCACGACGTGAGATAACACGGTCATTGAATTTGTTGCGCAAAAGAGCCATTGTTCCGTTAGTTGTGTGACAAGTGGCACCGTCCTGTTGAAACCACATATTGTCCACATCCATATCTTCCAATTCGGGCAATAAAAAGTTCGTTATCATCCCACGATAGCGAACACCATTCAAAGTAACTTCCTGACCGGCCTCATTTGGAAGAATTATAGCCCGATGACGTCGCCAGCCCATAAGCCGCACCAAACGAACTGGGCGAGCATGGACAGGTGTTTTCACATCTCCTACAGACCCGGTTTCTTTTTGCGAACAATTATCCTAATTGTGGACACATTTGGTCGATTATGCTGATCAAAAAAACTTCACGAAGTGCACGAAATGCATTTTGATTTGAACGCCAATTTTCGTTAAAGGCTTAAAAAACATTAACGCGTTGCTCGATTGTGTATCTTTCCATGGTTCAAATTGTGGTAGTCTGAAATTGAGAAATGTCAAATGAAATGCAGAAAAAAACTTGACGTTTAGGTGTGGTTCACATTCAACATCGGCCCCTACAATTTCACCACTCTTTATGTAGACATATGTACGAAATTAGCTTCAAATCATGCATCAATTTTCTTCGGAATGGTCATTCGTACCCAATCAGACTTTGCGATAAAATAACCAAAATATACTAACTGTGGATGATTTAAAGAAGTTTTAACACAAAAAGGATTAAATTTTTCTCAAAAAATTTTATTTTTCGCAAAAACTTGTAATATGAAAAAAATATTTTGGAAGAAGATGAAGGCTACTTAATTTAGGATTCTTTAAACTCTGCTGAACCAACTACTGTAAATGGTTTTTCAATTCTGCTAAAGCCAGCTTTTTTCAGTAATGTTTTCCGATTTGAATGAAATTTGGAGGACATCTTGGCGTATGCCTAGATAGTATTACTCTAAAATATGGCTGCATTCTGGTGCCCACTACTGCAGTTGTAAGCAATTTAATTTTGTCGATTTTAAAAAATATGCTCCTATTCTTCGCCTTTTATGTCAAATTCGGTGAACGAATGCAATATGTAATAAATGTTTCTTAAAGATTTTTTATGGGCTTTTCAATGGTGGTAATCAATTTTTTCAGAAACATTATTTTGACATTGAAATTCTAGGTAAATCAATTAATTTGCGAATATCAAAAAAGCGTGGTCAAGCGATTTTACTCAAATTTTTTCAGAAGAATGCTATATTAGCGTACTAACGATGGGCAATATTTTGGAGAGGCGTTTTTTCCTAGTTTCCGCGATATTCCAATTTTAAGAGAAGCACGTTAAATGTGTTCTATAAAACCGTGCGACAAAATTGAAAAAAAAAATTGGTCATGAAAATGTCTTTATTATTCTGAAAGCTGACTAGAAACACAACAAAACTGTGTACTCAGTTTTTTATTTTCTGGACGAGTTCGCGTTTAAAAGGACATGACATTTTTTTATGGATATAATTATTATTTTTTGTTTGTAATTTTTCTGAAAGTCGTAGTAAGACGATATTGGTGTCGAATGAAAGGGCAAGAGTATTTTGGGCTATATAAATACTCTTTTTGTTTTTAGAAAAAGGAACTGAAAAGTTGCAAAAATCGCCTTGCAAATTTTAATCCTTAATTTTTCTTTAAGATCCATGATAGACAATTTTTAAAAAATATATTCTTACATCGTATCGCAAATTTTTTTGTTAATTTACAAAAGTTGATGTGAGGGAAATCGGTTTATATTCTGCACTGATAATAAGAATATGCTAGGACAGGATAAGGAAACAAATGAAAAAATCAATTTTCAAATGCTGACAGGAATATAATAGCGCCATAAAATATTTAAAAATTCTCTAATACCTCCTCTACAAGCATGTCATGTTTTTTCGCAATCAGTTGTCTGGTTAAGAAAAGGTTATTTCCTCCAACGGTGCGTCATCAGTTGTAAATCTTTATGAAAAGAAAGATTTTTTAGGGATTATGCCAATCTGCCAAATTTCATGAAAAACGGTTCAATATCTGAACCTGAAAGTGTATTTTTTTTTTCAAGGAAATCGTATCACTCTTATTGGAAAACCCTGTACATACTGATTGCCGTATTAGCCGCAATAACCACCTAAGATGCCGAAGTTTGTAAAATTGTTATTGCAATTGAAGTTATACCATTATATAAGTATAATATTTCAAATTAATATCACTGAAAAAAATTGCCAAGTTTTATTATCACACATTTTGAAATTTCAATTTTGCCTAATTCAATCCAGAAATGTCTCATATTTATAGCGGTTTTACATATGCCATGAGGTAAATAGCTTTACAAATTACATTTACATACTTTACCCAAAAGAACCAAAAAAAAACCAAAGAAAAAAACAACAAAAAGTTTATGCCAAATGTGGGTTAACATACGGAGCGTAAAATTGCCAAAAAAAGAAATATACACACATAAAATATATACACAAATAGTAGACATTTGTTTGTCAAAACTGGAGCCCAGACAAGAAAGTGCTAAGGGAGAAAGTCGTCGACTTTTTGGGTTAAAATGTTGTGGTTTCTTTTGAAAAGTGCTTGATATCCATCCCTTCCTTTTCTGTGGTGAAGGTTTTCCGGTGTCGGTTATCTCCGGTGCCAAATGTTTGTGAAATATGCTTGACAGAAATTGGTCAAGTTTTATGAGTTTTTAAGTGCACTTTACATAATAAATTCACCGACATTCTTGTCATATGAATATTATGAAACGCATTAAGATTGAAGTTAATGTAATAGAACAGTGTAACATTTCTTCAACAGAAATGCAAAAGGGCAAAAGAGTAAAAATTAAAAATTTACGTATTGATAGATAGATACAATTTAAGCATGTTACTCTCAAAATGCCGAATTGCTTGTTTAATAACACCGCTAATTGGTCAGAACATACATATGTATGGGAGCTATATCTATACATGATCCGATTTCCACTAAATTTAGTAATATTTATGTTAAGAGATTTGTTTCAACCAATTTTTACCTCGATCTGGTGTAAAATACACCTTGACCCAACTTATACAGAGCGACTTGTCGCTGCAACTTTTTATTATATTTTTTTTTACATATTTATTCACTCATAAGGGAAAATGTCAATTTGTCCCTTGAATTTTTACATCGCGCAACATTTTTTACCCCGCAAGCTTTTCTACACCCTTTGTCATCAAACTCGTGTCGTGTCAGTGTAAATCGGGTCCTTCTATAGGCCTTAGAAGTCAAATCGGAACGAAAATATGGGTGATATACCTAAATCTGAACCGACTTCCACTTAATTTAGTATCTTTATAAATTTGTGAAGAGATTTGTCTCAGCCAATTTTTACCTCGATATGGTGAAAATACACCTTTTATAGGCCTTAGAAGCAAAATCGGAAGGAACATATAAATGGGGGCTGTATCTAAATCTGAACCTATTTTAATCAATTGACTGAAGAAACATCCCTCTGCCAACTTTGACCGCGATCTGTTGCTTCTATAGCCTTTTAGGGTTGCCAGACACCGTATTCGAAAAGTCGGGATAACCGAGACTTAAAAGCGGGATTTGTCGGGACAAATTAAAAGATAATATTTTATTGGTTTTGGCATTTAAAAAAACTCATTACAGTTTCAATAAAAATCTAACATAAGAATATTCAAAATAACTTATATACACTATAGGTCAATATTATGTTTGCCACAAATACTTTCTTTGTGTTATTCTTCACGAAATTCGCTTTTACTTTGAAATCGCTTCTGTAGTATATTGTCCCAAACATATTCGGCTTGAAACATATATATGTTTATGGTACACTCTAAACATATAATATTTGGTACACACAAAAATTGTGTATTTGGGAAGATGTTATTCTAAACAAATATTTGTTTGCATCCCAATGTGACTGTTATTTCCGAAACAAATATTTATTTGCATTAAGTATTCATAAAATACATAAATTGTTTAAAATTTTTCAGTAATTCAAATTTAAATTTTTAGAAATGTTTAATGTTCGTAAAAATAATAATTGAAATCGTAAAATCTTAGATAAATATAAAGTATGTACTTAGAGGATTGACAACTAATGATGGCTTGATATACTCAGAAATTTGAAATGATTGATTTAAAAAGGAGTTATTGCTGCATATGATATCATAACTGGGAGGTACAATTTGAAACCAAGAAGAAATTAAAAATGAAATTCGAAAAAGGCAGCAAAAGTTTTGGAAATATTTTTTAAATAAAATATATTTGGAAAAATTCTTAAATAATAATTTTATTTGTACTTAAACACATTTTTTATTTGAGAAATTTAGTTTGCAAATATTATTTGTTGAAAAATAATAATATATGCGTTCAAAAATTTTATTTTGATTTTCAAATAAAATTTATTTGCAAAGAAATATAAAATATTTATGGTGTTCCAAATATATTTTGTTTCGATTCAAACATATCAAAAAAGCCGATTTTGCCCCTTCTATAGGGCTTAAGGGCCAATTAGGACGAAACATATATATGGGATATAAATCTAAATCTGAACCGATTTTCGTCAAATTGAGCAAAGTTGTTCTCTGGATAAAAAACTCTACCGTGCTAAATTGCAAAACAATTGCATGTAAAATACAGTTTTTATAACTAATGAGCTATATATAACTAAATCTGATTCTTAGTCGATCGGTATACCTTAAGGTGGGTCTAGCTGTAGCATTTCTATGTCTGACAAACATCTGCCATGAAACAAGGGTATAAATATCCGTGGCACTTATTTACAAATACATAGCTCGAAGTTTGCAGTAGTCGATGCACAACATGTCATAGGACACTGCATCTAAAATTTGTATAACTTTTGAAATTTCTACCAAATTCACCCACGTTAATAGCTATTCTTTTAGATAAGTTGCTGAATTCGTTCAAAATTTACATTTCTTGAAAGATGAAAGATTAGTGACGGAAAAATTACAAATGTACATAACAAGTACATATGAAAATAGCATTTTCTTGTACTTTCTTTATTATTTTTTTACTGCGCTTTTATTTTCCATAGTGTAGAGAGTAAATGGAAAAAGTCGGGATTTCCCCCCTAAATTACTTCAATAATCGGGACTCTGTAAATACACGAAAAGTCGGGAAAATCCCGACGAATCCCGAGCGTCTGGCAACCCTATAGCCTTTAGAAGCCATAACGGAAGGAGCATATATGTATATGAAGGCTATGTCTAACTCTGTACCGATTTCCACTAATTTTAGAGGTCTTTACTAATGTGTAAGCAGACTTAACTTTGACAAGTTTCATATTGATTGGGTATAAAGCTTCTGCGGAGCTTAGATGCCAAATCGGAGGAACATATACTGGCGCTATATATAAATCTGAATAAATTTTCACCAATTTAAATGGGGATTGTCCCTGGGCTACACAAGCGCGCTGTGCTCAATTTCATCACGATAGAACCATAATTACAACTTGCACTTTGATTGCAAGGATACATCTACAGACAGACGGACATGCTTAAATCGACTCAGGAATTGATTCCAAGTCGATCGGTATTATAAATGATCTATCCTCTTGGGTGTTACAAATAAATGCAAAAAGTCATAATACCCTGTGACACAGTGTGGTGTAGGGTATAAAAAGTGGTTTAGTGAGTTCCGATGTGTTCGTATTAGCACAAATGACGCTAAAGGTTTAGGTCTCACAAAAGAGGTCGTCACGACAGAAATTGTCGATAAAATTTTTTTGGGGAAGGAATCAGGCGAGGCAGCTGGGGTTGGTTTGTCAGCCAATAAAGTTAGGACGACCGGTTTTTGGGATGCATGTGTTATAATCCACATTGACTAACTTCAAAATGGTTAAACAATCAATAGTGAATATTATGCCAACTTATTAGGTCGATTTAAAACAACAACAAACGTTATTTTCCACCAGGATAATGCAAGTGTGCAACCTGCGCCGCACAATGGGAAAAAATGGGTAAATACGCGCGCATAGCAGTATTTTTAATCTCACGACTATACCGTTAGAGATAGAGTCCAACGGTTTGGACCATCTTCAAGAGAATTCTTTGGAGAATAATTTGGTGTAGCCAGATTTTTCTTACTGTTACCATTTATCGCACAGTGGGGCTTCAAAATCGACTTTGTGGAATATAGTGTGAAACTCCGAATATCGTGCCAAATTCAGTGATCTTCATTTTAAATTAAAGCTGACAAAATTTAGTTTAAAATATGTTTCAGGTGCTTGATTGTGTGCTGCTGCGTTTTAAATATGCAGACCATTGAAGTTCAAAAATATGTTTGTCAACATTGCGAAAAAAGTCTACAAAACCTGCCATGCTTTTAAAATTGAAACTAAGACAACTTAAATAGGATAAAATTGTGGGCTGCAATATTTTTGAAAGCTGAAATTTTACTATAATGTACTTTACACAATGGTTCGTAGACTGATAATAATTGAAAGTTAAATTAAAAACAAAAAATAATCGGTCCACCCTAATACACACAAACTGCGAAAGCGTATATATTTTATTGTAACTATATTTTTATAGGTTTTGTAGAAAAAATGAAGTATAAAAATTACTATAATCCTTATAATATTAACAAGATCTCTATTTTTAATCGTACTTGATAAAACTTGCAGCCGCGTGTTAATCCATTTATTCTCGTCCGTTCAGTACCCTTCGTAATTATTATCCGATTTTGCCGAAATTTTACAAACGTTTTTTTTTTTTAACCAAGAAGATCGGTCCATATGTTTCGGGAAAATCGGTTCATAGATTGATACAGCTCCCACACATATTTTCTATATTTAAAGAAAAAAAAGCACATATTTAAAGTACAAAAATCTGCCATAATCGCAAAAGGTCGCAAAAGGTCGCAGATAAACTAGGTACCGTTGGATTCATTCCTAAGTCACCTCTCTTCTCTATGTCATATGGTAGTGATCCCACGTGATCCAAAAAAGTTGTATTCCATTTACTGTGGATCATTTTTTTTGAAAAACAAAAAAAACTGTTGTTTTTACTTTGAAATATCTTTTCATTGGAAAGCGTTAAAAATACGTTTTATACACAAAAATTAAGATGAATAGTACCTTATTATATGTTGCAAGTCCTATCGCATTTCACCAATAAACGCGAATTCTACAAGCATTTTAGTATATGCATTTTATCATCGCAATGTTATTTGCATTTATTAGTAAAAAAGACAAACTTTGAATGGTCATAACTCAAAATCGCCTGGAGATATTTTCATAAAATTTGTAGGTATTTTCATTAAATGTTATCCACAATAAAATAACACTCCCAAAAAATTGATTTTTGAAAGATGTTTTCAAAGTCTATGCGCGCATATTTCATCATATTTTCCCATCGTGCGCCGTTTCCATGGCAAAAATCCATGAATTATGATACGAGCTCCATTTAATGACGACAAGATAGAATTTATTTTCCATCAGGACACTGCAAGTGTTAATATATGTGCAGTTTCCATGGGAAAAATCCATAAATTATGATACGAATTTCTCCCTCATATGCCCTAATCTCCGGATTTAGCCCTGAGTGACTACACTCAAAAAAATGTATTTCCTAAATTTTAGTAAAATCCATACTCCAATTTAGTTCCATGTTTTTATTTATATTGAGTTAATTTTTTCTTAAAACTGGGAAATTTTATTAAGTACTACCAAATTTTATTTTTTTGGGTGATATGCAGAATAGTTCGTTAACTACAAATGAGGACATATTTTTACTAAACTAATATTTCTTGAAAAAAGTTCGAATATTCATATATTTATCAAATTTAAACATATGCGGTGGACACCCAACATAGACATAAGGAAATTATGAACTAATAATGGAAAGCATGATTTTTAGGAAATTTTAACTAAAAATAATCATGAATCCTTATTTCGAGCCATGAATTTGAACTCAAAATTAGGAAAACATACTAAAATCAAGGAAAAATTAACTATTTTCGGATTAAGAATTAATTAACCTTTTTCGTTCCGCAATTTTTATTTTTTCGCAAATCGTTACTTGCAGAAACTTAAATTTATGGAGAAACATTAAAAATGTTACGCCCGGGACGAGAGTCGAACCGACAACCTTATGATAGTGAGCCAGACACACTATATATCGAGCTACGAAACTCTTTTGGGATTGATATGAAAATGTCATTCATAATAAAATTTCTTCGTCGCCTATAAATATAGTATATGGCAACTCTATTTATCATTCTATGATGGGAATCCTTTTATCAAAAATACATTGTTTCGAAAATTTTGGGATATATACATAATTGTATTTAAAAACAAATTTTTCATAAAATTTTAAGTGTCTACGTAGCTCAGTTGGTAAACTTGTGGTTCAGAAAACGGAAGGTTCTGGGATCGAATCGCATTCGGAGGTAAAATTGTATATACATAATAATGTTTAATGTTTAATAAAATAAATTTCAATTCCTAAAATGATGCAGAAGAGAGAAATCCAAAGAGGAAGTTGTAAGAGAGAGATTCCAACATATAAATGGAGGAGGAAAATTATGAAGTAAGATCGAAAATCGCAAAAAAATCATGGACTAAAAAGTCGAAGAAAAATTTTAATTTTTCTTTTCTTTTTGCATAAATTTAATTAATTTTTCCTAAATTTGAGTAAAAATTTACTTGCAATAAGGACAAAATTATGCTGAATTTGCATAATTTCAAGTCAGAATTTGCTAGTATTGAGTTAATTTCCCTATTTTAATTTCAATAGTTACTTAAAGGAAGTACGAGTTAACTAGAAATAAGTTAAAAATATTTCATTATTGTGAGGAAATGTATGAACTTGATATAAGGAAAAATAGCTTTAGCGAAATACGAAGTTCAATATTCCTACAGTTAAGTTCATTTTAACTTGCTCCAGGGTTCACTTTTTTTTGAGTGTATTTCTTGTTTCCAAGAAAGAGCGGAAAGAGATTTGAAAATGATTATTGGCCCTTTTGCATTTTACATATTCTTAAGGTAAGTACAGACGATTTGCAGATCGGACAACATTGCCAGAAAAATGTCGGAAAAATGCAGCCCTGTGAATTTACAACCGTGTGAACACACAATTTTTGTTTTGCAACGTTAGCAGAAAAGAAATTGCGAGATAATTTGCTGATTGTTATATGTTCGAAGTTTATGCATGTGACAACGGCGCCATTGCCAGAAAATCATTTTATTTGCAACACTGTCTATAATGTATTTTTATTGGCAATCCGGCATATAAATATTTACAAAATATATTGTAAATATATGAAATTGTAATGTTTTCTTGCATTGCCCGTATATTTGCATTGCCCGTATATTTGCAACACTTTACCAGGGTTGATAACGTTTGCCGATCTGGCAATCGTCTATACTCAGCTTTAGATGCAAAATGTGGTTACATACGGATGATGTTTTCATACAGCGAACGAATTATCCTAATTTTTCACTAACAATATTTTGCAGAATTGTAGCCACGGTAAATCTAAACAACTTGTTGGCGAACATATCAATACAATCTGAACGTGCATAAGCACTGGGTGCCTAGACAACGTATTTCACTACTTTGTTACGAGTAGTATAGATATATAGATAGTTAATATGTTCTACAAAAATAATGGCATTAGTATTTTCTACAAATTTGCTGAACATACCCTACACCAAAAAAATATTTTTGTTTTAGAGTTACAAAATAGTGAAATAATTAAATTTTTGAGGTATAAATAAAGTATTGATATGTCCACAAAAGTTGTTCAGAATCTAATTCTATATAAAAATATACAAGAAAAATTATAATGAGCGACCCAGTAGGTGAGTTGGCAGCGTACTCGCCAATGGGTTTGGGGGTCGTGGGTTCGATTCCCATCAGAGGCTCTGGTCTGTCGCTGCAAAATCTAGCCACATGGTCATTGTAACCCGGCTTTTCCCTGGACCGTACAATTAAAATATAAATTTACTTTGTATTGTAATTCATATAAATAAATAAATAAATAATAAAATTATAATATTGACTCAATTAAATTGCTATATTTTTTTATGTTCATCATCCCATTTTAAGTTTTACATAGTCGGTTGATAATAGTTTATAGTTTAGTACCCTTTAGTACCAAAAAAATCAAGACATGAATTGATACTTATTCAGGATATACAAGTATTAAGGATATATTCCATATTTTCACATCCTTTCACCAAAAGGACATAAATAATTAATTTCGCAACATTGAAGAGGAGTTTCAAGGCTTTTCGTTGGTATCAATATCTCCTAAATATGGGAAAAGGTTAAGAAGATATGACAAATTTTACAAATGGTAATTTTAGGAAAAATCCTTGAGATAGGTGACTTTGGAGCTCTGTACCACAAAAACTGCAATGAATTTTTGAAAAAATAAATACGCCATTAAATTTGTACACATTGTTCCAAATTTTATTAAAATCAAAAGGGGTAATTTTAAAAATTTGCGTTTTTCGGTTCATTTGCTTTGGAACAGTTACATGTTACTTCATGATGTTTTCATATACTTTTCAGATGGTTGTAAAGAAGAATTTGGAAATTGATAATGTAAAGATAATTTTGGGACCACCTTCGTATATTTATCTTCGATTTGATATTTAAGCGCTACAGAAATCGTATTTTCCATCTGTGCATTAAAAGCTTGAAATAGATACCACCAAAGCAACGTTATTTTTCGCGTTTAAATTAGCAGAATTTCTCATTGATGAAGTGCAAAAGTAAATAAAGTTGTGTATCGATTTCCATCGGAATTGTTTCATTTTATTCATGACCGATCAGTCTTTAGGATAAAATAATAAAAATGTAATAAATTAATATTTCTTGATGTTTTTATTACGCGTATTTTTATTACGGCTGAATTATAAGGTATTAGAAATTAAATGCTAATTAATGGATTCTTTAAAGCTTTCCTGAACTAAGTCGGATAAATGTTTCTCGAGTTATGCTATAATATTGTCGCAACATCTCTATTTGTGCAAATCACGATTTATCATGGAAACTGAAGCTAATTCAAAGAAACTACTTTTTATTATCCAAATTTATATATCCAAAGCGGCTGTGAAATCCTGTGCCGCAGAACAATATTGACCAGTGCTATTCAAATTTCTTACTTTTTTTCATCACCCTGTATAGTTGTAATCTTAGTTCATGTTGTTGACCTTGGGTTGTTGTTGTTTTCTCACCTAGTTTGTAGCTTTTCCTGTATCTGAGAATATACCACAGAATTGTATAAACTTCAACTAACATTTGCCGCAGACAAAATAACATTTTTTTTGTTCCCAAATACATGAACACGTCATGTGTTTACTAGCTATAAATTCAATGAAATACAAACATAAATCCCAAATTATAAATTTCCAGGACCCAAATGTTTGAATAAGCACATAAATCCAAAAAACAACAGTAGTTGTTTACATTTAAACCGCAGGCGTAGGTTTGTTGTTGAACAGAGTTTTGATTCTGCCATTAAAATCCCAAAGCCGGAAATATTATAATCAGTTTTTTGTTGTTGGTTTTGTTTTTATTCAAAGCCAACCTGTACCGCTAATAAAGGACCTACCTTTTGATCTTTCCATCCCACCAAAGGTGGAAAACAAATGACAAACGATAAAACCCATATGCCGGCAATTAAGGATTTTGCCTTTTTTGTGGACATAATGCTGGGGTAAGTAACAGGCCGTGTGACTGCCACATAACGATCCAGGGATATGGCACAGAGATTTAGAATCGAAGCGGTGCACATCCAGACATCGACGGCGAGCCAAATGCGACACCAGACATCACCGAAAATCCAAACCTGAGGATACATTAATAAATTAATTGCTATTGTTTTAGTTTAGTTTAGTTTCATCCAAAACACAAGAGTAATGTGGCGTATGATAGATATTAATTACTTTTCATTATAAATAATAACACTCATACGCTCCCCCGCTCACACCCTTTGGATTTCATGATACACAGTGTGAGTTTTGTTTGAATCCATTTGAAACTTACCTTAAATACCTCCCATGTCGCTGAAAATGGCAGAACCGCCAAACCCACCAGCAAATCGGCCACCGCCAGATTAACAATGAAGAAATTGGTAACACTACGTAATTTGTTGGAACAAAACACAGCGGCTATAACGAGCAGATTTCCTCCTATTACTAAAACATTGATAAATTCGAGTATCGCTAATGAGATCAAATTTGATGGTTCCGTCCATTTTACCGACTTTATTAAATTCTCACACTCCGTTTCATTCATGGCGGTAATTCAATGATGGGTGTTGAAATGTATGTACTACCTGCAATGAAAAATGTTATAAAGAGGAGATCAAATTTAAATTACATTCACTTTTTTACGAAATAACATTAAGGAGGGAAAATGGCGCATGTAATGAAATCAGGCCCGGGTATGTGAAGGAATTTTGCTGTGTTAATTAATATTTATATGAATCGTAATGATGGCACGTGCCTCATAAAGTACAGAGAGACGTCGTCCATGTACTTGCTAGACTTTAGGTTCAATGTTCAACAGTTATGATTTTAATATTTAAATTAGACTTTAGTCTAATTTTTACCAGACTTTAGTAGTTTGATTTATTTGTCTATATTTAGATTTGAAAATAAAGATATACCAAGTAGTTAATTAATAGTCGTTTCAAAGCGATAATAACGTAATGTATACCCATTAAAAATACTCTATTTGCCAGCAATCTATTCACATACTATTATAATCAATAATGGATTGTAAATAGTACAGTGAAATTATAATTATGATAGATACTATTACTATTACTATTACTATTGTACAAATTAATTGTTGCTCACTCTAATAAACAAGATTATACTCTCAACAACATCAAATCAGTAGTCGAAAAATGCATCCAAGAAATGGGTGAGCTTAGACGAAAACTAATTGATATTTTTAATAAATTTTGTTAATATTGAGCTTTGTGGTCTTAGCAATAATTACAAAACTAATTATAACTCCCATATTATCTGAAATAAGTTTTCATGGAATTATAAAAAACCTACTTTCGCGGTGCTATTTCATGGGATTTTCTTATTTTAAAGCATATCCCCAGTTTGAAAAATATTTATTTGTGTTCACCGAAGACCTCTTAAAAATATCTAAAATGATAAATAGAGAACGTAGTTTGCCTATCTAAACACAAATTTTTGTGAAGAAAAACATTTTTTTTAACTTGTATATCAGGAGGAAGATATATATCATTGACAACGGGCCAAAAGTGTAAGACATCGAAAGGGTAACCTAATAATGTGTGGGAAAATAGGTTCGAATTTAACTAGCAAAGCCACAAACCTTTTCTCATTTGTTCTGTTATGCAATAAAAACGAGGAAATTTATTAAAATGCATGAATCTTTCGAATATTAAGGTGGGTTCATAAATTATATACTCATGAATAGGGGTTGCAACGACTTTCCCAGAAATATATTTCATATATTCCGGAACGTGTTCAGATTCTGAATATTTGCGACTTTCTTTTTGACTATATTTTGAAAGAAGAGCCCATTGAGCAAAAACTACAAGGGTTTTCGAATTTCAATTGATGTTATTCGAATTTCAAATGGAAAAATTCGAATTTAAATTGATGTTTTTCGAATTTCAAATGATGTGTTTCGAATTTCAGTTGGTGTGTTTCGAATTTCAATTGATGTGTTTCGAATTTAAAGTTATGTGTTTCGATTTTCAGTTGATGTTTTTCGAATCTCACTTGACGATTTTCGAATTTCAATTGACCTTCTTCGAATTTCAAATGGAATATTCGAATTTTAATTGATGTTTTTTCGAATTTCACATGGAATCTTCAAATTTCAATTGATATTTTTGAATTACAAGTGAAAATGGTGCAGTTTTTAACCGAAGAATCCACTGTGCAAAAACTACTACGAGTGGGTTTAAATGCAACATTACTGTTTAAAGTTCTAAAATCAGCTATAGTGGCAGTCGAAACGTTGGGACGTCGCACAGTGGAATATTTTTACACAAGACGCGGCAAAAATTAGAAGGAATTGAGCTAGAGCTTTGAAATTTGGTACATATCACTCATTTCGCCTAATTAGCTAAAAACCAATTTTTTGCTTAAATCCGCCCATAACCACGGCTACTTCCCACATAAACTAAAATTAAAAATCTTGGTATTTTTCTCAATTTAGCATTTATATTATTACAAATAACTTGTAGAGATTGTATTTGAGTCCTCAATTATATAAACATCACAAGTGCCACGCCCAGCGGCCATATATCAATTTAAATTTTTTACGATGTTGGAAATTACAGGACATTTTTTTTAAAACGCTTTGTATCTTTTGTTCGATGTAAATCAGTACATAGAACAAAGTATATACCTAAAGCGCAATACATAAGCTCAACATTTGCAAAAAAATCATGATGAAATAGTTTACAGTTTTTTGTTAATTAATCAATCATTCCAACTATCCAGAAAAAATAATCATTGATTTAGCAATGTGTTCATTAATAATACGTCATTTTTAAAGCATACTTTTAGGAATATGTTGAAAGGGCACACAAACAATGAGGCATGTACTTATATATACATAGTAGATTGGCAAACAAATGTTCGCTTATATGAATATTTACCTCGTTCATGTCGGTTGCCATTTAATTCGGTTTGTAATCGTTGATGTAAGCTGAGTTACTCTTTCGGCCAAAAATCAGGGTGTTTCATTTTCTCCAGGATAAAACTATACTTCCGAGGCCGACCGAGGTCTTGTCATTAACATAAATTGATAAACTAGGGACTTAGTTAACCATTGCAAAAAGAAAATTCTGCCTATACCTGCCTATGTTGATTTATTTAACGGAACGGTAAAACCTACTCGGCAAAAAACAACCCAAAAATCGTTATATTTAGTCCATGTTGCTATGCATTGAATAACATTACCAAAGCATACCTTAAGGGACAAATGATAAATTGACTGCAAATATAACAAAAAGCATATAAAGCATGTATAAAAGCAAGTTGGTCTTGAGCCGAGAGAGTATCTCTGTTTAAATCAACGATTACAGACCGAATTAAATGGGCAACCAACATTAACATGATAAATATTCATATAAGCGAACATTTGTTTGCCAATCTACTATATATATATGCCGACATTGTTTGTGTCCTTTCAAAATATTCCTAAAAGTATGCCTAAACCAGTAAGGAAAGGCAGAAAGTCGGGCGATTTATAATTTGGAATAATTGTAAGTAGGCAGGAACATATTATCTAATTCTGAGCCGATAATCGCTAAATTAAGCAATATTCTTTCCTAAATTGAGAAACATCTTTCCGGAAAATATTAATGATCGGAAGTAAAGTACAACTTCTATAGCGTTTTGATACCAAATCAGGAGGAACATATACTATATGGAGGTTATATATAAATCTGAACGGATTATCCTTGTATACTCATTCATGTAAAAAGAAACTTCTTTCTGTCAAATTTGGTACTGACCGGATATAAACTACAGTCTCTACAGCACTTACATGTCAAATCGGGGGTAACATATATATGGGGGCTATATCTAAATCTGAACCGATTTTCTCTGAATTCGGAAGTATCCCTTCATATAATAAGAAACCTCTTTGTGTAGATTTGTTTAATGATCGGATATAAAATACAGATTGTACAGCGCTTACATGTAAAATCGGGGGTAACGTATATATGGGGCTATATCTAAATCTGAACCAATTTCCTTCAAATTTGGCAGTATTAATTCATGTAATAAGAAACCTCTTTCTGCCGAATTTCGTACTGATCGGATTAATAATACACTTTTTACAGCGCTTACATGTAAAATCGGGGGTAACATATATATGGGGGCTATATCTAAATCTGAACCGATTTTCTCCGAATTTGGCAGTATTCCTGCATGTAACAAGAAACCTCTTTCTGCTGTATTTCATGCTGATCGGATATAAAATGAAGTTTTTACAGCGCTTACATGTCAAATCAGGGGTAACATATATATTTGGGCTATATCTAAATCTGAACCGATTTTATAGGGATCGTCCTTGGGCCAAAAAACAGATATGTGTAAAGTTTCGTCAAGATCGGGTTATAATTGCGACCTGTACTTTGATTACAAGAATACATCTACAGACAGACAGACGGACATAGCTAAATCGACTCAGAAAGTGATTACAAGTCGATCGGTATACTAAACAATGGACCTATCTCTTCTCCTTTTGGGTGTTACAAACAAATGCACAAAGTCATAATACCCTGTACCACAGTGTGGTGTAGGGTATAAAAATTACGTATTATTAATGAACACATTGCTAAATCAATGATGATTTTATCTGTATAGTTGGATTGATTGATTAATTAACAAAAATCTGTAAACTATTCATGATTTTTTTTTGCAAATGTTGAGCTAATGTATTACATTTTAGTTATTTTCTTATTTACATCGAACTAAAGATACAAAGCGTTTTATAAAAAAATTTCCTGTAATTTCCAACATCGTATAAAATAGAAATTGATATATGGGCGTTGGGCGAGGTACTTGCAATTTTTATATAATTGAGGACTCAAATACAATCTCTACTAGCGATTTGTAATAATATAAATGCTAAATTGAGAAAAATACCAAGATTTTTAATTTTAGGTTTTATGCTAAGTAGGCGTGGTTAAGGGCGGATTTAAACAAAAAATTAGGCGAAATGAGTGATATGTACAAAATTTCAAAGCCCTAGCTCAATTCCTTCTCATTTTTGCCGCCTCTTATGTGAAAATATTCCACTGTGCGTCGTAATGTGAACATATTGGATCCTTGTTATCTATTGAAAATTCCATTGGTGAGCAAATGCTTACATAAGTCAAGAAAAGGATTGACGAGAAGAGAGATATGCAGCTACATACTTTAAAGTTTTTAAGTGATCCTGACACATTTAACAATGAAAGAGGAAATTTCGTACCCTACGCATCTAAAATTTCTACAATTACAGAAAGCCTTTAGTACATTCAATTGAAATAGATGTGAAGTTATTTGAATGATGTGACAAAAACAGAGTGTATTTTAACAATACCAACTTCGACAGCAAGTGATCGAACATTTTCTCTTGCAAGTATTCTTGTCAATAAAATGATATCAGCAAAATCTATTGACCATTTTCAGTTTTAAGAATTTTTTCCCAATACTATGGAATACTCATTTGATATCTTAGGCATATTTCAAGACAGGAACTTACATTTCTTATTTATTTTTTTAGACATTTAGGATATTAAAACATCACAGTTTCCTCCAAAATAAAATGAGGATTTGAATATACTCCTGATAACTTAAATCTACTTTTATACCTCAGTTCTCCGTTACAAAGAAATTTGATATCTGAATAAATTTCATTAAGTTTTGTATGTTTATTTAATAATTTATTTTTCAACAAGTAAGAAAGTTAAGTCGGGTAAATCGAGTCCCTTGAGTACCTTGAGTCCCAAAATAATATGCGTAAATTTATTTATTTTTATACCCTACACAACACTGTGGTTCAGGGTATTATGACTTTGTGAATTTGTTTGTAACACCCAAAAGGAGAAGATATAGACTTAGGGCCTTATTCATAAAAAGTTATTGAAGGTTTAGAATACACTTTAACGTTGAAAATTCAATAAACCTTCCATAACTTTTTATGAATAAGGCCCTCACTGTTATACCGATCGACTTGTAATAACTTTCTTCTATATTTAGCTATGTCCGTCTGGTCGTAATTATGGTCCGATCTCAAAGAAACTTTGCACATATCATTCTTTCTTTTAAAATCGGTTCAAATTTATATAAAGCTCCCATATGTATGTACCTCCGATTTGGCATATATGCACTGTATAAGCAACATTTTTGAACCGATTTGTACAAAAATTGACAGAGAGTAGTCTCGTGAGACAATACAAAATTTGGGGGAAATCGGTTCAGATTTAGATATAGCCCCCATAACAGGTGGCGCAAAAGTAATCCTGCTATCAGAAAATGCTATAAATATTGCGATTGGCCCCTAATGCCTAATGTTGACATTTGTGTAGTAAACACATGCGAAATACACGTTAATAAACAATGTTACGCTACACTGCTCCAGAACGCGGAATATTGCTGACTATTTATTTGACCAATAATCGGTCGGTGACTTTGGCACAAAAAACATCGAAAGGTTACTTTTGCGCCACCTTGTATATATGTTACCCCCGATTTGACATGTAAGCGCTGTAGAAACTGTATTTTATATCAGATCAGTACGAAATTCGGCAGAAAGAGATTTCTTATTACATGACGGAATACTGCCAAATTCGGAGAAAATCGGTTCAGATTTAGATATAGCCCCCATATATACTCGTATGTTACCCCCAATTTGAAATTCAAGCGCTGTAGAAACTGTATTTTATATCCGATCATAGCGAAATTCGGCAGAAATAGGTATCTTATTATATGAAGGAATGCTGCCAAATTCGGAGAAAATCGGTTCAGATTTAGATATAGCCCCCATATATATGTTAGCCCCGATTTGACATGTAGGAGCTTTAGAGACTGTATTTTATATCCGATCAGTACGAAATTCGACAGAAAAAGGTTTCTATTTTACATGAATGAGTATTCAGGGAAAATCGATTCAGATTTATATATAACCTCCATATATACTCGTATGTTCCTCCTGATTTGGTTAGAATGCGCTATAGAAGTTGTACTTTACTTCCGATCATTACAAAATTTACCAGAAAGATGTTTCTCAATTTAGTAACGAATATTGCTTAATTTTGCGATTATCGGTTCAGAATAAGATATATCCACATATGGTGAAATTCATGAAAAATGTCCTGCCTAAAAATAAAGGTTGTGCAATTTTGTTTATGAATGCAAATATGCAAATAATATATCCGCCAAATTTTAGAAATTTTCGTTGAATTTTGGCAGCATGGGCGGTGGTCCAAAATTTACTCTTCAAGCCAAGGTGTTGTTGTTTGATTATTTCTTGTGCTTCAACCACCAAATATAAGAATATTTTGTGACACGAATGTTGACGATTTTTTCATGGGCTTTCGAATGGTTGAATCGATTTTCGCAAAAATTTGCAATCTGACCTCATAAACGCGAAAATAATCACAAAAAATTAATTTTCGCGGATTCGGATATAATTAATCTTTTTTGAAATATTTTTAGATTAATAAGCTGATTTTTCCCCATATGTGTGCAGATTTTCAAGATGGCGTTTTTTGACACTCCTGAGGAAATAATTTTTAAAAATTTCTCTATCTAAAAAAATTGTTTTTAAACATTTTAATATTTATATTTTGTTGTTTGATCGTTATTAGATGTTCAGTTTTGCATAAAAGTAACTTATGATACACTAATCTTTTGATTTTATTCACTTCCTTCCGAATTTGCTCATTTAACGTGGTATTGCAAAAATAAATAAAAAATGGATATTTGCGGTGTTGGTCTTCATTAGATAATGAGTTTAAAATTTCATCACAATCACAGTCTAGTGGACTTGATTTAAAAATTATTTCCTCAGGAGTGTCAAAAAACGCCATCTTGAAAATCTGCACACATATGGGGGAAAATCAGCCAAATTCGCGGAAAATAGGTTCAGATTTAAACATAGTCTCAATGTATATGTTACACCCGATTTGACATGTAAGCGCTGTAGAAACCTTACTTTATATCCGATCAGTATGAAATTCGGCAGAGAGAGTTTTCTTATTACATACACTGAACACTGCCAAATTCTCATCGCAATGCCCGTTTAGGTGTAGGGAGGTGTAGGGTATTATATAGTCGGCCCCGCCCGACTTTCAGTCTTTCCTTACTGGTTTTATATAAAATATATTTGGAAAATGTTTCTAAACAATAACTTTGTTCTAATATATAAATATATGCGTTCCAAACAAAATTTCTTAATTTTCACTCCTGAGGAAATAATTTTTAAATCAAGTCCACTAGACTGTAATTGGGATTAATTTTTAAAGTCATTTTCTAATGAAGACCAAAACCGCAAAAATCCATTTTTCATTTATTTTTGCAATACCACGTTAAATGAGCAAATTCGGAAGGAAGTGAATAAAATCAAAAGATTAGTGTATCATAAGTTACTTTTATGCAAAAGCTGAACATCTAATAACGATCAAACAACAAAATATAAATATTCAAATGTTTAAAAACAATTTTTTAGATAGAGAAATTTTTAAAAATTATTTCCTCAGGAGTGTCAAAAAACGCCATCTTGAAAATCTGCACACATATGGGGAAAAATCAGCTTACTAATCTAAAAATATTTCAAAAAAAATTAATTATATCCGAATCCGCGAAAATTATTTTTTTGTGATTATTTTCGCGTTTATGAGGTTAGATTGCAAATTTTTGCGAAAAACGATTCAACCATTCGAAAGCCCATGAAAAACTCCTCAACATTCGTGTCACAAAATATTCTTATATTTGGTGGTTGAAGCACAAGAAATAATCAAACAACAACACCTTGGCTTGAAGAGTAAATTTTGGACCACCGCCCATGCTACCAAAATTCAACGAAAATTTCCAAATCTTGGCGGATATATTATTTGTATATAGCACCATTCATAAACAAAATTTGAACAAAATTGGACAACCTTTATTTTTAGGCAGGACATTTTTCATGAATTTCACCATATGTGACTTGTATGTCTATCAAAATAAAGATAGAAATCTAAGGAAATAGTGGCTGAACGACACATTTTAGCATAACTCTAGAAACATTTATTCTAATTGGTTCAGTAAATCCTATATTAAGCAGCCTTCATATCTTACACGATTTTTAGAAAATTTAGAAAATTTTAATAAAAAAATATAATACTTTTATAATTTTATCGTAAAGTCTGATCGGTCATGCAATAAATGAGTTCATTCCGCAGAAAATCGATGCATAACTTTAAAAGTTGTTGCTCATATTTTTTTATTATTCAAAATAAATTGAAAAAATCAATCCTGCCTATTACTCTCACATAGCTCAAAATTTACATACATTTCAACAAACGTTTCCTCAGTAAAACCCAACTCAACAGATTTATGAATTAAATCCATTCAAAACGAACTCTGTATACTACTGCTCATTTCTATGCCAAGATTAATGAGTTTCTGCAATTAAAAATCACAGAAGTACTCAGTACAACATTAATCATGCGAAATGATTTCAAGTACAACAATCATCAAAGGTTTTATCCAATTTTACCCCAAAAAAAAGAGACAAATTCAAATATGTTTGGATTGACATCACTCCATCCAATTAGTAGGCAATGAGCGAAAAACGAAAAAGCAATTCGTTAGGAAAACAAATTACGATTTTTTAAAGAACCACCAATCAATAAATTTAACATTTTCGTAATATTTCAAATAAGAATCGAATTGTAGTGAAGGGAGGGGAGAGGAGAGGAGCTCAGTACACTTAAGCAACGAAATTTATGTGTTAACATTATTTTAGCTTTTCTTCCATTTTCTTTTTGTCAAAAAGAAAAAAAACTCAATGAAACTTGGTCGTTTTCTTTGTGAATGCGTTGGCTATCATTTCCTCTTTTTCCCATTTGGAGAACGGACTTCAGTCTCAGTGCCCCCCGCATCGAGTTTTCCGCAGCACTCTTCAAACTTCAACTTTCTTAATTTTTTTTTTCGTCTTTCCGTCTTGCTTTTTAGACTTCTTCTTGCACAACTAATGGCATTAAGAACACTTTCGCAGTACTTGTAATTAATTACAAAATTTAATTGAAATCCACACGCAACTCATGCAGTGGCGGCGCAACAAACCGAACGGATAGATGAACGTAAAGTAAAGAAATTGAAAAGTAAAAAAAAAACTAAGAAGCGCTGGGAAAATATCCATTTAAGTTTAACTTTCAGAAGGAAACGAAATTAGTTGGAAATGATTTTTTTCTTGTGTTGTCAAAACTTTGGATGGGTGCATAAATCTTTAAGGCATTTAACCACAAAAATTACAATAAATTCGAAAAAGTTTTTTAAGTTTGAGGGAAAATGAATTGTATTCAAACTAAAAGTAGCTGAATTAAGCTACAAGGAAACTGAAAAAAAAACATATAAAAAAATAAGTAAGATAATTTCAGAGGAGTAAACCGACTAAAGTATACTCTCGCCCATTTTTCTCGATGTGCTCCTACTCGAGAGAAGAAACTATGACAATTTCCGGAAGTACAGATAATTCGGATATATTACATATATTTCACAAAATTATAAATCTTTCCGAGGATAATTCAACCAACACGTCTATGGCCATTCTTCGCACTTGGCCTGAGACAGCCAAGTATTTTAACACAACATTGCTAATGGCCATCATCAGCAAAATTCTCGACTACATCAAAAGGATGTTTGGGTAGTTGAATAGTGGTGTGGAAAGTTGGGTAGCCATTAAGTGAATAACAAATATAATAGGTAGCATATGTACTAAACCTTTTTAGACATAAGGGGTATGGCATTGCAGAAGCGATTCCACTGTTGTTCACAAATCCCGGTCCATCTAGATAATAAGACAGTGAGAAAAGTCTAAATTCGGACGGTGTCGACTATATGATACCCTACACCTCTCTAGTAAGATGGAATAACAATGAAATATGCAATGTATACTTCAACCAAAATTTTTTCACACAATTTACATTTGGTACATATCTGCCGCAGTAGCCAAATCGGACGAAACAAATATATGGGAGCTATATCTAAATCTGATCCGATTTTCTATAAATTCGGCAATATTGGTTCATGGATCAAGAAACTCTACCAAAACTAAATTTCAAAATGATTGGATATAGAATACAGCTTCTATAGGGCTAAAGGGCCAAATCCGACGAAATATATGTATAGGGTGATCCAAGTAGAGATACTTTTTTTGACAGATCACGTGTGAGTCGTTTCATGCTGTCATGTTGTTTTTTTGTTAAGTATTTTTTGGCATTTCATCATGGAAAGACTTACGCCATGTGTGAAAGACTCCTATCAGCAAAATGTCAGCACAATTGGAGTGAAATTGCGAACTGTACTCAACGAACAACATAAGATGGACAGAAGGACGGACAGACATGGTAAAAACGACTCAGCTACCCTAAGAAAAAAAATCGCTTCTGTAGTATATTTTCTGGAAACATATTATATTTGGGAACATTAACTTTTTTCCTATAAGTCGAAAAACAAATTCTGTAACCTATTTAAATATTTCCCCGGTTTTTAGGATAATCTGCACCAAAATTCAAAAAAAAAAAATAATATTGATAAACGAGGTATTCAAACATTTTTTCCGGTATATAAATATTAAATATTTGCGCCAAAATATATTTTATTTATATTGTGCTCCCAAACATAATTTGTTTCCTGTTTTTTTCTCCGTGGAATGATTTTGAGTCGATCGGAATTCTTTAAGGTGTATCTAGCCGTAGTATTTCTAGGTGTTACAAACATCTGACATGCAACAAACTGATAATGCCCTGTACCACAGTGCGGTGTAGGATATAACAAAGTTTTAATTGACTGCAACAATTTTGCAACTGAATCCATTGTTTCCGGTAAATGAAAAAATTCCCAAAAAAATATTTTGCACTGTGTATACCTTACCAAATGTTAAACGTTCCCAAAAGTTTTTTAAATTTTCAAAAAATTTCAATAAAATTCGAATTTCATTCATATGTATTATTCCCCCACCTTTAAGACCACAGCTATTTAAGCTACTCATATGCCAAGGTATCATCTAAGCCTTTATTTTGCCCTAAATAATTCCATAACAATACCACACCACACCGCACATTCGCCATTTATTAGCCTAAGGACACACTGCCTTCATTCTCATCACCAAAACCACATGCTTAAGGATATCCGATATAAAAAAAAATGCAAAACTTCGCACATTTGTTAAATTGCTTTCATTCCTTCATCTTTCCGTTTCTTCGGACGGCATCCCAAATTAAAAAAAAAAGGAAAGAACTGTTATTGTTTGGAAAAAGAATATTTTTGTGACACCCCTTAAACAAATATGCCTTAGACATGTGGTCTTGGGGAAGGGGACAGGGAGGGTTTTGTGAAAAATAGGACCACACAAAGAAAAGATTTCAAAAGAAATTAACACGAAGGGCAAAATATGGAAAATATATATTTAAAATAAATTGTTTTTTGAAATTGGGGATTAGAAAATGTTGCTTTGGGGGAGGAGTGCAGAAGATGAGTCGATTTGGGTTGTTTCGTCGTTTTTAATTAAATTTTCTTGATAAATGTCTACATCAGCGATATGCATTATTATACGATTCCCTTGATAAGGAGAAAGGTTCAATTTTTTCCAGCAAACCTAATTGCGTTCTTGGATTAGAAAAAATAACACACTGTTGTTTGTACGAATAATATTGGGTTGAAATATGCTGGTATTTAAGAAATTATAAAACTTAAAAAAAATTATTCTTAATCTGAGGTAAATACATATGGGGACTATATCTAGATCTGAATCGATATTCTTCAAATTATCCACTGCACTTCCTTGGATAAAGTTAATCCTCTATAAAAATTTCGTATTGATTAGATGCAAAATTCAACCTGAATACATGCGATAGACGGACGGACAGACGGGCATAGCTAAATCAACGTGAAAGTGATGCCAAGTCGATCGGCATAGTAAATGGGTGTTACAAACAAATGCACAAAGTTATCATGCCCTGCTCCACAGTGGGGTCTACAATTGTGTAGCCCTTACACTCAAAATCAAATGGATCATATATCAGTGGTTCTCCGGAATAACAGACTTTTTTAAAATAGGCAATGTTCGTTCTTGGCCCAGGAAACTTCCCTCTACCCAATTTTATAACGATAGGATATAAATACAGCCTCTATAGTGATTTTATGGATAATGGAAATGAACATACTATGTATACGAGTATTAGGGTAGGTCAGAAAAGAAAATATCGCTGTTTTCCGTATCAAAAATGAAATCTTGTTTGGTTTAGCGAATATCCTCAAAATATTTCGCCTATATCTTAAGTCGCCAGTGAGCTAGAGCGATAAAAAATATTTTGTTTTTTAAAAATAATTTGATTTTCAAAAATGCTAAAATTCTGAACTTTTTGAGGTACAATGTGGATTTTTGGAGCTATTTAGGGTACATTGTATTAATATGTTCACAAAATTTGTTCAGATTTACCTTGGCTACAATATTGCCAAACATTGTTAGTCAAAAATTAAGAGTTCCTTAAAGTTATGCTGTAAAAAGTAAAAAAATATTTTTGTCATTCACTTTTTCAAAAAAAGTGCGGTAAATTTTGTTTTCGTAAAAAATGTTAAGAAGCTTTGTTCAGCATATTCTTAGCTACATTATTGCTAAATATAGTTAAACAGCATCACCAAGTCTGAATTAGTTGTTGGACAAAAGCTGACGACACCTTCTTCGACAGGCCCACTATTTTAAGAAACTTTGGAGGCCCATATACTACCCTTTAGTAGTAAAGGGTGGTTAAATTTTAAGGGCCGATGTTGATTTTGATTAAAACACATATTATTTAGGAAATTATTGTCATTTCTTTTTTTATGATAACACTAGCTGACCCGGTGCGCTTCGCTGCCCTCAAAGTGCGTTTCAGGGAAATATACCCATATGATATGTTGACGCTCTTGCTATTTTCTGGTCATCCATATTACACTTAAATGCACAAATTTCGTGCAGCGCAATACCAAATCAAATCACCTCGGGAGGATACGTCGCTCATTCTCTGTTTGGGGCATATAGATTAGTGCAATAATTCTATCAGTATGTATTTTTGTTAATTTTATTTATTGTTGACCTTTTTATTTAATGAAATTGTTGATGGTTAGGCTTGAGGTCATGTATTAATTAAACAAGTAAGAAAGTTTCAGTCGGGTAAACCGACTAAGGTATACCCTCACTTTGTGAGTAATGTAATATTGAATATTACACAAATTATTCTGTCAATTTTTGTGGGAGGTACCAGAAGGGGTTTAAGAAATACACCTATATTTCGCTGAATAGTAGATACTTTAAATACATTGCACTGTGCCGAATTATAACAGTTTATATGGACTGGTATATTAACGTTGAGATATTAAATTGTGGTATAATTTGGCCATTTTGTGTGGGAGGTACAAAAAGGGCGTAGTGATAACGCTCATTTTTCCCTGGACTATAGGCATTATAAAAGCATTACACTGTACAAAACTGCAAGTAATTGTAAACACTGATATTAATGTTATAAACTGTTAATTTTTGGTGCAAAATGGTACCTTTGTGGGAGAGGTACCAAAAGGGGCGTGATAATAACGCTCATTTTTCAACGGACTGTAGGCACTATAAAAACATTACGCTGTACAAAATTTCAAGTATTTGTATGCACTGGTATTAATGTTATAAGCTGTTAACTTTTGGTGCAAAATGGTGCATTTGTGTGGGAGGTACCAAAAGGCGCGTGGCAATTTCGCCCATTTTCCTCGAGTTGATAGCGACTAACAAACTAATACTATGTGTGGAATTTCGGAAGATTCGAATACGTTTAATTGCAGTTATTAAAGAAACAATATTTCACAACATTTTAACCCTTTGTGGGGGAGGTACCAGAAGGAGTGGACCAATATGGCCCATCTTCGAACTTAGCCGGAGATAGAAAAAAATATTACCACATACGAAATTTGAAGTCAATCGGTTAATCCTTTCGAGAGTTATCGTGCGCACCAGCCAGCAGACAGACAGACAGACAGACAGACAGACAGACAGACAGACAGACAGACGGACGGACATTGCTCATTCGACTTAAAATGACCCAAAACGAATATCTGCCGAACATACTTAGGGTCTCAGATCACTCCTTCGATGTGTTACACTTTTTTTCGTAGCAAATGATATATACCCTCGTCACACTAAAGTGAGGGTATAAAAACTGGTGGATACGTTTTTTTATACCCTACACCACACTGTGGTACAGGGTATTATAAGTTTGTTTCACGGCAGATGTTTGCAACACCTGAAAATAACACAGCTAGACCCACCTTAAAGTATACCGATCGACTCAGAATCACTAGCTGAGTCGATTTAACCATGTCTGTCCGTCCGTCCGTCTGTCCATGTAAAGTTGTTCGTCGACTACAGGTCGCAATTTCACTCCGATCGTTCTGAAATTTTGCAGTTTAGAGTATTTCGCGGCTGTTAAGATCGCTATTGAATTTGGTTCAAATCGGTTCAGATTTAGATATAGCTCCCATATATATCTTTCGTCCGATTTGGCCCTTTAGTCCTATAGAAGCTGTATTTTACATCCAATCGTTTTGAAATTTAGAATGGTGGAGTTTCTTGATCCATGAACCAACATTGCCGAATTTGAAGAAAATCGGTTAAGATTTAGCTATAGCTCCCATATATATGTTTCGTCCGATTTGGCCCTTTAGTCCTATAGAAACTGTATTTTACAACCGATCGTTTTGAAATTTAGAATGGTAGAGTTTCTTGATCCATGAACCAACATTGCCGAATTTGAAGAAAATCAGTTAACATTTAGCTATAGCTCCCATATATATGTTTCGTCCGATTTTGCTCTTTAGTCCTGTAGAAGCTGTATTTTACATCCAATCATTTTGAAATTTAGAATGGTAGAGTTTCTTGATCCATGAACCAATACTACCGAATTTCAAGAAAATCGGTTAAGAGTTAGCTATAGCTCCCATATATATGTTTCGTCCGATTTCGCCATTTAGTCCTATAAAATCTGTATTTTACATCCAATCGTTTTAAAATTTAGAATGGTAGAGTTTCTTGATCCATGAACCAACATTGCCGAATTTGAAGAAAATCGGTTAAGATTTAGCTATAGCTCCCATATATATGTTTCGTCCGATTTTGCTCTTTAGTCCTGAAGAAGCTGTATTTTACATCCAATCATTTTGAAATTTAGAATGGTAGAATTTCTTGATCCATGAACCAACACTACCGAATTTGAAGAAAATCGGTTAAGATTTAGCTATAGCTCCCATATATATGTTTCGTCCGATTTGGCCCTTTAGTTCTATAGAAGCTGTATTTTACATCCAATCGTTTTGAAATTTAGAATGGTAGAGTTTATTGATCCATGAACCAACACTACCGAATTTGAAGAAAATCGGTTAAGATTTAGCTATAGCTCCCATATACAAGTTTCGTCCGATTTGGCCCTTTAGTCCTGTAGAAGCTGTATTTTACAACCGATCGTTTTGAAATTTAGAATTGTAGAGTTTCTTGATCCATGAACCAACATTGCCGAATTTGAAGAAAATCGGTTAACATTTAGCTATAGCTCCCATATACAAGTTTCGTCCGATTTGGCCCTTTAGTCCTATAAAAGCTGTATTTTACATCCAATCGTTTTGAAATTTAGAATGGTAGAGTTTCTTGATCCATGTACCAACAAGTATAAAATGTCCCAAAAGTAAATTTATGTAAACAATTTATACATGAATTACAAAATTTATATATCAGAGTTATTCAATATTACGAGAGTGGTGTAGGGTATTATATAGTCGGCACCGCACGACTTTAGCCTTTCCTTACTGGTTTTTTAAATTTTATTGTTTCCAATATTTCGAATGTCTTCGACAATCATCATCAGGGAACTTCACTTTAAAATACTAAAATTAAAAACAATAATAAAAGCACAATAATTACATTTAAAACAAGTAAGAGCGTTTCAGTCGGGTAAACCGACTAAGGCATACCCTCACTTTGTGAGTAATGTAATATTGAATATTACACGAATTATTCTGTCAATTTGTGTGGGAGGTACCAGAATGTTTTTAACAAATACACCTATTTTTCGCTGAACAGTAGACACTTTAAATTCATTGCACTGCGCCGAATTATAAGCGTTTATGTGCACTGGTATAAAAGTTACGAGATATTAAATTGTGGTATGATTTGGCAATTTAGTGTGGGAGGTACAAAAAGGGGCGTGGCGATAACACCCATTTTTCACAGGACTATAGACACTATAAAAACATTACACTGTACAAAATTGCAAGTATTATTATACACTTGTATTAATGTTATAAGCTGTTAACTTTTGGTGCAAAATGGTACCTTTGTGTGGGAGGTACCAAAAGGGGCGTGGCAACAACGCCCATTTTTCTCTGGACTGTAGGCAATATAAAAGCATAACACTGTGCAAAATTTCAAGTATTTTTATACACCGCTATTAATGTTATAAGTTGTTAATTTTTGGTGCAAAACGGTGCATTTGTGTGGGAGGTACCTAAAGGGACGTGGCAACTTCGCCCATTTTTCTCGAGTTAATAGCGACTAATAAACTAATACTATGTGTGGAATTTCAGAAGATTCGAATAAGTAGTATAGTAGTTATTAAAGAATCAATATATCACAACATTTTAACCATTTGTGGGGGAGGTACTAGAAGGAGTGGACCAATATGGCCCATCTTCGAACTTAGCCGGAGATAGAAAAAAATATTACCACATACCAAATTTGAAGTCAATCGGTTACTCCTTTCGAGAGTTATCGTGCGCACCAGCCAGCAGACACACAGACAGACAGGCAGACAGACAGACAGACAGACAGACGGACAGACAGACAGACAGACGGACGGACATTGCTCATTCGACTTAAAATGACCCAAAACGGATTTCCTCCGAACATACTTAGGGTCTTAGATCACTCCTTCGATGTGTTACACTTTTTTCCGTAGCAAATGATATATACCCTCGTCACACTAAAGTGAGGGTATAACAAAACTATGGACTTCTTCTCTTCAGAGTTTACAATCAACTAAACAATTATTTTCTTCGTCCGTATTTTTCAACTAGATTTCTATAAATTTTCGCACAATGGTCCATATCAGTCTTATAATTCATTCGTTTGTCATTCGGTACATTTATAATATGTAGCATTTCTAGTGTATATCTCCTTTTGTAATGATTCTCCTGTGTCAATATGTCAACTTCCTTAAGATTTGGTTTGTGTCCCGTCAAAGTGCAATGTGCTGCAAGTGCCGTCATTTGTTCAATTGGTTTATCAGTTGCGTTCTGATAAGACTTGTGTCCGGAAATCCTGGTCTTTAATTTTGATTTAGTCGTGCCAACATATACCTTCTGGCATATGTTGGTCTCGTCACCCTCACATTTAATCCTATAAACTACGTTCGATTTGTCCTCTTTTTTGAGTTTTGTTTTGGTGTTACTGAAGAAATTGTTCACTGTGTTGTACGTCCTTTGTGCTAACTGGAAATTGTCTTTATTGTAGATGTTAGAGTGGCAAAATCGTTCGGAAAAATTAGTAATATACGTCAATGGTTTATACATCTTTTCTATGTTTTCTTTCTGGCCTTCTTGTTTTCGCTGCTTAACATGTCTTATTAGTTCATCGATCGTTTTTCTCGGAAAATCATTCGTATCTAAAATGTGTCTTATTTTATCTTCATTGGTTTTATGAAACATTGGGTCACTAATACTAAGTACTCTGCTAATGAAGTTCGTCGCCGTGTTGATTTTTATTCGTCTAGGGTGCTTTGAGTAAAAGTTGATCAATCGTCCGGATGCTGTTTTCTTTTGATACCAGTCTAACTTTAAAATGTTGCCTTGACTGAGCAGGTATGGTAATTTATAGTCTTCTTCTTGCTCCATTGTAAATTGAATTTGTCTGTTGTATGAGTTTAGTATCGTCAGAGTATTTTCGACTTCTGCTACCTTCACAATACAGAATATATCGTCCATATATTTAGTCAATAATTTTGATTTTATATTTAATTTTTGTATAGATGACTTAAGCAATTCCTCCATGACAATATCCGCAATTATCGGTGACGCTGGCGATCCCATCGGTAATCCTTTTCACTGCTCGTACACCTTGTCCTCGTACATAAAATACCTGGTATCTTTTATGCAAAACGTCAAAATTTCAATAAATAAGTCCATAGGGATATTTGTGTTTTCTTCTATATGATTCCATTTCTCCTTTATCGTCTTAATCGCTAAGTTCACTGGTATACTGGGGAATAATGAGATTACGTCAAATGATATTAATAATTCGTAATCTTCAATTTGTTGGTTGTTGATTCTCGATTTGAATTGTACGGCATCTTTCACGTTGTAATCAGAGTCCTTTGTCAAATTCTTTAAAATGTCTACTATATATTTAGATAGGCCATAAGCGGGTGAATTTATCGAAGAACAGATGGGTCTTAAAGGGGTACCTTCTTTATGAATTTTTGGGAGTCCGTATATTCTGGGTGCCATGGCTGTCTTAGTAATCAGTTTGTTTTTTTTCCGTCAAGTTGATTATATTCATATTGAATTCTTATTCTTATTCTTATTTTGTAGTCCTGACGTTGGATCTCTTTTCATGCGTCGGTATGTGCATATATCTTGCACAATAGAATTCATTTTTAGATTATAGTCCTCTTTGTACATTGCTACTGTCTTTCCTCCCTTGTCTGCGCTCAATATTAGTAAGTCATTATTTTCCTTGATAAATTGTCTAGTCTGTCCCACTGTGTCAAGGATAAGTTTGTCTCTCCTACTTAGTTTCGTGTTTTGTAAGTGGTCGTCAATAAGAGAAACTAAATTTATTCTAGCATTCTCTTGCTCCTCTCTGCTCTTCAATGTCTGTACACACTCTTCTCCCTCTGCTATTACGTTGAACAATGGAAACGACGTCTTTGTTGTTGGTAGAGAATACTTTGGGCCCAGGAAGAGCAGCCACTCTACGTTCGTTGGTATATTTATCTTGGTATTGTTGGTAAACCATCCACTCTTGTTGTGTATGTTGAGTTCTGTATGTTGTGCTTGTTTTAGCTTTTGTAATTTGTTGATATGTGTTGTTTTGTTTCTCTTGTTGTATGTGTCTCGGAGAATGTTTTCACTCTCAATGTTTTCACACTCGTCCATGAGATTTACAAGCCGATCTCTTGCTTGTGAGAGAGATCGAAAATGAAAATCCTAAAACTACTAATACAATACAAGCACAAACAAATAAACACAAACACCGCGATGCTCTCACAAGCAAGAGATCGGCTTGTAAATCTCATGGACGAAGGGGATTTAAACCAATACATTGAGAGTGAAAACATTCTCCGAGACACATACAACAAGAGAAACAAAACAACACATATCAACAAATTACAAAAGCTAAAACAAGCACAACATACAGAACTCAAAATACACAACAAGAGTGGATGGTTTACCAACAATACCAAGATAAATATACCAACGAACGTAGAGTGGCTGCTCTTCCTGGGCCCAAAGTATTCTCTACCAACAACAAAGACGTCGTTTCCATTGTTCAACGTAATAGCAGAGGGAGAAGAGTGTGTACAGACATTGAAGAGCAGAGAGGAGCAAGAGAATGCTAGAATAAATTTAGTTTCTCTTATTGACGACCACTTACAATACACGAAACTAAGTAGGAGAGACAAACTTATCCTTGACACAGTGGGATAGACTAGACAATTTCTCAAGGAAAATAATGACTTACTAATATTGAGCGCAGACAAGGGAGGAAAGACAGTAGCAATGTACAAAGAGGACTATAATCTAAAAATGAATTCTATTGTGCAAGATATATGCACATACCGACGCATGAAAAGAGATCCAACGTCAGGACTACAAAATAAGAACAACAAATTCGTAGAAAAATTATTCAATATGAATATAATCAACTTGACGGAAAAAAACAAACTGATTACTAAGACAGCCATGGCACCCAGAATATACGGACTCCCAAAAATTCATAAAGAAGGTACCCCTTTAAGACCCATCTGTTCTTCGATAAATTCACCCGCTTATGGCCTATCTAAATATATAGTAGACATTTTAAAGAATTTGACAAAGGACCCTGATTACAACGTGAAAGATGCCGTACAATTCAAATCGAGAATCAACAACCAACAAATTGAAGATGACGAATTATTAATATCATTTGACGTAATCTCATTATTCCCCAGTATACCAGTGAACTTAGCGATTAAGACGATAAAGGAGAAATGGAATCATATAGAAGAAAACACAAATATCCCTATGGACTTATTTATTGAAATTTTGACGTTTTGCATAAAAGATACCAGGTATTTTATGTACGAGGACAAGGTGTACGAGCAGCGAAAAGGATTACCGATGGGATCGCCAGCGTCACCGATAATTGCGGATATTGTCATGGAGGAATTGCTTAAGTCATCTATACAAAAATTAAATATAAAATCAAAATTATTGACTAAATATATGGACGATATATTCTGTATTGTGAAGGTAGCAGAAGTCGAAAATACTCTGACGATACTAAACTCATACAACAGACAAATTCAATTTACAATGGAGCAAGAAGAAGACTACAAATTACCATACCTGGATACAATTATACTCAGTCAAGGCAACATTTTAAAGTTAGACTGGTATCAAAAGAAAACAGCATCCGGACGATTGAACAACATTTACTCAAAGCACCCTAGACGAATAAAAATCAACACGGCGACGAACTTCATTAGCAGAGTACTTAGTATTAGTGACCCAATGTTTCATAAAACCAATGAAGATAAAATAAGACACATTTTAGATACGAATGATTTTCCGAGAAAAACGATCGATGAACTAATAAGACATGTTAAGCAGCGAAAACAAGAAGGCCAGAAAGAAAACATAGAAAAGATGTATAAACCATTGACGTATATTCCTAATTTTTCCGAACGAGTTTGCCACTCTAACATCTACAATAAAGACAATTTCCAGTTAGCACAAAGGACGTACAACACAGTGAACAATTTCTTCAGTAACACCAAAACAAAACTCAAAAAAGAGGACAAATCGAACGTAGTTTATAGGATTAAATGTGAGGGTGACGAGACCAACATATGCCAGAAGGTATATGTTGGCACGACTAAATCAAAATTAAAGACCAGGATTTCCGGACACAAGTCTGATCAGAATGCAACTGATAAACCAATTGAACAAAAGACGGCACTTGCAGCACATTGCACTTTGACGGGACACAAACCAAATCTTAAGGAAGTTGACATATTGACACAGGAGAATCATTACAAAAGGAGATATACACTAGAAATGCTACACGGAGGAAAAAAACGGCCTCTGTAACATATTGCCCCAAACATATTTTGCAGGCAACATATATATGTTTGGAGCAGCTCCCAAACATATTATGTTTGGGGTAGCAGTAATGTTCCCAAACATTTATATGATTGTATGCAAACATGTATATGTTTGTTCGTCATCATATATATGATTGTATGCAATCATTTTTATGCTTATATCCAAACATATATATGACATGAAACAATAACGGTTCACAGCAACAAGTAACCTAATGTAAATCGTCACTCACTACGTCAAATACAGAAATACAATAACAACAGTAATACACACTTTGTTTCTGCAAAGTAGTTCATGAGCAGCAGAATAGTTTTTGAGTTTTCTGAAAATTACTGAATTTTGAGTTGTGTCTCTTTAAAAGAATTTGTGCAATGTGCAGAGCAAGGCAAAACTTCAATAGTACAGTGCACTCTTCACTACTGCACCCGGGGTCATTTCAGATGAAAACAATTTGTTAGTGCGGGAGTGTGTTTTGTTCAAAGAACATGATAATCCCACATACATACGTACATACATATGTATGTTGGCAAAATAATTTATGTGGGGCAATAAAACGGCGTCAGTATTATAGAACGTTTTGTAAATAAAATGTTTTAAAATAATTGTGTTTTTTAATGAATAACCTCTATACATCTTTGATATCATATTCTTTCTTTTATTTTGAATTTGTTGTACGTGTTAAAACTACAACTAATTTCTTTGAATTCGACATTCACCACACATATTCAATAAAAAACCCGATCTTAAGCTCGACCGGGCGAGTAAGCATCATCAAATAATAATAATACCCTTTGGTGTCGGTGCCATTCCTCCTCTCATACACACGGTTATCATATACATATTACCCTTCTTTGCACAAAATTATGAGTCATATAATTGCGCTCTCTGAGAGTAATACTCTCTAAAACTCTAAAAAAATATGTTCTAATATATTATTTTGCCAAAAATATGTTAGGACACAATCATATCGTTTTTTAATATGCTAGAATTTTGCCCCGAACATATTATGATTGTGTGCAAACATAATATGTTTACCCACAAACATATATATGATTGTGCCCGTCCCAAACATATATATGATTGCATCCAAACATATTTTTAACATATTTTTTTCTCCGTGTACATATTATAAATGTACCGAATGACAAACGAATGAATTATAAGACTGATACGGACCATTGTGCGAAAATTTATAGAAATCTAGTTGAAAAATACGGACGAAGAAAATAATTTTTTAGTTGATTGTAAACTCTGAAGAGAAGAAGTCAATAGTTTTGTTTTAAATGTAATTATTGTGCTTTTATTATTGTTTTTAATTTTTGTATAATTTGTTATTGTTTGTATTTCAAAGTGAAGTTCCCTGATGATGATTGTCGAAGACATTCGAAATATTGGAAACAATAAAATGTAAAAAAAAAACTTATCCACCAGTTTTTATACCCTCACTTTAGTGTGACGAGGGTATATATCATTTGCTACGGAAAAAAGTGTAACACGTCGAAGGAGTGACCTAAGACCCCAAGTATGTTCGGAGGAAATCCGTTTTGGGTCATTTTAAGTCGAATGAGCAATGTCCGTCCGTCCGTCTGTCTGTCTGCTGGCTGGTGCGCACGATAACTCTCGAAAGGAGTAACCGATTGACCTCAAATTTGGTATGTGGTAATATTTTTTTCTATCTCCGGCTAAGTTCGAAGATGGGCCATATTGGTCCACTCCTTCTAGTACCTCCCCCACAAAGGGTTAAAATGTTGTGAAATATTGATTCTTTAATAACTGCTATACAACTTATTCGAATCTTTTGAAATTCCACACATAGTATTATCTTATTAGTCGTTATCAACTCGAGAAAAATGGGCGAAGTAGCCACGTTCCTTTTGGTACCTCCCACACAAATGCACCATTTTGCACCAAAAGTTAACAGCTTATAACATTAATAACAGTGTATAAAAATACTTGAAATTTTGTACAGTATTATGCTTTTATATTGCCTACAGTCCAGGGAAAAATGGGTGTTGTTGTCACGCCCCTTTTGGTACCTCCCACACAAAGGTACCTTTTTGCACCAAAAGTTAACAGCTTATAACACTAAAACCAGTGCATAAAAATACTTGAAATTTTGTACAGTGTAATGTTTTTATAGTGTCTATAGCCCTGTGAAAAATGGGCGTTATTGCCACGCCCCTCTTTGTACCTCCCACACAAAATGCCCAAATCATACCACAATTTAATGTCTCATAACGTTTATACCAGTGCACATAAATGCTTATAAGTCGGCACAGTGCAATGAATTTAAAGTATCTAATGTTCAGCAAAAAAAAGGTGTATTTGATAAACCCCTTCTGGTACCTCCCACACAAATTGACAGAATAATTCGAGCAATATTCAATATTACAAAGTGAGGGTATACCTTAGTCGGTTTACCCGACTGAAACATTCTTACTTGTTTAATTAATACATGACCTCAAGCCTAACCATCAACAATTTCAGTATGTATTTTTTTTACAACGAAGCCGCATGCACGTAGTCACGCCCTCTAACGTGCTAACTTTGAAGGTACTTGAATACTACGTAAACACACTTGGTCAAGCGTCAATCTAGATATAATGGTCTCCAGTTATTTCGTTTTCAGCAAGCGTGTCGTATGCACAGATACTTCCACTGATCAGCTTTTTAATCAGATTCCGTAGAGTGTTCACTAAAAACGTCAAGACGATGAGTGCAATGCCTCTCTATATTTCGTTTTGAGTACCTTATTCATAGACACTATTTTCATGCAAATTTTCAAAACTGTCCTGCAATGATATTGGAAATTTTTCAAATGCACATCTCTCTTTTGCAAAGATATCGCCACAATACTATTTCAAATATTGCGTTCTCAATTTTTTATTTCTATGGGGGTGTCATGCCAACTGTTTCCATCGTTCCTGTTTGTAGCTCCATCACACCTACTGGTACCAAGGCCAGACAGCCAAACTTCGAAACCATGGCTGATAAAGTGATCGAAATATTGAATTTTGAAATTTCAGGTTGTGTAGGAGTACCCACTGTTAATACGATGCCAGTTGGTTGTTGTTCGAAGGTTGCACACCCATATTTACAGGCTAGTTGCAATAGTGCAGGATATTATATTCAGATGTCATGTTTCACATTTCAGGTTGAGTGTGCGGTGCCACGCCCACTGTTACTTCACGCCAGTTTCTTGCCCCAGCATTCGATCTGGTTCCACATACCAAATTTCAATAATTTTGGTCCAATAGCAATCGAAGTATTACTCTTCTGAATTTCTGGTAGTGTGGGTGGTACCACGCCTACGGTCACAATCACACCTGCTTTTGGCTCCAACACGCGTACTGCTACCTAGGAACAAATACTAAAAAAATGCCGATCTTATTGTAATAGTACTCAAAATATAGTATTTGTAAATTTCAGGTTGTGTGGGCGGTGCCACACCGACTATAACTGTCAGACCAGTTTATCGTTCCACCGCGTATACTGATACCAATGTCACATATACCAAATTTGGAGACTCTTACCGCAATAATACTCGTAATATAGCATTTTTAAATTTCAAGTTGGATGGGCGATGTCACGTCAAATAACACTATCACCCTGTGACGCGTACTGCTTGGTACCAGTACGCGTCACACATACTAAATTTAGAGAATTTTAATGCAAAAGTACTCGAAATATTTTAGATTTGAATTTTAGGTTGTGTGGGCGGTGCCACGACCAGTGTCACTATCGCCCCAGTTTTCAGCTACATGACGCGTAATGGCACCAAGTTCACACATACCCAATTTCGAGAATTTTGCTCCAATAGTATTCGATATATTTCATATTTATATTTTAGGTTGTATGGGCGGTGCCACGCCCACTGTCACTATCACACCGGTTTTTGGATCCATGATGTGTACTGGTACCAAGGTCACACATATCGAATTTAGAGTATTTTGAACCAATAGTACCCAAGGTATTCCACTTTTAAATTTTACATTGTACGGGCGGTGCCACGCCCCTTTGTCCAATCAAAACCGAATATAGCTACGAACCTTCCACACCCCAAAAAATATTCTTATGCTAAATTTCAGAAAAATCTATTCAGCCGTTTTCGAGTCCATCGCGTACCAACGAACACCATTTCATTTTTATATATATGTATACATTGGTATGGTTCAATTATGTATGAAAAAAAATATCGGCCAAATGGCCGCCGCGACACCTCCATCCGATGGTCCACATTTTCGATGACGCTGAGGCATAATTGAGGTTCTATGACGGTAATGTGTCGAATTATCTCATCCTTTAGCTCTTGAATTGTTGCTGGCTTATTGACGTACACCTTTTCTTTCAAATGACCCCAAAGAAGTAGTCCCACGGTGTCAAATCACATGATCCTGGCGGCCAATTGACATCGCCACTATGTGAGATAACACGGCCATTGAATTTGTTGCGCAAAAGGGCCACAGTTTCGTTAGCTGTGTGGCAAGTGGCACCGTCCTGTTGAAACCACATATTGTCACATCCATATCTTTCAATTCAGGCCATAAAAAGTTCGTTATCATCTCACGATAGCGAACACCATTCACAGTAACTGTCTGACCGGCCTGATTTCGAAGAAGTATGGCCCGATGATGTCGCCAGCCCATAAGCCGCACCAAACGAACTGGGAGAGAATGCACAGTTGTTTTCATATCTCCTACAGACACGGTTTGATGAAATTTGCGCACAATTCTCCCGATTGTGGACACACAACTTATGGGGAAATTAGTGTCATATGAATATGTCAATTTGGGGATACCAGAATGGACTTGTTAGTACGCATATTTTAGACGGAGCAGTAGGTTCTTCAAGGATATTGCATTTACTCTAAATCTTAAAATATTTTTCCGAGTATTTGTTGTCAAACCATGATGGAGGGACTATAATGTCGGTCCCGCCCGACTTTAGCCTTTCCGCACTGATTTTGAACAGAGCTGTTTACTTTTGCTAGGATTTGAAAAATACTTAAGGTATGTACTAAAAGCGGTGTAGTAATTACACCTACGCTTACAATATTTTACGAAATGTTCACCCTTTGAGTGTGTATGGGGTCCATCCTCGAGAGATAAGATAAATTATTATCAAATGGAAAATTGTAAGTCCCACTTCTTATCAAGTACGCAATTTTAGGATCATTTCTTTCGAGTGTTATTGGGAACTCCTACGAAACAGACCGAGGGACATACCTCAAATGTATGGAATTTCTCCCATACATATATGAGGCCTTGTATGATTCACACTTTCGGTCCGTAGTCCGTCCTTCACAAAAAACTTAATAGAATTTATAAAATGCAAGATATGTTAGAAATTTGCAATTAACGAATTTAATATATTTGACTTTAATGTTTAAAAAACAACATAATATATTTTAGAAATAATATCAGAAGCCAAATAAGACCTTAGATGACATCACAATCGTTTCTATTTCAGAATCCTTAGGTTTTTCGTAATATACCACAAATAAAACCTTTGCAAATAAGGTATCCTTTGTTATGGTTTATCACTGCAAGACTTTCGTTTTGCCATTTTCCTTAAGTCGCAGATTTTTGTTTTTCTTTTGTATGTCGTCAACTTTATGACACCCTTATCGGTATTGATTGAACACAATATTAAATATGAACGAAATGTTACTATTGGTTGCCCTTACCCTTACCCTTAGCCTGTATATCCTTGACGTTGAGACAGCACAAAAGTTCCAATGCGCCATTAATAACTAGTTGTATACCCCTCCAACCCCCCTTCACCACGTATTTCACGTGTAACTTCCAGGTTCGCTGTGTGGCAATGTTATGACGTCAAATATGACTTAATAGTGATTGATTCCATGTGGCCAGGAGGAACATGTTGTTGGTTCACCCACAATTCTCGCATTGTTACGACCACAACTGTCACAACTACAACAACGACAATGACGACGACGAAAATGTCCCGGCAACAATAGTAACAAGGGCAACACTAGCAACACTAGCAACAAAAGTAGGAAAAAAGTTAAAACAATAAACGATTAATATTGATTTTTTATTGTTTTCCACTCGACAATGTCATTAAAATAAATTGAACGCCCCCATCCGAGGACATACTCATACTTACATACATATGTACGTAGGCAGTAGTATTCCATCCATCCGAATCTGTTCATCATTCACAACATGTCTATGTGCCTCAATGCAATTGTACACGTTTTATTAAATGAGAGATATAAGTATTACAAGTATTTGTACGGAAGTTTTATGGAATTTATAAAATAGTTCATTACATTTTATTTCGTTTATTATTTTTCAGCTTACCTTGGAAGCCGTCAGCTTCCTTTGTTGTTTACAAGCCTACAGTAGCATATCGTTTTACGTCGCAGTTAAAACAAGTTATCGAAATGAATTTGAAACTGGCAAATCACAACCAGCTATTGTTAATGTGCTATGGAATTTACGTGTGAATGAAATGTGTGTGTATCGGGCCATTGAACGCTACATTCTTACGTTTAGCATTAAAAACACAATTGAGGTAGACATCCAAAAACAGCAAATTCGTCAGAATTGGTTTAAATGGTGAAGGTCGCAATTCACTACAAAGCGAAGTTAAATTGGTATAAAATTTCAATGTGTTTCCTCGTAGCAGATTACAAAAAGTACAACATTCAACAAGTGCACAAAACGGCAGCGGGAGTAACAGGAACAAATTTATTAAAAATTGCAAATTGGTGGCGAGCTTGAGAATTTTGTCCATTCTGATGAAATGTTGGTTACGCTTTAGCGATATGCAAACAAAAAACAAATATCTAGGGTTAGAGTGCAAATCAAAAGACACTTTAGACCATCAAATTACTCTGCGAAAGCAGTCGCCTATATCAGTTACTGCGCAGGACACTCACAACTTGTTTTCATTGAAGAGATTGTATAGGTAATCAACAAACCCACGATTAAATGATGCTTTCTTGGGCACGTCAAATATTCGCTGAAGTCATTGATGCTCAAACCCAACTTTTTTTTAGAAGAAAAAGTTCCTACCAATGGATTATTCGATATGATCCATTTTGGAGACAAAAGTATCAACTTAAAACCAGTAAGGAAAGGCAGAAAGTCGGGCGGGGCCGACTATATAATACCCTACACCTCCCTAACAATACGATAAAGGTCATTGCGATAATAATTTGGAATAATTGGTAAGTCGGCAGCAACATATTATCTAATTCTGAGCCGATAATCGCTAAATTAAGCAATATTTGTTCCTAAATTGAGAAACATCTTTCCGGAAAATATTAATGATCGGAAGTAAAGTACAACTTCTATAGCGCTTTGATACCAAATCAGGAAGAACATATATATGGAGGTTATATATAAATCTGAACCGATTTTCCCTGGATACTCATTCATGTAAAAATACATCTTTCTGTAGAATTTCGTACTGATCGAATATAAAATACAGTCACTACAGCGCTTACATGTCAAATCGGTGGTAACATATATATGGGGGCTATATCTAAATCTGAACCGATTTTCTCCGAATTTGGCAGTATTCCTTCGAGTAATAAGAATCCCCTTTCTGCCGAATTTCGAACTGATCGGATATAAAATACAGTTTCTACAGCATTTACATGTCAAACCGGGAGTAACATATATATGGGTGCTATATCTAAACCTGAACCGATTTCCCTCAAATTTTGCAGTGTTAATTCACGTAATGAGAAACCTCTTTCTGCCAATTTTTTTACTGATCGGATATAAAATACAGTTTCTACAGCGCTTACATGTCAAATCGGGGGTAACATATATATGGGGGCTATATCTAAATCTGAACCGATTTTCTCCGAATTTGGCAGTATTCCTTCATGTAATAAGAAACCTCTTTCTGCCATAATTGCGACCTGTACTTTGATTACAAGAATACATCTACAGACGGACAGACAGACGGACAGACAGACGGACATAGCTAAATCGACTCAGAAAGTGATTACAAGTCGATCGGTATAATAAACAATGGATCTATCTCTTCTCCTTTTGGGTGTTACAAACAAATGCACAAAGTCATAATACCCTGTACCACAGTGTGGTGTAGGGTATAAAAAGGTAAAACCATTTAAACCATACAGCTCATTCTGCGTCACCCTGTGCGCGTAAGTGATATTCCCAACATTTGCTGCCCTAATAATTTACTTTCATTTGAATGGTATCACGGTTATACTAGTGGTCCAAATACTAAAGGTATCTTCCATGAACATTGGAATTAAAAAATAAATAAATTAAATAAAAACTTTACCATAAAAATTTGTTTAGTTTTAGTTTCATAAAATAGTATGCCTTCATCACAAAAGTTTTTAGGTCCCGGACACAAATTTTTTTTTTGCATAGTCTTACTGCAGTTTAAATATAGTAAATATCTAAATTCCAGGCACATCACCTCCAAGAAATGAAATTCGTCTTTGACAGTCAAATGAATGTTATGTCAAAACGTGGACCGCTTCATGTTCGCTAGGGAAGATTAAATGAAAAAAATATAAAGCACACATTATCTAGATTAATCTAAGAATGCAAACATATAACTATTCTGTTTTAGGTATTTATTTAAGAACACCACAATTTTTTTTTTGTTTAAAAAATCGTATATTTATATGAGCATTTAATATACAACATTCTTCTCTATCACCCTAACATAGTATTGAAATTTTATAAGTTTAGTTTAAAAACACGTTGTCTTGCAATCATCGAAGTGACTTACTATGCCACTTCATATGAGTGGTCCAGGGAAATCAGAAGAGCACAAGTATTCCTGCAATACCTACAAATTTATTTTGCCCTTATATTAGTTGTCAAACCAAATTGTAAATAGTTGAATTCATTTCAAATGTTTACATATAGTATTTTCTATTGTATTTGGTTTTTATTTATTTTTACATCCCTCCAATCAACAATTCGGTTGAAGGCCGAATTGTTTCACAAAGATAAATAAAAAAATAAAATGGAAGAATAACAATTCCAACACATTGTGAAGTAGACTGTATAAAAATGCAAAACATTGGATAATATTATTTACTACAAAACTAACCGTGAACTTGATTATGCTGTACAGCAACAAATTGAAATAGCAATATTCAATAGTTTAATAGTGAGATATTTCAATAGTGAGATGTAAAAACTATGGCGAAAAAACAAGTTTCCAACTAAAATGATAACATCATTTACGGTTTAGGTTGCGGTAACTACCGCAGGACGCTCACCACTCGTTTTTAATGAACGAGGCGTATAGCTAAATCAACAAAGGTAGATATCTATCAAAATACTTAAAACATTCCAGAAACCACTAGACGTTTCAACAAAACCCCTTACTATAAAGCTCATGAACATAATGCTCAGCTTCAGTTATTCACAACAAAGCAATTATATTCCCCAGATATAAACTCAATGGATTTTTCGGTATGATCCATTCTGGAAGATAAAATATCGGCAAAAAATATATAGGAAGGTCAATGCCTTTAAGATTGCTCTTCGCCGAAAATGAAACAAAATACCATCAGACCACATTACTGAAGCATATGAAACCTTCATGGACATAATCGTTACTATTATCCACATCGAACAATCAAATCTTCGAATGCCCAAATTTAACAATCCATGTCACATTTCTCTGGAAACCTCTACAAGAAGTTTACCATGCTGCGGTTGTACTTTTTTTCTATTATAACCAAGCTTTGTCCCAATTTCATTTGCTTCGATTTGTTACACAGTAAAATCGACAGATTCTGTAAACACTTGATTAGGTTAATATTGTATTTCTTTGTATTCTACAATCGTCTCAGAGGGGGTATTTCATTGAAATCGTTTTTCTCGGTGGTATCACAATAAGCCCTCTGCTCTTTCTTTTTCTCTCTATCTATATCTCTCTTTTCCTATGAAACACTCAACAATTCATGTTGCTCCCGTGCACTTACTGCCATCTATTTTTTGCATTGTGCAAGGCCGTTCAATGTCTAGGAGACTTATTGGCTAAAATACTTTTGCAAATGACAGCTATTTTCTCTGCCATATTCCATTCTTTATGTTAAGAAATGCTAACAGACAATATTTTTCGTAATATACGAAAGAGTATTAAGGCAAAGTAATTTATTGCCTTTCAATTCGGCACATGCCGATTCTGCCACAGGTATCTGCGAAATATGTAAGAGTATTTGAGAATCTGGTGTTTCTCGTAAATAGTTGGTATGCAAATTAAGGTGAAAGGCCCAGTTCATTGACATTTTTTGGTTCAAAAAATGTCGTCAGTAAAGATTAACGAAACCTATAAAAAATGGGACATATGGGTTCATGTGTTGATGTAGTCCTCATAAAGGGTGGTTAAATTGTAAGGGCCGATGTTGAATGTGAACCACACCTAAACGTGAAGTTTTTTCTGCATTTCATTTGACATTTCTCAATTTTAGACTAACTCAATTTAAACCGTGGAAAGATACACAATCGAGCAACGCGTTAAAGTTTTTTAAGTCTTTTACGAAAATGGGCGTTCAAATGAAAATGCATTTCGTGCACTTCCTGATGTTTTTTGATCAGCATAATCGACCAAATGTGTCAACAATCGGGAGAATTGTGCTCAAATTTCAGCAAACAGGGTCTGTAGGAGATGTGAAAACAACTGTGCCCAGTTCGTTTGGTGCTACTTATGCGCTGGCGACGTCATCGGGCCATACTTCTTCGAAATGAGGCCGGTCAGACAGTTACTGTGAATGGTGTTCGCTATCGTGAGATGATAACGAACTTTTTATTGCCCGAATTGGAAGATATAGATGTGAACAATATGTGGTTTCAAGAGGATGGTGACACTTGCCACACAGCTAACGAAACAATGGCTCTTTTGCGCAACAAATTCAGTGGCCGTGTTATCTCACGTCGTGGCGATGTCAATTGGCCGGCAAGATCATGTGATTTGACATCGTTGAACTTATTTCATTGGAGTTATTTGAAAGAAAAGGTGTACGTCGATAAGCCAGCAACAATTCAAGAGCTAAAGGATGAGATAATTCTGCACATTAACGGCAGAGAACCTCAATTATGCCTCAGCGTCATCGAAAATTTGGACCATCGGATGGAGGTGTGCCGCCGAGGTCGCGGCGGACATTTGACCAATATTTTGTTCCATACATATTTGACCCATACCAATATTATCATAATAAAAAGAAATGACAATACATTCCTAAATAATTTGTGTTTTATTCAAAATCAACATCGGCCCTTAAAATTTAACCAGCCTGTATATGTATCGCGACCTAAGAGAGAAAAGGCATTAAGTCCACTATTTGCCTAAATGTATTTTTTGTTGCGAAATGCAAGATGAGTTGAATATACATCGATTTGAAAACAGAACGTCTAAAAAATCATGCTCTGTCATCTTTAATATCTGAATCGTAAAAGCGCAAAGTCCATATACCAGTTGTAAAAACATAAATTTATGGTAAGTATTTTGCTTCTCCTGTAAAATTTTAAATATTGGACTTAGCGCCTTTACAATCTTAGGTTGCGATATGCTTCACCCGATTTGATATGTAAGCGCTGTAGAAACCGCATTTTACATCCGATCTGTACGAAATTCGGCAGAGAGAGTTTTCTTACTACGTGAATGAACACTACAAAATGCGTTCAGATTTAGAAATAGCCTCCATATACAGGGTGGCTGATATGTAATGCAACAAAGTAAAGCGCTATTTTTTTTTTTAAATTTTTTTTTAAATTTTATTGTTCAAAAGCAAAAAATGTCGGAAATAACATAAAATTTTGGAAACAGTTTAGATTTGTTCGAATTGGCCACCTTTGACACGAATTATGGCCTTCAAACGGCCGACGAAGCCATCACACGCTGCACGAAAGTGGCTCTACGGTATTTTGGCCCATTCCCGGCGAAGCGCCGTCTTGAGATGATCGATACTTTGGTATTTTTTAGTGCGAACCTTACTCTCTAAAATGCCCCAGGCGCAAAAGTCCAACGGATTGAGATCCGGAGATCTTGGTGGCCATTGTGCGGTAGAAATGAAGCGAGGAACCTCCTTTTTAAGCCATTCTGGGTAGACGCGCGCTGAGTGCGATGGTGCTGAGTCCTGTTGGAATGTCCATGGTCTGCGGCCGAAATGTTTGTCTGCCCAGGGCTTCAAATGTCTTTAGGCCATTTTCCCGATAATATTCGGCATTTATTTTGACCCCATGGTCGATGAATACGAGCGGGGAGCGACCATCGGCCATTACGGCGGCCCACACCATTACCATCGGCGGCGCTTGAGTTCTGGTGGCCAATCGAAGGTGTAAATTTTCGGCTGACCTCTTTGGCAAGTAAACCCGATCATTTTGTTTGTTCACAAACTGCTCAATTTGGAATGGCTTCTCATCGGAGAAAACCAAATTCGGTAACTGGCCACTTTCGTGCAAGCGAAACAACTCCTTGGCTCTTTCCAGTCTAACTTTTTTTTATGCATCGGTAAGCCCTTGCACTTTTTGGAACTTCAATGGCTTTAGTCCAAGCTCATTATACCCTACACCACACTGTGGTACAGGGTATTATAAGTTTGTTTCACGGCAGATGTTTGTAACACCTGAAAATAACACGGCTAGACCCACCTTAAAGTATACCGATCGACTCAGAATCACTAGCTGAGTCGATTTAACGATGTCCGTCCGTCTGTCCATGTAAAGTTGTTCGTCGACTACAGGTCGCAATTTCACTCCGATCGTTCTGAAATTTTGAAGTTTAAAGTATTTCGCGGCTGTTAAGATCGCTATTGAATTTGGTTGAAATCGGTTCAGATTTAGATATAGCTCCCATATATATCTTTCGTCCGATTTGGCCCTTTAGTCCTATAGAAGCTGTATTTTACATCCAATCGTTTTGAAATTTAGAATGGTAGAGTTTCTTGATCCACGAACCTACATTGCCGAATTTGAAGAGAATCGGTTCAGATTTAGATATAGCTCCCATATATATGTTTCGTCCGATTTGGCCCTTTAGTCCTATAGAAGCTGTATTTTACATCTAATCGTTTTGAAATTTAGAATGGTAGAGTTTCTTGATCCATGAACCAACACTACCGAATTTGAAGAAAATCGGTTAAGATTTAGCTATAGCTCCCATATATATGTTTCGTCCGATTTGGCCCTTTAGTTCTATAGAAGCTATATTTTACATCCAATCGTTTTGAAATGTGGAATGGTAGAGTTTCATGATTCATGAACCAACATTGCGGTATTTGAAGAAAATCGGTAAAGATTTAGCTATAGCTCCCATATATATGTTTCATCCGATTTGGCTCTTTAGATCCAATCGTTTTTATACCCTACACCACACTGTGGTACAAGGCATTATTTAAGTATAAAATGTCCCAAAAGTAAATTTATGTAAACAATTTATACATGAATTACAAAATTTATATATCAGAGTTATTCAATGTTACGAGAGTGGTGTAGGGTATTATATAGTCGGCACCGCCCGACTTTAGCCTTTCCTTACTGGTTTTTTAATATTTGTTGTATCCGTTCTCGCGATATGTTCAGCTCACGAGCAATTTTTCTACCACTGCGGCGTGGATTTCGATCAAATCTGGCCTTCACTTTTCGGATCATTTCTTGTGTTGTTACCGGTTTTCGTCCACTTTTTAGACGCGATGCAACACTGCCAGTATCACGGTAACGAGCAATGGTACGAGAAACAAAAGATTTATTCACATTTAAATGCTGGAGGGCTCTAACGATAGCCACTTGTGTTTTTCCACCCAAATATAAAGCAATCACACTATCACGGTTGAATTCCATCACGAATAACTTTTTTCTAAATGAAATAGATCAAAATGCTTTTGTAAGCTTGTAAACAATAAAATGAACTGTCACTGAAATAAATCTGTCAGCTATCAGACTAGCGGTTTAGAAATGATAACAACCTGAAGTTGGTTGCAATACATATCAGCCACCCTGTATATGTTTCACCCTATTTGACATGTAAGCTCTGTAGAAACCGTATTTTATATCCGATCAGTACGAAATTAAGCAGAGAGAGTTTTCTTATTACATGTATGGAAACTCCAAATTCTTATCGCAATGCAAATTTTCGCATTGTTAGGATGGTGTAGGGTATTATATACATATTTTTTTTTAATTTACAGTTTTTTAAATAATTTTTTTCTAAAGTTCCACCATTATTGTGAACAACGGTATATATTACATGATGAAGGCCAAAAGTGTAACATATCGATGAAGTGGCCTAAGAAACCCCAAGAATATTTGGCGAAAATCCATTTAGGGCCATTTTAAGTCATTTTAGCAATGTCCGTCTGTCTGCCTGGTTGATGCGCACGATAACTTTCGACAGGTTTAACCGATTGACTTAAAATTTGGAATGTGACAATATTTTTTTTTATCTCAGACTAGGGTCAAAGATGGACTATCTGGGGCCACTCATTTGAGTACCTCCTCCACAAAGGGTCAACATTTAGTGAAAGATTGATTATCTCATAACGTCTATAATAATATTCAGAATCTTTGACCATTCCACACATAGTACTAGTTTCTTGGTCGCTATCATCATGAGAACAATGGTCGAAGTTGCCACGCCCCTTTTGGGAACTTCCATACAAATGGAACATTTTGCACAAAAAGTTAACGGCTTATGACTTTGATTTCTAGTAGTAGTATGCCTGAATCTATTTAAAAAATTTTTTAGGTCGCGGACTCAAAAAAATTTTGTTTTGTTCCATAGTGTAATTAGTTATATGAATGGGAAAAAATACGGTTTCATCAAAATGTCAATATTCACCACCCTCCAACTCGGACAGTCCTTAACCGATCTCATTGAAATTTTGTGTCATAACTACTATCCAATAGGAATAAAATTGGTGCAAGTTACATCCTAATCAGAAGACCTCGGTTTTTAAAATTGACTCACTTAGCATGAAATCATCATATTATCTATAGCTAAATTTGAGCCGATTATCACCAATACCAAATACTTTCTGCAACTAATTGTCAAAATCGAATGAAAATAGCAACCTGTGAAAGTAGAAAAATCGTAGTATTCCATATTTCTATGCCATTTCAGCTCCAAATTTATAATTCAGGTCCACTTATTATTTCTGTACTTCTGAACCTAAATTATCCAGAATTATTCATTCATATGCGCTCATTTTGATGTTTTATTTAGTATTTTTCTTTGTGCAGATTCTCTTCGATTGTCTAACTAGAAGTTCTGGGGTATCTTATGACCTTGTATAAAAAGAGTAATGTTCGGACTGTGTTCCTTAAAATCCTACTTTTTTATGTTGTTCAATAAAAAATATTTTTTTTTTGAATTTGAAAAACGCTATACATTTCTGAAGCTGAATAAATTAAATGACTATGAAAAATCAGGAGGTCAGATATATAGTTTTCTAGAAACCGGAGCTTAAGCGTCCATGGCTTAGTGATCCAAACTCAGCTTTGTTTATATCCCATGGTTATCATAGGACCTTCGTAAAACAATTTACTATCATCAGACAACATCATTCAGTTACACAATCTGCCAAATGAAACTCTTTTATCACAATACAATTCACTCGTTTTCGATAATAGTACACATCTTCGAGAAACTTAAATATTCATCAAGAAAAAAATAGAAAATGTGCCTATCAATCGAGCCTAACATGATAAGAATACAACAATCGAAGGTAATTTATAAACCATTTGAATTCGTTCAAGACACATGTCAACCATCATTCATACACACACCTTCCTCAGACCACAGCGAAAAATGTATATGTACACAGAACAAAATACTTTTCCCAAAAAATTAAATTGTATAAACAAAATAAAGCACATTTCCAGTACACGAAATTTTCTTTGTTGTGCCGGAAAATAATTTTTCAGTGGGAACTACACAGAATAGTTGCCTAAAATTTCCATATGGAAAGAATTTTTTCTTTGGGTGTAGAAAGAATCTTTTAAAATTAATATACATACATTTTTGTGGGATTGCGGTTTCGCCGGGACATAAATTTGTTAATTTTAATAGAAGTCATAAAAAAATACTAATTAAGACAGTATTAAAATTCAAGGACATCTATTTTTGTCCTTGTATTTTAATTACTTTTGACATGACAAATAAACATTAACTTTTTGTTTGTATTTCTATTAAGAGCTGATAATTTAAACCTTTACGCCATTCCTACAATTTAGGTCATAGCAACATCGATCATAATTATACTCGAACCTCATGGGGAGGAGGGTATATCTGTGATTTTATGCAATAAACGCCAACCTCCAACCACAAAAAATCAGTATGTTTAGGAGAAGCAAAATACATTTTCGTACGCAGTATATTTTATACGACAGTACATTTTAAAGACATCCATTGTTCAAATAACTTCATATGTTCTAAAATGCATTTCCGCTAAACATGCTTAGGTTCTTAGGTCACTCCTTAGATGTGTTACACTTTAGGCCCATAGAAAATAATTTATAACCTTCTCCACTAAAGTGAAGGTATACTAAATAAATTAAGAAATTTTCAATCGAGTAAACGGAATTCATTCTGAAAATGCAATCTACGATTAACTCGACTGAGATTTTGTGTACTATTTCTTATAGCATTATCAAATATAACTTTAATATCTATATTTTCTAAAATTTTTTTTTTCAGTTTTCCTTTCCACCACATTTTAATTATTTTTCCACCAACTCCTTATATTTATCAAAAAATTAAATTAAATAAATAAAAATGCAACTGATTGACAGCAAACTTAAGTAAATTAATTGTCCACTGAGGTGAAAGATAAGTCTTCAAGCGCTGACACCAACTGTCATCTCTTGCCCCCAACGAGTGTCCTTTGAAATTAAGTTGAACTCTGTGATTCTATAAATAAGTACAGATTCCAATGAAATGTTATTCAATTGCGAATAAAGTTGAATTGTAAGGGACCATAAATTGAGAAATGCTTCGAAGCTAATGAATACCGTTTCTACAGAAAGAATCAAGTGAAATTTTAAATCGACACTAGAAGAGCATTGGTCTGGAATAATTCTAGTAGACTATCTGAACTTCATTGTAGGCAATATTCTTTGGAATTCTTTAAATGTTTACAAATTTAAAACAGCGAAACAATGGAATAAATAGAAAGTTCATTGAGTCTGGTCATACAATTAAATGGAAGGATACCATAAGATATAAGAGGCATTGACAATAAAAAGTTCAAAGACCCAACAAACTTAGTGTGAAATCCGAAACAGTGCAAAATAATTATAAGAGTGATTTAAGGAAAATAGGAAAAAAAAGTCGCGAAAATTTATAGTTTGGAAAAACATATACATATATTAGACATAAACATATACATATATATCAGCTGGAATATATACTATAGAGCTGATTTCGGGCAGCGGGTAGAAATGTACTACTATTTCTTGTAACGAATCGTTTTTGTAGTATATTTGCCTGAAATATTTTCTACAAGTTGGAAAAAATCCTGTAGCTTATTTAAGATTTCCATAAATTTTTTAAAAAAAATAATAAAACATCTTGTATATGGGGAAAATACAACAAAAAGCCCACTTTTTTCAATTTTATTCTGATCGCGTTAAAACTTAGTGGGGTTGCAGCTGTACTATGAGGAGGAATGAGGAGTGCCAAAAATACAGCTTCCTAACGTGATAGGTTACGAGGACGACTTATGTTTTCCACGCGATTTTAAGTATGTTCCGCAGATTGGAATCTGTATCTTTAAAAAACAAAAATGATGCCAATTTTTTTTACTATAACAATATGAATTTTCTTATGGGATGATGACCACTACAACAGTTGTGGAAATTTCAAACGTAAAACCTACTATTTTTATACCGACACTTTATTGATACGAGGGTATATATCATTTGCTATGGGCCAGTGTAACACATCGAAGGAGTGATCTAAGACCCTAAGTATGTGCGGCGAATATCCGTTTTGGGTCATGTTAAGTCGAATTAGCATTGTGTGTCCGTCTGTCTGATGGCAGATGCGCACGATAACTCTCGAAAGGAGTAACCGATTGACTCTGAATTTGTGGTAACATGGTTTCTTGCTCCATCGAAGTTCAAAGATGGGCCATATTGCTCCACTCCTTCTAGTACCTCTCCCACAAAGGGGTAATATTTTGTGAATTATTCATCTATCTATATATATAAAAATGAAACGGTCCATCTGTGTAATGACATCACGTCAGAACGGCTGGAGCGATTTGGATGATTTTTTTTTTTATTCGATTCTAAATTTTCACGAGATGGTTTATATAGAAAAAAAAATTAATTGGACAAAGGGGCGTGGTACCTCCCATACAAATCGCAGGTTAAAAATCCGATATTTCTGCTCCTATTATAGGTATAGTGCTGAAATTTTGTTTGTATGCATTTAATGGCAGATTATGTGAATTTTCCAAAAATGGGCGGAATCGGACCAATGGGCGTGGCCCCGCCCATATAAGCCAAATTTTGAAATTGAGATATTTTGCACAATTTGTTAGCGAGAGTGCTGGAATTTTGTGTATATGTAAACGGTGGCAGTCTACGTGATTGGTCCAAAAATGGGCGGGATCGGACCAATGGGCGTGGCCCCGCCCACATAGACAAAATTTTGATATCTTGCACAATTTGCTAGCGGGAGTGCTGCAATGTTGCGTATATGTATCTGGTGGCATTCTACGTAATTGGTGAAAAAATGGGCGGGACCGGACCAATGGGCGTGGCCCCGCCCATATAAGCCAAATTTTGAAATTGAGATATTTTGCACAATTTGTTAGCGAGAGTGCTGGAATTTTGTGTATATGTAAACGGTGGCAGTCTACGTGATTGATCCAAAAACGGGCGGGATCGAACCAATGGGCGTGGCACCGCCCATATAAGCCAATTTTAAAAAATGTGATATCTTGCACAATTTGTTAGCGAGAGACCTGGAATTTTGTGTATATATATCCGTTGGCGATCTACGTGATTGGTCCAAAAATGGGCGGGTTCGGACCAATAGGCGTTGCCCCGCTCACAATGACCAAATTTTGAAATTTTTATATCTTGCACAATTTGCTATCGGGAGTGCTGCAATGTTGTGTATATGTATCTGGTGGCATTCTACATAATTGGTCAGAAAATGGGCGGGATCGGACCAATGGGCGTGGCCCCGCCCTTATAAGCCAAATTTTGAAATTGATATAACTTGCACAATTTTTTTATCTAGAGTGCTGTCATGTTGTAGATATGTATCTGGTGACAGTCCACGTGATTGGTCCAAAAATTGGCGGGATCTTACCAAAGCCAAATTTTGAAATTGAATTATCTTGCTCATTTTGTTAGCGAGAGTGTTGAAATTTTGCGTATATGTATCTGGTAGCAGTCTACGTGATTGGCTTTCAAATGGGCGGAATAGGACCAGTGGGCGTGGCCCAGCCCATATTTTGATATATCTTGCAAGTATTATATAGGAAATACATGAACAAAAATGCTCGGTATGCGATAATTACAGCTGCTCACTCCAATACAATCGCAATATGATAATGTGATGCAATATCAATGAAACAAGAATTTGGAAATTTTATAAGTATACATTTCTATTTTCTGGACTTTCCACTGAATTCGGTATTTTTTCATTCAGTGAATTTATTACTAATACCAGTAAGGAAAGGCAGAAAGTCGGGCGGGCCGACTATATAATACCCTACACCTCCCTAACAATGCGATAAGGGTCATTGCGATAATAATTTGGAATAATTGGTAAATGTATTTTGAACCGATAATCGCAAAATTAAGCAATATTCGTTCCTAAATTGAGAAAAATCTTTCTGGAGAACTTTGTAATGATCGGAAGTAAAGTACAACTTCTATAGCGCTTTGTAACCAAATCTGGAGGAACATATATATGGAGGTTATATATAAATCTGAATCGATTTTCCTAGAATACTCATTCATGTAAAATAGAAACCTGTTTCTGTCGAATTTCGTACTGATCGGATATAAAACACAGTCTCTACAGCGCTTACATGTCAAATTGGGGGTAACATATATATATGGGGGCTATATCTAAATCTGAACTGATTTTCTCCGAATTTTGCGGCATTCCTTCATGTAATAAGAAAGCTCTTTCTGCCGAATTTCTTACTGATCGGATATAAAATACAGTTTCTACAGCGCTTGAATTTCAAATCGGGGGTAACATATATATGGGGACTATATCTAAATCTGAACCGATTTTCTCCGAATTTGGCAGTATTCCTTCATGTAATAACAAACCTCTTTCTGCCGAATTTCGTACTGATCGGATATAAAATACAGTTTCTACAGCGCGAATTTTGACATGGGCAGCGAAGCGCACCGGGCTCAGCTAGTTATTTAATAAATTCTATACTACATATTTGAAACTTGTGAAATTCTATATTAGTTTATTAGTAGCTATCACATTGAGAAAAATGGGCGAAGTTGCTTAATTGCTTAATTGCTTAATTGCTTATAGCTTAAATATCACTTCATGCAACTACGTGATTTTTTGTACAGTCTTTTATATTACCTACAATCCAGAGAATAGTGGGCGTTATAACTATGTATACCCGTTTTGGTACCTCCCATACAAAGGTACAATTTTGTATGATAAGTTTACAGCTCATAACTTTAATACTAGTGCCTACAAATACTCAAAACTTTGTACAGTGTAATGATTTTATAGTACCTACAGTCAGTCGAAAAATGGGCGTTATTACACGGTACTTTTGATACCTCCCACACAAGCGTACCATTTTGTACAAAAAGTTAACACCAATCAATATCAATCAATACACATATATAGTCAACATTTTTGCACATTATATAGCTTTTAAAAATCCTTTTCCTGTTCAAAATGGGAGTTATGACCATACCCGTTTTAGTACCTCCCATACAAAAAGAGCCAAGACATACCAAAATTAAATAGCTCATAATATGTATTAGTACATACGTATATGTATGCATGTACCAGTGCATATTTACATTGCTCACTAATTGAATACTTGTTTTATAATTTTTTTCGTATTATAAAGTGAGTTTACTTTAGGTTGTGGACCAGAATCCCGACTAATATTCTAGTATAGCCAGATATACCGGAACAAAAAAATCGTATTTCGAAAAAAATCGACGTCGGTTTTTTGCACTGACCTACTATATTGCACTGGTCAAATCGAATCCTAGCCATCGGATATCGGACCCGATCCCGAAGGATTTTGATGTTATAAATCCGAAAATAAAATCAAAAATGCAATATATAGATATAATATTAATTATGCGATAAGAATGCAGATTTCACGTTTTTTTGAAAATAGAATAGTGACTGACGCTCTTTTACAAAAAAAATAATCCTATTAAACGAGTAGATCATTTTGACATTTTGGTCAAAAGGCCCTCGTTTCGCACCCATTTTTTTGTGTCCGAGACCTAAAAACTTTTTTTATACCCTACACCACACTGTGGTGCAGGGTATTATAACTTTGTGCATTTGTTTGTAACACCCAAAAGGAGAAGAAATAGACCCATCGTTTATTATACCGATCGACTTAGAATCACTTTCTGAGTTGATTTAGCTATGTCCGTCTGTCTGTCCGTCTGTGCATGCATTCTTGTAATCAATGTACAGGTCGCAATTCTGGCCCGATCTCGACGAAACTTTACACATATCTTGTTTTTGGCCCAAGGACGATCCCTATTGAATTTGGTGAAAATCGGTTCAGATTTAGATATAGCCTCCATATATACGTTACCCCCGATTTGACATGTAAGCGCTGTAAAAACTTTATTTTATATCCGATCAGTATGAAATTCGGCAGAAAGATGTTTCTTATTATATGGATGAACACTATTAAATTTGGAAGAAATCGGTTCAGATTTAGATATAGCCCCCATATATATGTTACCCCCGATTTGACCTGTAAGCGCTGTAAAAACTGTATTTTATATCCGATCAGTGCGAAATTCGGCAGAAAGAGGTTTCTTATTACATGAAGGAATACTGCCAATTTTGGAGAAAATCGGTTCAGATTTAGATATAGCTCCCATATATATGTTACCCCCGATTTGACATGTAAGCGCTGTAGAGACTGTATTTTATATCCGATCAGTACGAAATTCGAAACAAGGAGGTCTTTTTACATGAATAAGTATTCACGGAAGATCGGTTCAGATTTACATTAAAGCTCCATATATATGTTCCTCCTGATTTGGTATCAAACCGCTATAGAAGTTGTATTTTACTTCCGATCATTAAAATTTTCCAGAAAGATGTTTTTCACTTTAGGAACGAATATTGCTTAATTTAGCGATTATCGTTTCAGAATTAGATAATACGTTTCTACCCATTTACCAATTATTCCAAATTATTATGGCAATGACCCTAATCGCATTGTTAGGGAGGCGTAGGGTATTATATAGTCGGCCCGCCCGTCTTTCTGCCTTTCCTTACTGGTTTTTGTATAGATTGAGGTATACTATTTTATGAAACCAAAACAAAATTTTTTATGGTAAAGTTTTTTTTTAACAAAGTTATGAGCAGTTTTTCCCCTTTTGGTACCTCCCATACAAATGTACCAGTTTGCACAAAAATTAACGGCTTATAACTTTGATTCCATTCCATACAAATACTTCAGATTTTGTGAAATGTAATGCATTTATACTACCTACAGTCCTGTAAAAAATAGGCGTTATAGCCTCACCCCCTTTTGGTACCTCCAATACAAATGGTACGCCCATTTTTATACCCTCACTTTAGTGTGACGAGGGTATATATCATTTGCTACGGAAAAAAGTGTAACACATCGAAGGAGTGATCTAAGACCCTAAGTATGTTCGGAGGAAATCCGTTTTGGGTCATTTTAAGTCGAATGAGCAATGTCCGTCCGTCTGTCTGTGTGTCTGCTGGCTGGTGCGCACGATAACTCTCGAAAGGAGTAACCGATTGACTTCAAATTTGGTGTGTGGTAATATTTTGATCTATCTCCGGATGAGTTCGAAGATGGGCCATATTGGTCTACTCCTTCTGGTACCTCCCACACAAAGGGTTAAAATTTAGTGAAATATTGATTCTTTAATAACTTCTATACTACTTATTCGAATCTTTTGAAATTCTGCACATAATATTAGTATATTAGTCGCTATTAACTCGAGAAAAATGGGTGAAGTTGGCATGCCCCTTTTGGTACCTCCCACACAAATGGACCATTTTGCATCAAAATTTAACTGCTTATATCTTTAATACAAGTGCATAAAAATGCTTGAAATTTTCTACAGTATAATGTTTTTGTAGCGCCTATAGTCCGGTAAAAAATAGGCATCATTGTACAGCCCCTTTTGGTATCGCCCACACAAATGGCCCGTTTCGTACCAAAGTAAACGGCTTGTAACTTTAATACCAGTGCATACAAATACTTGAAATTTTGTACAGTGTAATGCTGTTGTAGTGCCTATAGTCCTGTAAAAAGTGGGCTTTATCACCCCGCCCCTTTTTGTACCTCCCACACATAATGACCAAATCATACCAAAATTACATGCAATGTATTTAAGAATGTACTGTTTACCGAAAAATATGTGTATTTGGAAAACCCCTTCTGGTACCTCCCACACAAATTGACAGATTTATTGGTGTAATGTTATATATTACATTACTCACAAAGTGAGGGTATACCTTAGTGGGTTTACCCGACTGAAACTTTCTTACTTGTTCTCAAGATGATAGCGACCCAAAAACTAATACTATTTGTGGAATTGTGAAAGATTCCGAGTAGTATAGAAGTTATGAGATAATCAATGATTCACTAAATGTTAACCCTTCATGAGGGAGGTACTCGTAGGTGTGGACCAAGATAGTTCATATTTTACCTTACCCCGAAATAGAAAAAAATATTGACACATACCAGTTTGAAGTCAATCGGTTAATCCTGTCGAAAGGTATCGTGCGCACCGTCCAGACAGACAGACGGACATTGCTTAAATGACTTAAAATGGCCCTTAGGTCACTTCATCGATGTGTTACACTTTTGGCTCGCAGCATGTGATATACTATATACCTTGTTCACAATAGAGTTAGGGTATAAAAATCGGATTATTTTGAAATTCTCTTATTTCTACCAAAAGAGCTATAATTTCAACATTTATCCACAGATTTTCTTCAAATAAGCATTGTTCTCTTCGTTCTTCTCTTCTCTAAATCAAATTTTTTCTAATTATTTTAACGACAGTTACTAAATCTCTGTTTCCACGTAAAAGTCTCATTACTAACATTTGTTGTTCTCATAAACCATTCGACAACAATTTTGTTGCATAGTGTTATCTGTCGTATTTATAAAATACTAGCTGAGCCCGGTGCGCTTCGCTGCCCATGTCAAAATTCGCGCTGTAGAAACTGTATTTTATATCCGATCAGTACGAAATTCGGCAGAAAGAGGTTTGTTATTACATGAAGGAATACTGCCAAATTCGGAGAAAATCGGTTCAGATTTAGATATAGTCCCCATATATATGTTACCCCCGATTTGAAATTCAAGCGCTGTAGAAACTGTATTTTATATCCGATCAGTAAGAAATTCGGCAGAAAGAGCTTTCTTATTACATGAAGGAATGCCGCAAAATTCGGAGAAAATCAGTTCAGATTTAGATATAGCCCCCATATATATATGTTACCCCCAATTTGACATGTAAGCGCTGTAGAGACTGTGTTTTATATCCGATCAGTACGAAATTCGACAGAAACAGGTTTCTATTTTACATGAATGAGTATTCTAGGAAAATCGATTCAGATTTATATATAACCTCCATATATATGTTCCTCCAGATTTGGTTACAAAGCGCTATAGAAGTTGTACTTTACTTCCGATCATTACAAAGTTCTCCAGAAAGATTTTTCTCAATTTAGGAACGAATATTGCTTAATTTTGCGATTATCGGTTCAAAATACATTTACCAATTATTCCAAATTATTATCGCAATGACCCTTATCGCATTGTTAGGGAGGTGTAGGGTATTATATAGTCGGCCCCGCCCGACTTTCTGCCTTTCCTTACTGGTATTAGTAATAAATTCACTGAATGAAAAAATACCGAATTCAGTGGAAAGTCCAGAAAATAGAAATGTATACTTATAAAATTTCCAAATTCTTGTTTCATTGATATTGCATCACATTATCATATTGCGATTGTATTGGAGTGAGCAGCTGTAATTATCGCATACCGAGCATTTTTGTTCATGTATTTCCTATATAATACTTGCAAGATATATCAAAATATGGGCTGGGCCACGCCCACTGGTCCTATTCCGCCCATTTGAAAGCCAATCACGTAGACTGCTACCAGATACATATACGCAAAATTTCAACACTCTCGCTAACAAAATGAGCAAGATAATTCAATTTCAAAATTTGGCTTATATGGGCGGTGGCCCGTCCATTGGTCAGATCCCGCCAATTTTTGGACCAGTCACGTGGACTGTCACCAGATACATATCTACAACATGACAGCACTCTAGATAAAAAATTGTGCAAGTTATATCAATTTCAAAATTTGGCTTATAAGGGCGGGGCCACGCCCATTGGTCCGATCCCGCCCATTTTCTGACCAATTATGTAGAATGCCACCAGATACATATACACAACATTGCAGCACTCCCGATAGCAAATTGTGCAAGATATAAAAATTTCAAAATTTGGTCATTGTGGGCGGGGCCACGCCTATTGGTCCGATCCCGCCCGTTTTTGGATCAATCACGTAGACTGCCACCGTTTACATATACACAAAATTCCAGCACTCTCGCTAACAAATTGTGCAAAATATCTCAATTTCAAAATTTGGCTTATATGGGCGGGGCCACGCCCATTGGTCCGGTCCCGCCCATTTTGTCACCAATTACGTAGAATGCCACCAGATACATATACGCAACATTGCAGCACTCCCGCTAGCAAATTGTGCAAGATATCAAAATTTTGTCTATGTGGGCGGGGCCACGCCCATTGGTCCGATCCCGCCCATTTTTGGACCAATCACGTAGACTGCCACCGTTTACATATACACAAAATTCCAGCACTCTCGCTAACAAATTGTGCAAAATATCTCAATTTCAAAATTTGGCTTATATGGGCGGGGCCACGCCCATTGGTCCGATTCCGCCCATTTTTGGAAAATTCACATAATCTGCCATTAAATGCATACAAACAAAATTTCAGCACTATACCTATAATAGGAGCAGAAATATCGGATTTTTAACCTGCGATTTGTATGGGAGGTACCACGCCCCTTTGTCCAATTAATTTTTTTTTTCTATATAAACCATCTCGTGAAAATTTAGAATCGAATAAAAAAAAATCATCCAAATCGCTCCAGCCGTTCTGACGTGATGCCATTACACAGATGGACCGTTTCATTTTTATATATATAGATATATATAGATAGATAGATAGATTGCCCAAAGTGTTGTCAGTAGCTTTCTCTTCAATATTTTCTAAAAAAATTACTAAAATATTTTTTGTGATTTTTTTTTTTGCGAAATTAAAAATTGTTTTTCCTTTTTTGTCAAACACTTTATTTTTTTCTTTGAAAATCTTGTGTTATTTACTTTTATAGCTTAAAGCAATTTGCCGCTTTTGTAGTATATTGTCCCAAACATATTCAGCTTGAAACATATAGTATATGTTTAGGGCACACTCTTAATATGTAATATTTGCCACAAACAAATATTATATATTTGGGTAGATATTCTAAACAAATCATTATCCATTCAATTATTTTTTATTTGGAAGTATTTTTTCCGAAATAAAGATTTATTTGCATTCAGGTATTCAAACATATACCCAGAAAGAAATAAAAGAAGTACTTCCAAAAGAATAACATTATAAGTACTTCCAAATCATAAGAATGCAAATTTTTTCGTAATTTAATTAAATTATTCTAAATAACTAACCAATATGTAATTACGGAGTATAAATGATCAACCCTACAATGCATAATTTTAAAACGATTGGATGTAAAATAAAGCCTCTGAAGTGATAAAAGCCCAGATCGGCAGGAACATATATAAGAAATATATATGTTCCTGAAATATATGTGAAATACTGCTTCTATAGTGCTAAAGGTAAAAATCGGAAGAAATATATATTTACATATATGGTGGGTATATAAGAATTAGTGAATGGTTCTGGAAGCTGAAAGCCGACTTTCGACTTATTCATCATTCAAATTTCATTTTAGTCGTAGAAATTTTTTAATAGTCAATTAAAATAAAATTAAGTAATTTTAAAGTATGCTGATTTTCTTCGAAATATGTTAAATTGTAGTACATTGGATTGCGATAAAAACGGAATTTATTAATAACGCTTTATCTTTTCCAAAAATGTTGATATATGAGAATATACATGCTTCTTAAGTTCATATTTTGTGACCTATGGAAAAACGTGGCGAAACTGAAATGAAAATACTGCCCAAGTAAAGGGAGTAATACTCTTTTTTGGTTGAGCTATAAATAAAATCCTCATAGCAATCGTGATAATTATACCCAGCAAAAAAAGAGCATCCAAAGAAGCGATAAAATCCCCAACTTATGATCCGGAAGTTATTCTAATTTGGATTTTCACCAATGGATTTAACAAGGGCTTGTCGCGTTGGGGAAGCACTTATTTGTCCTTTTAAAGCACTGAAAGATTTGCTTTTTTGGTTCTGTATTTATTTGATGAATGTATGTCGTTCCTATTAACATTTTTGGGAGCAGTGAATGAAATGAATACAATGTTGGAAATCAAACCAATTTTAATGTAATAGAAATTTTTATATTATTATCCCTTGAATCTGAATATTTTAAATCCACAACCGACATCACTGTTATTTGAATACAAGTGTACGAGCAACTCTGTGAAAATCAAAAATTATAAAGTAAGAAGATAAGTCATTCGGGATCGAATAGAAATAGTGCTGTGGTACAGGGTATTATAACTTTATGCATTTGTTGTAACACCCAAAAGGAGAAGAGATAGATCCATCGTTAACTATACCGATCGACTTAGAATCACTTTCTGAGTCGATTTAGCTGTGTCCTTCTATCCATGTATTCTTGTAATGTCGCAAATATATATATCTTTATTTGGCCCAAGGACAATCCGTACTGATATTGATAAAAATCGGTTAAAATTTAGATATAGCTCCCATATATATATACCACCGATTTGGCATATGTGCACCATATAAACAACATTGTTTAACCCATATAAATTTGGCAGAAAGAAGTTCATTATCTACAAGCTGACAATACTAAATTTGAAGAAAATATGTTTAGATTTAGACATAGCCGCCATATATATTTCTTCCGATATCGGCCTTTAGCACTACAAAAGCTGTATCACACATTCAATCAGGGTGGAGTGTCTTAATACTTGTCGAGTGATTGTCGAGTTTGAAGAAAATCGTCACCTGAAATCCAAAATAACGTAACCCACATGTTCATGATTTTTCAGGAGAAGCCAAAAACAAAATAAAGTAATTTTAAGCTTTTGACCAAATTTAGGGATTTCAGACTATTAAGGCGAAATCAAATAACAAATCTAGCGCAATTAGTTGTGGCGTACATTCTGAATGAAATAAAATAAAATTTAATGTATCTTTCCGCTTTTTTTATGACCTTGTTTGCTGTAACGTCATTTTGAGTATCACTCATAAAATGGTCAATTTTTGATATTGAACTCCAAATTTTTGTAGGAATGTGTAGTTTAGCCTATTAGACTATAATCAATCATAAAATTTATTTTGATTTTTTGATGTTAGGTGATTTTGGATTTCAGATGACGATATGTTTCTTACGATCTGGGATTTAATAATTTCAGAAGCTTTATTTTACATCCAATTGCTTTGAAATTATACATTGTAGGATTAATATTTTATACTCCAAAATTACATTTTGGTAAGTTATTTACAAGAACTTCTTTAAATGCCGAAAAATTTTTCGTACTTATGATTTGGAAGTACTTATAATGTTATTCTTTTGGAAGTACTTCTTTTATTTTTTGCTGGGTAAGTTTGTATAGTAGGATAAAATATAAATGTGCTTTATTTTAAAGGCTCCATCTTTATTTATTTTAGATTTAGAGAACAATATATATGGTTTTATTCTGTTCTAATAAGATGGTGTAGGGCATCATATAGTCGGCTCCGACCAACTTTTGGTTTTCCTTACGGTTTGAATTATTCTCTGAATTGGGGCTACGGAAAATACGTAGCGCCGCACCAATGTGCTATGTATTACAGTGTTGACCATTTGCGAAAATGTTACTAGAAGATAGTTACACTATGGAGTCATTCGGTCACACTTTTCAAGAGCCAGTCATACCATACGGCTTACAAACATCTTTAAATGTATTGAACATACATATATATGATCACTTTTCCCAATAGTAAATTATTTATACCTTCCCTTCCCTATGTTACACTGAAAAAAAAATTGTCATAAAATTAAAGAAATGCTCCAAAGACGTCCTTAGTCTTCAAAATAAGTAGATTTTGTACTTAAAATTAAGAAAATTTACTTAAAATTAAGTAAATTACTTAATATTATTGAAACTATATTTTAAGTACAAAATGTACTTATTTTAAAAACTAATGACGTCTTTGGAGCATATCTTTAATTTTATGAAAAATTTTTTTTCAGTGTAGGAAGGCTCAACATTTGTATTCCTTTAAAAGAAGAGAATTATTACTGGGCTCAAAGATGTTAATAAGAACGACATACATTCATCAATAATTCAATAAATACAACACCAACAATGCAAATCCTACAGTGCTTTAAAAGGAGTGGTGACAGATAAGTACTTCCCCGGCGCGACAAGCTCTTGTTAAATTCATTGGTGAAAATCCAAATTAGAACAACTTTTGGATCATAAGTTGGGGATTTTTATTGCTTCTTTGGATGCTCTTTTTTTGCTGGATATCGATATATTAAATTAATGCATGTTTTAAGTTTTTCCGTAATCAAAGTTAATTTTTTTAGTAATTTTAAATGTTCGAAAAATGTCTTTATAGTTGAAATCGTAAAATCTTGCATAACTAATTATTGAATATTTAGAAATTAATAACGAATGCCTTAAAACAAAAGTTAATGCATTTTTAACTATAAGACATAACTCAAATCAAGAAGAATTAACACTGAAATTCGAAAATTCAACAGAGTTTTTAAATATTTTAAATAAAACATAGTTTGAGAAATTTCTAAACAATATTTTTATTTGTTTGTAAAAACATATTTTATTTGAGCAAGTTAGTTTGCAAATATATATTGTTTGTAATATATTAACATATGCGCACCAACTAAATTTTAATGATTTTTCAAATAAAATTTATTTAGTTAGAGATATCTTCTTTTCCAAATATATTTGCTTTCTATTCAAACATGCAAAAACGGCGTTTTTTTCCGTGTATGTATATCTTTGGAGGCTGAACCACATTTCTCAAAACAATATAGCAGTTGGTGGCTATTTTCAGGAGCTAGACAGTTCTTTCTATAAGTATATTATCGAAGCTACTGAAAATCGCTGAAAAAGTGTATCTAACAGGTGGCGCAAAAGTAACCTTTCGATGTTATGTTAGACGCGATTGGCGGTCAGCAGCTAACAGCTGATGCACCGTCTGGACTTTGTACGGAAACATCTCCAAATCTTGTACCAAAATTCGCTGTAGAGACCGTCGACTGATACCCATTTGCGTGGCACGTCGTCTGGTCGATGTCGACGGCCCTTCCATGACATCCTCGGCTACAGCAGCAATATTCTCTGCAGAACGGCTACTCCGGTGTCTGCCACGCCTGGCAGCATCTCGTGTTGTGCCAGTCTCTTCGAGGCGAGCGGCTAAACGTCGCAGTATTTCACCAGTAGGCGTTGGACGGCCAGGAAATCTGTGCCAAAGTCACCGACCGATTATTGGTCAAATAAATAGTCAGCAATATTCCGCGTTCTGAAGCGTAACATTGTTTATTAACGTGTATATCGCATGTGTTTACTACACAAATGTCAAAACAGAACTGACATTAGGGGCCAATCGCAAAATTTATAGCATTTTCTGATATGAGGATTACTTTTGCGCCACCTTGTATTTAAAAGGATATTATGTCGACAAAAAAAAGAAAAAATATCCCAAATTTGTTGTTTTCGTATAAGCAAGTTGCATCTCAGAAATTGCTTGTAAGTTAGTAAAGCATATGACATAAGCTTTCGTTTAAGCAAAAAAAGGAAAAATATAGTTTTTGACAAAAATGATTAAATGAATGATCAAATTTTTAATTTCTCAAAAAATTCACAAAAATTATATTTGTGATTTTTTTTACTTTTAAACAGTTATTTAAAAAAAAGCCATTTAAAATATCCCATATAGAAAAAATAATTTGTCCAACAATAACACTAGTTAACAAAATTTTTGTCGAAGGGCTGTGTATAACATTTTCTTGTGTAATATGGCGTCCTAAAAACAAAAAAAAACTGATGGTAAATTTTTTTAGCTTATGATTTTCTTAGAATGTGCCTGAAATGAAAATACTGCCCAAATAAAGAGAGTAATACTCTTTTTTGGTTGAGTTATAAATAAAATCCTCATAGCAATCGTGATAATTATAAGTTTGTATAGTAGGATAAAATAAACATGTGCTTTATTTTAAAGGCTCCATCTTTATTTATTTTAGATTTAGAGAACAATATATATATTTTTATTCTCTTCTAATAAGATGGTGAAGGGCATCATGTAGCCGGCTCCGATCAACTCTTTGTTTTCCTTACGGTTTTTCTAATACATTTTTGGAAGATGTTGACAAATATTTGAATTATTCTCTGAACCGTGTCTACGGAAAATACGTAGCGCCGCACCAATGTGCTATGTATTACAGTCTTGACCATTTGCGAAAATGTTACTAGAAGTTAGTTACACTATGGAGTCATTCGGTCACACTTTTCAAGAGCCAGCCATACCATACGGATTACAAACATCTTTAAGTATCCTGAACATGTATATATGTATACCTTCCCCATGTTAGGAAGGCTCAACATTCAAAGTTAATTTTTTTTAGTAATTTTAAATGTTCGAAAAATATCTTTATGTTAGTAAAGCATATGACATAAGCTTTCGTTTAAGCAAAAAAAGGAAAAATATAGTTTTTGACAAAAATGAAAAAAAAACAAATTTTTAATTTCTCAAAAAATTCACAAAAATTATATTTGTGATTTTTTTTACTTTTAAACAGTGATTTAAAAAAAAACCATTTAAAATATCCCATATAGAAAAAATAATTTGTCCAACAATAACACTAGTTAACAAAATTTTTGTCGAAGGGCTGTGTATAACATTTTCTTGTGTAATATGGTGTCCTAAAAACAAAAAAAAACGGATGGTACATTTTTTTAGCTTATGATTTTCATATAATGTGCCTTTAGTATTTGGACCATATTTGTAGTATAAGCTCGATATATGATGATAATTGGAATTAAAACAAAAAATAAAAACACTTTACAATAAAGAATGTTATTGTTCTACACAAAATTTAAAGTTTTTTGGTCTCGAACACAAAAAAAATAGTTTAATAAGTTTCCGGCAAATACAACTCAGAAGCGATTTTTTCCATAGAGTACGTTCTACACTGACAATTAAATTGGAGCTGTTTCATTGTCAGTGTTATCAGTGTACCATCGCAATCTTATGAGTTCTGTGGAAATACTGCGCTTTCCCAATGATGCCCTTTGAAATGAAATTAATTTTTTTAAGTGAATATTTAAATTTGAACTAGTCTTTCATTCGTTCGTTCGTTGTGTTGCTTTTTTTCATTTGTCCTCCTCATTTATAGTTTTACTTTGTCGAAGCTATGATGGCGCAGAGCCAGTTGAAGAGATGGTGTGAGGCCTGAGATCCGGATCAACAATATTTAACGTCGTTATGTCAACTACATTTACTTTACTTTATATTTTCCATTTAAGTTTCTCATCGTTGCTGCCGCACACCAATCCAATGAGTTCTTTTTTGCATTTTTAGAATTTATTTAAAGAAGCTTTTATGACTGTTCTGTTTGGATGCAATTACTCTGTTTGAAATGCAAATTTATTTTAAGCAAAAGAATTAATTTGATTTCCCAAGTAAATTGTGCATTATATTTGATATTATGGTGGTGGCCGACAGATGAAGAAACATCATGATGAACTTTTGCTAACGGCTTAAGGCAACGAATTTCCATGACAAAGTTCGAGCAAAAGTGAATAATGAATAACTTGTTTTTGAGATTAAATTGATTGTAGAAAATCTCAGGAAACTAGGTGCATTTGCTGGAAGTTCGTTGATAAAGTAGACAATTACTCTTTGAAAATTAAGAAAAATAATTGAAAAGTTTTCCTACAAACATTGCTGAGAAATTAAAAGAGTTAATTGACTTCAGTAATGCAGTAGAAGCGGTAATCTTAAAAAAGTACATGTCTTGTCCAAAAATAAAATTTAGAGACCGGTAAGAACAAATTTTTCTCCAGGAAACGGGTCTTCCTCCGTCACAAAAGGGGTTAAATATGACACAGTGGGGTAAAAAGGGTTAACTATAATAGAGTGGGCCAAAAATAGCTAAATACGGTACATTGGGACAAAATGGGGTAAATAAGATACAGTGGGGCAAAAAGGGTTAACTATGGAACAGTGTGACAAAAAAGTGTTAATGGTACAGTGAAGCAAGACGGGTTAAATATGTAACAAAAATTGTTAAATATGGGACAGTGGGGCAAAAATGTGTAAAATGTGATACATTGTAGCAAAAAGGATTAAACGTATAGTGGTGGCAAAAGGCGTTACATTTTGTACAGTTGGCAAACTTTTTGCACATTTTGCAATTGCATGTACTACAATTTAAATTACAAGCTGTTAACTTTTGGTACAAAATAGTCCATTTGTGTGGGAGGTACCAAAAGGGGGGTGGCAATAACGCCCACTATTCACTAGACTCTAGGTACTCAAAAGGCATTACATTGTACAAAATTTCAAGTATTTGTATGTACTATTAATGAAGTTATAACCCGTTAAATTTTGGTGCAAAATGGTCCATTAGTGTGGGAGGTACCAAAAGGGGCCACGAGCCATTTTATGGAACATAGAGGGTATTGCTATTCAAAAATTCTTCATGTATAAAAAAAGATAGAGGGTTTTGCATAGTAAAAGAAAAATTATTTATGAATTCCACAAATTTCTTAAATATATAATTATACATATTATAATAAAAATAATAAATAATTATAACAATGAATTAATGATTAATTTTTTATTTAAGTATTATCTATTTCTTGGGGTTCATTTTTAAATCCATTTTCAAATTGTCATAGAAAATGGTATTCTTGTGGAATCACAGGTTAGATATAAAAATAGTTATAATTTGAAAACTAAAGCTTCGACTAAAAAAATTTAACAAAATTTGGGTTTAGCATACTCTTCTCGCCAAAGAACCATCTTTTAGAAGAAAAAAATAGTCCCAAATTATATGAAGAGATAGAGGGTATTGCATTCAGAAAAAATAAGTGTGTAAGATAGAGAAATTACAAAAATAACCATAAAATCTAAATTTTTGTTTTTTTTTTATTTCCAAATTAGTACCATAGATGCCCCTTATTTACCGAATATTTTAACATAAAAATCTCATTTTTGCAAAAATTGAAGATAGAGGGTTTTGAATATAAGATCTCGATATGTGGAATTTTAGAAGACTGAAATAAGTTTTGTAGAAGTTATTAAAGAAACAATTTTATACTAAACCTTTGTGGGGGAAGTACTAGAAGTAGTGGACCAATATGGCCCACCTTCGAACTTAGCCGGAGATGGAGAAAAATATTACCGCATACCAAATCTTGAAGTCAATCGGTTACTCTTTTCAGACAGCCAGACGGACGGAAGGACATTGCTCAAATGGCTTAAAAGGACCCGAAACGGATTTCGCCGAACTTACTTACACTTCAGTCTTCGATGTGCTACACTTTTGGATCGTAGCAAATGATATATGCCCTCTTCTATAAGCTGAGGAGATAAAAACAACATTTTAAGTCTCGGTCACAAATGGTTTTTTATACTCTCACTTTAGTGATACGAGGGTATATATCATTTGATACGAGCCAAAAGTGTAACACATCGAAGGAGTGATCTAAGACCCTAAGTATGTTCGGCGGAAATTCGTTTTGGGTCATTTTAAATCGAATGAGAAACGTCCGTCCGTCTGTCTGTATGCTGACTGGTGCGCACGATAACTCTTGAAAGGAATAACCGATTGACTTCAAATTTGGTATACGGTAATATTTTTTTACCGATTTATACCAAAAGTTAACGGCTTTACCAGTGCATACAAATACTTGAAATTTTGTACAATGTAATGCTGTTATAGTGCCTACAGTCCTGTGAAAAGTGGGCGTTATCACCGCGTCCCTTTTTGTACCTCCCACACAAAATGACCAAATCATACCAAAATAGAATAGCTCGTAACGTTGATATACCAGTGCACACGAACGCTTATAGTTCGGCACAGTGCAATGTATTTAAAGAATCTACTGTTCACCGAAAAATAGGTGTATATGTTAAACCCCTTCCCGGTGCGCTTCGCTGCCCTCAAAGTGCGTTTCAGTGAAATAGAACCATATGATATTACGGCAGTGTTTTCGGGTCATCCATATTGCACTTATATCCACAAATTTCGGGTAGTGCAATACCCGTCAAATCACCTTGGGAGGCTACGTCGCTCATTCTCTGTTGGGACATACAGATGCTGTGAAATACCAATTAGTGCAATAATTCAATCAGTATTTATTTTTTCTATAACGATTCCGCATGCGCGTAGTCACGCCCTCTAATCCGATATCTCCCAATTTTGTTGAGTCACGTGCTAACTTTGAAGGCACTTGAATACTAAACACACTTGGTCAGCTACATAACGCGTACTGGTGCCAAGGTCACACATATCCAATTTTGAGAATTTTGCTACTATAGTATTCAAATATTTCATATTTGAACTTTAGATTATGTGGGCGGTGCCACGCCCACTGTCACTATCACCCCAGTTTTCAGATACATAACGCGTATTGGCACCAAGGTCACACATACCCAGCAAAATCTGTTCAGCCGTTTTCGAGTCCATCGCGTACCAACGAACACCATTTCATTTTTATATTTATATATAGATTACTCACAAAGTGAGGGTGTACCTTAGTCGGTTTACCCGACTTAAACTTTTTTACTTGTTTTTGCATAGTGTTTTTATTTTCTCTTTCCATATGTGATTCTCTTGCAGCAAATGAACGCATTTTTGTTTATTTCTTTGTCCTCCCATCCACAGTCTGAGTGCCAGTGTAATTCACTCATATTAAGCTCGAGCGTGGACAAACAAACATCTGAACCACAGATACTCTGCTTTCAGTTTAGTTTCCCAGAATATACATTTAATTAGATTGATTTTAATTATTATAAGGGTTTACATAGCACGTTGATATGCAAATTGCACTAAAAGGTGAAGGGATTCATGTTTTGGACTTTGTTTGCTTTCATAGAAAACTCTAATATAATTAGTGATAATAATAATATGTATTAAGTTCATCAGCAAGAGTTTATGGCCCCAAAATACTGGCTATAGTCAATGGGATAGGTAAATTTCATTACTAATAGTATAAGTACATAGAAATCGTTTCGTGGAAGAGCAAAATTCAAGTAAGAGTGATTCAAATAAAATTACAACAGCAATGAAACAAAAACAAGTAAGGAAAGGCTAAAGTCGGGCGCTGCCGACTACATGATACCCTGCATTACTCTAGTAAGATTGGATAATAACGAAGTATCCAATACATACTTCAACTAAAATTTGTTTACACAATTTACACTTGGTACCTCTCTGCCTCTGTAACCAAATCGGATGAACATATATGGAAACGTTTTGGGAGCTATAACATGCTAAATTTCACAACGATAGGATGTAAACTACAGCTTCTATAGTTACGGTGACCATTAATTCCATGAAGAAATAGTGTACACATTTTTATGATTTGCTTTAATTGTATGTAAAATAAAATAAAACTTATTAAGTATGTTGTTTAGACTGGGCTTTTTGGTCAGATTACACTATGCAACAAAAAAAAATTTTTTTGTGTCCTAGACCTAAAAAAAAATTGTTTGTTTTTTTTGATTGTGGCATATAAAATCAAAACAAAAAATTTTTTAAGGATAAATTTTTTTTTTAATTTTTTTTATTAAAATTACTATTATCGTCGAAGGTACCCTTAGTATTTGCACTATAATTTTTGGAGTATATGCCCGATAAGGTCGGCTTATACGTTAAATTGAAGCTACTAATGTGGGCTAATAATGTTGTAAATACCTCTTTCACTTAGAAACAGTGATCATTAACACAAACTGGAAAAAGTAGATTTTTTAAAAACAAAAATCCTGGGCCGAAAAAAACATAAAAAATAGAAAAAAAATTTGCATCCTACCGAAGAAATTAATGTCTATTTGAAAAAAATCTATGGATAAATGTAGAAATTATAGCCCTTTTGGAGAATTTCAAAAAATTTTTTTTAAAATTTCTTTTTAAATAGCGATTTTATTTATTACTTTTATTTATATTATGTGCATTTGAGTTTATTTACATGTACAAGTTTCATTAGAAGTAATTGTGAGTTCTTTGTTGACGTTTGTAGATTTCGGAATCGGTTTCTCTAATGAGGAACCAAATATAATCTCCCATCATTCTTTCTTCCCAATGCCCATGGTAACGCGGCTCGATGGATTTCATTTCATGGTGAAACCTTTCCCCATGTTCGTCACTTACGTCGCCAATATTTTTGGGGAAAAAGTTTAAATGAGAATGCAAGAAATGAATTTTGAGAGACATACTTACACCTGTTGGAATACATAAAGCAAAAAATAAGTTAGAAGAATACATACATATGTGTTATATACATAAATATAGAAAAATATATGTCTTACCATTTTTTTCAAATCATTAATCATTGTTTCATATTGCGGGCTTTTATTGGATCCAAGGAAATTTGACACTACAAGCTTAAACGACCTAAATGCTGCAATTCTATCCGACGTCAAGGATACGAAATTTACATCTTTCATCAGTTTCCTTATTCTAGACCCATCAAAAACGCCTTCTTCGATTTTTTTAAAAGAAATACTTTTAAATAACTTTTTAAATATGAGAGTGAATTTCCATCTTTCCTTAAGGCTTTTACACAATTTTTAAAGAGCCCCAGCTTAATATGCAAAGGTGGCAAAATAATGTTTTCTTTTCGGACGAGAGGCTAAAAGCTGCTACAACAAAAACGGGTAATGCCAATCGATTAAGCGGGCCGAAATATTGCGGAGTAAGTTGTTTTCATCGAGGTAACATTTTTAAAGTGCATTTTGCACACAAAGTGTTATTGGATCTCAGAGATGAAAGACAAAGTACAAGGAGATTTAAATCAATCCCCATTTTCAAATATTTAAAGCCTTTACCATAAAGTTTCTAGGCAATGATTTTTGATCTACTTAATAGTACCAATTTATGTATTTATTTATTCCCAAGACATTCTTATATGTATGTACGAGTATATTTGCATTCTGCTAAACTGTTTAAACCCAAAACTTTTGTCGTCCCGTTAGCTTTGCCTTGTCTTCATATTAAATCCTTAATGATTACACTTCGAACAACAATTTAGACATGATGAGTTTAATGTTGTACCACCAACAACCCGCCCGCCCATCCAATCATCCTACGTATCATTGCTAAAGTCTGCCGTACAAGTTTAGACTTTGTCCTTACGAACATCGATAGTATCTATCATTAACGACTACAACAAGGGATACAAAGAAACAACAAGAATTGTGAAGTGAACAAAAACAATCAGCTATATATTATCTTGTTTGGAACACAAGTTCGAATGCGGATTTATTTAAAAATACCAACATTCTTAATTGGAATTCCGCAGCAATTGACACCCCATTGGAAATTTGTTGCCAGCAAAAAGGGCATCAGACACACAAATGAAGAGGCGGGAAACCATTAGTATGAAGACTACAAAGTGAATAGACACTCTGTTGATTCAATTGCGTTGTAGCAAAAAGGACAAAGTGGCAGTGAACTACATCGTCAGTCATATGGCGTTAAATACAATAGTAGTGGAAGAGAGAGAGGAATTTTAAATATTTTACACAATTACTAGTCAACTTTTTTGTGGAGCATATTTTTTTTATGACCAATATCTGTCTAAAGGGCAATCAATGGACTTTTATTATACACACAGGAGAATGGTATATATCATTTGCTAGAAATGATGTTTATCACGGAAATGCTGATAACAATCTATTCCTCAGAATGCAAATATATTAACCTTTCTAAATTCGCTACACATTTTTGGTAAAAATTTGCAATGTAAGTGGAATTTATGGATTACAAAATTTGCAATATAATAATTATCCGAATCATTTGCAATTCCACACAGAGCAATAGATTAAATATATTTTATTTAAAAAGATTTTCAAAACTTAGCTGACAAATCATCTTTCAAATGCTCATATTTATGGGAAATTATGTTATAGTTTAAATTTCCGCGATTTTTTTACTAATCAATGCAATTAAGTATGTTTAAGTAAAAATAAAGTTTCGCGATAACTCGCGAAAGAACGCAAATACGATATTGATCTCATCATAGCCGATTAAAGAGGATGATTCTGAACAAACATTAGCCATTTTCGGCGTCATACAACCGTGTATCGTTTAGCATATAATGTTGGATGGTATTGTTTTTTCCTTCCAATTAGGATAATTGTTTCTTATAGGATTTTCCGTGCGCTTTTCATAAAAAATATTAACTTTATCTGAAACAATTTATTTCGGTCAATTTTTGCGGAAATAAAAATATAAAATGCGATATCTCAGAATCGATCTAATTTTTTTGTCTTAAATTTTTTTATAAAAAATGGTCCATATGTACTCTTCCGATGGTGTAAATTGTGGATTGAGGACGACTTTGGTTCAGAAGTTACGATATAATAAATGAAAATCCTAACCAAATTACAAAAAAAAATATTACTCCCGATTTAATGCAATTTTTCCAAATTATTATATAGTCTGGCCCGCCAGACTTTCTCTCTTTTCCTTCTGGTTTTAAATGTTTATCTTTTTTTGTAGATAAGCAAGTCCCATCCCACTAATAGAACCCCAAGACCTTACTGGAATTGGTATAAGCTTTCGTTTGAGCAAAAAAAATCAAATAAAATATGGTTTTTTGACAATAATTGTAAAAGGCCTAAAGAAAACCCTGTCGGAAACACTTTGGGCAAAAATTTATACATACGAGTATAATAAATGTTTAATAAATCTAATTAATGAAGAAAAAAAAATTATTTGATCCATTTTTTTTAAAGCGGCCATCATAACGAAGAAAAGATTGCCTATTTAGAAAAATCCATGGATAAATGTAGAAATTATCAAAAAATCATTTTTTATATTTTTAGAAATTGAACTGCATTAACGCCCATTTCTAAATATACTATGGATACTATAAAAGCATTACAATTCACAAAATATCAAGTATTTGTGTGTACTCAAATCAAAGTTATAAGCAGTTAACTCTTTCTGCAGAAATGTAAATTCGTGTGGCTATTTTTCTCAGGATAATAGGGACCAAAAAGCCAACCAAGAAACTAATACTATATGTGGATTTGTGAAAGATTCCGAGTAGAAGTACATAAGTTATGAGAAAATAAATATTTCACTAAATTTTTTTAAAAAAAAATTCGTTTTCGTTTAAATATTTTTTTAAAGACAGTTCTGTTTCCACGTGAATGTGTCATAACTAGCATTCTTTCAAGTGAATCCCGGCTTTATCGAGCATATACTTCAAAACGTATTTTCTCGTGCTGTGTACGGTCATTCTTTTATTCAAAAATTTTCATAATTTACGTTTATGGTAAACGAAAAACGTTTACGAAAACATATTGTATTTAAACATGATTGAATATTTTAAAGTGAGTTGAGAAGATAAAGAGCGTAATTTGTTTTCATTTTATGAGATTGAATTTTGATATATTTTGTTGAAGTTGAAATAATAACACTATGCAACAAATGAACACTTTTTGAAAAATACACGGACTTGACAGTATAGGTTCGATTATACTATCAAGGGGTAGTATAACCGAAATTGGTTTGGCGAAATTGGTGACCAATTTTTTTTATGGGCCCCCAAAGTTTCTGAAAATCAGTGGGCCCCTCGAAAAAGGTGTCATCAGCTTTTGTCCAACAACTAATTCAGACTTGGTGATACCGCTTAACTATGTTTGGCAATAATGTAGCTAAGAATATGCTGAACAAAATTATTTAGCATTTTTTGCGAAAAAAAATTGTTTCCGGTACTTTTTTTGAAAAAGTGAAGGAAAAAATATTTTTTTTGCACTTTTTTCGGCATAACTTCCGGGGACTCGTAATTTTTCACTAAAAATGCTTGGCAAAATTGTAGCCAACGTAAATCTGAAATTTTTTTGTAAACATTTCAATACAATCTGAACGTGTCTAGGCACCCTAAATAGCTCAAAAAACAACATTGTACCCCAAAAATTTAAGTATTTCACTGTTATGTAACAAAAATATATTTTGAAATGTTCGACAAAAATGTTCGCCATTAAATTTTCCTATATGATTCGGAACACACCAAAGGCCACATCTTAACACAAAAACCCAAAAAACGGTCAAATAAAATTGAAAAAAATATTTTTTTCCTTCACTTTTTCAAAAAAAAGTACAAGAAAAAAATTTGTTATTGCGAAAAATTTTAAGAAGCTTTATTGAGCATATTCTTAGCTGCATTATTGCCAAACATAGTTAAGCGGTATCACCAAGTCTGAATTAGTTGTTGGACAAAAGCTGATGACACCTTTTTCGAGGGTCCCACTGATTTTCAGAATCTTTGGAGGCCCATAAAACTAAATTGGTCACCAATTTCGCCAAACCGAGTATAGGGTTATACTACCCTTTGATAGTAGAATCAACCTATACTGTCAAGACCGTGTATTTTGTTCACTGTTGCACAGTGTAATACGTGCAGATGTTTGTGTACACAACACAAAAGATGTAGATGTGTGAAAAGAGAACACAAAAAGAGACGTACTTTTATTAACGCAACACGCGTGGTGTGGTATGCTGTTGGGCCTTCAGTTATGTACTGGTGTTTGTGGTGTTCGGTATTAGTGCGCGTGTGTGACAAATTTCAAAATGTTTTTATTAGTAAACTCAAAATCATTTCATTCGAAGTGTTAATTAAATCAAAGAATCTAAATGTTCTCGCAAATATACTGCGGACTCCAATTTAATGTTATAGGTAAATGGTAAATGAAACGAAGACATGTGGGAAAATAACCAGATAGTCAATAACAAAGACAATAGATCGAGCACTGCATCAAAATAGAGAACATTTTGTGGAAAGTTGGAATACTGAAAACAATAGATTTTAACACAAACTGGTTACACGTCATAAATTGTGAATAAGTAAATTAAAACCATTAAAAATCAATCATCACACGTGTAGGTACTGGCAAACCCATCGCCATCTCAATTAGGCACAATACAACTGGATGCTTCGGGAAAACTGCTAAAATGTTCAACACTAAAGAGATAAAATTTGTAAGATTTAACATAACATCTCGCATTAATCCATACAAGGGCCTTCTAAATGTTTATCCCCTCGCCTTAGAGAGGAGGGTATATATCATTTGCTACGAGCCAAAAGTGTAACACATCGAAGGAGTGACCTAAGTCCCTAAGTATGTTCGGCGGATATCGATTTTGGGTCATTTTAAGTCGAATGAGCAATGTCCGTCCGTCTGTCTGTCTGTCTGCTGGCTGGTGCGCACGATAACTCTCGAAAGGTGTAACCGATTGACTTCAAATTTCGTATGTGGTAATACTTTCTTCTATCTCCGGCTAAGTTCGAAGATGGGCCATATTGGTCCGCTCCTTCTAGTACCTCCCCCACAAAGGGTTAATATTTAGTGAAATATTGATTATTTAATAACTTCTATACTACTTATTTGAATCTATGTACTGAATTTCTACATATAGTATTACTTTATTAGTCACTATTACCTCGAGAAAAATGGGCGAAGTTGCCACGCCCCTTTTGGTACCTCCCACGCAAATGGTCTATTTTTAACCAAAAGTTAAAAGCTTATAACTTTATTACCAGTGCATACAAAGACTTGAAATTTTGTACAGTGTAATGGTTTAATAGTAAAAATACAGTGAAAAATGGGCATTATTGCCACTCTCCTTTTGGTACCTCCCACACAAATAGACCATTTTGTACCAAAAGTTACCAGCTTATAACTTTAATACAAGTGCATAGGAATACTTGAAATATTGTACAGTGTAATGCTTTTATAGTACCTAGAATCCAGAGAAAAATGGGCGCTATTGCCACGCCCCTTTTGGTACCTCCCACACTAATGGACCTTTTTGTAACAAAATTAAACAGCTTTTAACGTTAATACCAGCGCATACAAATACTTGAAATTTCGTACAGTATAATGCTTTTATAGTAACAAGAGTCCAAAAAATGGGCGTTTTGGCACGCCCCGTTTGGTACCTCCCACACAAATATACCTTTTTGTACAAAAGTTAACAGCTTTTAACTTTAATACCAGTGCATACAAATATTTGAAATTTCGTAGTGTTATGCTTTTATAGTATGTAGAGTCCAGAGAAAAGTGATCGTTATTGGCACGCTCCTTTTGGTACCTCCCAAACAAATATACCATTTGTACCAAAAGTTACCAGCTTATATATTAATACCAGTGCATACAAATACTTGAAATTTTGTACAGTGTAATGCTTTTATAGTACCTACAGTCCAGAGAAAAGTTACCGTCATTGGGAAGTCCCTTTTGGGACCCACACAAATGGATACCAAAAGCTTTTAACTTTAATACCAGTACATATGCACTTTAAAGATATTAAAGATAATATGAATGGATAATAATTTATTTAAAACAAAAAAATAAATAAATTTTCGAATATACATAAGTCGGTTTACCCGACTGAACTTTCTTACCTGTTAATATGTTATAACATACATGCTTTCTAATTTATAGTTTGTCTACAACTAAATTAGAAGATATCAGCCATTTAAATACGAAGATGTTTATCGCGGAGCTCCCGGGTAAATTTTACTAAAAACAGTGACATTTTTGATTATAAACATAATTTTATAGAACATATTAAATATCATGTTGCAAACAAATTATTCTTTTGCGACAAACGTTTTCTCATTTAATGATAAACTGACATTGCTTGTGACAAACGCAATAACCATTTGCAAAATAACGTTTTACAGGGATAAACAGGCATTGCTTGTGACAAACACAATAACCGTTTTCACCAAACGTTTCACAGGGTTTGTAATAAATATAAATCCTTTACGAAAAGTACACTAACCGTTTGGTATAAAAGTTTCTTTGGGTTTTGGGATAAACATTAATCGTTTGCGAGAAACATAGACCACAAACGAAATTCGTTTGTCTAATAATTCGTTTGGGAGTAACGAATTTTTTCTTTGCGTGTAAAACTAAACTTGGTGCAAGTTTCATCTAGATGAGAAGACATCGTTTACAAAAATTCACTTACATATCGATACCTCCATTCTAAAGTAAGCTAAGTGCAAAAATGTAGTTTTTCAGGAGAGGCGATCAACGTTTGATGATTTTTTTAAATATGTGTGGAATTCCTTTATAAAGCAAATCGAATGACCTTCACTGTTTTGTGGATAACTTTTGATTGGGTTGACGGATAAACACCAAATTTTGGCTAAGTATAATTTGGAATATTTAGGAATTTAAAATGCAATCTCCCTAAAACCATGCTAAGTCCACTTAGCATGTTTTAGAATGGAGGTATCGATATGTATCTTCCATAGAGGTAACTATGACCGTAATTTAGTTTATTTGTAGCTAGGAATTTTATCTCTCTTCATGTCTTTCCTGGAGGAATGGAGAAGTTTCTAGATATTTGCCGGTTTGCCTCTTGGTCCGTCGTGGGTTTTGAGTGTGCAAAAAACTTGTCAAAGTCGACAAAAAGAGGACACAGATTTCCCAAATCGTGAGTTTAGGCATTTCTATGTTAAGGTAACAAGATAGTAATAGTGGCTGCATCGCTATCAACTCCATTAAATTGGGTGAAATTTCCGCACACCTATTGATAACTTCAATACTAGTACACAGAAATTCTTGAAATTCATTGTGGTGCAATATTTATACTCTACACCACAGAGTTGATCAGATGGCACAAATTGATAAATTCATGTCATTCATTCCCTAGACTAAACCTGGCCTAAATTTATCAATAAATTCTTTGATTCCCCTGCAGAGTGCTTGTGGAAAATTTCAAACAAATATCTGTGTTAATCTTTGGAAAACAATGTATGATGATGTCTTCAGTAAAATCGTACGAGTAAATACCACACGGAAATAGTGGGCTATATGTTTTGGAGAAATCCCTTTTGGGATATATTAATTAAATTGAGCTATTATCGTCCGCTTATATACCATATTATCGAGTTGATCTTGCTCCCAAATCACCTATAAAGCCGCTCAATATATCTTTGTTTGTATATATTTCTGTGCAATATGTTTTATCGCACTACAGCCAATATGGATTTATTACACAATTCCAACTTTTCCTAGAAACCTCAAAATTGTTTTCTCTTTGTTACCCACTCCAACGTCTAGTGCTGCTGCTATAATCACTTCTCAAGACAAAAACCCTTTGCTATTAATTTTAAATTAAAAATTACATTTCAAAATTCCCAAACAAATGTTCTGCAGCAAAAAGTCGAATGTCTAAATCTCCCCTGAGAAGATACCGAAATAAATCACAGATAATGGACCGGAGTTGCGTGTTAGGACTAAAGGACCAAAGAAAAAGCCACAAGACAACATTGTCATATACCAGTCACCATACATACGCAAACACACCACATATCCATTAAACATTGCTGCATTACAAAGGAGAATCATCATTGTCGTCCTCTTGCCCACCCCTCCTTTATACGCACCTAGTCATCCAGTAGATCTAGGAGTTGTGCAAAAATATTTACACATGTATATTTTGGGGTGTGTGGTTGGCCATGTGTGGAAGCGTGTGGGAAGGAATGTAGATAAACATGGAGGTCGTGACATGGAGGTAGTCACTTTGTTGTACGTCTCCGACAAGACAAACGTAGTGACATTGGATTTTAATATTTCGATGACTTTCCGGTACAAATGAAAAAGAATCTCGAAAAACCAAACCTGATTCCAAACGAAACCACAACAGCCATGAAAGAAAAACCATGGATTCTACTTCCACAACGACTAGCAGTGTGTACGAGTACTGCAGTACCAACAAAAGCTGGAGTAATGTTGACATTTACTAAATGGTCACATTGCTAAGGACAATCCTGGAGTTCTGTATATACAAAATGTAGTTACGTGTAGTCGAAATGGTTTGCAAATACTAGTTTAACTTATTACTATGGAATTTTCTTTAATTGAATATTAGTTTTTTGGTACCTTAGCTCTATGCAGATATGAAATAGAAAGGTATTAGAATCATAGCTTAAACTAAAATTAGTTTATCCTTGAGCATAATCTATACCCTACATAAACAAAATTTACCTTGGCATACTAGTTTATCAAAATTTTCATTCCAAGCAAGTTTTCTATTTTTAAATTCTAAATACTCATATTCCAAGTTATGTTCTGTCCAAGTTTGGTGTTTATCCTGCAAACCAATTAAAAATTCAGGTATACAATTATAGAGCTGTTCAATTACCATTATAGAGGGGAATTCCTTGCAAATTTGATCACCTCTGCTGAAAATTACATGTTTCGAGTTAGCGTACTTTGGAATGGAGGTATCAATATGATGGTTTCTTAAAAAAAATGTTTGGGTCCGACTATTTTAGGAACAGTCCGTAGTTTTCGTTTGCTTGCATTTGAACTAAACATGTGTCACATCTGTTTTGGTTACATAGCATAACCACAACTATCTATAGCTATTAATTCTATGAATGTTTTTTGCTAAAAAGTTGCGGTAGTTTGCAGTATTGTGTGACATACAGGAGAAAAATTACTAAAAATATGAACACGTAGATATTTTAATGGTTAAATGTACCAATCGAAAATCTTTTTTTTATCTAAAATTTTATTTACAACGACGTACTTGAAAATTAGGTTACAAGATGAAAATGGGAAAAGTTTGGGAAACAAAAAGTAAAAAGTTGTGTTTTTCGGACAGATACATATATGTACACCGAGAGAAAAATCGCAACTTAAAATCGTTGCGTATCGATGTTGAATTAAAAATTTTGCAACTTTGTCCAATTCAATGTTGATTTAAAAACGAGTAACGTTAAAATAAAGTAAAACCACCCTAAATCAAAGTAAAACTATGTTGAAATATGTACTCAACTTTTAATCAAAAATGTTTTTCTTAATTTAAAAACGTTCAACATTCAATTGAACATGAACATTTTTGATTTTTGTATCCACGTAATTTCGACAAAGTCGACTTTAAATTGAAAATGTATCAATGTTGAATCAAATTTGTAAAAAACTTTAATTGAAAAACGCAAGACTTTAAAATGACGAGGAACATTTTTAGTTCAAAGTTTTAACGTTTTTGAAGTGAAGGCAGGCATTGTTGAAAGCATTTCAATGGTGAAACAAAGTTGAATTAATATTGATTCATCCTTAAATTAACAATGCGTTTTTAATTTAAAGTGGCTCAACTTTAAATTGAGATCCTGTAATTATAATTTAAAGTTGGACAACTTCGCATCAAAGTGGAACACTTTTGAGTTAAGGTGGTACCATTGTCATGATGTAAACAAAGAAATTAATTATTGTTTGTGAGCTGCGAGTCAGGTCGGACTGAAAAATTGTGTCAAAATTCAATTAAATATAAGTAAAATGGAAGGCTTTGAGTTGCTAAATAAAATAATAATTAGTGGTGATGAGGTGATAGTGAGTGCATTACATAACTCTGAAGGGATGCTTGAATCTGTAGAAGAATATGAAGCCCCAGCAAGTGATGATGACTTGGACAAATTAAGGTCTCTATTAAATGATTTTAATTTATTGCAGCTGCCCACACTACAAGGTAAGCGAATCTTTAGCAATATTTTTAATTCACAGCTGCTAATGTGGCTAGTTGAAGCAATACCTCACTTGGGACTTCGGGTGGAGTATCGCGAGAAATTATTTATATGGTGAAAAAAAGAAGTAAACCATTTTAGATTTTAAAACTAAAACGATTTTTTTAAATTTCGTTCCAGTTTGGAATTGACGATTAGACTCTTTCGAACCCAAACAAAGTTCAAGACTGGCTCAACCGAGATTTTCCTAATGTCCCTTCACCGTGTTCCTCAAATTCATCGATAAAACGTGTTTTGAATAAGGTAATGTATTATGAGATTTGGTTTTCTGTAAGGAATAATTTATTTATATTTTAAAATATAAGAATTTGGCAGACATATTAAATCGTACTTCAAAGGGGCAGTCCTGTCTAGAAACATATAAACAATCTCAAAAACTTACTGATAACAACCGTGACGATATTATTAATATTATTATAGAGGAAATTATTTGTAACAAAATATCTCTTAAGCCAAATGATTTTGTGGGCATTGTCAGTGATATTTGCGAGATTTTTCCCTGTGATTAAGTGCAAAGGTAGAGTACTGTGTTTTTCAAAATTGTGAAGAAAATTGTATATCTTAATATTTTTTATTTATATAATTACATTTCAATAGGATTATTACTACATTGCACGCCAGGGGAAAAAGAATCCCAGCGGCAAGTTATAATCCAAATATGTCAACGCTCGATCTATGCATACGAAAAAGCCAGTTCAATCTACATCCGAGTTCAAATGTGACGAAATCAACGATGAAGTGGTAGAAATAGACGAATATATTGCCTTAGCTTTGAAAGCATCACTAAATAGAGATAGTTCCAATTGGCAAGAAATCTGAAAAAATGGAAGAAAACGTATTATGTGAGACAAAAAGATTTTAAACGTCTTAGTCATTCTGAGTTTCTAAAAGCTTGGCCTAAATATTCGGATGCTCGAGCTCCGAACTAGTAAGTTTTATTTTGAATCACCAATAAAATTGACATTGTATAATATATGTTATTTTTATTAGATAAAAATTGATTTGAATATTATGTATCCAGATAAGGAAAACATGTTATATTCAAAGTGGATCTATTCCATTTAAAGAAAATTCTATTTAAAGAAAAAAATTACATTGTACTTTGATGATAATATTCGGAAAGCTTACTGCAAGCAACTTGTATCCCTTGCAAAATCTACTAAAAAAATATATAAATAAATATAAATGTATATATATACTGATGTATAAAATCATTTATTTCTAGATGTTGGAGACTAATGATGCAAGTATTCATTGCATGCTGGAGTTTTGTTGCCGTCAAATCGTTTTAAAAATGAACAGGGGAAATTGAGGAAGAAAATAACCATTATCGATTCACTGGAAAGTTTTGTTCTTCGTCTTACATCACTCAACAATTACGAAGCTGAAATTGCTGAACGTACAAGCAAGTATTACTCTATTGGACCAACAATTCAACCATTTATAATTGTTGAGGGATCTTCTGATAACACCGTTAAGTCCTTTTACGTTTATTTTGACAAAACTCTCTACAAATTTAATTCCTTCATTGAAAGTTTGGACATTTGCTTTAAAATTTTTGAAAGTTTGAAAGATGAATAATTTTGAAATTTTGAAGAATGTCCAACTTCAGATGCAACAAAAATGTTTTGTTAACAAATTTTATTTTACAAAGACATTGATTTTACAAAGCAATAGTATTAAAATATGTAATAATACATTAATATTACATAGCTACTCATGAAATGAATTTTAAGGCATGTAAAATATTTTTTTGTTTGTCATAATTTCCAATCACATGAAATAATTAAAGAAATGGTTGAAATTTATACATTATCCTATTCCATAAATAATGAAAAAACGCATATCCTCCAAAAAATTTTAATAAAAAAATTCACTAAATCGCCTAAAAAATATATTGCTCATTCTTTAATTACAAATGTAAATGGTAAGTATAACTTTTGGAAAAATGAACCACTGTGCAACCGCAGTGGAGTAGGCCACAAATTTAAATCGACAATGAACGTTTTCAGTTCAAAAACTCCACATTTCTAAATTGAAGGCGTTCACCATTGATTTAACGTTGTTCAACTTTGATTCAAATATATTTCTATTTTTGATGTAAAGTTGCTTGTTTATGATTTAAAAATGCCAAATTTTTGATTTAATATTGGGATATGTTGAATGAAGTACGAGCAACATTAAATCAATGTTGTTTTATGACTACATTAGTTTTTATGTTGAACGTTGTCGATTTTACAATTTTCCACTTTGGTCGTTTTTTGAAGCTGTTTTTTGTTGATTCAAGGTGGAAATTGTTGATTTCATGCTGTTTTTTCGCTGGGTGTATACATATTTTAAATAACACAGTTCGACAGTCCAAAAACCGGGATACTATTTTTCTTGTAGGTATTGGCGAGTAGAACAACGTTTGTTCTACGAAATTTACCGGACACCCCCAAAATCCGGATTTACGGGTAAAATACCGATTTTCTTGCCTTTCTTCACTTGAACGCCTATGACTTTAATTATTATTAGCCGATTTTCAATCTCTAAAATAATTTAAGAAGAAGAGAATTAGACATTTCGAACGATGTATATTTTGAGAATTAGACATTTCGAACATTTTTTCATTTTTGTCCATCATTTGTTAGTTTAGGCAATGTTTTTACCAATTACATTCATTAAAATCCGTTGGCAATTGACGGAGTTATTAAAGTTTCATTAAAAATAAATCGGTATATAAACACTAGTTTTGGCCATTCAACTCAATAATGTCTGCTCGAGCGTTTCATTTTTAACACGTCATCATCTTCAAAACTAGTATTTATGTACACATTTACTTTTAATAACTCAGTCAATTGCAAACGGATTTTTAAGAGACTGGTTGCATTTTTTTCCTTATCAAATACACTATATGTAAATAAAATAATCGTACGGTTATCTCGCAATATAATGGGTAAAAACATTGCCTAAACTAGAAAATGACGGACAAAAATGAAAAAATGTGTTTGTAGGACAAATAAACCTATATTCTCGCAATATAATTGGTAAAAACATTGCCTAAACTAGAAAATGACGGACAAAAATGAAAAAAATGTGTTTGTAGGACAAATAAACCTATATTCACAAACAAACAAACCTATATTCATACAGCAAATAAAGAAAATATACATCATTCGAAAGGTCTAATTCTCTTCTTTTTAAATTCTGATTGAAAATCGGCTAATAATAGTTAAAGTTATAGGCGTTCAATTAAAAAAGGCAAGAAAATCGGTATTTTACCCGTAAATCCGGATTTTGGGGGTGTCCGGGGAATTCCAAAAAAAGATTCGTGTTTTACTCGACAAGACCTACAGGAAAAATAGTATCGCGTCATTTGCTTCTTAACTTGAGTTTATTTTGTCGCACTGTGTAATTATAAAAAAATCCAATCCAACTGAGGTCTTCCTTTATACTAGAGTCGACCTCTGAGGTCTTCCTCTATACTAGAGTCGACCTCTAAGGGCTTCCTCTATGCTAAGGTCGACCTCTATACTAGAGTCGACCTCTGAGGTCTTCCTCTATACTAGAGTCGACCTCTGAGGTCTTCCTCTATACTAGAGTCGACCTCTGAGGTCTTCCTCTATACTAGAGTCGACCTCTGAGGTCTTCCTCTATACTAGAATCGATCTCTGAGGACTTCCTCTATACTAGAGTCGATCTCTGAGGTCTTCCTCTATACTAGAGTCGATCTCTGAGGTCTTTCTCTATACTAGACTCGACCTCTGAGGTCTTTATCTATACTAGAGTCGACCTCAAAGGTCTTCCTCTAAACTAGAGTCGACTTCTGAGGTCTTTATATATACCAGAGTCGACCACTGAGGTAATCCTCTATACTAGAGTCGACTTCTGAGGTCTTCCTCTATACTAGAGTCGACTTAAGTACAGTCGACTCTAGTATAGAGTCGACCTCTGAGGTCTTCCTCTATACTAGAGTCGACCTCTGAGGTCTTCCTCTATACTAGAGTCGACCTCTGAGGTCTTCCTCTATACTAGAGTCGACCTCAAAGGTCTTCCTCTAAACTAGAGTCGACTTCTGAGGTCTTTATATATACCAGAGTCGACCTCTGAGGTAATCCTCTATACTAGAGTCGACTTCTGAGGTCTTCCTCTATACTAGAGTCGACTTCAGTATAGACGACTCTAGTATAGAGTCGACCTCTGAGGTCTTCCTCTATACTAGAGTCGACCTCTGAGGTCTTCCTCTATACTAGAGTCGACATCTGAGGTCTTCCTCTATACTACAGTGGAGTCGACCTCTGAGGTCTACCGCTATACTAGAGTCGACCTCTGAGGTCTTCCTCTATACTAGAGTCGACCTCTGAGGTCTTCCTCTATACTAGAGTCGACCTCTGAGGTCTTCCTCTATACTAGAGTCGACCTCTGAGGTCTTCCTCTATACTAGAGTCGACTTCTGAGGTCTTCCTCTATACTAGAGTCGACCTCTGAGGTCTTCCTCTATACTAGAGTCGACCTCTGAGGTCTTCCTCTATACTAGAGTCGACCTCTGAGGTCTTCCTCTATACTAGAGTCGACATCTGAGGTCTTCCTCTATACTACAGTGGAGTCGACCTCTGAGGTCTACCGCTATACTAGAGTCGACCTCTGAGGTCTTCCTCTATACTAGAGTCGACCTCTGAGGTCTTCCTCTATACTAGAGTCGACCTCTGAGGTCTTCCTCTATACTAGAGTCGACCTCTGAGGTCTTCCTCTATACTAGAGTCGACTTCTGAGGTCTTCCTCTATACTAGAGTCGACCTCTGAGGTCTTCCTCTATACTAGAGTCGACCTCTGAGGTCTTCCTCTATACTAGAGTCGACCTCTGAGGTCTTCCTCTATACTAGAGTCAACCTCTGAGGTCTTCAGCTATACTAGAGTCAACCTCTGAGGTCCTCCTCTATACTCGAGTCGACCTCTGAGGTCTACCTCTATACTAGAGTCGACCTCTGAGGTCTACCTGTATACTAGAGACGACCTCTGAGGTCTACCTGTATACTAGAGACGACCTCTGAAGTCTACCTCTATACTAGAGACGACCTCTGAGGTCTTCCTCTATACTCGAGTCGACCTCTCAGGTCTTCCTCTATACTCGAGTCGACCTCTGAGGTCTTCCTCTATACTCGTTTCGACCTCTGAGGTCTTCCTCTATACTCTAGTCGACCTCTGAGGTCTTCCTCTATACTCGAGTCGACCTCTGAGGTCTTCCTCTATACTCGAGTCGACCTCTGAGGTCTTCCTCTATACTCGAGTCGACCTCTGAGGTCTTCCTCTATACTAGAGTCGACCTCTGAGGTCTTCCTCTATACTAGTGTCGACCTCTGAGGTCTTCCTCTATACTAGAGTCGACCTCTGAAAGTCTCATCCATAGTAGAATCGATCTCTATACTAGAGTCGGTCTCTTAGATCTTCATCTATAGTTGAGCCGACCGCTGAGTTTTATAACAGAATCAAAAAGTGTAGTCTGGGAATTTCTTCTATTCTAGAGCCGATCCTGAAGGTCTTCTTTACATTAGAGTCGACCTCTAAGCTCTTTACGCTATACAAGAGTGGTTCTTCCTTTATAGCACCGACTACTTATGTCATCTTCAACTAAAATCTAAAAATCGTATATTTATATTATGATGATTTGGATATTAATCCTTTAGGTATGAGAAGTTAATTCTTCCAGATAAAAATTTACTTTATAGATTTTTGACTATATTGTTCTACCACAAATATACATAGGATTCAAAGATCCACACAATCCAACAATTTAAGTTTGCATCTCGTACGAATAATGCTGTAGGATTCTCTCGTATTCCCACGAAGGATGTGACAACCGGATGTAAATATACTCTCGCATATGGAAGATACAATATACTCGTATTCATTGTATGCAGAACAAAAAACTGCTATAGCCCCCTTTCTGCTGTACGGACATTGAAGTGAAAAATACTCGAAATCATTTTTTAATTAAAATACTCGAGGGTATTTTACACGTAACAGCCCCACTTCCCCTCTTTGCTCCGTGCACTATGGGGAATACACTATTTCGTGGCTTATTTTACAGGGAATTGGGGCACACTGGTTGCTCTTAAAAAGAAAGAAAGGGAAATTGTTGCTACTGCAATTTCAACAATTTCGGGGACTACTTTTTTGCGAAAAAAAAGAAAGAAAAAATAATATGTGCATAAAGCGCACATATTCATTGTTCTTTTGGATGTGAAAGTTTATATGTGTTTATATGTTTTTTTATATGTTAAGATAATATGTGGGGTGGAAGGAGAGTAGTATAAAGGATTGCACTGTTCGTAATATTAAAAACCTATTCTTAGTGTTTATTGAAAAATATGTGGAATTTAAGGAAGACTAAGTTGCAAATAACTCAGATGTATTTCTAATACGGTGATTATATTTACTATGTATATTAGTAACTCAAATCAGGGAGATGTGTAATATAACACTGGATCTCCATGTATAATATAACACGGGATCTCCACTGGATCCAAAATTTATGATTGTTTACATACAGGGTCTCCCATATTCGACGGACCCATCTGGCAACGCCATAACTTTTGACAGAGATGTCAGATCGCTTAATGACATGCCGCGTTTGAAGCGTCAGTCCAAGCAGATTTTTACCATGGAACAATACACGCCACGCGAAATAGTTGAAATTTACATTCAACAGAAGAAGTCAATTGTGAAAACTCAACGTGCTTTTAAAATATTAAAAAATGTGAGAAGTGCGCCTTCTAAGAACACCATTAAGCGTTTATACGAAAAATTTTCGACTGGTGAGGATCTTTCTAATCCGAAGAGGCCAAATAAAAGTCGACCAAGGCGATCGGCCGAGAATATCGCTGCCGTACGAGCCAGTGTTGAGAGGTCCCCAAGAACATCCCAAAAACGCCGTTCTCAGCAGTTGGGCATGGCTCGGTCCACTTTACAACGGATTATTCGCGTTGATTTGCATTTGTTCCCGTACAAAATTCAATTGACGCAAAGATTGTTGCCTGCGGACAAGCCTCGTCGATTGGAATGGGCCCAAAAAAAACATGGGTCCGTCGAATATGGGCAACCCTGTATATAGAAAACAAGTACATAATTTGCAGCTTACAAACTATTAGAAGGTATAATGTTAAAGCTTCTACTAGCATGCAGCCTTAACAGGTAATTTTTGTGCACTTTTGGAGAATAATTATTTTATATTAAAAACTGTAATTTGCTTACCATATAACGATTTTAAATTAATCAGTCACTCCTTTTCAGAGTTATCGTGCAATCCTGCCAGATTGTCGGACGGGCGGAAGGAAGGATATACATAGCTCAAATTACTTAAAATGCCCTGAAACTTGTTTCCGCCAAACAGGAATAAGGTCTTATGTCACACCTATAATTTATATTTATAGTTTGGCATACAATTCTGTCCTAACATAGAAATGTTATTTTAAGACACTGTAAAAACTTTATTTTATATCCGATCAGTATGAAATTCGGCAGGAAAAGGTTTGTTATTACATGAATGAACTCTGTTAAATTCGGAGAAAATCGGTTCAGATTCAGATATAGCCCCCATATATATGTTACCCCCGATTTGACATGTAAGCGCTGTAAAAACTGTATTCTATATCCGATCAGTGCAAAATTTGGCAGAAAGAGGTTTCTTATTACATGAAGGTATAATGTTAAAGCTTCTACTAGCATGCAGCCTTAACAGGTAATTTTTGTGCACTTTTGGAGAATAATTATTTTATATTAAAAACTGTAATTTGCTTACCATATAACGATTTTAAATTAATCAGTCACTCCTTTTCAGAGTTATCGTGCAATCCTGCCAGATTGTCGGACGGGCGGAAGGAAGGATATACATAGCTCAAATTACTTAAAATGCCCTGAAACTTGTTTCCGCCAAACAGGAATAAGGTCTTATGTCACACCTATAATTTATATTTATAGTTTGGCATAAAATTCTGTCCTAACATAGAAATGTTATTTTAAGACACTGTAGTAAATACATATTTTTCTATTTAAAAAAACTCAACATCAGTTGATTCAAATAAATTGAAAACAGTATTCTATCATCTATTAGATAAATTTTATGAAATTACTCTTAGAATTCTCATCACTCAATTGCATTTGAATGCATTCAACTTTAAAAAAAATCACTTGCACTACAACTTGAATTATTTTCTCCCATCATCCATTACAATTTCTTCACATTGTTGCTCTGCTCTAAAGTGCTGAACATTTTCCATTCGGGTGACAGAATAGTATTTGATTTTCTATAATAATGTTTACTTTATCAAGTGCACGTTGAACTTTACCATTTTCACCTTTCTTTTCACAAAGATTTACATTTCACATTTAGTTTTCTTTTGTATAGAGGAAAAAGAAAACTTTTAACTATGTAGGTATGACATGACATATCGAATTTGCCATAGATTAAGCTGTACATCGAAATATCAAAAAATGTCAGGCAAAAATGGCACTATTCATATGATTGACGTTATTTTTCTATACAAACCACAACAAGCATATATATTGATAAATTATTGTTATATTTTATGTTAATAAAGCTATATACACACGGTGGTCAGATCATTCAATATTGTCAGCAAAATGTCACAAAAAATGCAACAAAAATGTGTACTTAAACCGTGTGAACTTAAAATTTGTGTCTTGCAACTTTAGCAGAAAAGTCATCGTCAGTACATTGTAAGATGTGCGAAGTTTATGCATCTGACAATGGCGCCATTGTCAGGGAAACATTTTATTACAAACACTGTCTATAAAATATTTTTATTGGCAATCCTGCAAATAAATATTTACAAAATATATTGTAAAAATATGCAATTATAAGGATTTTTGTCAAACTTCTGAACTGACAATTCACCTTTTGCAAACAATGTGTTATTGTCAGTACTTTGAGAGGGTTGATAATGTTACAAGATCTTATCACCGTGTGGAAAAAGCTTAAGTCAAGCCAATCAAAGGTTATGCACAAAACTGCAGATGTCTTAAAAAACCATACAAATTTTACATTTCAAAAAACTTTTAACACATCTGTACAAAAAACTTTTTACACATCTGTACAAAAATTTTTGGATTTGTGGAATTTCGAAAAAAAATGATTTACATCTGCGTTTCCTTATCTAGTCAACCGATTGCAACTTTTCTTAAAACTTTGTCCCACCTACACTTTACAGAGATGGAACCACCGGGTCGCGAAATTTGTCACATCCAATATACCAAGTTTCTAAAACCCTCCACCGTTGGCGTTTTAGAATTCTAGTATTTTATGTTTTTAAATTCCATAACTTTTCATTTTATATTCTAACATTGTACTAGTCGAGATTTTCAACAAAATCATTTACACCAATGTCTTATCTTGTATAATCCCCGAGATATTACCGAATTTAAATCAATTTTATTTAATTTTTAAATATAGGGAACACGTTTGTGGTGATCTATAAGGGATTTGTAAACTTTCGGATTTTTTGATCCATAAAGGATTTGTAAACTTTCGGAAATTTTGCTAATGCTCACCATAACTTTCGATAGGAGTAACCGATTGACTAAAAATTTGTTATCTCCGATTGGCCCTTTAGCCTATAGAAACTGTATTTTATATACAATTGTTTTGAATGTTAGCATGGTAGAGTTTCTTGACGAACTTTACTCAATTTGAAGAAAATCGGTTCAGATTTAGATATATCTCTCATATATATGTTTTGTCCGAATTGGCCCTTTAGTCCTGTATGGTAGAGCTTCTTGATTGATCGACCAACAATACCGAATTTAAAAAAATCATTTCCGATTTAGTTATAGCCCCCATATACGTTTCCATATATGTTTCGTCGGATTTGGCTACAGAGGGTATTTTAAAGTCGTCATTGGCCAATTTTAACCTTTTGTTAGTGTTTTTTAAATCAGATTTTCGTTGGAAGCACCTTTACTATTTGGACCATATTTTTTGAAGTACAAGATCGATAAAGCCGAGATAACCTTTTAATTAAAGGAAATTATGAGGGACTACAATAAATTGAGAATATTAGAAACAGTAGCCTAATAAATGTCATTTAAACAATTAGAAACAATCTTTTTTTTTAAATATCGTTTTTTGCTTGCAGAAAAAAAGACAATAAAGAAAAACCATAACAAATTAAAAAAATCCAAGAAAAGGTTTTGTCCATTTTGTCCAAAGCTCCTAACGATGGCATTGTCTATTTGAAAAATCGATGGTTAAATGTGCAAATTACAGCCCTTTTCGTAGAAATAAGAGAATGTAAAAAAAAAACATGTATTTGTACACTTACTACTGTGGATGAGGGTATGTATAAGTATCAGTTGCTGCAGACCAAATATGTAAAACATCGAAGGAGTGACCTAAAAGACCCCAAGTATTTTTGGCGGAAATCCCTTTTGGTCCATTTGAGGTCATTTGAGCAACGCCCGTCCATCTGTTTGTCTGGCTTGTGCGTATACAAGTTAAAAAAAAAGTTTGGACAAATTTGATTTTGAATTTTCTTCAGTATACGAAAAAAAATTATAAATTTATATTCAAATTAGTTAAGAATTATTAAAATAGTCTAAGATAATGTACAACATGTATTTTTTATACAAACAATTGCTTCTTGGATCCTTTCCGTTATAATTCTTGCTATAATCAACTCCTCATAAAGGACAAATAAGAAAACCTAGGACACTGAAAATGAAGGCAGTAGATATTTTCCTTGATGTTAACAGATATATTTCGAGCATTAAAGGGTTAACTACTTCTATACTTCTTATCAGAATCCTTCAAAATTCCACATAACATATTAGTTTCTTAGTTGATATCACTTTAAGAAAAATAGTCACGGCCCTTTTACGACTTATTACTTTGATTAAAGTCCATACAAACACTTGAAATGTTTCTACAGGTTAATGATTTTACAGTACCCATGGTCCATTGAAAAATGATCGTTGGAGCCACATCCCTTTTGTTATTTCTCAAACAAATAGTCAAAATTTGATTTGACCCTTTGTGGAGAAGGTGCTCGAAGGAATGGAGTAACATAGTCCATCCTTGATATTGGCCTGAGATAAAAACAAATATTAAACCATACCAAATTTGAAATCAAGTGGTTACTTCTATCGAAAGTTATTTGCGCGCCAGCTAGCAAGACAGACAGACGGACATTGCTCAAATGACTTAAAATGACCAAAAACGGATTTCCGCCAAATATTCTGGGGGTCTCTAAGGTCACTACTTCGATGTATTATAGATTTGGGGCCGCAGCAACTGATATATAACCTCGTTCACAGTCGTTGGGGTATTAAAACATGATTTTGTTGAAATTCTCTTATTTCTACCAAAATTACTATAATTCTACATTTATCAAAGGATTTTTTACAAATAGGCTTTGTTTTCTTTGTTAGGATGCTAGCTTTCCAAAATTGGGACAAACAATTTTAAACACACGATGTTAATTGTAAATAAAAGAAAAATATCTTAATATTTATACCCTACACCACACTGTGGTACAGGGTATTATAACTTTGTGCATTTGTTTGTAACACCCAAAAGGAGAAGAAATAGACCCATCGTTTATTATACCGATCGACTTAGAATCACTTTCTGAGTCGATTTAGCTATGTCCGTCTGTCCGTCTGTCTGTCTGTCTGTCTGTCCGTCTGTCTGTCTGTCTGTCTGTCCGTCTGTGCATGTATTATTGTAATCAAAGTACAGGTCGCAATTATGGTCCGATCTCTACGAAACTTTACACATATCTTTTTTTTGGCCCAAGGACGATCCCTATTGAATTTGGTTGAAATCGGTTCAGATTTAGATATAGCCCCCATATATATGTTAGCCCCGATTTGACATATAAGCGCTGTAAAAATGTTATTTTATATCCGATCAGTGCGAAATTCGGCAAAGAGAGGTTTCTTATTACATGAAGGAATACTGCAAAATTCGGAGAAAATCGGTTCAGATTCAGATATAGCCCACATATATATGTTACCCCCGATTTGACATGTAAGCGCTGTAAAAACTGTATTTTATATCCGATCAGTGCAAAATTTGGCAGAAAGAGGTTTCTTATTACATGAATGAATACTGCTAAATTCGGAGAAAATCGGTTCAGATTTAGATATAGCCCCCATATATACGTTACCCCCGATTTGACTTGTAAGCGCTGTAAAAATGTTATTTTATATCCGATCAGTATGAAATTCGGCAGAAAGAGGTTTCTTATTATATGAATGAACACTGTTAAATTTGGAAGAAATCGGTTCAGATTTAGATATAGCCCCCATATATACGTTACCCTCGATTTGATATGTAGGCGCTGTAGAGACTGTATTTTATATGCGATCAGTACGAAATTCGACAGAAGGAGGTATTTTTACATGAATGAGTATTCAGGGAAGATCGCTTCAGATTTATATTGATTGTTCCTCCTGATTTGGTATCAAACCGCTATAGAAGTTGTATTTTACTTCCGATCATTAAAATTTTCCAGAAAGATGTTTCTCAATTTAGGAACGAATATTGCTTAATTTAGCGATTATCGTTTCAGAATTAGATAATATGTTTCTACCCATTTACCAATTATTCCAAATTATTATGGCAATGACCCTTATCGCATTGTTAGGGAGGTGTAGGGTATTATATAGTCGGCCCCGCCCGACTTTCTGCCTTTCCTTACTGGTTTTTATTATGATAGAAGGATCAATGACAATTATGTGCAAAACAAAATATAGACCAAATACAAAAAAATACCATAAAATACCTACATATATACCACTATATTATACCAGAAAATGTTATGAAAATTTTTGTAAACTGGTGCCGTTTGACCAAAATTCACCGCCTTCCAACTAGGACTGTCCTCTACCGATCTCGTTGAAGTATTGTGTAACAACTACTATCCAATAGGATTAAACTTGGTGCAAGTTTCATCCCGATCAGATGATATCGATTCTTATACCCTACACCACACTGTGGTGAGAAGAGATAGACCCATTGTTTATTATACCGATCGACTCAGAATCACTTTCTGAGTCGATTTAGCTATGTCCGTCTGTCTGTCCGTATGTCCATGTATTCTTGTAATCAAAGTGCAGGTCGTATTTATGGTCCGACTGTGATGAAATTTAGCATAGTCCTCTTTTTTGGCCCAAGGACGATCCCTATTGAAATTGGTTAAAATCGGTTCAGATTTGGATATAGTCCCCATATATATGTTTCACCCGATTTGACATGCAAGCGCCGTAGAAACCACATTTTACATCCGATCTTTATGAAATTCGGCAGAGAGAGTTTTATTATTACGTGAATGAACACTACCAAATTCGGAGAAAATCCGATCAGATTTAGATATAGCCCCCATATATATGTTTCACCCGATTTGGCATGTAAGCGCTGTAGGAACTGTATTTTAAATCAGATCAGTACGAAATTTGGCAGAGAGAGTTCTCTTATTACATGAATAAACACTGCCAAATTCGGGGAAAATCGGTTCAGATTTAGATATAGCCACCACATATATGTTTCACCCGATTTAACATTTAAGCGCTGTAGAAATCGTGTTTTATATCCGATCAGTACGAAATTTAACAGAGAGAGTTCTTATATTACATGAATAAACACTGCCAAATTCGGGGAAAATCGGTTCAGATTAAGATATAGCCACCATATATATGTTTCACCCGATTTAACATTTAAGCGCTGTAGAAATCGTGTTTTATATCCGATCCGTACGAAATTTAACAGAGAGAGTTTTCTTATTACATGTATGAACACTGCCAAATTCTTATCGCAATGTCCATTTTCGCATTGGTAGGTAGGTGTAGGGTATTATATAGTCGGCCCCGCCCGACTTTCTGTCTTTCCTTACTGGTTAATATTCACTCACTTGACATGAAACAACACATTTCCATTTTTCAAACAATTTGGCTAAAGTAATGCATTTTGAATTACATTGTATACCCCCTCTTTAGTGATACGATGGTATATATCATTTGCTACGGGCCAAAAGTGTAACACATCGAAGGTGTGACGACCCTAAGTTTGTTCAGCGGATATTCGTTTTAGGTCATTTTAAGTAGAATGAGCAATGTCCATCCGTCCGCCTGTCTGTCAGCTGGCTGGTGCGCACGATAACTCTCGAAAGAAGTAACTGATTGACTTCAAATTTATTTTTTTCTATCTCCGGCTAAGTTCGAAGATGGGCCATATTGGTCCTCTTCTTCTAGTACCTCCCACATAAAAGGTTATTATTTAGTGAAATATTGATTCTTTAATATCTTCTATACTACTTATTCGTATCTTCTGAAATTCCACACATAGTATTAGTTTATTAGTCAATATCACCCCGCGAAAAATGGGCGAAGTTGCCACTCACCTTTTGGTACCCATTTTGCATCAAAATTTATCTTCATATATATATTGTATTCATATAAATACATGAAATTTTTTAGTGTAGTGCTTTTATAGTACCTAGAGTCCAGTGAAAAGTGGGCGTTATTGGCACTCCCACTTTGGTACCGTCCACACAAATGTACTATTTTGTACAACAATTTAACAGAAAATTTCCTGAACACCAATGCATATAAATACTCAAAATTTTTGCACAGTGTATAGTTTTAAAATTCCTACTATCCTGTTAAAAATGGGAGTTATGGCCACGCCCGTATACAAAAAGAACCAAGACATACCAAAATTAAATAGCTGATAATATTAGTACATATACCAGTGCATTTTTACATTGCTCACAAAGTGAGGGTATACCTAAGTCGGTTTACTCGACAGAAATTTCTTACTTGTTGACAAGATCCCGCGGTCCCGGGATTTTTCGGCTTGTATTCCAAATTAGATTTTATATTAAAATTGTTTCATAAATTTTAAAGAATAGAATACAATGTTCTTCGTTTTGAGGGACACAAACTCTATTTGTGTTCTTGTTTATAATTAAATTTATGATATATTTTGTAATTCTTTTCCAAATTTCGAATTTCTTCAACGGATTTTATCAACGTTTTTTGATGTCAACAATTTGCTTACATTTTTGACAGAGTGTATCTATCTATCTATCACTTAATATTTTCTTCGAGACAGCATTCATATGTTAATATTAAAATATTCCGGGATTCGGGATTTTATAGGATCGTGAATTCCTGGCATTTTCGGAATTTTAGTTAAATATAGAATTAATAACGGAAACTTTCTTAAGTCGTCTTAGGCGGTTATCGATTGTGACCACAGAATTATAAATTCCTTAATGCTGACTTCGCACCCTATTATTGGATATCTTAAGTTAGAATTTAAGCCATATTTTAAAACATGGTTTGTAAGTCAACTTACCAAAAATTCCCTCTTTTGCTCCGAAGCGCAACACTGTTTAGAAGACCCGCACAATTTATGCTGATTCAAGGTGATTTTGTTGTCTCTTCTCAGTTTGTGATGCAATCAAAATCATTTGAGCATTTTTTGTATTCTTATCCTCTTGAAGCTATTCACTCGATGTCCTTCCCAATGACAAATGATGTATTTTAGTTTATTTTGAATATCTTCATTTTTTATGGTAATTTTTCTCTATCTTGCTATGCAATAAAGTTTACAGAGTGAATAGTATTTTCCTTCGAGGGTATAGAACAGGTAAATAAATATAGTTTGCAGAACTTCACGTAATACAAATACTAGTATATTAAATGGTGTTTGCCAATACAATCGTTTATCATAAACAACAAACAATAGAGACAAATTGGGGGGGATGGATAAACATTTTATATCTTTGGTTTATTGAAGAAATAAGGAAAAGCTAGACCTTAGATGATACGACATAATAATACGTTTCATAAGGTGGTGAGGATTTTTAAAGAAGTTAGAGCATTTCAGTGCAATAAATATACAATTTTCAGACAAATTGCTTCAACAATTTTACTTAAAACAGCTGAGCTCGGTGATAGGTTAGGCCAGTCCAAATCTTGAATTACATTGTAATATATCACAGGAAAAATCTTTGGAAAAAGGTGAATCATGGAGCACTATGTTTGTTTATACCCTATACCGCACTGTGGTAGAGGGTATTATATTTGTGTGTATTTGTTTGTAACACACAAAAGAAGATGAAATAAACCCGTCGTTTATTATACCGATCGACTTAGAATCGTTCGTCCATCCGTCTGTCCGTCAGTCTGTGCATGTATTCTTGTAATCAAAGTACAGGGCAATTATGGCCCGATCTTAACGAAACCTAACACATATCTTTATGTTGGCCTAAGGACGAACCCTATTGAATTTGATTAAAATCGGTTCAGAGCTACATATAGCTCCCATATATAATTTACCCCCGATTTGACATGAAATCTCAGTAGAAACTGTATTTTATATCCGATAAGCACGAAATTCGGCGAAAGAGGTTTTTTATTACATAAATTAAAATATATATACAAATACATTTATTTTATTTATTTGCTCTATCATTATGTACTATTATTATAATAAATTTTAAATCTTAGTCTATGAGATACTATTAGAAAAAATATTGCAACATGTATATCATAAAAATAATTAAATATTAACATTTACAAATAGCAGTGACTAAAGGAAAAAAGATAGTAAAAACCTCTGTCTATTATCTAGATATATTTATAGTGAGAGCTAAGCATCCTATAATAACACTACAAATAATTTTTTTAATAAATTAAAGAGTGTGTTCCGATATACTTCGTATAAGATCGTAGTCAGAGTGTCTGCATTTACTCAAAAATGCTTGATTCTGCGCATCGATAACCTCCCTTATTGTCAGTTGACAGTAGTTGGTGTGAAGATACCGCGTAGGATATAAACGATTAAGCTTAAAAATGGTTTTGAGAGCTCGATTTTGAAGTACTTGTAGTTTCCTTATATGTGCTGCTGTTTTGTGATTGCTGGTGAGCAGAAATCTTCATAATTTAATAAATTATTTCGACACTAAATCACTAAAACCACTGGAAGAATTTGTTGGCCACTAATACAAATAAGTGTTAAAAGTAAACAACCAGCTGTGCTCTTCCTTCAAACCTACGTGCTGTAATCGACTGATAACAGCTGATAATAACACCCCCTCATTTATCGATTATTTTACCGTGGCACATCACGTCGAGGTATGATCGCCCAATGAACAATAAGCGCTTACTAGTGTTGACATCCCCTGATCATAGCCAGCATACACCAAAAAAATATAACGTATCTGCCAAGATGAGTTCTAGCTCCCAACAAGATGCATTCTCTTGGAGTAAGTTGTGCGATTTATTGGACGATAAACTAAAGGACGTGGCAAGAAAAGATGATCTGGTTTCCATCAAAACGGAGATTGAAGACCTAAAACAGGAAAATGCTCAGCTAAGAAATGACGTAAAGAAGCTTACAACCCGTTTAGAATTTGTGGACCGTAGATCTCGTGCATCAAACATTGTTGTTAGGGGCTTAACATTTTCGAATTCTGTGGACGCAAAAAGGAAGTTTCTACAAATATGTAACGATGACCTGAATGTGTCAGTGGGAATTTCCCAAACAAAAATGATATCAGGAAAAGTCGTCATATTTACGCTTGAAACGAGTAACCAGGCCCAAAACGTTCTAGCTGCCAAAGGAAAACTCAATGGAAAAAATATATTCATCCAGAAGGACTACACCGATGAGGAGCAGAAAACAAGATTCAAACTGAGACAAATAAGCAAATACATTTCCAGCAATAAGAAAGGTATTAAAGTTAGGCTTGGGGAATTCTGCATTTTCATCAATGACAAACGTTTTTTCTTGTCAAATGGAAAAATAATGGCTTCTTCCGAGGATGATGCAAAATTGTTGAGGGATTTATTTGCTGATTGCGGTTGTTCTTATGACGTTGATATTTATTGCAACTCAAAACCTAAAACTACAGTTATTGAAACAAATCAAACTTCCAAATAGCAATTTGATTCGTGTCGTTTAATATCTTATAATGTCTCAAATCTTGAAAATTCTTTAAATTTTGGCAATTTTTTAACATTTATAAACAATTTTGAAATTTTTTTTCTATTTGAAACCCATGTCGTCTTCAATAAACAAAAAACATTTTCGTCATTCTTTCAAAATTATTGCATACACTGGGTTGAAGCAACAAAGATACAAAGATTTGGTCGTGCAAGTGGTGGATGTTTGTTCGGTTTCAAAAAAGAAATTAAAGATAAATTCAAACTGAAATTTATAACTATTAATTCGAAAATATTACTTTCCTCTAACTTTGACGGAAACGTATTTCATTTCATCCCAGCTTATATAAATTGTACAAACTGGAATAGTGAAGCTGAAATATTTGCAACTTTCCTGCAAGAATTCAGTCCTACAAATTTCTGCATAATGGGCGATTTAAATGCTAGAATAGGAGAAGAACAGGTTTTGGAGTATAACATGGTACGTGATTTTCCTAATATCAATGGTTGTAGACAATCTAAAGATACGGTCATAAACACTCAAGGTAGAAAGCTACTGAATATAATTGAGAATATTGGAGGTATTGTGTTAAATGGCAGAACAACAGGTGATATGGATGGTAAATTTAGTTTTTGTGGAGTAATGGGTAGTTCTGTTATTGATTATTATATTTGTTCATATACTTTTCTGCAATATATTGATAAGCTCACGATTCCCTCCAAACCTTTTTCCGACCATATGCCTATTTGTCTCGATATCAGGATACCTAATTGCGCAACCGAAACAAATTCACAGACCCAATTACGAAGACTCTACTGGAAAAATAAACATAAAAGTCAGTATATTCAAAATCTTAACACTCTTTCGGATAATCAAGTCTGGGAAGCAGATATATCTGTGGATGATAGGGTTAACATCTTGCTGAATAAAATTAAACATGCACAGATTAAAAAGTCGTATAAAAAATATTTTGAGCCAAAGCAAAAATGGTTTGACTGGAAGTGCCTACGCCTAAGGACGGTTATGCGAAGAAAATTAAAACAGTTTAAGAAATTTCATACGCCATTTAACAGAAAACGTTATTACGCTTCCAGATCAGATTTCCAAAAACTCTGCAACGAGAAAAAGTTAGAATTCTACAATAATAATCTTAAAAAATTAGATATTGTAACCAGCAGTAAAGATTGGTGGAATCTGTCGAACTCACTGAAGAACCGTGTTTATTCCACTAGAGGAGATCTTACAGCAAATGATTTTCTCTCTCACTTTCGAACAGTGTTTTGTGAACCCACAGATGAACAAAACATAAATTGGTGCTTACCCTGTCTTGTCAACCCTTTCCTTGACTCACCTTTTGAATTTTGCGAACTGTATACGGTTATAAGGAAGCTTAAACTAAATAAATCGCCAGGGCAGGATGGAATCCCATATGAATTTTACAAGTTTGCACCTCATAGCTTTTTACGAGAGATATTGTCTGTTTTCAATAACATCTTCCTCAAAGAACAAATTCCTTCATCCTTTAAAGAATCGATTTTAATACCGCTATTTAAAAAAGGTGATCCAAATCTCACAACAAACTACAGAGGTTTATCCTTAATAGACACCATCTGTAAAATATTTAATAATATATTACTGAACCGTATTACTAATTGGTTAACCAGTTATAGCATTCTTAATGAATTCCAGGCGGGGTTCCGTAAAGGTTACTCAACGATAGATAACGTCTTTAATCTTGTCAATATTGTACATCTTAACAAATTAAATAACAAATATACATATGCATTTTTTGTGGACTTTTCTTCTGCCTTTGACCTTATTCCAAGAAATAGTTTATTCTATAAACTTTCTTGTATGGGAATGTCCTCAAAAATTATACGTATTTTAAAACTACTTTATGAAAATACATCTAGTAGAATTTGGGATGGTATCTCATTTTCTGAATATTTTACAGTAGAGACGGGAGTTAAGCAAGGTTGTATTCTCAGTCCAGTATTGTTTTCATTATATTTAAACGATCTACCTCAAATACTGCCAGGAGGCGTACATATTGCGGACACAAATATTAAAATCTTATTGTATGCTGATGATATTGTCATACTATCCGACAATCCAACTGGTCTGCAAGATATGATAGACACCCTCCAAGAGTATTGTAAAACCTGGAGCCTAAAAGTGAATTTATCCAAATCAAAAATACTTATTTTTCGCAATGGCCCACGAATCGCCACAGATCTAAGTTGGCAATTTGAAAACAATTCAATTGAAATTGTCAATTCCTACACATATCTTGGCGTCGATATAACGTATAACCTTTCCTTTAAAAAATACTTACAAAACAGACTATCTTCTTCCAAAATGGCTGTAAACTCCACGTGGTCAAAGTATATAGCTCACCCAAAAATATCAAAAGAAAATAAATTAAAAATTTTTGACGCATGCGCAAAATCTATAATGTTGTATGCAGCGCAAGTATGGGGTTACCAGAGTTATGATGACGTAGAGAAATTGTTTAGATTTTTTATTAAAAAAATGTTGTATTTGCCTAACAATACACCAAATTACATGTTATACCTAGAAACTGGCTTCAATTCCCTATTTTCTTCTACACTAAAATTACACTTTGTTTATATTAAAAATGTTTTAAATCTTAGCCCACAAAGGTTAACACGTATTCTGGCAGAGAAAATAATTGAATTAAACGTATATTGGGCAAAAGAATGGTCTGATTTGTGCCAACTTATAAACTATTCTCCTCCCAATAACAATGTTCCCACTTGTATGTATTGGAAGGATATAATTTATTTTTTGAAAATTAAGGAACGTAATGACTTTTGCCTTCAAGCATCCAGATCACAATTCCACGACCTCTACCCTCAGCTTGATTACGGTATAGCACCAACACTTACTAGAGAGCTATCATCACGTGCTACAAGTTTAATTGTAAGAGCTAGAGGTGGCTTGCTAGATTTAAATTCGAGATGTTTTAGAAGTAACTCTGACGGTTTATGCTCAGTATGCAATATGAAGGAATCGGAAAATACAGTTCACTTTATTGGTATTTGCCCAGTTTACAAAGAGTTTAGGTTAATTCACTTTGGTCAAAACAAACTCAATGCTAATGAAGTTATTAGACTATTAAATGGCACGAATATTTCCTCACTATACAAATACCTTGAAACATGTATTAAATATAGGCGTTGGATACTAAATGAATTTGATTATTAATTAATGTATATTTACTATTTAAGTGAACAAACAATTGTAAACACAAATCTGGCTTACAGCAATTATGCTAAGTCATATATAGATTTATTATGAAATTTATACAATTATTTATCATTGTTAAAATACAAATCTATTAATAAATAATAAATAATAAATAGTTTCCTTATATGAACTGTTGAGGCACTACCCCAAACAGGGCAACCGTAGAGCATTATTGGTCTTATTATGGTCTTAAAAATTATTATCTTATTGTCGGATCTCAGTTTTGACTTTTTGTTCAATAGTGGGTAAAGACAGCGGAAACATTTTATAGCTTTGTCTGTTGCATATTCAATATGTTTCTGAAAAGTTAACTTATTATCAATAACGACACCAAGATATTTGATAGAAGAACTAAATGGTATGACATTATTCTCATGATGTACTTGTATCGAGGGTATCCTTTTATAAGATTTGTTAAACGGAAACAATATAGTTTGCGTTTTGTTCACATTTATTTTAATCTTCCATTTCCTATAGAACTGCATACATGTTTTAAGACTTTTTTCAAGTCTTTTGACTATAGAATTCGACAATTTACCCTTCACGATTAATGCTTTATCGTCAGCATATAAAGCGATTGTAGATCCTTTTCTGGGCACAAAATCTGCGACGTAGAGAGAGTATAATGTTGGGGATAAAACAGCGCCCTGTGGAACACCAGCTGGTATTTTACGTATGGATGAACTGGAATTATTTACAACTACTTGGAACGTCCGATCTTTAAGGAATGAACGAATAATTTTGATAATATAAAGAGGAAATCCATATTTTTTCAATTTGAAAATTAAGCCGTCATGCCATATGCTGTCGAAGGCTTTCTCTACGTCTAGCAGGATAATCCCCGTCGAGAGTCTTTGACGTTTATTTTGTTTGATGATATTAGTTAGTCTTTTGACCTGATGTATTGTAGAGTGCTGTTGCCTAAATCCGAACTGTTCTTTGTTAATTATTTGATTATCCTCAACGAACACATTTATCCTGGAGAGAATAATTCTTTCAAATATTTTGTCCAAACAACTTAGTAAGCTTATGGGCCTGTAGCTACTAGCATCTCTTGGATCTTTCCCTTGCTTGGGTATGGCAACAACCTTTGCTCGTTTGAAATGAGAAGGAAACAGACCAAATTTAAAACATGCATTGAAAATGTTTTTCAGAAACGTAATAGCTTTACCCGGAAGTTTTTTTAGTATAATATTAGGTATACCATCAAAACCTGGCGCTTTATTATTTTTTAAATTTTTAATGTGAGTTTTAATTTCATTCTCAGTTACCGATTCTTCAGGATTAAAATTTGTTATATTAGTTGAATCAAGATTTCGAATAGTTTTTGATACTTTCCTCTCAATAGTGTGAGACATATCTTCCGTCAAATAATGAGCTTTTTCAAATTGATTTGCTATGAGCTTAGCTTTATCCTCGTCCGATGAGAACAATTCACCATTGTGTCTCAGGGATGTAATGTAGTTCCGCTTTTTGCCTTTAAACGCCTTAGTTATATGAAAGAATCTTTTTGAACCCTTTGGAAGCCTCGACAATATCATACTCCAGTGGTGGTTGTTATCATTAATGATGTTGGTATCAACAAGTTTATTTACTTGTTTTACTATAGATGCTAAAGCTTTTTTAGTGTTTATATTACAAGCTCTTTGAAATTGACGTCTATACATATTTCTCATGCGAATGCATAACAAAGTGTTATTTGAGAGTTTTATGTTTGTAGGAAAAAATCTTTTCCTCGGGAGTAATGCCTTAGATGTATTTATTATTCCAATAAGTCTTGTTAAAGCATTTTCAACTTGTTCTGCTGATGTAAATGTGTTGAGATTAATGTTTGGTAGTGAGAGTAAACACTCTACGTTGTTTTGAAATTGGGTCCAATTAGCTTTTTTAAAATCAATGCTCATTAGGTTGCTATTTTCTATTTCTGCTTCTATCGAAAAAGTTACGGGAACGTGGTCAGATGGTAGAATACTTTCATGAGAGAGAAGTGGTGATATCAAAAGGTTCGTATTCGTGAGCATCAAATCAATTGTCGAAGGCGTTCCTCGATTGCTTTGCGGGTAACGCGTATGACCAGCTGAATGGTATATGAAGAAATTGGAACTTAGTTGTAGATTAAAAAGTATATTTCCAGAAGTATTTGCTTGAGAACAATTCCAGCTGGAATGTTTTGCGTTTAGGTCACCACAAATTATGAAATCTTTGTTAGATGGTATAATTTTACGTAGATCTTCTTTAAACTTGGCGTTGTATCTTGGAGAATAGACAGCAGTTAATACTAAAGAACGATTATGTATTTTTAAATCCACAGAGACATTTTCAATGTTATATGTGCGATAGGTTGGTAGCTGTGTGGTATTCAGATAGCTTCGAACTGCAATCGCAACACCACCTCCAGTTGTAATTCTATCACATCTGTATATACGGTAACCTGGGAGAGAAAAACTATTTCCTTCACTTAGAAATGTTTCACTTAAAAATAATATATCTATATACTTATCTCTTAAGACATGTTGCAATTGTAATTTTTTAGAATAAGAATTGATGCCCTGAGCATTCCAAAACATAAATTTCAAATTTGAGTTATACTGCATACTTTGGTATCAAAGCGCTATAGAAGTTGTACTTTACTTCCGATCATTAAAATTTTCCAGAAATATGTTTCTCAATTTAGGAACGAATATTACTTAATTTAGCGATTATCGGTTCAGAATTAGATAATATGTTCCTACCCATTTACCAATTTTTCCAAATTATTATCGCAATGACGCTTATCGCATTATTAGGGAGGTGTAGGGTATTATATTGTCGGCCTCGCCCGACTTTCTGCCTTTCCTTACTGGTTTTCTTTAATTTAACGTGTATCCCAGCTTTATCGAACATATAAGTACATCAAAAAGCATGGTCCAAATACTATAGACTCCTGCCAAGAAAATTTGAATTAAAAAAATTCCATAAACATTTTATTTAATATTTTGTTCGTGTTTAGAACACCATATTACACCAGAAAACGCCTTCGACAAAAATGTTGTTGCAAAGCACAGTACAGCATTTTTCAGCTCATTGGGACTCAATTCTGAGAATTGGACGTGAAAGTAGCCCCAAAAATATTAATAATTTTTCTATATTTTAACATGCTTATATCTCGGTATAACGCACGGAATATCTCTTTTGTGTCTGAAGCAAAGTTGTAGATATTGAATAGGAGAAAAAATGCTGAACAAATCTGCCCGAAAAAAGTACATCCAGTGCCTTAAAAATCGCAACAATGTAAATTATTCCCCATTTTTTCACTTTTTTTTCAATAACCGGACTACAAATCCACAAATATGCTGTTTTTATTTCTCTATAAACTTTATTTTGGAGCTAATATTAGAGTTAAAAATTACCATAAAAAATTATGACTTTATTTGCATCAGAACGTGAATAAAATTTCTTTATTTCTTGAAAGTGAATAAAAATGCTAAATTAGCACAGATTTGGTTATTTGAACACCAATTTTTTCGAAAGAGAACACTTATTGAGTCAGATTCGATTCCGTGTCTCAAAAGACGCTATAACATGATTTTTTCGACAAAAATCGAAACAATTTTGTCTGCTTGTTAATGGGCTAAAATCTATGGCTACAACTTTTGAAACTTTGCCGCTTTTGTTTAATTTTAAAAATAATTTTGTAAAACAAATACGAATCATATAGGTTCATGACTTGTTTCTTTTCCACTTCAAAGATTTTCCGGTTATAGAACATGGGGCAATCCATGGATGTTGCCCTGTCCTATCTGTCTTTACATAGTTTGTGAAATGTTAACTTTAATTTTTTGGTACATTTCTAAAGATGTGCCAACAATTTTGATACAACTCGTGATAGAGATTTAAATTAAAGTTAAAGCAAATTCTTCAACTTTTCGTTTATCGACTTAAGCAACATAAGATGAGTTATTTGGTTACTGCTGGTTGGGGTGAATGTGAGAACAGAAAAAGTAAGGTTCTTAGCAAGTAAATCCTTGTACTCACCAGTGATAATAGTAGTTTTCTGTTCGTTTGCTGTAACCATGAATTACGGCTACATTTAACTTGTGATGCTGATAAATTCGAATTCAAATGCAACCTTTTATCCATTTTTGAAAGTTTCTAGAGCACGTATGCAGTTGCTATCCGCCACCAGCTGCACCAGCTGCTGTCTCCTCCTCCTCAATTGCTGTTGATGATGATGTTGCGCTTGGTGTTGCTGGAGCTGAAACTGTAACTGTTCGTGCTGAAGATGCTGGTGTTGGTTCTGTGGCTGCTGTCGATTTGTTAGGTCTTCGTCTATGGTTGCTTTGACGTTCCAGTTAAACTGACAATAAAGAGTTGGTGGTTGCCTCGCCGATGCTGATGATGATGCTGGTGGTACTGCTACTGCTACTATTGGTACTCCTCGTTGCTCTCTTTGTCGTCGTCGTCGTTCTGATGTGGGTGGACAATGCCCGCAAGCCATAACACTTACCATCGTAATACACATTGAAACGAAATCATTATAATATTGTTCTTCGTTCTTGTCTGTCTTTTTGTAAGTCACTCTATCCTTTTGTTATATCTCGTATCGTCATAGACTCGCAAAGAAGAATAAAGTCCAAAGTAGTTCCTTAAATCCGGACAGCAATTTTTCACAATGCTCCTCTTGTTAAATGTCATTCAGTGGTGGTTGTAGTAGTTGCAGTAGAGGACAAAAGCGAAGGAGGCGTAAGCAAGCTAAAAACTATATATTTAAGAGTTTACTTTTTGACAGCATCAAACATAAACGTTCGAAGAGTTTGTCCTGCAGCCGATGAATGACATGAAATCCAGTATTTTAAAGTTATTACACGTAGCCAGTGGAGCCGTCACGGATTGAGGACAAATCTGTAAAGAAAAATGACAAAAAACCGCCATGAAAATTAATCCAACGTATCGATTGGTTTGAGAACAAGAACACCTGCTATTAACGATATAAAAACTTATACTATATTTAATAGTTTTGCCTGAGATATTTTGTATTGTATCAAGACAGGGTAAACCGACGAATTTGGAACACAATCGACAAAATGAAGACACAAAAACTGTCGAATTGTCAAAATCACCTTTCCACATCGTCAGCACAAAAATTTACAATTTATATACGAGAGAAATATTTCAGAGAATTTTTTTTAGTAATAAATTACTTTAGGTCTATTATTGCGGTAGATACAACGCAACACATTCTCGGGTATTATTTCATACCAACATATGTTTTGCTACATTTCTATTGGGACTAATATATAGTAAGCTTTGGGACATATGTTGGGACTAGTATATAAAAAGATTAGTTTGAACATTTTGTGAAACATCACGTAGATATAGAAATGGAATACTTCGTATATTATAAAGGTATCAAATATGGAGGATCACATATAATTCTCCAAATATTTATAAATTTTTCTGTCATAATATTTTCCTAATGTTTTTGGTTCACAATTAGTAAGCTTGTTGACGGAAATATTAAAGAATTGTATTTGTATTCAGTTTGCATTGCTCTACAAAATTATGTTGATTAAAATTGATTTCTTAAAATCACATTGTTTTGTAAAATTATATTAAAATTTTATTTTCCCGAAAATTTTGTAAAATTTCGAATAAAATTTCTTCAAAATTTATTTTAATAAAATTCGGATATTGCATTTTTCTTCAAAATATTGTTGGAATGTCATCAGTATTACATTTTTCTAGAAAAGTTAATTTGAAATTTCAGTTTCTGCGTTGAGACAGAAACATTCCTCAAAATTTTTCTGAAATTTAATTTTTCTAGAAATGTACAAATTCATGATGATCAAATGGTTTCTCGAAATTTTTGTTGAAAATGCATTTTTCTTGATAAATTCGTTGCTTTTTTCTTCAAAATGTAGTTTTTTCTTGAAAAATCTTAGAAATTGTATTTATAAGAAAATTTTGTTGAAATTGAATTTGCGCATAAAATTACTTAACATTTGATTTTCAAAATTTTTTATTGATATTGCATTGTTGAAATTTAGGAGACAATTTCCTCGAAATTTATTTTTTCTGCAATATTGCATTTTTCTAGAATATTTCGTTCAAATGGCAGTTCACTGCTTGAGGATGCAAAATGAATTTCTGTGTAATTTTTAGATAAAATAAATTTCGAAAAAAATTTCTTCTGAATTTTAAAATAATTTTCATTAAAAATGCAATAACAATGAAATTTCAACAATATTTTGGAGCAAAATTAAATTTTGGAAAAGTTTTTTAATTTGTCTATCCAATTTTATCGAAATTTTCTAAAGACGTGCAAATTCAACAATATTTTCCAGGAAATATTGATGGAATTTCAACAAAATTTTGTAGAAAAATGCAATTTTCGAATATTTTTTTAGAAAAAAAAAATAAATGTCGAAGTTATGTTTTCCAAATTTCAACACAAGTTTCTTAATAAATGCATTTCAATAAAATTTTCTAAAAAATCAATTTTAAGAAATTTTGTATTATTTATTATAATTTTCTAGGGAAATTTAATTTTCAAGAAAACACCAATTTCGACGAATTTTTCAAGAAAAATTTAATGTCAACAAAATTTTGTATAAAAATTCTATTACGAAACATTCTTAATAAATGCATTTTAATAAAATTTTCTAAAAAATCAATTTTAAGAAATTTGGTATTATTTATTATAATTTTTTAGGGAAATTAAATTTTCAAAAAAACTCCAATTTCGACGAATTTTTCAAGCAAAAAATAATATCAACGACATTTTGTATAAAAATTCAATTTCAAAACAATTTCAACGGAATTTTGTCGAATAATGTAATCTCAACGCAGAAAACAACAAATTCAACAAAATTTTCTATAAAATTTTCAATATTGATGAACTTTCAATAACATTTTGTAAAAAAAAAAATTCTTTTTATTTTTTAGAAAAAATTAATTTCGAATATATGTTTTTCGAAATTCAACATAATTTTCTTTATATATTTAGGTGCAATTTTCAGAAATTTTGTATTATTTATTATAATTTTCTAGAGAAATTCAATTTTCAAGAAAGAAACAATTTCGACAAAGTTTTCAAGAAAAATATAATTCAATTAAATTTTAACAACAATTTCTAGAAAAATTAAATTTCAACGAAATTTTGTAGAAACAATTTACTTTAACGCAAAACTTTAAATTCAACGAAATTTTCTTCGAAATTTCAACAAAATTGTCTGAAAAATTTTATTTTATTACAACTTTCTTAAAAATTCAATTTACTGCTTCCATAAGTATTTTAGCTGATTTAAGTTAAAGACATACACTATTGCTACTGAATTCTGAAGATGATAGAGTGGTGTCTATCGAAACTGCAGTCAATTCTGCCAAGCAATTAAAACTCTCTACCAATTTTTGTATTTGTTTCTATTACTTTTTTGGAATAGACAGAAAGTAAATGGAACATATGGTCTCAAACCAAAAATAAATTCTGACTGAATTTCTAAAAAAATTTAATTTTAGGAAATGTTGTAAGAGAATTCAATTTCAACGAAAATTTTGAGAGAAATTAAATTTTAACAATTTTTGTAGAAAAATGCAATTTTTAAGAAAAAAAACTATTTCAACGAAATTTTGTGGAAATGTAATTTAATTTAAAATTTCATTTCATAGAAACCTTAAATTTCAGCAAATTTTGTTTGACAAATTCAATGTTGATGAAATTTTCAAACAAAATACTTTGTTCAAATACAATTTCCGAGAAACCATTTAGAAAAAATGTAAACGAAATATTTAAGAAAAATTCAAAATTGCAGAAAAAAAAATTTCGAAGACAATTTCTTCTAATAAATTTTAGATTGCAGTAGCACTATTGCATTTTTCTAGAATATCTCCCTCAAATGGCAGTTCTTTGCGTTCTTTTTCCACAAATATTCGTTGAAATTTAATTTTTCATGAAATTTTTTGTTAAAATTGTATTTTTATAAACATTTTTTTGGGAAAGTTTTTTTTTCGTAATTAAATGTTACTAAAAAAATTGCTGAAATTGCATTTCTCTAGAAAATTTAGATGAAATTAAATTTTCCAAAACAAATTCCAAAAATTGCACATTTAAAAAAGTTTTGTTGAAATTTCAAAAAACATTTCATCATTTTCGTGAAAAGGATTTAAAAATGAATTTTTCTAGAAAATTTCGATGAAATTGAATTTTTTTACAAAATTTCTTAAAAATGCGTTTTTTTTAGAAAATTCTATTAAAATTGCAGAAGAAAATTTCATCGAATTTAATTTTTTTTTAGAAACAAAATTCCGTTGAAATAGATTTTTCTGAAATTGCATTTTTATAAAAAAAGTTCGCAAAAATTTAAATTTTTTAGAAATTCAATTTTTCTAGAAAATAAAGTGTTTTCCAACAAGATGTGTTATTTTGGTATTCAAAGAAAAATGCAATTTTTTGAGATAATTGATCGGATGTTTATTTCATAATAAAGAGGAAGGTATGCCGTTAGTAATGAAAAACAACATCAGTCAAATGGCCACCACGACCACGCTTACAGGACCATATCCATTTCATGAAATTTTCCGGAAACGTTTCCCGTAACGAAGCAATGGTTTCGTTGCTTGTGTGGCACGTAGCGCCGTCTTGTTGAAAGTAAACGTTGTCCAGATCAATACCATCCAACTCCGATGGTAACTTATTTTCCTACAAAAATTCTTAAAATTTATTTTTTTAGAAAATTTTACTAACATGCCATTTTTCAAGTATATTTAGTTGAAAATTCGAAGAAATTGTTTTCCCCATTGTCGTTGAAATTGCAGTTATCTGCGATGAAGTTGTATTTTTCTACAAAATTCCCAAATTTTTCCTAAACTGTATTTGTGTAGAAAAATTTTATTAAAATTACATTTTAATTTAATTTATTTTGTATTTCTCTACAAAATTTCGATGAAATTGAATTTTCCTACAACATTTCATAAAATTGCATATTTTAGGAAAGTTCTAATAAAATAAAATTTTTCAGACAATTTTGTTGAAATTTCGAAGGAAATATCGTTGAAATTTAAGTTCTGCATTAAGGTGACGTTTTTCTACAAAGTTTCGTTGACATTTTATTTATCTAGAAATTGTTTTAAAATTGAATTTTTATACAAAATTTCGTTGAAATTTTATGTTTCTTGGAAACTTCATCGAAATTGTTTTTTTCTTGAAAATTTAATTTCTCTAGACAATTATAATAAATAATAAAAAAATTTTAAAATTGCTTTTTTCAGAAAATTTTATTAAAATTGCATTTATATAGAAAATTATGTTGAAATTTGGAAAAGCAAAGCTTCGAAATTTATTTCTTTTTTAAACTAAATTTGTTGAAATTTCATTAATATTGGAAATTTGTAAAAAATGTTGTTAACATTTCGGTCCTCTTCTTTAGAAAATTTCGATGAAATTGCAATTGAAATTTTATTATAATTGCATTTCAAGAGATTTTATTTTTTTGAAATTGAAGTTCTGCGTTAAAATTTAATTTTTCTACAAAATTAATTGAAATATAATTTTACGAGAAATTGTTTTGAAATTTAATTTTATATAAAAAATTTCGTTGAAAATGTATTTTTTTTGAAAATTTAATTGAATTTCTCTAGAGTGTTATAATAAATAATACAAAATTTCTTGAAATTGCATTTCTAAAAAAATTAATGTGAAATTTGCAAAACATAACTTCGAAATTTATGTTTTTCTAAAAAAAAATACTGTGAAATTTCTACAAAGTTTTGTTGCAATTTCATCTATATTGCAAATTTTCTAGAAAATTTTGTTAAAATTGCAGTTTTCTTAGAAAATTTCGATGAAATTGCATATTTAGAAAATGCTATTAAAATTGCATTTCTAGAGAAATATTTTTTCTTACAAAATTCTCGAAAATTACAATTTTCTACAAAATATTGTTGGAATTTCATTCATATTGCAAACAATCTACAAAATTTTGCATTTTTTCTAAAAATTATACTAAAACTATTATTATCTAAAAGAATTCGCTTAAATTTAATTTTTCGACAAAATCTTTTTGAAATGTTCATTAATATTGCACTTTTCTACAAAATTTCGAAGAAATTGAATTTTCATAAAAAAATTTCTTGAAATTGCATTTTTATAAAAAATGTCGTTCAAATTGCACTTTTCTTGAAAACTTTGTCGAAATTGCTTATTTGTTGCAACTTGAATTTCTCTATAAAAATCGTTGAATTGCACTTCTTTAAAAACTTTCGATGAAATTAGATATTCCAGAGGATTTTATTAAAATTGCTTTTCTAGGGAAAATTATTTTTTTTTTCTTAACAAATTTTGTGGATTTGTAATCCAGTTATTAAGCGATTTTTAAGGCACTGGATACACTTTTTTCGGGTAGGTTTGTTCCGCATTTTTTCGCTATTCAATATCTACAACTTCGCTTCAGACACAAAAAAAATATTCCGAACGGTATAAAGAGATATAACCGTGTTAGAATATAGAAAAATCCACCAATCCAAGGCGAGTCATATATATTAAAAACATATGTTAAATAAATATGGGCACTACTATTCCACATAATCCTGTACTACAATCCTTTATCTAATTGTCAAAAAATAATAATTTAAAAAGTTTTCTCCTTTCCTTAAAATCTAAGACGACATTATAACTTTTTCCCTTCTATGCACTATAAATTAATAAAGACAAAACTTTAACAGAAAAAATATTTTACGTAAATGCAACTACGAGAGTTACCTGTTTTAAGCTACAAAAAATTACATCATCAGAAGATGATGATGATGCAAAAAAATCCCCAATTCATTTCAAAACTTTGTTTCAATAATAAGTAATACGTACAACGCAAAGAGAGTGAAGAAACTTCGAACACCACATTTACGTGAGAGTCTTTAATTTCTTCATCAGACGAAAGAATTTCATTAACTTCAATGTGGCAGAGTGTGGCAGCATTGGCTGGGTAAACCTCATCTAATTGACTTGTGTGTTACCCACCTACACACACTGTACGTGTAGGAGGACAGGTTTCTCCTCCTGTACCAGCCCATGCTACTGCGACTTATTCGTGGTGAGTGCCTCTGTCGTCATTGGCACGTAAGTATAATTTAATGCTACCTTTTTATCTTTATTTACTTTATTACACCGTCATGCCACATACTCGTACTTTTGCTAATTGAATGCATCTTTCTGAGGTTTTCCAGAAGTTGGCGGAAAGGAAAGAATATTCCATGCGCAGTATATACATACATATGTATATTTAAGTTTGTTTCAAAAGTCTGGTACGGGTTAAAGATTTCAAGTGTCGTCATTGCAGCGTTGAACGATGCTAGAAATTACGTCTTAAAGTCTTAAAATCAAGTGCGAAGTATGGATCTTTTCCAGAAAGGATTTTCACGGAATTTTTTGTCATTTTCGTCATTGTCATTCCGTTTTTGTCATTTTTGTCATTCCGTTCGCAGCAACTCGGACTTACGTATGGAAGACTTGGCGCATTTTAAGTCGAGATCTTAAATTGAAAGCATACAAAATACAGCTTGTGCAAGAAGTGAAGCCGCCCGACCTTCCCAAACGACATCGCTTTGCTCTATGGGCTCTTGAAAATTTCCAAGAAGATCCGACGTTTTCGAGCCAAATTTTGTTCAGCGACGAAGCATCTGGCTCAATGGTAAACAAGCTAAATTGCCGAATTTGTGACAAAGAGCAACCTGAAGAGATTCCAGAGCTGCCACTTCATCCAGAAAAAACAACGGTTTGGTGTGGTTTGTGGTCCGTTGGAATCATCGGTCCATATTTCTTCAAAAATGATGCCGTTGAGAACGTAACCGTCAATGGCGACCGTTATCGCGCCATGATAACCGACTATTTAATGCCTGAAATTGAAGCTCGTGATCTCGGCGACATTTGGTTTCAACAAGACGGCGCCACTTCCCACACATCGCATCAATCAATGGATTTATTGAGAAAACACTTCGGTGAGCAGATAATTTCACGTTTTGGGCCGGTCGATTGGCCACCAAGATCGTGTGATATCACACCGTTAGACTTTTTCCTGTGGGGATGTCTAAAGTCTAAAGTTTGTGCGGACAAACCCGCTTCGATTCAGGCCTTGGAGCAAAACATCACGCGTGTCAGTCGCCAGCTACCAGTCGAAATGCTCGAAAGAGTCATCGAATATTGGACTCAACGGATGGACCATCTGAGGCGTAGCCGCGGCCAACATTTGATAACCATAATCTTCAAAAAATAAATGCCAAAGAATCTTCTTTCAAATGACAATAAACATTCCCCATTCCATTTGAATTTTCTGTTTTTTTTTTTCTTTAAAAAAGTAGGGAACCTCGAAATGGATCACGCTATAGAACAAAATATATAGACTAATATAGATATTTAGAGACGCTTTTACAAATACATATTTATATTAAAATTCAACAATTGGTTTTAAGTGTTTTTTTTTTAAATACATATTTCCCAACAATTGGTTTTCATTTACTCTATTACATCGGTGAAGCACCGGACAATAACATTTTTGAAATGTATCCAGAATGAAGAAATTAGAAAATTGAGAAAAATCGGTAGCCACCACCTTTGGGAATTGTAAATTTGAATTGAAGATGCATTTGGTGATATTAGCGACACGTATCTGTCAAAAGGATTGACAACACTCACATGTTCATCAGGAGAAACTTTATTAACGCTTCTTTCGGTATCTTAGCTATAATGAAAAATTGTATATGTACAAGTAAATGTATCTAAGAACTTTATATTCTTCTTTATAAGAATCCAACAATGTTAGCTTAAAAGTGCATGCCGAAGAATAGAGGTGAAGTGTAAAATTACATATATCCCGATTGAAAAGGGATGCACCAAATTACCTGCAACTACAATGGTGAAGTTTAATACATAAAGGGTATTCAATTAAGCTCTTCCTATCCTGATGTTTAAATAAAAACCAGCCTGTGTGAAATATCGTAGAACTATACTTGTTTCGTTGGAAAGGACTATTCCTGCCATTATGTATGAAATATAACATGGTGCAAATGTTCGCCACAAGTTCGCGGTGTGGCGCGCATCCGAAATATCCAATTTTCCCTTACTCTAGCGCATAAATCATGCTGATTTTTTTTACCCCTGACATGAATTGTATTGGCTTTGAAGGCCGCTGTGACTTGTGGATTATTCGCACAGTCATACGACTTAAGAAAGCACTAAAAGAAAAAGTCAAACAATGTCAAATCGCACGATCCCGGTGACAAGGTCCATCGCCTTCATATTTTATAATAGTAACGGTTTCAGTATTCAATCTTTTCGAATGCAGAAAATGTGGTTTACTTTTAAAAATTGGGTAAAAAATGGAGAAGTTTGGTAGCAATACCAGTGCATATTTTTTTATCCGTTCTTTTCTCGTAAACATTCTCTGGGAACTTAACTTTAAGATGAATATAAATATCTTATACTTTTGTTAAATAACTTCTTCTATAACTCCAAAATAAGACACACCTTTTCCCTAGTGTTTTTATACCCTATACCACACTGTGATACAGGGTATTATAAGTTTAATTCATGGCAGATGTTTGTAACATACTACAGAAATACTACAGCTAGACCCACCTTAAAGTATACCGATTGACTCAGAATCACACGATATCCGTGTCTGTCCATCTAAAGTTGCCCGTTAGTGCAGGTAGGAATTTCATTCCGCTCGTGCTAAAATTTTGCAGATAGGAAGGAGTATTTCGTACCTTGAATTTGTAGAAAATCGATTCAGATTTAGATGTTCCGTCTGCCTTTAATATGTTCCGTCTGCCTTTATCTATGTAGAAGCGGTATTTTGCATACAATTGTTTTGAAATTAAGCATTGTACAGTATATTGATCTATGGACAAACATTTCCGAAATTGAAGAAAGTCGGTTTATATTTAGATATAGCTCCAATGAATATGTTTTTATTCCGATTCGGCCCTTTTGCCCTACAGGAACTGTATTTTACATCCAATCATTTTGAAATTTAGCTTGGTAGAATTTTTGATTGATGGACCAACATTGCCCAATTTGAAGAAAATCTCGTTCAGATTTAGATATAGCTCCCATATATATGTTTGGTCTGATTTGGCCCTTTTAGCCTATAGAAGCTGTATTTTGCATCTAATTGTTTTGAAATTCATAATGGTAAAGTTTTTTATCTATGTAATGCTTTAATAGTACCTACAGTCCCATGAAAAATTACAGTTATTGCCACGCCCTTCTTGGTACCTCCCATACAAAAAGTTAAGGGCTAATGACTTCGATTCCAGTACATACAAACACGTGCAATTTTGTACAGTGTAAGGATATTTTAGTACCTACATTCACGTGATAACTGACCATTTTGCCCAAACATTTAACGGCTTATAACTTTGATTCCAGTCCATAAATGTTGTATAGTGTAATTATGTTATAGTACCTATAGTCCAGTGAAAAATGGGCGGTATTGTCACGCCCCATATGGTATCTTCCATACAAATTGACCATTATGCAAAAAACGTTAAAGGCTTATTACGCCTATTCCAGCGCATAAAAACACGTGAAATTTCATAATTGTAATTATTTCATAACAAGGACTATGGACATTGAAAATGGTTATTTTTTTATTGCCAAGCCCCATTTGGTGCTTCCCAAACAAAATCGTCAAATATGAAAAATTTTTGTTTTTCCCCTTATTTTTACATTGTGGGTCTACGAGGCTTGCTATTTATATTTCAGATCCAGCAAAAAAATATAACAATTATTTATAACAATAATAAATATGCCAAAAGTTTTAACATTTTAGCTTTGCGATTGGAGAAAATGTGGCTTACTTTTGAAATTTGTGTAAAAGAATGGTGTAAATTGGAGAATATGGGTAACAATACCTGTAAATATTTTTGACCCGTTCTTTCTTTGAGAACATTCCCTTGAAAGTTTTCTTTAAGATGATAGTAAATATGTTATACCTTTTTTAACTTACTTCTTCTACAACTCAAAAATACGACATATACTTTTTTCCTATAAAAATGACAAAAAATCGATTTTTTTTTGAAAATGTAACTTCAAGTGGCCGTAACCTTTGTCCTATTGGGTATATCGAAACAAAATTTTCTTTTTTTAATAAGAAATTTCTTTGCCGATCTAGACGTGTTTGAGCGGATAAAATTGGTGCATATTCTGCTTCGATATCTACAAAATACTAGCACAGGGTCGCGGAAAAAAACTTTAAAATTAAATTTTCAAATGCAGACATCTCGGTATCTATACAAGATAACTGTTAGGTGCAAAAAACCTTTTGTAGACCTCAGTTACTAGAATAAACACAAAAAGTTTTTATGAATCGGACGAAAAATACGAAAGTTGCACGCGCATAAACATTTTGTTTACCCGACGTTGCCAACTTTGAGACCCTGCAGTTCGGCCCCTGTATACCACAGGGGGACCAAACTCAAAACGTAACATAAAACCTCTTCCACAAACGTGCCAAGTTTGGTCACAATCGGTTGTCTGGTTAAGACACGGCAGAATTATTTCCCTTATTTTTAAATTCCTCCCACTGTGCGAAGTTGGACGACCTTAACGAAATTTATCCTGGAGCGATCGGCGTCCAATACTGAACTCTTGGTACCAGCGAATTACTTGGGTTTTTGATGGTGCTTCATTACCAAAAGTGAGACACTATTGTCTCAATAATCCACACCGAAAATTGTAAAAAATCTTCGCACGAAAATGTCCATGGATAATTAAAATTTTTTGACCTAGATGAATTTTTCAACATACTGTAAGCAAAACAATTCGCACTAAAATGACAAAACGTTCTGAGTGAAGTTCTGCCAACAAAATGTCAAACTTTCCAGAGCAGGTCCCAGTTTGCATCTGGCAACACTAGTATTGCCAGTACCCGAAATATAAATAGTAACCCTCATTTCACCAATTCCAGCATATGAGGGTACTGCTGACGTATAAGTACCAGAAAAGATAAACACACTCATACGTCACCAAGACTCTCATTGTAAATTTTATTGGAATTTAAAAGAATAAAACAAATTTTCTTGACAAATCCTTTTGTCCTCTAAGAAAACTCATTAATCATTCCTAATAAAAAATCAAATGCATTATTTGGAGGGGAATGTGCGATAGGGGCACAACAAGTGGTGGCAAAAGTTATACATACTATGACATTTAAAAGAAATTGGTGAAATTAAGAGATTTTACGTATTGTGTCCAAGAACTAAAAACCTTTTTTGCATAGATTGTGGCATAGTATTTTATAAAACCAGACTAATTTACGCTTAATTTTTGAAGCGATACCATTTAAATTAAAGGAATTTATGAAGGCTAGAAATGCTTAAAACAACACTTTACAGTGTAGCAACAATTGGTAGCAAAAATTAGTATTGAAACTATTGACTTAAATTTTGGTATGTGATAATATTACCATATTGGTTCACTCCTTCTGGTACCTCCAGCAGAAAGGGTTAACATTCAGTGAATTATTGCTTCTCTATTAGCTTCTATACAACCTATCCGAATGTTCTGTAATTCCACTTATAATAATAGTTTATCTATAGCCACCAACTTGAGATATATAACGGCGAAGCTTCCCCGCCCCTTTTCTTTACCTCCAACACAAAGGACCAGTTTGTACAAAAAGAGAACTGTTTATATCTTTAATACCATTGCATATAAATACTTGTAATTGTGTGCAGTGTAATTCTTTTTCAGTACCCACAGTCAAATGAAAAATGTCGATATTACCACGCCCCTTTTTGTACCTCCAACACAAAATGGTCAAATGAAGCCAAAATTTTAACAAAGTACCCTTTTCCATATTATATTACTAATAAAGTACCCTCACTTTTTCGGTTTACTCGCACTTTGCATTTTTCGTTTTATTTTTAAAGGAGATTATTATAACAAAAATTGGTAATTTCAAGGATATGATATCATTAATTCGTTAAACCATAGATGCTACAAATATCACCCGCTTGGTATGAAATTTTGCAATTGACTTTTTATACCCTCACTTTAGTGTGACGAGGGTATATATCATTTGCTACGGAAAAAAGTGTAACACATCGAAGGAGTGATCTAAGACCCTAAGTATGTTCGGAGGAAATCCGTTTTGGGTCATTTTAAGTCGAATGAGCAATGTCCGTCCGTCTGTCTGTCTGTCTGTCTGTCTGTCTGCTGGCTGGTGCGCACGATAACTCTCGAAAGGAGTAACCGATTAACTTCAAATTTTGTATGTGGTAATATTTTGATCTATCTCCGGATGAGTTCGAAGATGGGCCATATTGGTCTACTCCTTCTGGTACCTCCCACACAAAGGGTTAAAATTTAGTGAAATATTGATTCTTTAATAACTTCTATACTACTTATTCGAATCTTTTGAAATTCTGCACATAATATTAGTATATTAGTCGCTATTAACTCGAGAAAAATGGGTGAAGTTGGCATGCCCCTTTTGGTACCTCCCACACAAATGGACCATTTTGCATCAAAATTTAACTGCTTATAACTTTAATACAAGTGCATAAAAATGCTTGAAATTTTCTACAGTATAATGTTTTTGTAGCGCCTATAGTCCGGTAAAAAATGGGCATCATTGTACAGCCCCTTTTGGTACCTCCCACACAAATGGTCCGTTTCGTACCAAAAGTAAACGGCTTGTAACTTTAATACCAGTGCATACAAATACTTGAAATTTTGTACAGTGTAATGCTGTTATAGTGCCTATAGTCCTGTAAAAAGTTGGCGTTATCACCCGCCCCTTTTTGTACCTCCCACACAAAATGACCAAATCATACCAGAATTACATAGCTCGTGACTTTAATATACCAGTGCACATAAACGCTTATAGTTCAGCATAATGCAATGTATTTAAGAATGTACTGTTTACCGAAAAATATGTGTATTTGGAAAACCCCTTCTGGTACCTCCCACACAAATTGACAGATTTATTGGTGTAATGTTATATATTACATTACTCACAAAGTGAGGGTATACCTTAGTCGGTTTACCCGACTGAAACTTTCTTATTTGTTTAAATTTACTTTGAGCAGCTCAAATGAACAATGGCTGTCCTATATTCATGTTTTCATATAAAGCCCGATGCAAGTTTCAGACCTTCTTTATATTCCGTGCCATCATATTTCCCAGACTACCAGTTTGGAAATGTTTCGCTGAAAAATAAATTCTTTGTAAATCAATTATCTGACATATTTGATAGTTCCAGAAACGTTCACCGATAGCAGTCGTATTCAATGAAAGTGATTTTAATTGATTTTCTCGGAGTAATGTGAAGTTACGACTATAAAAATATCATGAAAATATGGAGTACCAAAAACCGATTCACCGATTTCAGTCGTATTGAATGAATGTGTTGTTAAATGATTTTCTCTCAGTGAAATAAATTGCCAAAATAAAAATACATCGAAAGTTAAAATTGTAAAAAACAAGACAAGATTAAATACCGTTAGCGTTAAACAAAAAAACACCAATTAGAAGTTGGTTGGAATGTTTTCGAAGCGCTTTTTGATTGACTTCTGCAAAAACTAATCAATACATTTTTGTCTCTCATTCCAATGAATTAAATGATTGTGAATATTGTTGAATGTTGTGCTTAACATTCAATTTATTCCAATGAAAACTTAGTGAATGAAATTTGGGGTTTTTTCCCGTTTTGTTGTTTGTAGTTTTCATAGGGTCTGACATGTTGGAAAGGAATAATTTGTCGTGGTCTATTTTACAATTAAAATGTTTTATCGTACTATCTACAATGTGCACAGCGTACCTCACGGGTTAAAAAGTTTGGCAGTTTTATAGATTACAAAACATTCTCGCTTAAACTGTAAAACGACTTACAATTACTCAGATTTATTGACAACATGGCCATAACTATTTTGATCGATGGTATATCATTTGCTACCGGTACCATAGTAGAAGTGAGCTAAGACGTCAATCATATTTGGAGGAAACCTGTTTTGGGTAATTTTAAGTCATTTAAGCAATGTCCGTCCATCGGTCTGTTTAGTGCACACGAAAACTCTCCAACGGAGTAACCGACTACGTTCAAATTTAGTATGCGATTTTTCTATATATCAGACTATGTTCGAAGATTAGCCATATTGGTCCACTCCTTCGAGTACGTCCCCCACAAAACGTTACAAATTAGTGAAATATTGATTCCTTAATAACTTCTATACTACATATTAGAATCTTCCACAATTTAGTTTGTTACTAGCTATCACCTTGAGACAAATGGACGGGCGGTACCACGCCTGGTACCTCCCACACAAATGGACCATTTAGCACCAAAGATTATACCATTAATACCAGTACATAAAAACACTTGAAATTTTGTACAGTGTAATGCTTTTATAGTGCCCACAGTCCAGTGTATGTATTCGCTAAACCCTTTCTAAAGGGTGGTTAAATTTTAAGGGCCGATGTTGATTTTGAATTAAACACAAATTATTTAGGAAATTATTGTCATTTCTTTTTATTATGATAATATTGGTATGGTTCAATTATGTATGGAACAAAATATCGACCAAATGGCCGCCCAGACCTCGGTTGCACACCTCCATCCGATGGTCCAAATTTTCGATGACGCTGAGGCATAATTCAGGTTCTATGCCGTTAATGTGCCGAATAATCTCATCCTTTAGCTCTTGAATTGTTGCTGGCTTATCGCCGTACACCTTTTCTTTCAAATAACCCCAAAGAAAGAAGTCCAACGGTGTCAAATCACATGATCTTGGCGGCCAATTGACATCGCCACGACTTGAGATAACACGGCCATTGAATTTGTTGCGCAAAAGAGCCACTGTTTCTTTAGCTGTGGCACCGTCCTGTTGAAACCACAAATTGTCCACATCCAATTCGGGCTATAAAAAGTACGTTATCATCTCACGATAGCGAACACCATTCACAGTAACTGCCTGACCGGCCTCATTTCGAAGAAGCATGGCCCGATGACGTCGCCAGCACACAAGCCGCACCAAACGAACTGGGCGAGCATGCACAGGTGTTTTCACATCTCCTACAGACCAGGTTTGCTGAAATTTGCGCACAATTCTCCCGATGGTGGACACATTTGGTCGATTATGCTGATCAAACAAACATCACGAAGTGCACGAAATGCGTTTTGATTTGAACGCCCATTTTCGTAAAAGGCTTAAAAAACTTTAACGCGTTGCTCGATTGTGTATCTTTCTATGGTTCATATTGAGAAATGTCAAATGAAATGCAGAAAAAATTTGACGTTTAAGTGTGGTTCACATTCAACATCGGCCCTTACAATTTAACCACCCTATAGTACATCACCCACAAAATGACAGATTAATTCATGTAATATTCCAGATTACATTACCCACAACGTGAGGGTCTACCTTACCCGACTGAATCTTTCTTACTTGTTTTATATTAAGTTTAAGTGATAAAATTGCATTCTTTCAGTTTTGGATCGGTTCATTCAAAGACGCTTTGAGAAACACGTCAAAGGATTTGTTCCAATTTATGGTTCGTAGCTAATAACATACATATTAATGCTCTACATATTACATTACAGTAAATTTTTGAAATCAAAACCAGTTTAAATAGAATGTTCCAAGTTATTTGGCTGTCAAACTGTCATAGTTTAATAATTTAATCTAAATGTCTGCTTAATTTGCGTGTGATTACACTATGCACAAAATGTTTGTTAAAGGGCTGTGCATAACATTTTCTAATGTAATATAGAGTCCAAAACACAAATATATATTAAAATAAAGTTTAAGGGCAATTTGTTTTTTTAAAAAAATTTAAAATTCCCTTTTTCTTAGAAGGTGTCTTTAGTATTTGGACCATATGTATCCCCTCACCTGAGAGAGGAGGGTATATATCATTTGCTACGAGCCAAAAGTGTAACACATCGAAGGAGTAACCTAAGACCCTAAGTATGTTCGGCGGAAATCCGTTATAGGTAATTTTAAGTCATTTGAGCAATGTCCGTCCGTCTGTCTGTCTGTTGGCTGGTGCGCACGATAACTCTCGAAAGGAGTGACCGATTGACTTCAAATTTGGCATGCGGTAATATTTTTCTCTATCTCCGGCTAAGCTTGAATATGGGCCATATTGGTCCACTCCTTCTAGTACCTCCCTCACAAAGGTGAATTTAGTGAATTATTGATTCTTTACTAACTTCTATACTACTTACTAGCACCTTTTGAAATTCCAAACGTAGTACGAGTATTATTTTATTAGCAACTATCATATCGAGAAAAATGGGTAAGGTTACCATGCCCCTTTTGTTACCCACCACACAAGTGGACCATTTTACGCCAAAAGTTAACAGCTTATAACTTTAATACCAGAACACACTTTAAAGTTATTAAATGCAATTTAAATTGATAACAATTTAATTAATACCAAAAATAAAAAAAATTTACTAATATTTTTTGGGACTCAAGGTGAAGGGTTTCATAAGTCGGTTTACCCGACTGAACTTTATTACTTGTTATTTATTTGTTTTCACTAAAGATTTTTGTCTTGTTAATCGTAATGTTTTATGAAATAAATATATTTTAGCTTTATTTAAGGAACCAATCAACGCAAAATCCCGCTTTTTTGCAAAGAAATTCAATGTTTTGAACCAAAGACGCTGGTCACTTTACGTATAAGTATCAGTAGCAAAAAAACACTCATACGCCACTAAGACTTGCATTGTAAATTTTATTGGAATTTCAAAGAAAAAATAAGTATTTTTTTGACAAATCGTTTTGTCCTCTAAGTAAAGTCATTCATCATTCCCAATTAAAAACCAAATCAATTATTTAGAGACAATGTGCTAAAGGGGTAGAGTATATAAATTATGGATATCTAAAAGCCAAAAAGGAGAACATGTGTATTAACAAATGGTGGTAAACGTTAGTATTGTACAGCAATAAAATATTTGATTATCTTAGATATTGAGATGCCTTATGTAAGGTAACTGAATTTTAACATACAGTATAGGGAAAACACTTCATGATTTAAAAATATTTATTACCGGATCGATAAACGTAATTGAGAGGATGCCTTGTAATTAGTAATTTTTTAGCTTATTTGGAGATATCGATACATCGAGTAATTTTTTACTATAAGAGTAATTTTTTAAGCCTATTTGGAGATATCGATACATCGAAGGAGTGATCACAGACGATGTCCGGAGGATATCCTTATTAGTACATTTCAAGTCATTTGGCCAGCGGCGGTCTGTCTGGTTGGTGCGCACGAAAATTCTCGAAGGGAGTAAATGATTGACTTAAATTTTGGTATGTGGAAATATTTTTTCTATTTCAAACTTAGTTGGAAGATGGGCCGTATTGGTTCGGTCCATCTGGTGCCTTCAACAAAAATAGTTAAAATTTAGTGAATTATTGATTTTTTAATAGCTTCTATACAAGCTATCCGGAAGTTCTGTAATTTCTCTTATAATAATAGTACAGGGTGGCTGATATGTAATGCAACAAAGTAAAGCGCTATATGTTTTTTAATTTTTTTTTTTTAATTTTATTGTTCAAAAGCAAAAAATGTCGGAAATAACATAAAATTTTAGAAACAGTTTAGATTTGTTCGAATTGGCCACCTTGGCACGAATTGTGGCCTTCAAACGGCCGACAAAGCCATCACACGCTGCACGAAAGTGGCTCTGCGGTATTTTGGCCCATTCCCGGCGAAGCGCAGTCTTGAGATGATCGATACTTTGGTATTTTTTAGTGCGAACCTTACTCTCTAAAATGCCCCAGGCGCACAAGTCCAACGGATTGAGATCCGGAGATCTTGGTGGCCATTGTGTGGTAGAAATGAAGCGAGGAACCTCCTTTTTAAGCCATTCTTGGTTGACGCGTGCTGAGTGCGATGGTGCTGAGTCCTGTTGGAATGTCCATGGTCTGCGGCCGAAATGCTTGTCTGCCCAGGGCTTCAATACTGTCTTTAGGACATTTTCCCGATAATATTCGGCATTTATTTTGACCCCATGGTCGATGAATACGAGCGGGTAGCGACCATCGGCCGTTACGGCGGCCCACACCATCGGCGGCGCTTCAGTTCTGGTGGCCAACCGAAGGTGTACATTTTCAGCTAACCTCTTTGGAATGGCTTCTCATCGGAGAAAACCAAATTCGGTAACTGGCCACTTTCGTGCAAGCGAAGCAACCCCTTGGCTCTTTCCAGTCTAACTTTTTTTGTGCATCGGCGAGCTCTTGCACTTTTTGGAACTTTAATGGCTTTAGTCCAAGCCCATTTTTAATTTTTGTGTTGTATCCGTTCTCGCGATATGTTCAGCTCACGAGCAATTTTTCTACCACTGCGGCGTGGATTTCGATCAAATCTGACCTTCACTTTTCGGATCATTTCTGGTGTTGTTACCGGTTTTCGTCCACTTTTTGGACGCGATGCAACAATGCCAGTATGATAACGCCCCTGCACACACATCGTTGCTTGTGCGCGAATATTTGGCCAAAAACAACACAGTAATGGTGCCGCAGCCACCGTATTCCCCTAACCTAGGCCCCTGTGACTATTTTTTGTGCCCAAAACTGAAAAGGACGACGCTACGCCACTATTGAGGAGATAAAGACGGCATCGAAGGAGGAGCTGAATAAGATCACAAAAAATTATTATTTGAAGGGCTTCGAGGATTGGAAAAAACTTTTGGCAGAAGTGTATTACATCCGAGGGGAATTACTTTGAAGGGGACAAAATAGATATTCATGAATAAATAAATAATTTTTGAAAAAATACAAAATTCGCGATACATACCTCGTATATCATGTGCTACGAGCCAAAAGTGTAACACATCGAAGGAGTTACCTTAGACCCTAAATATGTTCGGAGGATATCCGTTTTGGGTCATTTTAAGTCGAATGAACATTGTCCGTCCGTTCGTCTATCTGTCTGCTGGCTGGTGCGCAAGATAACTCTCGAAAGGAGTAACCGATTGACTTCAAATTTGGTATGTGGTAATATTTTCTTCTATCTCCGGCTATGTTCGAAGATGGGCCATATTGGTCCACTCCTTCTAGTACCTCACCAACAAAGGGTTAACATTTAGAGAAATATTGATTATTTAATAATTTCTATGCTACTTATTTGAATCCTCTGAAATTTCACACATAGTATTAGTCTATCAGTCACTATTATCTCGAGAAAAATGGGCGAAGTTGCCTCGCCCCTTTTGGTACCTCCCACACAAATGGACAATTTTGAACCAAAAGTTAATAGCTTATAACTTTATTACCAGGGCATACAAAGTCTTGAAAGTTTGTACAGTGTAATGTTTTTATAGTACAATCTAGAGAAAAGTGGCCGTAATTGGCACTCCCCTTTTGGTACCTCCCACCCAAATGGACCATTTTACACCAAAAGTTAACAGGATATAACTTTAATAGCAGTGCATATAAATACTTGAAATTTTGTGCAGTGTAATGCTTTTATAGTACCAAGGGTCCAGAGAAAAGTGACCGTTATTGGCACGCGCCATTAATTACCTCCCACACAAAGGACCATTTTGTACCAAATGTAAACAGCTTTTAACTTTAATACCAGAATATACTTTAAAGTTATTAAATGCAATAATAATAATGATAATAATTTAATTTAAACAAAAAAAAAATAAATTTCCGAATAATTTTTTGGGACTCAAGGTGAGGGGATTTAGGGTGAGAGTTTACCCGACTGAACGAATATCACCTGATTTGAATGAAATTTCGCAATTGACTTTTTTTAGTTTTACTTTGAGTCATTCAAATAAACAAGACTGCCCCATTGTTCATATTTTCATATATGGCCCGATGCAACTGTCAGACCCTATCGTGCCCTCATATTTCCCAGACTACCAGTTTGGAAGTGTTTTGCTGAAACATCAATTCTTTGTATACCAATTATCTGACATATTTGCTAGTTTCAAAAACGTTCACCGACTTCAGTCGTATTCAATAAAAGTGATATTAATTGATTTTCTCGGAGTAATGTACTACTATAAAAATGTACAACTATAAAAATACCACGAAAAGATAATACTGTAAAACACAAAACAAATATAGTGTGAGCATCAAACCACCAAAAAAAATCACCAATTAGTGGTCTGTAGTAGCTTTACTTCAAACGCTTTTGGATTGACACCTGCGAAAACAAATCAATACGTTTTTGTCTCTCATTCCAATGAAATAAATAAATGTGAATATTGTTAGAAGAACTACTACCTTCAATTTATTCCATTGAAAACTTAATGAACGAAATTTGGGGTTTTTGCCCGATTTTTTTGTACTTTCTATAGTGATTGACGTGGAAAGGAATAATTTATCGTGGTCTACTTTACAATTAAAATGTTTCATCATAACCTATACCACATGATGGCGGTGTAGTAAATTTGTCACTCAATTTGCAACAATTAGGGATACTGACTTACAACTTTATAAATTCCACTAGCTTACAAAAATGTTGTCAAAGGTGCATATTATTTTCTGGTGCATTTTGGTATCCTACAAACACAAAAATATTAAAACAAAAAATTTTTTTTGTAATTTCCAATTTATTAATAATTTCCTTTAGTATTGGTAACATATTTTTTAAGTATAAGCCCGATTGAACCGGCACTGTTATTAAAGTTATAAACATTTATATTTTGGTGCAAAATTGTCAATCTGTGTAGGAGGTACCAAAAGGTGTATGATAACAACGCCCATTTTTCACCTGTACTGTAAATACTATAAAAGCAAAACACGAACACCAAAAAAATGCCAAATTCCTGTTCGTGCAACAATGTTTGTCATACGATATAGTGGTCGAAGCAATAACGATACCAGTAAAGAGCGCTTTTGACTGGAATTTTACCTTTTTTTGTTTTTTGTATGGCCAACATTTTTGTAGAACATTTCATCCCCGCCCTCCCCATTTTAAGGGGTCTTTTTTACGATTTTTTTTAAAATTGGGCCAAAAATTACATAGGATGGGTGGTATATTCATTTTGTCACTCCGTTTGTAACACCTATAAATATTGATCTGAGACCCAATAAAGTATATATATTCTTAATCGTCGTAAAATTCTAAGACGATTTAGCAATGTCCGTCCGTCTGTCTGTCCCCCTGTCTGGCTTTAGCGCACGATAACTCTCGAAACAAGCAACGGATTGACTTAAACTTTGGTACGGAATAATATTTTTTTCTATCTCAGGCTAAGTTCGAAGATGGGCCATATTGGTCCACTCCTTCTAGTACCTCCCTCACAAAGGATTACAATTTAGTAAAATATTGATTCTCTTATAACTTCAATACTATTTATCCGAATCCTCTATAATTCCACACATAGTAATAGTGAAAAATGTGCGTTACCACCACGCCCCTTTTTGTACCTCCCGCACAAAATGGTCAAATTATACCAAAATTTAATAGCTCATAATAGTGCTGACAAACACTTATAATTCGGCGCAGTGCAATGTATTTAATGTATCTACTGTCCAGGGAAAAATAAGTGTATTTGATAAACCCCTTCTGATACCTCCCACACAAATTGACAGATTATAGTGTAATATTCCATATTACATTACTCACAAAGTGAGGGTATACCTTAGTCGGTTTACCCGATTGAAGCATTCTTACTTGTTTAATGTACTATGGGTACTATAAAAACATTACACTGTTCAAAATTTAAAGTGTTTGTACTTATATATGTACTTATATACCCTTTTGTATGGGAGGTACCAAAAGGGTCGTGGTAATGACCCCTATTTGGCGCGGTACTTTAAAGACAGTGGGAACGATTTCGATCCAATGACAAATAATCTTTAAAGTAAGAACATTCCATACTTAATATTAAGACAATTTACTAAAAATGAAGCCTAGTTTCTTAATATTAAGCAAATTATTTTTAATTTAAGTAGGAAAAGCATTCAAGTATTTCCGTGGACTGAAATCAAAGTTATAAGCAGTTAACTTTTGTACAAAATGATCCATTTTGATCGGAGGTACAAAGATGGGCGTGGAAATAATGCCCATTTTTTGCGGGACTGTAGGCACAATAAAAGCATTAAACTTCACAAAATTGCAAGTATTTCTATGAACTGGAATCACAGATATAAGCTGTCAATTTTGTTGTCAAATGGTCCATTTGTATGGGAGGTACCAAAAGAGGCGTGGCAACTTCTTCCACTTTGGACTATCAAGATGATAGCGATCAAGGAACTAATATTATGTGTGGAATTGTGAAAGAATCGGTGTAGTAGTATAGAAGTTATGGATAATCAATATTTCACAAAATGTTGACCCTCCGTGGGGGAGGTACTCGAAGGAGTGGACCAACATAGTCCATCTTTGAGTCTGAGATAGAAAAAAATATTGACACATACTAAATTTGAAGACAATCGGTTAATCCTGTCGAAAGTTATCGTGCGCTTTAAATGGCCCAAATCGGATTTCCGCCAATTTATTTTCTCTTGGGTCACTACATCGATGTGTTACAATTTTGGTTGGCAGCCCTGATATATACCCTTGTACACAATAGGGGGGTATAAGAACCGAATTTTGCTGAAATTATCTTATTGTTACCAAAAGTGTTATAATTTCTGAATTTATCGCTAGATTTTCTTCAAAGAAGCATTGCTACATTAGGATGCTAGCTTTCAGAATATGGAACAAACGTTTTTTTGGCGATTTTTTTATTTTTTATGTTTTTTTTCGTGATAGCAAAAAAACGTATTTTTAAACAAAAAATCAATTTTTTTCTAATTACTTTAACGACAGATATTAAACAACTGTTTCCACCTGAAAGTGCCATTACTAACATTTGTAGTCCTCATAACTTCCTTTAATTTAGCGCGTAAACCAGCATTATTATTGAGCATGTACTTAAAAAATATGCTCCAAATATAAAAGACAACTACCAAGAAAATTGAAAATTTATAGAAAAATTCTTTAAAAAAAATCTGTCATTAAAATTTGTTTTAAATACTTTTTTTGTGTTTCCATATTACACCAGAAAATGTTATGCGCCTTCGACGAGTTTGTTGCAGAGTGTTGTCCGACAATTGAATTTTTGAATTTTCTTCTTAAATTTACTTCGTTTTTTAATAGAAATTTTAATAGTCAACAATATCTTACTTTAGCCGTTCCTTGTTGCTGCTTAAAACTTTGGCTAATAAGCACTGTCTTGAACAGTCTTTGTGGTCAAATACCAGTAAATATTTTAATTGGAAATTGCCAAAGGCAATCATTGCTGGACAACGAGGAAGGACTTTGTAAGTACTTTCTGCCGTTCGTGGAAGTTATTAGAAGATTGCGTGCCGCAGGTGAACGGCCGGTATTGTGAGTGTATTGGCAAAGTGCTATTGTATTGTATCCAAATAATCGAGGAAATGTTGATGTTAGTGTAAGGCCAGCGTTGTGGCAACATTGGAGGGGAACTAATTAATCACAATTTTTGGTGAGATATGAAACAGTCGCACATTACCGGAAGTTCAAATTGTGGTTCGCGTGGAGGCTTTTAATGTTTATATGTATGTATGCGTGTGTGTGTGTGTACGAGGTGTACGAGTGAATGGTAATTGTTATTGACGTCATTGCCAACCATGACCACGAACTAAGCCTTCAAATTCACCCTTGTATGTTAGGAAAACTGAAAAATTATTTCGTTTCATTGCCCACCGTGTATTCTGTATTTTTTGCCTTTACAAATTTCAAAACAAAATTAACCCCCACAGTCATAGCATCTTCCAAATGGGTCCCTGTATACCGCCTACCATTCAGACTACAATAAACAGGTAATTTACACAACGGCTTGATTCCACTAAGGAGCTTCCTACATTATGTATGTTTGAGTAATTTCAAGAAATCATCCGTTTTAAGTAAAGAACAATTTTCAATATCTATATTCTGCGAAAGCAATATAAGAATTTAAACTTTGTTTTAAACATTTTCCGTGATATCATTCCGACGAAAAGTTCCATTGAATCCTGATTCCCACTTGAAGCACTCATCCGAAACGCTTATAGTCTACGCAAAAAACGTACGTCACAGCTTTAAATCGTCTTCTGGGAATTTATGGCGGATGGAGTGAAAAAAGTTTTCCTTTGAATAATATATATACGTAAATGTAGATAAATAAAAACGATTGTTAAATATATATCACTTTAAGCTGGAAGTTTAAAAAATTCATCAAAAATATAAAATTGCTAAATTAAAAACCAGTAAGGAAAGGCAGAAAGTCGGGCGGGGCCGACTATATAATACCCTACACATCCCTAACAATGCAATAAGTGTCATTGCAATAATAATTAGGAATAATTGGTAAATGGGTAGGAACATATTATCTAATTCTGAACCGATAATCGCTAAATTAAGCAATATTCGTTCCTAAATTGAGAAAGATATTTCTGGAAAATTTTAATGATCGGAAGTAAAGTACAACTTCTATAGCGCTTTGATACCAAATTAGGAGGAACATACATACGGATGTTATATATAAATCTGAACCGATTTTCCCTGAATACTCATTCATGTAAAAAGACCTCTTTCTGTCAAATTTCGTTCTGATCGGATATAAAATACAGTCTCTACAGCGCTTACATGTCAAATCGGGGGTAACATGTTCATATATGGGGGCTATATCTAAATCTGAACCGATTTCCCTCAAATTTGGCGGTGTTAATTCACGTAATGAGAAACCTCTTCCCGCCAATTTTTTTACTGATCGGATATAAAATACAGTCTCTACAGCGCTTACATGTCAAATCGGGGGTAACATATATATATGTGGCCGATCAACCGATTTCCCTCAAATTTGGCAGTATTAATTCATGTAATTAGAAACCTCTTTCTGCTGAATTTCGTACTGATCGGATTAAAAATACACTTTTTACAGCGCTTACATGTAAACTCGGGGGTAATATATATATGGGGGCTATATCTAAATCTGAACCGATTTTCTCCGAATTTGGCGGTATTCCTTCATGTAATAAGAAACCTCTTTCTGCCGAATTTCACACTGATCGGTTATAAAATAATTTTTTTACGGCGCATACATGTGAAATCGTGGGTAACGTATATATGGGGGCTATATCTAAATCTGAACCGATTTCTTCCAAATTTAACAGTGTTCATTCATATAATAAGAGACCTCTTTCTGCTGAATTTCATCCTGATCGGATATAAAATAAAGTTTTTAAAGCGCTTACATGTCAAATCAGGGCTATCATATATATGGGGTCTATATCCAACTCTGAACCGATTTCAACCAAATTAAATAGGGATTGTCCTTGGGCCAAAAAAAAAGATGTGTGTAAAGTTTCGTCAAGATCGGGCCATAATTGCGACCTGTACTTTGATTACAAGAATACATCTACAGACAGACGGGCATAGCTAAATCGACTCAGAAAGTGATTACAAGTCGATCGGTATAATAAACAATGGATCTATCTCTTCTCCTTTTGGGTGTTACAAACAAATGCACAAAGTCATAATACCCTGTACCACAGTGTGGTGTAGGGTATAACTAGTAGGGAAAGACTAAATCAGATCTATATCATGTAGTTGATCTAGATCTGAAACAGTAAAATTAACACTTGTAAATGGGTCAATAAACTACGGATTTAAAAAAGCTTCTATAGCGCATAGAAGCCGAATCGGAAGTTATCTGTAATAACAAAAGAAAAATTAGATTTCGGGATTTTGACAATAATGCATTTAGCTAATCATTATTTATCGATCCATATATAACATGTTATGACATTGTAAAACACAACTTCTATAGAGTTTTAATGACATATTAGAAGGAACATATATTCCTGGGGGCTATATCAAAATCTATACAGATTTCAGTGTCCATTCCCATATTAAGAAATCCGTCTTTGCTCAACTTCGTAATGATCGGATTTAAAATACATTACCTATATAAATTTTATGTCACAGCGGGAAGAACATTTGTTTATTTCGAAAGTGGTGAAATGCCATTCTGCTCGATTCACCATTAGAAAAAGGGGTTAATAAAACTAGACGAAACGAACATTTTCAGAGAATGTAGAAACATTGAAGTCTTGAGATGAACTGAAAGTAAATAATATATATTTATTAATCATATAGCATTTAACGATACTAATCTTAGTTCAAAACAAGTAAGAAAGTTCAGTCGGGTAAACCGACTTATGCATCCCCTCACATTCAGTCCCAAAAAATATTCGTAAATACATGAATTTTTTGTTTTAATCAAATTATTATCAATGTAAATTTAATTTAATAAGTCTAAAGTATGCACTGGTTATAACCCGTTAACTGTTGCTTCAAAATAGTACATTTGTGTGGGAGATTCCCAAAGGGGCGTGCCAATGACGCCCACTTTTCACTGGACCGTAGGTACTATAAATATATTACACTGTACAAAATTTCAAGTATTTATATGTACTGATATTAAGGATATAAACTGTTAACTTTTGGTGCAAAATGGGCAATTTGTGTGGGAGGTACAAAAAGGGTCGTGGCAACTTCGACCATTTTTCACTGGACTGTGGGCACTATCAAAATATTACGCTGTAAAAAATTCAGGTACTTGTATGGACTGATATTAAAGCTATAAGCAGTTAACTTTTTGTACAAAATGGTTCCTTTTGAGTGGGAGGGCCCATCTCAAGCTAATAGCGACAGATAAACTATTACTATTTGTGGAATTACAGATGATTCGGATAACTTGTATAGAAGTTATAAGAGAATCAATATTTCACTAAATTTCAACCCTTTGTGAGGGAGGTACTAGATTATGTGGACCAATATGGCCCATCTTCGAAAATGTATTCTCGATAAAAACAACTTACCCCGCATACTTCATATTCAGCCACAACTATAGTATTCGACAAAAATATCACTATAGGTTCCCATAATACACTTTAACGGTAACCCATTGTTTTTCTGTTTGGTGAAAATTCGTGTTAGGACATTTTACGTCATTTGCATGACATTTTACGTTTGCATGATAACTCTCGAAAGGAGTAACCCATTGATTTCAAATTTTCTATGGGGTTATATTTTTTTCTATCTAAAAGTAAATTCGATTAGTGCCATTTTGGTCCACTCCTTGACCAGAATAGAAGTTAAAATCGGAAAAATTAGTTTTATTCTATTTTTCTATAGCCAGCATCCTAACGGAGAAAACGATGTCGTCTTGAAGGCATATCTATAGATAATTGAAGAAATTGTAACCCTTTTGGTAGAAGTAAAAGAATTTCAACAAAATCTTGTTTTCATATCCTCACTATTGTATATATCATTTATTGGTATATATCATTTACTACATGCCAATAGTGTAACACATCGAAGGAGTGACATAAGACATCAAATATATTAGCCGAAAATAACTTTTGGGCCATTTTAAGTCATTTGACCAATGTCCGTCAGTCCGTCCGTCTTGTCTGTTTGGATGGTGTGCACGATAACTCTCGATAGGTGTAACCAATTGACTTCAAATTCGATATGTTAAAATATGTATACTCTCCATCATAGGCCGACATCCTATATTAATTTTGTCACTCCATTTGTAACTCTTCTAAAATTGATCTGAGACCCAATAAAGTATAAATATTCTTAATCGTCTTAAAATTCTAAGACGATTTAGCCACTTCCGTCAGTCGTAATCACGCTACAATCTATAATACTTGAGATAGGTGGCTCAAATTTGGTATAGATACTGTTTATAGCTGCAGGTAACTCGGAATTGAAAATGGGAAATTTCGGTCCATATTTTAAATAGCCCCCATATATAGCGTCTGTCTGTTTTGACTTCTTAACGCCATAGAGACCACAACTGTTAAATGATCGGTCTGAACTTTATACCTGAAAACCTTCGCACGAGCAACGGTATCCATTGTTCCATGTTTTGATATAGCCCCCATACAAAGGTCCCCTAGATTTTACTTAACGCAACAAAACAACAAATTTCAACGAATCGGGCTGAAATTTGGTAATACAGGGTGGCGCAGAATGAGCTGTGTGGTTTGAATTCTTTATAACTTTTTTAATTATTATTCTTTCTCTGTTTTTTTTCAGCATTTTATGAAGGAGAGTTATGAATCGAACAACGTACAAAAATCAATGAATTTTTCCGAAATTTTGCAAAATTTTATGGAAATATGCTAAAAAGAGCACGTATGTGCGAAGCAGAAAATGGACATCACTTACAGGATGTAATTTTCCAAAGCTAATTATTGCCATGCCCACCTTATGTACCTCCCACACAAATTGACATGGTTTATGTCACTGATTCTAGCGCATACAAACACTTGAAATTTTGTATAAGAACAGTTTAATGGTTTTATAGTACCAATATAATGGTTTTATAGTTTTTAGTACTGATCGTAAATGGGCGTTATTGCCACACCTCTTTTGATACCTCCAAAACAAAATTGTCAAAATAAAACATATGATATTTATATGATATTTATTCATAGATTTTTTTTTCAAATAGGCATTGTTTCTTCATTAACATGCCAGCATTTATAAAATAGAATTAAATGATAAAGCAAAAACAAAAACAAAAAACGCTTTTTCTAAAAAAAATATTTGTTCATATCTTTGATGACTGTTATTAAGCCAAGGTTCTACATAAATGTGAAATATGCAAAATTCCATGAAAATTACAGTTTTGCAAAAACAAAAAATTCATAAGGGTTTTGATTTTATTGAATGCCCAAGTTGGTCACCTACAACATTTTCTTACAAATTTTGCCTTTTTAAAGTCTACATAACTTTTGATCGGAATATCAGATTTGAATTACATACGTACCATTTCAAAGGATTTAACATCCTCTATAAAATTGAACATTATGCAATTAATTTGTATACCCTACACCACACTGTGGTACAGGGTATTATAAGTTTGTTTCACGGCAGATGTTTGTAACACCTGAAAATAACACAGCTAGACCCACCTTAAAGTATACCGATCGACTCAGAATCACTAGCTGAGTCGATTTAACGATGTCTGTCCGTCCGTCCGTCCGTCCGTCTGTCCATGTAAAGTTGTTCGTCGACTACATGTCGCAATTTCACTCCGATCGTTCTGAAATTTTTGCAGTTTAGAGTATTTCGCGGCTATTAAGATCGCTATTGAATTTGGTTGAAATCGGTTCAGATTTAGATATAGCTCCCATATATATCTCTCGTCCGATTTGGCCCTTTAGTCCTATAGAAGCTGTATTTTACATCCAATCGTTTTGAAATTTAGAATGGTACAGTTTCTTGATCCATGAACCAACACTACCGAATTTGAAGAAAATCGGTTAAGAATTAGCTATAGCTCCCATATATATGTTTCGTCCGATTTGGCCCTTTAGTCCTATAAAAGCTGTATTTTACATCCAATCGTTTTGAAATTTAGAATGGTAGAGTTTCTTGATCCACGAACCAACATTGCCGAATTTGAAGAAAATCGGTTAAGATTTAGCTATAGCTCCCATATATATCTTTCATCCGATTTGGCTCTTTAGTCCTGTAGAAGCTGTATTTTACATCCAATCGTTTTTATACCCTACACCTCACTGTGGTACAGGGTATTATTTAAGTATAAAATTACTCAAAAGTAAATTTATGTAAACAATTTGTACATGAATTACAAAATTTATATTTCAGAGTTATTCAATATTACGAGAGTGGTGTAGGGTATTATATAGTCGGCCCCGCCCGACTTTAGCCTTTCCTTACTGGTTTTCTACTAAGGTCATCAAAAGGACGAAAATGACCTTAATCCTTGATTACCCTGAAATGCATATCTTCATCATTTTTTTGTTTTATTTTTAAGAATTACCCACATATTTTACCACAAAATGTAAAAATTTCAGCATGGGTCCTCTATGGGTTATAAAAACTATGAATCAATTATTGTCCGTCCGTCTGTCAGTTCGACTGAATGTTGCTAAGGATAACTCTGAAAAGGGGTGACTGAATGACTTCATACGTTATAATATTTTATTCAAACCCAGATTATGTTTGATGGACAACCAAATCGGCCTACTCCTTGTGGTACCTCCCCCACAAATGATTAAAACTTTGTAACATGTTAAAGCTCTTATAACTTGTATACTACTGATGGATATCCTATAAAATTGCATAGATAGTAATCATTTTACCGTCTCTATAAGTTCAACAAAAATGTGCGAAAATGCCATGCCCGTTTTGGTACCTCCCAATTTCGGACCAATTTGTTCAAAATGTTCACAGCTTATAACATTAATACCAGCGCATACAAATACTTGAATTTTTTTTTGTAATAATTTTATGGTACGAGTACCTACACAAATGGTAACAGTTTTGTCATTCTTACTTCTTTATTTTGCATTCACTCAAAAAAAAGCTTAGGCCATTCCTTTTATGAGCTTTGTGGTCTATTATTCGGATTGGACTTGTTTACGAGTATTTACCAAAATAAAGATAAACATTCAAAAAATAGAGGTTGGACCATATAATTTAGCATTACTCGAGAACCATTCTTCGATATTCATTCATGAAAAATAATACTAAAATAAGTAGCCTTCATCTTCTTCTAACATTTTGTTCATCCCATCAGCGATTTCAAAGGCATCTTACAAGATATCGCGAAAAAATCAAATTTTTTGAACATAGAAAAATTAAAAAAATATTATATTTTTATTAAATTATCGTAAAGAGTGCTCGCTTATGAACAAAATGCAACCATTGCAAAGAAAATCGATGCATTTAGAAAGTTGTACCTAATTAAGTAAGTTATATTGTTATATGGTAAAAAGGGCCGTTTGACCTAAATATCAAACTTTAAAACCCTCCAACTAGGACAGTCCCTAACCGATTGCAATTTGGTGTCATAACTACTATCCAATAGTTTCATCCCGATCAGAAGACATCGTTTTTAAACATGCACTCTTTTGACATGAAATTCGCTATACGAGTATATATTCTTAGTAGTCGTAAAATCCCAAGATGATTTAGTCATATCTGTTTGTTGAAGTCACGCTAAAATCTACAATAATTGGGCTGGATAACTGAAAATTGGTATAATTACTTCTTATAGCTGAAGGCCCCTAATATATAACATCACTCCGATTTATTTATTTATTTATTCAGTCTATAGATTGCAGTCCTTACAGACTAGCAATTAAAAATAATATAAATCAAAATTTTTAACAACATTTGTTTAAACAGTATGGAAAATCTAAATGAAATTGTTTATTATTAATAAAACTTTAACTCTTTTAAAGACCTTAAAATAGGTTCAAAAGAAGGGTAGTTACTCCTATCAAAAGGGATATAAAAATAGGCATTATAGCATAATGATCTAACAGTAATGTTAAAAGGCAATAAGACTAAGAAGAGAGGGACAATCTATAAATTCATTATTAATTTATAAATAAACAAAACCGAGCATTTAGATCCACGGTTTTTAAGCGTTTCTAGATGGATTAGCCTACATCTGGCTTCATAAGTGGGAAGAGGTGATCCAAATGGGACATATACCAAATTTTATCATACATCTAATACGAAACCATATCTTAAAAAGCCTTTCTTGTAAGGAAAACAATTTACTAATGGCACCGTATTATATCAGTGGCGAATACATACTTAACACTTTACTATCAGGTTAAATACCACCAGAAGCTTTTCTGTACCTAGATAGTCATGGATTTATCCAAGATAATAGCGGTATTCCCATATTTTATCACATATATAGACGGGCCAATATTAAAACCATTACCTGTAATCAATTAACAAAAGGTTTGACACAACGTGTTATCCAGGAGATAAAAATATTATTCCTAACATGGATACTTCAAAGATACAGGAGATAAAAATATTATTCCTATTGGTGGCTAAACCAATAACTTATTTTTTTATCCTCTAACCATAGCTTTGATTTTGTCTTTGCATCAATCAAAAAAAGCGAAGTTTTTAAACTACTTTCGTTGCTCAAAACAATGTTTTTGTACGTATGAATATGCTGTATATTTATAATAATAAATTCTAAATAATGTTGTATAAATATCGAATGTTGTATAAATACCAAAAAACATCGAAAGGTTACTTTTGCGCCACCTTGTAGTAATTATACTTGAGAGCCCGATTACGAGACTGTGTATAATATATTTAAGTACTACTGGTTGTTTATTTCTAAACAAAACAAATGGACGTTCAATACGACTACCATGCACATCATACAGTGAGTTCCAAATTATGGACCCATATTCCAATTTAGATCTCACAAACGTTACATAAACTAATTTACGTGTGTATGGATTAGTAAATTCTTTACTATTTCTCTTGACAAAAGCAAGCCTTTGGCATAATGAAGTCGATGTGTAATTGGAAAGAAAGTTAGCTTATTGTCGAAAACCACACCAAAATCCAGAATGTTATCCACATTCAGTAGTTGCTGGTTATTTATGTAGTAAATGGAGTTTAACATGTTCAAACGTCTCCGAAAGGAGATGTGAAAACACCTTTGAAACGCCTTATAATATATTTTAATTATACTGTGCTCGAAATTGACACATTACAAATGTAACAGATAGGAGACCCTATGGATATATCTATTTCGACCTTGCTGAATCCAATGGAGCTGGCCGTTTTTCTAGGTTAGCTCTTGTTTTCGCGATATTCGACCTCAAAGTTTGCAAAAAAATCAGAGAGGTTAGTTATCTCGGAGGTGATTTTAAAGTGGAAGACTTCCAAAAACGCGCTTCGGTCCAAAGAACGAAATAAAGGGAACCCTTCGAGAATTATATCTCTCAAAATAGTCAACCACGCTTCTCAACCCTTTACCCTCGAAAAAGTGCAATTAAATCTTACCATATGTCAAAAGCCATACAAAACGTCGACATTTTTAGTTTGTGTCTTTGAGAAAAATGTACCTCGCGAAAAATTACTATGAGTCTCCTTCTAACATATATATGAAAAATTAACAGGTTTCACAATTTAGCACGTTTTGTTGGTTACCTTTGAAATTTCCATTAAAACTAACCAAAAAATAATTTACAAAAATTTAAGTCACACAAAAATTTAAGTCACGAAAAATACACAAATTATGTAAAAACTCGAAATTTGCTTAATTCTCGTAAAAAAGTTGAGAAAGGAATATTTGTCTCAACGATGCCTACTAAAAATGTTGACGATATGTATGAATTTTAACATATGATAAAATTTCTTTGCACTTTTTCAGGGGTAAGGGGGTGAGAAGCGTGGACGACTGTTTTAAGAAAAATAATAGTCCAAATGTTCTTTTTATTTCGATCTTTGTACTGATTGGTATATTCCGAAGTCTTTCACTTCAAAATAACCAAAGAGATAAGTCACCTCTCTGATTTCCCAACGATCTTTGTGGTCGAATATCGCGAAAACAAGAGCTAACATAGAAAAACGGCAAATGCCACTGGATTCAGCATGGCCGAAATAGGTCTATCCATAGGGTCCCCTTTCTGTTACATTTTTGGACTAGCACAGTGTTATAAACGCCATGAAGAAGCCAAATTTCAACTGATCAACTGAATTTGTAGCCCAATTGGTAAGAGAAATATATCGTCATCAGAAACGAGAAAGGGCATATCATCATATTTGAAAATTTACAGGAGAAGCAAAAAAATAAATAAAATGACAAATGTTGTCGTTAGAATACGGCCTCGCTTGTCCTTGTTCTTTTTAGTTTATGTCATATAAGACATTTAGTATGTCATATTTCTCATACGGTAGCGTATTTGATCAGCATCTGATTTAACCCTTAAAAACGCATTTTGAATCCACTTTGAATGCATTTACCTCCCAACTGTTTGCTCGCAATTCCAGCGATAGCAGTTCAAATTTACATACATAAGTCTCGTATAAGTAGACACGAGTACTTATATATATAAGAGCATTATATCGTTCTAGAGTCAAAATTTTACTATCGATCATTTGAGCGTCAATTCAAACATTTTGTTAAACTTAAATTATTCTATGTGTATTGTTGAGTTCTAAAATCAGAACATCTCTCTTTATTTGACCTTTCGCTAATGGTTTCATTTTTGCTAAAAGGATAAAAAACTATTATCTAAAGCCTTTGACAGAAGGCTTCACTGTTAATGCCTTAATATATTTTTAGTTTATCTAATTAATTTAGCTTGGCATTCAAAGTCCAATACGTTTTTTTCAATTCTTGGTCAAAATTCTAATTATGCAGACAACAAAATGGGTATAATATACACCGTGTATATATCTACTCATGTGTAGCCTTATTTTCCAACAATATTAACATTTTTTGTAAATAAAAATTAATTTGAATTATGTTTATGACAAGCCAACATGCAATTCTCAAATAAAGAACAAAGCCAAAAAGGCGTTCATATATTGACGTTAATGCTCATCTTTTTGGGGGGGGGGCGACAAAGAACACAATACCCAAGCACCCCGAGGAAAAAAGTCCCCAACAAATATAATGTAATCAAAACATACCTTTTGCTACCAACGCCCTCCCAACTCCGTCAAAATCCACCCTTTCAAACACAAGGACCTTCCAATACAAAGAAGGTTTCAAGGATTTGTATTTCGGCTGAATAGAGCGGGGGTGGAGGTATTATTTTTCTAACACTCATTCATTCGTTTTCCATTTCTTATGCGAATTGTTATTGATTAAGGCACGCAAACAGCCATGAAGTATGCAAAGGTAGTATTGGCAGTAATCATCAGTTCTCTCCCAAGCCCTCCTCCCCCGTTTTTCACTAACACAAAACAAAACACGAATTCGGAATGATAGGAAAACATACATACATACATAAATTGTTCGAAGGAAATACACAATATTATATTTCCAAAAAAAAACGAAAGAAGGAAAGAATGAAAGTTGGCCATATTATTTTTCATTCGATTCATATTTGTAGGAGTAAAGGGTTTTCCAATTAGGATGGGTTGACCTACTGCATTGGTGTAAACGTTTATTTTAGGATGTGGGGGCATAGAAATATATGGAAATGTATATTACAGTCATATAGATATTTGTGTATGTTTCTCTCAAAATTGCGCGCTGAGACTAAAATTTCTCCATTTTTGTATTCTTATACGACACCTGAGCTCTCCAAACTTCAAAAGGTCATTTGTTAGAACTTTTATTTGAAGCTGTGGGACCATATCAACATGCCAAAATAACCAATAAGTTCATACCTTTTGAAATTGAGGCTCATACTAATAATTATAAATTTTTGCATATTTATACTTCACTTAGTTTTTTAAAAAATAAGGGACATTTCATGTAAATTTTTTAAACCGATATATTCATATCGGGATTGCACCATGTTTAGTCATACTGAATAGTAGTTATGACACAAAATTTGACCCAAATCGGCTAAGGACTGTCCAAATCGAACTTTTGGTCCCATCCACATAACTTATTACCTATTGTAAAAATAAAAAAACTTGCAAAAATATTTATTGTGATATTTGTTTTGCGAAATTAAAATTTGTTTGCATTTTTGGCAAAAACTATATTTTAATTTTTTTTTGCTCGAACGAAAGCTTATGTCAGCTTAAAAGCAATTTATGGGCTGGGACCTGCTAATATATCAAAAGAAAGATAAACACCGAGCAAAATAGAGGTTGCAGCACATATTTTAGGAAAGCTTTAAAGAATCCTCAATTAAGTAATCTTCATTTCCTTCTAACATCATTTTTTCATCGAATCAGCGGCAATTGACATAAGCCTTCGTTTGAGCAAAAAAATTTAAAATGTAGATATAGTTTTTGCCAAAAATTCAAAAACAATTTTAATTTCACAAAAAAAAATCCACAAAAAATATTTTTGCCAAATTTTTGTATTTTCTTGAAACGATTGCAGAAAAAGCTATCATAAAGCTAAGCTAAAACACTTTGGGCAACATTTTCCAAATACAATAGGTAATAAGACAATTTTGTGTTATAACTACTACCCAATAGGACTAAACTTTGTGAAAATTTTATCCCGATTGGAAGACATCGGTTTTAAAAACTGAATCACTTACCACGAAATCCCCCATATATATATATATATTGTAAGTTGTCTATTTAAAACTGTGGAGGCATCAAAATAGCCATAGTATATTCACATTTGACTATGTATACCAAATATCTCTATATTCACTCCCTTAACCCTTTTTTGGGGAGCAACCAGAAGTAGTGAACCAACGTGATATGTCTTCGCACTTAATTTGATATAGACCAAAATACTACCACATTAATCATATGAAGTTAATTATGTAGCTAAACTTGTCGTGCATACCAACAGACCGACGCACAGTGGGAGGAATTCCAAAAAAAGGAAATAATTCCGTCGTTTCCTAACCAGAGAACCGATTGGCACGATTGCAGAAGAGGTATTGAAGAGTTTAAGTTTTAAACTTGGGTCCATCCATGGTAAACAGGAAAGGAGCAACAGGGCAACTTCAGGTGTATATAAGTAACTTCTGTCTTTGTCGTCTGCTTCAAAAAATCTTCTTGTAATTAAAAATTAATTTTTTCATTTTGTTCCCGACTCTGTCCTAGTCGAGACCAATTTAGGCCCCTATTGTTACCAAGGGCATAAATGCCACTCATCAAAATCAACCTACTTCATGTACAAATTTATCAATGATACGAATATCGTTACCGGAAAGATCTCTTAAACTTCCTAGAAAGGCCGACCGCAGTATATCCAGACTTCATTTACTCAATTCATTACCTCAATGCACTCTACTTCTTCAACATCATCACAGCTTCTGCAGAAATCATTGGAGTGAGTACACAACCTTCTGGCGTGTTCGCCGATCAGGCAGAAGTGGCACTAACGTAGATAGTCAAGACTGAGTTCTTTACAGTGCACTCCGAAGCCAACCTATAACACAGTGCGACAGTCCAAAAACCGCGATACTATTTTTCTTATAGGTCTTGGCGAGTAAAACAACGTTTGTTCTACGAAATTTGCCGGACACACCCAAAATCCGGATTTACGGTTAAAAAGCGATGTTCTTGCGTTTTTTCACTTGGCCCATATTCAATCTATATACAGGGTTGCCCATATTCGACGGACCCATCTGGCAACGCCATAACTTTTGACAGAGATGTCAGATCGCTTAATGACATACCGCGTTTGAAGCGTCAGTCCAAGCAGATTTTTACCATGGAACAATACACGCCACGCGAGCGCTCTGAAATAGTTGAAATTTACATTCAACAGAAGAAGTCAATTGTGAAAACTCAAAAAAAAACTAAAAAAACTGTCCGATGAAGCCCATTTCACATTATTATTTACGCCACTGAAAATCCTCAGGAGATTCAAGAATTGCCTCTTCATGACGAAAAAGTCACAGTTTGGTGCGGCGTTAGTGCGAAAACGGTCATTGGGCCGTTTTTCTTCCAAAACGAAAATGGCCATGCTGTTACCATCAACCAGGAGCGTTATCGCGACATGATGAAAAATTTTGTGATGCCAATTATTCGTCGAAAGCGTATGAGGCAGTTCTGGTTTCAACAAGACGGCGCTCCACCGCACACAAGTCGCATAACAATCGATTTTCTGAAGAATTTGTTTCCGGGCCGTTTGATGTCGAAAAGTGGTGATTTGGACAGGCCACCGCGTTCGCCCGATTTGACGCCGCCTGACTTCTTCTTGTGGGGATATTTGAAGTCAAAGGTTTACGTTAACAAGCCAAGGACCGTAGAAGAGCTCAAGGACAACATTCGTGAAGAAATAGCCGCTATTCCGGCCGAAATGTTGGCGAAAACGATGGAAAATGCTGCAAAAAGGGCACAATAAGCCATCAACGCCAGAGGCGGCCATTTGAGAGATATCATATTCAAAAATTGATGTAAACAAATCTACTTGGAACAAATTAAATGATTAAGATTGCCAACCGCCAAATTTTTATTTTTTTTCTTTGATTTTTTTTAAAAAAAACATGGGTCCGTCGAATATGGGCAACCCTGTACGAATTTGGAAAGAAGAGTATTAGAATTAGATGGAACGACATAACGTCCCATCAATAAAAGAATAGTGTATAATTTTTTTGTAGTTTCGAGAAAATCGTATTTTAAGTTTTTGTGAAATTAGACTTCTTGGAAAATAAATATGTATATTTTAGAAGAGAAACGATATTTTCAACTTCTTGTCATTTCAATATGTGGTGAAATAATCAGGCTACAGCCAGATGATATTCTATTAGTCTAAAAGTGCGTTAATTCTATATAAATATACACTATATACACTATTTTTTTCAATTTAACTTTTGACCCACTTTGCGGAAGTAGAATTCCGCCAAATTCTTCTTATAAGACAATAAAAAAAATAATGGTGTTTTATTGAGGGAATATAGTTTGATTTGTCCTACAAACACATTTTTTAATTTTATTCGTCATTTGCTATTTTAGGCAATGTTTTTACCAATTATTTTGTGAGATAACCGTACAATTAATAGATTTAAGTATATAGTATATTTTATAAGGAAAAAATGCTACCAGTCTCTTAAAAATCCGTTTGCAACTGACTGAGTTCTTAAAGTTTCATAAAAATTGAATCGGTATATAAACACTAGTTTTGACGATGATCAACCGGCAGTAGATGGACTAGACCCAGTCGCTGTAATCATCTACGCTCCGCTTATGCCTTTGCTAACACTGTGCTCGAAATGGACACTTCGAAAATGTAACAGAAAGGAGACCCTATGTATATATCTATCCCACGACCATGCTGAATCCAGTTGTAGCTCCTGTTTTCGCGATATTCGACCACAAAGTTTACTGGGAAATCAGAGATTAGTTGCTTTAGTGGTGATTTTGAAATGGAATACTATGGAATACATGCTTCAGTCCAAAGAACGAAATAAAGTGAACCTTTTAAGAATTATTTCTCTCATAACAGTCGTCCACACTTCTCACCCACTTACCCTTGAAAATTGCAATCAAATCTTACCATATGTCAAACGTCATACGGAAAAATATTTCTCGTGAAAAATTATTATGAGTCTCCTTTCAATTAATTTATGAAAAATCAACAGGTTTCATAATTTCATTAGTTTTGTCGGTTAGCTTTGTAATATCCATAGACTCCAACAGAAAAATTATTTACAAAAATTTAATTCAAAACTAATATCAGTAAATATTTTCTGCAATGAGTAGAAAAATACCCAAATTATGTTATAGCTCGAAATCTGCTTATTTCACAAAAAAGCGTTGAGAAAGGACTCATAGTATTTTTTTGCGAGGAATATTTTTCTCAAAGACGCCAACATCAAATATCCACGATATGTATGACTTTTGACATATAATAATATTTGAATGCAATTTTTTAAGGGTAAGAGGGAGAGAAGCTGTGACGACAGTTTAGAGAAAAATAGCTCTCCAAAGGTGCTCTTTATATCGTTCTTTAGACTGAAGAGTGTTTTACGAAGTTTTAAACTTCAAAATTACCACCAAGCTAAGTAACCTCTCAGATTTTCTAACAAACTTTGTGGTCGAATATCGCGAAAACAAGGGCTAACTTACTCACTGGATTCAGCGTGGCCGAAATTGGTCTATCATCAGGGTCTACTTTCTGTTACATTTTTAAACTAGCACAGTGTAATTGGTTTGTAATAAATAATTTATTAGTTGCCATCTACCATACCTCAATGTCGTACAACAGAATTGGACGAACTGCTGCTGTATATATCCAATTGACGACTCTATGGCCTTCCTACAGGAATATAATGCGATGTTGGTCATCCTTACTCGTGTCAGTACGTTAAGTCTGAATGACAATTTCCCATTTCCCAGAATTATGCCTAGAAATTTTTCACTTTCAGAAAATACTAGCTCCTTATAATTCTTATTAAATATAACCAATTCCGTCTTGTTTGGGTTAAGGCCCAAACCGCTGCTTTTGGCCCACCCAGCCAATTTGATCAGAGCCATCTGTTGAACGTCTCTGAGAGCGCTAGTTACTGTCATTGCCACGTTGTCCGAATATGCCACGACTTTTCAGCCACAACGTTCTAGATCTAACAGTATTCCATTCACCTCAAGGATTCACATTATTGGAGGCAGTACTCCTCCTTTTTTGGTGAATCTGTTTACAAACTTTGTTAGAGTTGTGGACCCACGACTTGCTGTTATGCCTCTACTGTTGAGCTGGCTTTGAATCAGGCTAATCAAGCCCGAGTTTACCCTTAGATGTGACAGCGCCACAATTACCGCATCTGAGAGAATTTTGTTAAAAGCCTCGTCTATGAATTCCTGCAAATGTAGGGACGTTTCGATTCGTATAGGGCAGATTCTGCAGACTCGCCCTGGCTATTAGCATATTGGTTCAGAACAAGAGTTCTGTGTACAGATTTTCCCTAATGAAATAATCTAAAAGTCTTTTCAGACCATTCAAGAGCTCTAATTTGCGATATCTTTCCTGCTTTGGGTATGAATACCACTTTGGGGATATATGAGAGGCTGATACCGTCTTTGTTTCTAATAATGTACTTCAAGATTTTCTGCTAGAGTACGTCTGGTCTATGTTATTTAAAGGGTTCAAAGCTGATAATCATCCAGCTTATTCTGAATTTTAATACCGATTTCTTTCACATAAACTTGTCTGCGTTAACAACAACAAAAATTTATTAAGACAAAAGTTATGACTATTTAAAGTTAAATTTTTTTAAGAAATGTAATTATTTTTTTGTAATATTTTGCAAAAAAAAACTTATATATCGTATTTTTCAGTTCAAAGAAGTTTTAAAACCTATTACTGGAGAATTTTTTCGAAGAAAAAACAAGTCAAAACCAGTAAGGAAAGGCTAAAGTCGGGCGGTGCCGACTATATAATACCCTACACCACTCTCGTAATATTGAATAACTCTGATATATAAATTTTGTAATTCATATATAAATTGTTTACATAAATTTACTTTTGGGACATTTTATACTTAAATAATACCCTGTACCACAGTGTGGTGTAGGGTATAAAAAACGATTGGATCTAAAGAGCCAAATCGGATGAAACATATATATGGGAGCTATAGCTAAATCTTTACCGATTTTCTTCAAATTCGGCAATGTTGGTTCATGGATCAAGAAACTCTACCATTCTAAATTTCAAAACAATTGGATGTAAAATACAGCTTTTATAGGACTAAATGGCCAAATCGGACGAAACATATATATGGGAGCTATAGCTAAATCTTAACCGATTTTCTTAAAATTCGGCAATGTTGGTTCATGGATCAAGAAACTCTACCATTCTAAATTTCAAAACAATTGGATGTAAAATACAGCTTTTATAGGACTAAATGGCCAAATCGGACGAAACATATATATGGGAGCTATAGCTAAATCTTAACCGATTTTCTTCAAATTCGGCAATGTTGGTTCATGGATCAAGAAACTCTACCATTCTAAATTTCAAAACGATTGGATGTAAAATACAGCTTTTATAGGACTAAATGGCCAAATTGGACGAAACATATATATGGTAGCTATAGCTAAATCTTAACCGATTTTCTTCAAATTCTGTAGTGTTGGTTCATGGATCAAGAAACTCTACCATTCTAAATTTCAAAACGATTGGATGTAAAATACAGCTTCTATAGGACTAAAGGGCCAAATCGGACGAAAGATATATATGTGAGCTATATCTAAATCTGAACCAAATTCAACCAAATTCAATAGCGATCTTAACAGCTGCGAAATACTCTAAACTACTAGTGATTCTGAGTCGATTCAGCTAGTGATTCTGAGTCGATCGGTATACTTTATGTTGGGTCTAGCTGTGTTATTTTCAGGTGTTACAAATATCTGCCGTGAAACAAACTTATAATACCCTGTACAACAGTGTGGTGTAGGGTATAAATAGCCACTGGTATTATTGCTACTCCTCCTCAACTTCCAATTTTTTTGCGAAAATTGCATAGCTAGATTATTATGACCTTTACATTGTTGTATGTGGTAACTGCGAAATGTATTTGGAGCCCGGCTTTTTGTATAGTAGATATAGGGGAAAATACAAATAATCCAATTTTTGAGGATTTTCAAAGTTATTTTGGGAATAGTGGGATTGTCCTTTACAAATAGGATAATATTTAAATTATCCAAGATAAAAAATAATTGAAATATAATAATTTTTCAAACATCTTATGGATTTACAGGATTCTGTGTTTTTTTTTAATTTTTTCCGATCCTTTCCTAAGATTCGGTATTTTTTCTGTATAGACAACAATATAAGCTATTTGATGAAAAATATATCAATAAAACATTTTTTGTCAACAATTCGAAAAATGTCAAAAATTCAAATAGCAATAACCTTCTCTCCTAACGTGAGGATATAAAAATTATTAATAGCCCACACATACGCTGTTTTATTAAATTGAAACATTGATGCGTCTCTAATTGTAAAACCCTCTTATTTCTATTAATATTATGTCTATTTTTGTTAGCAAACAATACGCATCACACCCACTTCAGAAAAAAATAAAAAGAAAAAATGGCAAATGATATGACGTCGTATTTCAAAAATGTTCCTTTCAGAGAGGAAATTGAAAAAATGTTATGACCTTAGTGAAAAGCAGCCGCAAATCCTATATTTGTTTTTCAATATTATTGCCAAATCTTTCAACTTTTGTTGACACTCTTTTTGATAATAAAACTCGGTTCTTCAGTCGTCCAAGGACATTGAGAAATTGGTAATAATAATCCCAACCTTAAGTGTTTTTAATTTCCTTTATGGCATTTCGAACACCTTTGTCACTGTCATTTGCCACATGGATGGATACTCCAAACTAAGTGGGTTGATGTAGATGATGATTGTGATATATTTTTGGTTTCCAGCATTGTCTGTCTGGCTCTTAGACAAATGTGTGCCCTCGGAGAGAAAATTGAAAATAAATTATGGCTCTGCGAGAAGGAAGTCCTAAAAGTTATTTATATTTTAAATTGTTGACATTCTTTTTGGGAATTTCATTGAAACTTTTTAAATACTTTTTGTTATTACAAGGCTACAAGGCCTTTGAGAAATTAATAATAAATCAAAACTTAAGTGGTTTTCATATATTTGACAATAAAATTGTGGTATATATATATATTTTGATATATTTTCGTGTACACTCGTCGTTTTAATATAATAATATATTGATATAGGTCACTCTTTCGATGTGTTACACTTTTGACCTGTAGCAAATGATATATACCCTTCTCCACTGCAGTGAGGAAATAATAAATTTAAAAGCAAAAACATTATTAAGAAATATTTGACTCACTGTTTAGTTATGAAGCACTCCTTATTGTATTCACCAACTACAAAACAAACACTCGAAGTTGGTAAACTTTCTTCCATGTAACGGTACTTAATATTAATGGTATGAATTCTTTGGAAATATTCAGGCAACAGTTTTGCAAATTAAACTTCAGATGAAATCCAATTGGCATTTAAGATTCGCAGGAACTATAAAAAAACTGAAATACGGCTTATGAAAAGAATCAATTCCCTGAATGCAAAAATTGCCACTGAAATGGCACAAACATGAGAAATGAAGAAGCATTTGAAGGGGCGAAAGCAAACAATTGCCTGTATTCCCCTGAAAAATTGTGAATTCCATGTATCATTTATCACACACAAGAAATAAGATCAAATGAGAAAATTTCAGCCGACTAAAGCGACGGAAGTCTATCATGACGCTGTGAGAAATTTTACGTGGAATTTGGTATTGTGAGAGGGAGATGCAACGGTGGAACCGTTTTGCATATTCCCTGTCAGACTAAAGTTTTTGAGAAAGCAGCATAAAATACAGAATTTGAAGACATATAGTCGTTTTCCACAGAAGTTATGAAAGAAATGAAATTACGGAGAATCGTACGTATTAATAGCGTAGAATTTATAAATGATTCAACAGCGTGGACCATTATATCATATCCTTGAACAGAGGAGATAGGAGAGTTATGGGATGCACCAGTCAGACAGACGGACATCTGGACATTGCTATAATTTCTTAAATATTTCTAGCCTATAAGCCAAAAACTGGTACAAAGTAATGGGTGATTTTTTGCAAACTTTATTTTTGGCAACACCGTTTTTTGGCAGCTAAGTTGTTTTCTTGTAACATATTACTGTCAAACATGTTCAGTTTGGTCTATAATTTAAACATGAATTGACTTACAAACGAACAACGCTGGCAGGTTATTGAATTGTATTTATTTTATTGAATTTTCAATTCGGTGAATAGCTCAAACGTTTAGGGCCTGTCAATTGGCCGCCGCGGTCAACATTTACATGAAATCATCTTTAAACATGGAATATATAGAATGTTCTATTGACTCAAATAAAGATTTTATATATTCCTTAAAATATTATGATTTGATTTTTTTAAACCAAATCCGAAAGCTCTTAAAAAATCACTCGTTATTACGCTTTTGTATTTTTATTTGTCACACCTAAAGAGAGAAGAGATGGACGCATCACTATAAACTCATCATACAATTTAATACACCATTTTCAGAAATAACACTATGCAACGAAATGTTTTTCGAAGGGCTACGAATAACATTTTCTGGTGTAATATGGTGTCGTAAACACGAAAAAATATTTAAAAAAAAATTGTATGGTAATTTTTTTTTTTAATTTTCTTTAAAATTTTCAAAGGAGTTTTCAGTATGTGGACCATATGAAGTATATGCTCGATAAAGCCCAGGTATATTAATTTAAATATACATTAAAGAAAATTATGAGTACTACTGTTAGTAATGACACTTACACGTGAAAGCAAAAGTTTAGTAAGTGTCGTTAAAGTAATTAAAAACAATTTTTTTCAAAATAATCATTTCAAAAATAGAAAAAAAAATTACCAAAAAAAAATTTGTTAAAATTTTTGGAAGCTAGTATTCCTAACAATGCCAATTTGAAGAAAATCTATGGATAAATGTAGCAATTATAGCACTTTTGATAGAAATAAGAGAATTTGAATATAATCTCGTTTGTATATACCCACTATTGTGAAGAAGGGTATATATCAGATGCTGCAGGTCAAAATAGTTACATATTATAGTACCTATGTAATGCTTTTATATTACCTACACTTCTGTGAAAAATGGGCGTTATTGCCACGCCCCTTTTGGTAATTCCCAAACAAAATTTCCAAAATACAATTAATACAAAATTATTTTTTTCAATTTTCCTATTTTTATACATTTATCCAAAGCTATTTTGCAAATAGGCATTACTTTCTTCGTTAGGATTATAGCTTTCAAGATGAAAATGCGGTGAAAATGCGTGCCAATAACGTCCACTTTTCACTTGTCTCTAGGTAGTATAGAAGCATTACACTGTACAAAATTTAAAGTATTTGTATGAAGTGATATTAAAGCTATAAGCAGATAATTGTTGGTGCAAAATGGTTAATTTGTGTGGGAAGTACTAAAAGGGGCATGACAACTTCACCCATTTTTCTCGTAGTGATAGCGACTAATAAACCAATGCTATGTGCGGAAGTTCAGAATTAATATTTCACTATATTTGAACCCTTTGTGGGGAAGGTACTAGAAGGTGTGGACCAATACCGCATACCAATATTTAACAATTCAGCCATCTCGTTAAGAGACCTGCGACAGTCGAGGGCAGTTTTTGAATTCAGAAATATAGTTTCTAGGGACTCGATAGCAGCCTGACAATCAGAGAAAATATTAAGACCGACTTTGGTCAGCTCATTAATATTCAGCCATTACGCTACCTATGTTAAGACCGACTAAGATTTCTACCCAGTAAACACTATATGGATCAGGCAGTCTTTTTGCAAGCGATAACTGAAGTTTCTCAGAAAAGACACCAAAGCCCACTTGGTTATTGAGTTAAGAACCGTCCGTATAGAAGTTAATGAGTCTCCTCTGTCCTGGGATACGACCATTCCATTCTGATCTATCAGGTATAAGAGTGAGATACTTGTTGTCAACGAGTGGTTCAGTCATAGTGTAATCAACAGTGCCCGAAAGGGCATAGTGTCATTCTGTCTAGAATGACACTATGTCCGTAACCATTTCCTGACCATGGTGACAGTAAAGTAAATGCGGCACACTGCACAGCTATAATAACTAGCGGCTTTAAATGTAGTATAGCATTTAGTGCCGCAGTTGGTGTCGTTATCAGCGCACCAGTGATACATATAGCCGCCATTCGCTGAACCTTGTTTAGCATCACATGGAGGGTGCATTTCTGCAGAGTTATACCTAAGTATTTTGCGCTTTTAGATAAGGGAATTTCAATACCCCCAAGGAGAAAGGTGTAACTCGTGGCACCTTATTTCTCGTCGTGTAAAGAACTAGTTCCGGCTTGGTCGGGTTAAGACCAAGACCATAACCGGAATCCCACCTTGCGTTGTATGAGGGGCCTGCTTTATGTCTCTGAGTACATCCAGAACTTCCCTCTAATAGCTATTGCCACGTCATCTGCATAAGCAACAACTCTGACAGCCATCATCTCCAGAGAAAGTAAAATATTGTTCATGGGGAGATTCCATAGCAGAGGAGACAGAACACCCCCTTGGGCCATTGCCCTTCTCAAAAATCTATGGAGGTCAGTTGACCTTAAAAAAGCTGAAATGCAACTCTTAATTAAAAGGATATGAGTAATACTCTTACAAAATTATTTTAAATTAACTAGTTTCGATAGACACCACTCTATCATCTTCAGAATTCAGTAGCAATAGTGTATGTCTTCACCTTAAATCAGCTGAAATACTTATGGAAGCAGTACAATTATATACAATTTGTTGTTGCTATTGTAAAAAAATTAAAATTCAGGGTAAATTTGTCAGAGAATTATTTTGTAAGCAGCATTAAATGATATAATCATTGATTCAGTAGAAACACGACCAAACAGATTGAGTTTACAAAAAAACCGTAAATGTTAAGTAAAAACCGACAACCTTTTTTTAATTCAGCACATCATAATCCATTTAGAAATGAAGTTTTATTGTATTCTGACAACTCCTTCTAATTTTGTCCAATTCTATTGTGGAGACGGAGCAGTGTGCGCCGGCGAGACTTTGTCTGGCCCTGGTGACTTAAAGGCTTTTGATAGCCCAAAGAATTCGAGATTTGGTTACAATCTCGTTGACAACCTCAAGGGAATACCCAACTGAAGTATTCAATGCCTCTTTAGATTTTTCCGGGAAATATGTATCCAGGAGCACTCCCAGCGATTCCTCACTGGACGTAGTCCAGGAACTATCATCTTTCTTGATATACCCAATAGTACAACGTTTTGAGGCTAAAGTTTTCCGTAACCTTGAGGCATTTTGAGCCATTCTCAACTCTTTTTTATATCGCCTTTGTCGTATTGAAAAGTTTCCTGCAGCATTTCCTCAGCACAACTAATTGAGACGACCACCATTACGGTCGTTGTTTGCTCCTTGGTTTCTGTTTAGCACATGCGGCTTGTAACGAGTCGTTAAGAGTTGCAGTAAATCGTTCCACCTTTTCTTACCTCTTAAAATCACCGAATTATTCACAATTATTATATTTGTATTATTTTATCCTAAAGTCTGATCGGTCATAAATAATAAGAGACCATTCTGAAGAAAACAAATGCATAATTGAAGAAGTTGCTTTTTTGAATTATCTTAATATTTATACCCTTCACCACACTGTGGTACAGGATATTATAAGTTTGTTTCACGGCAGATGTTTGTAACACCTGAAAATAACACAGTTAGACCCACCTTAAAGTATACCGATCGACTCAGAATCACTTTAACCATGTCTGGCCGTCCGTCTGTCCATGTAAAGTTGTTCGTCGATTACAGGTCGAAATATCACTCCGATCGTTCTGAAATTTTGCAGTTTAGAGTATTTCGCAGCTGTAAAGATCCCTATTGAATTTCGTTGAAATCGGTTCAGATTTAGATATAGCCCCATACATATCTTTCGTCCGATTTGACCCTTTAGTCCTATAGAAGCTGTATTTTACATCCAATCGTTTTGGATGTAAAATACCATTTAAATTTAGAATGGTAAAGTTTCCTGATCCATGAACCAACACTACCGAATTTGAAGATAATCGGTTAAGTTTTAGCTATAGCTCCCATATATATGTTTCGTCCGATTTTGCTCTTTAGTCCAGTAGAAGCTGTATTTTACATCCAATCATTTTGAAATTTAGAATGGTTGAGTTTCTTGATACATGAACCAACACTACCGAATTTGAAGAAAATCGGTTAAGATTTAGCTATAGCTCCCTTATACATGTTTCGTTCGATTTGGCCCTTTAGTTCTATAGAAGCTATATTTTACATCCAATCGTTTTGAAATTTAGAATGGTAGAGTTTCTTGATCCATGAACCAACACTTCCGAATTTTAAGAAAATCGGTTAAGATTTAACTATAGCTCCCATATATATGTTTCTTCCGATTTGGCTGTTTAGATCCAATCGTTTTTATACCCTACACTACACTGTGGTACAGGGTATTATTTAAGTATAAAATGTCCCAAACCTAAATTTATGTAAACAATTTATACATGAATTACAAAATTTATATATCAGAGTTATTCACTATTACCAGAGTGGTGTAGGGTAATTTATAGTCGGCCCCGCCCGACTTTAGCCTTTCCTTACTTTTTATTATGATAAAAGGATCTATGACAATTATGTGTGAAACAAAATATAGAACAAATGCGCGACACGACTTGCCACGTGTGACTCACAATTAGCATCGTGCATTATGGCTGAAAATTGCCACGGTGGTCCATACTAAACACAAGATGCTAATTACAAATAAAACAAAAAGTTTTCGGAGAATTAATTACCTTAATATTTTTTATTATTATAAAAGGATATTTAACAATTATGTTTGAACTAAATATCGACCAAATGCTCGCCACCGCTCGGCACGTGTGACTCACAATAAACATCGTACATTATGGTTGGGCCACCCTTTACATCGACTTTTCGATAAAATAATAGAAAAAAACATAAAAATTGTGAATATGTCGATGTTTTTAATAAGTTTTGAAATAAAAAATTATTACAAGTTAAAAAAATTGATTTTTTTGCAATATCTCGTAAGATATCTTTAAAACCGCTTACGGGATAATAAAATTACATTAGAAGAAGATGAAGGATACTTAATATAGGATTATTTAAAGTTTTTCCGTACCAATTAGGGTAAATGGTTCTCGAGTTATGCTAAAATATATGGTTCATCCCCTATTTTTTAGAGGTTTATCTTTATTTAATAGATAAACAAATCCCATTCCACTAATAGATCACAAAGGAAAGGAAAGGAAATGACCTAAGCTTTCGTTTGAGCGAAATAAGCAAATATATAAAACATTTTTTTTAACGAAATTTAAATTTCGCAAAAAAATTACAAAAAAATAATGAAAATAATATTATTTCAAAAGATTGAAGAAAAAGGTATTAAAAACACATTGGACAACTTTTTTTAAATACAATAGGTAATTAGTTAAATGAATGGAAAAACAGGGCCGTTTGACCAAAATTCAACACCCTCCAACGCGGATGGTCATTAACCGATCACGTTGAAATGTTGTGTCATAACTACCATCCAGTGTTAGTCCTAACTTGGAGCAAGTTTCATCGCGATGAGAAGACATCGGTTTCAAACTTTGACTCACTTGACAAAAAATCCCCCATATAGATAGATACCCAGCCAGAAAACTGCCACCCTCAAAGCGTCGCGAAAGCACTGTGCGCCGTCATCACACTGTGGGATAAAGCGTTGTAAAAGCGTCAAAATGATAACACCGATATACGGTGTGACGGCGGTTTACAACGCTTTTGAAACGCTGTAAAAACAAAATTCATGACGCTTTTCCGATGGTTTGAAGGTAATTTTTCCAAAACCAGTAAGGAAATGCAGAAAGTCGGGCGGGGCCGACTATATAATACCCTACACCTCCCTAACAATGCTATAAGGGTCACTGCGATAAGAATTTGGAATAATTGGTAAATGTGTAAGAAACTTATTATCTAATTATGAACCGATAATCACAAAATTAAGCAATATTGGTTCCTAAATTGAGGAACATCTTTCTGGAACATTTTAATGATCGGAATTGAACTACAACTTCTATAGCGATTTGATACCAAATCAGGAGTAACATATATATGGAGGTTATATATAAATCTGAACCGATTTTCCCTGAATACTCATTCATGTAAAAATACCTCTTTCTGTCGAATTTCGTACTGATCGGATATAAAATACAGTCTCTACAGCGCTTACATGACAAATCGGGGGTAACGTATATATGGGGGCTATATCTAAATCTGAACCGATTTCTTCCAAATTTAAAAGTGTGCATTCATATAATAGGAAACCTCTTTCTGAAGAATTTCATGTCAAATCTGGGGTAAAGTATATATGGGGGCTATATCTAAATCTGAACCGATTTCATCCAAATTTAAAATTGTTCATTCATATAATAGGAAACCTCTTTCTGCCGATTTTCGTACTAATCGGATATAAATTAAAGTTTTTACAGCGCTTACATGTCAAATCGGGGGTAACGTATATATGAGGGCTATATCTAAATCTGAACCGATTTCCTCCGAATTTGGCAGTATTCCTTCATGTAATAAGAAACCTCTTTCTGCCGAACTTCGAACTGATCGGATATAAAATACGGTTTGTACAGCGCTTACATGTAAAATCGGATGAAACATATATATGGGGGCTATAACTAAATCTGAACGGATTTTTTTCGAATTTGGTATGGTTCATTCACGTAACAAGAAAACTCTCTCTGCCGAATTTCATACAGATTGGATATAAAATACGGTTTCTATAGCGCTAACATGTCAAATCGAGTGAAACATATATATGGGGACTATATCTAAATCTGAACCGATTTTCCCCGAATTTAGCAGTGTTCATTCAAGTAACAAGGGAACTCTCTCTGCCAAATTTCGTACTGATCTGATATAAAATACAGTTTCTACAGCGCTTACATGTCAAATCGGGGGTAACATATATATGGGGACTATATCTAAATCTGAACCGATTTTAACCAATTTCAATAGGGATCGTCCTTGGGCCAAAAAAGAACACTGTGCTAAATTTCATCACAATCGGACCATAAATACGACCTGCACTTTGATTACAAGAATACATGGACAGACAGACAGACGGACATGGCTAAATCGACTCAAAAATTGATTCTATGACGATCGGTATAATAAACTATGGTTCTATTTCTTCTCTTTTTGGGCGTTACAAACAAATGCACAAAGTCATAATACCCTGTACCACAGTGTGGTGTAGGGTATAAAAAACATATTTAGAAATCAATAGAAATCAATGAAATATATTATTTTTAAGGTATTCATTTAAATGAATTCATAAGGTAAATTGTCCTTGTAACATGCCAGCTTGTTCATTCTTTAGATGTTGCAAAGGCAGCACTGGGTTTTTGCATGTCAAAAATGCACTGTAAAAGCGAATCTTTTAAAGAAAAGACAATTTCCACCTTAACAAAAAGAATAGTTCCTTAAATGAACTTCTAAATTTTGATAACAAAATCGTAGTTTTTGACGAAATGCGGTATACTTCACATTTTCATTTTAAAAAAATCGTTTTCGTTTTTTTCGGAATTAAGCCTAATTTTTTGCAGGAAAAGATGTTCCACATAAATTTTGTAGAAAATAGTTTAATTTATTTTACTTAAATAATCGGAAAGCCACACAATTCAAATGCTTTGTTGTATGCTGGTGACGTTATTTTAAAAATTTTATTAAGTTAGATTCTTTGCTTTTATACATAGTACACTAAAAACCTAGCTGTTTCGACTTAGCATGTTTTGGAACGGAGGTATCGATCTAATGACTTACTTTAAAAAAAGGATTCTTTTTCTCAAATTATTTGTTCTCAAAGAATTGTAAATCCATCATGAAACAGCGCTTAAAAGACATTTTAAGCAAGCGTTGTGAATGCGTCCCAAAACAGTGCTTTCACAATGCCTTTTTCGTGGTACCGTCATAAATTTTTGGCTGGGTTGATTTAAACAAAATTACAAGTGTTGCTCTCATATAAGTCTATTCATGATGAAATGGCAAACCAAAGTAAACAAAAACACATATCATCTGTTAAATCGTTTTTGAAATAAACAGTAAAAAAAACACACTGTAAATACAACTGAAACCTCTCCTCCTTTTTAGTTGTTGTATAAATTGTTTAAGTGTAAAAAACACACTGTAAATACAACTCAAACCTCTCTTCCTTTTTAGTTGTTGTATAATTTGTTTAACCCTCCCTCTCTGCCTTAGAAGGGTTTCATTATAAGGGTACACTTTTTGCTCAAAGATATTTTTAAAAATTCTGAAATTTGCTTCACGCTGAGCACAAAAACCAAAGCAAACATGTCACACATATGCAAATTTCCCATTGTAAACCCATTCCAATTAATTTACAGTATGAAGCAGAAAACCAACCATAGAATATAAAAACCAAAAACTAAAGTTAAAATATGTGAAACTAACAATTCTGCAAATAAAACTATAAAAATAAAACTATCAAATAAAAGAAATTCATAGAAAAAAATCCTAAAACTTTATGGTCATCAGAAAACAATGAAATCATTCCAGTGAGCGCACAACCTAATTCGCACAGATGAATATAAAAAAAGCTCATAAAAAATCACTATTCACATTTCAGAGCATAAAAACTTATGAAAAAACATAAAATTCGGGTGAATTGAAATACGAGTACATATAAATGTATGTACACACACACATACGTATGTGTATGTATATACATACTACATGTAATAGGTTATTATTTAATGCTGATGTGTCTGCCTTTTTCAATAGAAAATATGTAAAATATGTAAAATTTATATGTATTATTTCATAAATTAAAGTTTCCAAATGGTTCATACACCATTTATTTCCAATGCATTTACAATTTGCAAAAGTTTAACCATGGATTGCAACCTCTCTCAACATGTCTTGACTTTCTCAACCGACAACAAAGATAATGCCGATGTTTGGTGCTGGTGCTGGTGCTGGTGACCATCACCTCCTTTATCGTATAGCACTGACAAGGCCCTTTTCCTTGTGTGTCATCAAGTTTTCCCATAATATCAGGAAAAAATTGCAGTTGCATGTTTTCAGTTATTTAGGCTTTGTGAACAATAAGCAGTTTGTCATTCGTAATTGTTGTCTTTATTTGAGAATAGCATGGAAATAAAAAATAAAGTTAAATATTCAAGTGGAATACTTCGTTCATGGTGCCCATAAAGATGAAATAAACTAGCGATTAACGATTTAATTGTGTCTACTCATTATATAATAAAAAAAAAATATTTTTGGAAATTATTTGGAGGAAAAATTTTATATCGTATATCGTTAAAAAATATTTTTGGAAATTATTTGAAGGAAAAAGTGTAAAACGATATACGATAGTTCATTCCATGTCAAACCGAAAACCTTTTTTGGGTTACCATTCCCGATTTCATAATAAATTGTCATATCGATTCTCTGCTCAAAACAAAACATTTTAAATTTGGCGAAAAAAAATTTCCAGGTGTTATTAGCATCTGAAATCTGAGAAAATAGGAATATATTCTAAAAGGGCGTACGTTTCGGGTTCAGTATTTTCGGAACGCGTGGACGGATTTTTACAAAAGAAGGCTCATTTAAAAGATCGTAAGTTCTTTTTTTCATATCAGGGACTTACATATGTTCGGCTCGTAACGTCTTTGAGTGCATCCGATGCATCTACAAACTTAATTTGCATTTTACATATTAATGACACCAACTTAACATTCTGTAAAAAATTTAGTTATGTAGCACCATATATTCTATATGAACGCTGAACATTTGAAGATGATGTTCAGCCCCGTTCTTTTTTAAAAAAATATTTATTAAGAAATTCCCGAGAGGTGAACATTGCATTTGTTATATTTTAAAAACGCGTTTGTATATTTATACAAATTAGAGATCTTCTTGAAATTCTTGACTAGGGCATCCTCGATGTATGCAAAAATTCGCCAATATTTGCATATACCGTTATTTATTTTTCCTCTTAAATATTTATTTGCATACTGGACAAGGAAAACACCAACATACATAGATATGTGAAATATATATAGGAATGTAGTCCTATCTAATCTGATCTGTTCCTCTAAATCTGGTGTTTTCTTCAGTTCTATAATAGCATTTTTACTTAAAAATGTCAAAAAAGAGAATTATTTTTTATTGAAATAATTCTGTCTATTCTGTAATTTTAATATTTATCATTGTTTATACAGGAAAGTCATTGGCATTTTTGTTCTAAAGCTAATAATTTATTTTAAAAGAGGATTAGCTTTCTTTCGAGTATTTACACAATAAATTATCTCTATTGTTTTTTTCTTATTGGCTGAAGTAGCGGTCTCGAACGTACGGGTCGCAAACGTACGATTCTTCCATATGTTTTTGCCGTTTAATTAACCGTTAATCAAACTTGTTTTTGATCTCCTTGGATTATTATCTTCTTAATTGATTGTAATAAAAACATTTTGAAGAAAGAGTTTTTAGGCCAATTTCCTCATGAAAAAATATTGTGATATAAAGGGTTTTTCAACAGGGACGCTACAAAAGTAGACCAACAGGGATAGCAAACGACGCCATTTCATGATGGAAAGATATACGAGCCAACAAAGAGTCGAAATTATTAAAATTTACTACCGAAATTCAGAGTCAGTGGCCTCAATGCTAAGAACGCGAAAAATCGAAAAATCATCTTCAGCGATGAGGCTCATTTCTGGCTGAATGGCTTCGTCAATAAACAAAATATGCGTTATTGGTCAGACAGCAATCCACACGTACTCCATGAGTCATCATTGCATCCCGAAAAAAATACGGTTTGGTGCGATTTATGGGCCGGCGGCGTCATTGGGCCGTACTTCTTCCGTGATGATCAAGACCGGCACGTTACTGTGAATGGGAATCGCTAACGTTCAATGATAACCGAATATTTTTGGCCCCAATTGGATGATATGGACTTGGAGGACATGTGTTTCCAACAGGACGGCGCAACAAGCCACACAGCGAATGCCACAATCAATTTATTGGACACCAAGTTTGGAGAACGTGTTATCTCACGAAATGGTCCAGTCGATTGGCCGCCTCGGTCGTGCGATTTGACGCCTTTAGACTATTTCCTGTGGGGCTACATCAAGTCTATGGTCTATGCCAACAAGCCAGCGACGATTGATGAACTTCGTACGAATATCGAACGTGAAATTGCAGCAGTATCGGCCGATTTATGCTTGAAAACCGTCGAAAATTGGGTTCAGCGTGTGGACTTCTGCAAGCGTGCCCATGGTGGCCATGCAAAAAAAAATCGAGTTCCATACATAATGGCATCGAAAGTACTTTCACAGGAATAAAGAATTTCATTGATATCCAAAACCGTTTTTGTTTTATTTAAAAAAACTTTTGTAGCGCTCTATTTGCCAAACTATTACACATGGTTTTCCAACAAGAGGTGTTATTTTGAATCACCCGGTATTTCGGTTGCTGTCACTTTTGAAGCTTTTATTCTTTGACATTTGACACGTAGAAACTACGCCATTTCTAAAACTGGAACGGTACACAATCATCGAACGATACAAAACGATCGAACAAAAAACGATACGAACGATACAAAATCATCTTGACTGATGAGGCCCATTTCCATCTTGGTAACTACGTCAACAAGCAAAATTGTCGCATCTGGGGCTCGCAAAACCCGAGAGTTATTGTTGAGAAGCCTCTCCATCCTAAACGTGTGACTGTTTGGTGCGGTTTATGGTCCGGCGGGGTCATTGGACCTTACTTTTTTGAAAATGAGGTTGGATCAATAGTTACGGTGAATGGATTGCGCTATCGAGAGACGATTAATGATTTTTTAAGGTCGAAGTTGGATGGTATTGATCTGGACAACGTTTACTTTTAACAAGATGGCGTGATTTAACACCTTGCGACTTCTTCTTTGGGGAGACTTGAAAGATAAGGTCTACGCCAACAGCCCAGTGCCGATTCAAGACCTCAAAGACAGAATTCGTGGTTATTGAAAATTTCATGAAAAGGATATGGTCCTGTAAGCGTGGTCGTGGTGGCCATTTGGCTGATGTTGTTTTTCATTATTAACGGCATACCTTCCTCTTTATTATGAAATAAACATCCGATCATTTATCTCAAAAAAATGGAATTTTTCTTTGAATACCAAAATAACACCTCTTGTTGGAAAACACTCTATTTTCTTCTATCGAAGATGAGCCATATTGGTCCACTCCTTCTAGTACCTCCCCTTATTTCACAAAAGGTTAACATTTAGTGAAATATTGATTATTTAATGACTTCTATACTACTTATTTGAATCCTCTGAAATTCTACATATAGTATTAGTTTTATTCACTATTACCTCGAGAAAAATGGGCGAAGATGCCACTCCCCTTTTGGTACCTCCCACACAATTTTGAAGCAAACGTTAATAGCTTATAACTTTATTACCAATGCATACAAAGACTTGAAATTTTGTACAGTGTAATGGTTTAATAGTACCTACAATACAGTGAAAAATGGGCATTATTGCCACGCTCCTTTTGTTTGCTACCTCCCACACAAATGGACCTTTTTGTACCAAAAGTTACCAGCTTATAACTTTAATACCAGTGCATACAAATAGTTGAAATGTTGTACACAGTGTGATGCTTTTATTGTACATATAGACCAGAAAAAATGGGCGTTATTGGCACGCCCCTTTTGGACCTCCCACACAAATGCACCATTTTAACTTTAATACCAGTGCATACGATTACTTGAAATTTCGTACAGTGAAAAGGTTTTATAGTACCTAGAGTCTAGAGAAAAGTGGCCGTAATTGGCACGCCCCTTTTGGTACCTCCCACACAAATGGACCATTTTACACCAAAAGTTAACAGTTATTAACTTTAATACCAGTACATACTTTAAAGTTGTTAAATACAATATAAATTGATAATAATTTAATTAAAATAAAAAATTCGAATTACCAATATTTTTTTGGGACTCAAGGTGAGGGGATTTTTAAGCCGGTTTACCCGACTGAGCTTTCTTACTTGTTTATTGACATGTTTTAGAAAAAATATTAAAAAAAAAAACGTAGTATATTCACAAATATTGAGCCCCAAAAATCCAATTACTGTTTTCGATTTATTTAACTCGCGTGCATTTTCTGTGTTAGTTTGGAAAAATCGAAGAATAAGCATTTTTTAATTAAAGTTTGTTACAAAAATCTTCGAAAACAAATTTTATAAATTTTCCACTTTTTTTACAAACGAAGTAAACTTTGTAAAAATCGATTAAACAGTTCAAGAGCACCTACAAATTTCGTAAAAACAAAAAATAATTTTTCTCAACTTTATTAAAATATCATATCCCCATAAAAGTTTGGAAAAATTATTAAAAATATGGTAGCTATATCTTATTTTATTATTTAGCTACTTATTTAAAAACATTTAAGTCAGAAAGTAAAATTCATAAGTTAATATTAACCAGTAAGGAAAGGCAGAAAGTCGGGCGGGGGCCGACTATATAATACCCTACACCTCCCTAACAATGCGATAAGGGTTATTGCGATAATAATTTGGAATAATTGGTAAATGGGTAAGTAAATGGATATATCTAATTCTGAACCGATAATCGCTAAATTAATCAATATACGTTCCTAAATTGAGAACATCTTTCTGGAGAATTTTGTAATGATCGGAAGCAAAGTACAACTTCTATAGCGCTTTGTAACCAAATCAGGAGGAACATATATATGGAGCTTATATATAAATCTGAATCGATTTTCCCTGAATACTCATTCATGTAAAATAGAAACCTCCTTCTGTCGAATTTCGTACTGATCGGATATAAAATACAGTCTCTACAGCGCTTGAATGTCAAATCGGTGCTAACATATATATGGGGGCTATATCTAAATCTGAAATCGAATTTGGCAGTATTCCTTCATGTAATAAAAAACCTCTCTGTGCCGAATTTCGTACTGATTGGATATAAAATACAGTTTCTACAGCGCTTACATGTCAAATCGGGTGCAACATATATATGGGGGCTATATATAAATCTGAAAATGTTGCTTATACAGTGCATATATGTCAAATCGGAGGTACATATGTATATATGGGAGCTATATGTAAATCTGAACCGATTTTAACCAAATTCAATAGGGATCGTCCTTGGGCCTAAAAAAAGATATGTGCAAAGTTTCGTTGAGATCGGACCATAATTGCGACCTGTACTTTGATTACAAGAATACGTCTACAGACGGACATAGCTAAATCGACTCAGAAAGTGATTACAAGTCGATCGGTATAATAAACAATGGGTCTATCTCTTCTCCTTTTGGGTGTTACAAACAAATGCACAAAGTCATAATACCCTGTACCACAGTGTGGTGTAGGGTATAAAAATTCCCCATAAAATTTTTGAAAAAAATAATGAAAAAAATATAGCTATATCTTCTTTTACTATTTAGCAACTTATTTAAAAACATTTAAGTCAGAAAGTAAAATTCAAAAGTTAATACTAACCAGTAAGGAAAGGCTAAAGTCGGGCGGGGCCGACTATATAATACCCTACACCACTCTCGTAATATTGAATAACTCTAATATATAAATTTTGTGATTCATGTATAAATTGTTTAAATAAATTTACTTTTGGGACATTTTATACTTAAATAATACCCTGTACCACAGTGTGGTGTAGGGTATAAAAACGATTGGATGTAAAGAGCCAAATCGGATGAAACATATATATGGGAGCTATAGCTAAATCTATACCGATTTTCTTCAAAGTCGGCTATGTTGGTTCATGGATCAAGAAACTCTACCATTCTAAATTTCAAACCGATTGGATGTAAAATACAGCTTCTATAGAACTAAAGGGCCAAATCGGACGAAACATATATATGGGAGCTATAGCTAAATCTTAACCGATTTTCTTCAAATTCGGTAGTGTTGGTTCATGGATCAAGAAACTCTACCATTCTAAATTTCAAAACGATTGGATGTAAAATACAGCTTTTATAGGACTAAAGGGCCAAATCGGACGAAACATATATTTGGGAGCTATAGCTAAATCTTAACCGATTTTCTTCAAATTCGGTAGTGTTGGTTCATGGATCAAGAAACTACCATTCTAAATTTCAAAAGGATTGGATGTAAAATACAGCTTTTATAGGACTAAAGGGCCAAATCGGACGAAACATATATATGGGAGCTATAGCTAAATCTTAACCGATTTTCTTCAAATTCGGTAGTGTTGGTTCATGGATCAAGAAACTCTACCATTCTAAATTTCAAAACGATTGGATGTAAAATACAGCTTTTATAGGACTAAAGGGCCAAATCGGACGAAACATATATATGGGAGCTATAGCTAAATCTTAACCGATTTTCTTCAAATTCGGTAGTGTTGGTTCATGGATCAAGAAACTCTACCATTCTAAATTTCAAAATGATTGGATGTAAAATACAGCTTCTATAGAACTAAAGGGCCAAATCGGACCACACATATATATGGGAGCTATAGCTAAATCTTAACCGATTTTCTTCAAATTCGGCAATGTTGGTTCATGGATCAAGAAACTCTACCATTCTAAATTTCAAAAGGATTGGGTGTAAAATACAGCTTCTATAGGACTAAAGGGCAAAATCGGACGAAATATATATATGGGAGCTATATCTAAATCTGAACCGATTTCAACCAAATTCAATAGCGATCTTAACAGCTGCGAAATACTCTAAACTGCAAAATTTCAGAACGATCGGAGTGAAATTGCGACCTGTAGTCGACGAACAACTTTACATGGACAGACGGACGGACGGACAGACAAACATGCTTAAATCGACTCAGCTAGTGATTCTGAGTCGATCGGTATACTTTAAGTTGGGTCTAGCTGTGTTATTTTCGGGTGTTACAAACATCTGCCGTGAAACAAACTTATAATACCCTTTACCACAGTGTGGTGTAGGGTATAAAAATTCTGACTCATATTTAAAGTTTTGGAGAAATAGGAAAGTTATTAAAAGAAAGTATAACATATTTATATTCGTCATAAAGAAAACTTTTTGGAGAATGTTTTCGAAAAAGGAATGGTTCAAAAGTTGTTACTAGTATCGTTGACACGCTTTACCAAATTACACCATTTTTTACGAATATTTAAAAAACTGGCAAAATTGTCGATTATCGCAAAGCTACACATAAATATGAAAACATTTTCAATTTTTATATGCAGTACGATACAGGGTGGGTCGTTTAAAATTGTAAGTGTGAATAAGCTATAACAAAAATTACTGATAATTTTTTCCAATTTCTGGTTCTATTGGAAAGGTGGAACTTTGTCATTTAATAATGGAACCCAATATCATTCATATGACTACCACGACCGAATCGGCAATTGAGAATTTTTGAGATAGACTCAGGTACGGTTGGGCCACTATAAATTTTAATTTTGAATCGGCTAAATAAATATAGAAAAAGTGCAAAAAATCCCCTTTGAGTAAAAAAAAATTGTATGGCCATTCAATTATTAATTGAGCCCACTTGACTAAACTAAAGATCCAGAAGTTCTAATTGTTGGGCTTCTTTCACGTCCAATTCTCAGAATTGAGTCCCAAAATTATGTGTTTTACTGTGTTATTTATCAAAACAAAGATAAACATCTAAAAAAATTAGGGTTGATACACATACTTTCGCATAACTAAAGAATCATATATCATATTTGGTTTAGGAAAGCTTTAAAGAATCCTAAATAATGTAGCCTTCATCTTGTTCTGGTATAATTTTTTCATTCCATCTGCGGTTTTAAAGATATTTTACGAGATTTTGTGAAAAAAAAATTATTTTTAAAAAAATTTTAATAATTTTCCAATTAAAGACTTTTAAAAATATTTTCTATGACATTTACTTACATGTTTTCAGTCGCTGCGACTGAAATGTTCCTGCTGCTTGCTTTCACTTAAAAAAGTTGTCCATGATTTCCACCATATTAATACATAGCATGCGTAAATCTGCAGTTCATAAAACAAATGAAGCAGAAAAATATTTAACATAATGAATCTATAATATGACATTTAACTCAACGCAAATGTGCTGTGTATGGCGCGTGTCTAAAGCTCATTTCATAGAGATTTCAGGACAGAGGCCCCCCTCGTTGTCCAGCTATGGTTGGAAATTGCGCATTTTTCTCAGAATCAAAGTCATATTAGGGCAATTATAACGAAATGCAAACACGCGCATACTTATCTTCCCATATGCTTTGACGATGGTGAAGTATGAGTGGATTATTGGGTAGGAGGGAGGGTTGACAGGATTAGGATTGAGTACAAGGATTTTCAAACGGAGAACTTGGCAATTGGGACTCCAGAAGCACATGTCCTTACATATTAAAGTGTTATTAACATTTCAACTGCTGTCTGAAGCCTACACAATAATAAGAAATATATACGAATTTTAATACAATCAAAAATATGTGAAAATGTGTGGGTATTAGTGGGGGTGTCACAAAACGTATACACGCACAAAATTAAAAATACATTAGCATTCTTTGTGCGACATAACTCCCGAATTATGGCTCTGCAAAAAATTTCAATTAGAGTTGACAGTGACAACTTTCCGCTCATTTCTACCACGTCAGTTTTAAAATATACTGAATCGCTTGAAATAGAATCCCTAAAACACTTGCTTTTAACTTTATTACATATTTCCTGGCTTAACACAGTAACAATAGAATTTAATGGACAAAACAATTTTTGCGATAGTTTTTTGTTTTCTACTTCCGAAAAAGCAATATCCGTAACAGAAGCAAGCATTGTTTGAGATAACAATTTTTATAACGGATGTTAATATGTACGAGTACATGAAAATATTTGTTTAGCACCATGTATCATAAATACTAGGTATAGCAAAATGTAAAGGATATAGTCGAAAACAAGTAGGAAAATTACAGTGGACAAGCCCGACTAAGGTATACCCTACTAGCTTCCATATCTACCGATTTATAAATTTGTGCTGCAGAAATCGCATACTTGAGATAACCGGTCTATGAGAAAATGGAAATTTAATTTATATGTAAATATATTTCGCAGAAAACGAGCATCACAGTAGTGATGAAGGTGAAGGGTATCAAAATGATAGAAACGGCAAGGCTTTAAAATCTCCTCACTGGAGAGTTATAGTATTGAATTTTAAGCAAAGGTCAGCCGAACAACCACTTTTTAACTTTTTTTGCTACTGTCACCACTGTGCTGAAGAACATTAGCAGTTTCCTCACTTAACGACTATAGTCCCCATTAAAACAAAAGGCATAGTCTGTTCTTGTTTATTCTAGAAAAAAGAATAACTTAGAAAATACGTTTCAAATGCCATTCTGTTACTTTAGCTTAGAAAAACAAACCGTAACAAAGATGTTTTTACCAGAGCTCAACATGCCATAAATTACTTGTACTGGAAATGTGTATTCCTTGAAATAATCCTTCTTTTTCTTTTTATTACAGACAACACACATCCACTTTCGACATTCATGCATTCATTTCTGCACGTCCTTTTCCAACTGTCTATGGATATTCACATGTACTCGTACATGAGTGCGTATGAGTAATTCGGAATTCAAGACAAAACACGTCTAACCTCTCAAATTTTTAGACAGCCATTTACGTTAACGTGCATTGGAAAAATATCCATCTGGTCCATGAGGCAACAGTGTGACTAGAATAAACTGAAGTTGAGTAATTTGCAAAACTTAAAAAATAAATAAAAATATTTTCCTCATTTCAGCTAACTCAGAAAGAAAACTTGTTCTAGAAATGTTCAAGACAATTTCATAATAAGTAGAAGATCCCTGAACAAGACTCATTGCCTTCTATTCTATGTTTAGAACCACTGTGCATGGTAAGAACAAAAAACGAACATGAATGCTGTATTGTAATGTTGGTATGTGTACGTTTGGTAAGTACGAAGGCTGCAAAAAAGTATTGTCTATTTGCAGATGTGGAGAAGGTATGTACTTTAAAAGTGTAAAAGTCTGTGTAAACATTACTTAAGTGGCCATGAATGAAAATTCCATGTGAGTTTACCTAAACTACAAGAATAATACCATGAAAGTACATACACATATAAACAATTATGTACACATGGAACTGAAAGTGCTATGTAACGATAGCATAGCAGCATTTAAAATTCAGTGCATCCTTAATAAATTCTTATATAAATATATGTATACGACAAATTTGTAATGCCGATTAAAAAAATAGTAAACATAGTTCAAAGTCGGGCCGGGACGACTATATGATACCCTACACCACTACTGCCATGCATAATTTTTCAGTGAATGATAGGTTAAGGTGGCAGAAGGGGTTTTCAGCTAACATAGGCCAACTGAGGTCCCTAGTGTTACCATGAGCTCAGTTGCCATCATCGGAACCAATCTGTTTGATACACAAAGTTATCAAAAATGCAGAACAGCATGAAAAAATAACTAGATTCTGGTAGATGATACACAAAAAATACCTCAATCGGCGTTTTGAAAGATCACATCGGAGTTTTATTTTAGTTGGGTTAACGTTTCAACCCTTTGGCCTTTTCGTGCAGAATATCGGTTTATGAGACTATGTGTGCTTTACATCTGAGGTGTAGGGTACGCTCTCCAACTATTAAGGCCTATATTTTTGTGGACCATATTCGACCAAAGCGTAAAAACAAACTTAAACTTGCGGAGGGCCTGGATGAAATGTTCTACAAAAATGTTGGCTATAAAAGTTTACTACAGGGTGGCTGATATGTATTGCAACCAACTTCAGGTTGCTATCATTTCTAAACCGCTAGTCTGATAGCTGACAGATTTATTTCAGTGACAGTTCATTTTATTGTTTACAAGCTTACAAAAGCATTTTGATCTTTTGCATTCAGAAAAAAGTTTTTCGTGATGGAATTCAAGCGTGATAGTGTGATTGATTTATATTTGGGTGGAAAAACACAAGTGGCTATCGTTAGAGCCCTCCAGCATTTAAATGTGAATAAATATTTTGTTTCTCGTACCATTGCTCGTTACCGTGATACTGGCAGTGTTGCATCGCGTCCAAAATGTGGAGGAAAAAAAACGGTTACAACACCAGAAATGATCCGAAAAGTGAAGGCCAGATTTGATCGAATTCCACGCGGCAGTGGTAGAAAAATTGCACGTGAGCTGAACATATCGCGAGAACGGATACAACACATATTAAAAAATGAGCTTGGTCTAAAGCCATTGAAGTTCAAAAAAGTGCAAGAGCTCACCGATGCACAAAAAAAGTTAGACTGGAAAGAGCCAAGGAGTTGCTTCGCTTGCACGAAAGTGGCCAGTTACCGAATTTGGTTTTCTCCGATGAGAAGCCATTCCAAATTGAGCAGTTTGTGAACAAACAAAATGATCGGGTTTACTTGCCAAAGAGGTCAGCTGAAAATTTACACCTTCGATTGGCCACCAGAACTCAAGCGCCGCCGATGGTAATCGTGTGGGCCGCCGTAACGGCCGATGGTCGCTCCCCGCTCGTATTCATCGACCATGGGGTCAAAATAAATGCCGAATATTATCGGGAAAATGTCCTAAAGACAGTATTGAAGCCCTGGGCAGACAAACATTTCGGCCGCAGACCATGGACATTCCAACAGTACTCAGCACGCGTCAACCAAGAATGGCTTAAAAAGGAGGTTCCTCGCTTCATTTCTACCGCACAATGGCCACCAAGATCTCCGGATCGCAATCCGTTGGACTTTTGCGCCTGGGGCATTTTAGAGAGTAGGGTTCGCACTAAAAAATACCAAAGTATCGATCATCTCAAGACGGCGCTTCGCCGGGAATGGGCCAAAATACCGCAGAGCCACTTTCGTGAAGCGTGTGATGGCTTTGTCGGCCGTTTGAAGGCCATAATTCGTGCCAAAGGTGGCCAATTCGAACAAATCTAAACTGTTTCTAAAATTTTATGTTATTTCCGACATTTTTTGATTTGAACAATAAAATTTAAAAAAAAAATAAAAAAAATATAGCGCTTTACTTTGTTGCATTACCATTTGCCATTTCCATTTCAAAGTACTCACAAGTAATTGTTGTTGCACCAGGTTATATGAAACTATTGCATTCAGAACGACAACGGGATTAATATTGGTAAAAACAAATGGGTACGAATGCATTTTCCCCAACACAGTTTTTTCCATATGTGTCAGAACATACCAAAGCCCAAAAACTTGATACAAGCGCCAAAAACAGTCAAAACCCTCAAACCCCAATTAAAACCAAAGTGTTCTTCTAAATTATAATTTTCTACCCTCACTTTAGTGGAGGAGTTTACATATCATTTGCTTTAGGCGAAAAGAGTACAACATCTAAGAAGTGACCTAAGACCCTAAGTATGGCCGGCGGAAATCCGTTTTAGGATATTTAACGTCACTTGTACAACACTAGCCAGACATGCAGACAGACGGACGAATGATACTTCAATTGTCTTAAAACTTCCTATACAACTACGCAACAAAAATTAATTGTTTGTGTCCGAGACCTGAAACCTTTTTTGTGTAGGTTGAGGCATACTATTTTATGAATTACTAGCAGCAGCATTTTTATTACCCTTCATCTTCACCCTTGCTGTAATATTTTACGTCTAAAGAAATTTCAGAAAACTCGCTGTCGTCCAGCCAAATTTTAGTTAATAAAATTGTTCAATAATTTCATAAATTTTTAAAGGCAACCGACATCGTAAACAAATCTTTGTTTACATCCCAGTATGTTTATACCTTACAACGCACTGTGGTCCAGGGTATTATGAGTTTGTGCATTTGTTTGTAACACCCAATAGGAAAAGAGATAGACCCATCGTTAATTATACTGATCGACTTGGAATCACTTCCTGGGTCGATTTAGCCATGTCCGCCTGTCCGTCCGCCCGTCTCTTTGTCTGACCGTCCGTCCGTCCGTATATATGGTTCACCTGATTTGACATGTAAACGCTGTAGATACCGTATTTTATATCCCATCAGTTCGAAATTCGACAGAGAGAGTTTTCTTATTACATGTATGAGCACTGCCAAATTCTTATCGCAATGCCCATTTTCGCATTGTTAGGAAGGTGTAGGGTATTATATAGTCGGCCCCGCCCGACTTTCTGTATTTCCTTACTGGTTGTATTTGGGATTATTATTTCCGAAACAAAAATTTATTTGCATTTAAGTATTCAGAAAATCCCTAATAAATTGTGTTAAAATTATCAGCAGTTCAAAGTTAATTTTTTTAAATTTTTAATGTTCGTAAAAATTATAAATAATAATAATTTAAATCGTATAATCTTGGATCAAACGCTTTGTGGGTTGAGAACTAATGATGGCTTGGAATATTCAGAAATTTTAAGTTATTGATTTAAAACAGAATGCTGCATATGGTATCATAACTGGGAGGTACAATTCGAAACCAAGGAAAAATTAAAACTATAATTCGAAAAAGTCAGCAACATTTTTTTAAAATCTTTTTTCAATAAAATATTGTTGTTGCTTATATATGCATGCATATATGCCAAATCGGAGGTATATATATTTTAATTTAAAAGAAAGATATGTGCTAAGTATCGTTGAGATCGGACCATAATTGAGACCTGTACTTTGAATACAAGAATACATGCACAGACGGACGGACGGACAACTCAAATCAACTCAGAAAGTGATTTTAAGTCGATCAGTAAAATAAACGATTGGTCTGTTTCTTCTCCTTTTGTATGTTAGAAACAAATGCATAACAGTTTAAAACGCTGTACCACAGTGTGGTGTAGGGTATAAAAAGTCTATGGATAAATGTATAAATTGTATTTATACCTTTATATTATATAAGTATATATATGATTAATCGTCGTAAAATTCTAAGACGATTTAGCCATGTCCGTCTGTCCGTCCGTCCGTCCGTCTGTTGTAATCACGCTATGTACAGTCCGCAATAATAGAGCTAGGTTGATCAAATTTGGTAGAAATATTTCTTTTAGATGCAGGTTATTTGTATTGCAAATGGGCCATATCGGTCAAAGCTTTGATATAGCTCCCCTATAGAGGTCGCTCAAAAATACGGGTTTTGAACCATAGATACCTCATTTTTAAAGCAATCTAGCAGAAACTTTGCAGTTTATATTCTATTCTGACAAGAACTCATCACAGCAAAAATTTTACAAATCGGTTTATATTTTGATATAAAAATACCATAAATACCATATTTTCTAAGTATTTTAACCGAATCTTTGCCGTTTGTATTTTATTAAGACAAGAATTCATCGCAGTAAAAAGTTTTTAAATCAATTAATATTTTGTTATAGTCGACCTACAGATGTCGATCCCTAAAAGATTTATTTAAGCTATACACGGGGCAAAATAGCCTTTTTTGATATGTTTGAATCGAAAGAAAATATATTTGGAACACAAATTTTTAAATATTATATATTTCCTAGCAAATAAATTTTATTTGAAAATCAACAAAATATATTTGAAACGCATATATTAATATATTACAACAAAATATATTTGCAAACAAAAATTCTCAAATAAAATATGTGTTTAAATACAAATATAATTATTGTTTAGGAATTTCTCTAAATATATTTTATTTAAAAAAATTTCAAAACTTTTGTTGACTTTTTCGAATTCCAGATTAAATTTTTCCTTGGTTCCGGGTTTATCCTCCCAGCATTAGCTTCTGTTCTTAATCAATAATGTTAATACAATTTATGAGTATTCTATCCAATATTATACGATTTCAATAATTATTTCACAAACATTAACAATTTATAAAAAAACTAACATTGAATTACTGAAAAATTTAACATAACTTAGGTATTTTCTGAATACTTAAATGCAAATACATATTTATTTCGGAAATAATGGTCCCAAATAAAAATATATTGGAATATAAACAAAGATTTGTTTAGAACAACATCTTCCCAAATATATAATTTTGGTGTGTATCAAATATTATGTATTTGGAGTGTACCATAAACATATATATGTTTCAAGCCGAATATGTTTGGGACAATATATGTACTACAGAAGCGATTTTTTTTCAGCGTGTAGACACAAAATTTTCTAAGAAATTTAGCTGAAACTTTGCAGTTTATATTCTATTTTGGCTAGAATTCATCTAAATAAATTTTATACAAATACAATTTTAGTTTGTTATAGTCCCCTTGTAGACGTACCTCTCAAAAAAATCTGTTTTAAGCCATAAATACCACATTTTTCAGGTGAAGAGTTTGGCTAAAGAATTTGCGGCCTAAAAATTGCAGCGTCCTTTTTTATAATTTATTTAAACAAAAAGAATCGTTTCGTGATTTGCTCCATATACAAAGATTTTTCCAGTAGTAAAATTGAATGCAATCCATGGTGGAGGGTATATAAGATTCGGCATGGCCGAACTTGACGCTTTTACTTGTTTTTATTTCGGACATTATCTTTGTGAGGTGCCAAAGGGGCGTGGTAATAATGCCAATTTTTCAACAGATTATAGGTACTATAAAAGCACTACGATGTAAGTGTTTGTACGCTCAACAATCGAAGTTATAAGTGGTTAAGTTTTTGTGCAAAATGGTCCATTTTTATGGGAGGTACCAAAAGGGGCGTGATAATAGCGGGATTATAGGTACTGTAAAAGCATTACGCTCCACAAAACTTGAAGTATTTATATGGACTGTAATCAAAGTTATAAGTCGTTAACTTTTTGTGCAAGAAGATCCATTTGCACGGGAGGTACAAAAGAGGCATGGCAATAACGGCCTTTTTTCAAGGGACAGTAGGTACTACAGAAGCATCACACTGCACAAAATTTCAAGTAGTTGTATGGACTGGAATAAAAGTTATAAACCGTTAACTTTTTGTACAAAATGTTTCATTTGTATGAGAGATACCAAAGGGGGCGTGGCAACTTCGCCTATTTTTCTCAATGGATTTTATGTAAGAAACTTACAATATGAGTATGATTGTGATATGTAATATAGAAGTTATTTAATCAATATTTCATTAAATTTTGAGCCTTTGTGGAGGGAAACAACATGGTCCATCTTGAGCTTAGCATGAGACAGAAACAAAACAGTAAGGAAAGCCAGAAAGTCAGGCGGGGCCGACCATATAATACCCTACACCTCTCTAACAATACGAAAAGGGGCATTGCGATAATAATTTCGAATAATTGGTTTCGTTTCAGTGTACAAAGTACTTAGCTCCACCTGCTCATTAAGATTTATTACAAGGAGATGTTGAAGATGTTAATCACAATAAACTAGATATAAAATGATAATCTTGAGATGCACAATTTTCTTTTATAGATCAAGAATCGGAAGAAACAAACACTTGGAACTATATATGTATAACCTAAACAAATTTTCATCCAATTGGATCAAAATTTCTGCCATTATATACGTAAAATACAGATTAAATAGCTCTTAAATACTAAATATGTGGCTATACCTAAATCTGAAAAAATTATCCCAAAATTAAGCAGTTTTATTCCTGAATTTGACAACGACCCCAAAAAATATAGCGAAATGATTCAAAGATTGATTTAGAAAGGAAGGGGTCAGCGTTATGGAGTGGCCAGCTCAACCCCAGACGTGAATCCGATTGAAAATCTTTGGGAAATTATCATCAAAGAGATAAATCGAGAAAGTGTAGGTGGAGATAAAAATAAGCTATTTCAGGCCATTGCAGACGCTTGAAACTCCACAGAAAAGAAGATAACAATCAGTATTACTGCTAACATACAAGAAGAAGCAAAGCCGTCCTTGATAATTAAGAAGTTTCCACAAAATCCTAGAAGAATAAATAGTCCAATATGTTATGTTGTGCGAATTTTCTACTTTTTTTGTGAAATAAATTTTTAATTTCAAACAATTTAAGCATCAAAATTATTGTTTTTTCGTAAATTGATGCAATTTCGTAGATAATAGGTTCTATTTTTGGAAAATATCATTGATAGTTTTTCAGATTTTGGAGATTGAGCAGAAGTATGAAAGTAGTCCAATATGTATTGTCCGATACTGAATATGGGGACTATATCCAAATCTGAACCGAAAAGGGCTATAATTTCTACACTTATCCACAGATTTTTTTTCAAATAGAATGCTAGGTTTCGAAAATTGGAACAAACAATTTTTTACGATTTTTTTTTTGCTGTTTTCTTTTTTTTTAATCAAAAACGTTATTTTTTTAAAAAAAATTATATTTTTTCCTAATTGTTTTAACGACAGTTTCTAAACTTCTGCCTCTACGTGAATGTGATTTTTTCAACATTCGTAGCCCTCATAATTTCCTTTAATGTAAGTGGTATTCCGGATAAATCAAGCTTATACTTAAAATATAGTTCACATATTAAAGACACATTCCAAGAAAATCCAAATTAAAAAAAGTTGTCCCCTTCTTTTGGTGGAGGGAACAATTACTCACCATATCATAAATAATATTGTTTATTTTCTGCATCAATTATAGGAAATATTACCTGAAAATAGAAAAAAGGGAAGAATATTATAAATCTGTAACATTTTAAATAAGGAAATAAAATGAAAATGCTGGCAAGTAAATTTCTGATATTATACAATAGTTCAGTATTGTTTGACAATTCATCATGGAAAAAATCACAACGCAACAACCTCTCCAAATCATTCATCTGTACTACAAAAAACAGCATACTGGGGGAAATCCCGTATTTGGGATAATGAGCAACCATAAAGTAACGGGGGATGTTTTAACCGTTTGGGTTTCAAAAATTAAATAAACACAAAAAATTGGCAAAATTTAATTGAATATTTATTTGAGACGATAAATCAATTTACCTTCTAAAGTTTATTTCATGTAAATGTCGCCCGTTACGGTTACGGCGTAGGTGGTCCATCCGTGAGCTTCAAATTTGGCATACTTTTTCCCCATTTTTGGTGTGGTTGATATGCAGATGGAATCGTCGATACTGAAAGAATTGATAAACATTTTGACTTCTGAATGGACAACATACAGCATAGCAGTGGGCAACATTTGAATGGAATTATCTTTAAAAACTAAATGTCGAATATCGTTCTTTTAGGACATCATATAGATTCCGACATCCAGCTCCCGCTGGAATAATAGATATTATGTCTACAATTAACCTCCCATAACTTGAACAATTATTAAAAAACACTTGCGATCTCTAATATTTGTAATGTTATTTATGTGGAAGTGAGGGAATATTTCAGTCGGCTTATTCGAGTGAATTTTTATGTACGATTTGTTTGTTTCTTTCAAAGTTTTCATTTTCAGACTTACCCATCCTCCGACAAAGAAAATGTATGTTGCAACGCAATAACAACAACAACAACCAAACACCGGCACCGAGTGACTTAGAAAGAAGTCACCTCTGACAAATTCTCTGTTCATTGTGTGAACATCAGAAAGTTTAAATGTAATAAAAGACGAACTTTATTAATAAAGTACAGTAAACCTCTTAAGGTTATCTGCAAAAGAAGTAAATAAATTCTGACATGAGTCTGTATAAAAACCATTAAAGACTTTGACAATTCCACTTATTCTCTTCAATTCATTTTATCGTCAACGAAATTTAATACAAAATGTAATTGTTGGTCACCGAAACTTTTCCAATGACTGCACAAGTGCCTGTTGACATTCATCCCATAATGGAAATATATATATGTAATAACATATGTACATATGTAATCGAATACATACATATGTATAAGTACTGACCCACACACATTGAAAGGAACAAATGTATTCTTATGTTAGATATACATATACTCGTATGTATGTGTACATACATATGTACGTAACTCTGTCAAAATATCCATATTTATTTCATTACTACTCGTCTTACCCGAAATTCAATTACTTGGGAAAATGTTTGCAAAAATATTCCCTTACATTGGCAAGGCATGAATATTCAACAAATATACAACGACGGGGCGACCCCCAATACCCCCAGAGACTCATAAAAAATACTCAAGAGCATGTGAAGGTATTGATATGAAACCAGTCAAGAAGGATATTGTGCATCGAATGAATGGTCCACATAGAGACGAAACTAAATATACTTAACGGAATATACGCAGTAGGAATACAGCAAATGCTCCGTGGATTATTATGTATGGTCCATATAAATACTTGAAATTTTGTGCAGTGTAATGGTTTTATATTACCCATAATCGATTGAAAAATTGGCGTTATTGCCACGACCCTTTTGGTGCCACAAAATGGACTATTTTCACAAAAAATTAACGGCTTATAACTTTGATTCCAGTATATGCAAATATATGACATTTTGTCCCGTTTGGTTTTGTCCCACACAAAATGGCTAAAATAAAAATATCCACAACACTTAAGGACGAGGTCTCCTCCAACTTTGGGATCTGTTCTGATTTAGATTACCTACATATTTCTGTCCATTGATCGGCAGCCATGTCTTGGTTGGTAGAAGGTATCACATATCTTTTCTTTCCTAATTTAAAGTTTTATTACAAATTTGTATGCAATTATTGCGATATCATAATTCAATTACCAATGGCTGTATGCTGTGCATTCATAGTTACGATTGTTTATTGGTCTGAATATATCTACATAAGTATATTGAGACGAGACGAGACGAGTAGTTGAACTTTAAGAGGAACAAAGACCAACAGATAGACAACTGCTGTTGGAATATCTACCAAAATACGAGTACAATTTATGCACATAGCAATTGATATTTATCAAACAACCAACAAACAACTCACCCTCAATCGTGGCAATCTCTTTTGGAAGAGCACAGATAATAACAGCAAATTTTCGACGAAAAACTAACAACCATTTAACAAATAAATATACGCATGAATATTTTAGCATCAAATAAATTGTGGAATAAGAAAACGAAATTTCGAAGATCTTTAAGTAAAAACGAGTAAAAGAAAATTCTATATTAAATTCATTTCGCATGAAATTGTTCTAAACGTCAGTAAACGCCATAAAATCTTGAGTTTTTACTCAAATTATAGTTGAACATTTGCCATTTAATTAAGACTTTGTACAAATGAATGAAAACGCTGATTCGATAGACATTTCTAATTTTCTTAGGCACTTTGTTGGCGTTGTTTAGTGGTGCAGAGGCCTTTTAATTAGTTTTTCTTTTATGTCTATGTTTTCATTTCGTTAAAGTATTTGTCCGTCTGTCTGTATGCCTGTTATTATAGTACTCACTCACTCACACTATAGGGTGAACCGTATATGTATACTCGTATTATTAGCTACAGACGTTGAAGAAATACAGAACGTTGAACAAATTGCCATAGGATATAAATATGTTTTCGGGGATATCAGTTCTAGAATAATTAAGGTGATTTGAGCTCTCACCTGAACTCTCCATCAATTTTTGTAATGTATACGGTGGTTCCCATTTCGAGGTTCCCTACTTTTTTAAAGAAAAAACACAGAAAATTCAAATTGAATGGGGAATGTTTATTATCGTTTGGAACAACATTCTTTGGCATTTATTTTTTGAAGATTATGTCTATCAAATGTTGGCCGCGGCTACGTCTCAGATGGTCCATCCGTTGAGTCCAATTTACTATGACTCGATTATGTTGACCATAAGTTGAGCGAAGTGCACGAAACACATTCCTTACAGAACGTGAATTTTCGTAATAAAGTTGAACGATTTGCAAACGTTGTTCAGGCGCAAGTCTTTCCATGATGAAATGCCAAACAATACTTAACAAAAATAACATGACAGCATGACACGACTCACACGTGATCTGTCAAAAAAAGGCTATTGAAAAAAGTATCTCTACTTGGATCACCCGTTATATCATGAATTCAAAAATAATAGGAAATAATTCTGCAGTTTCATGACCAGTCAACCGATTGCGACCAAACTTGGTCTGAGGTATTACAGAAGTTAATTTTTTAATTTGGGCCCCCTGTGGTAAACAGGGACGGAGCTGCAGTGCCTAAAAGTTAGTCACCTCGGGTGAACAAAACGTTTAAGCGCGTGTAACTTTAGTCTTTTTCGTTCGATTCATAAAATCTCTACATACCTACAAAAGGATGTTTGCACCTGACAGTTATCTTATATACATAGTTACCACGATATTTGCATTTGAAAATTTAATTTTTCTTTTTTCATCGACCCAGTCCTAGCGTTTTGTAAATATCGGAGACGAATATGCACCAATTCCTTTCACTTCAACTTTTCTGGATTGGCAACTAAATTGTGATGAAAAAAATCAATCCGATATAACTTATTAGTCAAAAGTTATGGCCATCCGAAATAAAACTTTCAAAAAATGTCGGTTTTTCTATTTTTTTGCATATGTCGTATTTTGGAGTTATACAGGGTGGCTAATATGTATTGCAACCAACTTCAGGTTGCTATTATTTCTAAACCGCTAGTCTGAAGCTTGTAAACATTTTATTGTTTACAAGCTTACAAAAGCATTTTGATCTATTACATTCAGAAAAAAGTTATTCGTGATGGAATTCAAGCGTGACAGTGTGATTGCTTTATATTTGGGTGGAAAAACACAAGTGGCTACCGTTAGAGCCCTCCAGCATTTAAATGTGAATGAATCTTTTGTTTCTCGTACCATTGCTCGTTACCGTGATACTGGCAGTGTTGCATCGCGTCGAAAAAGTGGACGAAAAAAAAACGGTAACAACACCAGAAATGATCAGAAAAGTGAAGGCCAGATTAGATCGAAATCCACGCCGCAGTGGTAGAAAAACTGCTCGTGAGCTGAACATATCGCGAGAACGGATACAACACATATTAAAAAATGAGCTTGGACTAAAGCCATTGAAGTTCCAAAAAGTGCAAGAGCTCACCGATGCACAAAAAGTTAGATTTCAGATCAAATGGCCCGGCAAAATCTATTCCTGTGCAATTTACAAGCACCGAGTCAGGAATCAGATAATGGCAGCTTTACTCCCGGAAAGATGCAATTTTACGCTACCATTTACCAACACAGGAATAGATTTTGCCGGGCCATTTGATCTGAAATCCTCTCGGCTGCGAAACGCGAAGTTACTGAAAGGATATGCGGCCGTATTTGTCTGTCTTTCTACCCGGGCCATCCACTTAGAAGTTTGCTCCGAATTATCGACTGAAGCATTTCTGGCGACATTCGATAGATTCGTTGGTCGACGGGGTCTTCCAAACAAAGTTTTCTCAGACAATGGGACCAACTTTGTAGGAGCCAGTCGATCCCTGATCACTGAATATAAAAAATACCTGAAACAAGCTGAGAAATCTCTCGTTGAAAAGTACAACTTGCACGGATTCTCTTGGCACTTTATTCCTCCGCATGCTCCACACATGGGTGGCATATGGGAAGCTTGCGTGAAAAGTATGAAAACACATCTGAGGAAGGTCGCAGGTAACCTAAAATTTACATTCGAAGAGTTTTCAACCTTACTGGTCCGGATCGAAAGTGTTCTTAACTCTCGACCTCTTTCTCCCATGAGCGAAGATCCCACGGAGTTAAACCCATTAACCCCAGGACATCTGTTGAAGGGAGCTGCTTTAGTCACCGTACCTGAAGAATTCTCGGACAATCTATCGCTGATTAACAAATGGCAACGACTGAAGTTAATCCAGATCAATTTCGGAAAACGATGGAAATCTGAGTACATCTGCAACCTCCAACGAAGATACAAATGGAAATCTGCGCAACAAAATCTGAAGGAAGACGATTTTGTCATCGTACAGGAGGACAACTTGCCACCAACTGAATGGCGCCTCGGTCGGGTGCTTAAGGTGTTTTCTGGTACCGATTCTCGAGTTCGTGTTGCCGAAATCCGAACTCAGAACGGTACAATAACTAGGCCTCTTGTTAAGCTTTGTATTCTTCCGAATGCCTAATCGCTCATTTTCTTAATTTTTGTTTCTATACTATTTTCCTACCGTTCACATATTTGATAAAACTTACCTTCCAGCAGTAATTATAGCCTTCCCAAATGCCGTGTGTGCCACGAAAGGCACTTTCTAAGCAATTGGCTAAAATTCAAGGACATGTCAGTTCATGAACGTCGGGAGGTGGCGAAGGAGAAGGGGTATTGCTTTAACTGTTTGTGCGCTTCCCACAATCGCAACTGGTGCCCATCTCGGAAGACGTGTATGGTCTGTAACCACAACCATCACACTTACCTTCACGTGGATGACCACAAGCGCCGAAAACCCACGAAGCCAGCCACGGTGAAGAAGGAGCCGTCGGAACCCCGATCGAGTTGTTGCGAGCACCATCATCATCGTCACCATTCCCCCCCGACAACGTCCGCAGCAGCTGAGCGAAAGCGTTTCGACAGATTCGCGCCAAGTACAATCGAAACCACCCGCCAACACTCGCGTCGACGAGGATCTTCTGCGTCCAACTCCACGGCAGCATCCACCAGCAAGTCGTCGGCGGTGAGCGAACGCTTGAGCATCCGCCCAAGAATGCACATCTTTATGCCCACCGCTCTAGTACGCGTTCTAACCTCCTCGGGACCAGAGAAAACGCGCTTGATGTTTAACTCGGGGGCGGCCCACACCATCATCGTTAGAAGTCTGGTTGAACAGTTGGAGTTGCAGACGACAAAAAAGGACGGCAAGGAGTACTGTACGCTCAACCTTCAGTCGTACCATGATTTAGCGGCCAAAATTCAAATCACCGGGATGGTAAGGATGCAGCTAAATGCCACGCTGCCTGCTGTCACTACTGAGAAGAAACTGGAAGCGATTTACAATCACCTAGACGATCTTGCTGATCCGCACTTCTTTCAGCCGACAAACATCGAGATCATGTTCGGCAACGATCAGATCTGCCGAACTCTGCGAGCCGGACTGATCCAAACGTCCTCAACCATGCCTATCGCCCAGAGCACCATATTTGGCTGGACGATCTCCGGCGCGTGCCACTACTAAGTTGCAATCCTGCAAGGGCGGCGGCATGTTGAACCGTGTTCAACAACCCTTTAGCATTTTAAGTTCATTTATTCAATACTGCCATTTAACAAACTGAATTCCCAATATATATTGCCTGAATTAAAATGTAAACTGAATTAACGGTCGTTATGACCAATGTCTTTAGTTCCCTCTAGCCTTAGTTAGTTTGTAGCATATGGCAACTCTTTATCCAATGATAGCCCGTACTGAAAAGCTTTTACTCATCGGATAAAGAGTTTCCATCTTAGTTTTATATTCCAATTACTGTGGTGCTGAATACCCTGAACACCAAAAACTGCCTCTCTGTCGCTTTCTCATGAACCAGCACAACTTCACTTGTGCAGCACCAACGAAAGCGGTAAGGCCTCAATAAACTGCAACTGAATGCTCTTGAACTTGAACTGAAATCTGTCTTTTTATTTCCTAATCTATATTTTCATAAAACAACCAAATTCCTTACAATTTCGGGAGTTTTACTGAAAATATTACAGCCCACTTCCAGAAGTAGTCCCGGAATTGTACAATGTTCATAAATTTTATAAAAATATTCTTCTTTTGTATGAAATGATGTCTTAACAATTTCGTAATTTTTGTGAGAGTAACATAATTTTTAAATTTTAGGCGTGTAGTTTATTTTCTTTTTATATTCGTATCAATTTCCAATAATTTCAAAGTGTTCGACAAAAATGAAGATACATGCCAAATTTATAACCTACAGGGTTGCCCATATTCGACGGACCCATGTTTTTTTAAAAAAAATCAAAGAAAAAAATAAAAATTTGGCGGTTGGCAATCTTAATCATTTAATTTGTTCCAAGTAGATTTGTTTACATCAATTTTTGAATATGATATCTCTCAAATGGCCGCCTCTGGCGTTGATGGCGTATTGTGCCCTTTTTGCAGCATTTTCCATCGTTTTCGCCAACATTTCGGCCGGAATAGCGGCTATTTCTTCACGAATGTTGTCCTTGAGCTCTTCTACGGTCCTTGGCTTGTTAACGTAAACCTTTGACTTCAAATATCCCCACAAGAAGAAGTCAGGCGGCGTCAAATCGGGCGAACGCGGTGGCCAGTCCAAATCACCACTTTTCGACATCAAACGGCCCGGAAACAAATTCTTCAGAAAATCGATTGTTATGCGACTTGTGTGCGGTGGAGCGCCGTCTTGTTGAAACCAGAACTGCCTCATACGCTTTCGACGAATAATTGGCATCACAAAATTGGTCATCATGTCGCGATAACGCTCCTGCTTGATGGTAACAGCATGGCCATTTTCGTTTTGGAAGAAAAATGGCCCAATGACCGTTTTCGCACTAACGCCGCACCAAACTGTGACTTTTTCGTCATGAAGAGGCAATTCTTGAATCTCCTGAGGATTTTCAGTGGCGTAAATACGGCAATTTTGCTTATTTACGGTCCCATTCAATGTGAAATGGGCTTCATCGGACAGTTTTTTGAGTTTTTTTTGAGTTTTCACAATTGACTTCTTCTGTTGAATGTAAATTTCAACTATTTCAGAGCGCTCGCGTGGCGTGTATTGTTCCATGGTAAAAATCTGCTTGGACTGACGCTTCAAACGCGGTATGTCATTAAGCGATCTGACATCTCTGTCAAAAGTTATGGCGTTGCCAGATGGGTCCGTGGAATATGGGCAACCCAGTACATACTTACAGCGTTCGGAGGAAAACTTGAAAAATATTCAACAACTGTTTATGTGCTACATATGTTATACATTTCGGATGCTGACAAGTTTGCTTTGATTACAACTACAAAATTTTATCAAAATTGTAAAAAATCTTAATAATTTTATTATAATACGAAATAATTTCATACAAAATATGAAATAATTTCATATAAAATATGAAATAATTTCATACAAAATATGAAATAATTCCTTAAAAAATGTGAATTAATTTCTTAAAAAATTTGAAATAATTTCTTTAAAAATATGAAAAAATTTCATTAAAAATATGAAATTGTTTCATAAAAAATATGAAATATTGCCATTAAAAATATGAAATAGTTTCATAAAAAGTGTGAAATAGTTTCATAAAAAGTATGGAATAGTTTCATAAAAAGTATGAAATAGTTTCATAAAAAATAGGAAGAATCTTCGTAATATATATGATTTATTTCATATATCGTATGACACATTTCTTTGGCCATAAAAAAAAAGATAGATTTCGTAATAAAGGGTCTTCCAACAAGAGGTGTTATTTTGGTATTCAAAGAAAAATGCCATTTTTGAGATAAATGATAGGATGTTTATTTCATAATAAAGATGATAATAATAATGAAAAACAACATCAGCCAAATGGCCACCACGAACATGCTTACAGGACCATATCCTTTTCATGAAATTTTCCATAACCAAATTGCAAAGTGGCTGCCCTATGTCCTCAATAGCCTCACGAATTCTATCTTTGAGGTGTTGAATCGGCGCTGGGCTGTTGGCGTAGACCTTAAGGTCTACGCCGACTAAGGAAGAAGTCGCAAGGTGTTAAGGAAGAAGTCGCAACGAGATAACACGGTCCGGAATCTTTTCCCGTAACAGAGCAATGGTTCCGTTGATTGTGTGGCACGTAGCGCCGTCTTGTTGAGAGTAAACGTCGTCCAGATCAATACCATCCAACTCCGACCATAAAAAATCATTAATCATCTCTCGATAGCGCAATCCATTCACCGTAACTGTTGATCCAACCTCATTTTCGAAAAAGTAAGGTCCAATGACCCGCCGGACCATAAACCGCACCAAACAGTCACACGTTGAGGATGGAGAAGCTTCTCAACAATAACTCTTGGGTTTTCAGAGCCCCAGATGCGACAATTTTGCTTGTTGACGCAGCCACCGAGGTGTAAATGGGCCTCATCAGTCAAGATGATTTTTCGATGGAATTTCGGATCATTTTCATGCATTTCAAGGACCCAATCAGCAAAGACACGACGTTGTTGATGATCGGCCAGCTTGAGTTCTTGTGTTAACTGAACTTTATAAATCTTAAGACCCGAGTCTTTATGCAAGATACGGTGTAATGACGTTTGTGGAATGCCCAATTCCAAAGAACGACGAGGAATGGACAAACCTGGGTTTTCTCCAACACTTTGGGCTACAGCAGCAATTTATTCTCAGTTGTTCTTGAGGGACGTGCACGGGTTTTATTCTTCACATCACTAACTTGTCCCAACAGCTGGAATTTGTCCACCAATTTTTGTATTGCGCTCCGAATATGTGCTTCACGACGACCCAAAAATGCTTTAGTTTTGCGAACTGTGACTGCATGATTTTCACCATTTTAGTAGTGGATTTTAAATAATTTCAATGCGTTGTTGAATCGTGTATCGTTCCATTTTTAATAATGGTCAAATGTCAAAGAATAAAAGGCTTCAAAAGTGACAGCTACTGAAATACCGGGTGATTCAAAATAACACCTCTTGTTGGAAAACCCTGTATGTAAGAAACATTTCGTGATATTCACGAAGATAATATTTTCCGTGTAGAAGAAGTTATTTTCAAAAATGATAACGTATTTCTATTCCTCTTAAAGGAAACTCCCTAGAGAGTGTTCTCGCGGAAGGAACGGGCCAAAAATACTCACTGGAATTTTTGCCAATTCTCCAATTTAGACAATTTTTTACACATATTTAAAAAGTAAACCAAATTTTCTCCAAATATAAGTAAGCACTTTAACAGTTTTTATACGTGGTATGGTTTTGCATGTTTAACTGCAAACATGAAAAAAATTTAGAAAATCTCATCTTTGGGAATATTCGAAGTTATTTTGGGAATTGTGGGATTGACTTTGGAAATGACATTCCACGCTTCCCTAAAATTAACAATTAAGCTAAATTTCAAAAATTGTCCATATGTATTTTCGACAATCGCAATGCTAAAACAAGTAAAAGCAGATTAAGCCGAATCATATATACCCTCCACAATTGATCGCCTGTGAATAGTTTCGTGTACAAGTAAACTAATTATACCAAATTTCAGCCCAATTCGATGAAATTTTAGGTTTTTATGGCGTTCATAAGTCAAATCTAGAGGGAATTTTGTATGGGGGCTATAACAAACGTATGAAGGATTCCGGGTATAAATAAACCCCAGTTACCAATTTTCAGCCCGACATAGTTGACATTTGTAGTCTCTATGACGTTAAGAAATTAAATCGTGGATACTACACAATCCCAAGTCACCTGCAGCTATAAGAAGTAAGTATACTAAATTTCAATCATCTAACTCAATTATATTAGACTGTAGCGTGATTCAACAGACGGTCTCAGATCAATATAAAAAGGTGTTACAAATGGAGTGCCAAATGAATATGCTCCTATCCTATGGTGGAGGGTGAAAAGAGCTTAAAATCGGCATAAAGAAGACCTAAGGTTAATGTCCAATTTTAGAAAAGAAGGTTTATGGCTAATTAAGCATCTCCAATTGCTCCCTACGAGATCAGTTCAGTGATAGGTTCTGATTTCACTACTTCTGTGAGCGATACATTAAGGGTGGGTATTTAAAACCACATTTCCCGTAGCGGAGTTCATAATTTTTCCTATTCTAGGCTCAAATGATTTAAATTTCGGTAGCAGTAAAACTTTTCTCACAAAGCCTTCCTTGTCCCCCTTGATCGCTCCCCTCAAGTTGTTGTCCTAATTTTATTGGCCTTTTACAGCAAGTGCCTTTGTGTGAGTGGGTTGGTGAGGGGTTGCAATTTGTCTATGTGTTTTTGTTTCTATTCATATGTCTTTGCGTGGGAGTCCTTTGAAATCACAAGAGTATAAGTGATTGTGTCTATAAGTGCCCGACTAAGTACACGAGTAATTAAATGGTTTTTATTATGTTTTCTAGTCGAACACAAAGTGCCAACCAAAGGTGTTAACGTCAGAGAAGATGCCACAGACAAACAAAGCAATCCCACAGGAAGTCCAAGTGGCAATTATTTCAACCACAAAGAAAATTGTTAGCAGTTGTGTGTACAAAGAGAAATACCACAAAACAAAGGATAATATGTTAAATGCCGTGAAGATAAGAATACAATGAAGATTCTTTACGGAGATATATTCCACAATGAAACTAAGAGGAAATTGTTGGCATTAAACGGCCCACACAAAATTTCTGAATATATTTGAATTTACTTGACACTGATTAATCGAATTTGCTGTTCGACGGTAACTAATGACGTCAGGATGTAATTCCAAAATTAATATAGAACAAGTATAAGCGTTATGTTCGGCCATGCCGAATCTTATATAACCTCCATCATAGATAACATGTGAATGGTTTCGGGCACAAATAAAGTCATATTACCAAATTTTAGCCCGATTCGTTAGAATTTGTTGCCTTAAAAAGAAAAATCAGGAGGGACCTTTGTATGGCGGTTATATCAAAACATGGACCTATGGCTATCGTTGTTCGAGAGAAGCTTTCCGGGTATAAATAAATCCCAGTTACCAATTTTCTGCCCGATCAGTCTCTATGGCGTTAATACGTCAAATCGGACAGATACTACACGCAAAGAAAAAATTCGTTACTCCCAAACGAAAAATTAGACAAACGAATTTCGTTTGTGGTGTATGTTTGTCGCAAACGATTTGTGTTTATCCCAAAACCCAAAGAAACGTTTATAGCAAACGGTTAGTGTACTTATCGTAAATGATTTATTACAAACCCTGTGAAACAATTGGTGCAAACGGTTATTGTGTTTGTCACAAGCAATGCCTGTTTATCCCAAAGCCTGTAAAACGTTTTTTTGCAAACGGGCATTGCGTTTGTCACAAGCAATGTCAGTTTAACAATAAATGAAAAAACGATTGACGCAAAACAATAATTTGATTGAATTATGATATTTAATATGTTTTATAAAATTATGTTTATAATCAAAAATGTCATAATTTTTAGTAAAATGTATCCGGGAGCTCCCCGACAAACACCTCTGCTATTATTTGGCTGCTATCTTCTAATTGAGTTGTAGACAAACAGTAAATAAGAAAGCATGTATGTTAGAAAATATTAAAAATGTAGTAGTCCATTGTATGGATCAAAGCGAGATGTTATCTTACCATATATCAAACTTTTTAGTCAAAAGTGAATTTTATAGGTCAATATTCTGACCCAAATGCTTACAATTGAAAAGTTTCCACGTCCATGTATATATATACTAAACTCATAAAATAACATGAAAAACTTCGGGTGAAAAATCGTGTTGCATAGTGTCATTAAAAAACAATGTTTAAAGTTCATTTTGTGTTTTGTACACACACATCTCCATCTTTTTGAAGAATCGTTGCAAGGTCGCTTTTTGTGTTGTATAAACACTAGGGTGCCCCAAAAACACTAAAGTTGTTATTTCGTAAAGCATACCCTCTAGTTTTTTTATATTATACCTAAAAATTACAAAACCAAAGTTTTATTACGATTAGATAATGATAAGCCTTGACATAAGATAAGACCTTGATAAGACTTGACGCCAAAGTTTGGAAAAATCAAACACGGGTAAAATCGCCTTTTTTTGATATGTTTGAATCGAAAGAAAATATATTTGGAACACAAATTTTTTAAATAATATATATTTCTTAGCAAATAAATTTTATTTGAAAATCAATAAAATATATTTGGAACGCATATATTAATATATTACAACAAATTATATTTGCAAACTAAATTTCTCAAATAAAATATGTGTTTTAATACAAATAAAATTATTATTTAGGAATTTTTCCAAATATATTTTATTTAAAAAAGATTTCCAAAACTTTTGCTGAGTTTTTCAAATTTCAGTTTCAATTTTTCTTGGGTTTCGAATTGTACCTCCAGTCCAGTTATGATACCATATGCAGCATTACCTTCCGTTTTAAATCAATCATTTCAAATTTCTGAGTATTCCAAGCCATCATTAGTTGTCATTCCTCTAAGTACTTTATATTGATCCAAGATTATATTATTTTAATAATTATTTTTTTTACAAACATTAAAAATTTCAAAAAATTTAACTTTGATTTACTGAAAAATTTGACACAATTTATGTATTTTATGAATACTTAAATGCAAATAAATATTTGTTTCACAGTTAGCAGTCACATTGGGATGTAAAAAAATATTTGTTTAGAACAACATCTTCCCAAATACACAATTTTTGTGTGTACCAAATATTACATGCTTAGAGTCTACCCTGAACATATATATGTTTCAAGCCGAATATGTTTGGGACAATATACTACAGAAACGATTTTTTTTTAGCGTGTACCTTTGCAAGAAATTAACAAAAAAGATATCCATCATGTTTCTTTTATTAGATAGAGGACACAATTACAGATGCAAAATGCATTTATTTATTGATATCGAGTAATAATTGGCAAATATATGATGTTTTAAACAAAAGTACTACTGTGCAAAACTTGTTAATAACAGAGCAATGATAAAACTAATTACCATAGTACATATGTATTTATATGTGTTTGGTATTATAATGCTCCACAGTATCGAAACATGACATTTATAACAAGTTCACAATAAATCAATATTATTTTGGATATTTTCGTTTCAACGTATCCTTTTTACTGTCAGGATATATCCTACTGCGTTCTTTCACGCATCGTAATAAAAACTGTTTTTGTTCCTCCAGAACTGTAAATAAGCCATGGAAGTCCTGCATTAATTTGACTGCTCTTTCCGCTGTACCATTTACTGCTCTTAGCATTGAGACTGTCTTTTTGGCATGTAATAACACGGTATTATTCGAAGAACGATGATACCTGAGAAAGCTATCGCCGCGAGAAGAATGACTTGCTTTTAGCTGAAATGAAATCATTAAGATTTTCTCTAAAAAAAAAAAATTTAATAAAACCGTTTTATGAACGTGACGAATGAGCTAAAAAAAGACAACGAAGTATTTTTTTAAACATGTAAAACTTACCGTACAATGCACCACAAAGTTCTTCCTTTGACGGAATATATCGTTTCCCATTGGCCACACAATTGTCATTGATTAAATTTGCCACCATTTTTACTTTTTTATCTTGATCGACATCATCGCCAAAGAGTAACAAGGTAGCTATTTCATCAATTAAGTACCACAAATGTCCAATAAACGTTTGCAACGCTGCTTTCGAAATGGTCTCATCTACGTTCTCGTAAGCTTTTAATGACTTCAAGAACCACAAATCATTACAAGGTGCCGTGAATGCCAAAATGCACTTCAGCCACGGCTTCATGTAAATGGTCACAATAAATAAACTAACGTCTAACAGTGATTTTTGATCAGTAGCGTTCAATTTTATCTGAGAACTGAATAGTGACATTTTTTAAGCATAGATTGCTTTGGCCATCCACCGGGCGCGGTGCATAGCCAGTCGGGGCTATGCACCGCGTTTCATCTCCACCTAAAAATATGATCGAGAGCTCGATCAGCTCTTGGTAGTCGTCTCTGGCCACTTTTTTGGTTAGTTCAGATCGGTAGAATTGAAGTAGGTTGCCAATTTCAGAAGCAGTTATGCATGATTTTACCTTTTCTTTATAACATTCTGTTTTAAGAATATCAAAATTTTTCCAATTATCTCTAAAGTTCTTAAAGAGTGGTATATCTGGGCTTGTTGGTTTTTGTGTAATTTTAGCTTCGAATACCCCTTTTAACACTAGATCGTATATGTGATGTCGGCAAGCGAAAAATAGAATATCTCTTTCAAGTTTTTGTTCAAGTAACACACAAGCGCCAGTGATACGACCTTAGTTAGAAGCCGTTGTATCGCAACAAAGAACTTGCACTTTGTCCTCAAGATTCCAATCTGAAATTGTTAGTTATTCTTCATTTTCATAAGAAGTTCTTTTCTCTTTTCGAATTCAGTGAAGAGAGGACTTACTTATGGGAAATTCGTCATTATTGAAACCAAGTGCCTCAACAGTAGCTTCAATAATAAACATCAAATCTCTTATACTCAACTGACACCTGTCTAATGCAGCTACTAATTTTGGAGTAATGAAATTGTTCTTCCTTGCTTTTCGAGTAGTATCTGGCTTTGCTCTGGTGTTTTCGATCTCATGCGTCAAATCGTCTTGCGGATTTATTTATAAGCTACATTCGGAAGCGGAGTCAGCTGACACTGGTTCTTGTAACACCAAAGACGTGGAAGCACAATCATATTTTATTCTGTAATTTTCTTCTCTAATAGTTCGCATTCGTGACCTTTCCCCCAAATCAGCGAGCTTCTTATCAATTCCACCTAAATAGCCCGACAGTTTATCTTCTTCTATTTTTATAAACCGTCCAGATTCCTTACAAACTCCTCTTGACGCTGCATAAAAACGTGTTGTGACTACTTTGAATTTTTTTGCAATTCTCCAAGCTTGATACAAATTTAAAAGATTTTTTACACAGTTTGGTATTGATTTAATAGGTATTAGTGCCTTTTCCCAAAAGATAATGCATTCGCGAATAGTGAGATTAGCGCTTGCATTGACGGTTAAGTTCACTTCACGTATATTATAAAATAATACTGCGAGGACTTGTCCATTTTTGAGGGCAGTTTCGAACCCGTTATTTGATGGCTTGTTACACCTACTAAATATATATATTTTTTTGTATCACTACGTAATTTTGCTGACATTATTATTAATAAGTTTTTAGTTTTTGAACAAATAAATTTTAAACCACTTAAGGAAAACTCGTGTTTTCTCTAACGTGACAAATTAGCGATTAAGTTGTCTGAAAATATTTCAACAAAATTGTCTGGAGTATGGATGATTTTGTTATTTTGTACTAGGAAAAATAAAGGATAGACAGAGTCGTAGCGGAACAATCTGCGTTGGGGGACTAAAGTGTTGAAGTGAGAACTTGCCACTTTGAAACGTCTTTTGTGTCAATGTGTCTATGGTGGTGGTGCCTTCTGTTTCTTGCATCGCAACAACAAAACATAAATTATAAGTTCAAACGAATGTTTCGTTGTAGATCTATCTTTGCCAATTATTAACCGATTGTAATAAATAAATGCATTTTGGATTTTTAATTATTTCCTCTATCTATTAAAAAACAAGGTTACTCCAAAGGAAAAGACCTTTACAAATTGTGATTTTTCCAAACATTGGCTTCAAGTCGGCACGGCATATCATTGTACAATCGTAATAAAACTTTTGTTTTGTAATTTTTAGATATAATATAAAAAAACCAGAGGGTATGCGTGTTTAATTTCGCGAAAACATGTAACTTGGGACACCCTAATACACACACATCTGCATCTTTTGAGTTCTGTACACATCCATCTGCACACATTATTCCGTCATATACATAAATAATAAAAAAGTTATAAAACCGCACTCTCACAAAATGAAAACAAGTGTAGCTCTTGTTCTCTCAACTCTCTTCAATATATTCAATCATGTTTAAACACAATATGGTTCCGTAAACGTTTTTCGTTTACCCTAAAAGTAAATTACGAAAATTTTGGAATGAAAGAATGTTCGTTTACAGCAAGAGAAACTACGTTTACGATAAACTTTTGCATACACCGCAAATATTTCAACCGTTACGGGAAAAGTAGAGCGTTTGAGACAAAGAACAAGTAAGAAAGTTCAGTCGGGGAAACCGACTACTGAATCCCCTCACCATGAGTCTCAAAAAAATATGAGTAAATTTATATATATTTTTTTTATTGTTTAATTATTATCAAATAAATTGCATTTAATAACTTTAAAGTATGTACTAGTTTTAAAGTTCAAAGCTGTTAACTTTTGGTGTAAAATAGTCCATTTGTGTTGGAGGTACCAAAAGGGGCGTGCCAATAACGCCCATTTTTCTTTGGACTATAGGTACTATAAAAGCATTACACTGTACAAAATTTCAAGTATTTTTATGCACTGGTATTAAATTTATAAGCTGGTAAATTTTGTACATTTGTGTGGGAAGTACCAAAAGGAGCATGGCAATAATGCCCATGCTATAATTTCTACGTTTACCCATAGATTTTCTTCAAATAGTCATTGTTATCTTCGTCGGGATGCTAGCTTTCAACGGTTTTAACAAACAATTTTTTGGTGATTTTTTTCTATTTTTTACGGTTTTTTTCTTGCCAGCAAAAAAATTTGTTTCTTTAGAAAAAAATCCAAATTTTGCTAATTATTCGGTTTCCAAGTGAAACCGTAATTGATAACCTTTATAGTCCTCATCGGTTTCTTGTATAGTGTACCTCGACTTTATCGAGTATATATTTCAAATACTAAAGGTACCTTCCACGAAAATGGGAATTTTAAAGAAACATTTTATAAAAAAAAAATTTACTATAACATTTTTTTAATAATTTTTTTGTATTTCTCTGAAAGTATATATATATATATATAAGTACATCATTTGGTTTACTCAACTGAAATGTTCATATTTATCACAAAATAACTTTACTACATGTTAAGTTCCTGATTTTTGCCAGTATGTGGTTCAATGTTATTTTCCTCCGTACAGCATATTAAGTTAACACCAGTTGACTTAAGTGAGTTGCTACTACTATCATTTTAAGACATTTACAACCATAGTCGGCTTGAGTTAAGTAATGGAAATTTCCAGACATCGCTTCGGTGCTTTTATCAGAATTGCATCTTTGAGTGTTTCTACATTATCGTAGCACCAATTTCATGGAACTCTTCACAAAAAGGCTTTTACTTGTAATTACCCACAGTAAACATATTTTTCCCCATTACGATTTATTATGCATTACCCCAACAAAAACCTCACAACAACTTACCTACAACAGCCTACCTACCACCAGGTAAAATTATTTCTTACCTGCTTATAGCCGCACTGGGATATTTATTCACTTAATAACACATTATACGTAAGTGTGTATATATTTTCCCACTTAAAACCATTTCAACGTTCACAAACCGAATCCTCCTCCTACCGGCCAATGCCTCAGACACGTACAAGAAAGTTAAAACGGCATTAACAGTTTCTTTAATCCAGAAGGGAGGATTAACGAAGGCAGCACGGAGGGAAACATCATAATAAAATTGATTTATATTTAATAGTTAAACATTAAAAATGCACACTTTAGTATTAAATAATGAAATATGTATACGAGAGCTTCCTCTCGGCAAATAACAGAAAAAAGAGAAAACACAATGAGAAGAAAATTTCACGTTCACACAACGGAAAACGACACAATTCTGAGCCCCAATCATTTACAAGGAACTCAAAGCGAGGATAAAACTCTTTACGACGTACGACCATGTGAAATCATCAAAGACCTCCAAAGTTACCAGCAGAAAGCAGAGAGAAGTGAACGCAACACCGTTGCTATCAATGGCAAATGTTTAGCATTGACACCGCCAACATCATGCATTGGAATATGATGTGACAGTATATCCTCCTTTCGTTCGTGTTTCTCAAAGCTCAAAAGTTTCCATCATCTTCATACTACCAAAAAAAAATAAAGGAAAAATCCTACTATGGAGATTATACAAAGAAAGAATGCTTATTAATCTCGCTCACATATCGTACATTTCATGTCAAACTGAACACCTTTTTACCAATGAAGGCTCATTTTAAAGGTCGTAACTGGTGGTGCCGTTTTTGAACTGTTATGCCATCTCGTTAAGATATTTGCGACAGTTAAGGAAAATTTTGGAATTCAGGAATATATTCTCCAGTGACATGATAGCCGCCTGACTATCAGAGAATATATTAACACCGACTTTGGTCAGAACCTTAAGATTCAGCCATTCCGCTAACTCTTTAATAGGGACGAATTCTGCCCGGTAAATACTACCCATGAAAAAAGAGCATCCAAAAAGTGATAAAAATCCTAAACTTATGATCTGGAAGTTGTTCCAAATTGGATCATCACCAATGAATTTAACAAGGAATTGTCGCGCCATATTTCTATTCTTTTGCTGTGCATTTGCTCCAGTACTTTGAAAGTAAAGCAAATCTTTTTTTTGGAGACTCGTAGGATGTAAACAAAACATATTTTGTCAAAAAAGTAAAAATTTTTAATTGTTCTTCAAATTATTTTTTTTTTTCAATTTATATACTTTTATTTATTTAATTATTCAAAGTGAAATATGTTGGTCTTGCCGTGATTTGAACCTGGGTCTCCTAGCGCCGCAGTAGCATAACATAATACCTTAGGTTAGGTTAAAGGACGGGTAGTGCACTACCAATTGGCGTGCACTACTCCACTCGGAGACGGAAAGGTCCATTGTGTTAGTCCTATAGAGAATTAAAGAATTGGAGAAACAGTAGAAAAAAATAATAGACTGAAAAATGAGAGGGGGGTGGAGGGGCCCCCAATAAGGAGTAAGAAGAACGAAAAAAGAAATGTTGAATTAAAAGAGGAGTGGGCAGAAAAGTTCTTGCAATAGACAATGCCGTTTAGGCAGATGGATGAGCGGCTGTCATCCCCAGCCACTTGAGGCAACTAATATAATTGAGTATACTGACGATTTTATGCGATGACAGAGCTTCGAGATCTTCGATCGTAAAGTCGTCTAGGTAGCGGTGTCTTCTTCTAAGAAGAAGATGCCCGATCGTTTCAAGTTCCTCTTCGTCTGTACAGAGACGACAGTAGTCCTCGGTGTCCCGTTGCCACTTTGATGTAAGTGCTCTAACGTCAAATCCCTTGTTCTGGATTGTGACATAAGCGGCCAGAGAGACCTAGCGATTTTACAGTCCGGTCTGGTTAACATAATCCCTGTGGATGCGCTCTATCATGTCTAAGAACTTACACATTGGTGGATACAGTGATGACACCGCACTAGAGGTTTCCATCGCCGACCCATTCCGTGCGAGCTCATCAGCCTTCTCATTTCCGTTGATGTCACAGTGTCCATGAACCCAGCAGAGCTTGACGTTAACTGTTAATTTTTGCATTTCTAATATAACTAACTTGGATTTAATGACGTTGAAGTTCAGTGCCTTTAGAGCAGATCACCCGGCCTGGAAAACCCCTCGTTAATTATACCCAAGGTAACCAGGATGGCAAAAACCTCCGCCTGAAAGATACTGTAGGGCATCTTATAATATCTGCTAGATCTACTAAGAGATTCACTAAAGATGCCAGCCCCCGTTCCCACATCCATCTTTGAACCATCAGTGTAAATGAAAGGGGAGATCACCATCCAGCCAATCTCATCTAGAAGGAATCGTCGTGTCCAACCTTGAGGAGAAATTCAGAACAGGTGGCAATAATCAGTTTGTCCTGCTAGAACCCTCATCCTGGGGCTGTTAGATGCCTCATTAAGGATCTTTGAGTGTCCGCAGTCTGAGTTACGCCACATAAGTGCTACACTTTGTATATTGACCTATTGAATGAAGGTTTAGTAAAGTGTTTATTGCCGCTTGCGTTGTATTGATTCTCGCGCCGGTTATGAATATAGAAGCAATTCTTTGAATTTTCTCTAAAGATTTTAGCTGGTGTCTACATCCAGTTGATTTCAACCACACTACTGAAACATAGGTGAGGATGGGACGCACAATCGCGGTGTAAATCCAGTGGATAGCATTTGGGCGGAGCCCCCAACTTTTACCTATGGAACCTCTACAGGAGTACATTGCATTCAGTCCCTTTTTTATCTTTCCTTGGTGTTACTTTTCCCGTTTAATTTCTGATCAAGTATGACGCCAAGGTACTTAGCCTCTGGGGACAGTTTCAACTCCACCCCGTCGAGAATGGGTTTATGGACAAATTCTATCTTATTTTTCCCAGTGAATAGGACTAGCTCTGTCTTAGTTAGATTATTGCCAGCCCGTTCGCCGTTACCCACCTAGACAGCTTCTTAAGAGCACTTTGAATAAGATCAGTAATGGTTGAGAGGAATTTGCCTTCAACCATGATAACCACATCGTCGGCATTTGCGCCAACTTGCACTCTATCTTCCTCGAATGATCTGAGTATCCCATTTATGACAAGAAGCCACAAGAGAGGAGATAGAACCCCTCCCTGTGGTGTACCTCTAGTCAACATAATACCTTAAAGCGCCAGGGCACAAACGAGTTGGAATTAACACTGTCCTAATATATATAACACTTTAGCGCATGAGAACTTTATAGTAAAGTTGTGCAAAATTGGATCTTGTTCGCTGCTTTGGATGCTCTCTTTATCTCATTATTCAGGCGATAACTCTCTGGTTTAACTGTATGTCCATGGACATGAGACGTTTAAACGTCTCCTCTATTCAACCTAACCTAAACTATCTCATTATTATTACATCGGTTTGTCGGGGTTCAAATCCCACAGCGGATATTAAACATCTTTCTTTAAAATTTATTTTTTATAATTTTTCATAAAATATAAATATTTTCATTATTATTGCAAAAGAATATATTTGGAAGTGGGAAAAAAATCACTAACTGCTTCTTTCGAAGTGCTTAAAATGTTATTCCTTAGGAACAGGGATGTGGAGTCGAGCCAAAATTACTCGACTCCGACTCCAGCACCCACTCCGGCGGTTAAATAACATAAATTTCTGAAATTATATTTCTATTTACACGTGAGTTCAAGTTATTGAAAATAAGATATAGCTTTGTTAAAAAACACTAAAAAGCTAAAATTGTGCAATAAGGACTCTTTCACACCCGGGAGAACCCCTGGGGAATAGGTCAAAATCGGTTTAGACCAATATTGCCCACAGATATAAATGTTTCTTTAGCTAATTCTGTTCAGATTCAGATTTCTAAGGTAATTATCGCATATTTATATTCACAATATCTGAGTTATTCTACTCTAACAAGGTGTTGTACGGGCTTCGCCCGACGTTTCCTTACTTGTTTTGTAATCGCTTAATAATAGCGTATAGTCTTGCAAAAATACACTTTTGTTAGCTAAATATAATCAGAGCTTTCCTAACACGGTTTTACATAAAAACTCGATAGTTTGGTTAATTTTATAAATATCTTTGGCATACAAAAAAGGTTAAAAAAGCTTCAAATATTTTATCCTTCTTTTGTACCAAAATTGCTTCCCAAAAATTTTTGAGTGCAAAAATTCTATCACATAAATGGTACATTTTGCCCAATCCATCTCGGAGTCCATAATTTTTCGACTCCGATTCCGGGCAAATTTCCCAGACTCCGACTCCACAGCCCTGCTTAGGAATAACTTCCATATGTCTATAAAATCTGGGAATAACTTCCAGGCGGTCTTTTTGCTAACACAAGGATAACGAAGTCCCCCCAGAAAAGACAGCAATGCCCACTTGGTAATTTAGTTTGGCATCTTCTGTACAGAAGTTAACGAATCTCCTATGCCCCAAGACTTAAGTCTAGGTTTATGTTATGGTGGCAGACCAGCTCATATAGACCAATTTAGGTCCCAAGTGCTAACACTGGTTTAGATGCCCCGCTTCGTAGCCACCATGTTTCATATGCAAAGTTACCCATAGTATAAACATCGGTACCGGAAAGATCTTCTAGACTACCTAGAAAGGCCGACCCTAGCATGTCCAGACGTCGTTTACTCAAAGCGGGACAGTCGCATGGCAAGAGCTCAATGCTCTCCACATGTTCCTCATACCCACAGCTTCTGCAGAAGTCATTTAAGCCAATATCCAATCTTCTGGCGAGTTCGTCGGACAGTGTTCCGACTGAACTGACACTAACGTAGGCAGTCTATTCCCCTTTAGTACCAGGAGATAGTTTAACCTTCTCAGGTCATATCTTGGCCAGATTTGTCTAGCTACAGATTTGCCTAGGTGTCCATCTTTCTGTCCATCTTTCATTGGACTGCTTGATTGGCTCTTGCCTAAGCCAAAGCTTGCATGCGGACAATGGCGGATGTTCAGCCAACTCGTTAAGAGATCTGCGGAAGTCGAGGGCTGTTTTGTGAATGTGAAGGGATGTGGCCTCCAGAGAATTGATGGCAGCCTGGTTATACGAGTAAATGAAACAAAGCCAGTGTTGGTCACTATTTGGGGTCTCAACCACTTGTCGACTTCCCTTGCCATTGCCATTTTTCCAACCCATTCAATTGTGGCAGGTATCATAGTGATGTAGTTCCTCTTGAAGGTGTACAATGTTGGTATATAGTCCAATCGGTCGGTTACTATAGTACTCCACTTTGATATCCTCAGGTGGCCGTAGTTATTTTACCTCCACATTGATAGGCTGTTTAATCGTAGTGCCGCTCTGGTTGCAACTTCTCTCGCCACAATATTAATCGGCGAGACGCTAGAGTCCTTAAGGCTCCGCTTATGCACAGGCAGGTAGTTATCTGAACCTTCAATAGTAGGTTGGAGATGGTTAGTTTGTCAGTTGCCGTCCACCATACCATAATGCCGTTTAAGAGTGTTGGACAAACTACTGCTATATATATCCAGTGGACGATTTTAGTAGAGAAGCCTTCCTGCAGGAATATAACGCTATGTTGGCCTTCCTTACACTTTCCAGTACGTTAAGTCTTAATAACAGTTTCCTATCTAGAATTATTGTTAGAAATTTTACACTTTCAGAAAAAAAATGTTACACTTTCTAGACCGAGGAGGAGGGTCCACATGTGGGACCTTATTCATCCTAGTAAAGAGAACCAATTCTGTCTTGTATGGGTTAATGCCCAAACCTCTTCATGTGGCCCATCTTACTAACTTGCTCAGATCCACCTGTAGGATGTCTCTGAGGACGTTTTCGAATTTGCCACTCATTGGGACTGCCTCGTCGCCCCGATATGCCTTTTCCTTGTAGCCACAACGTTCTAGATCTAGCAGGATTTCATTCACCACAAGGTCCCATATTAGTCGAGACAGTACTCCTCCTTGTGGGTTCCCTCAGCTTGCTGTTGTTGTAACAGCTTGGAGACGCTGCGTTGATAAACCTTAAGTCTATTTCTATTATAGACTTCGTTCCGGCATATATCAGATTATCGCGGGAACCTTATTCCCGCCATCTTCTCAATGTTATCCGCTGAGAAATTAATCTGTTAATTTCAGGGACGTGTGTGTTACCGTTTCTATTCTCCACTAAAAGCGCTGCATTTCTGTTAATAGTCGTCATGGTGTTATGTCTATTTTTAGCTTTCCTGTTGGCTTTGGTGACCAGATGTTGTTGTAGCGGTAGTTCGTCCGGTGAGTTTTTTTAGCTGCAGAAAATGTAATTATGATGAAAACATGAAATGTTGATGTTAAATTTTGCCATTGCCCTGGCTGGGAATTGAACCCAGCACCTTCGGGATTCAAGTCAAATGCACTAACCACAGCTACCGAAGGCCACCCCCGAAGGCAGAGAGGGCTGCCTGCTCTCTGTTTACAATCCTTGTTAGCGTTGTGGACTCAATACTTGCTGTTATGCGTCTTCTATTGAGTAGGCTTTGAATTAGTCGGATCAAGCTAGAGTTCACTTTTAGATGTAACAGCGTCGAGTGAGTGAACGTTGTTAAATATTGGGACGATTCGGTAGTGCTCACAAGTTCGTGCAGGGCAGATTCTGCATACTTTCCTTACTGCAAGCATGTTGGTTCTACGACAGGAGGTTTGTATCCAGGTTTTCCGTAACGAAAGGATCTAAAAGTCTTTCCAGAACTTTCAATAGGAAGGAAGATAGGCTAATTGGTCTGAAGTCTTTTTGCCCAGTGTACGAAATGGTATGATTACCATTTTGGGATCCATCCCTCGATTACGGATCTATGTGAGCTTGATACAGCCTTCTTCCATTTACTCCACCCAGGGGGTACTTATACTTCAAAATTTTCTGCACTTCTGCTGGAGTGATGCCGTCTGGCCCAGGTTATTTTAATCTGGAGCCCCTGAGCCCAGCTTATTCTGGATCTCTCAGTCAACAAGCTAGCGACGATCGCAGTCCACTCGCATTCTTGTTGGTCTTGCTGATCTTCGGGTTCTGTGAGTGAGTTCCCCGGGAAACGTGTGTCGAGCAGTACATTCAGCGACTGCTCGCTGTTTTTTGTCCAGTTATTTGCCTCATCCTGCAAGGAGCCCACTGTACAGGGTAAAGCCCATAGTATTTTCCTCAGCTTTCGGCGTTGGAGACTTTTTCCACTTCGCCACAGAAGATATACCAAGAGCATCTTTGCGCCTTCCTAAGCTCCTTCTTATAGATCTTGAGTTGCTCTTTATAGGCATCCCAAGCATTAGCGATCCCATTAGATTTAGCCTTGTTGAATAGCTTGTTGCTGGTCTTTTTTTGTCCGAGCCGTTACCTCAGAAGTCCACCATTGAGGTTTAGTTTTACCCTTGTACCGTGTTTGTGGACAGGCTTCTTCAAGGCAACTACTGAATGATGTGGTGATATGTTCGACCAGATTATCCAGACCGGCTTTGTCATTCTGTTCAAACAGAAGTTTAGAGTTGAGGACTTATTTGAAATTCTTCTCATACTGGTGCCACTTTGTCTTCCTCACATTTCTGTGGACGGCAGGTTTAGGCGCTTTCTCAGAGACTTTGAACTCTATATAATGGTGATCTGAGAATGAGTGGTCGTCCAGTACATTCTACCCAATAATTTTTTCTGACAGTCGATCAGTAGCAAACGTTACGTCGAGTACTTCTTGTCTATATTTAATAGTTAAGGATCGGTTTATTGTCTATGTTACAATTAGTAAGGTTGGTATTTAGAATAAAGTCAAGAAGCGAATCGCCCTATTGTTTATATCCGTACTACCACTGCTGAGCGTTCGTGTCTGCGCCAATAATCAGCACGAGCTCGTCAGCCGTTGTCGGTACTACAGCTTCATATGGTAAGCAATTGGAGACCATATGTGATTACCGACCTCCAGACTGGAATCAGTTTGGTCTTTACCACTTAAATTAGTCAGAAGAAAGATACTTGGTTCTTTCATGGCCAAAATATAGGTTCATGGAGAGCCTACACAGTTGACCACAAGCAGTTTGAAAATGGGTGTCCTGATACCGCACACTCTTCCTCCTACTACGTAGGGCTCCTGTATCAGGACGATGTCTACTGCACATGTGGACAGGCGCAGCGATAGAGCCTCTGAGGCTGCTTTGTCATGATGTAGGTTTATCTGTAGAATTCTTACCATCACTGGTAATCGTCAGATTAACCTCCACCCCGACAAGGATGTTATCGAACTCTTCGTCAGTATCATCGAGGAGCATATCCTTGCTATATGCGTCAACGAGTCCGGAGACTCCCCTCAGCCCCTCAGTGTCCGAAGTATTGCTTTCGTCCTCAGAGATGGACGTTACAGATCTTCTATTAGAGTTGGAGTCACCAGAAATAATGGGCGTGGGTAAGTCCACACTTCCAGAAAACCGTGTATCAACCATGGTGGACGACTCTCCTTCCGCAGTGGGAGCTATATCCTGCTTGTACACCTTCAAGACTATATTCTCCAAATCTTATTGCAGGGTTGCACTTGCTTATGTAACCCTAACACTTGTCAGCGTTAAGGATAAAATTAACCTGCCGCTTTTTAGCAACCACCTTGCTAATTCTCCAATGATGGGTCGGCAGAACAGGATTAGAATCTTTTATTATCTCTAATATGTCAGCCGAGTTGGAGGGCTTTTCTCTATCCCAGGTGATGAATCTAGGGTGACTAGGGATGTTGTTTTTTCGACAACATCAAACATGCCTCATCCACTCGGAGCAGCCTTATACAGGTCTACTGATCTAGCATCACCGAAATTTAAGATCCATAGACATGAGACGTTAGAATATCTCCTCTCAACTCAAACTATCCATCGTTGCTGCATTGTTAAATGGAGCACAATTCAATCAAACTATTAATCCTAATTTCAAATAAAATCCTCTATTCAAATAATATCAAAACGATTCCCATCTATTGCACTGCCATCCTGAACGATACTATTGCTCTGCTGAATACATGAAGAAACTATACAATGTCAATTTCACCGGAAATTCAAGATTAAATTTGTTATGACATATGTTGCCAACATGCGTACAAGTTGAATTGTCTAGGAGTGTACCGAAAAACTAAACAAAAATCTAATAACGGTCAGTCTGATCACAGACTGCAACAAAACACCCCAATTTATCTGCGTTACACTCTAATATGTTTGTAAGTTTATTGCTATATTGACATTGAATATTTGACTACGTGTCATGCAATATCGAGAATATAACAAAACTATTTCTAAGCGATTAACTTTGTATTGCCAGACAAAAAATAGAAAATAAAATGTGATTCCAATGAAAGTAGTAGAAATGCCACAGATACAATAGCAGAAGAGTTGAATCGGAATGAAATCGAAAAGAATACAATGAAATGACAGTCAGATTCAACATTAGTGTCATAACAATATGCTGCTCCCCACCTAGAAAATCCAACCAAAAATATTGCCGAATTTTCATGAAATTTCAAATCTATCAATCAATCATACATTTCATTCCATTCGAAACGATTCAATGAAATTTGATTATAGTCCAATCGTCAAATGTCTGTTATTTATTTGCCAAGGTTACATGCAGGTACTATTTTTTCGTAAACCGGAGAAATGGGAAAAGGTTGTTTATTTATTTGTTGCTGTTTTTTTTCTCGTCAATGTCTGTCCAAAGGTATGAGTCACTAAAACGCCACTGAAACCAATTCGGCTGTTAATGTTTTTGCGAAAATCGTGCTCAATTTTTCCATCAAATTTGTTATTCCAACAAAAAAAAAGCGCCAGCACTTGTTCAAAATCGTTGAAGAGAAAATTGCACAGACGTGACTTAAATAATTAACAAAAAAAAGTGCAGACACATGTTAAGAAATTGTTTAAGCAACAATCTAAAACAAAAAAATCCATAAATATGAATACTCGTAACACAAATAAGTATGTAGATACAAACTTATTATGCTCTTACTTCGAATGCAAATGATGACACAGAAATTCCATTAAATATAATAACTAAAATATCAGAAGACCATAACAAAGCACCTTTCAGTTGCTTTTAAGCCAAACAAATCCGTAGACACAGAGCAGCAAACAATTATGAATGTTTTTGCGAGACACGTGTTAGACAAAGAAGACACTTAAGTGGAATATATGTTTATATGGTGAGCAGACTTATGGAATTCTTACAATCCACTCAAACTTGTGGAGGGGTCATCAACCGATTGATTTTCTTTCAGAAATCGGATACTTTTATTTGTCGATTTTATTTTGTTGTCAGAGTCGATGAAATCCTATGTGTATACGGGAAAATTCGAAAAGAATTTGAATTGGTTTTTAAAACTGTTATATGCGGTGACATAAGAAAATGTCTGATATAACAAAGTTATCTTGTAATATTTTGATATACCCTCTCACTCCTCTGTTCATGGTAGAAAACGTTTATATGTATAACATCACATTTCAACATGATGGTTGGTGAAAAATGGGAAATGTCATTACATAACCGTATATATATAGGTCTAACTGATCCCTCTGCAATTACCTATTTCGGATGGTTCCATAAAAATCATTGGCAATGTGGTATGTTCAACGGTTTCATGATGGTTGCTTCCAAGGCTCCTAGGTAAGGTTAGGGTAAGAGTGGCTGCCTGTAAAATAGACTCCATTGATTATACATTAGGGTTAAAATATACAGCACCGAATGCAATTACTAATGCTCGAAATCGAATTTTTAGTTTAGAATTTTTCTCTGATTTTCAAATTTAAAAAAAATCGTAGTAGGTCTCTCAAACCGCGTATCTTAATTCACTTTGATATTGTGATCACGACTATGCTTTTTGATCTAAAATTGTCATATTTTTTTAAAGATATGGCCGTTTTAAAATTTGCAGAATATTTTTTTAATGTGTGAAACCTATGTATTGTATATCTCCAAAATTATATCACAGATTCTAGATCAAATAACACATTCGTGATCTCCCCCTTTCTTCAACAAATTCAACCATAAGTAGACAGCGGAACTATATGCAACTAGCTTCAACACGACTTGCTTGCAGCCCCCATCCTTTATTACAAATGAAGTAGATTTGATTACTTTCATATGATAAAATACGAAAGTTAAAGCCCCAAGTACAATAATTATCCCTTTCCCCGATATACCTCTGAATGATGAAAAACAATTTTTTGGATCACTTGTTAGCTTCTTTCCACTAGTTTATGTTCCAATAGCTACATTCTCACCTAGGTACAATATAAAACCATGTTTGTTCCACCGTGTCTATAAAGGTACGAATTTAAGAAGCTAAAGTAATTAAATTTTCCCGCATGGTTTAAATAGAAGTACTTATTTCCAAAAAAATCTAAGCTTTGGTTTATATTGTACGAACCGCATTTAACTATTTTGCCACACTTTACCTAGTTAACACTTTTTTGCCCCACTGTACCATATATAACTCTTTTTGCTATACCGAACCATATTTAACACCTTCTCAGCAAAATCTGGGTAAGACATCTCATTATTCGCTGCATTACTTTCGGCTAAATAATAATGACTTACACATAATAACAGAAATAAGTGATTTTTTGTTATCAAAACCATTTTGGAAAATTTTAATGCAATTTTGGCTATATGTGGGTTATTGCACAAGATTTATTTATTTTTTAACATGTTTTCAAATAATATGTGCAGTTTTGAATGAAAATCCCATAAATATTTACGTATATCGTATGATGTTAAACCATTGAAGGATTTGTCACATATGGGTTTAGGGGCAGAAATTTGAATCTGGCATGAGGAAATTGTTTGTTTCGAGAAGTATGCGCGTAAATATGCAAACAAATCAGTTTAAATGGCCATTTCTACATATCTACTACTTATTATGTATACCCTCACTTTAGTGTAACGAGGGTATATATACAGGGTGGCTGATGAAAGCTGCTACCAAAAAAAAATTAATAACTTTTTTTCTATTTAATGAATCCGGTTAATTTTTTTATTTTGCAGATTGATTTTTAGATTTAACAAAATGGATAACTGGGACACTGAAACAAGAATTTGGATTGTCCGCCGCTATTACGCACTGAAGTCGTAGTTTCGGTTCAAAGAGAGTATAGGGGCACGTTTGGCGGCAATCCTCCGAGCAGATGGACCATAAAGAGACTTGTTAACAATTTTTCCTAGCATGGGACAGTCAACAGAAGACCTTACCATCGAAACCCTTCAGATCGGACGGAGGAAACAATCGCTGCTATAGCTGATGCCATACAAAACAATCCAAGAGTTTCGACAAGAACCTTATCTGCTCAAATGGGTATAAGCAGACAGTCATTGCAGTCAATTATGCACAAAGATTTGGAGTTATTCCCATATAAAATTCAAATGTCCAACAAAGTGAACTCAGTAGACTTCCCGATTCGCTTGGAATTTTGCCAGAAGATGCTTCAAATGGTGGAAGAGGACGGAAACATGTTGAACTGTCTTTTCATGTCTGACGAGGCCCATTTCGATTTAAACGGCAACATAAAAAAACAAAATTGTCGAATATGGAGTGCTTCCAACCCACAGATCCTCCATGAGACGGAATTGCATCCACTTCGTGTCACAGTGTGGTGAGCAGTTTCATCACGCTGCATTGTCGGGCCCTACTTCTTCGAAGAAAACGGTCACACCGTTACATTTACTGGAGGCCGTTACTTGAGCATGTTGAGAGAGTTTTTCTATCCAGAATTACGCCGAATGAGAATTTCTTTCAACTCTGTGTGGTTTCAGCAAGATGGTGCAACTCCTCACATAGCCCGGCCTGTTATGACAGAATTCCGGAGAAGATTTCCCAATAAGCTGATATCCAGAAACTCCACATTCCGTTGGCCCCCCAGGTCGCCTGACCTTACTGCACCTGACTTTTTCTTGTGGGGTTATTGCAAACAGGAAGTCTACAAAGCAAGACCAACAAATTTGAATGAACTAAAGCAATCCATTCGAGAAACAATTGCGGCTATTCCCGTCTCAACTCACCAAGCAGTAATGAACAACATTTTTGGTAAGATGCCGCTCATGCATCAACGAGCAGGGGGGCATTTAAATTCCATTATTTTTAATACTAATTAAGCTATATTAAATTAAATTTAATGAGCTTTAACATGAATAAAAGAAAACTGAATTCCATACACTGAAAAAAAGTTATTTGAGTTTCTTAATGTAGCAATATCAGCCATCTTGTATATATATCATTTGCTACGGACCAAAAGTGTAACACTCCTTGGTCCACTCCTTCTAGTATCTTCCTCACAAAGGGTTAAAATGTAGTGAAATATTAATTATTTAATAACTTCTATACTACTTATTTGAATCCCCTGAGATTCTACACATAATATTAGTTTATTAGTCACTATTACCTCGAGAAAAATGGGCAAACTTGCCATGCCCCTTTTGGTACCTCCCACACAAATGGACAATTTTGAACCAAAAGTTAATAGCTTATAACTTTATTACCAGTACATAGAAAGACTTGAAATTGTGTGCAGTGTAATGGTTTAATAGCACCTACAATACAGTGAAAAATTGACATTATTGCCACGCTCCTTTTGGTACCTCCCACACAAATGGACCATTTTGTACCAAAAGTTACCAGCTTATAACTTTAATAGCAGTGCATATAAATACTTGAAACTTTGTACAGTGTAATGCGTTTATAGTACATAGAGTCCCAAGAACCTTTTGTACCTCCCACACAAATTTACCTTTTTGTACCAAAAGTTAACAGCTTTTACTTTAATATCAGTGTATACAAATACTTGAATAATAAATACTAGAATATTTGTTGTCTCTACGGGACTTTTGCGGGCCCTAAAATTTTAAGACCTAGTCACCGCCATTGAATTTTTCTTCTTTTTTGGAATCTTGTTGACTTTTTCTTTCATTTGAGTACCATTTCACGTGTGAGCTTTAGGGAATTTTTGGAGGCCCTATGGTCCCAGGGCCCGTTTCGCCTCCGGGCATATTTTTGGCAATTTGGTGGTGACTTCGGGTGTGGCGGTGTTTTTTTTTTTTTTTTGTTAGAACATCTTTACTAAAATTAGCCCACTTTTAAACAGCTAACTTTGCAACACCTTTTGGGGTTTTTTTATACTAGTGGTGTACTATCATGTCCAATTGGTTTCATTCGGGAAAGATTTGATGACCCAAAATTTGTTGCACAGTGTAATTTAAAAAAAACAAAATTGACCATAACATTTTTTTAAAAAAATTAAATTGGCCATAATTTTAATTTTTGTGTTTTTTTTCATGCTCTTTCAAACCTAACTGACAAAATCTGTGGTCTTTTATATTTTGAAAGAGGACCCACAATAATTTACGAGCAATGTTTTTGTCGAAGATGCCAACTAAATAAGATGACGATTTGCATTGCTTTTGGTATATGATATGTGTGGACTGAAATTTGTAAGTAGTAAGGGGGTGAGAAGTGGGGTCGACTGCTTTGTGAAAAATAATTATGCATAGACCTTCTTTGTATTCTGAAGACTTCCGCTTCAAATTCTACCTCTTGTAACGTACAAATTCGGATTTTTCAAATTCAAAGTCGAACTAATAAAACTCAATCTTAGAAAGGATGATAGGAGCCATTAAAAGTGCTAGCAAACAGTCGATGCGGGGTTCGGTTCCTTTCCTCGAAAAGTTCCTTTAGTACGCCATAATGAAATTTATTTATAGACTCCTGAAAAAATGTAAAACGGTGGACCAAACTCATAGAAGAAACACCCCATTTCTCTATGAAACAATATAAAAACTACAGTGACTAAAACAAAGATATCCGACCGAACAGTCTAATTTGAAGTTCTCACGATGGTCTGAGAACCTGCGCCTCTGTACCCTCCCTACCATTGGTTCTAGCGGCGAGCATTTTTACTAGAACCCCACATTTAAAATTAGCTACAAAAATTATTCTATCACCATTCTACAACCTTATCGAAAAGAAACACTTATTATATATCTATTCAGATTCCATTATAATCATATCGAGTAATTTATTTAAATCGACTTCATGAATTTTCTAAACCTATCGACGAAAGTCTCATATAATAGATCATATCTAATAATTCTTTTTATACTACCAGGGAATTTATATTGAACAATTACCTAATACAATTAAATCTATATTTATATTTCAGTGATAAAAATTATAGTATAATTAACAAAAATTAATTTATAGAATATTGAAACTAAATTTACCAAATTTAATAACGTTCAGCATCAAATACATTACGACAAAATAAAAATCAAACAATAGTCCGTATTTTCTAACATTCATGAAAACCTAAAATGTTAAAGGGATAACCCTATAATTACAAATTCATTATTCGTTTGCACTTTTGATATTCTGCTTTTGTGTAATGTTTGATTATTATTTTGAGTTCTGTATCACTGAGCTAAGGCAAAACAAATTCGAACCAACATCCAAAAGAAAATAAAAAAACTAGTTTGTTTTATGACTTACAAGACATGTTGCGGTCCATCGCTGTTTGAAGAGGGCCCTTTTCGCAGTCGATGACGGTGGAGTACGAGGGGTATCAATAACGGTTTGCCTTAACTTTAAATGGTGTATCCAATTCTTATTTACATTATCTTATCATAAGAGTTTTAATATAAATCTGCATGCAAAATAAAACAATAGTTAGCAAAAGTTTGTGTATAGGAACTAATTAAATTTAAAAAAAATAATTTAAAGAAATTGTTATTATATTATACATTACGGTGATGGGAATTTTACTGTGATCTGTAATTTACACCAATCAAATCATTTGACAAAATTATTGTGGGTTGGGAATAAAATGAATTATCTGTGAAGATCTGCATTCCTTCGTGACCGTGTTTCACTCTGGTTGATGGCTCTATATCAAGGTACCTCGGATTGTTAGTGGAATCTACAGCTCACCAGTCCCAACCAAGGGGTTGAATTCTGACTTCCACTGTTCATCATGGTCGTTAATGGTGATTATATGATGATTAGATATTTCTATGCGAGCTTTCACATTAATGGATGACCACGAGCCGTAGGTAAAGGTTGCACAGAAAGGTAGACAGAGCTCCGCGGTGACTAGGATCGAACCCCGTCTGAACAGACCGTGGTTGGGGTTCAGTCACTGATTGGTATAAAATAAAATGCAAAAACTTGAAACACGTTTTAATCGATTTTATGATGTCTCGGATTTATGAATATTTTTTCTATTCTTTTTGGTTCTTGATGTTGCTCTATCAACTGAAGAAATTAAAAGGAAGTAGCTGACCAATAAAAGTTAGAAAGAAACCTCGCTCATGTTAATTGAGATTATTGCTTTGTCAATGCATGCATAAATCTTCAATCACCTACTCGGTTACTCATGCTTGAACAATGATCTTGTGTACTGTACAAAGTATCATGGAAAAATTATCGATGTGTTGTAAAGCTGGACTGCTTGACAGATTTGTCTGACAAAAAAATTCAAATATACTTTGAAGAAATTTTACAAGATCGTATGTTATCATTGGGAAAGATCAAGCTTAAAGGAAAGTTATGAAACGACTTTCAGGGATATTATTAAGATGTATGTTTTTTCCAGTTTCTTTTAAACGACCATTACACTCTAAAGACCATTTCAGATTTTCCAGCAAATTTCGAGGCCGAATACCTTGGAAACAAGAGCTAACCTAGAAGAACGGTTACTACTTATGGATTCAGCATAATCGACACAGATTTGTCCATATGGCATATGGCCTATTTAGTGCAAATGATCAAAGCAATTAATTCCTACAGAAAAAAATATACTTTCGGCATTCTCACAAATTTCCCTTATTACTAAAAAAAACTTCTTCAGTCATTATAAACAAATTAAATTCAAAACACTTACCAAATATTCATCTAATTTTTCATTTTTGAATATATTACCTAAAAGTAAGGAAACCATATATTAATAATATAAACAATTTGCAAAAAAAACGAATGTCATATTTTTTTTAAACAAGTAAGAAAATGTTTCTTGAGTAAACTGAATAAAGTATAACCTCACTTTGTGAGAACAGTTCAAATTTGTGTTCGCTCATTGTCAGGCTGGAGTCATCGCAAAAACAGTTTTAAATACATAACATGAAACCTTGAGATAATTGTTACAGCTGAATTGGGTAAATTATGTTCGTGTGAATTTGTCCACAGAGACAGAAATTAACATTTTTTTGCTCAACAGTAACTATTTCGTGCATAACAGTCTGTCATAATACAAAAAACTTAAAATATTCTAAACACACATAGGGTCTAAGGCACTTCTTCCAGATGTTACAATTTTGAGCGGTAGCAAGTGATATGTATCCTCCCTAACTAAGTCAGGGTATACAAATAGTGTCTGTCAAGATTATGTATTCACCTAAAACACCCTTTATAACTGTGAAAGTTGTCAGTTTCATATTTTTCACATGGTGCTTCAAGTAGGACAATTCTATAGTTAATACTCTAAATTGAGCAATTAAATTTATTCAGGAAAATCCCTAAATTTATAAAATGTTCCGAACAATTTAAATTGAAACCGTCCATGGTCCTTGAACAAGAGTACATAGAACTTAATAGGCATATAAATAAATGACATAACAATGACACTTGACTACATTGTCTATTTCCGTTAAATTTAAATAAAACATAAACTTACTTTTAATGCTATTATTCTATTTTGTTACGTTCACCTTTTGGCGCGTGCAATAAACTTGAATATTCAATTTGGTCCAAAAGAACTGTTGCTGGAATCCTACAATGATTTTCGGTTTGCGTGTTCCTGCTCTTACGAAATGTGTGTTCGTCCTGTTTGATGTCCTTAAATCAATAAAGTAACTGAAATTAACTTTTAGCGTGCGTAAACAAAATACATGCTAAGCTTCCTTGTTACGATGATGTCCAGAAGTGGGCGACGCCCACTCCAATAGGAGCAATTATGAGAGTGAGAACGAAACATTTATTGTCGAGAATCGAGTTTGTCATGAGAACTATGTAAATAGGGAAGGCAAAGACATGACTATAGTCCTCTTCCTTGAATTTTTCCCGAAAATTGTATGAACTCGGAAAGTTTTATTGTTACACATAATTTAGTTGGCTTTTGCTATATATATATGCCCATTTTGTGCAAAAACTTTTTTCCTCCATTGTCGTATATATTTAGAGTGTTTAGGGTAATGATGTCGATTTCTTTTTGTAGTACCTTTCAGATGTCTATGAACTTAGCATGTTTAGTAATTATGTAATATAAAATTCTATCATTCGATAAGAGTGAATTTGCCCAATAAATAAGTTAGAACAAGAGGCAGAATAGCACACGTAGATTTTTGATTGGAGCAGAAGAGCGACTCTATAATTCTAAAAGGGCATGTTGAGTAGATAATTTTTGTAGAATAAACTTATGGTCCAGCTGGTCTGAGTTTTTTTTTTACGGTGGGTCAAAGTTTTCATTTTTTGGTCGTAGGGAGCATTACATTAAATGACAAAAATGCTGTAAGTTAATGTCTGTGAAATTTCTTATTGTCAGTGTTATATAGTGGAAATTTATGAGGATAATTTTTGTGGATGATCTTAACCCTCTAGCTCTCCTCTTAATGGGTCAATTTGTCCCTCTTTTCTTATATTGGGGCAACATTGAACAATACATTTCTGCGGCGAGAATTGTTGCTTTATCCTTAGCCCTCAAAGAGTACATCAAATACTCCCAATAACAAGTTCACAATACATATTTGTGATTTTTGCCTCAAAGGTGGTTTTTGAAAATCTAAAAAAACAGCATCTGACGAAAATATCAATCCTGTATTTCTAACTCATAGGTGTCTCTTTGTCTTTCTTAAGAAAAGACTTAAAATAGAAAAAGGCAAACCTGAGCTTTAAGATATTCTACAAAAAGAATATCATTTCACTGGGTATGATGCATCAATGATAGTATACACGGAGGAAAATCGTCATTTTTGATATGCTTGAAACGAACGAAAATATACTTGGAAAGGATTTTTTTAAATATTATATATTTGTTAACAAATAATATTTATTTGAAAATCAAGAAATTTTGTTTGGAACGCATATATTAATATATTAGAACATAATTTATTTGAAAACTGAATTTCACAAATAAAATATGTGTTTACACACAAAAAAAGTTATTGTTTAAGAAGATTTCCAAATATGTTTTATTTAAAAAGATTTTTAAAACATTACTGACTCAGTTAGTTTTTCCTAGTTTTCGTGTTAAACTTTATAGCTAAAAATGTCCTTATTTATAAATATTCCTATTCATCACTTTTTGTCAATCCATCAATGTCGTTTATATTTACGAAAGATTGTTCGATTTAAGTTTTGATTAAATTTTACAAACATATAAAATTTATAAAAAAAATTGCTCTTTGAAAATCTGAAAAACAGAAAGCTTGTCTTTAAGTTAAGGCATTTAATACATTACCAAAATAAATAATTACAAATGAATCCTTGTTTCGGAAATACTAGTTTCAAATAAAAAATATTTGAATGGGAGCATATTTTTGTTTAGAACAATATCCTCACAAACATATAATATTTGTGTGTGTAAAATATTATATATTTGGAGTGTACCCTAAACATATGTTTATTTCAAGCCGAATATGTTTGGGACAATATACTACAGAAGCGATTTTTTTCAGCGTATACGTTTCGTTCGATTGAAGCCACCTTGTGTTCTTAGCAAGGGAGGTGATGTGAGGTTGGTGAAGTAATGCAACGAAATCCCTTCAAATTTAGAAGCCCCAAGCGAATGATAGCAACAACGATAGCTCGGAGGTATAAATGTGTTTGTTGTATTCGGCACGGAGTGACAAATGTTGACGATGCAAGTTAGAGAATATACAAACAACGTTTTTTTAATTTTAGTTTATAATAAAGAGGCTGAGCATTATTAAGAATTTTAAAAAATTGTAACGAATATTACCGTGTAGTTTATAGGCGATAAGGGCGGCGACGCGAGGGATCTATAGAGATCGAAACGGCACACACACGAGGCAAAATCGGCGTTTTTGATATGTTTGCATAGAATGTTTGCATATTTGGAACAGAGATTTTTAAATCTTTATATATAAAATCCTTTGTACGGTTGTTAGTAACGCATGATCTTCGAAACCATACAAGCGAATTGGCTGAATATTTAACAATATATTCAGTTTGGAGACATTTGTGTTTTAGAATTATTTATACCGCGATAAATTGCGGAATGGTCAAGTTATTTGCAAAATTCGCATTTCCAGATTGATTTGAATGAAATTTAAAATGTATGTGTGGTTTGTCTTGATAAAAGTGTGTATATAAGATTCTAACCGGTAGATGGCGCTGTAGTGGACATATGGTCAATATACATTTTTTTGATGATTTTTTCCTCGGAATGTATGCATTTTTTAATGAAATATCAATAAATAACAAACCAACGTCTGCTGGGTTCTGCTAGTATTATATATTTCTAAATAAATAAATTTTATTTATATAATTTAAATCATTAAAATTTATTCGGAGCACATATATTTATATATTACAACAAAATATATATTTGCTATTTAATTTTTTCAAATAAAATATTTTTTTACAAACAAATAAACATTGGTTTAGAAATTTCTTCAAATATATTTTATTAAAAATAAATCAAAACTTTTGAGCACCTCACAAACACAATTGCCAAAATAAAAACCAGTAAGGAAAGGCAGAAAGTCGGGCGGGGCCGACTATATAATACCCTACACCTCCCTAACAATGCGATAAGGGTCATTGCCATAATAATTTGGAATAATTGGTAAATGAGTTGAAACATATTATCTAATTCTGAAACGATAATCGCTAAATTAAGCAATATTCGTTCCTAAATTGAGAAACATATTTCTGGAAAATTTTAATGATCGGAAGTAAAATACAACTTCTATAGCGGTTTGATACCAAATCAGGAGGAACATATATATGGAGCTTTAATATAAATCTTAACCGATCTTCCCTGAATACTCATTCATGTAAAAAGACCTCCTTCTGTCGAATTTCGTACTGATCGGATATAAACTACAGTCTCTACAGCGCTTACATGTCAAATCGGGGGTAACATATGTATGGGAGCTATATCTAAATCTGAACCGATTTTCTCCGACCTCCGCTTACAGGTCAAATCGGGGGTAACATATATATGGGTGTTATATCTAAATCTAAACTGAGTTTCTCCGAATTTGGCAGTATTCCTTCATGCAGAAAGAAACCTCTTTTTGCCGAATTTCGCACTGATCGGATATAAAATAACATTTTTACAGCGCTCACATGTCAAACCGGGGGTAACGTATATATGGGGGCTATATCTTAATCTGAACCGATTTTCTCCGAATTTGGCAGTATTCATTCATGTAATAAGAAACCTCTTTCTGCCGAATTTCGCACTGATCGGATATAAAATACAGTTTTTACAGCGCTTACATGTCAAATCGGGGCTAACATATATATGGGGCTATATCTAAATCTGAACCGATTTTTTCCGAATTTAGCAGTATTCCTTCATGTAATAAGAAACCTCTTTCTGCCGAATTTCGCACTGATCGGATATAAAATACAGTTTTTACAGCGCTTACATGTGAAATCGGGGGTAAGATATATATGGGGGCTATATCTAAATCCGAACCGATTTTCTCCGAATTTGGCAGTATTCCTTCATGTAATAAGAAACCTCTTTCTGCCGAATTTCGCACTGATCGGATATAAAATACAGTTTTTACAGCGCTTACATGTCAAATCGGGGCTAACATATATATGGGGCCTATATCTAAATCTGAACCGATTTTTTCCAAATTTAGCAGTATTCCTTCATGTAATAAGAAACCTCTCACTGCCGAATTTCGCACTGATCGGATATAAAATAACATTTTTACAGCGCTTACATGTCAAATCGGGGGCTATATCTAAATCTGAACCGATTTCCTCCAAATTTAACAGTGTTCATTCATATAATAAGAAACCTCTTTCTGCCGAATTTCATACTGATCGGATATAAAATAAAGTTTTTACAGCGCTTACATGTCAAATCGGGGCTAACATATATATGGGGGCTATATCTAAATCTGAACCGATTTTAACCATATTCAATAGGGATCGTCCTTGGGCCAAAAAAAAGATATGTGTAAAGTTTCGGCGAGATCGGACCATAATTGCGACCTGTACTTTGATTACAAGAATACATGCACAGACGGACAGACAGACAGACAGACAGACGGACAGACAGACAGACAGACAGACGGACATAGCTAAATCAACTCAGAAAGTGATTCTAAGTCGATCGGTATAATAAACGATGGGTCTATTTCTTCTCCTTTTGGGTGTTACAAACAAATGCACAAAGTTATAATACCCTGTACCACAGTGTGGTGTAGGGTATAAATATGAAAAATTATTTTTTTGAATTTCCCTATTTTTACAATATGGGTCATAAATTACACAGGTCTACAAAAAATAGATAGTTCGTTGGTGCCTTGAGTTTTACAGCTGATTTTATTTGTACTTTTATTGCAGATTTCAAAACTGAATACCATTTTTCCCTAGCAGCTCTAGTTTTTGAGTTACAGAAATATTCAATTTACCCTACTATGTATTTAAAAAGTGCATATGCTTTTCTGATGTACACGTAACAAACGTGTGTTTACATAATTTTCTTCTCTGTTACAGGTAGTGTTCGTTTTCTTATCTTATTTTATATTTATTATAAGGAATTGCAGTAAAATAATCTCATCTTCTTATTACTAATACTGTAAGTGATTGAGAGCTAATTTTCAAAAATGTCTTTTAGCCACAGAATCTGTGTAAATCATCCCGAGCAATTTTGTTATATATGTGGTGAAAACACGACAAAAATACACACAAAAAATGTTTTACTTTCTTCTTTTCACAGTTATTTTGGGTATTTCTAAGTGGTGTCAGGTTTGCAACACCCTACCCCATAACATGGCGGGAGCTTCTAGGCAAAAACCGACTGCAGTTTCGTATTCAGGAGGTCGAATTTACTAAAGAACAGTCCAAAAAGTATCGGCACCAAAATGTGTGTATACCTGAAGTTGGTTGCAATACATATCAGCCACCCTGTATATTTATCCATAGATATTTTGGAAATAGGCATTGTTTTCTTCGTTAGGATGATAGCTTTCAAGAGATGGAATAAACAATTATTTGATTGATTTTTTTTTGAAAAAAATCACATTGTTTTTAATCTTTTTAACGACAGTTTCAGAACTTCCGTTTCTACGTGAAACTGATGTTTTCGGCATTTCTAGCCCTTATAATTTATCTTCATTAAAATGGTATCCCTGCTTCATTGAGATTATACCTCAAAAAAAATCCAAATCTAAAGGTAACTTCCATGAAAATTTAGAATTTAGAACATTTTTTTTTTAAATTTACCATAAAAAATTGGTTTGGTTTCATAAAATAGTAAAAAAAGTTTTTAGGTCTCGGACAAACTAAATTGTTGTTGCATAGAGTATTCGTGAAATGGCATAATTAAACCATTAATGGCACAAAATTATCTATAACTAAACCAGGTTAATTGATAATAAACATATTTTTCTTTGCTTTATTTTAATCTAAAGTTCTGTAAATCTAAACAAAACAACCGTTATATAAATCTAATGATTTATAACGAAGCTGAAGGATTTTATGCTCTCTCATTAAATATGTGAGCTTATGTAGGTGTGAGAGCAAAACAGGTCTTCATCTTCAGACCATGCGGCAAAAAAAGAGCTTTGCAGTATTATTATTTATATTGTCATACATAAACTTAAACAAGTGAAGATGGATTAAGTTCGGCCATGCCGAATCTTATATACCCTCCACCATGGATCGCATGGTTTCGGATATTATACTCATTATACCTAATTTCAGCATAATTCATTGAAATTTGAGGATTTTATGGCGTTACGAAGTCAAATCTAGAGGGACCTTTGTTTAATAATATATATACTCTATGGGTTCTCAGGTCAATATTTAGTGGTGTTACAAACGGAGTGACAAAATGAATATACCCCCCATCCTATGGTGGAGGGATTAAAAAATAAAAGTATCGATCCTTTCGAAGCAACTCAAGTAATTCCTCCGAACTTGACTTCATTCCTCTATATTTTCCTCTTACTACATGTCTTTAAGATATTATCAGTTACAAAGTTGAGTGTTTTTCGACAGTAAACTTCCAACATACATTTAACTCCGAATCTGAGGAACGAAATAATGCCCTGCTTAAACCTTAAGCCATAAATAACAACAACGAAAAAACAAACTTTATACATAAATTTCGAAACAACGAGTACCGAGAACAAGAGAAAATAAAGAAATAAAACGGCAACATAAAAAGTTTCAATCGCCAAGTCATGACACAATGAGTGAAAGCAAACAGCGAAAGGGAAGCGAACATAAATAGCCAGGTAAAACAAAACGCTTGAGATTCTTTTTTCCGTCTTATACGTCGTAGCCAAGATTATCCTTTCATGCTCAACAACCGTCTAATATTGAAATTTTATGGAAAAGTAAAACAATTTTGCTTTATTGCCGTTCTTGCTTCGCTATTTATTCATCCTTTTTGGATTGTAATTATGGCAGAGGAAATACCTTTAAAAAAGGGCCGAAGACGTCATAAACGAATTCTATGAAATGATGGCATTTATGGCAAAGGAAGAAGCATATTGCTCGCAATTAATCAGATAGCTCATTTAAAATGAGGTTTCTTTTAATGCTGCTCACCAGAAGCTAACGAAAAAAAAACGTAGTAATGGGCAAATAAATTTGATTTCTGTTGTTTTAGGGGAAAACATGAAAAGGACAACAACGAGGACGAAGGCGACGACACCCAATAAAATCCAAATGCTGCCACACAACACCTGTTCATTTGCCTTTGTCTTCCCATAAAATTCAGATGAGTCTGTGGGAGAAATTTGGTGTATTCACGCTTTATAAATAAAATCTTATTTATGTTTATTTTTATTTTTACCGTTTTGTAAAAAAACCCTATTTAATATATATTTATTGTTCTTTCTACATCATTAAATGGAGCATTATGAGCGTTACAGTGAAGCGAAGGCGAATAAAGTAAGGGCATAGTAATATGCTTAAGGAAGAATGGATTGTTTTTATAGCTATATTCACTATTCTCACCATAACTTCTAAAAACAAAAGTAACAAGATGAATATTTATATTTAGAGGAAAATATAAAGTGTAAAACATCGAAGGAGTGACATAAGATTTTATGTATGCTTGGCGGATATCCGTTTTAGGTCGTTTTAAGTCGAATGAGCAATGTCCGTCCGTCTGTCTGTCTGTCTGTCTGCTAGCTGGTGCGCACGATTACTCTCGAAAGGAGTAACCGATTGACTTCAAATTTGGTATGTGGTAATATTTGTTTCTATCTCCGGCTAAGTTCGAAGATGGGCCATATTGGCCCACCCTTTCTAGTACCTCCCCCACAAAGTGTTAATATTAAGTGAATTATTGATTATTTAATAACTTCTATACTACTTATTTGAATCCTCTGAAATTCTACACATAATATTATTTTATTAGTCACTATTACCTCAAGAAAAATGGGCAAAGTTACCTCGCCCCTTTTGGTACCTTCCACACAAATGGACCATTTTGCTCCAAAAGTTAACAGCTTATAACTTGAATACCTATGACAAAAAGACTTGAAATTTTGTAAAGTGTAATGGTTTCAAAGTACCTACAATCCAGTGAAAACTGGGCGAAGTCTCCACGCTCCTTTTGGTACCTCCCACACAAAATGGACCAATCATTTTATCATTTTTTTTAATCATTTTTTACTTGGGTGAATATTTTTTTTAATGAAAAATATTTTGAGTGTAGAAAAGATATAAAGTGCAAAAGAACTAACTTACTAAACAATTTTATTCAGAAAACTAGATTTCTTTTTGGAATAAGCTATTTTTTCTAACATTAATTTTTTTTTGGCAAAGGCGGGCATATAAATTTTCAAGTCGAGAGGCGCGGATTAGGATTTTATTTTGGGTACATGGTTTCTTCGGAGAATTTTCTTAGAATTTTATGTGGTTTACGTGTTTGCTATACGATTTAAAAGAAAAAAAATCAACCCGCCCTAATATACAAGCACTCGTTTCGCTGCTCTCGTTGATAGTGTGTTGTAGAGCACATAACGAAACGAATGTATTCGGTTTAGTAACAAACAATCAATTGAGATTGGATGTCATTTAAGATATCCAATTAATTCATATTGGATTTCTAATTTATATTATAATGAATTGATTCTTACTCCAACTATAAAGTTTGTTCAAATAATGATATATTATACACGGGGAAAAATCACTATTTTTAATATGTTCGAATTGGAATAAAATATATTTGGAACACCAATTTTTGAATACCATATCTTTTGAATATATTTTATTCAAAAGATCAAATTTTCCAAGTCATCTTTTCTTCAATCCTTATTGGTATCCAAGATTACGCAGTTTTAATTATAAATTATCTTTACAAACATTAAAAATGTCTACAAACTTCACTTGACAAAAGCACCATAAGCTAAACGGACTGTTTGCTAAGAATTTTCCAGTAAATCTCCCTGAAGATGATTGAAGAATTCAATCGAAATATTGGAAATTAAATAAATAAAATAAAACAACAACACCAGTTTTTTTAACTCAAGCCTTAAGCCAAGCGATACAAACAAACAATTTCTAAAAACTTACATTTAAGTTATTGAAAACCTTAACACAATTAAGGTATCCCCAGCAAAATCTTGGTAAGTACCTGTCATTATTCCATGCATTACCAAATAATGACATCTCAATATTCGCTGCATTACTTTCGGCTTATTAATAATGACTTACCAATAATAACAGAAATAAGTGATTTTTTGTTATCAAAATCATTTTGGCAAATTTTTATATAATGCAATTTTGGCTATATGTGGGTTATTGTGCAAGATTTATTTATATTTCAGCATGTTTTCAAACAATACGTGCAGATTTGAATGAAATTACCAGAAATTCGAATCTGGCATGAGGAAATTGTTTGTTTCGAGAAATATGCGCGACAATATTTCATTTTATTCAAAAAATTCATTTTAATGGTCATTTCTACATATCTACTACTTATTTTATAACTTATTGGTAATGCATTATTCAAGTGCATAAAATCAGGCTACAAATAAGTACTTATTATACTACTTTATTGTATGCTTTTGGGAAGTACTTTCCTCCAATGACATCCCCATGTTAAAATAATGAGAAAAGTGGCTAAATAATAAGTATTTACCATTATCGAACTTTGCTTACTCGTCGGATTATTTGGTAATGAGAAATTTTGCTGGGTCAATATATTTTCTGAATACTTAAGTGCAAATAAATCATTGTTTTGAAAAGATTTGTTTAAAACAACATCTTCCCAAATATGGGTAGTTTTTTCTAAGTGTCAAAGGTCAAAAATTAGATCTTACACAAATTCTCGGAAATTGTTTCCCTAGTATGTGGGAGTAATTACCCACAATACTAATAATAAAATTAAATAAAAATTGGAGGCAGGGGCCGAGGCCAAAGTTCAGAAAAATTGATTTTTTTTCCTCTGTAATGATTTTTATACCCTACACCACAATGTGGTACAGGGTATTATAAGTTTGTTTCACGGCAGATGTTTGTAACACCTGAAAATAACACAGCTAGACCCACCCTTAAAGTATTCCGATCGATTCAGAATCACTAGCTGAGTCGATTTAACCATGTCTGTCCGTCCGCCCGTCTGTCCATGTAAAGATGTTCGTCGACTACAGGTCGCAACTTCACTCCGATCGTTCTGAAATTTTGCAGTTTAGAGTATTTCGCAGCTGTAAAGATCCCTATTGAATTTGGTTGAAATCGGTTTAGATTTAGATGTAGCTCCCATATACATCTTTCGTCCGATTTGACCCTTTAGTCCTTTAGATGCTGTAGTTTACGTCCAATCGTTTTGATATATAGAATGGTAGAGTTTCTTGATCCACGGACTAACATTGCCAAATTAGAAGAAAATCGGTTAAGATTTAGCTATAGCTTCCATATATATGTTTCATCCGATTTGGTTCTTTAGTCATGTAGAAGCTGTATTTTACATCCAATCGTTTTTATACCCTACACCACACTGTGGTACATGGTATTATTTAACAACAATTTATACATGAATTACAAAATTTATATTTCAGAGTTATTCAATATTACGAGAGTGGTGTAGGGTACTATATATAGTCGGTCCCGCCCGACTTTAGCCTTTCCTTACTGGTTTTAAAGTTAATTTTAATGCAACAAAGCATAAGGAATTGAAAAAGAGAAAATATCATCTTTTAAAGCATTTTCCGCGTACTTTTCATAAAAAATACTAATTTTATCTTAAACAGTTAATTTCGGTAAATTGCGATATCTCAGAATAGACGTAATTTTTTCCTTACATTTTGTATTAAAAATGCTCCATATGTACTCTCCCGATGGTGTAAATTTTGGAGTGGGACCAACTTTGGATCAGATGTTACATTACAATAACTGAAAATCTTCAGCAAATTACAATGAACAAATATTTGTATGCGTTTCTAACAAAATTTTGTTTGTTGATTTTTATACCCTACACCACACTGTGGTACAGGGTATTATGACTTTCTGCATTTGTTTGTAACACCCAAAAGGAGAAGAGATAGATCCATTGTTTATTATACCGATCGACTTGTAATCACTTTCTGAGTCGATTTAGCTATGTCCGTCTGTCTGTCCGTCTGTCTGTAGATGTATTCTTGTAATCAAAGTACAGGTCGCAATTATGGTCCGATCTTGACGAAACTTTACACATATCTTTTTTTTGGAACAAGAACGATCCCTATTTAATTTGGTTAAAATCGGTTCAGATTTGGATATAGCCCCCAAATATATGTTAGCCCCGATTTGACATGTAAGCGCTGTAAAAACTTTATTTTTTATCCGATCAGTATGAAATTCAGCAGAAAGAGGTCTCTTATTATATGAATGAACACTGTTAAATTTGGAAGAAATCGGTTCAGATTTAGATATAGCCCCCATATATACTTTATCCCTGATTTCACATGTAAGCGCTGTAAAAAGTGTATTTTTAATCCGATCAGTACGAAATTCGGCAGAAAGAGGTTTCTTATTACATGAATTAATACTGCCAAATTTGAAGGAAATCGGTTGAGATTTAGATATAGCCCACATATATATGTTACCCCCGGTTTGACATGTAAGCTCTGTAGAAACTGTATTTTATATTCGACCAGTAAAAAAATTGGCAGAAAGAGGTTTCTCATTACGTGAATTAACACTGCCAAATCTGAGGGAAATCGGTTCAGATTTAGATATAGCCCCCATATATGTATATGTTACCCCCGATTTGACATGTAAGCGCTGTAGAATTGTATTTTAAATCCGATCTGCAAAAAAAATTGTCAGAAGAGGTTTCTCATTACATGAATTAACACTGCCAAATTTGAGGGAAATCGGTTCAGATTTACATATAGCCCCCATATATATGTTACCCCCGATTTGACATGTAAGTGCTGTAGAGACTGTATTTTATATCCGGTCAGTACGAAATTTGACAGAAAGAAGCTTCTTTTTACATGAATGAGTATTCAAGGAAAATCAGTTCAGATTTATATATAACCTCCATATATGTATATGTTCCTCCTGATTTGGTATCAAAGCGCTATAGAAGTTGTACTTTACTTCCGATCATTAATATTTTCCGGAAAGATGTTTCTCAATTTAGGAACGAATATTGCTTAATTTAGCGATTATCGGTTCAGAATTAGATAATATGTTCCTGCCTACTTACCAATTATTCCAAATTATTATCGCAATGACCTTTATCGCATTGTTAGGGAGGTGAAGTATTATATAGTCGGCCCCGCCCGACTTTCTGCCTTTCCTTATTGGTTTTTATACCCTACACCACACTGTGGTACAGGGTATTATAACTTTGTGCATTTGTGTGTAACACCCAAAAGGAGAAGAAATAGACCCATCGTTTATTATACCGATCGACTTAGAATCACTTTCTGAGTTGATTTAGCTATGTCCGTCTGTCCGTCTGTCTGTCCGTCTGTCTGTGCATGTATTCTTGTAATCAAAGTACAGGTCGCAGTTATGGTCCAATCTCGACGAAACTTTACACATATCTTTTTTTTGGCCCAAGGACGATCCCTATTGAATTTGGTTAAAATCGGTTCAGATTTAGATATAGCCCCCATATATATGTTATCCCCGATTTGACATGTAAGCGCTGTAAAAACTTTATTTTATATCCGATCAGTATGAAATTCGGCAGAAAGAGGTTTCTTATTATACGAATGAACACTGTTAAATTTGGAAGAAATCGGTTCAGATTTATATATAGCCCCCATATATACGTTACCCCCGATTTGACATGTAAGCGCTGTAAAAATGTTATTTTATATCCGATCAGTGCGAAATTCGGCAAAGAGAGGTTTCTTATTACATGAAGGAATACTACTAAATTCGGAGAAAATCGGTTTAGATTTAGATATAGCCCCCATATATTAATTTAGCGATTATCGTTTCAGAATTAGATAATATGTTTCTACCCATTTACCAATTATTCCAAATTATTATGGCAATGACCCTTATCGCATTGTTAGGGAGGTGTAGGGTATTATATAGTCGGCCCCGCCCGACTTTCTGCCGTTCCTTACTGGTTCATTATAATTTTTTGTCCAAATCTGTTGTAAAATTTTAATTTAATTTTCTTAATATTGTGGGTCATTACTCCCACATACTAGGGCAACATTTTCTGAGAATTTGAGAATGATATAATTTTTAAACTTGGAACCCTGAGAGAGAACTACCCATATATAATATTTGTGCGTACCAAATATTATATATTTAGAGTGAACCGTAAGCATATAAACGTTTCAAGCCGAATATGTTTGGGACAATATACTACAGAATCGATTTTTTCCAACGTATAGCGATTACTTCTTAAAATTAATATGTGTATTAAATTGTTTAAGTTTGAGAACCTTATTCATAAACGTTTATGGTAGGTTTGTAGAGCACTTGAAACGTTGAAAATCTGTTCCCCAAACCATCAATATCTTTTTAAGAATATGACCACAAGAGTGCGTGTAGGTTTAGCCATACTAAGCAGTTGTCTAATTTCAAATATAATAATAAACCAGTAAGGAAAGGCAGAAAGTCGGGCGGGGCCGACTATATAATACCCTACACCTCCCTAACAATGCGATAAGGGTCATTGCCATAATAATTTGGTCATATCGGGAGTAACGTATATATGGGGGCTATATCTAAATCTGAACCGATTTCTTCCAAATTTAACAGTGTTCATTCATATAATAAGAAACCTCTTTCTGCAGAATTTCATACTGATCGGATATAAAATAAAATTTTTACAGCGCTTACAAGTCAAATCGGGGGTAACGTATATATGGGGGCTATATCTAAATCTGAACCGATTTTCTCCAAATTTAGCAGTATTCCTTTATGTAATAAGAAACCTCTTTCTGCCAAATTTTGCACTGATCGGATATAAAATACAGTTTTTACAGCGCTTACATGTCAAATCGGGGGTAACATATATATGGGGGCTATATCTGAATCTGAACCGATTGTCTCCGAATTTAGCAGTATTCCTTCATGTAATAAGAAACCTCTCTTTGCCGAATTTCGCACTGATCGGATATAAAATAACATTTTTACAGCGCTTATATGTCAAATCGGGGGTAATGTATATATGGGGGCTATATCTAAATCTGAACCGATTTCTTCCAAATTTAACAGAGTTCATTCATGTAATAAGAAACCTTTTCCTGCCGAATTTCATACTGATCGGGTATAAAATAAAGTTTTTACAGCGCTTACATGTCAAATCGGGGCTAACATATATATGGGGGATATATCTAAATCTGAACCGATTTTAACCAAATTCAATAGGGATCGTCCTTGGGCCAAAAATAAGATATGTGTAAAGTTTCGTCGAGATCGGACCATAATTGCGACCTGTACTTTGATTACAAGAATACATGCACAGACAGACGGACAGACAGACGGACAGACAGACAGACAGACAGACAGACAGACAGACGGACAGACGGACATAGCTAAATCGACTCAGAAAGTGATTCTAAGTCGATCGGTATAATAAACGATGGGTCTATTTCTTCTCCTTTTGGGTGTTACAAACAAATGCACAAAGTTATAATACCCTGTACCACAGTGTGGTGTAGGGTATAAAAATATACTATTCGTGACAAAAAGTACACATAGAATTGAATATGACTGTATTTTTGGATATGGTATACAGAAAAAATTATGTTAATTAAATTTTCTTCTTTACATATCGATCATGAAAACACTATATTACAATCTTTGTTTTGGAAATATTAGTTACAAATAAAAAATATAAAGATGGGAGCATAGTTTTGTTTAGAACAATATCCAACCTAACATTTAATATGTTTGTGTGTCAAATATTATATATTTGTCAAATATTGTATATATACAAAACGGATATACATATATACCCGTTTTGGGTCATTAAAAGTCGAATGTGCAATGTCCGTCTGTCTGTCTCCTGGCTCGTGCGCACGACCACTCTCAAAGGAGAACCCGATTCACTTAAAATTTTGTATGTCGTACTACTTTTATCCACCTTAAGCTAAGTTCGAAGATGGTCCATATTGGTCCACTCCTTCTAGTACCTCTCCCACAAAGGGTTAACATTAACTTTTATACTACTTATACGAATCGTCTGAAATTCCACACATAGTATTAGTATCATAGCATCACATCGACAAACATGGGCGAATTAGCCACGCCCCTTTTAGTACCTTACATATAAATGTACCACTTTGCACCAACATTTAACTGCTAATAGCTTTGCTTTAATATCACTTAATACAAATACTTGAAATTTTGTACAGGGTAATGCTGTTGTAGTACTTAGATGCCAGTGAAAAGTGGGCATAAGTTGCACGCCCTTTTTGGAAACACCCCCCCCCCCCCCCCCCCACACAAGGGACCTTTTTGTACCAAATATTAACAGCTTATAACTTTAATACCAGTGCATACAAATACTTGCAATGTTTCAGTTTATTTGTGGAACAGTTTTATTCGGGAAATGTTTCTGCTTACCGCTATGAATGATACTGCAAAAGTGAAGATGGCTGCACCGAGCGAACAAAAAGGGATTATGGATCTTTAACAGTTCAGTGCATTTAGTGAAATAAAACTTAATGTAACAGTAATTCAAAATTCATTCATTTATAAAACTTAAAACTAGTTGTCAAAACAAAGTTCAACATGTCGGCCACCTTGCAAGATTGCAACTTCAAAATAAACAGGCCCCAGAGATGGTCCAACTGAATATGGTGCTCTGGCTATAAGGACATTGCTACAATTGAGCGAGGATGGAAAGGAGACTCGTCCAGTCGCAGCGTCTATTTTGCAGGATCAAATTTATGTAGACGATGTTCTCTCTGGAGGGCACTCTTGGACTGAAGCAAAATCGTATCTTCCGGAGTTAATCGATTTGCTCTACTCTGTAGGTTTTCCATTGATGAAATTGACTGCAAACCACCCTCAAATTCTTCAACACTTGCCCCCGGAGGATCTTCTGTACGAATATTTCCCATCAGATTGGCGAACACTGTTCGGTATGTTTCCACTTTCGCTTCTTGTGTAACTTCTTCTGAGACACTAAACGATGACATCAGCAATTTCTGGGAGCTAGAAGAAGTTCCACATTCCAACCGCAGACAAACCACTGTTCGCCAATCTGATGGGAAATATGTTGTCAGGTTGCCATTTTGATATGATCTGGCCCCCACCGTAGCTCTCGCCTCGTCCAGAAGGGCAGCAATAGGCCAATTTGTCAGAATGGAAAAAAACCTAGACAAAGCCCCTGAACTAGCTTCAGAATATACCAAGGTTTTGACTGACTATATACAACTGGATCATATGGGACCCACAACATCGATTGAAATAATGGATAATTCGCGATATTGTTCCTTTTATTTGCCGCACCATGCTGTGATTAAATCGGAAAGCATGGTCCGAGTAGTTTTCAACGCTTCAAAGAAGTCTTCTTCTAGATTTTCTTTGAACGATATCCTACATATCGGACCAACGCTTCAAAATGATTTGATGAACGTCGTTCTCCGATGGCGGTTCTTGAAATATGTTTCCAATGGAGATATCCAAAAGATGTACCGTCAGATCTATGTCAATAAACAGGATAGACCTTCCAACAAATTTTGTTTCGAAAATCTCCCTCTGAAGGAATTCAGGATTTTCAATTAAAAACTGTGACGTTTGGAGTAAACTGTGCCCCATATCCGGGTCGAAGCACCATGAACAAAATGGGGAGTTCCTTCTGTGAAGTGGACTGTATGTTAGTATCAGTTGAACTCCGACAATTTGTAAAGGCAATGTTTCAGTTTATTTGTGGTACAGTTTTATTGGGGAAAGGTTTCTGCTTACCGCTACGAATGATGCTGCAAAATGGTTGCACCGAGCGAACAAAAATGGATTATGGATCTTGGGAATTCAGCTAAATACCATTGGAACAGAGAGGAAAGATGGCAGCTCTTTATCCATTTGAGTAAAAGCTTTGCCTGCATGACAGGGAATGGATAAAGAGTTGCCATCTATTCGAAATGGAGCAATATAGTGGGGAATTCTTATGGATTTAACAGTCCAGTGAATTTAGTGAAGTAAAACTTAATGTAACAGTAATTGAAAATTCATTCATTTATAAAACTTAAAACTACACCATTTTCAGAAGTAATTGAGAAGTTTCTCATTGTAATTGAGAAAATTTCACTTGAAATTGAGATTTTACATTTGAAATTGGCTAAATTTCATTTGAAATTGAGATTTTCCATTTAGAATTGACTAAATTTCAATTGAAATTGAGATTTTCCATTTGAAATTGACTAAATTTCAATTGTAATTGAGATTTTCCATTTGAAATTGACTAAATTTCATTTCAAATTAGGATATTTCCATTTAGAATTGACTAAATTTCAATTGAAATTGAGATTTTCCATTTGAAATTGACTAAATTTCAATTGTAATTAGGATATTTCCATTTTGAATTGAGAAAATTCCATTTGCAATTAGGATATTTCTATTTGAAATTCAGAACATTCCATTTGAAATTAGGATATTTCCATTTGAAATTGATAAATTGTTTTGAATTTATGAAACTAACTTTGATTTTGAAATGCATATTAAAAGCTGGGAAAATTAATGACGTTGGCTTTAAATAAATTATATATACATGACCACATTATAATATAAAAGTCTCGGAAGACAACATGGAGTTGAAGGATAAATGCGCAATTTACTTGGTAAATATGACCCGTGGAAACGTAAACCGTTTGCTACCGTGTCGTCATTTGTTCCACGCCAAATGTTTGTCATCTGTCAATTCCACTTGTCCGCTATTTCGAGGAGAAATCGATGGTAAGTACATAAACAATTAAAATATTTTTTTTTATATTTTTTTGTATGTGTGTAAATTAAATTATCATTATCATTCAGAACAAATTGCAAGAAAAACATACAAAAACTATGTAGACTGATCAAGATCAGCCAGACGCGGGGGCAATTGGTCCCAACTTGCAGCTTCGTTAGGAATTTCGTATAAAACCGCACATCTTTGGTGTGAAGAAACTCCAGCAAAAAGGGGCGGCAATAAGCCACATGTGCTAAATACAGTGGAAATAAACAGCGTATTCTCATGGGTGGAGAAAAACCAAATTTTATACTTCGTGAACTGAAGGAAATGGTGTTTGTCGAATACCTGTCGACATTGGCTAATACGCTTCATGGTAAAATGTACACAATAAAAGCTGTTCATACCCAGCCTGTACCCGTGAATAGCAATGGGAATAAAATCGCCCGTTCATCATACGTCTCAAAATTGGTGGATTATATTAGAGCAGGGAAACAGTTAGTTTAGATAGACGAAAAAAACTTAAATTTGTTTTGCCGAAGAGGATATGGCTGGTCCCGCGCGGGTTCCCGGTACGTACAGATCATACCTTCCTCGCTTGGTCCAAATGTCAATTTGATAGGTGCAATAGGAACATCCAGAGTCATACAATTGGATCGACGTAGAGGGTCATTCACCGCAGTATCTGCAAACAAATGGGTAATTGAACTTTTACAAAGATGGCATGATATGGGAAATGATGTCGGTGAGCTCGTGATAGTATGCGACAATGCTCCATGTCATCGAAGATTAGAGGAAGCCCTTCAAAATAGTCCTGCCACGTTGCTCAGCCCCTATTCTCCCACGCTCAATCCAATTGAAATAATTTGGTCGAAAGTTAAAAGCTACGTAAAAAGCCGCATGAACGTACCAAACGTAACATGGCCAAATTTAGGTGAGCAACGGCTACATAGTTTTCTTATAAAGAATCATCGACGAATGTAAATCATTAATTACTGCAGGAGACTGCAGCCGAGCTATTCAGCATTCGTCAACCTTCCACCACCCCGCCCTAGAAATGGAGGACATGCCGGTCGGAGAATAAAATTTGTGTGTAATACATTCAATGTATATATTATTTATATAAATTTGTTATTTCATTTCATCAATTACAAATAAAACGTTCTCATTTTTAAATGGAAATATCATAATTACAAACGAAATTTTCTCAATTTAAAATGGAAATATCCTAATTTCAAATGAAATTTAGTCATTTTCAAATGGAAAATCTCAATTTCAATTGAAATTTGGTCAATTTCAAATGGAAAATCTCAATTTCAATTGAAATTTAGTCAATTCTAAATGGAAAATCTTAATTTCAAATGAAATTTAGTCAATTTCAAATGGAAAATCTCAATTTCAATTGAAATTTAGTCAATTTCAAATGGAAAATCTCAATTTCAATTGAAATTTAGTCAATTCCAAATAAAAAATCTCAATTTCAAATTAAATTTAGCCAATTTCAAATGTAAAATCTCAATTTCAAGTGAAATTTTCTCAATTACTGTTGAAAATGGTGTAGTTGTTGAAAAAAAGTTCAACAAAAAGTGTTAGTTCCATTTTGTGAAAGCCGAATGTAATGTATTTCTAATGGCCCTATGTTCCACATTGGAACGACGGGAATAAATATAATCTATACATACAGGGTCTCCCATATTCGACGGACCCATCTGGCAACGCCATAACTTTTGACAGAGATGTCAGATCGCTTAATGACATACCGCGTTTGAAGCGTCAGTCCAAGCAGATTTTTACCATGGAACAATACACGCCACGCGAGCGCTCTGAAATAGTTGAAATTTACATTCAACAGAAGAAGTCAAGTCAACGTGCTTTAAAAATATTAAAAAATGTGAGAAGTGCGCCTTCTAAGAACACCATTAAGCGTTTATACGAAAAATTTTCGACTGGTGAGGCTCTTTCTAATCCGAAGAGGCCAAATAAAAGTCGACCAAGGCGATCGGCCGAGAATATCGCTGCCGTACGAGCCAGTGTTGAGAGGTCCCCAAGAACATCCCAAAAACGCCGTTCTCAGCAGTTGGGCATGGCTCGGTCCACTTTACAACGGATTATTCGCGTTGATTTGCATTTGTTCCCGTACAAAATTCAATTGACGCAAAGATTGTTGCCTGCGGACAAGCCTCGTCGATTGGAATGGGCCCAACGAGTCCGTGGGTCCGTCGAATATGGGCAACCCTGTATATACTTGTATATATATTGTGAAAAATAGCATACTAACGACGAAAACAATGCATGTTTGAAATTTCAACCTATCTGTTTAAGCCAAAACTCCGTAACTCTGTTAAGCCAAAATGCTTTCTCAAATCGTCACTGACTTTTTACAGTGTACTGATCGTACAATTCACTCCTTCAGATCAGCTTACACTTTTATGCATCCTTGCAGAGTAATTGCCCTGATCTTGACGAATTAATTTACCGGTTATTTGAGTATTCGCTACCTTCGTCATCTGTTTACTTTTTAACGAGTATTACACTCACTCTTGTACTCTTGTTCTTACAACATAACCACCATCTTGTCCTTACAAGGTAATTTTGCTTTCAATAAAGCTTATTCATTTAATTTATGAAAAAACGTAACACCCCGTGTTTTATTTCTATTTATTTTTCATAAAACCATCGCTCACGGCGAAACACTATCTATGAATAAATGTATAAATTATAGCCCTTTTGGTAGAAGTTAATCATGTTTTTATACACCCCAATTGTGAACGAGGGTATATATCAGTTGCAGAGGACCAAAAAACAATTTTTTTTTAAATCTAATTATTTTAACGACATTATACTCATAATTATACCCTCACTTTAGTGTGACGAGGGTATATATCATTTGCTACGGAAAAAAGTGTAACACATCGAAGGAGTGATCTAAGACCCTAAGTATGTTCGGAGGAAATCCGTTTTGGGTCATTTTAAGTCGAATGAGCAATGTCCGTCCGTCTGTCTGTCTGTCTGTCTGTCTGTCTGTGTGTCTGCTGGCTGGTGCGCACGATAACTCTCGAAAGGAGTAACCGATTGACTTCAAATTTGGTATGTGGTAATATTTTGATCTATCTCCGGATGAGTTCGAAGATGGGCCATATTGGTCTACTCCTTCTGGTACCTCCCACACAAAGGGTTAAAATTTAGTGAAATATTGATTCTTTAATAACTTCTATACTACTTATTCCAATCTTTTGAAATTCTGCACATAATATTAGTATATTAGTCGCTATTAACTCGAGAAAAATGGGTGAAGTTGGCATGCCCCTTTTGGTACCTCCCACACAAATGGACCATTTTGCATCAAAATTCAACTGCTTATAACTTTAATACAAGTGCATAAAAATGCTTGAAATTTTCTACAGTATAAAGTTTTTGTAGCGCCTATAGTCCGGTAAAAAATGGGCATCATTGTACAGCCCCTTTTGGTACCGCCCACACAAATGGCCCGTTTCGTACCAAAGTAAACGGCTTGTAACTTTAATACCAGTGCATACAAATACTTGAAATTTTGTACAGTGTAATGCTGTTGTAGTGCCTATAGTCCTGTAAAAAGTGGGCGTTATCACCCCGCCCCTTTTTGTACCTCCCACACAAAATGACCAAATCATACCAAAATTACATAGCTCGTAACTTTAATATACCAGTGCACACAAACGCTTATAGTTCAGCACAATGCAATGTATTTAAGAATGTACTGTTTACCGAAAAATATGTGTATTTGGAAAACCCCTTCTGGTACCTCCCACACAAATTGACAGATTTATTGGTGTAATGTTATATATTACATTACTCACAAAGTGAGGGTATACCTTAGTCGGTTTACCCGACTGAAACTTTCTTACTTGTTTTCTTTAATTTAAATGGTGTCTCGGCTTTATAGAATTTATATTTAAAACAAGAAAAAGCGTTATGTTCAGCCATGCCGAATGTTATAAACCCTCCACCATGCATTGTATTCAATTTTATTACTTGACAAATCTTTGGATATGGAGCACATCATGAAATGATCCTTTTTGTTCAAGTAAATTAAAAAAAAAACTAACGCTGCAATTTTTAAGCCGCAAATTCTTTAGCCAAATGTTCACCTGAAAAATGTGGTATTTATGGCTTAAAATACCTTTTTTGAGAGCTACAACTACACGGGGACTACAACAAAATAAAATTTTATTTGTATATATTTTATTGAGATGAATTCTTGCCCAAATAGAATACAAACAGCAAAGTTTCAGCAAAATTCCTTAGAAAATGTGGTGTTAATGGCTTAAATAAGCCTTTTTGGGAGTGACATCTATAGGTGGACAATAACAAAATATGAACTGATTTAAAAAATTTTTACTGCGATGAATTCTTGTCTAAATTAAATACAAACTGCAAAGATTCAGTTAAATTGCTTAAAAATATCGTATTTATGGCTTAAATATGTATATTTTGGAACGACCTGTATAGGCTGAATATAACAAAATATGAAAGAATTTGTAAAATTTTTGCCCTGATAAATTCTTGTCAAAATAGAATAGAAACTGCAAAGTTTCTGCTAAATTGCTTTAAAAATGTGGCATCTGTGGCTCAAAAACCGTATTTTGGAGCGACCTCTACTCGTATAAGGCAGCTATATCAAAACATTGACCGATGTGGCCCATTTGCAATCCCAAACAAGCTGTGACTATAGAAATATTTCTACAAAATTTGATCAACCTAGCTCTATCATTACGGACTGTAGCGTGATTACAACAACGGACGGGCGGACAGACGGACATGGCTAAATCGGGTCTCAGATCAATATTTAGAGGTGTTACAAACGGAGTGACAAAATGAATATAACCCCCAGCCTATGGTGGAGGGTATAAAAAACTTTACCATAAAATAAAAAACTTTACCATAAAACCAGTAAGGAAAGGCTAAAGTCGGGCGGGGCCGACTATATAATACACCTACACCACTCTCGTAATATTGAATAACTCTGATATTTAAATTTTGTAATTCATGTATAAATTGTTTACATAAATTTACTTTTGGGACATTTTATACTTAAATAATACCCTGTACCACAGTGTGGTGTAGGGTATAAAAAGAGCCAAATCGGATGAAACATATGTATGGGAGCTATAGCTAAATCTTAACCGATTTTCTTCAAATTCGGCAATGTTGGTTCATAGATCAAGAAACTATACTATTCTAAATTTCAAAACGATTGGATGTAAAATACAGCTTCTAAAGGACTAAAGGGCCAAATCGGAAGAAACATATATATGGGAGCTATAGCTAAATCTTAACCGATTTCAACCAAATTCAATAGGGATCTTTACAGCTGCGAAATACTCTAAACTGCAAAATTTCAGAACGATCGGAGTGAAATTGCGACCAGTAGTCGACGAACAACTTCACATGGACAGGCGGACGGACGGACGGACAGACATGGTTAAATCGACTCAGTGATTCTGAGTCGATCTGTATACTTTAAGGTGGGTCTAGCTGTGTTATTTTTAGGTATTACAAACATCAGCCGTGAAAGAAACTTATAAAACCCTGTATCACAGTGTGGTGTAGAGTATAAAAATTAGTTTTGGTTTCATAAAACAGTATGCCTCAATCTATACAAACAAAATTGTTTAGGTCTCGGACACAATGTTTTTATTGTTGCATAGTGTGATTTAGTTTAGCGGTTAGTGCATATTTCACTTCCAAATACAAGTATGTTAATGTTTGAACAAAAATATAAGATAATAAAAATTTTATTACACCATTTAGTCTTTAAGTGATCATTGAGGACATCTTTATACTTATTAAAAAATCCAAAGCCGGCTTATTGGACCAAAGAGATATGGGTCGTCGTTGAACTGTGTCTCCTCTAAAGACGGCTACACCGACCGAAGTGTATTTGTGGCCGCCGTTCGGCTGGGATTCCCTTTGGACCACAGACGGCTAAGCGGACCAAAGTGACACAAAGTCCATGCGCATTGTGACTGTTTTGACAGTGTTTTAATGACCATGGACATAATGACACTATTTTTGGGGCCATAAGTTCCATTGGACATTATGACATTGGATATGGTGACATTCCACCGATTACTCAATATATATGTAGTTATTGCAAAATTTGTCTAAAATTTGAGTTTTACTCATCGCACTATTTTTGTTCGGTAGTGCTCAGTCTAAATGCGAAATTAGCAGAGGGTGCTGGTGAATTTTTAAAATTTCGCAACATGATGTGGTGACATTATTTTTCAGAAACGAAATCGCAATAAATGTGTAGGTACTAGAAAGAGTGGACCAATATGGCCCACCTTCGAAATTAGACTGAGATAAAAAAAAAATAATTTTCTAGCATTAAATTTTAGGTCAATCGGTTACTTCATCCAGAGTTATCATGTTCACCTGACAAAAGACTCAGAATGTTCTAAAACTGATTTCCGCCAAACATACTTGTACTTAGGGTCTTAAGTTGCTCATTCTATGTGTTACACTTGATATGTATATACTAGGGCGGGTCGATTTAAAAATCGCCCATTGCTCAGTGAAAATCGTATTCTAGGGATCAAAATAAGAAACTTTGCCGAAGGAACCATACCTCTAAAACTAATTCTGATGTCCCGGAAAAAATCCCACTTTGACCCATTTAGAGTGCTTCAATCGAGTCCAAATGTATGGAACCCCCAAGGGGTTTCAGGGGGTGTGCCACTGGCATGGGTGGGTCGGGCGTCCAAAGTTAGTGGGGGTCGGTCATACATTTGGACTCGATTGGAGCACTCTAAATGTGTCAAAGTGGGATTTTTCAAAATTTGCCCCTACCCAAAAGTTCGACCCAAATTCCGGGACATCAGAATTCGTTTTAGAGGTATGGTTCCTTCGGCAAAGTTTCTTATTTTGATCCCTAGAATACGATTTTCACTGAGCAATGGCGACTTTTTTTGCCTCCCCACAAATCGACCCGGCCTAGTATATACCCTTCTCCACTAAAATTGGGGTACACTAAATATGAGGTTAGCGAAATGCACAAGGTGCAAATTAGTCTTTAATATTATAGGGGTTTTGGACCAGCGTATCCACTCGCTGAAGCTAACCTTGCTTTTAATTCGTTTCTTGAACTTGTAACCAAAGAGGTTTCCTTTTTGCCTCTGAAACCTTTGTAGCGAGATATTAAGATGGATCGAAATTGTCTAGGCAAGTAAATCGGCTAAAGTTATCTTCAACTTCATAGAAATGCTTTAGTGGTCAAAACCCTTTTCCCTCGCATTGCTCATTTTCTTTGCCAATGTTCATATTTTTAAGTGTTTGAAACCCATTCTTGACATTTGATCCGCCTTATTTTGTGAAAAAAAAATGTTTGTGCTTATAAATTACTATTTCAATTGTCCATTTCTATTTAAATCATTTCAAACCTGTTTATATCATTTTTAAAAGGGGTTTCAAACCATAATCCAAATCTTTTGAATATTCCCTAAAAATAAATGAAGATTTATCGTGATAAGATTTTATAGCGGCAGACCCACTCTAACCTATAGTAGTGACAATGAATGTTGAAGGCTCGGTTAACAAACCACATACATACATATATTTTATATAAAACCTAAGGACACATAAATACTTTCTCTCACTCTCTCTTGGTTGTATCGTATCTTTAAACATGAGTGAATGGGTACGAGAAGAATGTATTTGTTTCTTTATGGGTGTATTTATTACACCTGTGCGTGGTTAAGTATTTGTTCAAGGATGACATATCTTTTTTTACAAGAATATTTTTTTGTATACAATTTTTATTACGTTTTTTCTGGCTTCTTTTTGTAAGCAAAAGCCCTCTGTTTACATTCACTAGAATGGATTTTTTTAGTGTGTAAAAGGTTGATAGTAAATAAATGTGTGTCAGTAGTAGACAGTGAATGTAAATTTGTCATGCTCATATAAATATATATTACAAATATAAATATGTACATATATATTAGGGCGGATCAAATGGGTCGGTTCACACTGTTAAAAATATGTCAAAAAATTCAACCTGTTTTGACATTACGAATTTTTTAGAAGAAAGCTTGGTGTGTAATCAAAAAGGTTTGTCACTTCAGGCGCAATTTTAGGAATTGGAACAATTTCCTTTTCAGAAAGCCACATCTAGAAGACCTTAAATCTGAAAAATGAACATAACAATCGTTTTGAGGAAAATCAATTATTTATAGTATTATTTATTGTCGTATTCTATCAGGAATGTACTTATAGACTGTTTATATAGAATCTCCATTGTTGTATTCTAAATGCCAAAGAACGTAATTCATTTAATGATTTCCGGTTTCCTTTTGAAATTTCCGCCTCCAACAAAAAATATTGATTTTCTGACTCCATTTTCACTAGAGACGATTTCAATATGAAGTACAAAAGCTTAAATTTTCGCGAGGTATGTTAAAAAATGCATCCTCTAGGACGCTAAGAAGTCTAATCGGAAGAGGCCTTTTTATGGGTCAGCTGAAAATTTACACCTTCGATTGGCCACCAGAACTCACCAGAACAATGGTGTGGGCCGCCGTAACGGCCGGTGGTCGCTCCCCGCTCGTATTCATCGACCATGGGGTCAAAATAAATGCCGAATATTATCAGGAAAATGTCCTAAAGACAGTATTGAAGCCCTGGGCAGACAAACCTTTCGGCCGCAGACCATGGACATTCCAAAAGGACTCAGCACCATCGCACTCAGCACGTGTCAACCAAGAATGGCTTAAAAAGGAAGTTCCTCGCTTCATTTCTACCGCACAATGGCCACCAAGATCTCCGGATCTCAATCCGTTGGACTTTTGCGCCTGGGGTATTTTAGAGAGTAAGGTTCGCACTAAAAAATACCAAAGTATCGATCATCTCAAGACGGCGCTTCGGCGAGAATGGGCCAAAATACCGCAGAGCCCCTTTCGTGCAGCGTGTGATGGCTTTGTCGGCCGTTTGAAGGCCATAATTCGTGCCAAATGTGGCCAATTCGAACGAATCTAAACTGTTTCTAAAATTTTATGTTATTTTCGACATATTTTGCTTTTGAACAATAAAATTTAAAAAAAAAATTAAAAAAAATATAGCGCTTTACTTTGTTGCATTACATATCAGCCACCCTGTATATCTAAATCTGAACCGATTTCCCCCAAATGTTGTATTGTCTCTAAGTGTATCATAAGACTACTCTCTGTCAATTTTTGTACAAATCGGTTCAAAAATGTTGCTTATACAGTGCATATATGCCAAATCGGAGGTACATATATATGGGAGCAATATGTAAATCTGAACCGATTTTAACCAAATTCAATAGGGATAGTCCTTGGGCCTAAAGAAAGATTTGTGCCAAGATTCGTTGAGATCGGACCATAATTGCGACCTGCACATCCGGCTGGGTCATTGGACCTTACTTTTTCGAAAATGAGGTTGGATCAACAGTTACGGTTAATGGATTGGGCTATCGAGAGATGATTAATGATTTTTTTATGGTCGGAGTTGGATGTTATTGATCTGGACAACGTTTACTTTCAACAAGACGGCGCTACGTGCCACACAAGCAACGAAACCATTGCTCTGTTACGGGAACAGTTTCCGGACCGTGTTATCTCTCGAAGAGGTGATCACAATTGGCCACCGAGATCCTGTGATTTAGCACGTTACGCCAACAGCCCAGCGTCGATTCAAGACCTCAAAGATAGAATTCGTGAGGCTATCGAGGACATAGGGCAGCCACTTTGCGATTTGGTTATGGAAAATTTTAATGGAAAGGATATGGTCCTGTAAGCGTGGTCGTGGTGGCCATTTTGCTGATGTTGTTTTTCATTATTAACGGCATACCTTCCTCTTTATTATGAAATAAACATCCGATCATTTGTCTCAAAAAAATACACTTTTCTTTGAATACCAAAATAACAACTCTTGTTGGAAAACCCTTTATATCTATCAAAATAAAGATAAATATCCAAAAACAAGTAAGAAAGTTTAGTTGGGTAAACCGACTTACGAATCCTCACATTCAGTCCCAAAAAATATTCGTAAATTTATTTATTTTTTTGTTTTAATTTTATTATTATCAATCAAAATTGAATTTAATAACTTTAAAAGAGCAAAATAGTCCATTTGTGTGGGAGGTACCACAAGGGGAGTGTCAATGGTGCCCATATTTAAATGGACTATAGGTAAATATATAAAGAAGAATGTGTGTATGTAGTCTACGTGGTTGCTCCAAAAATGGGCGGAAGCGGACCAATGGGCGTGGCACCGCCCATACTCGTATAAGCCAAATTTTGAAAAGGACTTATCTTGCACATTTTGTTAGCGAGAGTGCTGTAATTTTGTGATTGATCCAAAAATGGGTGGGATCGGACCAATGGGCGTGGCACCGCCCATATAAGTCAAATTTTTGAATTGAAATATCTTGTTGGCGAGATTGCTGGATTGGTGGATTTTTCGGTATTTTTTGGGATCCCGAAATTTTACGATATCCCGGGATTTGCTGGGTTTTCGTAATAAATTGGGAATTTTCATTCTTACAAACATTTCCATTTAATTTTAGTAAGGATAAACAGCTAAAGCTTGAATTAGCTTTTATTAAAAAATACTAACTTTTATTAAAATACTTCACAACATCTTAGCTGTGGAAAAGTTTTGGTCCAATTTCAGTTCGTTGTCTGAATGATGAAGTTATAATTTTCTATCATTAAACCACGAAAAATATAGTTTTCTACTTGAGAAATCAGTTTGGCTAATTCCGTTTTTATGAGAATCACATCGATGTGTCAATCCAAATCAGATTTTATATTAGGATTTTTTCATAAATTTGAAAGAATAGAATACAATATTCTTCGTTTTGTGGGACACAAACTGCATTTGTTATCTTGTTTTAAGTTCACTTGTTTATAATTAAATTATTCGATTATTCAGTTAACTATATTTCAAATTAAATGTATGATATTTCTAATATTTTCACCGGATTATGTCAATGTTTTTTGATGTCCACAATTTGCTTTATTAGTTTACATTTTCGACAGAGTGTATCTATCTTTCAGATAATATTTTACGAGACGGCTTCATATATTATTATTAAAATATCCCGAGATTAATTTTAAAAATCCCGGTATTCGGGATTTCCCGTTTGACATCACTACTTTAGCAATACTGATCATATTTTATACATTCAACCATAGAATTTTGTCAGACAGGCATCTTTTCCTGCGTTATGATGCTAGCTTTCAAAAAAAGAAAAACAAACAATTTTAGTGAAAATCTATTTAAAGACAGTTACTAAACCACTGTCTCTACGTGGAAGTTATTTCCCAACATTTATAGTCCTTATAATTATACCCTATACCACACTGTGGTACAGGGTATTATAAGTTTGTTTCACGGCAGATGTTTGTAACACCTGAAAATAACACAGCTAGACCCATCTTAAAGTATACCGATCGACTCAGAATCACTAGCTGAGTCGATTTAACGATGTCTGTCCGTCCGTCCTTCTGTCCATGTAAAGTTGTTCGTCGACCACAGGTCGCAATTTCGCAGCGGTTAAGATCGCTATTGAATTTGGTTGAAATCGGTTTAGATATAGCTCCCATATATATCTTTCGTCCGATTTGGCCCTTTAGTCCTATAGAAGCTGTATTTTACATCCAATCCTTTTGAAATTTAGAATGGTAGAGTTTTTTGATCAATGAACCAACATTGCCGAATTTGAAGAAAATTGGTCAAGATTTAGCTATAGCTCCCATATATATGTTTCGTCCGATTTTGATCTTTAGTCCTGTAGAAGCTGTATTTTACATCCAATCATTTTGAAATTTAGAATGGTAGAGTTTCTTGATCCATGAACCAACACTACCGAATTTGAAGAAAGTCGGTTAAAATTTAGCTATAGCTCCCATATATATGTTTCGTCCGATTTGGGCCTTTAGTTCTATAGAAGCTATATTTTACATCCAATCGTTTTGACATTTAGAATGGTAGAGTTTCTTGATCCATGAACGAACATTGCCGAATTTGAAGAAAATCGGTTAAGATTTAGCTATAGCTCCCATATATATGTTTCGTCCGATTTTGCTCTTTAGTCCTGAAGAAGCTGTATTTTACATCCAATCATTTTGAAATTTAGAATGGTAAAGTTTCTTGATCCATGAACCAACACTACCGAATTTGAAGAAAATCGGTTAAGATTTAGCTATAGCTCCCATATATATGTTTCATCCGATTTGGCTCTTTAGATCCAATCGTTTTTATACCCTACACCACACTGTGGCACAGGGTATTATTTAAGTATAAAATGTCCCAAAAGTAAATTTATGTAAACAATTTTTACATGAATTACAAAATTTATATATCAGAGTTATTCAATATTACGAGAGTGGTGTAGGGTATTATATAGTCGGCCCCGCCCGACTTTAGCCTTTCCTTACTGCTTTCAATTAAATTCAAGGGATCTATCGGTTTATACTTCAAAAAATATGTTCCAACTACTAAAGGTACTTCCATGAAAATTTTAATTTAAAAAAAACTTCACCTTAAAAATTTGTATGCCTCAATCTACACAAAAAATTGTTTTTGGTCTCGGACACAAAAAACAAATTTTGTTGCATAGTGTAATATTACATAAATCTAATATCTTGTAAAATATCATTGTAACTGCTGATCTCACTACTAAACAAAATATTCTATATTTGTAGACTTACAATTATTAATTTTTCTACGTTTTTAATAGGTTTTAATTAAATCTAATATCTTGTAAAATTTCATTGTAACCGCTGATCGTATTATATTATAAGAAGACGAAGGCTTCCTTATTTAGGATTTTTCAAAGCTTTCCTGAACTAAATAGGATAAATGGTCCAGTTATGCTAAAATATATGCTTCAACCTCTATTTTTTATGTTTATCTTTATTTTAACAAATCCCATCCCAATAATATACTATAAGGTTCTTAAAGGAAATTACCTAAGCATTTGAACAACAATTTTTTTTTAGCAAAATGTCAAAACAATTTCTAATTTCGCAAGAAAAATTCACAAAAAATATGTTTGTGAATTATTTATAAAGGTTGCAGAGAAGGCAATCGAAATTAACTTTGAGAGAAAATATTCTAAATATAATAGGAAATCATTTACATCAATGGATGGGGAAAAATTACCGTTTGACCAAAACGTCCATATTTAACACCCTCCCTCGGACAGTCCTTAACCGATCTCGTTGAATTTTTATGTCATAACTACAATCCAATAGGATGGTGCAAGTTTCATCGCGATTAATATGCATCGGTTTAAAAATTTACTGAATTGACATGAAATCCCCTAAATGTATATCTATGAATATGTATACTCGATCGCCTTATGCATCCGTCCCGGTTCACCTGTCCTGCGTTCTCAATGTTTACACAGACTATATAAACATACCGCCGTATGTAAACATAGCGCAATATCATAAAATATTTGTAGTTGACGGCGATGACAGCGTCATCGTCTTCAACGCTTCAGCGCCATCTCCTACATCACTAACATCATCATCGTCGTCCTTGTTGTTGTCATGAGCGTATAATTGTCAGCGTGTTTATTCTTCACTCCATTTCGTTGCGTTTTGCCTTTGAAGTCAGAAAACCGCACACATACACACAAAAACCATACACCCATACAAAATGCCGGAATAACGTTCCGTGTAGACCATAAATCCTTAGAAATCCGTATCTCGAACAAAATGACATGGCAGATTTGTCAACGAAATAAATAAGCGAATAACACAGCACAGCAACAACGAAAAAAATAACGAGAAGTTTAATTTAAATTTTAATAATGCGATTTAAATAAGAAGTCATGACATGCAAAGAGAACGTGAAAAAAAGTAACAAACAAACACAGTCAAGAGCGCATTGAGGTGTTAATTAACGAAATTCTAATCAATGCGATTTAAATCGAAAACAGGAGGGAGAGAGAGAAGCCAATTTAAGGCGAGACTTAGGTAAAGATCTATTTTTGTCGTATAATTTTAGAAAATTTTTAAAGAATTGAACTCATAGCAAAATCTTACAAATAATCCGATTTCAAGAGTTCTTGCCATCTAAAAGACAAACAAAAAATAAACAAGTGACAGTTATGGGTTATCGAAGAGGGAGTTTGACAATTGCCGAAATACAATCAGGTTTATGCAAAGTTGGCCCTGAAAATCGAGAATAAACGGTGTGTGTGTGCAAACTAGGCGTTTGAAAAAGTCTTTTCCCTTCAATACAGAACACTATCCTAGTAACTGGCATCGGTCATTATGTTTGCAGTCACTTTGTCTTTCTGTTACCTTTTGGTAGGTCTAAAATCAGCTGTTCTTCGTTCGCATCGCTTTCGTGGGAAATAGTGAAACGGGCTGTAAGTGTTTTCTATGCAACCAAACAATTTGGCAGAACGAAACGAATTATTGTAAGAGACATTAATCTGACGTTTCTTAATCTGTCAACCCAGTGGTTTGAAAATTGGCTAACTTAAGCTCCTATAATTATAGGAGGCTTTTCAACAAACGTAACCTTTAAGTTTCTAACATTAAACATTTTAAATGATTGCTACGGAAGTTATGGCGGAGTTGTAAATCTGTCAATTTATGTGGGGGTGCCACAAGGAACTTGACAAATACAATTTTGCTTCACCGTACCATATTTAACCCATTCTGCTCCACTAAACCATACTTAACACATTTTCTCCCCTCTGTAACATATTGGAAAATTTGTTCTTGCTCCAACTTCACCATAATGTTAACATTTCTGCACCACAGTGCTACTAAAAGCATAAATTTTGTAAAAACGATTTTTATTTCATATTTAAGTTACACTCTCTCCCTGCATCCATAGTTTTGCCCACTGTACTAAATGTACCCTTTTTGGTCCACTGTACCATATTGAACCCTTTTGGGTCCACTGAATCAGATTAAACACCTTTTTGTCCTACAGAACTGTATTTAACCATTTTGCCCCACTGTACCATTGTTAAAACATTTTTGCCCCACTCTTCCATACATAACGCTTTTTGTCCCACTGTACCATATATAACCCATTTTGTCCCACGTTACCATATTTAACTATTTGTGCCCCACTGTAAGAATTTTCGTCCCAATATACCATAGTTAACACATTTTTGCACCACTATCCCATATATAACACTTTTTGCCCCACTATACCATGCTTAAACCATTTTGTCGCTCGTTACCATATGTAACTTTTTTTGCCCCACTGCACCATAGTTAACCCTTTTGCCCCACTGTGCCATACTTAATTATTTGTCTCACATTACCATATTTAACACTTTTTGCCCCACTGTACCATATTTAACCATTTTTGCCCCACTGTACCATATTTAACCCATTTTGTCCCACTTTAATATACATATATAGCTATTTTTGCCCCACTGTACGATAGATAACCCTTTAGGAACCACTGTGCCACATTAAATCCTTTGTCTTAATGTACTATATTTAAAAATGTTTGCCCAAATTTGATAAATATGGTACAGATTTATCAAATTTTTGTCTCACTGTACAATCTAAACTAATATTATATTTTGAAGTGCCTTTTTTATGTTCGGAACAATTTTGAGAATGGCCCGGCTGATTTTCATGAAATTTTTTATAATAAAAAGCTCTCGACCTGGTGAAGGTTTTAGGCCAAAAAAATTATTAAAAAGTTTATTAGAAAAGGAGATTCATGGCTTTCAAAATCCTAAGTAAAATTCACCTGCAAGCACAAACGGACATCAACGACTCATAGCGTATAAAAATTGTAGTTGTGGTAGTGAACAATAAAGCAGTGTGCGGCACATCGACACGATGCTAGTGTTCCAATATTTTACTCTCCCATGCTACAGTGAGTATTGCTTTGCTGAGAATACCAATGTGATTTGTTTTTGTTTTGCCTACATATGGCCGAGCGTGTGTGTGCTATGGATAGCAACAGAGAATGGCAATGTATTTTGTTGTTGTTTTTTTTTTGTCGTACGCTATGCGTGGTGACGTGAAAAAAAGACAGAGGCAAGCAAAAACAAATATAGCCAAACATTACCATGCTGCAGTGATGTTATGTTTGGTTTGAGTTTATTTATTTTTGCCTTTGTTTTACTATTTTCTTGCAATGCGTTTACATTTATATGCCGTTATTTTTCAGAGCAGAATACCAAAATTTTTTTCAATTAAGCTCATTTTATGTGTATGTAATAAAAAGTAAGTTCTTTTTGTGCCCGCGAACGGAATCGCTATCTAAATTCTAAATATCTAAAAAGTGCATTATGCCTAAAGTGCGAACAAAGTGATGACCCAAAAATTGGCGGAATAGGACCAGTGGGTGTAGCCCAGCCCGTATAAGGCAATTTTTTTAATTGACGTGTCTTGCACAATCTGTTAGCGAGAGTGCTGTAATTTTGTGTATATGTATCTGGTGGCAGTTCAGGTCATTTGTCCAAGAATGGACGGGATCGGAAAATGGGGGAGTTCGCACCAATGGGCTTAGCCCCGCCCATATAGGTAAAATTTTGAAATTGAGAAATCTAGCACAATTTGTTAGCGAGATTGCTGTAATTTTGTGTATATTTATCTGGTGACAGGCTACGTGACTGGTAACAAAATTGGAGGGATTGGACCAATGGTATTAACCACGCCAACATGAGCCATGTTTTGAAATTGATATATCTTGAGAAATTTGTTAGAGAGATTCCTGAGTTTGTAGTCCAAAAATAGACGGGATCGGAAATCTGAAATCTGGGGCAACGAAGTGGACCGGGTCCAGCTAGTATTTTATATTTGTCTCCACGATACCATACTTAACCATATTTCCCCCACTGTGCCATATTATCTTCACTGTACCATTTTTGTTCACTTACATTATTTAACCGTTTTTGACCCACTGTGTCCTAAAAGCATAAAAACTTTTCATATCTCATGTTTAAGTTCCAAACTGCCAGATTGTTCCATTTTTGCCCCATGCACCATACTTAACCCGTATTGTCCCACTGTGTCTCTTAAAGTTAGAATTTCTAAAAATCACTACCGTTTATGTTGCAAAGCAACTCTAACACCATGGGACTATGTTTAGCATTTTTATCCCACTGTAGCATATTTTACACTTTTTGATCCACTGTGCCACAAAAAGTACTAATATAAAAAAAAAAACTGACTACCCCGATCCGTTGCCCTAAAGATAAAACGTCTCTTGCTTCAATTTTCGCGATTCTAGTTATATACGTTAAATTTGGCGGTGGTACCATATTATTCCTTTCTGTCGCATTGTGCCCCTAAAACTTTCGAAAATCGCTTCTTGTTCTAGTTTACGTCTCAGGAGCTACTCTCGCAGTAAATTTTACGATTCAACCTCTTGCCATTTTTATTTGGCTGTTGTACCACATTTATACCTTTTTACTCGACTGTGCTCGGAAATGTTCGAGTTTCGAAAAATCCTGTCAATTTCTGAGTCTAACTGATAAGGGCTATCCTCACACCAAATTTCACTATTCTGGCTCATTCCGTTTAGATTTGGCGGTGGTACCATATTTATCCCTTTTTGTCCCATTGTGCGGGTTAAAGTACGAATTTCGAAAAATCCCGTCTTATTGCACGTCTACATCCCAAAGGCTACCCTCTCCCCAAATTGCATTATTATAGCTCCAACCGTTAGGCCTGGGAGATGATCAGTCAGTCAATCAGTTAGTCAATCAATCAGTCAGTCAGTCAGCCAGTCACGCAACAATTTTATATATATATAGCTTTATCTACAAAGTTTGCTGGGTAAGCACATAGTTAGTAAATTCAGGCACAATTTCTGTACCGAAGGCTTGGGAATAACACCTATTCGTTGTCAAAGAACAAAATAGAGGAGATATTTTAGGAAGCATTTCTCACAAAACAGTCGACACCCCTGCTCATCCCCTTACCACTATGTAGGGGTGGCATAAAAGTGTATTGTGGGAACCTATAGTTATTTTTTACCAAGAAAATTGTTGTCAATTTTTGATATATCATTATTTTTAGATGGTGATTTTACGGGTTAAAGGTATAAGCGGGGATGTCGGGTGTTTTAGCAGAAATACTTCTAGAAGTGTCTCCTTTATTTTGTTCTTCGACATAGAATTAATAATCTCTTTTACCCAGCAAACTTTGTGACTAAATATCTCAAAAACGCGATGTCACAGGAAAAAAAGACTAATTACACTGTACAATAGTGAAAATTTTTTTATGGTCATCAAAAGTTTCTGAAAATCAGTGAGCCCCTCGAAAAAGATGTCATCAGCTTTTGCCCAACAACATATTCAGACTTGATAATACCGCTTAACTTTATTTGGCAATAATGTAGCCAAGAATATGCTGAATAAAATGAGTGTCGCCAAATATCATTTACGTAGAAAAGTGATATTCGACGTCATACATGAAAATATGTAAATAAAAGCCTATCCATGACTCTGATAATTTCATGTACCACGGTTTTAGTCACATTTTTTATTTAAAGGGTAAAGTAAAATGTGTTACCCTTTTTTGCAGCACCTCCCCCCTGTAAAGTGGTGACAAAGAAGGCAAACCTATGCTTCGAATAAGTTCTGATATTAAGATATCGTGGGTATCAATGTCTGTCTGTCAACTGTCACCTGCCAAATTCCTTGTTACATTTACCTGAAGGTTTGGCTATACTTTGTTCTACTCGACTGAGATTTTAGTACTTATCTTAATTTAAAATATATTTCTAGTTCCTCGGCATTCAGGTGTACGTACATGAGTTGAATAAATTTCGACATTTGAAACGGTATGCCAAGTATATTATGTACATGTATATATATTGAAAATATCCTTAACACCATTAACCTTAATGGATATTTGCTATGTTGAAATGTTGCGATTAAAACAGATTTTCTATGGCCAAGTATTTGTATAACAGGGATAATGTTTAAACTCATTATGAAGTTTTTTTTTTTTTTTTGACCTGCCAGTCCTTTCTTCGGCTGTCAAGCCAAATGCCAACAATGCAAATAATTTCCGCTCCATTAGGACACAATAGATAGAATAGAATTCATCGATATTGTGAAGAGGGGCAAATGGATGTTCTTCCAGTGAAACGCTCATTTAAAAATCACCGATCGCTCTTGAAAGGACAAAATAATTTGCAATGAAAACCAAATAACAACGAACACAAACAAACCCACAAACAGAGATTCCGTGAAAGAAAACGAATTTGTAAATGTTGAAGAGATTCATTTTTGGCACATACAACCTTTCCATATTAAGACAACCAAAAGCAAGAGCAGCAGCCCCCAATTTCCATATTTTGCTAAAGAGTAAACGACGCAGAGTCCTAAAAAGAAACAAAGGAAACGGATGTAGCTAAGGGAACGGAATAGGACACTCGGGCAGATGGCAAAAAGCCTGTCCGTCTCTATCCTCGGTCCTTTAATGCCGAGTCACATGGAAAGAGAAGCGCCATTAGTTTCTGTCCTTAAAGTAATTTTTAGTAAATTAGTAAAAATGTCAGTCGGTATGAATGGATAAAGGGACGGACAGACGGGCGAACAGGACGTATGCCGGTATGTTACGCTATGAGAATAAAGTACCAAATTGGATCAAATTATGTTGATGTAATTTAAGATCATTCCACGGTAATTAGGTTTTGTGAATAAGTGTCTTATGCCGCGGTCAATGTCGTGATGATGGTGGCGGTTTTGACGGCGGTATAGCGCAAAATGACATTACATTAAAATATGGCATAATAAATATTTTGGGGTATTTTAGATGTTTTTGCTTTAGTATTTGGCTGCTCTTAAGGTTCGCTATGTATATACTTATATATAAAATTTTATGACATCATTATGGCTTAACAAGATTTTTTGGGAAATGCTAATGCATTCAGTTTGCATATCGATCTATGATGGTAAATAATGTTGGTAAATAAATAGGGAAAGCAATATTGAATTCTGTGAAAAAGATGACCACAATATCGATATGTTCTTTTTAGCGAAGGAATATATCTAAGTATGTGATTTGCTACATTTGAGCGATGTCCGTCCCCCGTATGTGTGTCTGTTTGGTTTGTGCGCACGATAATAAGTGACCAGATGATTTAAAACTATATATTTAATTATGCTGCTCCCTCAGCAGGCTTTGTTGAAGACTTGTCATATAAGTCCACTCCTTTTGGTACCCTCCCCACAAAGGGTTAACAATACATGATATATTGAATCTCTTATAACTTATTGGCTAATTACCAGAATTATCTGCAATTTCATGAATAATAATTGTATCTTCATCGCTGTAAAGTATATACAGGGTTGCCCATATTCGACGGACCCATCTGGCAACGCCATAACTTTTGACAGAGATGTCAGATCGCTTAATGACATACCGCGTTTGAAGCGTCAGTCCAAGCAGATTTTTACCATGGAACAATACACGCCACGCGAGCGCTCTGAAATAGTTGAAATTTACATTCAACAGAAGAAGTCAATTGTGAAAACTCAACGTGCTTTTAAAATATTAAAAAATGTGAGAAGTGCGCCTTCTAAGAACACCATTAAGCGTTTATACGAAAATTTTTCGACTGGTGAGGCTCTTTCTAATCCGAAGAGGCCAAATAAAAGTCGACCAAGGCGATCGGCCGAGAATATCGCTGCCGTACGAGCCAGTGTTGAGAGGTCCCCAAGAACATCCCAAAAACGCCGTTCTCAGCAGTTGGGCATGGCTCGGTCCACTTTACAACGGATTATTCGCGTTGATTTGCATTTGTTCCCGTACAAAATTCAATTGACGCAAAGATTGTTGCCTGCGGACAAGCCTCGTCGATTGGAATGGGCCCAACGAGTCATCGAAATGGCCGATGATGACGAGCAATTTTGGAACAAAATTATCATGTCCGATGAAGCCCATTTCACATTGAATGGGACCGTAAATAAGCAAAATTGCCGTATTTACGCCACTGAAAATCCTCAGGAGATTCAAGAATTGCCTCTTCATGACGAAAAAGTCACAGTTTGGTGCGGCGTTAGTGCGAAAACGGTCATTGGGCCGTTTTTCTTCCAAAACGAAAATGGCCATGCTGTTACCATCAACCAGGAGCGTTATCGCGACATGATGACCAATTTTGTGATGCCAATTATTCGTCGAAAGCGTATGAGGCAGTTCTGGTTTCAACAAGACGGCGCTCCACCGCACACAAGTCGCATAACAATCGATTTTCTGAAGAATTTGTTTCCGGGCCGTTTGATGTCGAAAAGTGGTGATTTGGACTGGCCAGCGCGTTCGCCCGATTTGACGCCGCCTGACTTCTTCTTGTGGGGATATTTGAAGTCAAAGGTTTACGTTAACAAGCCAAGGACCGTAGAAGCGCTCAATGACAACATTCGTGAAGAAATAGCCGCTATTCCGGCCGAAATGTTGGCGAAAACGATGGAAAATGCTGCAAAAAGGGCACAATACGCCATCAACGCCAGAGGCGGCCATTTGAGAGATATCATATTCAAAAATTGATGTAAACAAATCTACTTGGAACAAATTAAATGATTAAGATTGCCAACCGCCAAATTTTTATTTTTTTCTTTGATTTTTTGTAAAAAAACATGGGTCCGTCGAATATGGGCAACCCTGTAGTATTCGAAATTATCACATACATTTTGATACCTCCCACACAATGGGACCATTTTGTACCAAACCCTGGACATTTTCTACAGAATTATTTTAACAGTGTCTACGGTTCAGAGAAAAATGGGAGTACGTAATAGCCCCTTTTGATCCCTCCCACTCAAAGGGACGAAATCATATCAAAATGATAACTACTTAATTCGGTAAGTTGAAAGGTTTTTAAAGCAAGTACTCTTCAGCGCAAAGTATTGTGTATTTTCAAGACTCTTTTGGCAACTACCACTTATTTCAATGGTTCTGTCCACTCAAATTACCAATTTAGATATTATATTTCTCACAAAGTGAGGGTATACTTTAGATGGTTTATTCGAGTGAAATGTTCTTACTTCTTATGATGCAAAATAGGCATGTGGGCATTTTGTTAATTTTGTGTATGTATCAAAAATGCTGTGCAGACCGATGTGGCGAATGAGTACTGTTCTTAATCAAGTATACGCCCACTGGACTTATCCCACATTGGAAGTAGAGTTGGGCACTATAGTTCTTTAAAGTGATCGCTCTTTTTAGTTCAGTTTAATTGAGTGAACTAGTTCGTTCATTTAGTTCAACAGCTCACTTTAGCACACCAGCTCTTTAGCTCACCAGCTCACTCTACTTAAACACTTCATTTCGTTCAGTAGATCACAAGTTCAAATAAGCCGCTATTGGTCCCTGTGTTGACTTTTACATCCGCAAGAATTTTGGGGATTCGGATTTGCCAATTGCCTTTTTTTGGTAAATCATGCAGATTTCGGATTTCAGTTTTTTTGAAATAACACCTGCTGTTAATACAATTGAAACTGAAGTCCGAAATGAACGTGATTTACGAGAAAAAAGGCAATTGCCAAATCCGAATCCATAAGATTTTTGTGGATGTGAAAGCCATCACAGGGGGATTAAAGGAATCTGATTGGATATGAAAGAAAGAGTTGGAAAAACTAATACAAAGGCGTTTGTATAGGTAGAATCACACCAGAGAAGAGAGAACAAAATGATATGGTTGAAGAAAAAAGCATAGTGAACTACTGAGCTGAAATTAACGAGTTGTGTGAACTAGTTCGTTCAGTTCAGTTTAGTGACCCGTTCAATTGAACTAGTTCGTTCACGAACTACACAACTCTAATTGGAAGAGTGATGTCAAATAAGCATATGATGTTTAAACCATTTCTCAACCCGACTACACTATGCATCACATTTTTTTGTGTCCGAGACCTAAAAACTTTATTTGTGTAGATTGAGGAGTAGTATCTTATGAAACCAAAACAAAAAATGTATTTAATTCCAATTTTCATGGAATGTATCATTAGTATTTGAACCATATTTTTTAAGCATAATATGTGTTTGACTCCTACTTCTTAGAATACGAAGTGTGTAGAGTTCCGAAAAATAAAATAAATGCTGAAATGTTGTGCATATAGTATTTGAGAATATGTTGACTGCTTCCAACAATCCAAAAGAAATTTGCTGTGTATAGCTGTTAATATTTTGTGCAAAATGGTCTTTTTGTATGGGAGGTACCAAAAGAGTCGTGGCAATAACTGCAAAATAACTGCAATTTTCTGCAAAATAGTGCATTTGTTATTAAAAAACTATTAAACAATAGGTATTTTACTAAATGTTGACACGTTATCAATGAATATTTGAACGAAACTGTATAGAAGTGAAAATATAGGCCACCGAAGGAAAACTACATACTCAGTTTTTTATTTCGTTATCATTTGTCCTTTTCGTAGGACTTTTAAAATTTCAAGGATAACACTTGTGACATATTTTTATTACAATGTGAATTGATAAACATGCATATCAAATAAAAGGGGAGAATTCCTGCTATTTATTAAAAATTTTGGAATAATTTTCCAAGGACGAAGGGAATTAAAAAAGTCCTTTAAAACGTTTATCCTTGAAGATCCTTCAAAGTATTGGGTGTAAAAACCTGAAAAAAATCATGTTACAGCACTCTAACTGGCACAACACATACGAGTACTAAAATTTCAGCCTTCTATCGTTAACTGTTAAGGAATAGCAATTATTAAAAGAAATAACAATTATTTAATTTAAATTCCACAATCTGCATAATATATTATGGACTCTGAGCCAAAAAATATGTTATTCCCTCCCACGAAAGAGACTGTATGCAATTTAAAATAAAGGCCACTAATAAGAAAACTGTGTACTAACGTCCTTATTTCAAGATCGTTTGTGCTTTTCACAGGACTTTTCAAATTACAAGGGTAACAATTTTGATATAATTTTCTTTACACCTATTGCAATGATTATAACATCAATATGCATATCAAATGAAAGGGGAGAATTCCTGCCACTCACTAAAATTTTTGGAAAACATTTCCAAGGACGAAGAATATTGAAAATATCCTTTCAAACTTTTATATAATTTATCAAACTTGGGTAGAACAGTTTTATCAAACAAAAAAATATATATGTATAGAGAATACTCTCCCCATTCTTTTGATATGCATATTGATGTTATTCACTATTGATGTTATAGGCGTAAACATTTTTTTTATCAAAATTGTTACTCTTGTTATTTTAAAAGTCATGTGAAAAGCACAAATGATCTCGAAATAAGGATGTTAGTACACAGTTTTTCTACTAATGGCCTATATTTTCAATTGCATACAGTCTCTTTCGTGGGAGGGAATAAAATATCAAATATCTAAGTGTCCCTAATATATTATGCAGACTGTGTGTGGAATTTAAATTATTGTTATTCCTTAACAGTTTACGATAGAAGGATACAATTTTAGTATGTGTTGTGTCAGGTAGAGTTCTGTAAAATGTTCAGATTGTTAGACCCACTACTTTGAAGGATATTCAAGAATAAAAGTTTAAAGGACATGTTTTTAAAGCTTTCGTCCTTGGAAAATTGTTCCAAAAAATTTTAATGAATACCCTTTTATTTGGTATGCATGTCTGTCAATTCACATTGTAATAAGTGCAATGAAAAATATTTCAGAAATTTTATCCTTGAAATTCAAAAAAGGAAAAACGATCACAAAATAAAAACCAGTAAGGAAAGGCAGAAAGTCGGGCGGGGCCGACTATATAATACCCTACACCTACCTACCAATGCGAAAATGGGCATTGCGATAAGAATTTGGCAGTGTTCATACATGTAATAAGCAAACTCTCTCTGCCGATTTTCGTACTGATCAGATATAAAACACGGTTTCTACAGTGCTTACATGTCAAATCGGGTGAAACATATATATGGGGACTATATCTAAATCTAAACCGATTTTCCCCGAATTTGGCAGTGTTTATTCATGTAATAAGAGAACTCTCTCTGCCAAATTTCGTACTGATCTGATTTAAAATACAGTTCCTACAGCGCTTACATGTCAAATCGGGTGAAACATATACAGGGTTGCCCATATTCGACGGACCCACGGACTCGTTGGGCCCATTCCAATCGACGAGGCTTGTCCGCAGGCAACAATCTTTGCGTCAATTGAATTTTGTACGGGAACAAATGCAAATCAACGCGAATAATCCGTTGTAAAGTGGACCGAGCCATGCCCAACTGCTGAGAACGGCGTTTTTGGGATGTTCTTGGGGACCTCTCAACACTGGCTCGTACGGCAGCGATATTCTCGGCCGATCGCCTTGGTCGACTTTTATTTGGCCTCTTCGGATTAGAAAGAGCCTCACCAGTCGAAAATTTTTCGTATAAACGCTTAATGGTGTTCTTAGAAGGCGCACTTCTCACATTTTTTAATATTTTAAAAGCACGTTGACTTGACTTCTTCTGTTGAATGTAAATTTCAACTATTTCAGAGAGCTCGCGTGGCATGTATTGTTCCATGGTAAAAATCTGCTTGGACTGACGCTTCAAACGCGGTATGTCATTAAGCGATCTGACATCTCTGTCAAAAGTTATGGCGTTGCCAGATGGGTCCGTCGAATATGGGAAACCCTGTATATGGGGGCTATATCTAAATCTAAACGGATTTTCTCCGAATTTGGTAGTGTTCATTCACGTAATAATAAAACTCTCTCTGCCGAATTTCATAAAGATCGGATGTAAAATGTGGTTTGTAAAATGTAGGGATCGTCCTTGGGCCAAAAAAGAGCACTATGCTAAATTTCATCACAATCGGACCATAAATACGACCTGCACTTTGATTACAAGAATACATGGACAGACAGACGGACAGACAGACGGACATGGCTAAATCGACTCAGAAAGTGATTCTGAGTCGATCGGTATAATAAACAATGGGTCTATCTCTTCTCCTTTTAGGTGTTACAAACAAATGCACAAAGTCATAATACCCTGTACCACAGTGTGGTGTAGGGTATAAAAACTGAGCACGTAGTTCTGCTACATATTGTCTTATGTTCCACTTGTATATAGTTTCGTTCATGGGTGAAAAGTTGTGTAGCAAGATGATATGATAACAGCTTCTCATACACTACGCAAAGAGTATTATAGGCTATTATTATATTTTTGGGGACGATATAAAAACACACATTTAACTTTTTTGACATACGAATGAAGCAAAGAATCGAAGTAAAAAATTATATCTGTGTGGGCCCATCTCAGTTATGTTTGGCTGAAATCCGCTTCGGGCCATTTTAAGTCATTTGAGCTATTTCTGTCCGTCAGTCTGGCTGGTACGCACGATAATTCTCGATATGAGTAACCGATTGCCTACAAATTTGGTACATATTAATGTTTTTCTCTATAGCAGCCTTAACGGTTTAGATTTTATAGGGTGCCCAAGTGGGTCACCTACAACATTTTTTTTTTAAATTTTGATTTTTTGAAGTCTGCATAACATTTGAACGGAATATCAGGTTTGAATGATATAATCACCATTTTAAAGAATTTAACATCCTCTCTAAAAATTATAAATTAAGTAAATAATTTTTGTCTCTTAAGGACATCGAAAGGACGAAAATGTACCTAATCATTGATTATCCTGAAAAGCATATCTTTAATTTTTTCGTTTTATTTCTAATGGGTCCCTCCATTAATCAAAAAATATATGATTTAAATAGTGTCCGTCCGTCTGTCAATTCGACTGAATGGTTGTAACTTCGAAAAGGAGTGGCAGAATGACTTAAAATTTCGTACGTTATAATATTTTATTCAAACCCAGTTTATGTTTGATGGACAACCATATCGGCCTACTCTTTTTGGTACCTTCCCCACAAATGGTTTACATTTTGTGACATGTTAAAGCTTTTATAACTTCTATACAACTCATGGGTACGAATCACTGAAAATTATGGTGAAAAAAGTGGTATCGCTTTTTAGTTGTTGGACAAAAGCTGATGACACCCTTTTCGTGGGGCCCACTGATTTCTAGAAACTTTGGAGGCCCATAAAAAAAATTGGTCACCAATTTAGCCAAACCGAATATAGAGTTATACTACCCTTTGAAAGTAGAATCGAACCTATACAGTCAAGTCCGTGTATTTTTCAAAAAGTGTTCATTTGTTGCATAGTGTAATTAATATTTATCCCTTTGTGGGGGAGCTACTCGTATCAGTGGGCCAATATGGGATTGTTTTCGAAGGTTCCTTTAGTATTAGGACTATATTTTTTTAAGCATAAGCTCGATAAAGCCGGTTTTAAAATGATGCATCGAGTTTCTTCGGAATGGTCTCATTTTATTTATGACCGATAAGGCTCTCACAATAAGATAATAAAAATATAATAGTTGTGCATTTTTCGACGTGTTTAAGAGGATATTATTAAAAATTATTAACATAACAAAGTATAGTGTTTGACAAAAATTTCAAAACATGTTTTATTGCTAAAAAAAAATGCCAAACATTTGTTTTATTATTTTTTTTAAAAGTTACAACAAAAATGCTATTGAAAGTGCTTTGGACTAAATACAATAAGTAATTAGTTAATATGAATAAAAAGGGCTGTTCGACAAAAATGTCACCAACAGTTCAACAACCTCAACTCGGACATTATTTAATCGATATCGTTTTAATTTTGTGTTATAGCTACTACTCAGCAGCACTAAACATGGTGCATGTTTCATACCGATCAGAAGACAACAGTTTTAAAATTTTATTCAATTGACATGAAATCTCCCATATAAGATATAAATAGGGGTTTATTTTTGCCTAAAAATTTGCTAATTGGTAAAATAAGATCTCGCTATCTTTTCTTTAGTGAACAAAAATTTGTTTCCAATATTTTATGGGGATTTTAAATCTTCAAAATTTGAAATAATGAATTTTAAGATTTTACGAAATTTTTAATTGCTCTTGAACGGCTAGAACAATTTTCGCAAAGTTTACGTCGTTTCAACACAGTGTACCTCAAAGTTGTCCTAGATTGACGCCAAAAACGGCTAATGGGGTTCTGTTCAGATGTATCTTATTTATTTTACATAGCCTTTACTTTACTTGAAAACATTCAACTTGAATATCTATGGCGAAAGGTACACAAGATTTGTTATGTTTCCCTTAATTTTTTCATATTTTTCGGCTCTCAAAATCGTCAAAATGACGATAAATCGTCATTTCTGGCAACACTGGCTATAGAAGGTGTATTTTACACCAGATCGAAGTAAAAATTGGCAGATACAAATCTCTTCACTCATTAATAAAGACTACTAAATTTAGTGGATATCGATTCAGATTTAGATATTGCCTCATATATATGTTCCTTCTGATTTAGCTTCTAAGGGCTGTATATGCTGTATTTTACAGGCCCTGTTATGAAATATGGAAGATGGCAGTGACTTGCTCTACGAAAAAAAGCAACTTCATTTTTTAAAAATTAAGCTCGTTTCAAATTTAGATTATGTACAGTGTAGTCCAATATGAGAGATATGATTTCTTTGCAAAAAAACACACTTATTGTTAAGGAAATTCAAAAGTTTTTTATTTAGTGTGAAGCACAATCGATACAATTAAGATCTAAATAAAACGTCGTTCAAATGGCCTCCACGACTTCTTCTGCAGAAACGAATTCGAGGAACCCAATTTTCGAGCACTTTTTCCACTAAATCAATTCGTATGTCATGAATGGCAAGTTCAATATTGACTTGAGAGTCTGGTTTATTTCGAAAGACCAATGACTTCAAATAACCCCACAAGAAATAGTCTAATGGTGTTAAATCACAACTTCTTGGGGGCCATTCAATACCACAATTTCTTGAAATAATCGAATCTCCAAACTTTTCTCGCAACAATTCAATTGTTTCATTTGCTGTGTGGCACGTAGCCACAATCGGTCAATAGCAAAAGGATAGCTCTTAACGAGAGCTAAAATATTGCTCATGGGTGTCAAGGTCGTAGGTCGACTGGAAAGTGTTTTTTTTTTATTTAAAAAAAAGGACTTAGCGCAATTGGCGAACGATTATTTTGATAATAAAACTGAATAATTTGTAAACGTTGTTCTTTCCATGATGAAATGCCAAACAATACGTAACAAAAATAACATGACAGCATGACGCGACTCACACGTGGTCTGTCAAAAAAAGGCTATTGAAAAAAGTATCTCTACTTAGATCACACGGTACGTAGCGTTTTGTGGTATTTAAGTGCACTTTCGAATAATATAAAACATAATCTTTATAACTTCACTTTAGTGTAATGGGGGTATATGTATATCATTTGCTAAGGGCCAAATGATATACATAGCAAGAGAGTAGCACATCGAAGAGAGTAGCACATCGAAGAAGTGATCTAAGACCCCAAGTATGTTCGTCGGAAATTCGTTTTAAGACACTTTAAGTCATTTGAGAAATGTCCGTACGTCTGTCTGCTAGCTGAAGCGCAAGATAACTCTCCAAAGGGGTTACCGATTGACTTTTAATGTGGTATGAGCTAAAATGTTTGCCTATCTTAGGCTAAGTTCGAAGATGGGGCATATTTGTCCACTCCTTCTAATACCTCCCCCACAAAGTGAAATATTGATTCTGTAATAACTTCTATACTACAGTGTTTTCCAACAAGAGGTGTTGTTTTGCATCACCCGTTGTTTCGGTAGCTGTCACTTTTAACGCTTTTATTCTTTGACATTTGACAAGTAGAAACTGCGCCATTACTAAAAATGAATGGATACACGATTCAACAACGCATTGAAATTATTAAAATTCACTTCCATCCTCAACGTGTGACTGTTTGGTGCGGTTTCTGGTCCGGCGGGGTCATTGTACCTTACCTTTTCGAAAATGAGGTTGGATCAACAGTAACGATGAATGGATTGCGCTATCGAGAGATGCTTAATGATTTTTTATGGTCGGAGTTGGATGTTATTGATCTGGAAAACCTTTACTTTCAACAAGACGGCGCTACGTGCCACACAAGCAACGAAACCATTGCTCTGTTACGGGAAAAGTTTCCGGGCCGTGTTATCTCTCGAAGAGGTGATCACAATTGGCCACCGAGATCCTGTGCTTTAACACGTTACGCCAACAGCCCAGCGTCGATTCAAGACTTCAAAGATAGAATTCGTGAGGCTATCGAGGACATAGGGCAGCCACTTTGTGATTTTGTTATGGAAAATTTCATGAAAAGGATATGGTCCTGTAAGCGTGGCCATTTGGCTGATGTTGTTTTTCATTATTAACGGCTTATGAAATAAACATCCGATCATCTATCTCAAAAAATGGCATTTTTCTTTGAATACCAAAATAACACCTCTTGTTGGAAAACCCTTTACTTATTCGAAACGTCTGAATCGCAGTATTAGTTTATTAGTCGCTATCACCTCGAGAAAAAGGGACGAAGTTTTCACGCCCCTTTTGGTACCTCCGAAACAAATGGGCCATTTTGCACCAAAAATTAACTGCTTGTAGCTTTAATATCAGTTAATACAAATACTTGACATTTTGTACAATGTACTGCTGTTATAGTGTCTACAGTTCAGTGAAAAGTGGGTGTTATTGGCACGCCCCTTTTGGTAACTCCCTGAAAACTTGACATTTTGTACAGTGTAATGGTCTTATATTACCTACAGTCCAGTGATCCTTTTGTTGCGCATACTAGTGCATACAAATAACTAACATTTTGTACAGTGTAGTGTTTTATAGTACCTACAGTCTGTCGAAAAATGGGCGTTATTATCACTCCCCCTTTAGTACCTCACACACAAGCGTATCATTTTGTACAAAAAGTTAACAGCTTATATCGTGGATACCAATAGATATAAATACTCAAAACTCTTGAACACTGTACTTTTTAAAATTCCTACAGTCCTGTTAAAAATAGTAGTTATCACCACACCCGTTTTAGTAGCTCTCATACAAACAAAAGCGAACACATACCAAAATTAAATAGCTCACAATATTACTACATATACCAGTGCATATTTACATTGCTCACAAAATGGGGGTATACCATAGCCGGTTTACCCGACTGAAACTTCTTCCTTCTATTGTACACAATAAAATACCATACACAGTAGTACATCTATAATTATACAACATCCAACGGCTGTTCTCTTTATTTGTAAAATTTATTTCTGTAGAAAATAGAATATCTCAACGCCAAAATCTATCCAAGCGATTTACCTATTTAGCACCACCATTAAAATTATTTCACTTCATCCCCAAAGGAATAATTCAAATCCTAAAAACATTTAACTAATATTTATGGTCAAGGTTGATTAAAAAAACCAAAAAAAAATAATTCACACTTGTTTCAATTTTAATGTGGTCATTTGTATTAATTCATATTTTATGCATTACACCGCATCACAAATGAGAGTCATGACGGTGCGGTCCCTCAGTGAGACTTTAGCAAAATGCCATTAAATGCTTTAGTCGACCAATTTTATGGATATATGAGAATTATTCCCTTGTTCCTTCGGCAAGCAACAAACCTATTGTGCCAACTCGTTTGCGTATGCCCTGGCCCAGCTCCGCTTCGTGTGGCAGTCTATATGTCAGTCAGCCACTCACTGAGTGAGTGAATTAATGTTACCATGATAATGGCTTTTATTTTCCTTTTGGCTTGTGAGCCACGAATACATTATGATGGCCATCGTCATCGCCAACGCCATAGCCATGTCCACCATTCAAACAACACCGCATCCCAGAGATTGGGTGTACATGTGTGTGTGTTTGTGGGGTATGAGAGGGAGTCGGTGCGCATAATTGTCTTTTAATGGTTTCCGGACACGGACTCACACACACAGCCATCACATAGAGTGCGCCCGCGTCCACGTCCGCAACACGTTTAAATATCATCATAATTTTGTGGACCGCCCCAGGCTGGCCCAGTCAGTCAGTATAAGTTACAGTATTTTAATTTCACTTTGTTCCCCACAGAGAGCTCTGGTCGTTCCCCGTTTGCTGTCAATGTTGACGCCGACGACGCTTTGCCATCATTGCAATAATTTCCATAAGTTGCTTAAAGTCTTAACAGCGAAAAAATTGAATAAAAAGCCAAAACGCGAAAACGCCTTTTGAATAAGAGGAGCCTCGTTTTTTGTTAAGGTCCTTTTTGGGAACGGAAGATTATCCTTGCGAGCAAAAAATATATAATAACTGTTGTAATGCCCTCAGGGATACAGCAAAAAGGACATTTAATAAATTTCAGTGTTTTAACCAATACTCGTGAAAAGAAAGAGTTGACTGACTGCTTTTCTCTATGTCTGGCCGGTCGTCCGTCTGTCTGAGTTTTTCCTTTTTTTGTTCTCTCTATTCTTACAAATTGCATTACACCCATATTTTATGACGGGTATAGGTTTTTTTACTCTAAGGCCTTAATCAATTTTGAGCCATGTAAACCATCCTGTTTATTTATTTCCTTCCTCACTTCACACTTTGTTTCTTGTATCATGTCTTCGTTTTTGTTTTTTGCCATGTGTCAGATATTGTATGATTTGCACATTTTTCTTGGGCTTAGGAAAATAAAGGATTTATTTGCAGACATACATAAATCTATACACTCAAAGGAATTCTGCGATCGTTTGACGCTTTTTAATGAACAGATTATTTTTTCATGACAATACTTAAGGTGATATGGAAAAAAGTTAATGGGAATATGAGCCGTTGATAATGACATTGGTAAAAGTTAATTAATGCATCCAAACATATAAAATTTTATTATGCAAAATAATTTTACGAAAAAAAGAAAGAAAACGCTAAAATATTTTCTGAATTGGCAACAAAATTTGCTATATTATGAAAGAAAATTCGACCCGATATACCAAATAAGAGAATGGGTATGGCAATTAGTTATATTTTCAAAAACAATTGAAAGTAAAAAAAAGTAGAAAAGTAGAAGTTATTTAAAAAAAGTAGAAGCAAGCACGGTTCAAAAATATTCATTGGTATTTTTGCCAAGCTTCTCCTGTTTACACCATTTTTTACACAACTGTCAAAAGTAAGCCACATTTTCTCCAATCACAAAGCTAATATATTAAAATAAAAAAAATATTATATGCGCCGATTTAATCCGTATTAACATGTCTGGGTGGGCAACAAAATTTCCTACATGACGAAAAAAATTGGTTCGATATACCCAACAGTACAAAAGATATGACCACTTGAAGTTATATATTCAAAAAAAATCAGATTTTTGTAAATTTTTTCAGGAAAAAAGTATAAATATATATAACTTCAAGTGGTCATAACTATTTGTACTTTGGGTATATCGAACCAATATATTTTCGCAATTCTTTTGCCCATCCAGACATGTTGATACGGATGAAATCGGTGCATATTGTGCTCCGATATTTACAAAATACTAGCACACGGTAAGGGAAAAAAATTAAAAATGCAATTTTCAATTGCAGATATCTCGGTATCTATATGAGATAATTCTTAGGTGTAAAAAGTTTTTTTGTAGACCTCAGCTAGTAGAACATAGAACTAGAAATTTTATAAATCGGAAGAGTAACACGAGTGACACGCACTTCAACCTTTTCTTCACCCGATGTGGCCAATTTTTTGACCTCTAGCTCCGCCCCTGTCTGACATAGGGGGCCCAAATAAAAAACTTAACTTCTCTAACACCTCGTCAATGGCAATCGGTTTTTTGGTTAAGAAACGGTCGAATTATTCACCTTTTTGAATTCGTACTACTGTGCAGTGTTTTGCAAAAACAGACGAAAATTGTTAGACTAGTCTTGGTATTTCGTCCATAACTTTAAAAAAAAGTTTGCTGTTCTGGATTTTTGAGAGTGCGACGAATATTCTGTCAAAATTTGAAGAAAATCGTGGAGGGGGCAATTTTTTCTACAAAGGTTTTTTCAAAAAATCTTCGGTAAACAAGTTTTTTAAAAAATTAAAAAAAAATTACAAAAAATGGCGCAATGTGTCCTCTTAAAAACAAGGTAAACATTGTAAAAATCGGTTCAGCCGTTTGAGAGCAATTACAAATTTCGTAAAAAAAAGCAAACTCATTTTTTTTTAATTTTTAAAAATCAAAATGCCCACAAAATTTTTTCGATTTTTTTATTTGGAAATTGTAGGATTTTCGTTTACAAATATAGGGTGATCCAAGTAGATATACTTTTTTCAATAGCCTTTTTTTGGCAGATCACGGGTGAGTCGTGTCATGCTGCCATGTTATTTTTGTAAGTATTGTTTGGCATTTCCTCATGGAAAGACTTACGCCTGAACAACGTTTACAACGCGTGTCAGTTACCAGTCGAAATACTCGAAAGAGTCATCGAAAATTGGACTCAACCGATGGACCATCTGAGACGTAGCCGCGGCCAACATTTGATAGACATAATCTTCGAAAAAATAAATGCCAAAGAATATTCTTTCAAATGATAATAAACATCCCCATTCAATTAGAATTTTCTGTGTTTTTTTTTCTTTAAAAAAGGAGGGAACCTCGAAATGTATCACCCTACATAATAATGATATAATTATTATCAATTTCTGGTGTCATGAGGTACAAATAACGACAACAAAAATTTCAATATATTTAATTTTAAATATTGTATAGATTTACTGTAAAGTTTCCGTAAGTTTGAAAACATTTTATTTTTTAATTTTTCCCGATCCATTCCTATATATCGGTATATATCCGGCTCTAATATATACCGATTCCTTTCTCACTATCTTCTCTGGATATATTTATACAACAAAATAGCCAAAACTGACGCAAAGACAAAAGTTATGACCATTTGAAGTTATTCTTTCCAAAAAATGTTCTCTGTCCAAAATACAGAAAATGGCAAAAATACAAAAAAAGTTGATGTGATGGAAACTGGTGCATGCTCTAATAATAGTACATCTCTTATACTCTTAATTGTGCCAAGTTTTGTCGCAATCCGTTGTCTGGTTAAGACAAGGCCAACTTGTTTCCCTTTTTTATACCCTCACATTAGTGTGACGGGGGTATACATATATCATTTGCTACGGACAAAAGTGTAACACATCGTAGGAGTGACCTAAGACCACAAGTATATTCGGCGGAAATCCGTTTTGAGCCGTTTTAAGTCATTTGCGCAATGTCCGTCTATCTGTATGTCTGTCTGCTGTCCGTCTGCCTGTCTGTCTGGATGGAGCGCACAGTAACTCTCGAAAGGAGTAACGGATTGACTTCAAATTTGTTCTATCTCAGGCTAAGTTCGAAGATGAGCCATATTGGTCCACTCCTTCTAGTACCTCCCTCACAAAGGGTTAACATTTAGTGAACTATTGACAGGAAATTGACAGGATATTAGAACATTTAAGCACACAGTGGTATAAAAAGGGATAAGTGTGGCACAACAGCCAAATCCAAATGGGAAGAGCTTGAATCGTGAAATTCGGTGTGAGCGTAGCTCTTGGGAAGTATTCTAAAACAAGAAGGGATTTTTTGAAAATTTTAGGGGCACAGTGGGGCAGAAATGGTTAAATATGGTGCCACCGCCAAATTTAACGGCTAGATTTAGAATGGTGATTGAAGCGAGGGATGTCCTTGGGACTACGAATTGGGGTAGTCAGTTTTCTTTTGTATTGGTACTTTTCGAGGCATAGTGGGGCAAAAAGTGTAAAATATGGTACAGTTGTTTACAAATATTAAGCATGGACCAATGGTTCTAGAGTAGCTTTTGTAACATAAATTAGAGATCGGAAGTGATTTTAGAAATTCTAACTTTTAAAGGCCCAGTGGTGTATAACGGGTTAATTATGGTACATTGGGGGAAAAATTATCAATCTGGCAAAATTGGAACATTAACTTGAGCTATAAAGAGTTGTCATGCTTTTAGGAGCTCAGTGGGTCAAAAACATTAAATAATGTATAGTGGGCAAAAATGATATAGTGGATAAATTGTGGTTGAATATGATCAACATTCAGACGTACAGTGGGGAAAGGGATAATTATTGTACCATGATGTCAGGGTAACTCTTGAAACATAAACAAGAAATGAAACGGGGGTTCGTATTTTATCGTATTAAAGTAATCAAATCTAATTCATTTTTCACCATATGTAATAATCATGTAATTTTGAAAGAAAAAGGTATAACTATTTTACAGTAGCCTAAACAGAAAATAAATACTCGTAAAGGGTGGAGGCTGCGAAGCGCACCGGATTAATGCTAGTCGAGATATATCGATTTGATGTTAGTAAGTATCATATAGGGGAATGGGGTATTTGGCTTGACATTGCTCAAAAACGACTAGTCCGATTTTTCTGCAAGAAATTAAAAAAAATTAAGAATTATAAATCCCACAAATTTTAATAATGGCGAATGACAAATTTTAATAATTATTGTTTTTCTTCCCAAAAAAACATTTTCTGTTAGCACGAAAAAAATCAGAAAAAATAGAAAGAAAATCGCAAAAAAGAAATTTGGTTCCATTTATTGAATGATAGCATAATAACGAAGAAAACAAAGCCTACTTGCAAAAAGTCATGACCCATATTGTAAAAAAGGGGAAATTCAAAAAAATAATTTTTCATATTTTTTATTTTAGCTATTTTGTTTTGTTGTAGAGGTACCAAAATGGGCATGACAATAACGCCCATTTTTTATGGGACTGTAGATATAATAAGAACATTACACTTCACAAAATTTTAAGTATTTCTATGGACTGGAATAAAAGTCGATTTTTCTCAAGGTGATAGCGCCCACGAAAATAATACTATGTGTGGAATTGTGAAAGATTCTGAGTAATAGTATAGATATTATGAGATAATCAATATTTCACAACATTTTAATCCTTCGTTGGGGAGTTACTCGAAGGAGTGGACCAACATAGCTCGTATCAAATACCTTAAAATGGTCCAAAACAGATTTCCGCCAAATATTCTTGGGATCTCTTAGGTCACTACATCGAAGTGTTACACTTTGGCCCGCAGCATGTGAAAAAAAACCGGATTATGTTGAAATTCGCTTATTGATACAAAAAATGCTATAATTTCTACATTTATAAATGGATTTTCTTCAAATAGGCATTTTTCACTTCAAATAGGCATTGTATTCCTCGTTAGGATGCCAGCTTTAAAAAAATGAAACAAACAAATTTTATGGGAATTCTTCTAAAGGGTGGTTAAATTTTAAGGGCCGATGTTGATTTTGAATAAAACACAAATTATTTAGGAAATATTGTCATTTCTTTTTATTATGATAATATTGGTATGGTTCAATTATGTACGGAAAAAATATCGGCCAAATGACAGCCACGAACTCGGCGGCACACCTCCATCCGATGGTCCAAATTTTCGATGACGCTGAGGCATAATTGAGGTTCTACGTCGTTAATGTGCAGAATTGTCTCATTATTTAGCTCTTGAATTGTTGCTGGCTTATCGACGTTCACCTTTTCTTTCAAATAACCCCACAGAAAGAAGTCCAACGGTGTCAAATCACATGATCTTGGCGGCCAATTGACATCGCCACCACGTGAGATAACACGGCCATTAAACTTTGTTGCGCAAAAGAGTCATTGTTTCGTTAGCTGTGTGGCAAGTGGCACCGTCCTTTCGGAACCACATATTGTCCACATCCATATCTTGCAATTCGGGCCATAAAAAGTTCGTTATCATCTCACGATAGCGAACACCATTCACAGTAACTGCCTGACCGGCCTCATTTCGAAGAAGTATGGCCCGATGACGTCGCCAGCCCATAAGCCGCACCAAACGAACTGGGCGAGCATGCCCAGTTTGTTGAAATTTGCGCACAATTCTCCTGATTGTGGACACTTTTGGTCGATTATGCTGATCAAAAAAACATCACGAAGTGCACGAAATGCATTTGATTTGCTCGATTGTGTATCTTTCCATGGTTCAAATTGAGTTAGTCTGGAATTGAGAAATGTCAAATGAAATGCAGAAAAAACTTGACGTTTAGGTGTGGTTCACATGCAACATCGGCCCTTACAATTTAACCACCCTTTAGTACACCACTAGTATACTAAAATCCTCAAAGGGTTTTGCAAAGTTAGCTCGAATTTTTGTTTTATAGCCCTCTGAAGTTTGGCTATTTTTAGTCAAATTTCCAGGCAAAAGTGCACTACAACGGGCAGATGTCAAAACAAAACGACGCAACCGCCTCAGAAGTGACTCCAAAATGCACAAAAAAAATGACCGGTGGGGTGACATGTGCCCGCTAAAGTGTACTTTTGCCCATATATAGAAGCAGTCTAGAAAATGACTAAAAATAGATAACTTCGAAAAATCCTTAGGGGGTTTGATATACTACTCGTAGTGGTGTAATATCATGTCCAATTTGTCTCGTTGGGAAAAGATTTTCTTGTTGCACAGTGTTATAAATGGTCGTAATTTCCAAATTAGAAACTCTCACAAAGAGGGAACAATTCGTACCAAAATGAAAGAACTCTCAACTTTATTACCGATCACACACACTCAGTGCAATGTTTGTTAAATACCCATTATTCAGTTCTAAAAGAGCGTAATTTCAAACCCTATGGATTATTTATATAAGAATCTTCCTAGATAACTTCATAGAGTTAAGTAGGTGGGGCTAGGTGGTTTCTAGGGATAACTTACGTTTTACCTTAGGTCCATTAAACTTATGTTTTTCCTTATGTTTTCCCTGTGGTAGCACACTGGACTATATAGACTAAATGAGTCTGTTATACAGGCTGCCACTTTCACCCTAACCTAACCTAAGTAAGAAATAGAACATTGATACAATCTGGTATTTCGCTTTATTTTTTAAGTAATTAGGGTATACTTGTAGTATAATCCGTCTTTTCGACGCAGCGCCGGAATCAGATCGTCGGTTGTATTTAAGTGATTGACTCCTATTTCGTATTTCATAAAATTGTTCATCACTACACATTATTTTCTCAGCGTGTATACATATTTAACCTATCAACATCATTATTGCAAACGCCTGATGTTACTCGCCGCGTTTTTTTCCAACCTTTTTGTCCGGGCTCCAATAAATATATATTTGACTTTGGGGTTTCTTTCACTCAAGGACTAACATAATAACACCAACGTAAGTGTTTGCCTAAATCTCAACAGATTTGATCCGTCATTTCAGCCAAAAAAACCAACTAAAGCTTTAACAACCCATCCCTCCACCCCCCCTCACAACAGTCGTGGTACTGTTTCTACGAAAAAAAATCAAGGACATCGACAAAGATGAAGTGCGAATGGAACGCAAAAAAAAGATCTCTGTTGAGCTGGAATCGGAGATATGAATATGACAGGCAAAAATATTACCACAAATAAATTTGTATAAAAAAGAACACAAGCAGCTGTGATGCAGAAAAGGACTTAAATAAATGGAATAAAAATAAATTTGAACCCCAACGCCTTCCATGTAGCTCCTAATAAACTGTCCGACTATATGAGAAACTGCATGACCGAAAGAGTCGCTTTTTTGGAGACAAATGAAGTCAACATTTCATTTTCGCCACAGCCTTTTTAGCCATTTTAAATATTTACTTTAGTATCTTTGTTCTGCTGTTAGCCTTAAAATATTAATAAGTTTTTGCCAACTTACTTAGGATGAACTTGATTAATATTCCTATATTATTTTTTTATTAAGATTTGTACATATTTCATGGCTGCGTTGAATGAAATTTGCACAGTCAGAATTTTAGCAAAACTCCAAGAACAAAATATGCACAAATTTTTCTATGTTCAGTGGAGGGAAATTTAATATGCCATTTTCTAGATTTGTATTTTGCAGAATATACATGATAAAACATCTGCAGTATTGCCGACAAGCTGAAGGTAAATGTTAATGGAGTAGCTTTACACTCAACCACAGATAAAACAAACAAAAACGATGTTAAATTCGGCCAGGTCGAATCTTTACAAAAATAATAAAAAACTAATTTTAATTATATTCATTATTGTAATACGGGAAGTTCTTTCTATGAGAGAACTTTTGGTTTCGTTCTAATGTATTTGTTTATGACACCAACGAGTAGTAAAATAAAATCCAAACTTCCTAATTTCAGAGCAATCAGTGGAAACAAGTAGTTGTATGAGTCCCTTGTATGAGGGCGATATGACAAAGTGAACCAATTATGATGATTTTTCATGAAAAGGCAATCAAAACCAAACGCCAACATTCAGAAAAATCAGCAAATAACAAATAAGTTGATATCAAGTTTTAACTGATAGCCAAGCAGCAGTAAATGCGTTAAAAGTGTCGAATATAAGGTCAACGATAGTCACCTACTGTCGAAGATAGTTAAGGATTCTCAGAAAACATCCTACCATTATTCTGTGAGGGTGCCAGGCCATAACGATATCTCGGGGAACGAAGTAGCAGAAAATATAACACGCCATACAGGGCTTTATTTAAAATGGACCACTGAAAATTATATTTTTTTACAACACAGGGCAAGTACAAAAATGCATAAATGGAGAAAAAAAGTCTGAGTGCACGATTTCGAGAAAATATTACGAAAAATTGTTTCTTGGCCCCACAGCCTAAAATAAGAGTTTAGACTCAGGTCCTTTTACATTTTAGGTAAGCTTAGGGCTATTATAAAAATACAAAAATGGAGAGAGGAAAGTCTAAGCGCACGATTTAGAGAAAACGTACGTAAATATCAGTCTAAGAGTAAATGTTATTTTGGTATGTTTCTATGGCCCCACAGCCTGAAATATGAGTTTAGACTAAGGTCCTTTTGCATTTGAGGTAAGCTTATGGTTATTATAAAAATACAAGTAAAGTCTGAGCGCACGTTTTCGAGAATAACGTAGGCAAATATCAGTCTAAAAGCATTTGTTATTTTGGTATGTGTCTACAGCCTAAAATAAGAGTTTACACTTAGGTCTCTTACTAAAGGCCCGGATTCAAAGGCCAATGAACTTAGATTCAAAGCCAATCACCCTATTAAAGGCCAGTGACGGGGATCAAAACGTCAGTGACCCCTGATTACAAGTCAATGACCACTATTAAATGATATTAAAGGCAAAAAATAAATGTCAATGACCCCAATTAAGCGTCAATGGCCTCGACTAAAGGTCAATGACCCCGATTATTGGCCAATGACCACGATTAAAGGTCCATGACCCACAATTTACGTTCGATTACCCCAATTAAATGTCAATAACCTCGAATAAAGATCAATGACCATAGATTAAACGTCAGTTACCCCGGATTAGAGGTCAATGACCGCTATTAATAGTCAATCAAATGAGATATTAAAGGGCAATGACCCCGGTTAAAGGTCAATGACCCCGAATAAAGGTCAGTGCTCCCGATTAAACGCCAATGGCCTCTTTTAAAGGTCAAAGACCCCGATTAATGGTCAATGACCCCGATTAATGGTCAATGACACCGATTAAAGGTCCATGACCCACAATTAAAGTTCGAGTACCCAAATAAATGTTAACAACCTCAAATGGTCAATTACTGGCGATTAAATGTCAGTAATTCCTGATTAAAGTCAATGACCTCGGCTGAAGGTCAATCTATATAGGTTAATGACCCCAAATTAATGGTCAATAAAACAGATTAAAGGTAAATGACCCCAGATTAAAGATATGGCCCCGAATTAAAGGTTAATTCCCCCGATTAATGGGTAATGTCTCTGACTCACAGTCAATGACACCGATTAAATATCTGTGTTTACAATAAAAGGAAAATGACTCCGATTAAGGGTCAATGACCCACGATTAAAGGTCAGTGACCCGGATTAAACGTGAATGACTTTGATTAAAGATAGATTACCCCAATTAAGTGCCAATGACTTCGACTAAAGGTCAATGACCCCGATTAAAGGTCAATAATCGCGGATTAAAAGTCAATGCCCCCGAATAATGGACAATGTCCCCGAATTAAGGTTAACCGATTAAAGCTCAATTAACACAATTAAAGCTCAATTAACACAAAATCCCAGATTAAAGGCCAAAGCGCCAGATTAAAATTTAATGTCCCCAGATTAGAGGTCAATGAACTCGGATTAAATGTGAATGACACCAGAGGTCAATAAGGTCAATAACCGCAATATAAAGTCAGTATATTAAAGGTCACTGACCACGGATTTAACTTCAATGACCCGTATTAACGGTCAGTGACCCCAATTATAGGTCAATGACCCCTATTATAGATGAATGATTGTAAATTACCCCGGATAAAAAGTCAAAGGCTCCGGCTTAAATGTCAATGTCCCCGATTAAAGGTGAATGACCCTGATTAAATGTCAATGAACCCAGATTAACAGTAAAATTTAAATATCCGGACTAAAGGTCAATTACCCCGGATTAAAGTCAACGAAGTAGAATTAAATGTCAATGACCCGGATTAAAGGTAAATTACTCCGGATTTAAGTCAATGAACCAGGATTAATGGTCAATGACAATGAATTAAAGGCCAATGACCTTGATGAAAGATCAAAGACTCATATTAAGGTTCAATGTTTAATCACGTCGATTAAAGTTCACTCAGCCTGATTGAAGTTCAATTACCACCGATTAAAGATCAATGACCTCCGAATAAAAGGAAATGACCCCGAATAAGGTCAATTAGCCCAGATTAAAGGTCAAAGGCTCCTATTAGAGGTCAATGGTCCTGTATTAAAGATCAGTGCTTCGACTTAAGGCCAATGACAACGAATAAAGGTCAATGACCCCGATCAAAGGCCAATTACCCAGATTAAAGGTCAATAACCCCAGATTAAAGGTCAAGGGACCCGATTAGAGATAAATGAGCCCAGATTAAAGGTCTATGACCCCCTCTCAACGACCTCGGATCAAAGGTGAATGACACCAGAGTGCAGGCCAATGTCCCCGATTAAAGGCCAGTGACCATGGATTAATGGTCAATGACTCCTGATCAACGGCCAATGGCCCAAATGACGGGCAATGTCTATTTTTCTAACTTTTTTGACGAATATTCCTAAAATACCATATATCTAGGTGAAAATGATGTTCGGGACATTCGTAGACCTCCTAATTACCTTTAATTTAATATAAAGTCACGCACCTAATTCCAATAGTATAATCCAAAAAAAGTTAAGGTACTTTCGACGGAAATTGAGATTTTAATAAAAAAATTTAACAAACGTAACCAAGACAAATTTCGAATATTTTTTCGACTTTTGGACTCCAAAAAACATTAAAAATATTTACACAACCCTTTGACAAAAATGTTGTAAACTAGTGTTATGGGAATTATTATTTATTTGTATAATTAGAGAAATATTTGGCAGATCAACTTGAATATAATGTTTAAAATATTCTTTCCACTTTTTTCTGGGGAAAAATTGATTTAATATTTTTTTTGTTGGGATGAACAAAAATGGAAGTTATACATTACTCACCACATTACACAAATAATTGATATTATCATGACGATTTTTTAATATTATTATTTTTACCTGAAAATAGAAAGAAAAATAATTTTATTAGAAAAAATATATTTCTTTAGAAATAATTAAATATCGAATAACAAAAGTAATATATCATTTAACTATTGAAAAATATTTATACCTTAAGGAAATTTCTTTTCAGATAACATTTTAAAAATACTTTTGAGAAATGTTCTCTGTTAGCCCAACTAATACAAATACTTAGGCATTTCAGTAACTCACAAGACCATTTAAAATAAGTCAATCAAAATGTGTTACAAGAGGCTTATCGGTACTTACAAGTTACTATGCACTTAATAGACACACTTACTTATGCGAGTACTCGAGGGTGTGTATGTGTTAACGAGTATTACAGTAGCGTTAATTTAATTCTGGTAATTTAATCAGTCGTTTGAAAAAAACATAAACATACAGATGTCCAACGAAATTAAATCTCTTAAAATCACATTAAGCGCAAACACAAAGTATGCAAACAATGTTAAAAAAACAACATTTCCTCAAAAGCTCCAGTGTTCCATGTGACTGAGGTTTCATCCATAGTCAACATCATGCATTTGTATCTATGGACATAGTTGTTCATATTCGTGCATACCTCTATGACCACTCTGATGTACAACTGTGTGTTAGGGTGCTTCATGCAAAAAATGAGAGAAAATTAAAAAACTTGGCAGTTGCCTTCAAAGGGATTATTCGTATATTAAGAATTTTTGATACTTTGTTACATTAGAGTACAAGTACCCATGAAGATGTATCCAAGTAGAAAATATATACTGATAAGATATTCACCATAATTTATAAAGGGTTGTATTCCTTAAATATGTTTCTAAAGGTTTTTATTTGCAGAATATAAATATCCTAAACAGAAAGTTTTACTTCATTATTAATTCAATATCTCTTCACTCCTCCGACAAGTTATTCTAAATAAATTCTTCAGCAAATGGAGATTTTAAAATTAAAATTTTAAATTCAAAATTTAAACCAAGTCAAATTCGTTCCACTCTAATGTCCTAACAAACATTCATATCGTAATTGTATAAATGTCCAAAGCAAAAAAAGCCATTAAAACTATTCTCGTAGAAACACAGGGCCGTGATAAGAGCATCGAGAATCCAGCTTCCAACGTCGCCAACTCGTAGCGTTCGTTGCACGTTCCTCACAGAACAACAGTCCGACGGATTGGGGCGTTTGGCGTTGTTCTTTGGTGTGCAAAATGTCAACGGGGCGAACAACAACGAAATGCAATAAAATAACGAAGTGTCACATGAGTAATCCACTCAGTTATAATGTACGAAACGAAAATCATAGAAACTCTGGGAAATAAACTGCCAGATTCAACGACTTTGGAATACCACTACAAAAAAAATTGGGGATGGGAATAATAAATTAATTAAAAAACATTAAATATGTACCAATCTGTGTTCATTCTGTGAACACTGTGTTCATTCTTGGATAAAAAAACACCTTTCTACTAATAACATATATAAAGTCGAATATCAAGTGTAGCTTAAATAACATACGAGTACACACGGGGACTATATCTAATGGCAATTTCGTTTTTGCAAAAAGTGCATCAGAATTTCCTTTGCCATTTTCGAAAAAACTGCACCTTTCTAAAACATTTTTGAAGTTTATAAATTGAAGCTAAGATTGTTTTGAGAGGATACATTATTTCGATGTAAAAGGTGCAAATATTTTCGAGAATATCATGTAGACGGTGAAATGTTTTTTCCAGATACGAAATCACCATAAATATGAACCGATTTCCTCATAATTTGCAGGCCTCTTTGTTGAACTAAGAACCTTTTCTAAGTAGAATTCCGTATTGATCAAAAATAAAATATAACTTCTTTAACGCTGATATATCAAATCGGTTGAGACATACATATGGAGGCTATATACAAATCTGAAACGAGTTTTATCGAATTACGCCAGTATTCATTCTTCTTTCTTTATATATACAAATTCCTTTTTACTTTTGTTTTAACGCATGACGAATGGGCTAAAAATTGCTGATTTATTGAATTTAATTTTTCATTGATTTCGAGTTATACCTTACAAATTTAAAATGAAAAGCTCTCATTTTTAATTTCTATTTATTCCAAGACGTCATTTGTTTTCAATACATCAAGCAATGTATCATTACGCAAGATTATACCAGTTCAATTTTAAAGGAATTAACGTTGAATTTCCGAAAAACATAAAACTTGATTTAAAATTAAGATATTGAAATATTTTCTAAATACTTCAATGCAAATAAATCCTTGTTTCGGATATAATAGTTTAGAACCACATCTTTCCCTATATATAATATTTGTGTGTGCCAAAATATGTCTATATTTCAAGCAGAATATGTTTAGGACAATATACTTCAGAAGCGATTTTTTCCAGCGTGTATATCTTGATCAGATACGAGTATATGGCGCGGTACTGGAATTATACCCCATTTGTATACCCTCCACCATAGGATTGGGGTATACTATCTTTGCCATTCCGTTAGCAACACCTTGAAATACTGATCTGCGACCCTATAATGTACGAGGGCGGTTCGGAAACTTCTTAGCCTATCAATGAAAGAGAATAGTTAGTTTTTCAGAAATATTTTTATTTTTCAATATAATAAATAGCAATTCTATCCCTTGACTATAATAGTTTTCCTCAAGGTCTTCAAAATAGTGGTTTACAACTGTAATTGCATCTTCATTTGAGGTAAAACGTTTGCCAGCAAGGAATTTTTTAGATTTGTGAACAGGTAAAAATCACTGGGAGCTAAATCAGGAGAATAAGGTGGGTGGTCAAGCAACTCGTACTTTAATTCGTTGATTTTAGCCATTGTTAAAACACTCCTGTGCGCTGGTGCGTTGTCTTGATGAAAAATTATTTTTTTGTGTTGTAAGCCAGGACGTTTTTCTCGAATTTGTACATTTAATTGATCCAAAAGGTTGCAATAGTACTCTGAATTTATTGTTTTACCCTTTTGCAGATAGTCAATCAATAAAATACCTTTGAAGTCCAAAAAAAACCGTTGCCATAACATTACCAGCCGATTGAATGTTGTTTGTTTTTGCCTTCTTTGGGGCACTTCCTCCAGCTTCAGTCCATTGTTTGGATTGTTCTTTTGTCTCTGGAGTATAGTGGTGGATCCATGTCTCATCAACAGTTATGAAACGACGCTTAAAATCAATTTTATTTCGCTTAAAACGATCCAAACAAGCTTGAGAAATGTTCATTCTTATGCGTTTTTGTCGACTGTTAACAAGTGCGGCACCCATCTTGCAGAAAGCTTTTTCATCTGTAGTTCTTCATGCAAAATTAAATGGACTCGATCATTTGAGATGCCCATGATATTAGCTATTTCACGCACTTTTATTCGTCGATCATTTAATACCATATCATGCACTTTGGCTACAATTTCTGTTGTTGTTGCTGTTTTTGGACGTCCACTACGTGGTTCATCTTCAATGCTTGTACGACCACGTTTAAATTCAGCAACCCAATTTTTTACTGTTGCATATGAAGGAGCACTTTCTCCTAACACGTTCACCATAACATTATGAATTTCTTGTCCCGATAAACCTTTTTTATGTAAATATTTAATGACACCACGCATTTCTAATTTTTTCATTGTAAAAAAATCGCGGATGCGTCTTTTGTGAACACCTGTTTCTATATGAAGGAGTTGCCAGATCGAAACAAAATTTAACATGTGTTCATAGCAGAGATGGAAGTTTCCAAAACACTTAACTTTTTTCTGTTTATACCGCGCTTTTTGTGCTAAGCTAAGAAGTTTCCGAACCGCCCTCGTATATATTTTCTTGATCGTCGTGAAATTCTATAACGATTTGGCCATGTCCATCTGTCTGTTGAAAGCACGCTACAGTCCGTAATAATAAAGCTAGGTTGACCAAATTTGGGAGAAATACTTCTTATACAGGTGCAGGTCGTTTGGGATTGCATGTATCGGTCAATGTTTTATATATATATAGCTCCCCTATAGAGGTCGCTCCAAAATATGGTTTATGAGCCATTGATACCACATTTTTAAAACAGTTCAGCTGAAACTTTGCGGTTTGTATTCTATTTTGACGAAAAATCATCACCGCAAAAATTTTACAAATCGGTTTATACTTTGTTATATTCACCCTATAGAGGTCGCTCCAAAATATGCGTATTTAAGCCTATGCAGTTTGTATTTTACTTAGACAAGAGTACATCACAGTAAAAGTTTTTTAAATCAGTTCATATTTTGTTATAGTTCACCTATAGATGTCGCTCCCAAAAAGGCTTGCTTAAGCCATAAACACCATATTTTCTAAGCAATTTAGCTGAAACTTTGCCGTTTGTATTCAATTTTGGCAAGAATTTATGTCAATAAAATTTTTACAAATCAGTTTATATTTTGTTGTAGTCCCGTGTAGATGTAGCTCTCAAATATGCTAATTTAAGCCATAAACACCACTTTTTTGGATTAAGAGTTTGACTAAATAGGCCTAAAATTAGGCTAAAACTGTAGCGTTCGTTTTTTTAATAATTTGCTCTTTCCATGACTTGCTCCATAACCAAAGATTTGTCAGTAATGGAATTGAATGCAATCCATGGAACTTAACGCTTTGACTTGTTATAGATTACGATTTTTTTCAGAAACTCGGAATGTACTTATGTGTTTTTGCCTAACAAAATTTAAAAACCAAAGTAGGACGGCCAGGACTATATCTGCGAGATCAGCTTGTTCGTATATATGTATATCGGATGTGAATACGGCTTCTAAAACCCTTAAGTGTCAAATCGGTAGGAATATATACTCGTATACGGGCGCTTTATCTAATTCTGTACCAATGTTCATTAAAATTAACGTCCATCTTTTAAGAAACATATATAGCCCTTTGATGCCAAATCAAGAGGAACATATATCATATATTAATGTCAAGTGAGTAAACTTTTAAATACAATGTCTTTTGATCGGGATGAAACTTGAAAAAACTTTAGCCTTATTGGGTAGTAGTTATGCCACATAGGACGGTCCGAGTTGGAGGGTGTTGAAATTTGGAATTTTGGTCAAACGACCCTTTATCCCATCCATATAAACTAATTACCTATAGTATTTAGACAATTTTGCCCAAAGTGAATTGAAAACAAAAATATGTTTTCAATTTTTTCGCGAATTCAACTTGTTTTGCAATTTTCAAACAGGAAATCTCGAAGTCGAAAATTCGCGAATCTGGGGATTTTTTAAATGAATCCCTGGACTGAGGACCTCGAGTTTGAAAATTCATTTATTCTCATTGCTAAAAAAAGGTCGAATTAAATACACAAATTATGAAGGATCTTCTAATAATAATGTATAAAGCTATATATAAATATCTATGAAGCTAACACTCTGTTGAAAATGTAAACAAATGAAGAAAATTGTTAACATCATAGAACATTGACATAATCCGGTGGAAAATTCGAAATTTGGAAAAAAAATTACAAAATCTTTATATATAAAATTCTTTGTACGTTTGTTAGTAACGCATGATCTCCAAAACCATAAAAGCGAATGGGCTGAAAATTTAACAATATATTCAGTTTGGGGTCATTTGTGTTTTAGAACTGTTTTCACCGCGATAAATTGCGGAGTGGTTAAGTTATTTGCAAAATTCGCATTTCCAGAGCGATTTGACTGAAATTTAAAATGTATGTGTGGTTTCTCTTGATAATAGTGTGTACGCATGATCCTAATCGGCAGATGGCGCTGTAGTGGACATATGGTAAATATAAATTTTTTTCATGATTTTTTCCTGAAACTCGGGATGTCTGCATTTTTTAATGCAATATCATTGAATAAGAAACCAATACATCCCAAACGGGACGGGCAGGACAACGTCTGCTGGGGTCAGCTAGTTTATCATAAATTTAATTATAAACAAGTAAACTTAAAACATGAACAAAAAAGGAGTTTGAGTCCTACAAAACCAGGATCATTGTAAAGGGTTTTTCAACAGGGACGCTACAAAAGTAGACCGACAGGGACAGCAAACGACGGCATATTTTTTGCCGCTCTTTGGACATTTCTCTTCAGTAAGGTTTGCCATTTTATGATGGAAATATATATGAGCCAACAACGAGTCGAAATTATTAAAATTTACTACCGAAATTCGGAGTCAGTGGCCTCAACGTTAAGAGCGCGAAAAATCATCTTCAGCGATGAGGCTCATTACTGGCTGAATGGCTTCGTCAATAAACAAAATATGCGTTATTGGTCAGACAGCAATCCACACGTACTCCATGAGTCATCATTACATGCCGAAAAAATTACGGTTTGGTGCGGTTTATGGGCCGGCGGCGTCATTGGGCCGTACTTCTTCCGTGATGATCAAGACCGGCACGTTACTGTGAATGGGAATCGCTACCGTTCAATGACAACCGAATATTTCTGGCTCCAATTTGATGATACGGACTTGGGGTACATGTGGTTCCAACAAGCCACACAGCGAATGCCACAATCAATTTATTGGAAACCTAGTTTGGAGAACGTGTTATCTCACGAAATGGTCCAGTCGATTGGCCGCCTCGGTCGTGCGATTTGACGCCGTTAGACTATTTCCTGTGTGGCTACGTCAAGTCTATGGTCTATGCCAACAAGCCAGCGACGATTGATGAACTTCGTACGAATATCGAACGTGAAATTGCAGCAGTATCGGCCGATTTATGCTTGAAAACCGTGGAAAATTGGGTTCAGCGTCTGGACTTCTGCAAGCGTGCCCGTGGTGGTTATGCAAAACAAATCGAGTTCCATACATAATGGCATCGAAAGTACTTTTACAGGAATAAAGAATTACATTGATATCCAAAACCGTTTTTGTTTTATTTAAAAAAAAAATTTGTAGCGTTCTTATTGACGGACCCGATATTATATTCTATTAAATTTATTAAAAAGTCATAATATAAAATCTGAGTTGGATCGACACATCGATGTGATTCTCATAAAAACTGAATTAATTAAACTGATTTCTCTAGTTGAACACAATATTTTTCGTGGTAGTTTTTTAATATATGCTTTAGATATGTTTTAAATTTTATAAATTGGTTAAAATTATCGATTTGTAAATACATAGGATAATCTCCTGGCTTTAAAATTAAATTAAGACTGAACTAGAATCAAAAAATATCTCGATCCCGATTAAGAATCAAAAAATATACCGATTTATCCCGTAGTTCCGAAATTCCCGACGTACCGAAAAGTACTACACTGTACAAAATTTCAAGAATTTGCATAAAGTGATATTAAAGCTATAAATAATTAGCCTTTGGTGCTAAATGGTCCATTTGTGTGGGAGGTACCAAAAGGGGCGTGACGAATAACCTAATACTATGTGTGGAAATTCAGTAGGTACAATTACGTAGTATAGAAATTATTAAATAACACAGTGCGACAGTCCAAAAACCGCGATACTATTTTTCTTGTAGGTCTTGGCGAGTAGAACAACGTTTGTTCTACGAAATTTGCCGGACACCACCAAAATCCGGATTTACGGGTAAAAATCCGATTTTCTTGCCATTTTCACTTGAACGCATATAACTTTGTTAATTATTAACCAATTTCCAATATTTTGTTTATTTAAAGCTGTGGGAATATAGGCCTATTGGTCCTACAAACACATTTGTTAATTTTCTAGTTTAGGCCATTTTCTAGTTTAGGCAATTTTTTTACTAATTATATTGTGAGATAACCGTACGATTAATTAATTTACGTATATAGTATATTTTATATTTTTTTTTCTAAAGAGTACACAAAGATACAAACATTTCAAAAAAATTTTCATATAGCAAATAAACTAAAAAAGTTCGAACCATGACTGAAGATGTTATGACCAAAAACCTCATTCCCCAGAGTGATATTTTAACGATTTTTAAAATGTCGATATAATGTGAAGAAGTTACCGGCTCTTTTTGTATGGGAGGTACTAACACGGGTGTTGTGATGACTCTCACTTTGAGCAGAACTGAAGGAATTAAAAAAAAAACACTTTAAACTGCCCAAAAATTTTAAGTATTTATATATTATATTGGTGTTTACAGCTTATAGCTGTAAACTTTTTGTGCAAAACTGTACGTTTGTGTGGGAGGTACTAAAAGACCCATAATAACGCCCATTTTTGGACAGATTTAGGTACTATAAAAACATCAAAATGTTATGTATTTGTATGAACTGGTATTAAAGTTATAACCTGTTAACTTTTCTACAGAATGGTACCTTTGTGTGGGAGGTACCAAACGGGACATGGCAACAACGCCCACTTTTCACTATACTTTAGGTACTATAATACCATTAATTACACTGTACAAAATGTTATGTATATGTATGCACTTCTATTAAAGTTATAAGCTGTTAACTTGTGATGCAAAATAGTCCATTTGTATGGGAGAGACCACAAGAGGCGTGCCAATAATTCCAATTTTTGAAGAGAAAGCATAACACTGTCAAAATATCTACTATTTGTATGCACTGGTATTAAAGATGTAAGCAGTGAAGTTTGGTAGAAAATGGTCAATTTGTACACGGGGAAAATCGCCATTTTTGATATGTTTGAATCGAAAGAAAATTTATTTGGAAAAAATTTTTTTTAAATATTATATATTTGTTAACAAATAAATTTTATTTGAAAATCATGAAATTTTGTTTTCAACGCATATATTAATTTATTAGAACAAAGTATACTTGCGAACTAACTTTCACAAATAAAATATCTATTTACACACGAACAAATTTATTTTTTAAGAAGTTTCGCAAATATATTTTATTTAAAAACACTTTTAAAACTCAACTTCGCCCATTTTTCTAGAGGTGATAGCGGCTATTAAACTAATACTATGTGTGGAATTTCAGAAGAATAAAAAGTGTAGAACTTAAGTAAAGAATCAATATTTCAGTAAATGTTAATCCTTTGTGGGGGAGGTACCAGAAGGAGTGGACCAATATGGTCCATCTTCGAACTTAGCCAGAGAAATATTACCACATACGAAATTTGAAGTCAATCGGTTACTCCTTTCGAGAGTTATCGTGCGCACCAGCCAGCAGACAGACAGACGGACGGACATTGCTCATTCGACTTAAAATGACCCATAACGGATTTCTGCCGAACATACTTGGGGTCTTAGGTCACTCCTTCGATGTGTTACACTTTTTTCGGTAGCAAATGATATATACCCTCGCGAGGGTATAAAAACGGGGAAAATAAAAACGGACATTTTTGTGAACCGCCTGATTTATCGCTGCATTCCCCAGGACTTGGATAAAGCAACTCTAAAAGTGATTACATGTCGATTGGATATAACCTCTTTCTTCAACATTTCCCCTTTTTTATTGTCCAGATCCAAGATCGACGGCCATTTAGAGGCGTTTCATTATTTCTTTGTGCCAACAACAATTTAATACGTTATTTAAAATGCAGACCCTTAAAACATCCTTTAATTCCAACAATTTAAAACTAGCTTTTACTTTTGTCAACAACATCTTGTACCCTAGTGCAGTGTAGGGTATGTCCATATAAACTGCAAATGCGACACCAACATTAAAGGCATTAGTTGTTTTTTATTTTTTCTTCTTAAAAAACAACTTGTAAAGTTATTATAGTCAAACACACAGATTCACATTGTTGTTGTGAGGGTTCATTTTTTGCAGTTTCTTGTGCTGTTGTTGGTGTTGTCACTTTTTGCACTTAACTGGGAATAGAATGGAACAACACCAAAGAGCAGCTGCCGTTGCCACAGCAGCAGATTGGCTTCATCAGTTTTCTATTTTATTTTTTCTATTTTATTTTTCATATTTTATTTTCAACGCTACGATAACTCAATTTGACTTAAAGTGTTTCGAGAGAAAAGAAATATTTTTTGAAACAATTAAACTAGGAAGAAAGTTTTAAGGAGGGGAAACTTGAGTTGCACTATTCAAGGGTTAAAAGCGGAGGTTCATAAGTTTAAACAAAATGACTATAAAGACAAAAATTAAATAAATTTATATGTACATATCTCTGAAATATAATTTAATACGAAGATGGTGGAAGCTTGAAGTTTACTGTAATTAGTTAAGGGTCTGCGCTAGAAGTGTTACAAACTCCCCTCTGCTGTAGTAACTAAACGGTAATTGGAAAAGCGCTCATTTTTTGATAAGCGTCAGTCTGTTAGGTTATTTACAAGCCTACAGAAGTATCGTCACAGTTTGAAAAGTTTTCCAAATGGAGTTCCTACGCCTGGGTGATATTATAGCCGGAGTTTCTAGATTGTGAGTTTGTAGGTTTTAGTTGGAGCCTGAGTCAAAACATGCGTCGAAAATTTGTGGTCGACTCCAACTTTAGGTAAAAAAACTTGAAAAAGTAACTTTAATTTGATTTTTAAATGGAATTTAAATGAATAATGAATAAAATTATGTATTTTCGGCGGAGTCGAAGAAAACTGCTCTGGAGAGTTTGTCGGACACCAGGTGGTTGACAAAACTCCACACCCACTGTTATTTCCTTGTTAAATTTAATCAAAATTAGATTTTCTCTAAATGATTCTTTATTATTAAACTATAAAATGTAGCTTTGCATTTCACTTTCTAACCCAATAGAGATGACATCCATTACTATTTACATATATTTATTTATCTAATGAATAAAATCACTCTTATTTATTCTCTTTTTCTAATGAAAAAAATCATAAATTTTCATTTCATAAACATCAGAACCGAACGTGTTAAACGCTAAACCAATTTTCATTTTATATTTGTGCTTTATACAAATACATACAATATTATTTGTATGAATACTCGTACATATATGGCTACATGTAAATTTGCACGAAACGCTTTCGTAAAATTAGTTAATAAATTAAAACGTGATTTTTGCAAAATAAGCCAATTTCATTTATTCACTTGTACAAATTGCTCACACACACAATTTAAAATGTTTGAAAAATTATTCTCTTCCATTTAAATGGAACAAACTTTAAACTAGTTTTTAATCATAGGCATGTAAACAAATCTTTTATTGAACGCTGAGTAAAGAAAAATATTTCAGTGCAGGCACTGGCTGCCAGTAATTGGTGTTATTTTGACACAGTTTTGTCAAAAACGCGTTAAACATAAATCACAAATGAATTTATTAAATGCAGTGAAAAGTTTCAGTCAGGATAAGCCGACTTCACTTCACACTCAACCAGTCATTGTTAATAAGCTATGAAATTTACATACAAAATAATCGCATATGGTAAGCGCCTATATCAAAATTCAATTTAGACCAGCGAAATGAATAGCAATGGCAAGCTCTGCATCAGTAATGACTCGGACCTCTTCAACAGCCGCAGGACGCTCACCATTCGTTTTCATTGAATAGGGCGTAAAGACAAACCAACAAATATGTCTTGAAAATATTTTTAAAATGATGCTTTGCCACCTTGGACACTTTTCGGCAGACCATTGGACGTTTCAACAAGACTCAGCCATAAAGCAAGCTAATCCAAAATGTTTAATCAAAAAGAAGTTCGCAGGTTAGTTTCTTCACAGCAATGTCCACCATATTTCCTGCACCTTCCTTCCAATGCATTATCTAAAGCAGGTCTTCCCGGCCGGGAGACGTAACTACATTTAACAAATATATAAAAATATTTTGTAAATGGTTTATTCAAAATATTTTAATTGGTATTTATACCCTACACCACACTGTGGTACAGGGTATTATAAGTTTGTTTCACGGCAGATGTTTGTAACACCGGAAAATAACACAGCTAAACCCACCTTAAAGTATACCGATCGACTTAGAATCACTAGCTGAGTCGACCATGTCTGTCCGTCCGTCCGTCCGTCCATCCGTCTGTCCATGTAAAGTTGTTCGTCGACTACAGGTCGCAATTTTACTCCGATCGTTCTGAAATTTTGCAGTTTAGAGTATTTCGCAGCTGCAAAGATCCCTATCGATTTTGGTTGAAATCGGTTAAGATTTAGCTATAGCTCCCATATATATGTTTCGTCCGATTTGGCCCTTTAATTCTATAGAAGCTGTATTTTACATCCAATCGTTTTGAAATTTAGAATGGTAGAGTTTCTTGATCCATGAACCAACACTACCGAATTTGAAGAAAATCGGTTAAGATTTAGCTATAACTCCCATAAATATGTTTCGTCCGATTTTGCTCTTTAGTCCTGTAGAAGCTCTATTTTATATCCAATCATTTTGAAATTTATAACGGTAGAGTTTCTTGATCCATGAACTAACACTATTGAATTTGAAGAAAATCGGTTAAGATTTAAGATCCCATATATATGTTTCGTCCGATTTGGCCCTTTAGTTCTATAGAACCTATATTTTACATCCAATCGTATTGAAATTTATAACGGTAGAGTTTCTTGATCCATGAACCAACACTACCGCATTTGAAGAAAATCGGTTAAGATTTAGCTATAGCTCCCATATATATGTTTCATCCGATTTGGCTCTTTAGATCCAATCGTTTTTATACCCTACACCACACTGTGGTACAGGGTATTATTTAAGTATAAAATGTCCCTAAAGTATATTTATGTAAACAATTTATACATGTCTTACAAAATTTATATGTCAGAGTTATTCAATATTACGAGAGTGGTGTAGGGTATTATATAGTCGGCCCCGCCCGACTTTAGCCTTTCCTTGCTGGTTTTTATAGTGATTTTGAATTTTAAAAATGTCTAACAGGTAAGAAAGTTCAGTACCAAAAAATAATCGTAAAGTTATTTAGTTTTTTGGTTTTTATTAAATTATTATCAATATAGATTGCATTTAATAACTTTTAAGTATGCATTGATATTAATGTTATAAGCAGACAACTTTTTGCAAAATGGTCCATTTGTGTGGGGGTACCAAATGGGGCGTGCCTGTATAGCCCGCTTTTTACTTTACTCTAGGTACTGTAAAATCATTACACTGCACAAAATTGCAAGTATTTATATGCAGTGGTATTAAAGATATATTCAGTTAAGTTTTTGTACAAAATGGTCCCTTTGTGTGGAATGTACTAAAAAGATTGGCGACACTTCGCTCATTTTTCCAGGATGATAGCGACGGATAAACTATTACTATGTGAGCAAATCATTCGGATAAGTAGTATTGAAGTTATTAGAGAATGAATATTTCACTAAATGTTAACCCTTTGTGAGGGAGGTACTAAAAGGAGTAGACCAATATAGTTCGTCTTCAAACTTAGCCTGAGATTGCAAAAATGCCATCACATTTACTCATTTCTGAGTTATAGTGCGCTCCAGTCAGACAGACGGACGAACATTGCTCAAATTAATTAAAATGACCCAAAAAGGGATTTTCTTCTCTCTTTTTTTTTTAAATTTCAAAACATAGGTAAATCCGAATTGTACTTTTAATATTATGTCCTTCAAGATTGACAAATTGTATTTTTCTAGAAAATTTTATCTAGATTAATATTTTCTTAGAAATTTTATCAAAGTTGCCATTTATTGTAAATTTAGTGGATATTGCCTTTGTATGCAATTATAACATCATTCTAAGACAAACGAAATTTAAATGAATTTCCAAAAAAAAGTTATTTCAACGAAATTTTGCAGAAAAATTGAATTTCGATGAAATTTTCAAAAAAAAAGTAAAATTTGAACGAAATTTAGTCATATTAATAAAATGGCTTTCTGTTTCTTGTGGGAATTTCAGGAATAAATATATTAAAAAAGAAATAGATTTTCCAATTTAAACAAAATACCAACTACTTTTGATAAATAGACGTCATACCCGATGTATTATCCATGCTAGAGGTTGCCGTATCGTAAAGAACATTATAGTTTTTATTAAAAAAAATTTTTTTCTTCACAAAATCAAACTATTTTTAATTATATTAAAATTTATTTGTCACTAGGATATTCTCCTGTCATTTTTGCCCCTATAATAAATATTATGGAATGTCAAGTAATTTTATTAGCTTTTAAAACAACTGCAATGGCCTAAAGGCATGAGAATATCGTAGTGACAAATCAATAACGATTTAAAGTCCGAAAAAAACAAACGAAAATACTATATTACAAATATTTTCCTATTCTTTATTTTAATTTAAGGTTTGGTAAGCCTAAAAAACACATTTCAAAAAAAACTTTCTGTTAATTCATTTTTTTTTTTTTTTGCTACAATGATTTTTAAAGTGCGTAGAGGGAGTTAATGCAGCACCTGCAGATGAGTTACGGAACGAGCGCGTCTATGAATGTATTATTTGTGGGTTCTATTTCCACTAGAGGCTCGCCTAAAAAAATATCCAGGAGTGCAGAAGTTTATCCCGGGAGTAAAAAATTGTTAGATACTTTCACTTTGTATTTCAATTAATATAAATTAATAAAATTCAAAACAATTTTAAATGCTACGAATACCTTAATATTTTTTTTAATATTTCCGGCAATCGTCAAGTCTGCATACTGTAGAGTGAGTGTGTATTTAATAAATAAACAATCTCAATTAACCTTTTAATCATAAACGAACTTAATTACTCAAAAAAAAATAACTGAATGTCAAAAACTATGGCTGCGAGTATGCAAGGCGCCTGCGTGTATTTTTTAATTAAAATCAACAAAATTACATGCGATAATAGGTTTTATTGACTCATTAATGAGAGCAACACAAACGCATAAACACCACTGCTATATTCATGAAATAATATTTAATAACAAATTAAAAATAGTTGACATCTTTGATGGGTTAGTTTTTATATTTTACTCGTATTAAAATTTAAAATATACTTGTAACGATGTTGCAGAAGGTATTATTGTAAAGTTTTATTAAATATAAAGCAAATCAATCAAAAGTAAATATCAACTTAGATTTTACATAATTTTATGACGTACCGAAAAAAAAAAACAAAATGTGATTCTGCACTTTTTGGGACATAAAATGTCTAGCGATTTAATCAAGGAAGCATTTATACTATAATTACACTATGCAACAAACAAACAACGCTTGCAGATTATTGAATTTTATGTATTTTTATTGAATTTTGAACGCTTGACGCACTGGAAGCTGGTATTGAAGAATTTATTCGTGAGATACTGGCCGATATGTTGGATAGAGTATGCCAAAATTGGACCAGAGTATGAACCATATGAGGCTCAGCCGCGGTCGACATTTAATGAAATCATCTGTAAACCTTGAATAATACACGCAAAGAAAGGAATTCGTTTCTGCGAAACGAAATTTTAGACAACTACAATTCTCGTTTGCAGGACTAAAATTTCGGTTGGTGTGACAGAAACTTATTTCGCGTAAACAATTGCTTGTTCTGACCCAACGAACCTTCAGTCGCCGTAAACGAGAATTGTAGTTGTCTAATATTTCGTTTCGCACAAACGAATTTTTTCTTTGCGTGTATAGACCGTTCTCTAAATTTTGTGGGTGTTCTTTTAAATCAAATCCGAAAGCTCTTAAAAATCATTAGTTGGTACCACATTTTTTAAGTATAGACTGTTGATACCCATTAAATTAAGGAAACAAATTATAAAGGCAACAAATATTGGATATATCACGTTCACGTACAGAGAGTGATTTAGTAAATATCGTTAAAAAAAATTTTAATTTTTAAAAAAAAATGGTTTAAAAAATATAAAAAATTGTCAAACGTTTGTTCCATTTTTTAAAGACACAATTTAACGAAGAAAACAATGTCTATTTGAAAAAAATCTATGGATAAATGTATAAATTATGTCCCATATTGTAAAAGTAGGGGAAATTCAAAAATCTTTATCTCCTCACCTTAGAGAGAAGGGTATGTATCATTTGCTACGAGCCAAAAGTGTAACACATCGAAGGAGTGACCTAAGACTATAAGTATGTTCGGAAATTCGCTTGGGTCATTTTAAGTCATTTGAGCAATGTCCGTCCGTCAGTCTGTCTGTCTGCTGGCTGGTGCGCACGATAACTCTCGAAAGGATCAACCGACTGACTTCAAATTTGGTATGAGGTAATATTTTTTCTCTATCCCCGGCTAAGTTCAAAGATGGGCTATATTGGTCCACTCCTTCTAGTACCTCTCCCACAAAGGGTTCACTTTTGGTGAAATATTTAACTTTAATACCAGTGCATGAAAATACTTTAAATGTTGTACAGTGTAATGTTTTTATAGTACCTAGAATCCAGAGAAATGTGGGCGTTATTGGCACGCCTATTTTGGTACCTCCCACACAAATGGACCATTTTGCACCAACAGTTAACAGCTTATAACTTTAATAACATTAAAATTATTAAATGCAATTTTAATTGACTATAATTTAATTAAAACAAAAAAATAAATTAATTTACGAATATCGTTTTGGGACTTAAGGTGAGGGGATTCATAAGTCGGTTTACCCGACTGAACTTTCTTACTTGTTTTTCATATTTTTTTATTCTGGCCATTTTGTTTGGAAAGTACCCAAAGGGGCATGGCACTTACGTCTATTTTTTAATAAACTATGGATACCATAAAAGAATTACACTGAACAAGACTTCAAGTGCTTGCATGTGAAAGAATCAAAGTTATAAGCCTTTAACTTGTTGTGCAAAATGGTTCATTTGTATGGGAGGTACCAAAAGCCCCGTCGCAATAACGCCCATTTTCCACGGATTATAGGTGCTCTATTTGCATGGACTGGAATCAAAGTTATAAGCCGTTAACTTTTTGTAGAAAATGCTACGTTTGTGTCGGAGGTACCAAAAGGGGCGTAATAATAACGCTCATTTTTCGACAGACTGTAGGTACTACACAAGCATTACAAAATTTCAGGTATTTCTATGGACTGGAATACAAGTTAGAAGCCGTTAACTTTTTAACCAAATTGAAGTCAATTGAAGTCAACCAAGAGCGCCTCAGTAGGCGAGTTGGTAGCGTACTCGCCTATGAGTTTGGGGGTCGTGGGTTCGATTCCCACCAGAGGCTCTGGTCTGTCGCTGCAAACATTTAGCCATATGGTCTTTGTAACCCGGCCTTTCTCTGGACCATAAAATTAGAATATAAATATACTTTGTATTGTAATTCATATAAAATGAAGTCAACCAAATTTTGAACCCAATCGGTTACACCTATTGCTCAAATTACTTAAAATGGCCCAAAATGGATTTCCGCCAAATATTCTCGAAGTCTATCAGGTCACTCCTTCGATATATTATACTTTTTGCCTGCATCAACTGATATATACACACATTCACAATAGTAGGGGTATTAAAACAAGATTTTGTTGAAATTCTCTTACTTCTACCAATCCACACATTTTCTTCATTACTAGCTTTCAAAAATCGAAACAAAAAACCTTTTGCGATTTTTTTTTCAAGCCAAAAAAAAACGATTATTTTTTAAAAAAAAATTTCAATTTATTCCAGTTGTTTCTATGTAAAAGCGACATTTTCAACATCTGTAGACCTCATAATTCCCTTTAATGAATGAAAGACGCCACTAATATTTGAACTAAGTACGCTATGTACGCTTTTTACTTAAAATTGAGAAAATTTTATTAATATTAATTAGGTTATCTATATTTTAAGTCAAATTGTATTTATTTTGAAGACTAGGGACGTCTTTGGAGTATGACAAAATGTTTTTCAGTATAATTAATCCAAGAACACCCTTATTTTATCATTATAAGTTTCTTCTTTATTCTCCCAACTCATTTTTAACTTTTACCAAAAAGCCTCAACACTCGATTTCTATCAATAAATAAATAACAAAAATTCCTAATTTTCTTAACTTTTTAAATATATAAAGGTTATTATTTTCATAGAATAATAAAAATCCATGTTTTTAAAACAAAAATCTACATTATAAAGTTTTCTTATTTAAGCCATAAATACATACCACATTTCAGACGATTAGGCTGAAATTTTGATGTTTGCGTTTCATATCTACTTTGGAATATTTTGAAATTGCAGGAAAATCTTTTGAATTTCAAATGTAATATTTGTAATTTTGTAAAGTGATTTAAATTTAAATACTTTAAATATCAAATGATTTTGTTAAACATTTAACATCTAACATCCTATTTGTTCCAGCATTACGCCTAAATGGCTGAACAGATTTTCGTGAAATTTGGTGGACTGATTTTCCAATGCCTGGGAAGTGGTGTAGGCTACTTTAATTCTCGATTTTTGTGTGTCATCTGTTTTTCGACCACTTGAGCGCTAAGGCTCCTGTTAGAGCTAGAGAGCTGAAATTTTCACGCAGTCATTTTTTGCCAGTGGTTTGTTCTAGCGCTATCAAAAACTTGAGTATTGTTTTTGTTCTTTCAGAAGCCTCTTATGAGATATAAACATAAAACTTAGTAAATATGTAGTACAATACTCGATAATTATACACGCGAAAAGTAATAAGTAAGTAAGTAATTTTCAGACTGTGCTCAACTATTGGATGTCCCGTCTTGGATCAAACAGGACATTAAACCGCGTCTTTAAATTTATAAAGCCTTTTCAAAATATATCGCTCACCTCTTACTGTGGTAACATATCTAATGCTGTCAGTGCAGCATTGCCATTTTCACTCATTTAGTAATTTAAAAGTCCCTTAGGAGCTGTGAACCGGACAACCAACAGAATGTTTATTTTATTTTCTTATCTTAATAAATTTTAAAATTTGTTATATTTACTTCTTTATTTATATGAATTACAATACAAAGTAAATATATATTCTAATTTTACGGCCCAGAGAAAAGCCTGGTGACCAAGACCACGTAGCTTGATATACTTTTGTAGCGACAGACAAGAGCCTGTGGTGGGAATCGAACCCACGACCCCCAAACTCAAAGTCGAGCACGTTACCAACTCACCTAATGGGGCGCTCTGTGTGGTACCATATCTAACTACAATGTATCTAATTTTCGGTGGTGTCAATATAAGAGTTATCAAAAGATAGACACGGGCTAATCCGATTACACTGCATGCTTCCTCTAACAGCTATATACCAGAAAGTTTACACACATATCCATATATGCCCATAGCTGGAATAATGCGATGCTCAAATTCAAGGGATTTGTCCAGTGGTCAGAACATTTGTTGTCAACAAGTTTTCATTCTTTCTAATATTTACGTTCTGTTACAATCTAAAAAAACATTTCAACAAACGAGGAGGCGTTTAAATCACGTGTCTGGAGTCTGATACACATAAGGATAGACTGATCACCGGATATTTATTTATTTATTTTTGGCCTGTGGTCACACCGATTACCAAAACCATTCCTGAACCAAAAACTGTAAAATAATATATAGCCTTAAATATACAAGCTTTCGAATAGGAAAGAGGTAGTCTAATGACAGATGGACAGAAATCGACACCTGCAAGGAGCTAGACAAATCTGGCCAAAATACGAGCTAAAAATGTCAAAATTTCTAGTGTCAGTTCTGACGATACATTGCTTGATAGGCCAACAAGTTTGGGAATTGAGTCCCATGACTTCTGCAGAAGCAGTGGAGATGAGGAGTAAGTGGAGAGCATTGAGCACCTGCTTAGTTTTTGTCCAGCATTGAGTAAACGACGTCTGTATAGACTAGGGTCTGATTTTATAAATCTGATTGATCTTTCCGGTACCGTTATTTGTACTATAGATAACTTTGTTTATTAAACAGCTTGGTTTCCTACATTGGTCTATGTGAGCTGGCAGAGCTGACTGCCATCCTAACCTAAACCTATGTCACTCCTCTATTTACAACAACGATGGCTCAACAACTTTGTCGAATTTGTAAATTTTTTAATTAATTTTATTTCCGGCTCAAGAAACAAAAAGGTTATATGTGTTGCTACGTTTTTAAATTTATTTAATTTTTAGCGGTTTTCAGTGTTGTGTATGTAAACCCAACTGGTGTTACAGTAGTAATTTAAAATAAAAAAATCGTTAAGCTCATTGCAATGTTTTGAATTATTTCCCTTTCAGAATCGGCACAAAAAACAACTCAACAAATGCAAAGTGCTCAACCAATGCTCGTCAAAAGTAATAAATAACTTACATTTTCATGGTTTTAAAATAAATGCTGCCAAACCACAAAATGGAACAACAACACAAAAAAAAAATAACACAGAAGATGAAAATAAAATCTGCACATCTACCAGTTTGGTACGGAAACAATGGCCATAATATACTGGCCAGGCAGGCAGGGCTGCCGAAAAAAAGAGCACGACTGGCCGGCCAAAACTTGAAGTGCCCTTACACCCGCCTGTATTCGTCCAAATGAGAGCCAAGAGAATTACAACAAATGTTTGTTTGTACATCATCATATTTTTGTTGTGAAGTGAATACTGACGTTCACTCTGACGCCCATGATGATGATGACGATAATAATGTTGGTGGTGGTGGTAGTGGCGGTAGTGGTGAAAGCGTTGATCCTACTACTGTTGTTATTCCTGTTGCTGCCACTTTTTGGTTTGGAGGTTGGCAACGGTACAGTGGAGCTAATTGCACAAAAAGTGGTAATAATTTTAGAGAATCTAAACTATGTTATCATTACAGAATTGACTTGATATTTGTAGAGAAAGAGCGAAGATTCTGGATGGACAAAATAATAATTTACGTAAGGAGTTATGACCATTTAAAGTTCTACAAAGAAAATCCCCATTTTGATCGTCTTATTGAACCATTGTTTGTCCGCACTTTTTCGAAAAAAACCTTGATGTGGCCATTTCCATCAATGGAGAGCGCCACAGATTAAAGATTAACTGTAGACCGAAGCCCCAGTAATTGGATACTGGACCGAAGTCTCTATAGTTGAATAGTAAACCAAAGTCTCTTTGATTGAACAGAAGTCCGAAGTCTCTGTGATTGAACAGTAGACCGAAGTATATTTGACAGTTGACTGAAGTCTTTGTGATTGAACAATATACCAAAGTATGTGTGGTGGGACAGATGACCGCAGGCTCAGTGATTGAACGGCAGACCGCAGTCTCTGTGATGGAACAATAGACCGCAGTCGCTGTGAGTGGACAGAATACCGATGTCTCGTCTTTCTGACTAAACAGTAAACCGATGCCTCTGTAATTGATCAATATATTAAGGTCTCTGTCATTGAACAGCAGACCGAAGCCGTCTCTTTGATTGAACTGTCTTTGTGATTGTACGGTAGGTCGGAGACTCTGTGATTGAACAATATACCTAAGTCTATATGATTGACCTGTAGACCAAATATCCTGTGTTTGACCAGTATGCCGACCGCAGTTTTGGAGATTGAACAGTTATCGGAAATCTCTGTGAATGAACTAAGTCTATGTGATTGAACAGTGAACCGCAGTCTCAATAATTGAACGGTAGGCCGAAGTCTCAGTGATTGAATATTTGACCGTAGCTTCCGTTTTTGAATTGTAGACCGATGTATCTGCGATTGAACAGTGGACCGCAGTCTTAGTGATTGAACAGTAGACCAAAGTCATCTATGTGATTGAACAATGCACCGAATTTTCCGTTAAACCGAAGTATCTATGATTGAACTGTCGGCTGAAGTCTATCTATAGAGTGGAACGAAGTCTCGGTGATTAATCAGTAGACCGAAGTCCCCTATGATATTGCGCAATGTACAGAAGTGATTGAACATTGACCAATGTTCCTGTGTCTGAAATGTATAAGTAGAATAAAGTCTGTGTACTTGAGCAGTATGCCGCAGTATCCGTGCTTGAGAGTTGAACCGAAGTCTCTATGGTAGAACAGTGTTTGCTCAAATTTATGTTCGTGGACGCCATGTGGTTCCCGCAGGTCGACGCTATCTGACACACAATGAACGCAAAAATAGACATTCCAAATGAATGATTTTGGGCATTTTCCTTAAAGAGTTTATATCGCGTATGTAATGAATTGCAAACCAAGACCTGTAAATTGGACCCCGCAAAACATATTATTATTGGATTTTCTAAAGTCATCCGATGGCCTCAAAGTCGGCATTAACCAGGGTGTCCCTGATATTCCGCCGAACAACGTTGAAGAATCCATACACATATCGATACCTCCATTCTAAACTATGCTAAGTGCAAAAAGGTAGTTTTTCAAAGTTTTATTATTTGTTTAAACTTTTCTTTATAATGCTAATCAAATTACCTGTTTTGTTTTGTGAATATCTTTGATTGGGTTGACTGATAAACACCAAATTTTTACTGAATTTAATTTGGAATATTTATAAGGTAAAAATGCAATCTCCCTAAAAACAGGATAAGTCGTCTTGGCATGTCTTAGGGTGGAGTTATCGATATAATGATATTCTATGTACGTTTTCCAGAAATCCCTTTAACGACATTTTCAACCATTTGAGCTATGCCCGTCCGTCCACCTGGATCTGGCATCTGGTCACGATATCTCTCGAAGGAGTGACTGATTAACTAAAAATTTTGCATTTCAAGCTAAGTTCGAAGATGGGCCTAATTGGTCTGGTACTTCCAACAATTGATTGAAATATTGAATGATTTTGATGACTTCGATGACGAGTGATAGATCCATTAAGGACAGGTATCGGTACGCAGATTGTCCCTTTCTATATGAAAACTATCGGTAACCTGTCAATACCTTAGCATGACTTTGTCATTAAAGATGGTGAATTAACACCTTGTGATATGTCCAATTACTGGTGTAAAACAATACCTACAGCATCTGGCCCTTCAATACCTTAGCATAACTTTGTGATTGGGGATGGTGAATTACCACCTTGTGATATTTCCAGGCACTGGTGTAAAAGAATACCTACAGTATCTGACCCTTTAATTCCAGCCAGTATAAATCACCATTAAAATGTTTACTACTTATTTAATAGTTGAACTTCCCAAATTGATCCCAACTGGTCTCTTGCTAATAAGTAAATAACCAAACTGGTTCTCTACTATGGGACAGATAATCCAACAGTATCTCTACTAAAGAGTAGATAACCACCTGGTCGTTAACTTAGGAGTAGATAACCCAACTGGCCGGGTTCTAAGGAGTAGATAAGGCAACTGGATCTTTGCGAAGGAGTATATAACCCAACTGAATAAGGAATAGACTAAGGAAAAATGATCCAAATTGTCCTCTGCTAAGTATCAATCCTTCACTACGGAGTATATAACCCAATTGGATTTGCTAAGCAGCTAAACCAACAAGTATTTTACTTAGTAGTAGTTAACCCAACCGGTCCTCTAAGTGACAGATAATCCAATTGTATCTCTACTAAAGGATAGCTGACCCAAATAGTAATTTACTGAGTAGTATATAACCTGTCTGGTTGCTTACTAAGGTGTAAATAGCCCATCTTGTCCTTTAAGAAGTAGATAAGCCAACTGGATCTTTACTAAGGGTTGATAATCGAAATGGTCCTCTGCTAAGGAGTAGATAAACAAAATTTGATATATAATTCAACTGATCCTCCACTACAGAGTAGATTACCCAATTGGACGTTTGATAAGCAGTAGATAAACCAACTTGTATTTTACAAAGTAGTAGTAACCCTATCCAGTCCTCTACTAAGGGACAGATAATTCAACTTTATCTCTACTAAAGAGTAGGTGACCCAACTAGTCATCTACTAAGGAGTCTATAACCCTTCTTTTTGTTTTCGAAGGTGTAGATAACCCAAGTGGTCGTATATTAAGGAGCACAAAACACAACCGACCGTCTGCAACGGGGTACAGATAAAAAGAAGCCAACTCTATTATTACTAAGGAGCAGACAACCCAACTGATCGTTAGGTAAGGAGTAATAATCCAAATGGTCCTCTCTTAAGAAGTATATAACAAAATTTTCCTCGACTAAAAGTATATAATCCGACTAATCCACTACTAAGGAATATATAACCCAATTAGACGTTTGCTAAGCAGTAGATAATCCAACTAGTATTTTACTAAGTGGTAATAAGGCCAACCGGTTCTCTACTAAGGAGTAGATAACCTAAACAATCATCTACTAAGAAGAATATAACCCATCTGGTTCTTTACTAAGGAGTACATAACCCATCTGGTCATTTAGTAAGGAGTAGATAACCCAACGGGGCACCTGCTAACGTGTAGATAAGCCAACTGCATCTTTACTAAGGAGCAGATAACCCAACTGATCGTTAGGTAAGGAGTAATAATCCAAATGGTCCTCTGTTAAGAAATATATAACAAAATTTTCCTCGACTAAAAGTATATAATACAACTAATCCACTACTAAGGAATATATAACCCAACCAGACGTTTGCTAAGCAGTAGATAATCCAACTTGTATTTTACTAAGTGGTAATAAGGCCAACCGGTTCTCTACTAAGGAGTAGATAACCTAAAGAATCATCTACTAAGAAGAATATTACCCATCTGGTTCTTTACTAAGGAGTACATAACCCATCTGGTCATTTAGTAAGGAGTAGATAACCCAACGGGGCACCTGCTAACGTGTAGATAAGCCAACTGCATCTTTACTAAGGAGCAGATAACCCAACTGATCGTTAGGTAAGGAGTAATAATCCAAATGGTCCTCTGTTAAGAAATATATAACAAAATTTTCCTCGACTAAAAGTATATAATCCGACTAATCCACTACTAAGGAATATATAACCCAATTAGACGTTTGCTAAGCAGTAGATAATCCAACTAGTATTTTACTAAGTGGTAATAAGGCCAACCGGTTCTCTACTAAGGAGTAGATAACCTAAACAATCATCTACTAAGAAGAATATAACCCATCTGGTTCTTTACTAAGGAGTACATAACCCATCTGGTCATTTAGTAAGGAGTAGATAACCCAACGGGGCACCTGCTAACGTGTAGATAAGCCAACTGCATCTTTACTAAGGAGCAGATAACCCAACTGATCGTTAGGTAAGGAGTAATAATCCAAATGGTCCTCTGTTAAGAAATATATAACAAAATTTTCCTCGACTAAAAGTATATAATACAACTAATCCACTACTAAGGAATATATAACCCAACCAGACGTTTGCTAAGCAGTAGATAATCCAACTTGTATTTTACTAAGTGGTAATAAGGCCAACCGGTTCTCTACTAAGGAGTAGATAACCTAAAGAATCATCTACTAAGAAGAATATTACCCATCTGGTTCTTCACTAAGGAGTACATAACCCATCGGGTCATTTAGTAAGGAATAGATAACCCAACGGGGCACCTGATAACGTGTAGATAAGCCAACTGGATCTTTACTAAGAAGTAGATAATCCAAATGGTCCTCTGCTAAGGAGTAGATAAACAAATTGCGTCTGCTAAGTAGTATACATATAATTCAACTGATCCTCCACTACGGAGTAGATAACCCAATTGAACGTTTGGTACGCAGTACATAAACCAACTAGTATTTTACTAAATAGTAGTTAACCCAACCGATCCTATACTAAGGAATAGATGATCCAACTGTACCACTACTTAAGATTAGCTGACCCAACTAGTAGTAGCTAACCCAACTAGTCATCTGCTAAGGAGTATATAACCCATTTGGTTCTTTACTAAGGTGTAGATAACCTAAGTGGTCGTCTACTTATGAGTACATTACCCAAATGACCGCCTACAGCAGTGTATAGAATCCAACTGTACCTTTGCTAAGGAGTAGACAACCCAACTGATCGGCAGCTAAGGAGTAAATAATCCAAATGGTCCTCTGCTAAGGATTAAATAACGAAAGTTTCGTTTGCTAGGGAATATAATCCAACTGATCCTCTACTAAGGAAAAGATAACCCCATTTAACGTTTGCTAAGCAGTTGATAAACCAACTAGAACTTAACTAAGTATTAGTTAACCCAACAGGTCCTCTACTAGGGAATAGATAATCCATCTGTATCTATCTGAAGAGCAGATAAACCAATTAGTTATCTACTAAGAAGTATATAACCCATCTGGTCGTTTACTAAGAATTATATATCCCATCTGGTCGTTTACTTAGGAGTAGATGACAACCAAACGGGTCACGTACAAAGGCGTATAAAAGCCAACTAGGTCTTTACTAAGTAGTAGATAACACAACTGATCGTCAACTAAGTAGTATATAATCAAAATGGTCCTCTTCTAAGGAGTAGATAAGCAATCTTTCGTCTGCTGGGGATGACTTAATTGGACATTTGCTAAGCTATAGATAAACCAACTAGTATTTTACTGAGTTATAGTTAACCCCACCGGCCCTGTAACTCAACTCAACTACTGAAGTGTAGATAACACAACTGGACGCAAAATAGTATAACTGTACCTGTAGTAACTGTACCTGACCCTTCAATATCAGAGAAAATAAAATCACATTTAAACCATTAAATGTTTACTATTTAATAATTTAACTTCCCAAACTAGTCCCAACTGGTCCTAGCTAATGAGTATATAATCCAACTGATCCTCTATTAAAAGATAGATAATCCGACAGTATTTCTATAAAAAGTAGATAACGCAGCTAGTCATGTACCAAGGAGTATATAACACATCTGGTAGCTAAGGAGTAAACAACCCAAATGGATCTTTACTAAGGATAAAATAATCGAACTTTACTAAGGAGTAGATAGCCCAACTGGTCATCATCTAAGGAGTAGATAATTGAAATGGTCCTCTTCTAAGGAGAAGATAGCCAAACTTTCGTCTACAAAGGAGTATATCATCGAACTGATCTTCTACTAAAGAGTAGATAACCCAATAGGACGTTTGCTATGAATTCCCCCAAGAGGTAATTCACCTTCTCTGAAAGCGCAAATTACTTAGGCATTTTAAGTACTAGACAGGAAGTTAAACTTTAAACCCAACATTCTGGAAAGAGGATGAAGGCTTTGATAGCGCGGCAAAATGCAATGAGAAAATGCTGGGTTTTGAACTCGCGTATGTTTGGTTGTACACGACAGTAGTCAAACAATCCACCTTCTGGGCGATACTAAACAAAGACCAGCGAAGAATGGCTGTTATACGAGTATGTATCCCTAGTGCTCTAAGAACGATATCAATGGAGGCACAGATTGTTATACTACATTTAATGCCGCTAGACATCATAGAAATACAATGTGCCGCAAGTACAGCGATTCGACTTAAAAAAATGTCACTCTGGTCAGGAAATGACTACGGATATAGTGCCATTCTAGACAGAATGCCTGAACCACTTTTTGGCCAGAAGTATGACTCTTATACCTGATAGATCAGAGGATATATGAGATTCGTTAACTTCTATACGGATATTCCAAACTCAACAATTAAGTGGGATTTGGCGTTTTGGCTTTTTGTTTGGATGGAACGCAGAGAGATTGAAGGTCTTGCGAAATTAATTCTACAGAAGCTGAGGAATTTTACATAACCTGGGGAGACAAAGAGACGGAGGAATAAATAGAACACCTTCTGTACCTGTAACCCGCTTTCTCAAGAAGTCGGCGTGCAACTATAGGCTCTAATTTCGTTGGGAAGTTAGCAGGCTTGGCTGATGTTCAAATTCGCCAATTTTTGAGCATTCTACAGCAATTGAATTGGTTCCTTGCGTCCCAGTGGTAACGCAATGGACTGAATGGCAATCGAATTGGTTCCTTGCGTCCCAGTGGTAACACAATGGACTGAATAGTGTAACTGAGTCTGTCATACAGGCTCAAACTATTAACCTTCCCGAAGGGTATTAACAGTAACTTCATCGCTATAAACTCTAGAAATATGGGAGAAAACTACACGACCCCTTTGTAACTCCCACACATAAGGATCATTAAGTATCAATAATGAATAGCGCGTACCTTTAACACAAGTCCACTCACACACTTTACATTTGGTACTGTAGAATGTTTTTGAAGCACCTACTCTTCAGTCAAAATTGACCGTAATTGTCAAGACCCTTTTGATCTACTGATTAAGAGACGCATTGCAGCTGGATTAGGGTCAACTAACCTACATAGATTGGCCAGCAGGGAAATTCCCCAAAATTATGTTCTTTATTCTCTGCTATAGAATCTCCCCATTAATAATATTCTGTTTTATACGGAACAGGATCAAAGCAGTTCTTAATGTTCTCCACCTTTTTCTCATCTCCACAGCTTCTTCAGAAGTCATTGCACTTAATGCCCAACCAACTGGTGAGTTTGCCCCTTCAGAACTTGCACTAGAAGTTCTTATATTATTATTATAACACCACTGTGCGTGGCCAAAAGACGTAAAGGAAGTGGGTGGGCGGGCAGACGTCGGACGCTTGGTTGGTTAGTTGGCAACTGACTCTAAATAATATTTGCATAAGTTAACTCGGGAACTGCTACTTGAGCAATATTTCGTTTTCAAACTTTTTTCTTGGCTCTTCAATCATGCCACAAAAGAGGAATGGAAGAACAAAAACAACATTATTTTTGTCTTGCACACGCAAAAAGCTAAAATTTCAGTTGAAAAGAAGAACAAGTGCACTTTAGACTATAAATAACAGCTTTTCTTGTTGTTTTGCCAACCTGGAAAATGCATAAATATTATCCGCATTTTCCTCGCACGTCTTTTCACTTTAGTTTAGTTTTCGTTTTACAAAGATAATATTTTCGCGTTCTCTCCCCTATGTAAAACGGAAAAGTTCAAATTTTAGAGTGCGCGCGTTCATCTGCCCACAAAAAAATGTTCAAAACTAACTAACCGGCACCGTTGCTGCCGCATCCAAAAAGGTGTGAATTTGGCAAAAGATTTATTAAGTACGAAAGTCAGAAATACATTTTAAATCTTTTTGAACAAAACAACGAAATATTTTAGCATAATGTTTGCACACGGCCGTTGATTTATTTCCTTTTGTGAACAGATGTCTTAAAACTACCCTCCACCACCCAAAAAACCAACTAAAATGCTCACCGAAATGCCGTTGCAAGGAAATGGAAAAGATAATATCCCAGCAAATCGTTTTGTATTTTAATGGAAGAACTGAGCTATAAAATCTGCATGAATAAAATGATATAATTAGCATAATTTTTCAAACAAAAGCAATAAATTCTAAGAATCCATTTGAATAGAAAGCAATTATAACATGAATTAAATCCAGAACTTCAAAATTAAAATGTATGCAATTTTCAATTTATTTTTTTAGTACAAAGCAACTATCTTCAAAGCATAAATATTACATTATTGTTTTTAAATTAAGGCAAGGACAATGGTTAATTGCAAGGCAATCATTTGTTATATGCGTCAGTCTGTTCTGTTGTTTAAAAACTTACGGAAGCATATAATTTTACGCAGCAGTAAAAACCTAAAAAATTTAAATATCAACCGATGAAGCCTATTTATAATTTGAATGGTATTGAACGAAATAGAATGTTAAGCCATATATTTTCCCATATGAGCACATCCTGCGTGAAGAACGCTACATTCGTACACGGTTTCGTATAAAAATTTAAACATTTTTGGCCTTTAAAAAATATAATTTCAACTTAAACATAGCGTTTTGCGGGATTAAAGTGTACTTTCGAATGGCAAAAAACAACATAATAATAATAATTCTTTAACTGGTATTTGTAACGAAATAATTGATCACAAAGTTTTGTTTAAAAAGAAAGTTTAAGGGCCTGTTTTTGTAACTTAATTTTTGTCACTTCGCACGTCTATTGGCAAGCGAATGAAATTTTTGGTTTTTGCACACTTTGTTTTGATTGTAAACAAAGAAGCTTTCAATTATCGCCAACATTTTGGTTCTTATAAGACAACAAGGAACGAAATGAAATGTCAAATTAGACGATCAGAAAAATGCATTCGTGTCGGTTATGTTTACCGCCCTTTTGAATGATAAAGTGAAAATTGTTGGATAAATGAATAAAAAATTGATAAATGAACCATACAACATACACATGTATCTTTTGCTGAAGTATCCACCAAAATTTCAAAAAATGTCTTTTTATTAATTTGTATAAAATATTTTGAAATCTTACAACCACACTGTTGCTTTTTGCATTTTTTCGTAATACCTTAAATTAGGTGACCCAAACAATTGTTTATTATACCTATCGACCTAGAATACCTTTCTGAAATGGTTTTGTCCGTCCGTCTGTTTATAAATGTATCCTTGTTACCGAGTACAGGTCACAATTATGCTCAGATCACTAGGAAATTTAGCTTCCTTTTTAACTCAAGGACTTACTAAAATGGTTGCTGAAGGTTTCCGATTTAGATATAGCCCCTATATATACATAAATGATCAATCAAGCAAACTATTGTGTTTGTTTTCGGGTTTTTAATTATTTCTCATCGTCTAGAAACAGCTGTTGCAACTTTTACAGCTGTTAGATAGGGTTGCCTCCGTTCTGATATTTTCGTGTGGAAAAAGCTTTAAGAAATGTCAATAACAACATGTAGGTAATATTGGTCTTTGACAGGAAGACGATGAAGAAAAGAGCTTTCTTACCCAAACGATAAGTGACAATGAACCAAATTAAAAACATGATCGCTTGGGTGAGAATAAGAAGAAGAAAATTATTGCTTGGGTAGCTATCGCACGTCTGCGTTTTGGTACATTTAGCTGAACAGGCTGTAAGTGTTTTTTTTTTCGTAATTTTTAGCAAATTTTTCTTAATAAAGCAAAATTTGTCTTCATTTTAACAAAATAATTTATATTATTTTTTAATAAAATGTATTCGTCTATGTTAACACAAAATTATTGATATAAACCAGGGATGCTACGAATATGCGAATGCGAATTATTTTTAACATTCGCTTTCGCATATTGAACATTCGCATCCGCAAAAACCGACTTTGGAATATTCGTTTTCGTATTCGCATTCGCAAAAACCAAATTAGGAATATTCGCATTCGCTTTCACAAAAATATATTTCAGTATTCGATTCCTCATTCAAAAGCAGTAAGGAAAGACGGAAAGTCGGGCGGGACCGACTATATAATACCCTACACCTCCCTACCAATGTACAAAGGGGCATTGAAATAATATTTATGAATAATTGGTTTAGTTTCGATTAAGAAAGGACGTAGGAAACTCTAGCCTGCTAAATTTCAAAATGATTGAATGCGAAATACAGCTTATGTAGCGCTAAAAGTCCAAATCGGAAGGAACATATATATGGGGGCTATATCTAAATCTGATCCAATGTTCCTCAAATTTAGTATTGCCTCTAAGTGTATCAAGAGACTTCACTCTGTCAATTTTTATACAGATCGGTTAAAAAATGTTGCCTATACACTGCATATATGCCAAATCGGATGAACATATATACGGGAGTTCTATGAAAATTTGAACCAATTTTAACGTTTAAATCGTATGATCTTTCGTAACTATAAATTGTATTGCTAGTACTGCTTATGATGTTATAACTATAAATTATAGCACGAAATCTAGGAAAACTTTTAAACTGAAATTCGAAAAAGTCAGCAAAGTTTTAAAAATGTTTAAACAAATAATACTTGGAAAACTTCTTAAACAATAACTTTGTTTGTGAAAGTCTTGAGTTTCAAATAAAATGTATTTGTTCACAAATAAAGCGTGATCCATTTCGGGATTCCCTACTTTTTTTAAAGAAAAAAACACAGAAAACTTGAAAGAACATTCTTTGGCATTTATTTTTTGAAGATTATGTCTATGAAATGTTGGCCGCGGCTACGTGTCTCAGATGGTCCATCCGTTGAGTCCAATTTTCGATGACTCGTTCGAGCATTTCAACTGGTAACTGGTGAATGACACGCGTGATATTTTGCTCCAAGGCCTGAATCGAAGCGGGTTTGTCCGCATAAACTTTAGACTTTACATATCCCCGCAGGAAAAAGTCTAACGGTGTGATATCACAGGATCTTGGTGGCCAATCGACCGGCCCATAACGTGAAATTATCTGCTCACCGAAGTGTTCTCTCAATAAATCCATTGATTGATGCGATGTGTGGTAAGTGGTGCCGTCTTGTTGAAACCAAATGTCTCCGAGATCACGAGCTTCAATTTCAGGCATCAAATAGTCGGTTATCATGGCACGATAACGGTCGCCATTGACGGTTACGTTCTCACCGGCATCATTTTTGAAGAAATATGGACCGATGATTCCACCGGCCCACAAACCACACCAAACCGTTGTTTTTTCTGGATGAAGTGGCAGCTCTTGAATCTCATTAGGTTGCTCTTCGTCCCAAATGGGCAATTTTGCTTGTTTACATACCCATTGAGCCAGAAATGGGCCTCATCGCTGAACAAAATTTGGTTCTTCTTGGAACTTTTCAAGAGCACATAGAGCGAAGCGATGTCGCTTGGGAAGGTCGGGCGGCTTCAGTTCTTGCACAAGCTGTATTTTGTATGCTTTCAATATTGACGTAAAATAAGCCAAGTCGTTCCATACGTCAGTCTGAGTTGCAGCGAACGGCGCCGAATCAACTCTCCACGGTCTTCGTGTGCACTCTGAGACCGCTACATTTTCTTCACTGTGTGCTGGACGTTTTCTATTCGGTCGAATATTATCCAATAATGAATGCTGGGTCTCACGATGGGTGATGGTGCTGCGAATAGTACGCTCAGTAGGCCGATTATGTTGGCCATAAGTTGAGCGAAGTGCACGAAACACATTCCTCACAGAACGTGCATTTTCGTAATAAAGGTGAACGATTTATAAGCGTTGTTCAGGCGTAAGTCTTTCCATGATGAAATGCCAAACAATACTTAACAAAAATAACATGACACGACTCACACGTGATCTGTCAAAAAAGGCTATTGAAAAAAGTATCTCTACTTGGATCACTCGTTATATACCCTCATCTCTAAGGTTAGGAGATAATAAAAATATAAATAATAGCCCTTTTTGATAGAAGTAATAGAATTTCAACAAAATCATGTTTTTATCCCCTAAACTTAGAGGGGAGGAGGGTATAACACATCAAAGGGGTGACCTAAGTCCCTAAGTATGTTTGGCGGAAAATCCGATGTGGGCCGTTTTAAGTCATTTGAGCAATGTCCACCCGTCCGTTCGTCTGTCTGTCTGCGTGTCTGCTGGTTGGTGCGCACGATAACTCCCGAAAGGATTAACCGATTGAATTCAAATTTGGTATCTGGTAATAGTTTTTCTCTATCTCCGGTCATATTTGTCCACTAATTCTAGTACCTCCCCCACAAAGGGTTACAATTTAGTAAAATATTGAATCTTTAATAACTTCTATACTACCCAATCGAATATTTTGAAATTCCACACAAATTATTACTTTAATAATTTGAAGTTTCTGTTATATTACTTCCAATGTATTTGGAAAGCTACTACTTTTACTCGTAAAAAATTGTCGAGTAAAAGCTAGTAAAAAAGTAGTAAAAGAGAAACACAGAAACACAACACAGAGGGAACTTTTATCTTTTATTTATCTACTATTTTTACTAGTTTTTTGAGTAAAGGAACGCTTTTTGAAGTAAAACTGGTAAAAATGGTAAAACTTGTAACTTGTAGTAGGTAAAGGAACAAAGCTAATGTAATTAAAAAAATAAACAAATTTACGAAAATTTTTGTGGGACTGAAGTATTCTTAAGTCGGTTTACCCGACTGAACTTTCTTGCCTGTTTTATACACTATTGGTACTACAAAACAATACACTGTATAAAATTTCAAGTGTTTGTTTGAACAGGAATCAAAGTTATAAGCCGTTAACTCATTGTTCAAAATGGTCCTTTTGTATGAAAGGTACCAAAAGGGGCGTGACAGTATAGGCAATTTTGCACGGGACTGTAGGTACTGTAAATGCGTTATACTCCACAAAACCAAGGAACTAATACTATGTGTGGAATTGTGAAGGACTCTGGGTACACTGAAAAAAAATTGTCATCAAATTAAAGAATTGCTCCAAAGACGTCCTTAGCTTTTAAAATAAGTACATTTTGTACTTAAAATTAAGTAAATTACTTAATGTTAAGGAAATTGTCTATATTTTAGGTACAAAAGGTACTTATTTTAAAGTCTAATGAAGTCTTTGGAGCCATTCTTTAATTTTAAGACAATTTTTTTCAGTGTTATAGTAAACCGATAGAAGTTATGAAATGATGAATATTTCACAAAATGTTCACTTCATGTTCTTTGACCTTAGCCTGAGATAGAAAAATATTGTCACATACCAAATTTGAAGTCAATCGGTTGCTCCTGTAGAAAGTTATCGTGCGCACTAATCAGAAAGACAGGCAGTCGGACAGACTGTTGGACATTGCTCAAATGACTTAAAATTACCAAAATGGATTTCCGCCAATGATTCTTGGTGTCTCTCATGTCACTACAGTAATGTGTTACACTTTTGGCCAGCAGAATCTGATATATACTTACCCTTGTTCACCAAAGTTTGTGAGTACTATAACTTTAACATTTATCCATAGATTTTCTTCAAATAGGCATTGATTTCATCGTTAAGATTACAGCTATCCAAAACTGGTACAAACAATTTTTTGGCGATTTTTTTTTTGGGGTTTTTACGTTTTTTTCGTGCCAACAACAATTTTTTTTGTAAAAAAATAAAATTTGTTCTTATTGTTTTAACGGCAGTTACTAAACTTCTGCCTCCACGTGAAAGTGTTATTATTACATTTTTAGTCCTCATAATTTCCCTTAATATAAAGTGTTTCCTGGCGTTATCGAGCTTATACTTCCAAGAAAATGGGAATTTTAAAGAAAAATTAAAAAAAAGTATCATAAAATCTAAACAAATTCCAACAAAAGCATCATTAAATATAAGCAAACTATATCTTCTGAACCAATAGTTTTTGTTTTCTAAAATAGCAGAGCAAAAGTTAGCTAAAGTGGCAAACATAAATTTGTTAAAACAGCAGACAAGTCTGATTTCCCTTTATCAGCAGAAAAAACTGCTGTAACAACAAACTTTGTTGCTGTGGTTACTAACGATTTTCTTTGAATATACGAAAATAATGAACACACAACTTTTGTGGTAATTATCTGAATGCCTTCGCATTTTGTATTTTTGATTTTATTCTAACAAAGAATAAACTATATTTTTTTTGCTATATGGTTTTTCAGCGATGAGTTTTGCCAGTTTACGGGTGATTCATGACATGCGTCAAAAACAAAGATATTCAGTTTGCCTTACCATTTTATCATGAATAGATTTTCAAACGAACACAGCTTGCAAATCACAGAGTTTTGTTATCAAAATGCGTGCTCTGCGAATAATATATTTTGGCTCAACGTGTACGTCAAATAAAAAGAATTGCAGAATTTTGTTCGAAAAACAGCTCGAGGCTATTCAAGATGTTTGAAGTTTTTTGATTTTCAAATGGAATCTTTGAATTTTAATGGTTTTTTCGAATTACAGATTAAAGTGATGTACATATGTAAAAATCCTGTTTAGAAGTTCGCCAAAGGCCCTACGTTTTCATAGACCTGTTAATAGGCATTTCAACAACGCTCCCCCTTCTCCTCCTCCCCTACCACTGAACATAATATGAGTTTAGTTGAATACATGTTTCCACATGTTTCCACATGTTTCCACATTTTTTACTACACGTGTCACAGACCTATGCATATCAAATTTTTAAATTAAATTATGTACACAAAAATTAAAAACTAAATACAAAATTCGTTATGGTAAGCGATTAGTTTTGCTGGGTTCTCAGGCGATAATTTCACTTAAAAGTTTTTGTAACAAACTTTATCATTTTCATGAAAGTACATGTGAACTTATAACAAACTTTTCTCTTTCATAATATTTGCATACGTAATATAAGTTGTAAAACATTAGTGCGTCTCACACCCTCCCTTAGCGTACTGACACACTGACTGTCATAAGCGCTCCCATCAGTCCCAGCCACAAAAGATTGTTATGGCATTTAGTCTTCCCCAACCACTTCATGTCCTGTCACACATCTTACAACTTTCCAAGTAGCATTTCCGCGTTTTTCATGTTCGCGGCGCTCTTCCAGTGGCAGTTATAAAAATTTAAAATACCCCAAACTGAAATGAAATTTCTTCGCCGCAAAACTTTAACTTCAACTTTTAAGAAGGTTTTTTTTGTACGAATTTTTTAAGTTCTGTTCGCGCTTTATTGGATTTGAAATCGAAACGAAACATCCTGTCATAGTTCATTTGTACTGGTGTTGGCATTTTGAGATTGGTTACCCAGCAAACATTTTGCTGTCAAAATTTGTGGTAGATGTAATATGTTTACTCGCAGGTTAAGCTAGCTGAAGACATAGGCATTTCAAAAAGTGCTACAAATTTGATGATGAGAAAGCTTTGCCCAAGATGGGTGCCGCGTTTGCTCACCATTAAGACAAAGCAGTAGTTTACACATCCACTATTGCGATGGCCAAAATCAATGAATTAGAGTTCGAATTACTTCAGCACGCACCTTATTTGCCAGATCTAGGTCCCACTGACTATTTTTTCTTTGCGAACATCAACAAATGGTTCGGCGGAAAAAGATTTGCCAGCAATAAAGATGTGGAGCTTGCGGTAGATTGCAATTTTCAGGATCTAGACAGTTCCTACTATAAACAGGGTATCGAAGCTACTGAAAAGCGCTGGAAAAAGTGGATCGAGCTAAAATGAAATTATGTTGAGAAATTAACAAAAATTTCGCAACATTTTTGTGTTTTCTTTGTTAGGTTGGCTAATTTTGGAACCGCCCTCGCAGTTTGAGAAATATGACATACATGGCTTAGATAAATTTCTTCAAAAATTATTTATTTATGACATTTATGAAATATATTTGTAAGGAACCTAAAGAGGGGATCTATGACAAGACAGTAATTGATATGGCTCAGTTTAAATCCCAAATGACCTGCAACTATAAGAACTATTTCTGCCAAATTTGATCAACCTAGCTCTATTCCTACGGATGGTAAGGTCTTTTCAACCTCAGAGGAACGACAGTTTGGTGTAGCACATATACAGAAGTTTTTCTAGTATATCCCCCTTGTCTTCGTGTCCGCAGATTCTGCAGTAATTTCTGATCTGTGTGCCTTCATGAAATTCAAGATAAGTTAGACTTCCGGTCTCGATAACGACAGCACGGCTACATGAGCCTGGAATATATGCAGTTGTCATTAGGGCACTATCTCTCAAGAAGAGCTTGAAGGTCGGTTCAGGCATACACATGTATTCCAGATCTACTGGAGCAAGTAAGGTAGTTCCTAGCCTTGCAACTTCATCTGCAATACAGTGCCCTGCGGGACAGATGTTCGACGTGTTGCCATCAATTATCACCCAAAATGAATTGTGGCGGCTACACCAGCCTGATCTTAATTGGACTAAAACTCCTCTTGTCTGTCGTGGTAATTCCACTTCCTCCCAAGCCACTGATGGAGGGTGATCTCTCTCTAGCACGACATTCACTCTGTAATTGTTTACGGCTTCAGCGACTGCGTCAGAGTGTATGTCAGTGAGTTGTACCTCGTATGCTCTTTAATATAAATGTTCTCGCTCTTGTAGCGCAGGACCTCGCCCTCTAGATCATGAAGATCTTTCATGATATGCCTGGGAGGATTTAGCCTATCTACAAAGTGGTGGTTGGGATGGCTATGACGATAGCATCCAAGCATATGCGGCGTCGTCGTCGCAGGGATATAATCTTCGTCTCCTCACGAAGGTGGTCTGCAGAAGACATGAGAAGGCAACCTATCGCAGTTCTTAGGGTTTGTAAGACGTCAACAAGGTTTCTTTGTCTGTTCTCATTTTATCCTCTCATTTTATTGCAGATAGCTATGGCATACGCATTAGACTTGAAGTGGCTATCAAATGTGACACCAAGCACATTAGGGCAATTGGTCGTAGGAATTATTTTGCCATCGACTATAACATCAAGTTGCTCCTTTACTTGCGCTGTCCATGCAGTAAACAGTGTGGCAGATGATTTGGTGGCGGATATCTTAAGGTCCCTCGCAGCGAAGAAATTTGTGATCTCAGTCAAGTAGATATTCAGCCTTCCACATATGCATCGATCAAGGGGTCCGACGCCAGAATCGTACAGACATCAGCATATGATACGATTTCAACGCCGTCAAGTGGTGGTGGTATTGCAGAAAGGTAGGAGTTTGGACTTATTGGTTCTGAAGCCCTGCAAATTCACCTTGGCAGTGCTCTGGTATTTCTCTGTGTTCCTGTAAACAAATTCAGTGAATATAGAACTGTTCTACCATTTCGTTAAGAGATCTATGAGATCGAGATGAGTTTTTGAAATCAGGAAGAGAGTTTCCAGGAACTTATGCAACTTTGTGCAAAAATTTTCAGTAATTTCTCGTCGACGGAGCAACATTTTTTTCCAGAAACGAAATCGACATTGGTCTTACTAGTTCACCTGCTTTGCAGTTTCCTGGTATGTCCCTGTGATCCGACATTAAAATTAGATGAATAATGAATTGATCAGTCATCTCGTTAAGATACCTGCAAGAGTGAAAAGTAGTTTTTAAAGGGATTACGAGAAAAAACATTGATACCGACTCTATTCAGAAGTCATTATGGAACCTCTCTAAATGCTAAGATTCCTGCCTGGTAAACACTACAGTCATCAGACAGTATTTTTGCATTGAGTAGCTCAAGTTCCTTAGAAAAGACACAAAATTAGTTGTTGAGTTTGGAAGCGTCTGTCTAGATATTCCCGTATTTCCTTTGTCCAGGAATGCGACAAGTCTATTCCGATCTATCAGGTATAAATAACAGTGAGATACTTCTTATCAGAAAGTGGTTCAGACACAGTGTAATCAACACAGCAAGTGAGATCTGATATTGTATCTAGAATGATGACACTATGTCCGTAGCCATTTACTGACCGGAGCTAACGTTCCCCCATTCTAATAGTGGCAGTTGTGGCATCAAATTCAACATTACGTGCAGTGTCTTAGTTGGTGTTGTTTTCAAGGCCAACCAGTGATACCCGTACCAGCAGAACTTTTTTTAGTATCTCGCAGAAGGTGGATTTCTGTAGATCTATCCACCATACAACAATGCAATACTTCATTACGGGCTATCTACTGCTATACACAACCAATAAACTATTACCGGGTTCAGATCCTTTTTAGGTGTATATAGCGCTATTCCAGCCTTTTTGTTCTTCCCAGAATGTTGGAATGTTGAAATTTGAGCTTAACTTCATATTTAGTAATATACCTAAGTATTTTACGCTTTCAGATAAGGGAAATTCAATACTTCCCAAGGAGGCGGATACAACAGCTGGTATATTAAATCTCCTACTTCAGTCTCGATCCAAATCACACCAACAGCATTATCGCAAGGGTACATTGCGATGGTATGAATGGCCTGTTGTAAGAGTACATGGGAACTTCGCTCTAGCCGCTATTTTCACGTCATCTATATCGGCAATATCCTTAACGGCCATCTTCTTCGTAGAAAGCTGGATACTGTTAATGGAGAGATTTTATAGCAGAGTTGAATTAACCACTCTCTGAGACATTCCTCTGCTGGAAGATCTATGGAGGTATGTTGGCCTTAAGCGGTCTTAGATGCATCTCTTATCAGAAAGTTCTGAATGAACCTTCTTATAATGTTATCAACTCATCAATATTTCCAGAGACGTAACTATTGCGAATGTATGATATTGAAGGTGTTCCAAGTAGAAGACAGGTACAAGTACCTTATATATCCTCCTGAAAGAAATAGTCCCGTCTTCGTCGCGTTCACAACAATAACCTTGTAGGAAGACCATTTTTCATTTGTAGGAAGGGCCTGCTGTAGGATGTCTCTAAGAGTACTCGGACTTTGCCCTATCGGCTATTGTCAAGTCATTTGCAACATAACCTTAACACTTATCTTCTTCAGACAAAGCAGAATGCTGTTCATGGATATACTGCATTCTGCTACTACTATAGAAAACGTGACTGGACGAACCCTTGAGGCGTTCCTGTGCTAACAAGAGGTCATTAGACTCTAAGCTGGCGGAGATGTATCTTTTATCAGAAGGTTACGACTGAACCATCATATAATGTTATAAACCCCAAGGGTTTCAATAGCCGTAACTATTGCAGCAGAATTTATGTAATTGAAGTCTCCTCTATATATACGAGGGCTGTCCAAAATTATTCAACCTGATGTCAGATTGCGGCAGTAGTTTTAAAAACAATACTTTGTTGACAAGTGACAATCTTATAAAACATATGTGTTCTAAGTTTCAAGGCTCCACGTTGTTAACCATTTTTTTGGACCCATCAAATATAAACGATATCAGTGAATTTATAAACATGGACAAATTGGTCACCATTATGAAATTTCATACTTTCGTATGAAAGGGCTTAGACCAACTAATATTAAACCCGAGCTAGATTCTATCCTGGTTGAGTCTTCGCCTTCGTTTAAGAATAAAAGATACTGGGCGGCATAGTTTAAATGAGGCCATACGAACACCGTAGTGGTCAACCAATTGAAAAACGGTATTGGGTGATCGTCGGCTGAAGATGCGTGAGTTAGCTGAAATGATAGGCATTTCAAAATTTGTTATATAAGACATATTGACCGAAAATTTTGAGATGAGAAGGTGTGCAAGATGTGTGCCGCGTTTGCTCACAATAAAACAAAAACAGCGTCGAGAAGATCTAGTGTTTGGCGATGTTTCACTGCAATAAAGCCAAGTTTTTGCGACGATTCGTAGACATGGATAAGACATGAGTCCACCACTCCACACCTGAGACAAGAGAACAGTCAAAGCAATCGAATAAAGTAGGAGAATCGTATCCAAAAAAAGTGAAGAGAGTTCAATCAGCAGACAAGGTCATGATGCTCTAATTTTTATTGATTATCTTAAAGAATGAAAACCAATCAACGGCTATGCTAATGCTAACTTACTGCAGCGTTTAAGTGATTAAATTAAGGAAAAAAGCAGCATGTTGCTAAAAAGAAAGTTGTTTTTCATCAAGACGATGCAACAGTTCACACAGCCACCAATGCGATGTCAAAATCAATGATTTAATTTTTAATTTTGGGCAGCCCTCGTAAGAGAGCTACCATCTCATATTCCTTAACAGAGACAGAAAGATCCTTCAATAAAGCTAACTATATCTTTCAGGTAGATTTCGGTAGATTTTCAAAAAAATTTAACTTATTAAATTTTCTATTTTTTTCTTTGATATTTTTTTTGCTCCAAACCCTGTTTCCTGGGTTATTTCCCTTGGCATATTCCTCCGCCGAAGTGCCTGCGGCACATTTGTATCTTCTTATGTTGCGCTAATCTACTTTTGCTCTTCCCGCACGCTCACCGCATAGCAAACAAAAACAGATATGAAGGTTGACGACAATGGCAGGAGCAGGGGGAGAGACCTGAAACAGGAAACATATTTCGCTGCAGGTGCCATTATTTGATATTTACTAGAACTACCATCCTACTACAATGTGCTCCCACTGCAATCGACACAGCCACCGCCGCCATCCACCATCATCATAATCGAGCCTAGGGGTGGGTACAGCTAGTATTCATAGATTGCAGGTGTGCCTTCCGCTGCGGGAAAAGGAGCCGACTTCATAATGTTAGGTCTGATGAACACATTTTCACTCGTAGCATCGACTAACGAAGTCTTGGCTAAAGGGTTATTACATTTTGAGTATTTAAATACTTGCAAATACTTTTTACTTACAATTGAGGAATGTCTATGGATACTGACTAAAATATAAAAAAATCAATAAAATAACAACTCTTGGGCCTCGAGCTCAAAATAATCAATATATTAATAAGTAAATGGGTCGAAAAATGAAAACGAAAATTATATCTAATTATAACACTAAGCAATATTATCAACTTTATGTACATAATTATGTACCAATGTACCCAATACAATTTTCTTTTGTCATACAATTTTTATTTTTTAATTTTTATTTCTATTGCCCTTATTTAATACCTCTGCATATAATAGGCATCTCAGTCAGTTTGTTATGTTGCCGTAGAACTTCTGCCGATGTTATTGCCGAAAAAGAAAAGAACATTTGTACAATAAACAGAAATTCTTTAACACCTTTTTTGTGCGCAGTAATCAGTTGTTGTAAGAATTTGCTGATACTGCTTCAGGCAATGAAGTCTATTCACATCTGATTGGAGGGAGGTTGGACAATTTTGGTACACCAAAGGTTAAGTGGTTTTCATGGATATATTTTCTTATTTTAATTTGTAGGCTAAAATCATTTAAAAGTTTCACAAAATGTTGGCAGATTTGCTTAGAAATGTTTTATGCCAATGTGAGCAAGAATACTTGAAGCGGGTAGGTGTTGCAACGGCTTCTAATAGAATCTGTTGTTTATTATTCAGACTCTGATACCAAATCATTATGTCAACCTACACGATTGAGCAGCATGTCTACTATACGGCAGACGCGATGATCATCTAAAGAAAATGTCATGGTGGTTCGTAGCGCACTTGTTATTGCGTTAGACTTGGATTCCGAAGGAGCTGAGTTCGATTCCCAGCAAGGGTAATGGCAAAATTTAACGTCAACAATTTTTGTGGACCTATGTCCGTTGTTCTGGACATATAAATATGAACCTGATTTTTTAATTCTTGCTGGTATACGTTCATGTACGAAAAAACTCCTTTCTAGGTGCTCCTTATATGTGTCAAAAGCGTTACACTGCGCAATGTGTGTCTGTCTGTCCAGCCAGACGGACAGACAGATAGACGGACGGACAATGCTCAAATGACTTAAAATGGCTCACAATTTCCGCCGAGCATACTTGGGGTCTTAGGTCACACCTTCGATGTGTCACACTTTTTGTCGGTAGCAAATGATATATACCCTCGTCACACTAAAATGAGGGTATACATAAATAGAGGTCGCTTCAAAATAAGGTTTTTGAGCCATAGATACAACATTTTTAAAGCAATTTAGCAGACACTTTCCTGTTTAAATTACATTTTGACAAGAATTCGTCACAGAAAAATTTTACAAATCGGTAAATATTTTGTTGTAGTCACCCTATAGAGGTCGCTCCAAAGTATACGTATTTATGCCATAAATACAAGATTTTCGAGGCATTTTAACTGAATCATTGCAGATTGTCTTTAACAAGGACAAGAATTCATCGTAAAAATTTTTTTTAAATCTGTTCTTATTTTGTTATAGTACACCTACAGATGTTGCCCCCAAAAGGGCGTATTTAAAAAAAATTAAATTTAGCTGAAACTTTGCAGTTTGTATTCTATTTTGGTAAGAATTTATCTCAATAAAATTTTTACAAATCAAATTTTATTTTCTTCTAGTCCTAGTGTAGATGTAGCTCTCAAAAATTCTATTTTAAGCCATAAACAATGGCGAAGAGTTTGACTAAAGAATTTGCGGCCTAAAAATAGCAGCGTTCGTTTTTTTAATAATTTACTTAAGACTGGTTTAGGCAAACGTAACCGTAACGCTCCCGTAGCGTAACGAATCAGCTGATTCGATCTGACATATGGAAATCAGTGTAAACGATTAGCCAACGAAAACGAAACTTAAACGGACGGCTGAATCTGCTGAAATTTGATTTGGGCGGTATATTTACGTGCATTTGCAAACAAAATCACCAAAACAACGAAAAATGCGAAACTTTTGAAATGGAATGATAAATAAGTAATATAATATTAAAATACTCGTAAGAGCAATAAAATATGAAATAAAATAAGGATTTTAAAATATTGGTTGTGAATGTCCGAGACATATTGCCCGTTTTTCATGTTTTGAGTAATTGCTCCAGCGGGCAACGTTACGACTGCGCTAAAGTTATGTTACGGTTAAGTTTGCCTAACCCAGCCTTTAAACAAAAAGTTCGTTTTATGATTTGCTCCATATCCAAAGATTTTTTTAGTAGTAAAATTGAATGCAATTCATGGTGGAGGGTATATAAGATTCGCTAAATTTTTCAAAAAAATTTACTTTTTCCCAATACCTTGCAAGATATCTTTGGAACAGCTGATGGGATGAAAAAATTACATTAGAAGAAGATTAAGCCTACGTAATTTAGTAAATTCATTAAAAGTTACTTAATTTAATTTCTTTAAAGCTTTCCTGAACCAATTACGACTAATGGTTCTCCAGTTATGCTAAAATATTTGGTTCAACCTCTATTTCTTTCACATGCTTATACCCTCACTTTATGGATAAGAGGGTATATACGTATCATTTGCTACGGGCTAGTGTAACACAACGATCCGATCTTTATGTGTAAGTGGATTTTAAATTTATTTATTCCATGCTTGTAAAAACTGAACTGAAACTTATTATTTAATTTCAAAATTGTTAATTATCACAGAAATACACTGACCACAGAATGTAATCTGCTTTAGAATTCGAATGACTTCCCTGTTTCCAAAGACATGCAAAAAATGTCCCACACTTACAGTACAGCTCCTCTTAGAATGCCCAACAATTCCTTGTCTGTCTTTTTGAAGACAATTTAAGCTGAGTGTCTCTTTTGCCCTTCCGTGAAAATATTACGAGTCTTTCAATTCCTTTCCTTCTACCCTCGACCATTTAACTTCATATCATGCCATTTAACTTTTTGCAATAATAATACCAAAAACAAAGCTAAAAAGCTGAAAATGTGAAGTGGAAAAAAAGAGATCAAACTGTGAGGCTGTATAAGTTTTCGCATTGTTAGTGCGTATCCTGCGAAGGAAGAAAAGGGAGATGGGGATACATTCACATTTTTTTCTTCACATTCACATCACATCTCCGAGTGAAATGAGTTTTAATTTTATTTGGAAAACATGCCACATTTGTTTTTTCATTCCTTGCCGCTGTCTTTGTTTATTCAACGATTTCAAGTGGCACTTTTGACGCTTTCCAAGTGAAAATTAAAGGAAGCCAAAAAGGATTTCATCCCCCGTCAATGTTGTTTTGTTTTTATTTTCGGTTTCATTTCATTTGTTTTCCCCATTTCGCTGTTTCAAAGTGTCACTTCTGTTTTATTTATTTGATGGTTGTGCCAGTTAAATGTTTTAAACATTTACTAAATTCTTAAATAGGTACAAACGGGCAGAGAACTTTAATATTGTTTTTTTTTCTTTATGTTTTTTGCTGTGCTGTGTGGAATAAGTCTGGGAGAGTCTCTGTCGGCTGCTGTGGTGATTGGGGGGACGAGAGTACAAATATTCTTTAAAGCTTAAGTACTACTTTTGCAAAGTGTTTATATTTTTCAGTGCTATACTAGTAGTACTTTAGTATAACAAGCACCCGTTCGGTTTAAATTTTTTAAGTAAATGTAAACAACAAAAAAATCTCTACGTCTTATAATTTTGGCAAAGACAAAGTTTTGATGAGTTCACTTTTTGGAAAGGCTTATAAATTGTATTCATATTTGGGATGAATGATTATATGCAGGAGGGCTCGGCGCTCAAAGTTTTACCAACTTGACGCTCAAACGATGAGTGGCATCGGCCTCATTTTATGACAAGCCTCAGTCAGTTATGATATTTGCAAGCTTACAAAAGCATACCGTTTTACATCGTAGTTAAAAAAGTTACGAACATTTATTTAAAACGCATCGGTGTTAATACCTTTTTATTTGCTGGCAAATCTCAACAATCCATTGTTAACGTGCTACGGCATCTACGGTAAATTTGGTACTTTCTGATGGAAGACAAATGTGTCCACAATCATGAGAATTTTCAGCCATCCGGGTCTGTAGGAGATGTGAAAACACCTGTGCATGCTCGCCCAATTCGTTTGGTGCGGTATATGGGCTGGCGACGTTTTCGGGCCATACTTCTTCAAAATGAGGCCGGTCAGGTAGATACTGTGAATGGTGTTCGCTATCGTGAGATGATAACGAACATTTTATGGCCCGAATTGGAAGATATGCATGTGCACAATATGTGGTTTCAGCAGGACGGTGCCACTTGCCAGACAGCTAACGAAACAATGGCTCTTTTGCGCAACAAATTCAATAGCCGAGTTTTCTCACGTCGTGACAATGTCAATTGGCCGCCATGATCATGTGATTTGTCACCGTTGGACTTCTTTCTTTGGGATTATTTGAAAGAAAAGGTGTACGTCGATAAGCCAGCAACAATTGAAGAGCTAAAGGATGAGATAATTCGGCACAATTATGCCTCAGCGTCATCGAAAATTTGGACCATCGGATGGAGGTGAGCCGCCGAGGTCGCGGTGGCCATTTGGCCTATATTTTGTTCCATACATAATTGAACCATACCAATATTATCATAATAAAAACAAATGACAATAATTTCCTAAATAATTTGTGTTTTATTCAAAATCAACATCGGCCCTTAAAATTTAACAACCCTTACTAACAAACTTTAACATAAACAATTTTTGGTTTTGATTTTATTTAATGAATGATGTTTAAATTCGTAAGTTGTTTTGCAACTTCTTCAATTTGTGCATTTCCTTCATTGATTGGCAACCCTGGCGGGTTGAATGAGAAGAAGTCTCTGCTACAACTCACCCGGGACGATTTTAGCATTGCACTTAGGAAATTTGACTACTTTTTTTGGCCAAAATTCAAAATTAAAATTTTACCAAATTAATGTTTTTTTTGCTTTAATATGAAAAGAAATTAACAATTTAAACATCCCTTTTTGAATTTTTTGGCAACATTGGTTTGCCGCTTCTTTATCAGCTATTTCTAAATTTTGTGGTAATGTTGTTTTTATTAATTGTTGACCTTCGTGTTTTTAATTCTTTCTCCTTATTGTTTTGTTATTCTTTTAATATCTAAATTTTTATTTTCTCGATATTTCAACTTACATCGTTAGTCGTCATCAGGTAATCTAATACAGAAAAACACAATAATTTAAGTAAAAAAAACACATTACAAATACGCAAACATTTTAAGTATAATTACATTGAAAAATTGCTGAACGTAAAAGAAATTTTCCGACTTCGCAAAGCTAATCACACCACTACTGTTTTATTCGTCCGTGCTTTCTCACTATGTGTCGGTACATCTGACAGCACCTGTCAGTGTCCGATTTGTAGTTTAATCTCTTCTCCGTAGGAACGTCAATAATGCGCAACATCTCTAATGTATAACGTCTGCAGTAATTACACTCTTCTGTTAGTATTTCTACATTGTCAAAGTCTGGTCTATGCTTTGTTAACGCACAGTGGGCCGCTAATGCTGTCCTTTGTTCAAGAGGTGTGTCGGTTATTGTTAAGTCTGATTTATATGACGAAAGTCGGGTCTTCAATTTTGATTTCGTCGTACAGATATATACTTTTGGCATATATCAGAGTCGTCACCATTGCATTTTATCCGGTACACAAGATTTGACTTGTCCTCTTTTGCAACCGTAGATTTTGTCATACTGAAAATTGGTTCGTCGTGTTGCAGCTTTATACGCAATATTAACTTTTTGCTTATCATAGATGTCTGATCGTAAAAAATCTTTCAGATAACCGCGGAATGAATGTCATCGTCTTGTAAGGGCTTTCCAACAAGAGGTGTTATTTTGATATTCAAAGAAAAATGCAATTTTATTAGATAAATGATCGGATGCTTATTTCATAATAAAGAGGAAGGTATGCCGTTAATAATGAAAAACAACATCAGCCAAATGGCCACCACGACCACGCTTACAGGACCATATCATTTTTATGAAATTTTCCTTAACCAAATCGCAAAGTGGCTGCCCTATGTCCTCGATAGCCTCACGAATTCTATCTTTGAGGCCTTGAATCGACCTTATCTTTCACGTGGCCCCAAAGGAAGATGTTAAATCACAAGATCTCGGTGGCCAATTGTGATCGCCTCTTCGATAGATAACACGGTCCGGAAACTTTCTCCGTAGCAGAGCAATGGTTTCGTTACTTGTGTGGCACACAGCGCCGTCTGTTGAAAGTAAACGTTGTCCAGATCAATAGCATCCAACACCAACCATAAAAAATCATTAATCATCTCTCGATAGCGCAATCCATTCACCGTAACTGTTGATCCAACCTCATTTTCGAAAAAGTAAGGTCCAATGACCCCGCCGGACCATAAACGGCGCCAAACAGTCACACGTTGAGGATGGAGAGGCTTCTCAACAATAACTCTTGGGTTTTCCGAGCCGCAGATGCGACAATTTTGCTTGTTGACGTAGCCACCGAGGTGGAAATGGGCCCCATCAGTCATGTATCGTTCGTATCGTTTTTTGTTCGATCGTTTTTTGATCGTTTTGTATCGTTCGATGATCGTGTATCGTTCCATATTTAGTAATGGCGTAGTTTCTACTCGTCAAATGGCAAAGAATAAAGCTTCAAACGTGACAGCTACCGAAATACCGAGTGATTCAAAATAACACCTCTTCTTGGAAAACCCTGTACTACAGTGTATTCTAAAGATGATTACTAATTAATCCAATTAAAACGTTTTCAAAGTTCCCTATTATTCGCGCTTTTATGGGTCATAGCCACTTTTACATATTAAATATGAGGACTATGAAAGTTCAAATTAGTAGATAGCAAACATAAATAAGATTTATTCATAACTCGTTAACGCTTTTTAATGAAATTATGCAAATTTTATACAATTCAACCTACACAATCCTATTAATATTATAAAATTGTTTGTTTGTGTGTTTGCTAGTTCCTTCCTCACGCCCAAATGATTGGACCGATTTTCTTGAAACTTGGTGGACAGATATACCAATACCTGGGAAGTGTCGTAGGCTACTTTGATTTTCGATTTTGCGCTGATTTTCAACCACTTATCCCCTGAAGTTCTTGTAAGTTCTAGAAAGCTGAAATTGCATACGCATAGACAGGAGCGTAGTATAAACCACGGACTTCTAAACATTTTGTTTTTTTGCCCGTGGTCATTTCTTGCGCTACCAAAAACTTTAATATTATATTTGTCCATTCGGAAACCTTTTATACGGCACAAAGTTCAAACTTTGTAAATATGAAGTGCTATAAACGGTAAATGTACGCGCGAAATAATAAATAAATAATGACTGACAGTGGTAAGTGTAGCACTGACCAGAAGGTTAATGTATTCTACATCAAAATTCTTTGTTTTTTATATTACCACAAGGATAGAGAGGGATTTTAATTGCAATATTTTCGGGTCTTTTTCCCTCGACCACTTCTAATGGTTGTAAACGAATAAGCATCGCGATAGTCCTTAAAGAAAGAAAATAAAATTTAATAAATTGCAATACGGTCTAGGATATTACAACCCCCGGCTTTATGATGCTCCTTTTTTAAATATTTATACCCTACACCACACTGTGGTACAGGGTATTATAAGTTTGTTTCACGGCAGATGTTTGTAACACCTGAAAATAACACAGCTAGACCCACCTTAAAGTATACCGATCGACTCAGAATCACTAGCTGAGTCGATTTAAGCATGTCCGTCCGTCCGTCCATGTAAAGTTGTTCGTCGACTACAGGTCGCAATTTCACTCCGATCGTTCTGAAATTTTGCAGTTTAGAGTATTTCGCAGCTGTTAAGATCGCTATTGAATTTGGTTGAAATCGGTTCAGATTTAGATATAGCTCCCATATATATATATCGTCCGATTTGGCCCTTTAGTCCTATAGAAGCTGTATTTTACATCCAATCCTTTTGAAATTTAGAATGGTAGAGTTTCTTGTTCCATGAACCAACATTGCCGAATTTGAAGAAAATCGGTTAAGATTTAGCTATAGCTCCCATATATATGTTTCGTCCGATTTGGCCCTTTAGTCCTATAGAAGCTGTATTTTACATCCAATCGTTTTGCAATTTAGAATGGTAGAGTTTCTTGATCCATGAACCAACATTGCCGAATTTGAAGAAAATCGGTTAAGATTTAGCTATAGCTCCCATATATATGTTTCGTCCGATTTGGCCCTTTAGTTCTATAGAAGCTACATTTTACATCCAATCGTTTTGAAATTTAGAATGGTAGAGTTTCTTGATCCATGAACCAACATTGCCGAATTTGAAGAAAATCGGTAAAGATTTAGCTATAGCTCCCATATATATGTTTCATCCGATTTGGCTCTTTAGATCCAATCCTTTTTATACCCTACACCAGACTGTGGTACAGGGTATTATTTAAGTATAAAATGTCCCAAAAGTCAATTTATGTAAGCAATTTATACATGAATTACAAAATTTATATATCAGAGTTATTCAATATTACGAGAGTGGTGAAGGGTATTATATAGTCGGCCCCGCCCGACTTTAGCCTTTCCTTACTGGTTTTATTTTATATTTTTTTCTTCATAGCCACTTTAACATTCACAAACTAACGTGTGAATGTATAGCCAAATCAGAAATATAGAAAATAATAGTTTAGAAAAAAAATTAGTTTCCAAAATGTATATGACAGATGAATAATCAGAGAATAATTTGTCATCAAAAACTCATTTTGGAGAAAATGGCTCTTAGGCACTTTTGAGCATAAGCCCTCGACATGCTCCTGCCTATTTAGCATTTAAGTGCTGTTGAGACTGTACTTAACGTCCGATCTTTATTTATTTAGCACAAATAATACTACGTATTTTAAGGTTATCGTCTCAGATCTAGTTTATTATGGTCAACATCTCAAATTTCTCCTTGGAATAAGCCTTGATGAGGAGGTGGAGCTAAGTATTTTGTTAACTGAAATGGAACCAATTATTCCCAAATATTATTGCAATACCACTTTTCGTATTGTTTGGGAGGTATAGGGTATTATATAGTCGGACCCGCCGGACTTTCTGTCTTTCCTTATTGGTTTTGAAATAAACTTTTTCTATTTTTTGTTTGCGACTGTTACTACACCGCTGATGCTTGTAGAAGATATTTCCAACATATGTAGCTATAATAATTGCCTTATACTTAGGGATATTATTTTTTGACTCTATACTTCAAAAAACATGGTAAAAATGTAAAAGGCCCCTTCCACAAAAATTGGAATTTAAAAAAAATATAAAAAAAACTTTACATTGAATAACTTCTAGTTTTGCTTTAATGGACTAGTATGCCTCAGTGTACACCAAAAACAGGTTTCAAGGTATTGGACAAAAAAATTTTGTTGTAGTTCTTCTGCAAAATGGGGCTACATTCTTCGTATATCCAAGGATTTTCTTCAAAGTCATCTTTCCTTTGTTCGTAATTTTATTAATATACTCGTAATAATTAACAATATCAGTAACTTGTTTGCCATTGTTCCTAAACCAATATCTCCACTTAACATTTATTTCATAACATTTTTTTCCAAGTAATTACCTCTTTATTGATGTATTTCGTGGGCTTTTGAATTTGTAATCACAACAATAAGGTTATATCCGACGAAATTTGGATAAATCCCTAAAATTTCCTTATAACTTTTTTTCAAGTTCCGAACATCACAAAAAAATATTATTCTCATCCCTTGGACAAAATTACTCTTTTTTTAAAAAAAATCTTCCAGTTCCTTTATTTTGCAATTACCTTTTGACTTTGCATTTCCTAAAATTCAAATGCTTTATATGGAAAGAATACTTAAGTTACAATAACATTTTTTTTCAATATTATCATTGCAATAAAAAGAAAACATTTGCAAAAAAAACTGTAATTACTTTTGATCATTTGCATTACAAATTTAACTCAGACTGAATGATAGACACAAAACCTAGACTAAATGACAGACAGTGAGTTAGATAGATTTCGATGGTTTGAGGTTGAAACACACAAAAAATAACAAAATCATCATGCAAAAATGAGCAAATATTCCAAAAAATATTCACCAATTATCCAGCTATATACTTACTTACTGGTCGCACAACAACAAAAAGTTGTTGTAAATAAATTCGAAAAATTATTTTTATGTTTATCTTTTCAATGTTGAACCCATTTCAAATGTCAATTATCGCCATGTCAAAAGAAATTCTATTTCATCTCTCTGCTTCCATGCAAAAGCAATGGAAAACTGTCCAAACTGTCATTTGTGTTTATACGTTTGTCAGTCAGTGGCAAAAACGTTGCAACATTTGCAAACGTCTATGGAAAATTGACAGACATTACACATCCATCTATCCATGGCCAACATATGGAAAAATGTTGTAATTACAAAATTTATACATGTCCATACATGCATTTATAATGTGTATACAGAGAGCTTCAAACTGGAAGTTTTGGTTCAACATCTATTGGATTTATAATGTAGATAGTAATTTTTTAATTAATATCTAAAATTTAGTAGTCTTTTGCAAACACAGAAAAGCAGAAAGAAAAAAATTAACAAATTGAAAAAGCAGGGTCACTTACTTGAAACCTTTTTTTCACACCCACTGTATATAATTTAGTAAGTTTATCAAAGTACAGAACTTGTGCACAGATTTATGTTTCTGTACGGAAAAAAATTTGCAAAAGCAAATCATCATTAATCACATCCATTTAAATGCTTGTCAATGACTAAGGGACAGACGGACTGAGTGAGTGACTGAATGACTGCTCTGAAAAAGGTTAACGACAAATATCAAAAATTACTTCAAACTACAATTTGGCAGATTTTTCCAAATGAATTGTTCACATTCACTCTCGGATTTCCATTAGAAAAGTTTGCAGCAAACAAACCAAAAGTCATAAAGAAAAATGTCGGAGAGTTTTGCGAGGGCTTAAAGCATTCGAAACATTTGGGTCGGAATTATTTATTAAATTTGTAATTATAGACGAATGTAACAAGGAAACCGAGCTTTGTTTGTTTTACTTTTAGTTTTGTTTTGTTTTGTTTTTTTCTGGAAGAAGGCGTGTCCATTAAATGACGGCTGTCTGTCTTGCTTCTGGTCGGTAATTAATCATTTTTTCCCCATTTCCATTGGTTGGTCTGATGTGGCCTGATGACCCTTAATGGCTATTCATTTCACTTCCTTTGGGTTGTAATGAATCATCGTTAGAGTAGTGAGTGGTGCTTTGTCTGATTTTTGCTTAACTTAAAGTTTTTTCAATTGAAGCATAATTTATCATAAATTTCCATTAGTTTTCTTGTGGAAAGGTTTCGCATAATTCAGGAGTGGCCAATAGACCCACTAAACATCGTCCTCGACCAACAGAGCACACCGGAATTAGGAGTGTTTGGTGGAGTGAGCGGGCGATGAAGTGGATGATAAAGATGACGGAATTGTTTTATACATCAACTATAAATTTCTCATATAATTTAGTTAAAAGTAACAGAATATTAATAGATTAAAGCGATCATATTACACCGTGCGACAAATGTCAACTTTTTTGTCTCCCATGAACGAACTATATACAAGTGAAACTATAGGTCACCCGAGGCAAAACTGCATACTCGGTTTTTTTATTTCGTGACCGAGTTTTTTCAAGGATAACAATTTTGAAATAATCAACAACAATACGAATAACATCAACTTCCATATCAAATGAAAAATGAGGATTTCTACTATTCATTTATATTTTCTTTGAATATTCTAAAAATATTTAAGTAGAAAAGTGTAAAAAAAAATATATATTTTAAAGGAAAGGAACTGCCACATTCTAAAATGTCAGACATCTATCATTAATAGTTAACGAATAAAAATTACACACTGCGACAAATAGTAGAGGTCGGCCAGTGATCGGCGGCAGGCAATGAAGCCGACCAAAATTATCGGCGGCGGCGCATGGAAAAATATCGGCTGATAGGCTGAGCCAGTCAAATTCTGATTTAATCGCCTGAGAGTTCTAACAATCGATGGCGCACGGATGTCATTCTCCGGCAAAGGTGGCGCTTTGAGGTATTAACAATTAGTGGAAAAAACTTTAGAAAAATTATTCAATAATGAAGTAGCCCTTTGATCAATTTATGTATTGCTGTATCAGCTCTTCTACATACAAAAGATTAATACATTTGTTACTGAGTTGAAGATCCTTGGACAAACTGGAATTGGGTCGTTCCGGAGTGTAAATCCGATGGTCTTGACGAAATGTCTATTTCCATGGTTTCGTCACCACATTCAATTTTGTCGGAATTTTTCACGTTTTAAAAAATCTTCCTATATTTTTTGCATATATTTATAATTTTATGAATATGCAAAGTGAAAATTTGCAGTTTCAAAGCGGGAGTACTTTTTAGTATTTATTGTGAAAGAGAATTTATGATGAAAGACACTATTGGGACAGAATTTTTAATTTTTGCGTAACATGTTTATAAAAAGATGCTAAATTGTATTATAAGATCTAGCTATCATTTATTTAAAAAAAAAAAGGTTTTAACGATTTAAAATTTAGAAAAAAATTAAAAAAATTTATTTTAATTTTACGTATATTGCAATAGCTCTTGAAAGCCTAAACCGATTCATCATTGAATCATGGTTGCATAAACTAAATCTTTTTGACCCACTAAATAAACTGCGGCGGGTTAGTTTCAGCCGATGTGAGCAGCTCAAATCGGCGGCGGTGCCGCCTGGAAAAAAATGATCGGCTGCAGTGCCCCGCCGATTTGCGCCGCGTCGGCTTCATTGCCTGATCGGCGGGAGTTCTTACTACCGGGAAAAATAATATCGGTCAAAAAAGGTTATACATGTCCCGGTGTTTCACTGGAAATCGATTTAAAATTAGCAAGTATTATATAGGGGAAATTGCCACGTTTTGGGGTCGAGAACGACTACATAATTTTTCCGTACCATAAAAAGTACGGAAAAATGGTATAAATATACTTATATAAATTATGACCTATATTGTACACGCTGAAAAAATCGCTTCTGTTGTGTATTGTTCCAAACATATTCTGCTTGAAATATACAAATGTTTAGGGTACACTCTTGCCCCAAAATTACGATTTTTAATAATATGAACAAAGTGAAGGAAATTTAACAAATTTTTGTTATATTAAAGATTTCTTATAATTCCTTCGGGATCTAATTTACAATTCACTTTATCCTTTTAAAATTAAAATTAGAAATGTTTTGAAATTACTCAAATTGGATGAATTTTGAAACAAATAAAATTGGTGGTAGATTCGGTCGGTCCGAATTTTGTATACTTTCCCTCATGGATCACATTCAATGACATAACGGGAAAAATTACTGGAATTTTGTTAAGTTCTAATATCGATTGAGGAAATTACATTGCAAATTTTTAAGTAATGTAAGGGCTACGTCAAATCTTAGACCTAGGATGTCATAATTCTAAAAAATGGTTTCAGTTAAAATTAATTGCAGATTACACAAGGGACAACATTTTTTTGTTTTTTGTGTTGGCTGGAACTATAAATCAATTTTTTTACCAAATTAAGGTCGCTGTTTTTAAATCTAATCTTAATCAGCTCGCATTTTTTTATTACATAAATAGACTTTTTGACTTTTGTATGGAAAACGTGATTTTTATCAATTCCAAAAGTTAACCGCTTATAGCTTTAATATCAGCTCATACAATGACATAAAATAATGCTTTTATAGTACCTACAATCCAGAGAAAAGTGGGCGTTATTGGCACGCACCTTATGGTACCTCCCACACAAATGGACCATTTTGTACCAAAAGTTTAAAGCTTATAACTTTGATACCAGTGCATACAAATACCTAAAATTTCGTACAGTGAAATGCTTTTATAGTACCTAGAGTCTAGAGAAAATCGGCCGTTATTGCCACGCCCCTTTTGGTACCTCCCACACAAATGGACTATTTTACACCAAAAGTTAACAACTTATAACATTAATACCAGTGCATATAAACACTTGAAATTTTGTACAGTGTAATGCTTTTATAGTACCTAAATTCCACATAAAAGTGGGCGTTATTGGTACGCCCCTTTTGGTACTTCCCACACAAATGGACCATTTTGTACCAAATGTAAACAGCTTTTAATTTTAATAGCAGTACATACTTTAAAGTTATTAAATGCAATTTAAAATGATAAAAACTTCATTAAAACAAAATAAAAAGAAAATTTATGAATATTTTTTTGGGACTCAAGGTGAGGGGATTTATAAGTCGGTTTACCCGACTGCACTTTCATACTTGTTTTCAAGCTCAATTGATAGGAATTTGTTTTTCCTTTGGGACAAAGAAGTCATATTAGATGGGACCTTTGTATGAAACTAGTCAAACGCTTACTCCTTGAAATTATTTTGGATAAAATAAAATACAAAATTTCCGAGTTGTATCCCAATCGGTTGGTATTTGTTGTTTCTAAGGCGCTAAAAAATAAAAAATCGATTGAGGGCTATTGGGTAATTCCAAAGGAAATCGACCCACTCTGAAAATTTATGAACTTCGATATTGCTGAAATTTTGCATGCGCATACTGCAAGGTGATACGAAATAATGACAGTTTACCGTCTGTCAAAATTTGTAGCGGTTTAGATTTTAAAGGGTGGCAAAGTGGGACATCTACATTGTTTTGTAAAAAATTAAGCTATGTTCCAGTCGCCATAACTTTTGAACGTAAAGTCAGATTTAATTGAAATAAGTACCGTCTTAAATATATTAACGTTATTTCTAAGTATTACACACAGAAGGATAACTATATGTGTATTAAGGATACCAAAAGGACGAAAATGTCGTTAATCCTTGATTATCCTGAAAAAAGTATTTTAAATTTTTTTAATTTTATTCCTGAATATTACCCCCATATTGATCCATAAACTATAAAATTTTCAGAATGGGTGCTCAATGGATTCAAAAGATATGACTTATTTAATGTCCGTATGTCTGTCCGTTTGACTGGATTATGCGAACGATATCTCTGAAAATGAGTGACCGAATGACTTACAAATTCGTATGTGGTAATATTTTCCTCAAATCTACTTAATGTTTTGAGTTGGCCCATGTCGTATCCCTCCTTGTGGAACCTCCCTCACAAACGGTTAAAATTTTGTGACATATTAAAACTCTTATAACTTCTATACTACTCATGGGAATCCAATGAAATTTCATACATAGTAATTATTTCACCGTATCTATAAGCTGAACAAAAATGGGCGAAAATGTCACGCCCCTTTTGGTACCTCCCACACAAAGGGACAAATTTTTACAATAAGTTCACAGCTTATAAAATTAATACCAGTGCATAAAAATACTTGAAATTTTGTGCAGTGTAATATTTTTATAGTACCTACAGGCCAGTACAAAGTGGGCGTTATTGCCCCGCCCTTCTAGTACCTCCCACACAAATTCTAACAATTTTGGGAAATGTTGAAAAATTATAAACTTATTAAAGTAATATAAATAAAAAGTTCTAACATTTCACAAAATTGTTAGAATTTGTCACAAAATTTTAACAGTTTGTGAGGAAGGTACCACAAGGAGGGGTCCGACATGGGCCACCTCAAAACATTAAGTAGATTTGAGGAAAATATTACCACATACTAATTTGTAAGTCATTTGGTCACTCATTTTCAGAGATATCGTTCCATAATCCAGTCAACCGGACAGACAGACGGACATTAAATAAGTCATATCTTTTGAACCCATTGAGCACCCACTCTGAAAATTTTATATTTTATGGAGCAATATGGGGGTAATATTCAGAAATAAAATTAAAAAAAATTGAAAATACTTTTATCAGGATAATCAAGGATTAAGGACATTTTCGCCCTTTTGGTATCCTTAGTACACATATAGTTATTCTTCTGTCTGAAATGCATAGAAATAACGTTAATATCATTAAGATGGTACTTATTTCAATTAAATCTGACTTTCCGTTCAAAAGTTATGGCGACTGGAACATGGCTTAATTTTTTACAAAACAATGTAGATGTCCTACTTTGGCACCCTATAAAATCTAAACCGCTACAAATTTTGACACACGGTAAACTGTCATTATTTCGTAACATCTTGCAGTATGCGAATGCAAAATTTCAGCAAAATAAAAAGGGTAAAATTTTCAAATCGTCATTTTTGGGTCGATTTTCTTTGGAATTACCCTACACCAAAATGTGGACCCATGAATGATTGCGTGAACGATTACTGAGAAAATACAAAAGGCAAATAACGAAATTTCAGCACAATCGGTTATGCGGTTTCCTTCGAGTTAAATTTAAATACAATCTAGTCACTAGAGGTTTCACTAGATTCTAGGGAGCTACATCAAATCATGGATATACATACGCTGCGTAGAACCATTGGTGCGAATGGTTTTATCAAATTTCGTCCCAATCGGTTGAAGTTTGTGACTTCCCTTACGTAAATAAAATCAATTAAAAAATTTGAAAAATTAAATATGCCCTTCCCCCGGAAGCCTCAAAAACTATATGAAAATGGTATATTTTTGTTTTGGCAATTTCCAAAATGTTTTTTTGACGATTTCACGATTTTTGTATCTCTATTTTGACGATTTTGGGCCAAATTCATCATCATATTTGAAAATTTTACAGGAGAAGCAAAAAACGAAATAAAACAAGTAAGAAAGTTCAGTCGGGTAAACCGACTTATGAATCCCCTCACCTTGAGTCCCAAAACAATATTCATATATTTATTTATTTTTTGTTTTAATTAAAATATTATCATTTCAAATTGCATTTAATAACATAAAAATATGTACTGGTATTAAAGTTAAAAGCTATTTACTTTTGGCACTAAATGTTCGATTTGTGTGGGAGGTACTAAAAGGGGCGTGCCAAGAACGGTCACTTTTCTCTGCACTCAAGGTACTATAAAAGCATTATACTGTAAAAATATTTCAATTAGTTGTATGCACTGGTATTAATGTTAAAAGCTGTTAACTTTTGGTACAAAAAGGTCCATTTGTGTGGGAGGTACCAAAAGGGGCGTACCAATAAGGCCCATTTTTCTCTGCACTCAAGGTAATATAAAAGCATTATACTGTAAAAAAATGTCAATTAGTTGTATGCACTGGTATTAAAATTATAAGCTGGTAACTTTTGGTACAAAATGGTCCATTTGTGTGGAAGGTACCAAAAGGGGCGTGCCAATAACGCCCACTTTTCTCTGGACTCTAGGTACTGTAAAAGCATTACACTGTACAAATTTTCAAGTATTTGTAAGAACTGGTATTAAAGCCCTAAACAGTTCACTTTTGGTGTATAAGATCCATTTGTCTTGACGTGCTAGCGACTAACAAACTAATACTATGTGTGCAATTTCAGAAAATTCGAGTAAGTAGTATGAAGGTATTTTAAGAATCAATATTTCACTAAAAGTTAACCCTTTGTGGGGGAGGTACTTGAAGGAGTGGACCAATATGTCCCATCTTCGAACTTAGTCGGAGATAGAGGAAATATATTACCGCATACCAAATTTGAAGTCAATCGGTTACTTCTTTCGGGAGCTATAGTGCGCATCCGCCAGCAGACAGACAGACGGACGGACATTGCTCAAATGACTTAAAATGTCCTAAAACGGATTTCTGCCGAACATACTTAGGGTCTTAGGTCACTACTTCGATGTGTTACACTTTTGGCTCGTAGCAAATGATATATAGCCTCCTCTCTAAGGTGAGGGGATAATTCAAAATGATGTCGGTAGAAAAACGGGGTTTCAGGATAAAACTTATCCATAACGTTGCATACATATCGTTTACTCACTTCAAGAGTGACATAACTCAAAATTGAAAATTGCAGAGATGTGTAACTTTAAGTCCGTATAAAAAGATAAGAAACATGAAATAAGATGTTTAAATACGCTTGAAAATGCGAAATATGGTTGTTTACTTATACATAGACCAAATTTCGCTGAGATTAATTTAGGAACATTTGCAAAATTCGTATTTTTAAATTTTGAGGTATGTCACTCTTGAAGTGAGTGAGCGATATATAAATTCACCCAAACATGATTTATAACTTGTTAATGAAACTTGCGTGAAGTAGGAATTTTTATCTATAAAAAAAAATTAATTTGTTGTTAGGCCATTTTGAATTTCGTTAATAAACTCGACATTTTTGATAGTTAGTCGCTAATAATTTGTCAAGATGTGTTTTTTGATGCAGTGCACTGAAATCCATTAAAAACTGCATTTCGGTTTTTCTTGATGTTACGCCTTTTTTTCGTTTCTGATGACGATATTTCTCTTTTACGTAGAACCTTCTGTTTAGTAACACTCATCAAAAATATGGGAATATACATTTTTTTAAAAAAGCATTTTTGCGGGCATAAGATAAATCTATAAAAAATAGAAAGAAATCGTTGTAACATATTAAATGTCGTACATAATTTCTTTATTTTATTTTTACAGGCCACCCTAGTAGACAAAAATTACCCCACGCTTAAGGGCCCACGTTATTACACCGTCACATGAATACTAGTAGATTACAGCGAACGCACTCCATGTCTATTACAGCCAAAAATGTAACATGTTTCATATGCTTGTTATACGAGTTTTATTCCAGTGTACATTCATTTCGTGATATCTGGTGGAATTCTGATTCACGCTATGTAGTGGCCCGTATAAGTGTTCCGCCTTTTGCCATCAGTCATTAGTGAATCCTCACGCGGCTCGTGGACATATTTCACACGAAATAAAGTAGCGCGACCGACAGTTGAACTTGAGATATAGTCTATGTTGTATTTTTACAAATAAATATTCACAGAGACTTTCTGTTCCCCCACAGAGACTTCGGTTTACTGTTTCCCTACAGTGGCTTCGGCTTACTGTTACCCCACAGAGGCTTCGATTTACTGTTTCCCCACAGATGCTTCGGCTTACAGTTCCACCACAGAGAATTCGGTTTATGGTTTCCACACAGAGACTTCGGCATACTGTTCAAACCGTAGCTAGAATAGTATAATGTATTTAGTGATTTTGCTCGTAAGTACACTACCACCCCAAGTAGGCGTCGTTGCCGAAGGGAACCGAATCTGAGCTGCCTGCTGAGAATACGCAACAGCCGAGGATTCAACCGATACCCGAACCTGCATATCCGCCTAAAAGCTGAACCTGGGCTGTCTCCCGAGTATCCGACCGACATCCGAATCTGTCTACCTGCCTAAAACCCAAAGCTAAGCCGTCTTCCGAGAATCCGACCGACATCCGAGCTAATCTATTTACCGAAACCTGAAGCCCAACAGCCGTGGTGTTAACCGACACCAGAACCTGCCTACCTATCGAAACCCAAAGCTTAGCCGCCTACTGAGAATACAAGACAACCGACATCTGAATCTATCTACTCTCGAAACCAGAAGGCCGTCTGCTGAGAATACACGACTGCCGAAGATCCGACCGCCATCCGAGCTTGTCTGCCTACTGAATGTCGAAAACGAGTCGTCTGCCGAGAAAAGTTCCCAATTACCTTAAAATCGTAGAAAACGTTACTGTTAAGAATAGTGCCCGAACATTATACAAATCGATTCATTGAAGTATCGGGTCCGTCAATAAGAGCGCTACAAACGTTTTTTTAAATAAAACAAAAACGGTTTTGGATATCAATGAAATTCTTTATTCCTGTGAAAGTAGGTTCGATGCCATTATGTCTGGAGCTCGATTTCTTTTGCATGGCCACCACGGGCACGCTTGCAGAAGTCCAGACGCTGAACCCAATTTTCGACGGTTTTCAAGCATAAATCGGCCGATACTGCTGAAATTTCACGTTCGATATTCGTACGAAGTTCATCAATCGTCGCTGGCTTGTTGACAGAGACCATAGACTTGGCGCAGCCCCACAGGAAATAGTCTAACGGCGTCAAATCGCACGACCCAGGCGGCCAATCGAGTGGACCATTTCGTGAGATAACACGTTCTCCAAACTTGGTTTCCAATAAATTGATTGTGGCATTCGCTGTGTGGCTTGTGGCGCCGTCCTGTTGAAACCACATGTCCTCCAAGTCCATATCATCCAATTGGGGCCAAAAATATTCGGTTATCATTGAACGGTAGCGATTCCCATTCACAGTAACGTGCCGGTCTTGATCATCACGGAAGAAGTACGGCACAATGACGCCGCCGGCCCATAAACCGCACCAAACCGTATTTTTTTCGGGATGCAATGATGACTCATGGAGTACGTGTGAATTGCTGTCTGGCCAATAACGCATATTTTGTTTATTGACGAAGCCATTCAGCCAGAAATGAGCCTCATCGCTGAAGATGATTTTTCGCGCTCTTAGCGTTGAGGCCACTGACTCCGAATTTCGCTAGTAAATTTTTATAATTTCGACTCGTTGTTGGCTCGTATAGCTTTCCATCATGAAATGGCAAACCTTACTGAAGAAAAATGTCAAAAGAGCGGCAAAAAATATGACGTCGTTTGCTGTCCCTGTCGGTCTACATTTGTAGCGTCCCTGTTGAAAAACCCTTTACTTTGTCACATCCCAGTAAATTATAACTTGCATTTAATCAATTAACACTTGAATTGTATTATCACCCTAAAAATGGGAGGTTTGTGGGTCCTTATGGCGACCCTCGACACGACTGGAACTAGCTCAGCCGAAGACAAAACCACGCTACATTGTATATTTTCCGGAGCCTTTTTCTCCCAAATACCCCCATCGCAGTTTTATCTGACTGAGTTGTGAGGCACGTTTCCGCGTCATAAAGCAAAACTAGTATTATGAGCGTACGATAAAGCTGAATCGGAAATATCATATGTTTGCAAGCACTATTCTCTGTTTGATTTCAAGGCTGACATAAAAATAGGCGTAGTTGTCAAAAGTCTGCTGCTGCAAATTGGCAGATTCAGTCTAGTACAACTTCCCCATAACTTCTGAAGCAATCGTATACTATGTAAATGATTTCATATTTTTGACAATATTTCCAGTGACCAGTCGGTTTCCTGACTAAAATGTTCTTACTTGTTTTTATTACATCTTGGATGAGCATTTTTATTTTTATCAATTTTTTATTGTATTGAATATTTTATATTCAATTACAACTTAAGTTGTTCCCAATACAAATAAATTGCGTATGTAGCCTATAAATATTCGCCGTATCAATACAAAAAAATAATAACAGTAGTCATCATACCACAAAATTGTTAATAACTTTTGCTATACATATATTGTATGTACCCGTACGTACATGTTTGTGCTGTGTGTTCACTACTCACGAAAGAATTGTATAATAAATTTATGTTCAACATGTAATTGTTGTGCGATACAACTCTATAAAAATAAATTGCAAATTTTATCTCACTCAGCATTCAATACCAATATGGATTTCATTCACTTCAATTTGTGTGTAATCCAAATGGGCTCACTTTAGCTCAGAAGCAAAAAAATTCGTGAAACAAATTCTCGTTTTTTTCGTAGTTACGTTTTTGTGAAGCGTTAACTGTTAAGGCGAATTTGCGCGCGCAAAAGTGGTTAATATATATATATATATATATATTTTTGCTGCTATTTAAAAGTTTTGCTGTTTTTCAGTTGCTGCAAATTACTTACACATCGACGACACGAGGCGTGACATTGCACGCTTTGTGAGTGGGGGCTATACATATAGTTGCCTGTATTTTGCCTCAACGACTCTACTCTACTGTGAATATTGAAGAAAAAATTAAAATCTTTAAATGTTCGTCTGTCCGCCCGTTGTTCACTTTCAAAACTGCGACTACAATTTAGCAGCGCGATTTGCAACAGTCGCTCTATTCTGAAGATAACTGAAAGAAAGACAGACAGACGGACAGACAGACGGAGGCATGGAAACAGTGGCATTTCTGTGATTTGAGCTTCGACGGCATTGGAAGTTCAAAGTTCTGTAACAAGATTCGACAGACATTTGCACACACGCTTTATTGACAACGAATTTGAATTTTTCGTTTCGTTTCGCTTCGATTTTTTTTGTTATTATTATTGAAGTTTGGCAATTTTACATGAAACTGCACTTGTCACTTGAAGCAATTTTGCAACGCTTAACCTTAAGGCCGTATTGTGTTGTAAATTATATTTCGCTATTAAACTCGGGGAGATAGTAGCAGTGCCGGGTGGTACTGGTGGTCTTTGTCGTAGTGTTTATACTTCTGTCGATTAGCAGGATAATATTGTTGTTGTGTTTTTGATAAATATTACCATATGTATATATTTTTAATAAAACTTGTTATTACATATAATATATTTTGTTTTATTTGCGATATACTGAACATAATTGTTTAGATGGGGAATTCTCTGAAATTGCACAGTGAGGCTGGCATTACAAAAGAAGTGGTTATAAAGTCGGAATGTCTGTACAATTAGGCATTGGACTTTCAGAAATGCAAACAAAATCTGTATAATGGGTTTTCCAATAGGGATGATATGATTTTGAAGTGACGTTTTGGCCATTTGTAGTAATATGTCAAGATCTGTCATTTGTTTTTCATTGTATTCAGTAGTGTTTACAATTCCATCATGGAGAGATATACGCAAGAAAAACGTTTACAAATTATTCAGTTTTATTATCAATATAATCGTTCTCCAATTGTAACTTTTCGTGCGCTAAGTCCATTTTTTTAAAAATCCAAACAAAAACTTTCCCGTCGCCCTACCTCGTTAAGAACTATATTTTTGCCATTGAACGATTGCGGCTACGTGCCACACAGCAAATGAAACAATTGAATTGTTGCGAGAAAAGTTTGGAGATTCGATTATTTCAAGAAATTGTGATATTGAATGGACTCTAAGAAGTTGTGATTTAACACCATTAGACTATTTCTTGTGGGGTAATTTGGTCTTTCGAAATAAACCAGACTCTCTTCAAGCTTTACAAGTCAATATTGAACGTGCCATTCATGACATACGACTTGATTTAGTGGAAAAAGTGCTCGAAAATTGGGTTCATAGAATTCGTTCCTGCCGAAGAAGTCGTGGAGGCAATTTGAATGACGTTTTATTTTGAACTTAATTGTATCGATTGCACTTCACATTAAATAAAAAACTTTTGAATTTCCTCAACAATAAGTGTGTTTTTTTTTCAGAGAAATCATATCACTATTATCGGAAACCCCTTTAGTTTTAGTTTGGGACTATTATTTACGAAAAAATATTTATTTGTCTGTCTGTCTGTCTGTCTGTCTGTCTAGATATAGCCCCCATATATATGTTAGCCCCGATTTGACATGTAAGCGTTGTAAAACCTTTATTTTATATCCGATCAGTATGAAAATCGGCAGAAAGAGGTTTCTTATTATATGAATGAACACTGTTAAATTTGGAAGAAATCGGTTCAGATTTAGATATAGCCCCCATATATACGTTACCCCCGATTTGACATGTAAGCGCTGTTAAAAATATTTTTTTTTAATCTGATCAGTGCGAAATTCGGCAAAAAGAGGTTTCTTATTACATGAAGGGACAATGCTAAATTCGGAGAAAATCGGTTCTGATTTAGATATAGCCCCATATATATGTTACCCCCGATTTGACATGTAAGCGCTGTAGGAACTGTATTTTATATCCGATCAGTGCGAAATTCGGCAGAAAGAGGTTTCTTATTACATGAAGGAATACTGCCAATATCGGAGAAAATCGGTTCAGATTTATATATAACCTCCATATATATGTTCCTCCTGATTTGGTATCAAAGCGCTATAGAAGTTGTACTTTACTTCCGATCATTGAAATTTTCCAGAAAGACGTTTCTCAATTTAGGAACGAATATTGCTAAATTTAGCGATTATCTGTTCAGAATTAGATAATATGTTGCTACCCATTTACCAATTATTCCAAATTATTATCGCATTGACCCTTATCGCATTGTTAGGGAGGTGTAGGGTATTATACATTTAGTCGGCCCCGCCCGACTTTCTGCCTTTCCTTACTGGTTTAAATGTATTTTTTTCTAATTTTTTAACCTCTGTTACTTAACCACTAATTCTACGTGAAAGACATATTTCCAACATTTGTAGCCATCATTATTGCCTTAAATTTAACGTGTACTTCGGTTCAATCGAGCTTATACTTCAAAAATAGAGTCAAAATACTAAAGATTCCTTCCATGAAAATAGGAATTTAAAAAAAATGGAATAATATGCCTCAATCTACAAAAAATAACAAGTCTTAGTAGTTCTCTGAAGCAATTTTTTGCATAGTGTAATTACTACCTTTTTCCAGATGATTATGATGAAATTTTGCAGTTTATATTTTATATCTACTTACATTATATACTACGAAAATTGAGCACATCGAAACTTTTTTATTTAACTGCTCTCCTAAATCTCGATAACTAAAAAACATGCTAACTCGACTTAGCATTTTTCAGGGACTTTGCTAACAAACTCTAAATATTCCAAACTATATTCAGTCAAAATTTGGTGTTTAGCGGTTTACCCCATCAAAAGTTATATACAAAATATTTGAGGTCATTCGACTTACGCTATAAAGAAATTCCGGGCAAATTTAAAAAAATTATAAAACTTCGATCGCTTCTCCTGTTCCCATATAGTTGCTTTTATATATCGTTGTTTAAGCCATAGGTGTCACCAAATTTTTAAATTTTTTTATGTCAAAATCCAGCTTTTTCTATTTACAAATTCCGATTTCTGTTCAAATAGAGATGGTCATGTTATGCTTTCAATATATTATATTGATTCACTGCTGAAATTTGTTGCTTTTACTCATATTTGGAAAGTAAATTATTTCTATGTTCCACTAACTAAAATATGAATACATACTTTACGGTCACACTGTTGCTTTACAATATATTCATACATTTCAATTTATTTTAAAACTAAGCCGATAAGCAAAACACACACCCATACGTGTGGCCAGGTATTATGATACTCGTATTATGGCCATTGAAATAAGCCTACATACGACGACGACGTCGACAACAACGACAACGAGAATATTTGCCGCCAGCCAATATCTAAAATATTTCATTAAATGTTTTTTTTTTAAATAAATTGACTTTATATTAAAATGTTACCTTTTAAATTTGAATTATTGGCGAAGTTCAATCAATTTTCATTCTGGATATTTGCAGCGTTGTTGTTATTTTTATTTAATTACAGGTATGTTGTACACAATTTAATTAAATTTGTTGCTGGTGTTGTTTTCGTTTAATTTATTATGTTTTTTTATTGTTGCACTTTTTTTTACATTAACACTAAGTTTGGCTTTCAATGTTATCTTTGGTTGTACGGCGGCACTGCTGCTTCGAAGACTGTTTTTTTTTTATTTCACAAAATTTACAATGCCGAGATTTCAGTTCAGAAAATAGTTTGTGATGTAATTGCAGATAGGTTTTTTAGAGCTGTAATAAAAAAGAGCAATAAAAAAATTAATTTAATTATATGGTAATGATTTTTATTATTGTTATTAAATATGTGAAAGAGTTTTTGTGAAAACAAAGGTTGGGCACGTGCGCACACTTTTTAATTTGCAAACATACCTAAACTTGGAAAGCGGACATTAAAACCAACAAAAAAACGTTTAGTTTTGTAAAAAGTACAAAAACAATATAATTAATTACAGGTATTTCATATTGATTTCATTCACGTTCATTCTGTCTACTTATAAGTTTTTATGTTTGTTTGTTTTTTTTTGCAATAAAATGATTATTTATTTAAACAAAAACATTAAAATCCAATTAATATTTGCACACTGTTGTTAAATAAATTTGTTGTTAAACAAATTTGTTGTTGTTTTATCTCTCCGTTTACAATATACTTATTGTCATTATTGTTGGTTTTTTGCATTTAATTCATATTAATTGTTTTTCCCCATTTGGTTAAAAAGTCATTATTTGCATTTTTCATTTAAATGCATTTATACAATTGAATGATTTTATGCAGCGTTTATTGCTGAACGTTTTTCACATTTCTACTCGTGTGTATTTATGTGCAAACATATTTATGAAGTTATAATTTTGTGAAGAAAAATCAATCTCCTGAATTTGGATTAAACAACAATAAAATCAAATAATCTGTCGCTATGAATATATGCAAATTGTTGAAAGAAAATAGCAGCTAGACATTTTTATTCAACTATTTAAAATTTTAATAAAACTAGTAAGGAAGGTCTAAAGTCGAGCGGAGCTGACTATATGATACCCCAAGCCTCAAAGAGACGAACAGGAAGAAATATTGTTTTATTTATTTTAGATGATGCCAAAAGGCGTTGTCCGTCCCACTATGGGATGCAGTGGATGAATACTTGCCTACACAGTACATATAAAAATATTAGACATAAGTCCATTACCGTGCAAATCGTACATACAAATAGTTTCCAGCGCACAACGAATATACGTTTTAAATTTTAGTCAAATCGCTCTAAATGTAACAATACCACTCCGCCACCAATCGCGATAACAGATGAGCTGGAGTTGAGGCCATAGTGTATATTTTATCCTGTTATCTCTTACTGTTTAGGAGATCATGCGTTACACACGAACGTACAAAGGATTATATATATATATACGGGTGGGCCTAAACAAACCAAGGGGTGTAAAAGTTTAATAACTTTTTCGTTTATTATTTTTTTTTTTATTTTTTCTTTCAGATTATACTTGGAGAATTTATAATGGAGAGGTTCACAATTGAACAGAGAACCAGAACAAAAGAATTTTATTATTTAAACCAGAGATCAATTATTTTACGCAAAGAGCATATCGTCGACATTTTAACGTCAGAATTGCGCCCTCTGAAGCAATGATTCGTTGCTTAGTTGATCGTCATCACCAACATGGCAGCGTAAGAGATTTGCCTCGAACCGGTAGACCACGTGTAAGTCGCACTGCGGAAAATATTGAACGACTACAGCAAAGTGTTAACGAAGCACCAGAAACATCTGTCAGAAGGCGTTCTGCTCAGCTAGAAATGTCTCGTACGTCACTACGGCGCACTTTAAAAAAAGATTTACAGTTATACCCATATAAGGTCCAATTGGTGCAAGAATTAAAACCCCCAGATCATCGGCAACGTCTAAATTTTGCAGTTAAATTTCAAGAGTTGGCCAGAAATGAAATCAGCTTTATTAAAAATTTGATTATGAGTGATGAAGCTCATTTTCATTTTAATGGCTTTGTTAATAAGCAGAACTGTAGGTTCTGGGGTTCTCAAAATCCAAGAGCCATTCATCAACGCCAATTGTACCCTATCAGGTGTACAGTATGGTGTGGGATCACATCTGAAAATGTCATTGGGACTTACTTCTTCGAGAATGAAGATGGAAGTGCTGTAACCGTAAATGGAGAGCGGTATCGGTTTATGATAGAAAATTTGTTACGTCCTGCTCTTGAAAACAGACCGGGTATGTGGTTTCAGCAGAACGGAGCCGCTGCCCATACTGCCCGAGACACAATGGCACTTTTAAGTCAAAGCAAATAATTTCCAGAAATTCGGAAATTATTTGGCCAGCGCGATCGCCAGATTTGACAGCGCCCGACTATTTTCTTTGGGGTTATTTGAAGGAGCGAGTGTATGTGAACAAGCCAGAGACAATCCTTGAACTCAAGGCAAACATTGTTGCAGAAATTCGAACGCTACAGCCACAAGTTTTGAAAGGTGTTATGGAAAATGCTCTAAAAAGAGCCCATCAGTGCGAAGCTGAAAACGGTGGTCATTTAAGAGACATTATTTTTCATACTTAGTGTAAAAAAATTTGCCTTTTGTATATTATATAATCTGGAAGAAAAAATAAAAAAAATTAATAAACGAAAAAGTTATTAAACTTTTACACCCATTGGTTTCTTTAGGCCCACCCGTATATTTTTTTTCTAATAACACTATGCAACAACATTTTTGGTCCAAGGGCTGTGCAAACATTTTCTGGTCTAATATGGTGTCCTAAACACGAAAAAAATATTTAAAAAAATGTTTATGGTAATTTTTTTATTTAAAATTGTTTCTATAAAATCCTATTTTCTTTTTAAGTCATTTTAGAGAGTTCCCTAAACATATACAGTGGCCGACAAAAGTCAACATACGACCCACATCTTTGCGATTTAGCGAGTTCCAAAACATATTTGAAAAAAGTAATGATGCAGTTTTGTTTGAAATCGATTTTTATTAATATAACAATAACAAAATGCATTACTTCAATATAAACTCAAAAAATTTTTGCAGAATACGCAGAAAAACCCATGACAAAAGTCTACATACGGATTGAGATGAGACATAAAAAATGCCATTTAACGTGACAAAATGATATTATTATATAACGTGTTGTTGTTATTTATTGTTGGTCTGTGCTTTTGTTATTCATTCAGAATTTATCTTTTGGTTTGAGACCATATGTTCCATTTACTTTCTGTCTATTCCAAGAAAGTAATAGAAACAAATACAAAAATTGGTAGAGAGTTTTAATTGCTTGGTAGAATTGACTGCAGTTTCGATAGACACCACTCTATCATCTTCAGAATTCAGTAGCAATAGTGTATGTCTTTAACTTAAATCAGCTGAAATACTTGTGGAAGCAGTAAATTTCATTTAACAAGAACAACAACAATACATACAAACACATGAGGTACGATGACGTCGGCATTAGCCGTTGACAAAACTACATTTGTTTTCGTGGTTCGTGATGCGAACCCAAGCAGAAAAAAAAATGTATTGGTATGAGAGTTTTAGTATGTTGACTTAGTTCGGCAAAATACGGGTTTGGTTAGCAGTTCTTGTTAAATGCAATTTACTGCTTCCACAAGTATTTCAGCTGATTTAAGTGATTTAAGTCTGAAGATGATAGAGTGGTGTCTATCGAAACTGCAGTCAATTCTACCAAGCAATTAAAACTCTCTACCAATTTTTGTATTTGTTTCTATTACTTTCTTGGAATAGACAGAAAGTAAATGGAACATATGGTCTCAAACCAAAGGATTATTATATAACTTAATATTTTGTTGGCCCACCATGAGCATCTACAACAGCCTGCAATCGTCTGGGCATTGATGCAACTAAGTTCTCCAATTCCGCCGGTGATATTTGTCGCCATTCCTCTTCCAGCGCTAGTTATGTGATGTTTTCGGATCCTGCGTTGCAGAACCTCCCACAAATGTTCAATAATATTCAGGTCGGGGCTTTGTAGCGGCGAATAGAGTTGCCTTGGAGCATGGTAAATCAGCCAATCTTTAACAAATTGGGCTGTGTGCTTCGGATCGTTATCTTGTTGGAAGATACAGCGCTCTCCCAGGTTTAAATTATCGACCGATGCCTTCAGATTTTGTTCCAATATGGATTTATATTGATAGCGATCCATGTTACCCTCAATAAACGCAAGATTTCCAACTCCAGACGCCGCGACGGCACCCCAAACCATTACGTTGCCACCACCATGCTTTACCGTAGCAAGTAAATTGTTCGGATTCATTGCCGTATTCGCTTTTCTCCATACTTTAGCTCCCCCGTCACTTCCAAATATATTATTCTTCGACTCGTCCGTAAATAAAACCCGCTTCCAGAAGTAAAATCCCTTGTCCAAGTGTTGCTGGGCGAATTCTAGCTTACGATTCTTTTCACTTATAAGAGGTTTTTTGTGTGGCGCTCTGCTTCGAAAACCATTATTATTCAGACTTCTTTGAATTGTTCTTGAATGTACAATTGTAACCGACCTTTCTTCGAGTTGTTTGGCCAACATTGTAGCATAAACTTTTGGGTTTTCATTAACTTCTTTTAAAATAAAGCTTTCATCTCGTCGACTAAGTCTTTTTGGACGCCACTTCTGGGCTTATTTTCAACAGTAAAAATATATATGTGTCAAGCCAAATATGTTTGGGACCATATACTTCAGAAGTGATTTTTTTTCAGCGTGTAAACGTCGTAAATTTCTAAGACGATTAAGCCATGTCCGTCCTTCTGCCCGGCTGTTGTAATCACGCTACATTCTAAAATAATTGAACTTAATGAGTGAAATTTGGTATAGATACTTCTTATAGCTACAGGTAACTTGGGATTGAAAATGGACACTATAGGTCCATATGTAGCATCTCCCCGACTTCTTAACGCTGTAGAGACCACAAATGTCAACTTTTTGGGCTGAAAATGGGTAACTGTACGCTGAACAAAAAATAGCTTCTGTAGTATATTGTCCCAAACATATTTATTTGGGACTTTTATTTACGAAATAATTATTTATTTGCATTTAAGTATTCAGAAAATATATCAATACATTAATTTTAGGGCAAGTTTAATGTTTTGCAGTAATTCAACGATAATTCTATTTACGAAATTTTAAATGTTCGTAAAATTCTTTTATGCTTGATGGGTTGACAACAAATGATGACTTCCAATACGATATGGAAATAAGAATATAGTACTTTAAAATAAATGTTATTGCCACTTATGTCATTTTAAATTATATGGTACTAGCTGGACCCGGACCACTTCGTTGCCCCACTTTTGCAAAAAAAATTTTTCCAAAACCATCTCAGACAAAATAGCTTTCAAACAAAAGAAAGAAATATCGGTCCAGTAGTTTAAGCGTCTATAAAACACATACATACATACAAACATTTTTCCATTTTTATATATATATAGAAGAAGATTACTCGAAATCAATGAAAAATGAAATATTTAATTCGAAAAAGCTGCAAAGTTTTGGAAAGCTTTTATAAACAAAATATGTTTGGAGAAATTCCTAAACAATAATTTTTATTTGTATGTAAACACATATTTTTGTTGAGAAAATTTCTTTGCAGTTATATGAAGTTATAGAGTATTAAAACATGCGTTTCAAATAAATTTTATTGATTTTCAAATAAAATGTATTTGCTCAGAAATATATAATATTTAAAAATTTGTGTTACAAACATATTCCCTTTCGATTCAAACATATCAAAACAGACGATTTTGTCCCGTGTGGTTTTTATTTATACACGGAATCCTTCACACGATCAACGGTAGTCATATGTCCATGTTTTTATATAGCCCTTATACAAAGGTCCCTCTAGATTTGTCTTCGTAACGCCATAAAGACCTCAAATTTCATCGAATTTGCTTGATATTTGGTATAATGCGTTTATTTGAACCCGAAACCATTCATATGCGATTCGTGGTGGAGGGTATATAAGATTCGGCATGACCTAACTTAATCAGTCTTTACTTGTTTTATTTAAAAATTATCATGGAAAAAATGTCACGTTCGAACAAACTTAAGAAGAAATTAAAAACACTACCCAAGATATTTCTATCAAACAAGGAGGATTCAACAACTTTATTATTTTTTAGCATTTTAAAATTTTCATCTTTCACATTTTTTGCGATTTCGCTGAATCTTATGTTTTTAAAGATGTTCACGAAAACTATGTACTTCTATTTTTGTCGCTTTCGAACCGCTCCTTTTTTGTCCTTATTTTCTAATCAATATTTCGCTGAAAAAGACTAAAACACCAGTGATAGTGCTATTAAAGATCTATAAGATTATGTAAAGGGGTTTTTTTTAGGCGTGTGGTTTTCAATAAGAAATAAAATTATGAAGATAAGGGATTGTCATTTTTTTTTAAAAAATGGGCAAGTGGCCGCTGCGGCTATCCCGAATAAATTCCAGCCGAGTGGCCCAATTTTCCACTACTTTTTGCAGCATTTGGTGCTGTGTGTCAGCAATAACGCGCCGAATATTCTCTTCCAAGGTGTCAATCGTGTCGGACTTATCTGCCATAGACAAGCGACTTCACATAACCCCACAAAAAACAGTCCTGCGGTGTTAAATCGCTCGATCTTGGAGACCACGCCACTGGCCCACAACGCGACATAATGCGTTCACCAAAAGTTTCATTCAATAAGATGACTGCTTCGTTGGCTGTATGGCATGTCTTGTTGGAACCAAAGGTCGTCCACATCAACATCCTCCAATTAAGGCACGAAAAAGTGATTAAGCATGGCTCTATTTATAGCGTTCCCCATTGACTGTAACATTATGGCAGGTTTCATTTTTTGAAGACATATGGACCAATGATTCCCTCTGCAGATAGAGCACACCAAACAGTGACTTTTTGTGGATGTAACGTCTGGGGATTTTAGGGTTGATTCTCTCAGGGTAACGTTTCGATCCCTTTAACTTGGTAAAGCCATTAACTATACCTGTTGATGTCAATTCAAGTCGCCTCACTCTGTCATCACTTGTGATGATACTGCCACTGCAAAAGCATTGGTGGTCTCCTCGCGGTAATCCCTAGTAACGGCAACCGGTAAGCACTGATTTTCGGCTAAGGTGAGCGGCGGCCTGAACCTCGAGGCTCCCTGAGGTTGTGCGTTGGACCACCACCGAAGAAACAATTATAATGGAAAGAAGTAAAAAAACGGCGTCTGAACAATGCTTGTGGATTATCATTACTCCAAATGCGACAATTTTGTTTATTAAAGTACTCATTCATCCAAAAGTGAGCTTCATCGCTGACACATCGCGCAAACCGAACCATTATTTTGGTAACAAATTTACACGATTTGCAAACGTTGTTCCAGAGTAAGTCTATTCATTATCAAATGGCAAACCAAACGGAAATCAAAAAGACCAACTCCGAAAAAAGTATTGCGAGATTGAAAATCACACGTTTCAAAAAAACACCCTGTACTTAAGGTATCTTCCATGAAAATTGGAATTTTAGAAAAAAAAAATAAAAAAAACTACCATTAAAAAATTGCTTTTGGTTTCATAAAATAGTATGCCTCAATATATACAAAAAAGGACACGATTTTTTAGTTGCATAGTGTAATAAAAACACTGTGTGCGTACAACACACTTTAAAAATGCATCCTCGCTAAATCGTATGGCATTAACCGTATTTTTCAGTGACATCGCGTTTTCGAGATGTTTAGCCACAAAATTTGTTGAGTAAACAAAGAGGTCAGTAAATTCGGACACAGTTTTAGAATAGAAGGATTCGGAAAAGATTTTCTATTTCAAAGTGCAAAAGATGTTAGACACTTCAGGAAATATTTCTTCTACTTTTGCGGGTCGAAATTATGTGGAGTAAGTTGTCGTCATAGAGGATAGAGTGCATTTTGCACACCTAGTGTTATTAATTTGCCTTTATTCATACCCGGAACCATTCACGCAAACAACAGTCTTCATAGGTCAATGATTTGATATAGTCCTTATCCACGCCAGAAACGGTTAAGAAAATTCACAAAATGGTATTGGATGATCGTCGGCTGCAGGTGCGTGAGCTAGCATATTTACCGAGAATTTTAAGATAAGAAAACTGTGTGCAATATGGGTGCTGCGTTTGCTCACAATGGAGCATGAATGAATGGAAGACACCGTTGTGAAGACGTTTCAATAGTGTTTGGCGACGTTTCACCATAAAATGACAGAGTTTTTTGCGTCGATTCGTAACTATGGGCGAGACCTGCGTCCACCGCTTTAGAAGGGAGAACCGTGTCTAAAGAAGGCCAAGGCAGTTCCGTCTGCAGGCAAGATCTTGAGGTTTGTTTTTTAAGCGTGTGGTATAATTATGCCCTACATCACACTGTTGTTGTACAGGGTATCATAACATTGTGCCTTTGTTTGTAATAGCCAAAAGAAAATAGAGATAGACCCTTCGTTTATTATACCGATCGACTTAGAATTACTTTCTGAATCGATTTAGATGTTCGTCTATCCGTCTGTCCATGTATTCTTGTAATCAAAGGACAGGTCGCAATTATTGTATGATTGCGATAAAATTTGACACGTATATCTTGTTTGGCCTTTGAACGACCCCTATTGAAATTGGTGAAAATCGATTCAGATTGAGATGTAGTCCGGGTGTGCCATTTACTATTTTAAATTTGAAGTAGCGATTACTTTGACTTGTTATTTGAGCCCTTTGGATTATAATCTGTGGGAGCCATTAAGGATAAATGTTACGCAAATCATCCAGAGACAATTGAAGCGTTGAAACATGAAATCGAAGATGGTATTGAAGAGATTCGACCCTAAATAATCGAAAATGTACTGAAAATTTGGTTTGATAGGATGAGGTACTGCCGAGCCAGTCGTGGTAGGCATATGAATGATATTGTGTTCCATTATTAAATGACAAAGTTCAACCTTTCCAATAAAAGTAGAAATTTGAAAAAATTATCAGCACTTTTTTATAGCCGATTCAAATTTTAAATTGTCCATCCGATATGTTCCTCCAGATGTGGTATCGAAGCGCTATAGAAGTTGTAATTTATATGCGATCACTATGAAATTTGGCAGAAAGAAGATATTTAACTCAGGAACGAATACTGCTGAATTTGGGGGAAATGGTTTCAGATTTAGATTTAGCGCTCACATATATATTGTTCCCGATTTGACATGTGAGGGCTGTAGAAACTGTAATTTGTATCCGATCGGCGAGAAAATCGACAAAAAAAGGTTTCTCAGTTCGTGAATGAACACTACAAAATTTGGGAAAAATCGGTTCAGATATATATGTAGCCCCCATAAATATGTTCCTCCCGATTTGGTATCAAAGCGCTGTAGAAGAGGTTCTCCTCTTACGATGATTACAACATTTGGCAGAAAGAAGTTTCTCAATTTAGAAAATAGGTTTCTTAGTTCATGAATGAACACTGCAAAATTTAAAGAAAATCTGTTCATATTCAGCTATATCCCCAAAAAACATGTCCCTCCCGATTTGGTATCAAAGCTCTATAAAAGTTGTACGTTACTTTCGATCATTACAAAATTTAGCCGCAATAAGTTTCTTAACTTAGGAACGAATACTGCTAAATTTGGGAGAAAACGGATCGGATTAAGATAAAGCCTCCATATTTATGTTGCTGTGGAATTAGTATTTAAGCTCTATTGAAACTGTATTTTACATCCGATCTTTACATAATTTTGTGAGAAATTAGGCTTTTGATCCAAATTGATGAAAATTTGTTTAGACTATGTCTAGTCTCTATCTATTTGTTCCTTCCGATTCTGATCTGTAAAGGAATACTGGCGCTTTAAGGTTATCGATTCAGATCTAGTTTATACTGATCAGCTTCTTCAACTCCTGTTTGGAATAAGCCTTGATGAGACGGTGTAGCTATTTGCTTTCTTAACTGAAACGAATTGGTTTCGCTGACAAATTATTATCGCAAGGCCCCTTTGCGCATTGTTAGAGAGGTGTATGGTATTACATATGGTCATCAGAAGCGAAAAAGGGCGTGACAACAAGAAAAATGGAAATACCGTATTTGTTGGATTTCGGTACACTTCATCAAAATACACATCCTGACAAATTTTTAGCGACCTACTATCAAAATTGCCGAATTATCTTAACGAAATTCAAAAGGGCCTAACAACATATTATTTCTTTTTTCGTACTTAAAAAATATTACTTTAGGTAATGTTAAAAAACAAGTTATAAATCTTGTTTATGGGAATTTATATATGCAACATTATGTTTAGGTACTATCGTGAACATTTTCAATTTATTCAGTTTTTAGCTTCTCCTGTAAAATTTTCAAACATGATGATAGGTCCTTTTCTCGTTTCTAATGACGATATATAGTCGGCCCATATAGCTTTCTTTCTTTCCTTGCTGGGTTTTATTGATTATCTTCAGAATGAAAAAAAACAATCAGCGACGAGTATTACGCACGACTCACCTTATACGCCATATCTAGTTTCCTTGGATTATTTTCTATTCAAAATCTTAAGAAATGGCTCTGTGGTAAAAGGTTTGCCAACAATTCGGTTGATGTCTATTTTAAGGAGATAGATAGTATCGCTGGGAATAGTGTATCGAGCAAAAAGGAGATAATGTTGAGAAATAAAGAAAAATATTCACAAAATTTTTGCGTTTTCTTTTTTAGGCGGCTAATTTTGGGACAGCTCTCGTATTTGGGCGTCGCAACAACGACGATATGTTGTCGACGATGTAAAATTTCCATCTTAAACTTTTCGCTAATTTGACTATCCTTTTAAGTTTTCCAGGAATATTTATGGGTATGGATATTTTAAAATAAAGAAAAGTTAATGTTTTTCAACTCAGTGCATCGCTAGTGTTATTTCCGCCGGCTAAACAATATTTCAACAATTCAAACTTTTTCTGCAGTAACAATTCCAAATGTCTTTTTATACCCTTCACCATAGGATGGGGGGTATATTCATTTTATCACTCCATTTGTAACACCTCTAAATATTGATCTGAGACCCTATAAAGTGTATATATTCTCAATCTTTGGAACATTCTAAGACGATTTAGCCATGTCCGTCTGTCCGTCTGTTGTAATCACGCTACAGTCCGTAATAATAGAGCTAGGTTGATCAAATTTGGAAGAAATGTTTCTTATATGTGCAGGTTGTTTGAGATTGCAAATGGCCTATATCGGTCAATGTTTTAATATAGCTCCCCTATAGAGGTCGCTCCAAAATACGGGTTTTGAGCCATAGATACCACATTTTTAAAGCAATTTAGCATAAACTTTGCAGTTTGTATTCTATTTTGACAAGAATTAATCACAGCAAAAATTTTACAAATCGGTTCATATTTTGTTATAAACACCCTATAGAGGTCGCTCCAAAATATACATACATATTTAAGCCAAAATACCATATTTTCTAAGCATTTTAACTGAATCTTTGCATTTCGTATTTAATAAAGACAAGAATTCATCGCAGTTAACATTTTTTTAAATCAGTTCATATTTTGTTATAGTCCACCTATAGATGTCGCTCCCAAAAAGGCTTATTTAAGCCATAAGCACTACATTTTCTAAGAAATTTAGCAGTTTATATTCTATTTTGGCAAGAGTTCATCTCAAAAAAATTTATGCAAATAAAATTTTATTTTGTTGTAGTCCCCGTGTAGCTCTAAAAAAGCTATTTTAAGCCATAAATAGCACATATTTCAGGAGTTTGGCTAAAGAAATTGCGGCCTAAAAATTGCAGCGTTCGTTTTTTTTAATAATTTACTTAAACAAAAAAGATCGTTTCATGATTTGCTCCATATCCAAAGATATTTCCAGTAATTAACTTGAATGCAATCCATGGTGGAGGCTATATAAGATTCGGCATGGCCGAACTTAGCGCTTTTACTTGTTAAATACTTGTATTTATTTCTCAATAAATATTATCTCTGCGTGACATTGAACTACATTTCAGACTCATTCATCATCGTAATCGAGTTGTTCAGATTTTACCGCATTCGTCATTTTTAGTTATTTTTTTTTTTTTGTTCAACAACTTTTGTTTGGTTTCATTTGACAGTCGTCAACCTCCGACATCTGACACTCAAACACTCACACACTTTTTTAAACAAGTTTCCTGACTTTTTATGAAAAGCTAAATAACACAATTTATGCATTTCCACGTACATACTCCTCTTCGTCTACGAGTATTGCAATTTGATACAATTTGTTTTTTGTTTTGTTTATATTTTTTTTCTTTTTCGTTACGTTTCATTTCATTTGAAATTTTATTGGTTTTTTTTGTTTATGCAATTATTCATTAATTCGCACATATGCAAAATGCAAATTAGTGATCCACACGCAAACACAAACCATAGACTGACAGACAGACGGACAGACAGACAAACATTTCAATTCCACACCGATTCAATTCAATTTGACAGGTGTTAAATAACACATATGCACATCCACATTTATTGCTCTCGGCGCTATGGCATCGGCAGTGCTTAAATAATGAAAAGTTAATAGCTGCCAATAAACCAATTTCATGAGCAAAAAATCTGTGTGTTAACCCAAAAAACAAACTCAGAATACATTCAACTGTATAATGCATCGATTATGGCCACAAAAAGTTCTTGGGGAGCATGACACATTACTTTAGAGTTACATTAGGGTGACATTAACGAAACGAATTGTGATGAGTTGCATAAAACATGGATAGAAAGTTTGTGTATATTCTATGGGGTAATGTCGCCCATTTCGTGCAAAACAGCACAAAAAATAAAAGCGGAAAACTGGTTTCAATTACGAAATTAGTGTAGTTAATTAAACAAAATGCAAACTACAAAATTTATGTGAAAATGTTATATACGAGGTCGGTCCCAAAATTAGCCGACCTAACATAAAGATGGCGGTAGTAGTTTGAAAAAAATTACTTTCGTGAAAAGTGGCAACCTTCTAAAACATATGTTTACAGTTTTAAGAGCCCACATTGTTCAGTTTTATTTTGGAGCACTTAAAATTAAACGATCTCAGTGAATTTGGAAACCTGGACAAAATTGGTCACCCAATATAATACTCTCGTTTGAAAGGTCTCAGTCCAACCAATATTAAAACCGAGATAGATTATACTTTGAGGCAGTCGGTTCCTTCGGTTTCAACTATAAAATATTGGGTGGTAGAGCTTAAGCGGGGCCGTACCAAGACCAACACCGTACTGGTCGACCAATTGAGTTGTCCACGACCGATATTGTTTAAAAAATCCACAAAATCGTATTGGATGACCATCGCTTGAAGGTTCATGAGCTACCTGAAGTCATGGGCGTTTCAAAAAATGCTATACATCGCATATTGACGGACATTTTTGATGATGAACCAGTAATGAAAGGCAGAAAGTCGGGCGGGCCGACTATATAATACCCTACACCTCCCTAATAATGCGATAAGGGTCATTGCGATAATAATTTGGAATAATTGGTAAATGGGTAGGAACATATTATCTAATTCTGAACCGATAATCGCTAAATTAAGCAATATTCGTTCCTAAATTGAGAAACATATTTCTGGAAAATTTTAATGATCGGAAGTAAAGTACAACTTCTATAGCGCTTTGATACCAAATCAGGAGGAACATATGTACGGATGTTATATATAAATCTGAACCGATTTTCCCTGAATACTCATTCATGTAAAAAGACATCTTTCTGTCGAATTTCGTACTGATCGGATATAAAATACAATATCTACAGCGCTTACATGTCGAATCGGGGGTAACATATATATGGGGCTATATCTAAATCTGAACCGATTTTCTCCGAATTTGGCAGTATTTCTTTATGTAGAAGGAAACCTCTTTTTGCCGAAATTCGCACTGATCGGATGTAAAATAACATTTTTACAGCGCTTACATTTGAAATCGGGGGTAACGTTTATATGGGGGCTATATCTAAATCTGAACCGATTTCTTCCAAATATAACAGTGTTCATTCAAATAATAGGAAACCTCTTTCTGCCGAATTTCATACTGATCGGATATAAAATAACATTTTTACAGCGCTTACACTTCAAATCGGGGGTAACGTATATATGGGGGCTATATCTAAATCTGAACCGATTTATTCCAAATTTAACAGTGTTCATTCATATTATAAGCAACCTCTTTCTGCCGAATTTCATACTGATTGGATATAAAATAACATTTTTACAGCGCTTACACTTCAAATCGGGGGTAACGTATATATGGGGGCTATATCTAAATCTGAACCGATTTCTTCCAAATTTAGCAGTGTTCATTCATATAATAAGAAACCTCTTTCTGCCGAATTTCTTTCTGCTCGGATATAAAATAACATTTTTAGAGTGCTTACACTTAAATCGGGGGTAACGTATATATGGGGGCTATATCCAAATCTGAACCGATTTATTCCAAATTTAACAGTGTTCATTCATATGATAAGAAACCTATTTCTGCCGAATTTCAGACTGATCGGATATAAAATAAAGTTTTTACAGCGCTTACATGTCAAATCTGGGGTAACATATATATGGGGGCTATATCTAAATCTGAAGCGATTTTAACCAAATTCAATAGGGATCGTCCTTGGGCCAAATAAAACATATGTGTAAAGTTTCGTCGAGATCGGACCATAATTGCGACCTGTACTTTGATTACAAGAATACATGCACAGACAGACAGACAGACGGACAGACAGACGGACATAGCTAAATCAACTCAGAAAGTAATTCTAAGTCGATCGGTATAATAAACGATGGGTCTATTTCTTTTCCTTTTGGGTGCTACAAACAAATGCACAAAGTTATAATACCCTGTACCACAGTGTGGTGTAGGGTATAAAAAGCTGTGTATCAAGCTAACAGGAGATTACGTTGAGAAATAAAGAAAAAATCACTAATTTGTTGTGTTATCTTTGTTAGGTCGGCTAATTTGGGTTTGCCCTCGTATGTGGAACTTCAAGTCAAGTAAGTCAATTTTTAAACGCGTTGTCTTCTGATTAGGATGAAACTTACACCAAGTTTAATCCTATTGGATAGTATAGGGTGGGCCATTTAATAGTTAAAATTTGAACTACCGATTACTTTGACTTGTGGTTTAAGCCCTTTGGATTATTTTCTGTGGGGAGGCATCAAGGATAAATGTTAAACAAAGCATCCAGATACAATTGAAGAGTTGAAAAATGAAATCGAAGATGCCATTGAAGAGATTCGACCCGACACAATCAAAAAGGTAGTGAAAAATTTGGTTTGGTTTGGGTAAAAAGTTTAACCTTTCCAATAAAACCAGAAATTTGAAAAAATTATCAGTATTTTTTTATCGCCGATTCAAAATGCCCACCCTGTAGTTATGACACAAAATTCAACAAGATCGGTTAAGGACTTTCGAGTTACAGGGTGTTGAATTTTGGTGAAATGGCCATTTTTTTCATCCATATGACTACACTAATTAGGTCCGCAACCTAAAAACTTTTTTTTGTATAGATTGAGGCATAATATGTTATGAAACCATCCAATATTCATGGAATTTACCTTTAATATTCGGAATTTGTTTGTTCCATTTTGGGAAGCTAACGTCCTAACGAAGAAAACAGTGCCTACGAGTATTTGCAAAAAGTCTATGGATAAATGTATAAATTATGACCCATATTGTAAAAATAGGAAAATTAAAAAAATGTCATATTGTTTATTTTAGTCGTCTAACCGTGATAAGTGTAAAACCTATAATACGGAGTTTCAATATAGATATCGTTTCTTTTAAAGGAGTAAAGATAATGTTAAAAGTGAAAGACAAACAGTCGAGACAACAAACCTTGTGAATAAGTGTTGTACTGGTTAAAGTCAAATAGTCAAACTGACTGTATAGTCACGCATAAATATCATAATTTTGATATGGTTCTTTCTATGAATTTTACATTTTAAACAAATATAAATGTATATGTATATGAGAGATGACTAAGCAATTTTTTTATGAAGCTATGCCGGATTACAATTGTACACATTGAGACATTTGTTGTCCTCTAATGCTAAGCCACAGGGTGGCTGATGAAAGCTGCTACAAAAAAAAATGTTATAACTTTTTTTCTATTTAATGAATCTGGTTACTTTTTTTCTATTTTGCAGATTGATTTTGAGATTTAAAAAAAATGGATAACTGGGACACTGAAACAAGAATTTGGTTTGTCCACCGCTATTACGCACTGAAGTCCGTAGTTTCGGTTCAAAGAGAGTATAGGGCACGTTTGGCGGCAATCCTCCGAGCAGATGGACCATAAAGGGACTTGTTAAGAATTTTTCCGAGCATGGGACAGTCAACAGAAGACCTTACCATCGAAACCCTTCAGTTCGGACGGAGGAAACAATCGCTGCTGTAGCTGATGCCATACAACACAATCCAAGAGTTTCGACAAGAACCTTATCTGCTCAAATGGGTATAAGCAGACAGTCATTGCAGTCAATTATGCACAAAGATTTGGAATTATTCCCATATAAAATTCAAATGGCCAACAAAGTAAACTCAGTAGACTTCCCGATTCGCTTGGAATTTTGCCAGAGGATGCTTCAAATGGTGGAAGAGGACGGAAACATGTTGAACTGTCTTTTCATGTCTGACGAGGCCCCCCAGGTCGCCTGTCCTTACTGCACCTGACTTTTTCTTGTGGGGTTAACAAACAGGAAGTCTACAAAGCAAAACCAACAAATTTGAATGAACTAAAGCAATGCACCAACGAGCAGGGGGGCATTTAAATAATATTTATACCCTACACCACACTGTGGTACAGGGTATTATAATTTTGTTTCACGTCAGATGTTTGTAAAACCTGAAAATAACACAGCTAGACCCACCTTAAAGTATACCGATCGACTCAGAATCACTAGCTGAGTCGATTTAACCACGTCTGTCCGTCCGTCTGTCCATGTAAAGTTGTTCGTCGACTACAGGTCGCAATTTCACTCCGATCGTTCTGAAATTTTGCAGTTTAGAGTATTTCGCAGCTGTTAAGATCGCTATTGAATTTGGTTGAAATCGGTTCAGATTTAGATATAGCTCCCATATATATTTTTCGTCCGATTTGGCCCTTTAGTCCTATAGAAGCTGTATTTTACATCCAATCGTTTTGAAATTTAGAATGGTAGAGTTTCTTGATCCATGAACCAACATTGCCGAATTTGAAGAAAATCGGTTTAGATTTAGCTATAGCTCCCATATATATGTTTCGTCCGATTTGGCCCTTTAGTCCTATAAAAGCTGTATTTTACATCCAATCGGTTTGAAATTTAGAATGGTAGAGTTTCTTGATCCATGAACCAACATAGCCGAATTTGAAGAAAATCGGTTAAGATTTAGCTATAGCTCCTATATATATGTTTCGTCCGATTTGGCCCTTTAGTCCCATAAAAGCTGTATTTTACATCCAATCGTTTTGAAATTTAGAATGGTAGAGTTTCTTGATCCATGAACCAACACTACCGAATTTGAAGAAAATCGGTTAAGATTTAGCTATAGCTTTCATATATATGTTTCGTCCGATTTGGCCCTTTAGTCCCATAAAAGCTCTATTTTACATCCAATCGTTTTGAAATTTAGAATGGTAGAGTTTCTTGATCCATGAACCAACATTGCCGAATTTGAAGAAAATCGGTTTAGATTTAGCTATAGCTCCCATATATATGTTTCGTCCGATTTGGCCCTTTAGTCCTATAAAATACATCCAATCGTTTTGAAATTTAGAATGGTAGAGTTTCTTGATCCATGAACCAACATTGCCGAATTTGAAGAAAATCGGTTAAGATTTAGCTATAGCTCCTATATATATGTTTCGTCCGATTTGGCCCTTTAGTCCTATAAAAGCTGTATTTTACATCCAATCGTTTTAAATTTAGAATGGTAGAGTTTCTTGATCCATGAACCAACATTGCCGAATTTGAAGAAACTCGGTTAAGATTTAGCTATAGCTCCCATATATATATTTCGTCCGATTTGGCCCTTTAGTTCTATAGAAGCTATATTTTACATCCAATCGTTTTGAAATTTAAAATGGTAGAGTTTCTTGATCCATGAACCAACATTGCCGAATTTGAAGAAACTCGGTTAAGATTTAGCTATAGCTCCCATATATATGTTTCATCCGATTTGGCTCTTTAGATCCAATCGTTTTTATACCCTACAGGGTATTATTTAAGTATAAAATGTCCCAAAAATAAATTTATGTAAACAATTTATACATGAATTACAAAATTTATATATCAGAGTTATTCAATATTACGAGAGTGGTGTAGGGTATTATATAGTCGGCCCCGCCCGACTTTAGCCTTTCCTTACTGGTTTTAAAACTAATTAAGCTATATGTAATTAAATGTAATGAGCTGTAACATGAATAAAAGAAAACTGAATTCCATACACAGAAAAAAAGTTATTTGAGTTTCTTAATGTAGCTACATTCATCAGCCACCCTGTATGAAATGTGAGGGAGCAAAATTATACCAAAATGCAGAAATACAGGGTTTTCCAACCAGAGGTGTTATTTTGAATCACCCGGTATTTCGGTAGCTGTCACTTTTGAAGCTTTTATTCTTTGACATTTGACAAGTAGAAACTACTCCATTACTAAAATTGGAACGATACACGACTCAACATTGCATTGAAATTATTAAAATTCACTACAAAAATGGCGAAAATCTTGCAGTCACAGTTCGCAAACCTAAAGCATTTTTGGGTCGTCGTGAAGCACCTTGTCGGACCGCAATACAGAAATTGGTGGAAAAATTCGAGCCGTTGGGACAAGTTAGTGATGTGAAGAATAAAACCAGTGCACGTCGCTCAAGAACAACTGAAAATATTGCTGCTGTAGCCCAAAGTGTTAAAGAAAACCCGGGTTTGTCCATTCCTCGTCGTTCTTTGGAATTGAGCATTCCACAAACGTCATTACACCGTATCTTGCATAAAGACTTGAAGTTCAGTTAACACAAGAACTCAAGCTGATCCGCAATTCCATCGAAAAATCATCTTGACTGATGAGGCCCATTTCCACCTCGGTGGCTACGTCAACAAGCTAAATTGTTGCAATTGTTCGAACTCGAAAAGTAATGTTAAGTCGCCGGTGATTTTAAAATCACCGTGATATCAAATCGCCGTGATTACAGAACAGACTCGTATGTTTAATTCGAGGGACTACTTCAACTTCACCTAAATAGGGCAAATAATTTTCAGAATTTCTTGTCGACAGGGCAACATTTTTTTATTATCGAAATCAACGTAACTTAAGCTGTCGAAAGAAGCCATTGCAGTTGTAGATAAGAATTATTTCTAATAAAACCACCAAATTAGTAGCCTATAATTTTTCAGTTTCTGAAAAGTAAGACAAAGAATTTTTATTTAAAATTAAAAAAAAAATGTTTAGTGCAATCCGTTCCCAAGCTCTGGGCGTTTATTGTCTTCTCGATTCACAATTTGTCCTATTATTTTTTTAACAATTTTCTCTCGAATTTAATTATTCCGCAAAAGCCTAATATAACGTGGAATGTTCGAAAATGTACGTAAAAAATCTTAATTCCACTATATGAAATTTAATCCCCAATGGTTTAAGAACAAAAAAAAACTGAAAATATTTTCTGACTGAGTAAAACTAACAAGAGGCAAAAAAACACCTCTATGACAAAACGTGAGTTTCAGTGAAAAATGCAAGCAAAAACTTTTGTGATAACAAAAAAATAAAAACAAACTCTGCAAAACACAAATAGAAACACGACTAAAGTGTCTAGCGCAACCCAAACAAAAGGGAGATTTTGTTAAGCTTTAACAAATTGACATTCAAATTTGATATCAACAAAATCTTTTTCAAAACTACAAAAGTGTGGCAGACAACAATTTGAAACAATTAATACAGTTATTGGACTCAATCGATGCAAATTTCCGAGATACATTTCTATTAAAATAGAAAACTTCAAACCTTAATCTAATGAAAATCAATATACTCGTATGCTTAAACAAGTGAGAAAATTCCAAACGAGTGAAGAGACAAAATATGCCATCACTTTGAAAGAAATGTAAAATGGAATTTGACAATTTATGTGGGTAATGGCAGAACGATGTTTTGCTTTTTTTTTGTCAGACTATAAACATTGAAAAAACAGTCTAGTTTATAGAAAATTATTTTACTAATGTGTGGATTTTCATATGTATTTGTTATTTTTTTCTATAGTGGGCTTGGTAAAGACGTCTATTTTAACTGTATTGTTTCATTTAAAACAGTGGTTTAATCACACTATGCAAAAACATTTTTATCGAAGGGCTGTGTATAACATTTTCTGGTGTCGTAGACGCGACAAAAATATTTTAAAAAAAAATGTATGGTAATTTTTTTAAATGTTTCTTTAAAAATCCCATTTTCTTGGGGTGCCTTTAGTATTTGGAATATATTTTTTTAAGTATTTGCTTGATATGGAAACAGAAATTTAGTAACTATCGTTTTTTTTTTTTTAAAACTTTTCTGTTGGAGCGAAAAAAATCATAAAAACCAGTAAGGAAAGGCAGTAAGTCGGGCGAGGCCGACTATATAATACCCTACACCTCCCTAACAATGCGATAAGGTTCATTGCGATAATAATTTGGAATAATTGGTAAATGGGTAGGAACATATTATCTAATTCTGAACCGATAATCGCTAAATTAAGCAATATTCGTTACTAAAATTGAGAAACATGTTTCTGGAAAATTTAAATGATCGGAAGTAAAGTACAACTTCTATAGCGCTTTGTAACCAAATCAGGAGGAACATATATATGGAGCTTATATATAAATCTGAATCGATTTTCCCTGAATTCCCTGTCGAATTTCGTACTGATCGAATATAAAATACAGTCTCTACAGCGCTTAGATGTCAAATTGCGGCTAACATATATATGGGGGCTATATCTAAATCTGAACCGATTTTCTCCGAATTTGGCAGTATTCCTTCAAGTAATAAGAAACCTCTTTCTGCCGAATTTCGTACTGATCGGATATAAAATACAATTTCTACAGCGCTTACAATTCAAATCGGGGGTAACATACATATATATGGGGGCTATATCTAAATCTGAACCGATTTTTCCGAATATGGCAGTATTCCTTCATGTAATAAGAAACCTCTTTCTGCCGAATTTCGCACTGATCGGATATAAAATACAGTTTTTACAGCGCTTACATGTGAAATCGGGGGTAACGTATATATGGGGGCTATATATAAATCTGAACCGATTTTAACCAAATTCAGTAGGGATCGTCCTTGGGCCAAAAAAAAAATATGAGTAAAGTTTCGTCGAGGTCGGACCATAATTGCGACCTATACTTTGATTACAAGAATACAAGCACAGACAGACAGAAGGACATAACTAAATCAACTCAGAAAGTGATTCTAAGTCGATCGGTATAATAAACGATGGGTTTATTTCTTCTCCTTTTGGGTGTTACAATCAAATGCACAAAGTTATAATACCCTGTACCACAGTGTGGTGTTCCAATTTTTGAAAGCTAGCGTTCTAACGTCCTAATCTATGGATAAATGTAGAAATTAAAGCAATTTTGGTAGAAATAATTTTATTTCAATATAATCCAGTTTTTATACCACCACTATTGTGAACGGGGGTATTCATCATTTGCTATGGGCCACAAGAAATCATGGAAGGAGTGACACAGGACCTCAAGTATATTTGGCGGAAATCCGTTTTGGGTTATTTTATGTCCTTTGAGAAATGTCCGTCCGTCTGTCTGGTTCAGCGCAAGATAACTCTCGATAGGTGTAACGGACTGACTTCAAATTTTGTTATATCGAGCCATAACCGCCAAAAAGACGTAAGCGCCACTCACAAAAATATAGAGGAGACTGTTTCTTCTGCGATTATTTTTTGTTTAAATGCATATGTAATGCATACATCTGTTTTTATAACTGTGAAACTTATTATAACGGTACATTTTACAGCTATAAATTTCGGATACATGATTTCATTTGTCATAAGTAAACGATTTCCCTCAAAAAATTAAAAGTAAATCATGGTGGCGCTTACGTCTTTTTGGCTGTTAGGGCTCGATATGTTAATATTTCTAATATAAGTATGTATATCAGGCTAAGATCGACTTCGTACAATCATCCGAATTTCCATACATAGTATTAGTTTATTAGTAGCTATGGCCTCGAGAAAAACGGGCAAATGGGACATTAAACGTGATTTAGCTATAGCCCCCATATATAGGTTTCGTCCGATTTGGCTACAAACACAGTACAACACATGATTTTGGGACTCAATTCAGAGAATTGGACGTGAAAGTAGCCCCAAAAATAAGAGCTTCTGTATCATTCGTTTAGTTAAGTTGGCTGAAATAATAACGAATACGATTACGTAATACGTATACGTATAAAACAGAACATTTTTGCGATTTTTAAGGCACTGGATGCACTCTTTTCGGGTTGGTTTGTTCCGCATTTTTTCTCCTATATCCAATATCTACAGAGTTTTCCAATAAGAGTGATATGATTTCTTTGAGAAAAAACGCACTTATTGTTAAGGAAATTCAAAAGTTTTGTACTATCGATACAATTAAGTTCTAAATAAAACATCACTCTAATGGCCTCCGCGACTTCTACTGCAGGAACGAATTCGATGAACCCATTTTTCGAGCACTTTTTCCACTAAATCAAGTCGAATGTCATGAATGGCACGTTCAATATTGACATGTAAAGCTTGAAGAGAGTCTGGTTTATTTCGAAAGACCAATGACTTCAATAAACCGCATAAGAAATAGTCTAATGGTGTTAAATCACAACTTCTTGGAGGCCATTCAATATCACAATTTCTTGAAATAATCGAATCTCCAAACTTTTCTCGCAACAATTCAATTGTTTCATTTACTGTGTGGCATGTAGCCACAATCGGTCAATGGCAAAAAGATAGCTCTTAACGAGAGCTAAAATATTGCTCATGAGTGTCGAGGTCGTAGGTCTACTGGAAAGTGTTTTTTTTTTTTTGGATTTTAAAAAAATGGACTTAGCATCAATTTTTATATGCGAACGGAAAGTTTGTTTTTTCTCTAGCTCCTTAACGGTACGTCGGATCGGGAATCGGTCAATTGCAAAAAGATAGCTCTTAACGAGAGCTAACATATAAAATATGTTCATGGGTTTCAAGGTCGTAGGTAGACTAGAAAGTGTTTTTTTTTTTATTTAACAAAATTGACTTAGCGCACGAAAAGTTGCAATTGGAGAACGATTGTTTTGATAATAAAACTGAATAATTTGTAAACGTTGTTCTTGCGTATATCTCTCCATGATGAAATTGTAAACGCTACTGAATACTAGAGTTGTGTAGTTCGTGAACGAACTAGTTCAATTGAACGGGTCACTATACTGAACTGAACGAACCAGTTCACTCTACTCGTTCATTTCAGCTCAGTAGTTCGCGATGTTTTTTCTTTAATCATATCATTTCGTTCTCTCTTCTCAGCTGTTATGTGTTGTTTCTATTTTTATGTCATCATGAATGTATGATTCTACAAACGCCTTTGTATAAATTTTTTCAATTCATTCCATTCATATTCCAATCAGATCCCTTTATAAGCGGCTGATTTGAACTGAACGAAATGATCTGTTTAAGTAAAGTGAGCTGGTGAGCTAAAGAGCTGGTGAGGTAAAGAACTGGTGAGCTAAAGAGCCGATGAGCTAAAGAGCTGGAGTGAGCTGTTGAACTTAATGAACGAACTAGTTCACTCAATTGAACTGAACTAAAAAGAGCGATCACTTAAAAGAACTATAATGCCCAACTCTACTGAATACAAAGAAAAACAAATGACAGATCATGACATATTACAAATGGCCGAAACGTCACTTCAAAATCATATCATCCCTATTGGAAAACCCGTTACAACTTTACGTCAGATATATTGGTATTCTTGATATATATTCTTCTTTACGCTCTAGAGAACATACATGCAAAGAAAAAATTCGTTTCTGTGAAACGAAATATTAGACAACTACAATCCTCGTTTGCGGGGACTGAAATTTCGTTTGTTGTGACAGAAACTTTTTTCGCGTAAGCAATTTCTTGTTCTGACCAAACGAATTTCAGTCGTCGTAAACGAGAATTCTAGTTGTCTAATATTTAGTTTCGCGGAAATGAATTTTTTCTTTGCGTGTATTTCTCAACAGAATTGGCTGAAATTTAGGTATTTGCGCTTTTTGCCGCATTGAATCGTCTTTATATTGCCCACGTTTTGATATAGCCCACGCTTAGACTTCTACGGAAAACATTTTCCACCGATTTCGGTGAAATACAAGCATATACAGGGTGGCTGATATGTATTGCAACCAACTTCAGGTTGCTATCATTTCTAAACCGCTAGTCTGATAGCTGACAGATTTATTTCAGTGACAGTTCATTTTATTGTTTACAAGCTTACAAAAGCATTTTGATCTATTGCATTCAGAATAAAGTTATTCGTGATGGAATTCAAGCGTGATAGTGTGATTGCTTTATATTTGGGTGGAAAAACATAAGTGGCTATTGTTAGAGCCCTCCAGCATTTAAATGTGAATAAATCTTTTGTTTCTCGTACCATTGCTCGTTACCGTGATACTGGCAGTGTTGCATCGCGTCCAAAAAGTGGACGAAAAAAACGGTAACAACACCAGAAATGATCCGAAAAGTGAAGGCCAGATTTGATCGAAATCCACGCCGCAGTGGTAGAAAAATTGCTCGTGAGCTGAACATATCGCGAGAACGGATACAACACATATTAAAAAATGAGCTTGGTCTAAAGCCATTGAAGTTCCAAAAAGTGCAAGAGCTCACCGATGCACAAAAAAAGTTAGACTGGAAAGAGCCAAGGAGTTGCTTCGCTTGCACGAAAGTGGCCAGTTACCGAATTTGGTTTTCTCCGATGAGAAGCCATTCCAAATTGAGCAGTTTGTGAACAAACAAAATGATCGGGTTTACTTGCCAAAGAGGTCAGCTGAAAATGTACACCTTCGATTGGCCACCAGAACTCAAGCGCCGCCGATGGTAATGGTGTGGGCCGGCCCTGGGTAGACAAACATTTCGGCCGCAGACCATGGACATTCCAACAGGACTCAGCACCATCGCACTCAGCACGCGTCAACCAAGAATGGCTTAAAAAGGAGATCTTGGTGGCCGCGCAATGGCCACCAAGATCTCCGGAATCTCAATCCGTTGGACTTTTGCGCCTGGGGCATTTTAGAGAGTAAGGTTCGCTCTAAAAAATACCAAAGTATCGATCATCTCAAGACGGCGCTTCGCCGGGAATGGCCAAAATACCGCAGAGCCACTTTCGTGCAGCGTGTGATGGCTTTGTCGGCCGTTTGAAGGCCATAATTCGTGTCAAAGGTGGCCAATTCGAACAAATCTAAACTGTTTCTAAAATTGTGTGTTATTTCCGACATTTTTTGCTTTTGAACAATAAAATTTAAAAAAAAATTAAAAAAATATAGCGCTTTACTTTGTTGCATTACATATCAGCCACACTGTATAATATATATTGTATTAAATTGTCCCTAGCGAAAATGGGGCACATCGGCCCATGTTTTGTATCTCCCATGTAAGGGCCCATTCCGATTATAATTCTTGGCTCTAAAGAGAAAGTATTTCTCAAACGATATGATTGAAATTTAAGCATTTACATTTTATGTTGCCTTAAATCATTCCTATTGAAAGTGAAACATATTGGTCCATGTTTTGATATATCCTCCATATAAAGTTCCCATCCAATTAGACTTTTTGATGATCTAGACAACACATTTTTTAACCGATTGGGCTGAAACCTGTGCATTCATACTTCATATTGCATTAAATCATACCTAAAGAAACTGAGGCACATCAGTTCACACTTAGGTATAGCACCCCTACAAAGGTCACTTCCGATTATGCTTCTTGGCGATCCAAAGTATGGATTTTTCAAAAGATTATTCTCAAGTTGCATGTAATTAAAGTTTAATAATGCCCCTACAATTTTCTCCATGTATTAACCCGGTGCGCTTCGCAGCCCCCATCTTTTATTTATTTTCTGTGTAGGGTACTGTAAAATAGTTATACCTCGTTCTTTCAAAATGACATGATTATTACATATGGTGCAAAAATTAATTTGATTACTTTTATATATAAAATACGAACCCTCGTTTCATTTCAAGTTTATGTTCCAAGAGTTACCCTGACATCACGGTACAATATTTATCCCTTTTCCCACAGTACCTCTGGACGTTGAAAAACTATTTTTTTGGTTCATACGTTAGCAACTTTCCCCTTGTTTATGTTCCAATACTTACATTCACACCCTGGTACAATATAAAACCATGTTTGTCCCACATTTTCTACCCACTGTACTAAATGTACGCTTTTTGACCCACTGTGCTATATTTAACCTTTTGGGTCCACTGAATCAAATTTAACACCTTTTTGTCCTACTATATTTTGTCCACAATATTTAACCATTTTTGCCCCACTGTACAATAGTTAACACATTTTTGCTCCACTGTACCATACTTAACCCATTTTGTTCCACGTTACCATATTTTACTATTTGTGCCCACTGTAACCATTTTTGTCATACTGTACCATTATTAACCACTTGTGTCCCACTGTACCATTCTAACACGTTTTTTCCCCACTGTTCCATAGTTAAAGCTTTTTGCCCCACTGTACCATATTTAACCCATTTTGTCCCACGTTACCATATTCAACTAATTGTGCCCCACTGTACTATATTTAACCCGTTTTTGCCCCACTGTGTCATATTAAACCCTTTGTTTCACTGTACCATGTTTAACAGTTTTTGCCCCACAGTACCATATTTAACCCACTTTGCTCCACTGTACAATATTTAACACAGTTATGCCCCACTGTACTGTATAGTTAACCATTTTTGTCACACTATACCATATTTAACCTTTTTTGCCCCACTGTATCATAGTAAATAAATGTTTGCCCCACTGTTCCATAGTTAACGCTTTTTGCCCCACTGTACCATTTTTAACCCATTTTGTTACACGTTACCATATTTTACTTTTTGTGCCCACCGTAACCATTTTTGTCATACTGTACCATATTTAACCATTTGTGTCCCACTGTACCATAGCTAACACATTTTTTCCCGCTGTTCCATTGTTAAAGCTTTTTGCCCCACTGTACCATATTTCACCCATTTTGTCCCACGTTACCATATTCAACTAATTGTGCCCCACTGTACCATAGTTAACCCTTTTTGCCCCACTGTGTCATATTAAACGCTTTGTCTCACTGTACCATATTTAACAGTTTTTGCCCCACTGTACCATAGTTAACCCTCTGTGCTCCACTGTACAATATTTAACACAGTTATGCCCCACTGTACTGTATAGTTACCCATTTTTGTCACATTGTACCATATTTAACCCTTTTCGCCCCACTGTATCATAGTAAATACATTTTTGCCCCACTGTTTAATAGTTAACGCTTTTTGCCCCACTGTACCATTTGTAACCCATATGTCCCACTTTACCATATACATATAACTATTTTTACCCCACTGTACCATAGTTAACCCTTTTTGCACAACTGTGCCCCATTCAACTGTACCATATTTAACAAATTTTTGTCTCACTGTACCGTACTGGTATTTAAAATGTGTCTCCACGCTAGCGTACTTAAACCTTTTTTCCCGACTGTAACATATTTAATCATATTTTCTCCACTCCACTATTTAACCGTTTTTGACCGCAGTGCTCATAAAACCATATAAACTCTTCATATCTTATGTTTAAGTTCCTATTTTGGCAGATTGTTCCCTTTTTTCCCCATGCTCCATAATTAACCCGTCGTGTCCCACAGTGCCTCTTAAAGTTAGAATTACTAAAAATCACTTCCAATCTCCACTACTATATTTTACACTTTTTGCCCCACTGTGCCCCGAAAACTACGAATACAAAAAAAAACTTAATACCCCGATCAGTTGTCATAAAGGCACCCCTCGCTTCAATTTTCACCATTCTAATATTAGGCTTTAAATTTGGCGGTGGTACCATATTTATACCCTTCTGTCCCACTGTGGCTCTAAATTTTTAAAAAAATCACTCCTTGTTCTTGTTTACGTCCTAAGAACTTCTCTCACACCAAATTTCACGATTCTAGGTCTTTCCATTTGGATTTGGCTGTTGTACCACATTTTTCCCTTTTAACCCCACTGTGTACGTAAATGTTCGAATTTCGAAAAATCCTGTCAATTTCAGAGTCTACCTCATAAGAGCTACCCTCACAGCAAATTTCACGATTCTAGATCTTGCCATTTGAATTTGACTGTTGTACTACATTTATCCCATTTTTCCCTTTTTACCCCACTGGGTGCGTAAATGTTCGAATTACGAAAAATCCTGCCAATTTCAGAGTCTACCTCATAAGGTCTGCCATCACACAATATTTCACGATTCTAGCTCTTGCCATTTGGATTTGGCTGATGTACCACATTTATCACTTTTTACCCCACTGTGTGCGTAAATGTTCGAATTTCAAAAAATCCTGCCAATTTCTGAGTCTACGTCCTAAGGTCTACCCTCATACCAAATTTCAAGATTCTAGCTCATTTCGTTTAGATTTGGCGGTGGTACCATATTTATCCCTTTTTGCCCTATTGTGCGGCTAATAGTACGAATTTCGAAAAATCCCGCCTTATTGCTCGTCTACGTCCCAAGGTCTACCCTCCCACCAAATTTCATGATTCTAGCTTCAGCCGTTTGGCCTGGGCGATGATCAGTCAGTCAATCAGTCAGCCAGTCACGCAACAATTTTATATATATAGATTGTGCGGCTAATAGTACGAATTTCGAAAAATCCCGCCTTATTGCTCGTCTACGTCCCAAGGTCTACCCTCCCACCAAATTTCATGATTCTAGCTTCAGCCGTTTGGCCTGGGCGATGATCAGTCAGTCAATCAGTCAGCCAGTCACGCAACAATTTTATATATATAGATTGCTTGGCAAACACTGGCTGAGGCCCGTTTCATGTCCTTCCTTACATTTTTTCATTTATTTTAAAATTTGTTTTGCTTTCAAACAAAAATTCCATGTAATAATGGTTTAATATAGCCCACACAGTTTCATCCATGTATTGCTTAGCAAATACTGGTGGAGGCCCGACCTTTGTCCTTCCTTACAGTTTCTTTTTCATTTATTTTAAAATTTGTTTTTCTTCCAAAAAAAAATTGGAACACGAAATCAACGTATCAATTTATTTCTTAATTAAGATCGGTAAAACGTGTTGATTGAAAAATTGTACTTCAAATAAAAACATCCTAATGTTATTTCTTTCAGTGTAGTGCGAGCAGTTTTCTTATGCAGGTGGGAGAAAGTAGAAGCCATGTGGCAATTTGGGATATTTACAAAAGTTAAATCAGTTCGAGGAATATATTACCACGTGTAACATTTTAATTTATTCAGTTATTAATTTATGTAATTATCATGTGTCCCAGACGGTCAAGGCGACGCGTCAGTCGGTCATGGTTCAACCTACTTAAAAACTGAAGGGATGAATTTTATATGCGTATACTTTTCTAGCAATTTCAGATTATAAAACAATTGAATTTAAAGTATTCATCAAAATGGAAAATGTTAAAATTTTTAACAAAAAAACACTACATCAATATTCCATTGAATGGAGAAGATATTTATTTATAAACGGCATATTCCAACTACTGATGTTTTAATGAATGTATTTTTATTTGTTTTCCCATTTTGTTTACATAAATCAATTGCAAGTTTGTACAACTGTTTCAAACAAACCATTATTTTGTTTATAAATTATTCAATTCGTTTGATGATACAAAACATTTATTTACTTTACTTAGGACAATATGATTCTTTATTACTACATATGGTATATGGTTTGTATTTCGTTCAAACACAACATTTTTGCTATTTCAACACTACAAATTAGATTTGAAATTATTTGCCAAAACAGTGAACATACACATTGGAAGGAAAGTGAAACAATAATAAAAACGTTTATGCAGTTATTTTTTATACCGAAATGATGAAAAATCTCCGGGTTTTTTCTGGAAGACATGTTACGTTTTACTATTAAATTTGTCGAAAAAATGTTACGGTATCTTACACATTTAAAATAATGGTGATATACTAATTTAGTAATTCCATTAGCAACACCTTGTAATGGTAATCTGAGTCCCTATAAATTATATACGAGTATATTCGTTAAAATTCTAAGGCGATTTAGACATGTCTGTCTGTTGAAATTAGATCATTTTGACTAGGTTAGGTTAGGTTAGGTTGAAGAGAGGAGACGTTTAAACGTTTCATGTCCATGGACATACACTTAAGCCAGTGGTTCGGCCTGTTGTGCGCTCCTTATTTATGATCTTTTTATACCTCACGAGTTACAGAAAATCGGTACTAGACACGAATTTTCTCAGTATCTTCCAGTCATATTCTCTGAGATGAGTCAAGTCTGGTAATATGTCGGACCCGAAATGTTGGGATCTTGCATGTGTGAAAGCCGGGCAGTGACACAGAAAATGTTCCATCGTTTCGATGTTTTCTCTGCATGCCCTGCATTCGTCGTTTCCTGCTAGTCCTATGCGATGAAGATGTGCTTGTAAGCTTGAGTGTCCCGTTAGAACACTCATCATCTTACTAATATCGATCTTGTTTAGTTTCAGAAGACTTCTTGTTTTCTTTTCATTTGGGTCACCCCACAGTATCTTTGCAGTTGCTCCTACTGTTGCGCTATTCCACATAGTTTTATGAGCCATCACTGCCCAGTGCTTCAACTCATTTTTCGTGGCTTCGAAAGGTTTCCAATTTTTCAAGTTTATTACTCGAAGTTCTCTGCCCTTTGAAGCCAAGTTGTTTGCCCGTTCATTTCCAATCACTTCGTTGTGTCCTGGTACCCAGCAAATACGCAATTGACCATGGGCTGAGTAATCATTTATCGTTCTTTTACAGTCCAACACAGTTCTGGATTTGACCCTTTCCGATGTTATTGCTTTAATCGTCATTTGGCTATCTGTGAAGATGTTGGCATATTTAGGCTTTGTCGTGTTACTGAGCCAGTTCACACACTCCGTGATTGCTCGAACTTCTGCTTGAAATACCGTGTTATGGTCAGGGAGGCGGAAGTGATGTTCGACTTCTGGTTCATCAATAAAAAGTCCCAGACCCGTCCTTCCTCCTCGCTTGGACCCATCCGTGTAGCATTTCTGGCGTTTGAATGTGACCAACTAGATATTCTAAAATCTTCTGATGGTACGACTTGTGGTCTCGATTTATCCATTCACCCATCACTTGTAGACGTCTTGCTGTGAGGGCTGCCTCATACTTTATACGGATGTCTATTGGTTGGATGTGCAGTATAGTCTCCAACGCTTTTGTTGGTGCAGTTCTAAATGCCCCGCTTATGCCTAGACAGAACATACGTTGAATTTTTTGCAAAAGTATTACGTTGCACTTCTTGTCCATTGATGTCCACCACACTACACAGGCGTAGGTGATTATTGGTCTAACCACGCTCATGTAAAGCCAGTGAGTCATATTTGGACGTAATCCCCATTTTAAACCTATAGCTCTTCTGCACAACGACCAACATCTGTGGGCCTTTCTAACTCTTTCTTCAAGATGATCTTTCCAGTACAGTTTCTGATCCAAGATTACTCTCAAGTACTTTACCTTTTTAGTTATATCAATTGTCTTATTCAGGAATCGAGGCCGGTAAAACGTGGGATCTTCGTTTTCCTTGTAAATAGACATATTTCTGTTTTGTCTGGGTTAACATTTAATCCCCTTGGTTGTGCCCAGTTATATGCTATGTTAGGTGCCTCTTCAGCTCTTCTGCATAATAGATTTGGATGAGAGCCCCTTAGAAGTATTACAACGTCGTCTGCATAACATACTGGTTTAAGTCCTTCATTGGTGAGGGCTTTTAGGAGACTGTGTATCGTCGTAATCCATAGAAGAGGCGATAAAATACCCCACTGAGGTATACCACGATTTACCTTGTCTCTAATTTTTACGTCATATGACCCACAAATAATCCACCTATTCCTTAGCATATTGTTGATCCAGTTTTTCAGCGCCCGGTCAACCTGAAACTCGTCTAAGGACTGGATAAGTGTATCGGTCTGTACATTGTTAAATGCGCCCTCAATGTCTATGCAAACAGCAAGTGTATACATTTCTTTACTGAAGGACTCTTCTATGTGGTGCACTACCTCATGTAGAGCTGTTTCCACTGATCTTCCTTTGACATAGGCGTGTTGTTTGAATTTTAGCCTGTCATCCGCTATTTTACCTTTGACCATGTCATCAATTATTCGCTCCATTGTTTTTAACAGGAAAGAAGTAAGGCTAATGGGTCGATAAGCCTTTGGGGTCGTGTAACTCGCCTTGCCAGGCTTTGGTATAAAGACCACCCTTGATTCCTGCCAGTTTTTTGGGGTATACGAATGAGTTATGCATGCAGTGAACACTCCAGCCAGATGAGTTGATACCTGATCCACCTCATTCTGCAGAAGTGCTGGAAATATTCCATCCGGTCCCGCAGCCTTAAAGGGAGAGAAACTTTTTATCGCTTCTTTAACCATACCATCTGTTATATCCGTAATAGGTACTTGATGCAATACATTTTCATTCTGTAACTGTTCCTCTGTTGGTCCAGCATTACCAGTCGGAAAATGAGTTTTCATCAAGAGCCTTACGGTATCCTCTATAGTTTCCATCCTTTTACCCGTTTCATCCACCAGTGTTTCGGTTTGGACATGAGTTTTTGAGAGGAACTTTTTCATTTTAGACATGCTGTTAACGCTGTCTACCTGTTCACAGAAAAGCCTCCAGGAGTTACGTTTCGCCGATCTAACGATTTTATTGTATTCTTTGAGTCTTCTGTGGTAGTCGTCCCAATATACTGATTGTTTTTTACGTCGAGCTCTATTGTAAAGTCTGCGGACATCTTTGCCAATCGAGCGAATTTGTCCTGTCATCCAGGGTTTCTCAAAGGCAGATTTCCTTTCTCAAAGTGGGCAACTATCTTCGAATGATTTTACAAGAGCCTCGGTAATCTTCTTAACATTGATATCAATGTCTTCTGCACATAGATAATCGCGTGTAGGCTGCCCCAATCGATTTCTAAGTAGATTTCCGAATTTAGTCCAGTCGGTCTTAGCCTTATTACGGAAACTTATGGGGTTTGGCGGTGGCCGTGCAATTTTAAACCTTATATAACGGTGGTCTGAATAGGAGTGTTCATCCGAAACCCTCCACTCATGAATCTCGTCAATAAGATTTTCTGAACATATCGGTATATCTAATACTTCTTCCCTAATTTTGTTAACAAAGGTTGCAGTGTTTCCTATGTTAAGAGTTATGAGGTCATTTGTATTCAAAAATTCGATAAGGGCGTGTCCCCTTTTATTGGTGTTAGTACTACCCCAAGCGATATGATGGGAGTTGGCGTCACATCCAGCTAATAACTCATTACTTGTGTGTTTGGATTCCCTCACCAGACGTTGTAATTTTGACTAAGCTATACCCTCAGTCTGTGAATAACTTAATATGGACTATACTACTTTGTGTGGGATCCAGAAAGGAGGAATCGATTTTAAACGATCTATAGTCATAGCAAAAGCTGTCTAAAATACAGAATACGACATTTAGATGATTGCTGCAGAAGCTCTGGGGAAGTCGTGTTGAGTTAATATGTCAAAATGTTTGGGGGTACCAGAAGGGGCATTCCAACCGTGCCTATTTTGCTCTGAATAGTAGATATTTTAAAGATATTACACATTATCAAATTGTAAGTGTTTATTAATGTTGTAAGATATTCAAAATTGTTAGGATTTGACCATTTTGTGTCGTAGGTACCAAAAAGGGCATGACAATTACGCCCAATTTTCACAGACTGTAGCTAATGTAAAAGCATTACACTGCACAAAATTTTAAATATTTGTACGTTCTGGTATTAAAGTTATAAGAATTTAACTTTTTATACAAAATGGTCCCATTGTGTGGGTGTGGTACCAAAAGCGACTGTGATAGCGACAAATAAGTATTAAATATGTGTGAAATGACAGACGATTCGGCTGATTAGTGTAGCAGTTATTAAAGAATCAATATTTCACTGAATTCAAAACCTTTTGGGGGTTACAGGAAAGAGTGGACAAATATGACCCATATATTAACATAGCCTATGATTGGAAAAACAAGGAAGAAAATTGCTGTCGGGTAAACCGACTAAGGTATATCCTCACTCTGCGAGTAATGTAAAATATCAAAACATTTAGACGATTACTGCAGAAGTTATGGGAATATTGTTTTCGAATTCATCTATCAATTTGTGTTGAGTGGGGGTTAGAGCCAAAAGAAGCAAAATAGCGTTATTCACTATTTTGCTCTGGACATTCGATACTTCAAACAAATTGCACTGTGCCGAATTGTAAGTATTTATGTGCAGTGTTAGTAACGTTATAAGTCATTACATTTTGGTATGATTTGCCCTTTTTATGTGGGAGGTACCAAAAGGGGCGTGACAATAATGTAAATTTTTTGCTACAAGCTGATAGTATATAAATAACATATATAAGAACAAATTTCCCCAAATTTGGCAGTATTCATTCATGTAGTAAAAAACGCCGAATTTCGTACTGATCGGATATAAAATATAGTTGCTACAGCACTAACATTTTACTTTGATTACAAGAATACAAACAGGCGGAAATAGCTAAATCAAGTCAGATAGTGATTCTAAGTTGATCGGTTTAATAAACGATGGGTCTACTGCTTCTTCGTTTGTGTGTTACAAACAATGATCGATAACGTTCCATTTGCTGTGAAGAATAATTTTAAAAATCCAAATTATTATGAATAGCCAAACAGTTTAACAATTGTAACGTATGTGTCTTAGATAAATACGTCATCAAAATATCATCCGATATGGAAAATTTCCTTGTGTAGAATCTAAGTAGATTTGAAACACAAACTACAAAATCTCAGCCAAATCATCTGGAAAATGTGGTATATATGGCTTAAGTAAGAATATTTAAAAGAAACCTCTATATGACTACTATAACAAGAATGAGCACATATGGATAATTTTTATTTTTAAGCTGACTTTTTTTTAGTGTTTGTGTTACGTTTTGGGCTTTGGTGTGCTCTGGCACATACTTTAAAATGTTATGGCCGACAAGAACATTTCATCCTCGCCTTCCCCATTTTTAGGGGGTTTTTTAAAGTTTATTAAAATAGATCCCAAAATTACCGTTATGTGGAGGAGCTAAAGAGTTAAAATGTTCCACAAAAATGGTCCTCGTAGTGTTTTAAGGGGGCAGGGGGGAGTCAACGTGTATAAACTTTTTTAAATTTTTTTCTGAATAGAGAACATTCCGAGAATATAATGTGGAAATTTGAGATGAATCGGAACAAAACTAACGAAGATACAGGAGTCTAAGTAGCCGCGCCTCATACGTGACTCAGTACAGCAGCAAAACTTTAAAGCGTTTTTCCTACAAACCCAAGTTTTCAAAGACTTTATCATCAAAAGTACCGCATCGATCGTTTTGAAATTTTTAACACTATTCCTCTACATAATTTATGAGGTAACGCTAGAGGCGTTCTTCACTTTAAAAGAGTTCCCAAAAGTTTAATAATGGAAATTTCGAAAAAATCTACCAGCGTTACCTTGGGAAAGCGATTAGCTAACGAAATAATTTTGGGTTTTTTACTTCAGATGATTCATCACCGACTTACGATGGACACCGCAATTCAACTTTTTTCCGAGATGCTTCCGCATAATTGCTGCCATTGCCATATTTATACCCTACACCACACTGTGGTACAGGGTATTATAAGTTTGTTTCACGGCAGATGTTTGTAACACCTGAAAATAACACAGCTAGACCCACCTTAAAGTATACCGATCGACTCAGAATCACTAGCTGATTCGATTTACCGATGTCCGTCCGTCCGTCCGTCCGTCCGTCCGTCTGTCCATGTAAAGTTGTTCGTCGACTACAGGTCGCAATTTCACTCCGATCGTTCTGAAATTTTGCAGTTTAGAGTATTTCGCGGCTGTTAAGATCGCTATTGAATTTGGTTGAAATCGGTTCAGATTTAGATATAGCTCCCATATATATCTTTCGTCCGATTTGGCCCTTTAGTCCTATAGAAGCTGTATTTTACATCCAATCGTTTTGAAATTTAGAATGGTAGAGTTTCTTGATCCATGAACCAACATTGCCGAATTTGCAGAAAATCGGTTAAGATTTAGCTATAGCTCCCATATATATGTTTCGTCCGATTTGGCCCTTTAGTCCTATAGAAGCTGTATTTTACATCCGATCGTTTTGAAATTTAGAATGGTAGAGTTTCTTGATCCATGAACCAACATTGGCGAATTTGAAGAAAATCGGTTAAGATTTAGCTATAGCTCCCATATATATGTTTCGTCCGATTTTCCTATTTGGTCCTGTAGAAGCTGTATTTTACATCCAATAATTTTGAAATTTAGACTGGTAGAGTTTCTTGATCCATGAACCAACACTACCGAATTTGAAGAAAATCGGTTAAGATTTAGCTATAGCTCCCATATATATGTTTCGTCCGATTTGGCCATTTAGTCCTATAAAAGCTGTATTTTACATCCAATCGTTTTGAAAATTAGAATGGTAGAGTTTCTTGATCCATGAACCAACATTGCCGAATTTGAAGAAAATCGGTTAAGATTTAGCTATAGCTCCCATATATATGTTTCGTCCGATTTTGCTATTTAGTCCTGTAGAAGTTGTATTTTACATCCAATAATTTTGAAATTTAGAATGGTAGAGTTTATTGATCCATGAACCAACACTACCGAATTTGAAGAAAATCAGTTAAGATTTAGCTATAGCTCCCATATACATGTTTCGTCCGATTTGGCCCTTTAGTCCTGTAGAAGCTGTATTTTACATCCAATCATTTTGAAATTTAAAATGGTAGAGTTTCTAGATCCATGAACCAACATTGCTGAATTTGAAGAAAATCGGTTAAGAGTTAGCTATAGCTCCCATATATATGTTTCGTCCGATTTTGCTCTTTAGTCCTATAGAAGCTGTATTTTACATCCAATCATTTTGAAATTTAAAATGGTAGAGTTTCTTGATCCATGAATCAACACTACCCAATTTGAAGAAAATCGGTTGAGATTTAGCTATAGCTCCCATATATATATTTCGTCCGATTTGGCCCTTTAGTTCTATAGAAGCTATATTTTACATCCAATCGTTTTGAAATTTAGAATGGTAGAGTTTCTTGATCCATGAACCAACATTGCCGAATTTGAAGAAAATCGGTAAAGATTTAGCTATAGCTCCCACATATACGTTCATCCGATTTGGCTCTTTAGATCCAATCGTTTTTATACCCTACACTACACTGTGGTACAGGGTATTATTTAAGTATAAAATGTCCCAAAAGTAAATTTATGTAAACAATTTATACATTAATTACAAAATTTATATATCAGAGTTATTCGGCCCCGCCCGACTTTAGCCTTTCCTTACTGGTTTTCAATAGTTTGGTTCCCCATTTCGTCATGTATAGACTTACAAGAGAGAAACACTTAAACTGTCTCCAATAATAATGTCAAAATTTTCTGTGGTTTTTTCTTAAAAAAAGGAGGAACCTCGAAATGGATCACGCATTATTATTGAGGAGGTCATTATTACTCGAAAAACAACTTTGATAAAATTTGACTACATAAATATTTTCTTATTCATTCATTACTGGATTGTTAATGAGGTTGTTCAAATGCCATATTTATTATAAGTAAATAAGTTATTTAGTCAAGTAAAAATAAATCCGAAAATTTGATTAAAAATTAATTGACTCGAATAACACAGTACAGCATGTTTTCAGCTTATTGATTTGGGAATGAATTCTGAGAATTGGGCGTGAAAGTAGCCCCAAAAATAAGAACTTCTGCATCATTCGTTTAGTCAAGATGACTCAATTAATAATGTAATGGACATGCGTATTTTTTGCTCAAGTTGGATTTTTAGCACTTTCTCTATATTTTTTCTCGGCATACCGTACGGAATATCTCTTTTGCGACAGAAACAAAGTTGTAGATATTGTACAGGGTTTTCCAACAAGAGGTGTTATTTTGAATCACCCGGTATTTCGGTAGCTGTCACTTGGAACGATACACGATTCAACAAAGTATTGAAATTATTAAAATTCGAAAAACTGAAAATCATCGAAAAATCATCTTGACTGATGAGGCCCATTTCCACCTCGGTGGCTACGTCAACAACCAAAATTGTCGCATCTGGGGCTCGGAAAACCCAAGAGTTATTGTTGAGAAGCCTCTCCATCCTCAACGTGTGACTGTTTGGTGCGGTTTATGGTCCGGCGGGGTCATTGGACCTTACTTTTCGAAAATGAGTTTGTATCAACAGTTACGGTGAATGGATTGAGCTCTCGAGAGATGATTAATGATTTTTCTATGGTCGGAGTTGGATGGTATTGATCTGGACAACGTTTACAACACAAGCAACGAAACCATTGCTCTGTTACGGGAAAAGTTTCCGGACCGTGTTATCTCTCGAAGAGGTGATCACAATTGGCGACCACCGAGATCTTGTGATTCAACACCTTGCGACTTATTCCTTTGGGGCCACGTGAAAGATAAGGTCTACACCAACAGCCCAGCGTCGATTCAAGACCTCAAAGATAGAATTCGTGAGGCTATCGAAGACATAGCTCAGCCACTTTGCGATTTGGTTATAGAAAATTTCATGAAAAGGATATGGTCCTGTAAGCGTGGTCATGGCGGCCATTTGGCTGACGTAGTTTATACCCTCACTTTAGTGTGACGATTACGAATTAAGTATACGTATTTTTCAATATTTTACTGACACATATTTTATGCCATTTGTGATATTTTTAAGGCACTGGATGCACTCTTTTCGGGTAGGTATATTCCACATTTTTTCTCCTATTCAAAGTCTACAACTTTGCCGGGAAAAATATAGCAAAAATTCCAATGGGGCTACTTTCTGAATTGAGTCCCAAAATCATGTGTAGATTAATTTTCAGACCGCTATAAAGGGGTGAAGCAGATAATTATATTGTCGGTTCCGCCTGTCTTTATACATTCTTTATTTGATATATATATATTGGTTTGAATTATTTATATCTATAAATTTATTTTAAAAATTTGAAATTTCGAACATATGAGATGATTACCTAGTAATACTTGTTCACTGTATAAATTCAATAAAGTCGCAAAATATTGTTTTTATTGTAAACCACAGTAAACCACTGATATTTTTTAGTTGACACTTTTTATAATTTATTTAAGTTAGATTATATATAACTATTTATATTTATATATTTATTTGCACTTTGCCACAAAACTCTGGTTAAGAAATATTTCATTTAATTTGTAAAGTAAATATGTAAGTATTTGACAACAATTAACTATATGAAACTTTATTATTTTCAATTTTATGTAAGATATTTAAATAGATGAAGAAGTTGTATGTATGTAATCCTTTGATTAGGTAGTATTTTTTTTTAATTTTATTTTATTTATTTAAATTGAGTAAATTCTTGTATTTTTTTTTTTTTGTTAAATTTCGGATTATCTAAAATTTATTTTTTACATAAACTTTAACTTATTTATGTATATATATTTTTTGAAACACTAAGTATTATTTTGTAATTTATTGTGCAATTTAGTATATATATTTATGATTTCTCACATTTTATTCGCATTTAAATTTCCTTAGAATAAATTTCTTTTTCAGTTGTTTTACATTTATTTATTATTGTGTGGTTTTGTCTTCACTATTCACGTTATTTAACATTTTTGATTACTTCACATAAGCTTTTCTTTCTTATTCTTGACTTTAAATTTAACACCTCTTTAAGCTTTATTGTATTATAGTAAATATTTTATTGTATTTTTGGTGATTTCTTAGCCCTATTTGCCACATATTATAATTATTATTATTATTTAGTTAATTTAAGAAAACACTAAACACAGTATTGTCGAAATGTTATCCGAAATGTTCTTCCGATTTCGTTGAACTTTATGCCACGAAGAGCCCACGTAGACTGAACAGAGGTTACAAGAACGGACGTACATTTGGTAACGGTATTTACGAAGGAAGTGTTTAGTCTTTTACTATTTCATCTTTCGTTCAGCTTTTGAGCTTCAAACGTGTTGCATGTGGCTCAACTCAACATTCGTTGGCAACATCGAACAAATCCTTTCAGTTATCCTTTTTGGTTTGTCGTTAAAGCGCCCTCGTGATACACTACAGACACACAATAATTTCGGGCATTCTTCCGCTCTGTGTGTGCGTGTCACAATTTCCACTTTCCGTTTCACTCGGATGCAATTCACGTAAACTTTTGGCTGACTTTTCTTTGTTTCTGTTATGTTCGCTTCGGTTTTGCGAAAATATACCGCGCGCTTCTCCAGAGAGCGTTGTGTTAGCAGCGGAATGACCGTTTAGTCGGCATTTTCAACACAAACTGAATTTCCATGTGACTGTCAGAGCTGTCGTTGGTTGGTCCAAATACGAGTTGTGTGTGTTTTTCGTACCAACAAAAAAAACATCGCCTCGTCCACACGAAACCCACGAAAAACATCGCACAACTAAAAGTCTAGAGGTGTTGTGGATTTTAATTGCATTTCCCCACCACAGTGGTTTTCATTGAGGGTTTTCAATTTTTCACACACAATCTACGTTTTCATGTGGATTCCATTAGTGAGTGTTTCCCCTGAAAACATGTGATTTATGTGACCATTGGCTCTCACCCCTCCGGGGAGACGGCATCCACAGATGGTTTCAACTGTGAATCAATGAATGAATGAATGTTTCTTTCACAAAAGTTTAAAAGTGGGTTGTATGTTTTGTTTTTTTTTGGAGCAAAACATACGGAAATATTTGGTCCTACATTTTTCTCGGAAAAAAATCTGTCCAAAAGTTTGTGCAAAACATTCCTGGTTATTTATTCTTAAGTGGAAAAGAATTTTAGACAAAGTACCTCTCAACAGAATTTGATGTCTAATAAAATGCAATAATAAGGTAAAACTATTTCCGGTAGCTCAGTGGGGTAAATCTAAAAACTAAAACTATTCCAAATACGACTATACTCGGCATGATATGTCCGAGTATAGTTTTTGAACAGGTATTGACAATTTTAAATAAAGTATATTAATACCCTACACCACACTGTGGTACAGGATATTATAACTTTGTGCATTTGTTTGTAACACCCAAAAGGAGAAGAAATAGACCAAACGATGGGATTATACCGATCGACTTGGTATCACTTGTCAGAGCTGACATAACAAGGCGTGAGGGAGCTAACACATTCATATTCCTATTTTGAATTTTAGTATACGAAGAGTTTCATTCAGTAAACATGTCAGTGGAGTTACGTAGCGCTAAAATGTGATTATTTTTTTAATAGGGGTCGTAAAACATTAAATTACCAGCCTAAAACTTATATCTAATGGAAATGAACTCTCAGTTCTGTTCTATAATATTCGTGAAGTGAAGTTAACAATCAGTGAAAGCGCCAATCTTACTATCCGTCAGTGCATATTTATTGGAAAAACCAGTAAGGAAAGGCAGAAAGTCGGGCGGCGCCGACTATATAATACCCTACACCTTCCTAACAATGCGATAGGGGTAGAAACATATTATCTAATTCTGATCGGACATAAAATAACATTTTTACAGAGCTTACATGTCAAATCGGGGGTAACGTATATATGGGGGATATATCTAAATCTGAACCGATTTCTTCCAAATTTAAAAGCGTTCATTCATATAATAGGAAACCTCTTTCTGCCGAATTTCATACTGATCGGATATAAAATACAGTTTTTACAGCGCTTACATATCAAATCGGGGGTAACATATAAATGGGGGCTATATCTAAATCTGAACCGATTTTCTCCGAATTTGGCAGTATTCCTTCATGTAATAAGAAACCTCTTTTTACCTAAATTCGCGCTGATCGGATATAAAATACAGTTTCTACAGCGGTTACACGTCAAATCTGGGGTTACATATATATGGGGGCTATATCCAAATCTGAACCGATTTTCTCCGAATTTAGCAGTATTCCTTCATGTAATAAGAGACCTCTTTTTGCCGAATTTCGCACTGATCGGATATAAAATAACATTTTTACTGCGCTTACATGTCAAATCGGGGGTAACTTATATATGGGGGCTATAACTAAATCTGAACCGATTTCTTTCAAATTTAACAGTGTTCATTCATATTATAAGAAACCTCTTTCTGCCGAATTTCATACTGATCGGTTATAAAATAAAGATTTTACAGCGCTTACATGTCAAATCGGGGGTAACGTATATATGGGGGATATATCTAAATCTGAACCGATTTCTTCCAAATTTAACAGTGTTCATTCATATTATAAGAAACCTCTTTCTGCCGAATTTCATACTGATCGGTTATAAAATAAAGTTTTTACAACGCTTACATGTCAAATCGGGGCTAACATATATATGGGGGCTATATCTAAATCTGAACCGATTCTAACCAAATTCAATATGGATCGTCCTTGGGCCAAACAAAAGATATGTGTAAAGTTTCGTCGAGATCGGACCATAATTGCGACCTGTACTTTGATTACAAGAATACATGGACAGACAGACGGACAGACAGACAGACAGACAGACGGACAGACAGAAAGACGGACATGGCTAAATCGACTCAAAAATTGATTCTATGACGATCGGTATAATAAACTATGGTTCTATTTCTTCTCTTTTTGGGCGTTACAAATAAATGCACAAAGTAATAAGTACCACAGTGTGGTGTAGGGTATAACAAGAGTTTCTTACAAACTTATACAATTGTTTGACATTGAAGATGTCGATGCCCTTAAAGTAATACCGGTAAAGGAAGATAGGATGTTATTGCAACAGCAGAAAGAGCCGGAACGACTAGGTGACTTAGATGGTGCAGGCAAAAAACATTGAGGGGCAAACTCGACGTGCGATATACATTTTATCCATTACTCCTTCGACATCATATTAAAAACCACTACATTGTACCAGATGTACCGTCTTTAGGTTCAGGAAAATCTAAGGAAAAACGTCTACAGATAGTTATTTCTTATGATAATCAAGAATAACTGATCGCTGTTTCGAAATTGGACAACTCCCAGTTTATTTGAAACCCTATTGGTGATTGGAATCATGAAGACAATGTGCAAATTCTAAGTTATGATACTATAGCTTCACAGATGCCGAATTAAAGGTGTAAAATTGTTTTTAAATGCCGTATTTAAGTAAATCTCGATGAAGTGACTACAAATCCTGATATTCTATTGCTTAAGATGTTCGACGAAAACTGCAAAAATATCGATCAGCATAGAAGACAAATCTATGCAAAAAAAAAATAAAATGTCTGAATCTTTCAGAAATTGACATCCAGCTGGAATTTTACCGCACTGAATTGACTAACTAAGTTTTTAGAGATGAATATCGAGAACTAATTGAACTGTCGATAATATTTTTTGCTGGAGACACAGAGAAGAATTTAAAGGTTCGGCCTCCAGGCCGATGGATAGGAATTTATTGACTACCAAGTAAGAAGATCGTGTAAACCGACTAAGGTATACATATCATCACTTTGCAAGTGTACATCGGGAAGGAGATGACAGAACTTAGAAAAAATGTTCCTCTACAGCCATTTAAAATGTTGTCTAAAATACAAAATATGAAAACCTTTAAATGATTGCTGCAGAAGTTACGGGAATGTTGTGTTCGTATGAATCTGTCAATTTGTGTGGGGTACCAGAAATGGCTTGACGAACATACCTATTGTGCGCTAAACAATAGATACTTCAGCGACATTGCCCTGTACAGAATTGTAAGAGTTTATGCAAACTAATATTAACGTTATAAGTCAATCAATTTTAGAATGATTTGGCAATTTTCGGTGGGAGGTACCAAAGGTAAAATAATGTCCATTTTTGTTATACCATTATAGCATTGCACTGCACAATATTTCAAGTATTAATATGCACTGTAATTAAGTTTATAAGCGGGACGTACAGAAAGTGGCGGGGCCACTTCGACCATTTTCTTAGCGAAAGATAAACTATTAGATACTATGTGTGGAATTACAGAGGATTCGGCTAAATAGTTTAGAAGTTATTAGAGAATCAATATTTCACAAAATGTAAACTCTTTGTGAGGGAGGTTGTAGAAGATGTGTATGGCCCATTTTCGAAATTAGACCGATAGACTATGGGCGGAAATCGAAAATTAATGCCAAAATTCAAATTTTATGGCACATATAATATTGAAAAAATAATTATGTCCATCTGTTGAGCAAACATTCGTATCTGTATTTATAGTACAGTTTGCTGAAATTTGAACTGTTGAGAAGAAAGAAATGAAATAACAAAGTTATGACCATTCAAAGTTTGTCTTTTTACTCATAAATGCAAATAAAATTGGGATGATAAAATGTTTATACTAAAATGCTTGTAGAATTCTCGTTTGTTGGTGAAATGCGACCGGACTTGTAACATATTTTAAGGATATATTCATCTTAATTTATAAGACGCATTTTTAGCGTCTTTAAATGAAGAGATATTTCAAAGCAAAAATACAGTATTTTTTTGTTTTTCAATAAAATTATCCACAGTAAATGGAATACAACTTTTGTGGATCACGTGGGATCACTACCATATGACATAGAGAAGAGAGGTGACTTAGTGGTGAATCCAACAGTACCAAGTTTATCTGCGACTTTTTGCGATTATGGCAGTTTTTTGTACTTTAAATATGTCCTTTTTTACTTTAAATATAGAAAAAATGTATGTGAGCTACATCGATCTATGAACCGATTTTCCCGAAACATATGGACCGATTTTCTTGGTCCAAAAAAATAACTTTTTCGAAATTTCGACAAAATCGGACAATAAATACGATCGGAAGATGTCCGGCTGCAAGTTTGTGGTGTCCTACGGTCAAAAATAGTGATCTTATTAATTTTATAAGAATTATATGTGTAATTATTATTGTTTACTTCTTATACAAAAACTATAAAAATATAGTTAAACGCTTCTGCAGTTTATGTTTATTAGGGTGGACCGATTATTTTCTGTTTTTAATTTAACTTTTCTTTTATTACCAGTCGACGACACATTGTGTAAGCGCATTATTGGAACACTTCAGCTTTCAAAAATATTGCAGACTACGATTTTATCCTATTTATGTTGTTTTGTTTTCAATTTCAAAAACATTGCCCTGTTTTGTAGACTTTTAACGCAATGTTGACAAAAATAAGTTTGAATTTCAATGGTCTATATATTTAAAACGCAGCAACACACAATCAAGTAACTCAAATAGATTTTGAACTAAATTTTGTCAGCTCTAATTTAAAACCAATATCACTGAAGTTGGTACGATATTCCGATTTGTACACTAATTTCCACAAAGTCGCTTTTGTAGCCTCACTGTGCGATACATGGTAACAGTAAAATAAAATCTGGATACACCTATTTCTTCTCCAAAGAATTCTCTTGAATATGGTTCAAACCCTAGGACTCTATCTCTAACGGTATTGTCATGAGATAGAAAATATTGCTATTCGCGCGTATTTACCCCTTTTTCCCATTGTGTGGCGGTTCCCCATAATTCGCTTTTATTGAAAAACGATGAACGTTTTAAAAATAAAACCAGTAAGGAAAGGCAGAAAGTCGTGCGGGGCCGGCTATATAACACCCTACACCTCCCTAACAATGCGATAAGGGTCATTGCGATAATAATTTGGAATAATTGGTAAATGGGTAAGAACATATATATGTGGATATATCTAATTCTGAACCGATAATCGCTAAATTAAGCAATATTCGTTCCTAAATTGAGAAACATCTTTCTGGAGAATGATCGGAAGTAAAGTACAACTTCTATAGCGCTTTGTAACCAAATCAAGAGGAACATATATATGGAGGTTATATATAAATCTGAATCGATTTTCCCTAAATACTCATTCATGTAAAATAGAAACCTCTTTCTGGCGAATTTCGTACTGATCGGATATAAAATACAGTCTCTACAGCGCTTGGATGTCAAATCGGGGCTAACATATGTATGGGGGCTATATCTAAATCTGAACCGATTTTCTAAGAATTTGGCAGTATTCCTTTATGTAATAAGAAACCTCTTTCTGCCGAATTTCGCTGTGATCGGATATAAAATACAATTTCTACAGCGCTTGAATTTCAAATCGGGGGTAACATATATATGGGGGCTATATCTAAATCTGAACCGATTTTCTCCGAATTTTGCAGTATTCCTTCATGCCATAAGAAACCTCTTTCTGCCGAATTTCGTACTGATCGGATATAAAATACTGTTTCTACAGCGCTTACATGTCAAATCGGGGCTAACATATGTATGGGGGCTATATCTAAATCTGAACCGATTTTCTCCGAATTTGGCAGTATTCCTTCATGCCATAAGAAACCTCTTTCTGCCGAATTTCGTACTGATCGGATATAAAATACTGTTTCTACAGCGCTTACATGTCAAATCGGGGCTAACATATATATAGGGGCTATATCGAAATCTGAACCGATTTCTCCCAAATTTTGTATTGTATCTAAGTGTATCACGAGATTACTCTCTGTAAATTTTTGTACAAATCGGTTCAAATCAGATGTACATATATATGGGAGCTATATATAAATCTGAACAGATTTTAACCAAATTCAATAGGGATTGTCCTTGGGCCTAAAAAAAATATGTGCAAAGTTTCGTTGAGATCGTACCATAATTGCGACCTGTACTTTGATTACAAGAATACATCTACAGACGGACATACAGACGGACATAGCTAAATCGACTCAGAAAGTGATTACAAGTCGATCCGTATAATAAACAATGGGTCTATCTCTTCTCCTTTTGGGTGTTACAAACAATAGCACAAAGTCATAATACCCTTTACCACAGTGTGGTGAAGGGTATAAATATATATGGGGGCTATATCTAAATCTGAACCGATTTTTACCGATTTCAATAGGGATCGTCCTTAGGCCAAAAAAGTTAAATCGACTCAGGGATTGATTCCAAGTCGATCGGTATAAAAAACGATGGGTCTATCTCTTCTCCTTCTGGGTGTTACAAACAAATACACTAACTCATAATTCCCTGGACCACAGTGTGGAGTAGGGTATAAAGATGATTTTGCCCCGTGTAAATACCCAGGAACATAGTATATATGTGGCCATATCTAAATCTGAACCGATTATCCCCCAATCGGTTCAGATGAAGATAAAGCCCCCATATACGTAGTATGTTCAAAAAAATTTGCGGATTTTGTATTTTTTCAAAAAGTATTTATTTATTCATTAATATCTATTTTGTCCCCTTCAAAGTAATTCCCCTCGGAAATAATACACTTCTGCCAAAAGTTTTTTCCAATCCTCTAAGTACTTCAAATAATCATTTTTTGTGATCTTGTTCAGGTCCTCCTTCGATGCCGTCTTTATCTCCTCAATCTTGGCGTAGCGTCGTCCTTTCATGGGCCTTTTCACTTTAGTCACAGGGGGCTAGGTCAGGGGAATACCTTGGCTGCGGCACCATTACTGTGTTGTTTTTGGCCAAATATTCGCGCACAAGCAACGATGAGTGTCCAGGGGCGTTATTATGGTGCAAAAGCCAGTTTTTGTTCTTCCACAAATCCGGGCGTTTTTGGCGGATTGCTTCGCGCAATTTGCGCATAACTTGCAGGTAATATTATTTATTGACCGTACTACCCTGTGGCAATAACTCATAATGCACCACGCCCCTGTAATCAAGGACAACTGTGAGCTCGGCCGTCCGGCACGCTGTTCGTCCTTCGCATCTTCTCGGCCCTCTAAGAACATTTTGTACCACCGATAAACGTTGCTTTGGTCCAAGGTAGCTTCACCATATGTCACAGTCAACATTCGGAATACGTCAGCGCACTTTATTTTGTTTTTCACACAAAATTTGATGCAGATTCTTTGATCCATTTTCTGAAATAGATAAAAATCGATGACAAGTTAAAACACAATCAAGCACGACAGCTGTCAAAAATTAACTAAACATTCAAAATGGCCGACCTTGTCAGCATAAGTAAGGGACATGAGTACCAATATAACGCTACAAAAATATCAAAAATCAAATACACGTAGCCCGCGGAAATTAAAAATTCTCGATATTTTTTGAACATACCTCGTATATATTTCACCCGATTAGACATGTAAGCGCTGTAGAAACTGTATTTTATATCAGATCAGTACGAAATTCGGCAGAGAGAGTTTTCTTATTACATGAATGAACACTACCAAATTCGGGGAAAAACCTTTCAGATTTAGATATAGCCCCCATATATATGTTTCACCCGATTTGACATGTAATCAATCTGTACGAAAATCGGCAGAGAGAGTTTTCTTATTATGTGAATGAACACTACCAAATACAGAGAAAATCCGTTCAGATTTAGGTATAGCCCCCACATGTATGTTTCACCCGATTTGACATGAAAGCGCTGTAGAAACCGTGTTTTATATCCGATCATTACGAAATTCGGCAGAGAGAACTTTTTCATTACATGAGTGAACACTACTAAATTCGGGGAAATCCTTTCAGATTTAGATATAGCCCCCATATACGAGTGTATGTTTCACCCGATTTGACATGAAAGCGCTGTAGAAACCGTACTTTACATTCCATCTGTACGAAAATCAGCACAGAGAGTTAAATGAACACTACCAAATTCGGAGAAAATTCGTTCAGATTTAGATATAGCCCCCATATATATGTTTCACCCGATTTGACATTTAAGCGCTGTAGAAACCGTGTTTTATATTCGATTAGTACGAAATTCGGCAGAGAATTGTGATTCTTATCACAATGCCCATTTTCGCATTGTTAGGGAGGTGTAGGGTATTATGTAGGCGGTCCCGCCCGACTTTCTGCCTTTCCTTACTAGTTTATAATTAAATTTATGACATACTTTATAATTCTTCTCCAAATTTCCAATTTTTTCACCGGATTATGTCAATGTTTTTTGATGTTAACAATTTGCCTCATTACATTACATTTTCGACAGAGTGTATCTATCTTTTACTAAATATTTTATACGAAACAGCATATATTATTATTAAAATAATACTCGGATATTCAAAAATCCCGGGATTCGGATTTTTCGGGATCGGTATTTCCCGTTTGACATCACTAATTACACTGCGCTAGTCCAAAAATGTAACAGAAAGGAGACCCTATGGATAGACCTATTTCGGCCATGCTGAATCCAGTGGCATTAGCCGTTTTTCTATGTTAGCTCTTGTTTTCGCGATATTCGACCACAAAGTTTGTTGGGAAATCAGAGAGGTGACTTATCTCTATGGTTATTTTGAAGTGGAAGACATCGGAATATACGCTTCAGTCCAAAGATCGAAATAAAGGGAACATTTGGACGATTATTTTTCTCCAAACAGTCGTCCACGCTTCTCACCCCCTTACCCCTGAAAAAGTGCAATGAAATCTTATCATATGTTAAAAATCATACATATCGTCGACATTTTTAGTAGGCATCGATGAGAAAAATATTACTCGCGAAGAAATACTATAAGTCCTTTCTCAACTTTTTTATGAGAATTAAGCAAATTTCGAGTTATTACATAATTTGTGTATTTTTCTGCTCATAGCAGAAAATATTTGAAATACAATTTTTTGACTTAAATTTTTGTAAATTATTTTTTCGTTAGAGTTAATGGAAATTTCAAAGGTAACCAACAAAACCTGCTAAATTGTGAAACCTGTTAATTTTTCATAAATATGTTGAAAGGAGACTCATAGTAATTTTTCGCGAGGAACATTTTTCTCAAAGACACAAACTAAAAATGTCGTTGATTTGTATGACGTTTGACACATGGTAAGATTTGATTGCACTTTTTCGGTGGTAAAGGGGTGAGAAGCGTGGTTGACTATTTTGAGAGAAATAATACTCGAAGGGTTCCCTTTATTTCGTTCCTTGGACTGAAGCGCGTTTTCGGAAGTCTTACACTTCAAAATCACCTCCGAGATAACTAACCTCTCTGATTTTTTTGCAAACTTTGTGGGCGAATATCGCGAAAACAAGAGCTAACCTAAAAAAACGGTTAGCTCCATTGGATTCAGCAAGTTCGAAATAGGTATATCCATAGGGTCTCCTTTCTGTTACATTTTTAAAGTGTCCATTTCGAGCACAGTGTTATTTGCCAGTAATAAGGTTTTTGAACCAAGTTGACTAAATTCTGTTTAGATTATGTATAGTCCCATCTATTTGTTCCTTCCTATTATGATCAACGTGTAGGGTATTATATAGTCGGCCCGCCCATCTGTCTTTCCTTGTGTGCCAAAAAATGCTTAATTTTTTCTGCCTTTCGCGCCATAAAAACCTTTTTGTTTGTAAAAAAATGCTGCACTGCGAAAGGATTTAGTTTTTTTTTGTTAAAAATATCGTACTTGCACGGTAAAAAATTCAACATTTAAGCCTTCTATTTCATCGAATGGGTGGGCGCTGCGCTACTAAACATATGTTGTCTCAGCGTCGAGCGAATAGCCTAAATACCGGCGTGGTGGCAAAGTATTTTTTTTCTAATAAAGTTAGGACTGATACTTAATATAGGTGGGGCCGTTGAGTATTCCCAACAAAATTTCTCATTACCAAATAATCCGACGAGTAGCCAAAGTTCGATAATGATAAGTACTTATTATTTAGCCACTTTTTTCATTATTTTAACATGTGGATGTCATTGGAGGAAAGTACTTCTCCAAAAGCATACAATAAAGTAGCATAATAAGTACTTATTTGTAGCATAGGCATGCCACTTAAATATGCGCTTACATTTTCACGATTTTAAGTACTTGAATAATGCATTACCAATATGTTCAAAATAAGTAGATATGTAGAAATGGTCGTTTAAAGTGATTTTTTGCACATTGTCGCGCATATTTCTCGAAACAAACAATTTCCTCATGCCAGATTCGAATTTCTGAACCCAAACCTCCAGTTGAAAAATTCTTCAATGATTTAACATCTTAAGACATACAGAAATATTTATGGTATTTCTGATTAAAATCTACACGTACTATTTGAAAACATTCCATTTATATTAAAATTTGGCAAAACGATTTTGATAACAAAAAATCACTTATTTCTGTTATTATTGGTTAGTCATTATTAATTAGCCGAAAGTAATGTAGTGAATAATGAGATGTCATTATTTAGTAATGCAGGGAATAATGACAGGTACTTACCAAGATTTTTCTGGGTTCTTTGTTTTTAGTTATTTTTTTTCGTCCCGACCATAAAAAATAAAAGAGGGTGTAGGCGACATTTTTATAATGCTGCTCTCCGACAGGGCAGTTTGTGTGGGATAAAAGTTTAAAAGGCCTATTTTATAGCATTCGTCCTCGCATAATTTTTTCCAAAAATTTTATTAAATAGCGGGAATTCTCCCCTTTCACTTGATATTCATATTTATCAATACACATTGTAATAAGTGTAAAGAAAAATATTTCAAAAATGTTAGCTTTGAAATTTTGAAAGTCCTGTAAAAAGAATAAACGATCACGAAATAAAAAAAAAATAAATATGCAGTTTATGTACTGTGTCCTATATTTTTACTTCTATTTAATTCCGTTCTAGGAAGTACTAGAGTACGCTTTTAGACTTTTCTTACTGGTTTCAATTATCCTGTCATACTATTTTGTTATTATGTGTATCAGAGGCGAATATGTATCCATCCATCCATTTCACAAAACCTTTGTTAATTTGAAATATCTATTTAGTTTCTCTTTTCCTTAACTTCTCACAAGACTTCATTAGTTTCATTCCATAATTTCAAATTTTCGACTCCAGAAAATTAAAAGCATCTGACGAAGGAATTAATAAAAGTCATAATTTAAAGGAAATTGATTAATTTTTCTATGGTTTTTTCCTATCATACAAAATCGAATTTTTAATGGAAAACATCTTCTTTCTTGGTCTCAAATGTCCTTAAATAAATCGTTCTAGCAACACTGTACCTATGGTTGATTGACTAACAACTATGTAGTTAATTACTATAAAAATGTCAATTTAAGACGCCAAATATTGTAAAACGCAATAAGTCTAAAATACGCAATCGCAACCTCCCCTAAAAATACGCTGAACCACAAATTATTATTGTATTGCTAATCTACTCACATTGTAAATTAGACTGCGTTTATTAACCTTTCAATTTTCATTACCTCTGCTTTCAGCTCAAGTGTCAGAATATCTCCAGCAATGAACCTTACACATTTTCTATTTTAAACCCCAGGAGTATTCCAAAAAGCACACGCAAAATATGAAAAATCCTGTAAAATGAAAAAAAGAAATAATGGCATAAGCAAAAAAAATCCTGATTGACACTTGTTGCTGCCCGGGGGCACCGCCTCCCCAACTCCTGTCTATTACGTAGGGGGGTATGGACTTAATGAAAATTACCAACGATACCACAAAATCCCCCTTACCTCACTCAGTCGCTGACTGAGGTGAATGAAATATCCTAAAATTTAAATTCCCAAAAGATACAGAGTATCGACAAACTGCGGTTTATATCGTTTCAAATCAAATCAAGACGAATCAATAAACCCACCAAGCGGGTGGGAGGCAGACAATAAATTGTGGTAATAGCATAAGGGATCCAAGATTGGTTGTCATCACCCATCAACTCCCTACTCATCCCTTAGCATTTCATCAATATGTCGAATATCAAAAAAGAAATTGGCAAAAAACCGCACATAAAAACGGAAGCTTGCCCACACCATCCAAAAATAAATACAAAAAATATTTCAAACTCCCTCGGGCGCATTTTCTATACCAGTGTCAGTCATAAAAGGAAAAGAAAATGAAATTTAAAAATTCGAGAGTGTCCAAATAGAAAGTGAAATCATTTAAACTCACGTGGCTTGGAGATGAAGTCCAGAGTAGGAGAGCAAATTAAACAAAAAAGAAAACGAAATATTTTTTTTCAGCTACCAAAAATTTAAAAGACCGTTACATTTGGTAGATACCGAGAGCAAAAAGTCACTTCCACGATTTTCATAGGAGGAATGTTCTACAGGAAAATGAATTCAAAACTGTGAAACTGTGTTTGTTTTATTTGAGAGGAACTCCTCCATTGGGGTTACAGTTAACGGTTTCACTTAAATCAATATGCATATGGGCATTTCTCCAATGTCGAATGCGACATTCGTACGCATTCAAAGTGAAAAAAACATATGCCGAAAGATTATTTCATTTTGACAAAAGGCGAAACTTACAGGTCTTGATTAGCACTATAATGGGTGCTAAGGATGAATTTGGCCAATTGTTTGTTTTCAAGATAATTACATAAAACCAAGCAAATCGCACGCGACAAAAACAGCAGTCGCGTTCAAAGCAAATTAATCAAACACTGATTTCAGCGAAACAAGATGGAATATTTTAATGCGACTAATTTTTAAATGTCATGGATTCATGTATCTTAATAATGTTTTTTATTTTATACAAAAATATTAAGTAGTTTATTTTTTATTTAATTTTAATCACATTCGCACGCGATATTTCGCATGCGACATTTTATTCCATCGTTTTTTTATGTTTATTTTTTACCTTTTATGCAACTAGACATCCAAAGGTTGATAATAAATGATTTTTAATATATTCAATATAATTTTTTTTTCACAACAAAAATTATTTTTCCTATTTTCCCTTAAATATAAATCAAGATTTAAAAGAGAGACCATTAATCAGAACATAACAATTTATAAAACATAAATTTTGCAATTATTCGAATTTGCACCCAAATATTTAAAAATGTGATATGAATAAATGTAGTTTTTGGGAAAATTCGTTAAAAAAATAGTAAAACAACATACTTTTATAGACTTTCAATTTTTTGGCTGCGGTTGACATCTCGTTAGAAATGCCCATATAAAGATTGGTCCAAATATAGGTGTCTTCTTAAAAATTCAAAAAATTTAATATAATCGAATGTTAACTTTTTGTGCAAAATGGTCTTCACTGTGGTCTTCCTCTACACTAGAGTCGACCACTGTGGTCTTCCTCTACACTAAAGTCGACCACTGTGGTCTTCCTCTACACTAGAGTCGACCACTGTGGTCTTCCTCTATACGAGAGTCGACCACTGTGGTCTTCCTCTACACTAGAGTCGACCACTGTGGTCTTCCTCTATACGAGAGTCGACCATAGTGGTCTTCCTCTATACTAGAGTCGACCACTGTGGTCTTCCTCTATACTAGAGTCGACCACTGTGGTCTTCCTCTATACTAGAGTCGACCACTGTGGTCTTCCTCTATACTAGAGTCGACCACTGTGGTCTTCCTCTATACTAGAGTCGACCACTGTGGTCTTCCTCTATACTAGAGTCGACCACTGTGGTCTACCTCTATACTAGAGTTGACCACTGTGGTCTACCTCTATACTAGAGTCGACCACTGTGGTCTTCCTCTATAATAGAGTCGACCACTGTGGTCTACCTCTATACTAGAGTCGACCACTGTGGTCTTCCTCTATACTAGAGTCGACCACTGTGGTCTACCTCTATACTAGAGTCGACCACTGTGGTCTACCTCTATACTAGAGTCGACCACTGTGGTCTACCTCTATACTAGAGTCGACCACTGTGGTCTTCCTCTATACTAGAGTCGACCACTGTGGTCTACCTCTATACTAGAGTTGACCACTGTGGTCTACCTCTATACTAGAGTCGACCACTGTGGTCTTCCTCTATAATAGAGTCGACCACTGTGGTCTACCTCTATACTAGAGTCGACCACTGTGGTCTTCCTCTATACTAGAGTCGACCACTGTGGTCTTCCTCTATACTAGAGTCGACCACTGTGGTCTACCTCTATACTAGAGTTGACCACTGTGGTCTACCTCTATACTAGAGTCGACCACTGTGGTCTTCCTCTATAATAGAGTCGACCACTGTGGTCTTCCTCTATAATAGAGTCGACCACTGTGGTCTACCTCTATACTAGAGTCGACCACTGTGGTCTTCCTCTATACTAGAGTCGACCACTGTGGTCTACCTCTATACTAGAGTCGACCACTGTGGTCTTCCTCTATACTAGAGTCGACCACTGTGGTCTACCTCTATACTAGAGTCGACCACTGTGGTCTACCTCTATACTAGAGTCGACCACTGTGGTCTACCTCTATACTAGAGTCGACCACTGTGGTCTACCTCTATACTAGAGTCGACCACTGTGGTCTTCCTCTATACTAGAGTCGACCACTGTGGTCTACCTCTATACTAGAGTCGACCACTGTGGTCTTCCTCTATAATAGAGTCGACCACTGTGGTCTACCTCTATACTAGAGTCGACCACTGTGGTCTTCCTCTATAATAGAGTCGACCACTGTGGTCTACCTCTATACTAGAGTCGACCACTGTGGTCTTCCTCTATACTAGAGTCGACCACTGTGGTCTACCTCTATACTAGAGTCGACCACTGTGGTCTACCTCTATACTAGAGTCGACCACTGTGGTCTTCCTCTATACTAGAGTCGACCACTGTGGTCTACCTCTATACTAGAGTTGACCACTGTGGTCTACCTCTATACTAGAGTCGACCACTGTGGTCTTCCTCTATAATAGAGTCGACCACTGTGGTCTACCTCTATACTAGAGTCGACCACTGTGGTCTTCCTCTATACTAGAGTCGACCACTGTGGTCTACCTCTATACTAGAGTCGACCACTGTGGTCTACCTCTATACTAGAGTCGACCACTGTGGTCTACCTCTATACTAGAGTCGACCACTGTGGTCTACCTCTATACTAGAGTCGACCACTGTGGTCTACCTCTATACTAGAGTCGACCACTGTGGTCTACCTCTATACTAGAGTCGACCACTGTGGTCTACCTCTATACTAGAGTCGACCACTGTGGTCTTCCTCTATACTAGAGTCGACCACTGTGGTCTTCCTCTATACAAGAGTCGACCACTGTGGTCTTCCTCTATACTAGAGTCGACCACTGTGGTCTTCCTCTATACTAGAGTCGACCACTGTGGTCTTCCTCTATACTAGAGTCTACCAAAAGTGCTATAATTTCTATATTTATCCATATATTTTTCCAACTGGCATTGTTTTCTTCGTTCTTATGCTAGCTTTCAAAAACAACAAAAAGTTTTTTTTGAAAAAATTAAGAGCCTTTTTTTCTAATCGTTTTAACAACAGTTACAAAACTTCTGTTTCTACGAGAAAGTGCTATTTTAAGCATTTGTAGCCCTCATAATTTCTCTTATTTTAGGTGGTGTCCCAGTTCTATCGAACTTATACTTTAAATACTTATAATTTAAGAAAAAGTTATGTACAGGGCTTCGACAAAAAATTTGTTGCATAGGGCAAACTTGGCGAAATAAATTCAAATTACCTGGATTTTCCAGAACCAGCATCAAGAAGATGAATCAGAAGGTAGCCATACCAAAATTTCTATGGAAAGGAAGTCACAGAGCCAATTTTCGTTAAGATCAGAACATTTTGGCGAACTATCATTTAGTTCCAAGGGTATATGGATACACTGGCTTATTAAGTCAATTTAAAAAACAATTCTGAGATGATCGGTGTAATACTGTATTCTCCTATGATGTGTTACAAATGAATGCACAACGACATAATGTCATGGTGTGGTATAGGATATAAATAATAATATTATTATAATATCGATTTATTTTCTATATTTACTTAATGTATACACGCTGAAAAAAAATTGCTTCTGTAGTATATTGTCCCAAACATATTCGGCTTGAAATAAACATATGTTTAGGGTACACTCCAAATATATAATATTTTACACACACAAATATTATATGTTTGTGAGGATATTGTTCTAAACAAAAATATGCTCCCATTCAAATATTTTTTATTTGGAACTAGTATTTCCGAAACAAGGATTCATTTGTAATTATTTATTTTGGTAATGTATTAAATGCCTTAACTTAAAGACAAGTTTTCTGTTTTTCAGATTTTCCAAGGGCAATTTTTTTATAAATCTTATATGTTTGTAAAATTTAATCAAAACTTAAATCGAACAATCTTTCGTAAATATAAACGACTTTGATGGATTGACAAAAAGTGATGAATAGGAATATTTATAAATAAGGACATTTTTAGCTATAAAGTTTAACACGAAAACTAGGAAAAGCTAACTAATATTCGAATAAGTCAGTAATGTTTTAAAAATCTTTTTAAATAAAACATATTTGGAAATCTTCTTAAACAATAACTTTGTTTGTGTGTAAACACATATTTTATTTGTGAAATTCAGTTTGCAAATAAATTATGTTTTAATATATTAATATATGCGCTCCCAACAAAATTTCTTGATTTTCAAATAAAATTTATTTGTTAACAAATATATAATATTTAAAAAAATCGTTTCCAAGTATATTTTCTTTCGTTTCAAACATATCAAAAATGACGATTTTCCTCCGTGTAGCTTCAGCTGTACCCTTCGGCTTTTACATTGTATTTTGTAAATAATAACAATTATTTGAATTAATCAAAGTATTGGATTGCATAATTAACTTATGAATACAAAAGTTTATTAATGGAAATGCAAATTTCCTAATTGGCATCTGCTTAAGATATAAATAAATTTAATATGTTTAGAATTGTAAAAGTTTTCTTAACTTAGCTATTATTCTTCCTAACATCAACACATCGCACAGTGATTGAATAACTTTTAGTCTCGAAATAAGTTGTGAATTCGAAACAAAAATTATTGAGAATAATCGATATTAATATTATGTAATATATTCAAAGTATGGTGTTATATTGTATTTTGTACGGAATTTACAATATACTATTGGTAAGGGATCGATTTTTATACCCTCACTTTAGTGTGACGAGGGTATATATCATTTGCTACTGAAAAAAGTGTAACACGTCCAAGGAGTGACCTAAGACCTCAAGTATGTTCGGAGGAAATCTGTTTTGGGTCATTTTAAGTCGAATGAGCAATGTCCGTCCGTCTGTCTGTCTGTCTGTCTGTCTGTCTGTCTGTCTGTCTGTCTGTCTTCTGGCTGGTGCGCACGATAACTCTCGAAAGGAGTAACCGATTGACCTCAAATTTGGTATGTGGTAATATTTGTTTCTATCTCCCGCTAAGTTCGAAGATGGGCCATATTGGTCCACTCCTTCTAGTACCTCCCCCACAAAGGGTTAAAATGTTGTGAAATATTGATTCTTTAATAACTGCTATACTACTTATTCGAATCTTTTGAAATTCCACACATAGTATTAGCTTATTAGTCGTTATCAACTCGAGAAAAATGGGCGAAGTCGCCACGTCCCTTTTGGTACCTCCCACACAAAGGTACCTTTTTGCACCAAAAGATAACAGCTTATAACATTAAAACCAGTGTATAAAAATACTTGAAATTTTGTACAGTGTAATGTTTTTATAGTGTCTATAGCCCTGTGAAAATGGGCGTTATTGCCACGCCCCTCTTTGTACCTCCCACACAAAATGCCCAAATCATACCACAATTTAATGTCTCATAACGTTTATACCAGTGCACATAAATGCTTAAAAGTCGGCACAGTGCAATGAATTTAAAGTATCTAATGTTCAGCAAAAAAAAGTGTATTTGATAAACCCCTTCTGGTACCTCCCACACAGATCGACAGAATAATTCGAGTAATATTCAATATTACATTACTCACAAAGTGAGGGTATACCTTAGTCGGTTTACCCGACTGAAACTTTCTTACTTGTTGTATTGACGTTTTTTACGATTTTGAAAAGTGATTTTGATGATTGGACGTTTTTTTGTGCCCTCATTTTGATGATTTGGAGCAACTTCGTCTCGTTTACTGGATGTGATAAATACTCTAATTTGCCACTGAATCGAAGTCACTGCAGAATCTTCGCAAATTTGAAATTAAATTGAATTTTGTAGGCATGAATCATTTTTTAAAAAAAGTCTCTGACGAACGCCAACTGTCTTCTCATTTACACTAGTCATAAGCAGTTATTGTGTGGCGGATTGTTTAAAACCTTTTGATGTCTGATTAAAGTTTTGGCGTTCACACTTAAACCCCCAGTCATCCAATTGCTGCAAGTGAATGCATTTTCACACTGCCGCCTCAACTCAAATGAAGTGTGACTCATAAATGTCCAAGATTGCATTTCATATTTGCAAAAACAAATAACTTAGCTGCAGAGCTTGACGTTAGACAGTTATTTAATATAAAATTATAAAATTTAAAAATAAACGCTTCATTGGAGCTGCATTCAGTCGTATTTAAATTCTCAGTCGAGCAGAGATAGAAAATATCAATGGATTTTTTGTATTTCTTACATCAGAAAAAAATCACCAAATGCCATCTATGTAGTAGAAAATGTTATATGTTCGTTGCTTAGAAATGCAGAAGTCAGAAGAGTATATACTCGTATATATGTACATAACTGGGAGATTTCATGTCAAGGGAGTGCATTTTCAAAATCGATATCTTCTGATCAGGATGAAACCAAATTTAGTCCTATACCCAATAGGACTAAATTTGACACAAAATCTTAATCATCGATCAAAGACTGTCCGATTTAAAGGGTTTTGAATATTGACTTTTGATCAAACGGCCATTTTTTCCCATTCATAAAACATTTTGTATTTAGAAAATGTTGCCCAAATTGTTTTCGATAGATTTTACTGAAATATTTTTAAAAAAATGAAAAAATTCTCAAAAATATTTATTCCTGATATTTTTGCGGAATTAAAATTTGATTTGACATTTTTTAAAAAAAAAAACATATTTTTAGATTTTTTTTGTTTAAACGAAAACTTAGGCCATTTCCTTTAAGAGCTTTATGGTCTTTTAGTGGGATGGGACTTAAAAATAAACATCCAAAAATTGTTTCAATTTATTCATGACCGATCAAACTTTAACGAGAAAATAATTATTGTGAACTTTCGAGGTTTTTAAGAGGTTTTAATTAAAACCAGTAAGGAAAGGCAGAAAGTCGGGCGGGGCCGACTATATAATACCCTACACATCCCTAACAATGCGATAAAGGTCATTGCGATAATAATTTGGAATAATTGAAAATCGGCAGCAACATATTATCAAAACATCTTTCCGGAAAATATCAATGATCGGAAGTAAAGTACAACTTCTATAGCGCTTTGATACCAAATCAGGAGGAACATATATATGGAGGTTATATATAAATCTGAACCGATTTTCCCTGAATACTCATTCATGTAAAAAGACCTCTTTCTGTAGAATTTCGTACTGATCGGATATAAAATACAGTCTCTACAGCGCTTACATGTCAAATTGGTGGTAACACATATATGGGGGCTATATCTAAATCTGAACCGATTTTCTCCGAATTTGGCAGTGTTCCTTCGAGTAATAAGAAACCTCTTTCTGCCGAATTTCGCACTGATTGGATATAAAATACAGTTTCTACAGCATTTACATGTCAAATCGGGAGTAACATATATATGGGGGCTATATCTAAATCTGAACCGATTTCCCTCAATTGTTGCAGTGTTAATTAATGTAATGAGAAACCTCTTCCGACAATTTTTTTTACTGATCGGATTTAAAATACAGTTCTACAGCGCTCACATGTCAAATCGGGGGTAAGATATACATATATGGGGGCTATATCTAAATCTGAACCGATTTCCCTGAAATTTGGCAGTGTTAATTCACGTAAGCAGAAACCTCTTTCTGCCAATTTTTTTTACTGATCGGACATAAAATACAGTTTCTACAGCGCTTACATGTCAAATCGGGGTTAACATATATATGTGGGCTATATCTAAATCTCAACCGATTTCCCTCAAAGCTGGCAGAATTAATTCATGTAATAAGAAACCTCTTTCTGCCGAATTTCGTACTGATCGGATATAAAATAAAGTTTTTACAGCGCTTACATGTCAAATCGGGGGTAACGTATATATGGGGACTATATCTAAATCTGAACTGATTTCTTCCAAATTTAATAGTGTTCATCCATATAATAAGAAACCTCTTTCTGCCGAATTTCATACTGATCGGATATAAAATAAAGTTTTTACAGCGCTTATATGTCAAATCGGGGCTAACATATATATGGGGGCTATATCTAAATCTGAACCGATTTTAACCAAATTCAATAGGGATCGTCCATGGGCCAAAAAAAAAGATATGTGTAAAGTTTCGTCGAGATCAGACCATAATTGCGACCTGTACTTTGATTACAAGAACACATGCACAGACAGACGGACTGACAGACAGGCTAAATCAACTCAGAAAGTGATTCTAAGTCGATCGGTATAATAAACGATGGGTCTATTTCTTCTCCTTTTGGGTGTTACAAACAAATGCACAAAGTTATAATACCCTGTACCACAGTGTGGTGTAGGGTATAAAAATTATTAAAATTTTCTCTACAAATTTGATTTGTCACACTCTTTTGTAAGATATTATTGATACCGCTAATGGGATAAATAATTATATTAGAAAAAGATAAAGGCTCCTTTTTTTAGCATTCTTTAAAGCTTTCCTGAACCAATTTGAATAATTTGGTTTTTCGAGCTATGCTAATATATGTGGTTCAACCTATATTTATCCTCTCACCATAGAGATGAAGGTATATATCATTTGGTACGAGCATCGAAGGAGTGACCTAAGACCCCCGCATATCTGGCGGAAATTCGATTGGGTCATTTCCAGTCATTTGAGCAATGTCCGTCCGTCAGTCTGTGTGTCTGACTGCAGGCTGGTGCACACAATACTCTCTCCGGCTAAGTTCCAAGATGGGACATATTGGTCCTCTCCTTCTAGTACCTCCCCTACAAAGGGTTAACAATTAGTGAAATGTTGATTCTTTAATAATTTCTATACTACTTACTCTAATCTTCTGAAATTCCACACACAGTATTAGCTTATTATTGGCTCACACATACAGAAAAATGGGCGAATTTGCCAAGCCCATTTTGGCACTTCCCACACAAATGAACCATTTTGCACCTAAAGTTAACTGCTTATAACTTTTATATCAGTTAATACAAATTCTTAATATTTTGTACAGTGTAATGCTTTCAGCGAAAAGTGGGCGTTTTTGGCACGCCCTTTTTGGTACCTCACACACAAATGGACCATGTTGCACCAAAAGTTAACAGGTTCGCGATTTAACGCCATTGAATTTATTTTTATGAGGCCACATTAAGTCATTGGGGTATGCCAACAACTTTAGACGAGCTCAGGGACAACATCCAACTCAAAATTGCCAACGTTCCGGCCGAAATGTGTGCAATAGTGATGGAAAATTGGGTCCAAAGAATAGATCGCTAAAAACGGGCTCGTTGTGGTCATATGACCAAAATCGAATTTCATTCTTAAAATGTAACGTTTGCACTACACCTGGAATAAATTTGAACTCTACATCTTAAATATTCTGTGTTTTATTATACCCTCACTTTAGTGATACAAGGGTATATGGGCAAATATCAAAATTTTTTAACACAGGGGTAATGTATGTTGTTTTACCCTTTTCTCGCTTTGTGTACAGATTTCGTTCCATAACTTAATGGAATTAGATAAACCACAAACATAAAAATTGTTTCCCAAAAAAGTTTGTCATTATCTAAAAAACTTTAGAAGTTATAAGCACATACATTTCAAAATTGTGAAAAAAGTCCTAGAAATTTTCATATCTGTATCCATTCTTTTATAAGTTGTGGCCAAACTATTTATTCTGAAGTTACTGGTCAGTTACAAAAAACACGAGGGACACATGGAAGAAGAATTTTTCATGAGCTCATAACTTTTTGAAATCCGATTTCAAGCGTTTTTTGACCGCGGTCAGTACAGCCCGCGATGTAATGAAATAACACTAAAGAAGCGGTTATAGCGGCTTGAAATACCTATAAATCTATATAGGTGTCGTTGATGTGCTCTTAATGGAACTACCGCTATAGCTTCCCAAACCTTTGTTAAACTTGCGTGAATTTTTTTTGATAGTGTATTTCGCGGAGAACTTCGACAGTATGTACATATAGTTTGAGCTGAGTTAATTATCCCAGATGGCTTTTGACCTGGTGAATCCAAAAATCAGGGGGCCGTAACAAAATAATGAATGGCTGAAATTTTATTCACTTTTTTCAATTTATGCAAAAATTGCAAATTTTGTCCTTGGCATTTTTAATAGTATAAACGTCTGAAATTCATTTCTATGTTCTTCGGGCGTACTGCTGTGGTGCACTTAACAATCATGGATACTTATTTGAAGATTGAAGTCTTGTACGCGAAGAACGTGACACTTTTGTTTTAGCAATGATCATCAAGGCACACCCAGTGCGGGGTACAGATATGGCAGAAGTGTATATGAAATAAAAGGATATTTAACGCTCTATCCCGAAATCGGAGGGCTGTCATTTTATTTTGATGGTTGTGCAAATTATGCACATTGCAAAAATTATATTTCCACAAAAATAATGTTCGTATGAAAATTTAACCGGGTCGATTTTTGAATTTTTAAAAACTTTTCTATTGTAGTATAAGTACAGCGAATATTTTGTCATAGGCTGATAGAAATGCTAATGTTCTTTTATAGTAATTTTAGTTTTCCGCTTTTGGAAACCGCCATAACTTTCGCGGCCTTTGATGAAATGTATGCACAACAACTGTTTTTGCGTGTTTATACTTTTATCTTCGTCTGTTGTAAAAACATTTGATGTGCTCGCCAAAAAAATCTTGAAAAAAAAATGTACTTCAAAATTAAAAAAATTTTGATATTTGCCCATATATAATTTGCCAAGGGCCAAAAGTATAACCCATCGAAGGAGTGACCTAAGACCCTAAGTAAGTTCTGCGGATATCCGTTTTGGGTCATTTTAAATTAAATAAGCAATGTCCGTCTGTCTGTCTGCTGGCTGGTGCGCACGATGCTCTCGAAAGGATTAACCGATTGTCTTGAAATTTTGTATGCGGTAATATTTTTCTCTATCTCCGGCTAATTTCCAAGATGGGACATATTGGTCCACTCCATTATTTAGTGAAATATTGATTCTTTAATAATTTCTATACTACTTACTCGAATCTTCTGAAATTCCACACATAGTATTAGTTTATTACTGTTGGTTGGGTGAAGTTGCCACGCCCATTTTTTTACCTCCCACACAAATGACAATTTGCACCTAAAGTTAACTGCATACTCGTATAGCTTTAATATCAGTTCATATAAATTCTTAAAGTGTTGTACAGTGTAATGCCTTTATAGTAACCAGAGTCCAGCGAAAAGAGTCCAAACAAAATTGTCAAAATAAAAAAAAATTAAAAATTCTTTTTTGAATTTCCCTATTTTTACAATATGGGTAATAATTTATACAGTTATCCATAGACTTTTTGCAAACAGTCATTGTTTTCTTCGTTAGGAAGTTAGCTTTCAAAAATGGAACAAAAAACATTTTCGCGATTTTTTTCTTTTTTATGACTTTTTGCGAACAGCAAAAAACAATTGTTTTTGAAAAAAAAAATATTTTCTAATAGTTTTAACGACAGTTACTAAACTTCCGTTTCAGCATGAAAGCGATGTTTTCAGAATATCTAGCCCTCATAATCTCCTTTAATTTAAATAGCATCCCGGCTTTAGTGAGCTCGTACTTCAAAAAATATGGTCCAAATACTAAAGGAAACTTCCATGAAAATTGGAAATTTACACCCCTATTCTCGACCGAGTGACAAGAAAATTTTTGTGATAGTAACAACATTTGTGATAGTAAAAACAATTTGCTATTCTGGGTTTCAAATGGAAGCTCTTTTTGTTATAATTTTCAATGATAGCAGTCACAACCCCAATAGCTAATGGTAAGATATATTTTGTGTATAGAAAACTGTTTTTTCAGCGTTTTCTTGTTAGTGTTGTTATCGGAAAGGAAAAAAGGCGATGTCTGGATACAGGATTTTTACATCTCAGACAATCTACCTGACCCTGCGCTATGATTTTCTTCCTTTAAAGAAACATCTCTATTTGTAAAATTATTATGCAATGTGGGGAATGATGGGGATTAATTAAGCATGGGTGCAGAAAGACCTCAAATCATCCAACATACATATTTCATGCTATTGTATATTTATACCCTACACCACACTGTGGTACAGGGTATTATAACTTTGTGCATTTGTTTGTAACACCCAAAAGGAGAAGAAATAGACCCATCGTTTATTATACCGATCGACTTAGAATCACTTTCTGAGTCGATTTAGCTATGTCCGTCTGTCCGTCTGTCTGTCCGTCTGTGCATGTATTCTTGTAATCAAAGTACAGGTCGCAATTATGGTCCGATCTCGACGAAACTTTACACATATCTTTTTTTTGGCCCATGGACGATCCCTATTGAATTTGGTTAAAATCGGTTCAGATTTAGATATAGCCCCCATATATATGTTAGCCCCGATTTGACATGTAAGCGCTGTAAAAACTTTATTTTATATCCGATCAGTATGAAATTCGGCAGGAAAAGGTTTCTTATTACATGAATGAACTCTGTTAAATTTGGAAGAAATCGGTTCAGATTTAGATATAGCTCCCATATATACATTACCCCCGATTTGACATATAAGCGCTGTAAAAACTGTATTTTATATCCGATCAGTGCAAAATTTGGCAGAAAGAGGTTTCTTATTACATGAAGCAATACTGCTAAATTCGGAGAAAATCGGTTCAGATTTAGATGTAGACCCCATATATACGTTACCCCTGATTTGACTTGTAAGCGCAGTAAAAATTTTATTTTATATCCGATCAGTGCGAAATTCGGCAAAGAGAGGTTTCTTATTACATGAAGGAATACTGCTAAATTCGGAGAAAATCGGTTCAGATTCAGATATAGCCCCCATATATATGTTACCCCCGATTTGACATGTAAGCGCTGTAAAAACTGTATTTTATATCCGATCAGTGCAAAATTTGGCAGAAAGAGGTTTCTTATTACATGAAGCAATACTGCTAAATTCGGAGAAAATCGGTTCAGATTTAGATGTAGACCCCATATATACGTTACCCCTGATTTGACTTGTAAGCGCAGTAAAAATTTTATTTTATATCCGATCAGTATGAAATTCGGCAGAAAGAGGTTTCTTATTATATGAATGAACACTGTTAAATTTGGAAGAAATCGGTTCAGATTTAGATATAGCCCCCATATATACGTTACCCCCGATTTGACATGTAGGCGCTGTAGAGACTGTATTTTATATGCGATCAGTACGAAATTCGACAGAAGGAGGTTGTTGAAATAAAAACCAAGTTTATGTAGCTTATGTCGCTTTAAAATTCTGTAAGCGAGACTTTATTATTAACAATTTATTAAATTCAATAAAAAAATACCTTAGTTCTTTTTCAACTTTATGTGAAGCACTTTTGATACAAAGTATAAATGGCGAAATTATTATGTATTTTAGGACTTAGGCGCAAAGAAAATATGTAATAAATGTATGCAAGGCAAATTACAGAAAATTAGTAGTTGTAACAACTTAGTAGTTGCACCAAAGTAGCTAACATCAGTAAGCAAAAGTAGTAGAGTCGATAATGAAGTAATTGTCGGTTACAGAGGTCTTTTTACATGAATGAGTATTCAGGGAAGATCGGTTCAGATTTATATTGATTGTTCCTCCTGATTTGGTATCAAACCGCTATAGAAGTTGTATTTTACTTCCGATCATTAAAATTTTCCAGAAAGATGTTTCTCAATTTAGGAACGAATATTGCTTAATCTAGCGATTATCGTTTCAGAATTAGATAATATGTTTCTACCCATTTACCAATTATTCCAAATTATTATGGCAATGACCCTTATCGCATTGTTAGGGAGGTGTAGGGTATTATATAGTCGGCCCCGCCCGACTTTCTGCCTCTCCTTACTGGTTTTTGCCTGAAAAAATTTGGAGATGATTTTATCATTTTAAATTTATTTTTGAATTTTTTTTCTATGTCATAATAAAAAAAGCCATGCCATATTGTACAAATTTGAATTTCAGTAGATTTCTTCATACACAAAAGCTTTAAATAATGTATTTTTTTCATTGGGCAGCAATGCAAAAATTTTTTAAATTATAAAGCTTTCATTTTGTCACAGGAATTCCAGAATAGGTATTTAAAATGCCAATGATAATAAATGTGATAGTAAAAACTCTTGAATGATTATCGTTATGTATTCGAGAATAGCACCGTTAAAAAAGAAATGTTTGCTTTGGTTTCAAAAAAAAGTATGCATCAATGTATACAAAAAAGTTTTTAGGTCTTGGACACCTTTTATTTGTTGCATAGTGTAATTAGTTATATTGATGGGAAAAAGGGCCGTTTACGCTTACAACTTGAACCGTTTTTAAAGGGGGTAACATTAATTCGTGCAAAAAAGGCACATTTTTATGATTTGTTTGTGACGAAACGGCTAAAATTTTTTGATTGAAACCAATGGTACAATAAAGTATCGAAAGTTATTGTGCGCACCAGCCAGACAGGCGGACGGACGGACATTGTTTAAACTACATACCCTCAGTGGTATCCCCTCTTTATCTAACTTATACTTCAGAAAATATGGTCCAAATATTAAAGGCATATTCCAAGAAAATCGGAATTTAAAAAAGTTACATACCCTCGTTCACAATTACGTCCCACGTCCTAAACTTTCGTTTGAGCAAAAAATAAATAAAAAATAAGAACATGGGTTTTTGACAAAAATGCCAACCAAGTTTTAATTTCGCAGGACCGATCATACTTTACGATAAAATAATAAATATACAATAATTGAGAATTTTTCGATGTTTTAAGAGATTTTAGTTAAAATTTTTTTTTTTTAATGTTTTCAAAAAAAGTTTATTTTTTCGCAAAATCTTGTAATATATCTTTGAAACCGCTGATGGGATGAAGAATTATGAAAAATTATTATAATTGAGTGATTAATTTAGGATTCTTAAAAGCAGTCCTGAATCAATTCGGATAAACGGTTCTTGAGTTATGTTAAAATATGTGGTTCAACTTCTACCTTTTAGATGTCCATCTTTATGTTGATAGATAAACAAGTCCAATCTCACTAATAGTCCACAAAACTCTTAAAGAAAATGACCTAAGCTTTCGTTTGAGCAAAAAATAAATAAAAACATTGGGTTTTCACAAAAATATCAAAACAAGTTTTAATTTCGCAAAAAATTCACAAAAAATAATTTTGGGAATTTTTTATTAAAAGCTTGAAGTAACGAGTGATTTTTTAAGAATTTGATTTAAAAAAGTCAGAGAAATGTATTAAATCTTTATTTGTGTCGATAGAACGGTCTATATAATTCAATGTTTAAAGATAATTTCAGACTGCTGCGTCTCAAATGGCTCATACGCCGGTATCTCACGAATAAATTCTTCAATATTGGATTCCAGTGCGTCATAGCCCCACAAAAAATAATCGAAAGGCCTTAAATCGCACGATCTAGGCGACCAATTGACAGGCCCCAATACTATTGACCGACCTCGCCTCTCAATTTGGCCATTGTTTCGAGTGCCATCTTGTTGAAAACATGTCAGCTAAGTCCAGCTCTTCCATTTTGGGCATAACAAAGTTTATAATCATCGCACGGTGGCGCTCGCCATTCAAGTAACGTTCCTACCTTTGTTGTCTTTGAAGAAATACGGTCCAATGATGCCACCGGCGCATAATTCATACCTAAAAGTGCATTGGCAGTTCATGCAATGTTTCTGGCTACTCTTCACACCAAAGCTATCGGAGACACTTTGGCAAAATTTTTAAAATTTTTTAAATACAATAAGTAATTAATATGGATGGGAAAAAGGACCGTTTGACCAAATTGTAACAATACAACACCCTCCGTTTCGGACAGTCCTTCACCGATCTCGTTGAAAGTTTGTGTTATAACTACTATTCAATAAAACTAAACTTGGTTTAATCGCAACAAATTATAATTTCTCGAAGAATAAGTTAATTTCATTTAACTGGTTCAGTAGTGACAGAACATTCTGGAGGAAGATCATGGAAAGCTTAACACGGTACAAAACAATTCTAATTATTTAGAGTAAAAAAGAAGTCTATTGAAACTTCTACTCAACTTTTGAGGGAGTTATTTTTGGGAATAGGCTCCAGAACTGTACGCAGTCTAAAAGTTGACGGTAAGAAGGCACACAAATTGGTGGAAGGCCTGTTTCATCCATGCTGAGGTGGAACCCATTTGCCAAATAATGAAAGTAATGGATCGATTACTATCCGGAAAATGTAATGCTTTCATACGCAGGAGAAAATATGACTCATATTTAGGATTACCAATATGATAATGACCTAAAACATACTTCTAGGTATGTTAAGGAGGTTAAGGAGGGTAAAGCCTGTCAAATAGTAACATTTTTGGGTGGCCAGATAAATCGCCAGACCATTATCCCATGGAGAATCTGTGGGTCATTACAAATTATATATAAACGATATTCTAAGATGAACAAGCACACCATGTTCAATCGTATCTAGAATGCATGGAAAAGCATTTCTAAGGACCAGGTTGAGCGACTTATAAATTCGATGCTTCGCGGTGTTCAGCAGTCATCAAAAATAATGGTCTTCTTTTCGACTATTATTTACATTTTAGTATTTTAGAGCATTACACTAAAAGTTGCTTTAGTTTTGAGTTGAATTCAATTTTTGGTTAAAAAATATATTACAAATAGTTGTTTACTTATTATGTCTTTTGTAAACGTACAGATAATTTAAAAACAAAGATAAAAAACAAGTAAGAAAGTTCAGTTGGGTAAACCGACTTATGAATCCCCTCACCTTGAGTCCCAAACTGGTATTAAAGTTTTAAGCTGTTATTTTTTGATGTACAATGGTCCATTTGTGTGGGAGGTACCAAATGGGACGTGCCAATAATGCCCATTTTTCTCTGGACTCTTGGTACTATAATTGCATTACACTGTACAAAATTGCATGCATTTATATGCACTGGTATTAAAGTTATAAACTGTTAACTTTTGATGTAAAATGGTCCATTTTTGTGCGAGGTACCAAAAGGGGAGTGCCAATTACGGCCACTTATCTCAAGATTCTAGGTACTATAAAAGCATTGCACTGTACGAAATTTCAAGTCTTTGTATGCACTGTTAATAAAGTTATAAACTATTAACTTTTGGTTCAAAATTGTCGATTTGTGTGGGAGGTACCAGAAGGGGCGTGGCAACTTCGACCATTTTTCTCGAGGTAATAGTGACTAATAAACTAATACTATGTGTAGAATTGCAGAGGATTCAACTACGTTGCATAGAAGTTATTAAATAATCAATATTTCACTAAACGTCAACACTTTGTGGGGGAGTTACTAGAAGGAGTGGACCAATATGGCCCATCTTCGAACATAGCCTGAGATAGAAGAAAATATTAGCGCATACCAAATTTGAAGTCAATCGGTTACTCCAGTCAGCAGACAGACAGAGCATATTTGTTGGAAATCCGTTTAAGGACTTCTAAAATAGTTTGAGCTATGTCCGTCCGTCTGTCTGATGAGCACAATAACTCCCAAAGGTAGTAGCCGATTGACTTCAAATTTGGTATGTGGCAATGATTTTTTCTTTCTCAGACTAAGTTCGAAAATGGTCCATACTGGTTCTGTTCCACTTCAAAGATGTTTATGTGCATTGAATTCAATCTACAGGCTTTTCCAACAAGAGGTGTTATTTAGAATCACCCGGTATTTCGGTAGCTGCCACTTTTGAAGCTTTTATTCTTTGACATTTGACAAGTAGAAACTACGCCATTACTAACCAGTAAGGAAAGGCAGAAAGTCGGGCGGGGCCGACTATATAATACCCTACACCTCCCTAACAATGCGATAAGGGTTATTGCGATAATAATTTGAAATAATTGGTAAATGGGTAAGAACATATATATGTGGATATATCTAATTCTGAACCGATAATCGCTAAATTAAGCAATATTCGTTCCTAAATTGAGAAACATCTTTCTGGAGAATTTTGTAATGATCGGAAGTAAAGTACAACTTCTATAGCGCTTTGTAACCAAATCAGGAGGAACATATATAAATCTGAATCGATTTTCCCTGAATACTCATTCATGTAAAATATAAACCTCTTTCTGTCGAATTTCGTACTGATCGGATATAAAATACAGTCTCTACAGCGCTTGAATGTCAAATCGGTGCTAACATATATATGGGGGCTATATCTAAATCTGAACCGATTTTCTCCAAATTTGGCAGTATTCCAAACCTCTTTCTGCCGAATTTCGCTGCGATCGGATATAAAATACAGTTTCTACAGCTATTGAATTTCAAATCGGGGGTAACATATATATGGGGGCTATATCTAAATCTGAACCGATTTTCTCCGAATTTGGCAGTATTCCTTCATGTAATAAGAAACCTCTTTCTGCCGAATTTCGTACTGATTGGATATAAAATACAGTTTCTACAGCGCTTACATGTCAAATCGGGTGCAACATATATATGGGGGATATATATAAATCTGAACCGATTTCCCCCAAATTTTGTATTGTATCTAAGTGTATCACTAGACTACTCTCTGTCAATTTTTGTACAAATCGGTTACAAAATGTTGCTTATACAGTGCATATATGCCAAATCGGAGGTACATATATATGGGAGCTATATGGAAATCTGAACCGATTTTAACCAAATTCAATAGGGATCGTCCTTGGGCCTAAAAAAAGATATGTGCAAAGTTTCGTTGAGATCGGACCATAATTGCGACCTGTACTTTGATTACAAGAATACGTCTACAGACGGACAGACAGACGGACATAACTAAATCGACTCAGAAAGTGATTACAAGTCGATCGGTATAATAAACAATGGGTCTATCTCTTCTCCTTTTGGGTGTTACAAACAAATGCACAAAGTCATAATACCCTGTACCACAGTGTGGTGTAGGGTATAAAAATGGACCGATACACGATTCAACAACGCATTGAAATTATTAAAATTTGAAAAATCGAAAATCATCTTGACTGTTGAGGCCCATTTCCACCTCGGTGGCTACGTCAACATGCAAAATTGTCGCATCTGGGGCTCGGAAAACCCAAGAGTTATTGTTGAGAAGCCTCTCCATCCTCAACGTGTGACTGTTTGTTGCGGTTTATGATCCGGCGGGGTCATTCGACCTTACTTTTTCGAAAATGAGGTTGGATCAACAGTTACGGTGAGTGGATTGCACTATCGAGAGATGATTAATGATTTTTTATGGTCGGAGTTGGATGGTATAGATCGGGACAACGTTTACTGTCAACAAGACGGCGCTACGTGCCACACAAGCAACGAAACCATTGCTCTGTTACGGGAAAAGTTTCCGGACCGTGTTATCTCTGGAAAAGGTGATCACAATTGGCCACCGAGATCTTGTGATTTAACACCTTGCGACTTCTTCCTTTGGGGCCACGTGAAAGATAAGGTCTACGCCAACCGTCGCCAGCGTCGATTCAAGACCTCAAAGATAGAATTCGTGAGGCTATCGAGGACATAGGGCAGCCACTTTTCGATTTGGTTATGGAAAATTTCATGAAAAGGATATGGTCCTGTAAGCGTGGTCGTGGTGGCCATATGGCTGATGTTGTTTTTCAATATTAACGGCATTCTTATTATTATTATTAAATCTTTATTAACATAATAAATTATGAGAATAAGTGTTTTTTTTTTAGGTACTAACGACAAAGGTTTTCGACCTAAACTATTCAAAATATACATATGTAAAATTATATTAGGTGGAAAATATTACAATATTTTAAGAGATTTTTGACTGCATTTATATTGTCTATTTTTATATTACATAGTAATTCTGGTAAAAGCGGTTTACCAAAAAGAGTGGTCTGTGTTGCATTTATGGATCTGCAATTGAAGATAAGATGTTGTATGGTTAGGTTTTCAATATTGCATAGTGGACATGTCTCAGGTCCAGAGCGGTTAAAGATATAACGATGTGTTAGATATGTGTGTCCTAGTCGTAATCTGATGTATTTTTGTAGATTATTCCTCTCTGTGTCTGGTGGGAATTTTGGAGTAGTTTTATTGGGGTTAAATAGTTTATAATAATGTTGGTAGTTTGTCCAATCGGCTATTTCTTTTTGTTCAAATTTAGCTGCTATTAACTTTTTAAGATCGTTGCTGTTAGGTATAAAATAACTTATTACAGGAGCGTTTGTGGCGTATTTGGCTGCTTCGTCTGCTAAGGTGTTTCCTAATATACCAGTATGGCTAGGAACCCACATGATTTTAAATTTTGTGTGATATTTTATTAAAATATCTCTTATTTTCGAGATAACTATATTTTTATTTCTTATATTTTTTATAGCTGTTAAAGCAGATTTAGAATCTGAGCATATAATGAATTTTCCTCGTTTTTTTGCGTATTTGTTAAGAGCATAGTAAATAGCTGCTGCTTCAGCTGTGAAAATCGAAGAATTTTGATCTAGAGTTGCTACAAATTCGGTTTTGAGATGTTCATTGATAATAGCAAATGAGGTAGATATTTCCGTTTTTGATCCGTCTGTGTATAAAATTTTCCAATTTTTGTTTTGGTAATTTGTGCATATTTCATTGAATAATGATATATAGTGCTGGTTAGGCGTTGACATTTTTGGAATATTCATTAAATCCTCGATGAGTGCTCCAGTTCTTAGCTTCCATGGTGGTTCTGTGGAGATATACGGTTTATGTGGTTTCGTGTTAATGTCCATTTCTTTAGCACGATTAAAGGCCAAGCTTATAGTTGATGGAAATCTAAGTGGTAAGTGTGAAGGTATGTGAGCTATGCGCTTTAGGAGGTGTTCTTCAGCGGGGAATACAATTTTCGTGATAAGATTGGAGGTGAGAATCTCAAATCTTTGTTCCAATGTAGGTAGTCCAGATTCTGCCATTAAGTTCTTTATTGGTGTAGATTTCAAAGCACCCAGTGCGATTCTTATCGAAGAGTTGTATATTGGAATGATTTTTTTGAGTTGTGACCTTGAAGCTTTGCCGTATACAACTAATCCATAGTCTAACTTTGATAAAATTAGACTACGGACGGCATTAAGAATAGAGTTAGGATGGGAGTTGCTCTGTTTGGCAGCAATACATTTAATTAAGTTAATGCGAGGTTGTAATGCTAGTTTCAGGTATTGTAGATGTGAAGACCATGTTAAATTATTCTTAAATATGATACCTAGTATTTTTAATTCGTTAACTGTTTCTATTCTGTTGCCTTGTATAACCAAGTTTGTGCCACAGCAAGAATGTTTTCTGCATATGTGCAAACATTTTGTTTTGGGGAAAGAGATTTTACTACCAGTTAGGTCGCACCAACTATTTATGGATGTGAATAACTCGTCGATCTCCTGTTGTAGGTCGTATTTTCCACCGTGCTTTGCTATGAGGTATAGGTCATCAGCGTAAATAACGTGCTTAAAAAATCTATTGTCGGAAATGATTTTGCTAAGCTTATTGGTCGCTATCTGAAATAGTACTACAGAGAGTGGTGAGCCTTGGGGAATTCCATTATGTAAAGGTTTCGTTGAGGAGTAGACGAGGTTAATTCTGGTCCTAAATTTTCTTTTACTAAGAAAAGAATATATAAATCTAATGATTTTTACACCAATCCTCCATTCTATTAGTTGCGATATTATTGTATGTATTCCGACTCTGTCAAAGGCCTTTTCGAAGTCTATTGACAAAATAGATAAATGACTCCTATGTGATAGGGTGGAAGCAGCAATGTGGTCGATGTAAGTGAGAGCATCTGTTGTTCCTTTGTTGGGTTTAAAAGCAACTTGATGATTATTTAACATTTTATTCTTCAGGAGAAACCATGTAATTCTAGTTGCAATAATTTTTTCCAGTAGTTTAGAAGCACATGGAATTAGAGAAATTGGTCGGTATCCTTCGACTGAAGTTTTATCTTTATTTGGTTTTTGAATTGGTATGATTGTGGATGTCTTCCATTGTTGAGGTATTATACCTGTTGTGAAAATTGTATTGAATAATTTGAGTATATGTTGTGTTATGTTAGTGGGCAGATTTTGTAACATTGGATATGAAATTTTGTCAAAACCGGGCGTTTTGCCCTTCAGGGAATGTAGCGTCGATTGCATTTCAAACATTGTTATTTCTTCTTCCAATAGTTTTACCTGCTTGGTTATATTATAATTTATTGTAATATTTAAGGTTTTTTTACTTTCTTTAAATGTGTCATTGAAATTATCGTCACTAGATTGTCGTGACCATTTGTCCGCGAAGAGATTAGCAATATCATATGAAGAACTTAGTGTTTGGTTGTTGTCGTCGATATATCGAATGTGGTTAAATGTGTTGATGCCCTTGAGTTTGCGGATGCTATTCCAAATTTTAGCAATAGGAGTTTTGGGGTTAATTTCTTTGGTGAATGTAATGAAAGAATCTTTCTTAGCTACTTTGCTTTTGTATCTGAAGAAGGCTTCTGCCTTTTTGTAGGCTAATCTGTTTTCAGATGTTGGGTGTTTTCTGAAGATGTTGAATAGTTTCTGCTTAAAATTTCTAGCAACTTGTAGTTCGTTATTCCACCAGTATGTACATTTCTTTGGCTTCCGATTTTTGTAGTGGGGTATAGCTGCATTTGCAGCTGCCACTATACACTTTTGAATCCTGGCAGTTTCCTTGTTGACATTTGTAGATAATTCATTAAGTTTTCTATCACTTAGAATTTGTCGAAATTTAGACCAGTCTGCCTTATTGATATTGAAACGTGTTTGTGTAAGGTTAGTGACAATAGGTGTGCAGTTAGGTTGTTGGATCCGAATGTAGATCGGGAAATGATCACTACCATGCAAGTGAGGATCAGTAACCCAAGAAGTGAGAGGAGCAATGTCTGCAGATGCAAAAGAGAGATCGACATGGGTGAAAGTGGATCTGGTAGAAAAGTGAGTAGCCGACCCGTTGTTTAAAAGAATCAAACTTGATTGATTGAGGAGATCTTCAATTATGTGGCCTTTAGTTGTAGTACTGGGAGATCCCCATAGGGTAGAATGGGCATTAAAATCCCCTAACAAAATTGTTTGTTGGTTGTTGCCGGTAAATAACGTAGATAGTGAAGTTATGGGTAGGGGATCAGCTGGATTTAAGTATATGGACCCAATTTTTAGTTTGAAGCCTACAAATATATCAACAACAACAGAGAAGTTGTTATACTGGGCTAGGTTAAATTTTATGTTGTTTTTTATAAATAGAACTGAGCCACCGCGGCTGGATCCATCAGTTTCTGATAGACAGGAGGCATATCCACTGATGTGTATTGTGTTATTCGAGTGGTGGGTTTCCTGTAATGCAATAATGTCGGGCGATTTTTCACGAATTAAAATTTGGAGTTCATGAAGGTTGTTATAAAAACCATTAATATTCCACTGTAATATATTAATTGACATATGGTGCAGATTAAAAAAAGATGTATTTTACATTTCCATGGTTTCAATTGGTGTGTCAATTTCATTTCTCCTATTAGAGATTTTGGCAGGGGTATACTGTTGATCGGCTGTTTTGTTCTCATTTTTCATTCTTTCAAGAGAGTGATCCCTTGGTTTTGTTGTATTTTTAGTTGAGGAACATTTTTTGCTGTTTGTAGCATCGTTTAATTTCTGAGATAGAGTTTGGTGTTTGTATAAGAGATTGTTAATTGATGAAGAGAGATTGTTCATTTGTTCTTCTTTTTTATTATTATGCATATTGTGCGGTGTTATAGTAGAGGCATTTGGTGTCGTTGGTTGTAATTTTGTTTTAGTTGTTGTTGAAATTTTTTCCAGATTTGTTGTAATAGATGATGTTTTTGTATTGTTGACCGGAGAGGTCTGTTCAGTTGTGTTTTTGATTTGCTTTTGTATTCTTTTTTGTTTTTCTTCTAATGCGATTTTTAGCTCTTCTTTAGGTACGTCAAAGTTTTGTATTGGTGTGGCTTTTAACTTTGCTTCTTGATAGGAAATTTTTTCAATAGTTTTTATTTTAAGTATTTCTTGTCGCTGTTTTGTAACGGGACAGTTTTTGTTGTTAGATCTGTGTTCATGACTGCAATTTATACACTGTATTTTGGTGCATGGTGTTGGGTCGTGCAAAGTCGAGGCACATATTTCACATATTTCTTGGTCGTTTTTGCAGTGTTTTTTTGTATGTCCAAGTTTGTAGCATTTTTTGCATTGCATGGGTGTCGGTATGTACGGCTGTACTTTGCAGACAAGTAATTTGCCAGATTTTACTTCAGATGGTAATTGGAACAAGTTGAAATCTAGGATGTGCATAGACGTTTTTTGGACCTGTCCATCGACAAAACGAGTTACCTTTCTGCAGCCTACCACACTTTCATGTTTAAATCCTTCTATTATTTCATTTTCACTGCGATCAATTAGGTCCGTTGAAAAAATCACTCCTTTCACGATATTCAAAGTTGGATGTAAGCTGCATTCAATGGGACAGACACCTGGAAGATTAGTCGCTTTAAGGAAACGGTTGGTCTGGTTTTCATTTTTTGTCAATATTAATAGATTTCCATCACGTAAGAAATTAACATTCTGTGGTGTTTCGGATGAAATTCCTTCAAGGGCTTTTGACACTAAGAAGATATTGTAGTTCCGAATAGGTTTATCCACATTTTTGCTTTTTAGAACAACGTATTTGGGTTGTGCTTTGTTGACTTTGTTCACTTTAGAGTTGACAGTGGGGAAATCAATTACATTGTTGAGGTTGATGTTGTTGTTTCTTCTCCGTTTCGGAGAAGGATCCGTGCCAAGCACACCAAAATAGTTCCCTCCAGAGGAGGATGCCATTTTACCGACTCGTCAGAAAGCTATATGTTTTACCGATCGATTCGAGAAAAGAACGAATAAAACTTATGTTGATGCAAAGAAAAATAAACTGTAGAAGAAAGCGCAACTGTTCTCAATGAGAGCTTGTTGAGTACTGAACGGCATTCTTATATTTTATCTTTATTATAAAATAAACATCCGATCAATAACACCTCTTGTTGGAAAACCCTGTATGTGCGGAAGGTATTTAAGACTCGGGCCAACCAAACTTACAACTGTACGTAATTGTTTTATTTCTTAATTTTTTACTATGTATATTCAGATTACAAATTTGAAAAATTGTATACGTAAGATATCCTAAAAATTTGGTTTAACAATATTGGAATAAACCTATCATTATTATACAATATTTACATGTTAAACAAAAATAATTTTTTTTCATCAATTCAAATATTATCATTCCATTAAATGTACATACCCGCATACATACATATAGAATGAAAAAAAGAAACAAGTTAATCCATGTTCATACCTGAGTGTACATGATTCAAATAATTTCGATTTGCTCATACATACATATGTACCCACGTAACATATTTAGCCCACAGCATTGAAAGTGTATTTATTGATTTTCTTCAATTAATCTCTGTCTACGCTACACCATGGAATGAGTGTAAATTAATTTTGACAATTCGTTTGCTACATCTCTGATTAAGGAAAAAACATGGCCTACTTAATGCCACCAAAACCACCATCCTCCAAAGAAAACACTGAATAACAACTGTATCACATTTTCCTTTTGATGTTACATAAAATGCATTTAAATTTGGTTTTGCATATCATCACTTCAATGTCTATAAATTTTGCATTTTAGATCAATTTTCCCTTGATAAGTCCGACAAGGATCTAGACATTTGTGAGTAGTCTTTGTTTTATGAGTAGTCATAAATCTTACCGCTAGAGCGTGCATTTCAATCGACTTGCACTTTACGCCTCTTCAACTTTTTTGAGTATCGTTTTGCTTTTCAAACTCCCCATTCCCTTGGGTTTGTTTGTTTGTTTTGATACAAAATTCCAAACATAAGGGGAAATACTAAAGTTCCAATGCCGCCGCTGTCATGTTGTAGGTATAGATTTTTGTTTCCAATACAACAAATATGCATAAATTAGCCAAATTTGGAAAAAATTACAATGTCAACTAAATTGTACCGATACTCGCACATGTGCATTTCTGCATTTACTTACATACGACACATTCGTTCAGTTTGAAAGTGGTATAATTAATATTATTTGATTATTTCAAATTTATAAATATTTCTTCAAAAATTAATTTTTCTACCAAATTCCGTCGAAATTTTATCATTTTGTTGAAATGACTTTTTAAGAAATTTTAATTTTTCTCAAAAATTATAGAAAATCTACTTATAGAAAAAATTCCAAATAAATTTTTGTACAGTGTCCTCATTTCGACAAAATTTTCTATAACAATTCAATTTCGAAAAAATTTCCTAAAGAATAAGTTTTGAGGAAATTTGAGAATTTCCTACAAAAAAGGCAATCAATTACTACCAAATGTTGAGAAAAATGCAGTTTGACAATATTTTCTATCCAATTATATTTCGACAAACTTTTCTATATGCAATTTCGTGATTTTTTTATAAAAATATTAATTCAACAAAATTCAATTTAAACATTTTCTATAAAAATTTAATTGTGACACAATTTTCTATAAAATGCAATTTCGACAAAATTTTCTAAACATAGAAATACATTTTTGGCAAAATTGTCTACAAATAAATTTTCGACAGAATTTTCTATGAAAATTCAATTTAGACGAAATTTTCTGTAAGAAATTCAATTTCGTCAAAATACACACAAGTACAATTTCGATAACCACTTTAATAAAAATGCAATTTCGACATTTTCCAAAATAATTCAACATCGACAAAATTGTCTATAAATACTAAATATCTACGAAAATTTCTAAAAAAAATGTAGCTTTGACGAATCATTCTAGCAAAATGCAATTACAACAACATTTTTTATAAAAATAAAGAAGAATGTGTGTTTGTTTGTTTGTTTGTTGGTTTGTTTGTACCGAATAGACGTCTAAACGGCTGGACCGACCTTCTTGAAATTTCCACATAATGTAAATATGTGGGGCGTGGTGAAAATAGGGTACTTGAATTTTCGATATATCAAGTGGGCGTGGCCCCGCCCACATAAAACAAATTTTAAATTTTAAAAATTGTATATCTAGCACAATTAATTAGCGAGAGTGATGCAATTAAGTGCATATATATATCTGGTGGCAATGTACCTGATTGGTCCCAAAATGGGCGTGGCAATTGAAATATCGTGCATAATTTATTAGCGAGAGTTCTGTAATTTTACGTATATGTATCTGGAAGCGGTCTACGTGACTGGTCCAAAAATGGCCGGAATCGGACCAATGCCCGTGGCCCCACCCATATAAGCAAATTTTTAAATTGAGATACCTTGCACAATTTGTTAGCGAGAGTGCTGTATGTTTGTTTATACATATCTGTGATCGGACCAACGGCCGTAGCCCCGCCAATTTAAGACATTTTTATACCCTACACCACACTGTGGTACAGGGTATTATAAGTTTGTTTCACGGCAGATGTTTGTAACACCTGAAAATAACACAGCTAGACCCACCTTAAAGTATACCGATCGACTCAGAATCACTAGCTGAGTCGATTTAACGATGTCTGTCCGTCCGTCCGTCCGTCCGTCTGTCCATGTAAAGTTGTTCGTCGACTACAGGTCGCAATTTCACTCCGATCGTTCTGAAATTTTGCAGTTTAGAGTATTTCGCGGCTGTTAAGATCGCTATTGAATTTGGTTGAAATCGGTTCAGATTAAAATATAGCTCCCATATATATCTTTCGTCCGATTTGGCCCTTTAGTCCTATAGAAGCTGTATTTTACATCCAATCGTTTTGAAATTTAGAATGGTAGAGTTTCTTGATCCATGAACCAACATTGCCGAATTTGAAGAAAATCGGTTAAGATTTAGCTATAGCTCCCATATATATGTTTCGTCCGATTTTGCTCTTTAGTCCTGTAGAAGCTGTATTTTACATCCAATCATTTTGAAATTTAGAATGGTAGAGTTTCTTGATCCATGAACCAACACTACCGAATTTAAAGAAGATCGGTTAAGATTTAGCTATAGCTCTCTCTTCGTCCAATTTGGCCCTTTAGTCCTATAAAAGCTGTATTTTACATGCAATCGTTTTGAAATTTAGAATGGTAGAGTTTCTTGACCCATGAACCAACACTACCGAATTTGAAGAAAATCGGTTAAGATTTAGCTATAGCTCCCATATATATATTTTTCATCCGATTTGGCTCTTTAGATCCAATCGTTTTTATACCCTACACCACACTGTGGTACAGGGTATTATTTAAGTATAAAATGTCCCAAAAGTAAATTTATGTAAACAATTTATACATGAATTACAAAATTTATATATCAGAGTTATTCAATATTACGAGAGTGGTGTAGGGCACCGCCCGACTTTAGCCTTTCCTTACTGGTTTTAAATTGAGATATATTGTAAAATTTGTTAGCGAGAGTGCCTAAATTTTGCCTATATGTAAATGGTAGCAGTCTACGCGATAGGCACCGCCCATATAAGAATTTTGAAAAAGAGATATCTTGCAAAGTTTGTTAGCGACAGTGCTGACATTTTGCGTACATATATCTGGTAGCTGTCTACGTAATTGGTCCAAAATCGAACGGGATCGGCCAATATTTTAAATTGATATATCTTGTGATTGCTGTAATTTTGTGTACGTTTATTTGGTGCCAGTCTACGTGATTAGTCCGAAAATGCGCGGGATCGGAAATCTGAAGTGGAACCGTTATTTATAAAATGCGTTTTAAACAAAATGTTCGATACAATTCGTCGGCTTAATGCTATACGTCCATACGCCATTTTTGTGTTTTTTGAGTTAGGAGTTGATAATATGGGTTCCAAGCATGCTCTTTCAGAATCTGCAATCATTTTTTTCCTATCTCGCCTAGTTTTCGAGATATTGGTAGGGTAAATTTGTTTTACTCTGAATAATGGGAAATAATTTCGATATTTTTGTTCTATGTCTCAATTTTTCTATCGCCCTATATTTTTCACTCAGTATTTTACGTTCTTTCGATCACAATATGTAAATTAGTGTCCTTCCATACCGACCCTTTTTGTGGTCCATGTAATACAAATACGAAAAAATATTAAAATAAAAGTGGATATGGACCAAAATGCCAAGTACAAAAATTGTTATAACTTACTTATTTTTGGATGTAATGGCATAGAAATGCATGAGAATCATACAAACACTGCTGGGAACACTATGAAATAAAAAGTGTGTAACTCTTCAGTCCCGTTTTTACTCAAACAATAAATTGCGTTTTTCTCCGTTCATACAAAATGGCGGAACAAAATAGCCGACGAATTGCAATTTTGACGAAATTATGTATAGAACTTCATTTTGACGAAATTTTCTATACAAAAGCAATTTCGACAATATACAATGAATACATAGAATTTTTTAGAAAAACAATCAATTTCGTCGGAATGAAATTCTACATACTTTTTTCTTTAAAAATGCTGCTTCAACGAAATTTTCTTAAAAAAAATAATTTTGATGAAATATCCCCTAAAACACAACTTTTATGATTTTATTTACAAAAATTAAATTTTTATGAAATTATTATCGAAAATGTAACTATAATGAAATCTTCTACAAAAATGCAATGTTGCTGACATTTTCTACAATATCGCAATTCTCCACTTGTGTTGACATTTTACGAAACTGTAAAAAAATTCGACTTTTTGACGAAAATGAAATTTTCTAAAAAAATGCAACTCTACATAATTTTAATTTTTAAAAATAAGGTTTTGACAAAATCTTCGATAAAACTGCAGTTTCATTAAATTTTGCAATTTGGACATTGCGACAAAATTTTTTTTATAAGACAATTTCGACATATGTAGGTGTATAGACAAAATTTTCTATAAAAATTCAATTTCGGCATATTTTTCTATAAAACTGAACTTTTCAAAAGCAATGCACACTTTTTTAAAAAATGCAATTTCGATGAAATTTTCTAAAAAATATTTTTTTATAAAAATTAATTTTTAATTTTTTTCTAAAAAAAAATTTCTGCAAAATTTGTTGTTTTATTTTTGCCAAATAAACGTACACAAAATTACAGCAATCACAAGATATATCAATTTAAAATATTGGCCGATCCCGTTCAATTTTGGACCAATCGCGTAGACTGCTACCATTTACATATAGGCAAAATTCAATTTCGGCATATTTTTCTATAAAACTGAACTTTTCAAAAGCAATGCACACTTTTTTAAAAAAAGGCAATTTCGATGAAATTTTCTAAAAAAATATTTTTTTACAAAAATTAATTTTTAATTTTTTTCTAAAAAAAAATTTCTGCAAAATTTGTTGTTTTATTTTTGCCAAATAAACGTACACAAAATTACAGCAATCACAAGATATATCAATTTAAAATATTGGCCGATCCCGTTCAATTTTGGACCAATCGCGTAGACTGCTACCATTTACATATAGGCAAAATTTAGGCACTCTCGCTAACAATTTTTGCAATATATCTCAATTTAAAAAATTGGCTTAAATTGGCGGGGCTACGTGCGTTGGTCCGATCACAGATATAAACAAACATACAGCACTCTCGCTAACAAATTGTGCAAGATATCTCAATTTAAAAATTTGGCTTATATGGGTGGGGCCACGGGCATTGGTCTGATTCCGGCCATTTTTGGACCAGTCACGTAGACCGCTACCAGATACATATACGTAAAATTATAGAACTCTCGCTAATAAATTATGCACGATTTCAAAATTTGGCTTATATGGGCTGGGCCACGCCCATTTTGGGACCAATCACGTGGAATGCCATCAGATACATATACAGAAAATTACAGCACTCTCGATAACAAATTGTTCAAGATATCTCAATTTCAAAATTTTGCTTATATGGGCGGGGCCACGCCCATTGGTCCGATCCCGCCCACTTTTGGACCAATCACGTAGACAGCACTCTCGCTAACAAATTGTGTAAGATATCGCAATTTAAAAATTTGTCTTATGTGGGCGGGGCCACATATCGAAAATTCAAGTACCCTATTTTCACTACGCCCCACATATGTACATTCTGTGGAAATTTCGAGAAGATCGGTCCCGCCGTTTAGACGTCTATTCGGTACAAACAAACCAACAAACAAACACACATTCTTCTTTATATACTTACATAGATTGCACCGAATAGCATTTGTATAGAAATTTATGTCGAAATTATTTTGTATAGAAAATTTCTTTAAAAATTAATTTTTATAGAAAATGTATTTTTTAGAAAATTTCGCCAAAACTGCATATTTTGTCGAAATTGCATTTTTATCGAAAATTCCGTCGAAATTCCAGTTTTGTAGAAAAATTCTTCAAAATTTCTGTTAAATTGAATTTTTATAGAAAAATTTGTCGACATTGAATTTTTATAGAAAATTTCGTTCACGTTGCATTTGTATAGAAAATTTTGTCGAAGATGTATTTGTATACAAAAATTTCCTGAATTTTTCTAGAATAAAATATTTCATTAAAAAAATCCTAAAATAATATTTAAAAACAATTATTTTTTTAAGAAAATAATATTTTTTTTAGAAAATTTCGAGTAATTCAACATTTCGAAAAAATTTTCTTTTCGTCACAACTTTAATCAAACCTTTAATCCGGTCAACGGAATTTTATCCTGTCAATGAATTTCATCCGATCATTTACCTTTAATCCGACCACCGTAAAAGCATCCAATGACCTTTAATTCTGTCAATGACGATTTATCCGGTCAATTGCCTTTAATCCGGTCAAAGGATTTTAATCCGATCACAAACCTTTAATCTGGTCAATGGCATTTAATCCGGTCAATGGAATTTATTTATCATAATTTTTCCAGAAAATGTCGTCAAAAGTTAATTTGTAAGGCATTTTTTTAATTGCTGGGCCAACGACTTTTAAATAGCTCAATACATTTAATTCGGTCAATAGCAAGATCGACGAAAAGTTCTAAAAAAAAAATATTTTCTCAAAAATTAAATTTTGATGAAAAAATATTAAAAATGCAATTTCAACAAAATTTTATAGAAAACGAAATGTTCTTAATAAATAAAATTTCAACGAATTTAACAAAATATGCCATTTTGGCGAATTTTTTGAAAATTCCATATTCCCATTGAAGTTTAGAGGACGTCTGGAATACATTTTATGATAGACAGATCACGGAGTACATATTAAATTAACGAACTTTAAACATTTTAAAAAATTAACTTATGCCACTATCAAAATTCACATATTTACATTAGTGTGGGTAATAACACATTACATTAGTGTGTGAGAATCATGATTTTCAAAATAAATTACAGAGGGAATGACGAAATAAAAAGTATAAAGAATACAAAGTGATTAATGAAATGACCCAAAAACAATATTTACACTTAAATTTCATAGAACATCTGTAAATTTAAGTGTGTTATAAAAAAAAACAATTTCAGTACATACCTTGGGCCGGACTTACAAATTGTATTCTCTGGGACAAGGTAAAAAATTTAGAATGCAAAGAAATGTTGTGATATATCCTCTGAAAATGCGCACATCAGCAATGTAATTGAATGAATAATTTTCGGCATTGTCTGACTTCAAGACTTCCTCACAACTCAATTCAAAATCCTCAACATTAAGAAAATCTTTTTGTATATAGCCGGCCTTTGTCCTGGATTGAAGACATGTTCAAAATCTGTAGACATGTTCAAAATCATGAAAGCAAATACAAGTTTTCTTGCACTGTCGGTCTTCAAAAACGACAGAAATTATATGACCGCCATTAATGTACACATAAATACGTCCATCTGTATGTGTGCTCGTCTGATACACATTTATAATATAAAATATTTGTAAGTACTCGTACTTACATCAATAATGTCTACAGCGATGATATGGCCTACAGCGTTCTTTGCCTATTAATAATGGCATTAATTTTTACAACACGCTCCAATGAATGCTGCAAATGCGATTCATAGGTTTCATATTCACAGACATATGTATGTAAGAGTACGAGTAGGTAACACGTACTCCTGAATGTGTGTTTTGCTACGCTTTTCAACAACAATAACAGCAAAAGTAATAAAAATAAATCAATAAATCTCAATTAATTACAAAACAAATAAATGCGATATCTGAACAGCTTGAATTCGCGAAAAGGTGTTATATTCGCCATTCAATAAAAGGCGTTAAGGAAATAACAAAGATATTGAAGTCAAACGTTTTGTTTTTGAAAAGCGTCTGTTTTTCTCTGTAGACATATTTATGAGCATTTGTGTAAATGAAAACATTAGAGAGTACCTCTGCTTTTATTGGAGCAACAATTACGCCCAAAGACGTGAGTCATAAAAAGAAAATACATGAATAATTTAAAAAAAATCGGATCGGGACCTCTGTATGGTACTACATAAAAACATGGACCTACGATGACCGGTGTCCGTGTGAATTGCGATATTTCAGCCAATCAGTAGAAATTAGTGATTTCTATGTGGCCAATATGTCAAGTTGTGAGGGCAATTTATGTGAGAGATATACCAAAAAAATGGTCCGGTATTGTCCATTGACAAAGCGAACTGTAGTGAGAAGAATTTTTTGTATGAAATATTAGATTAACAAGTAAGAAAGTTTCAGTCGGGTAAACCGACTAAGGCATACCCTCACTTTGTGAGTAATGTAATATTGAATATTACACGAATTATTCTGTCAATTTGTGTGGGAGGTACCAGAAGGGGTTTATCAAATACACCTATTTTTCGCTGAACAGTAGATACTTTAAATTCATTGCACTGCGCCGAATTATAAGCGTTTATGTGCACTGGTATAAACGTTACGAGATATTAAATTGTGGTATGATTTGGCAATTTAGTGTGGGAGGTACAAAAAGGGGCGTGGCGATAACGCCCATTTTTCACAGGACTATAGACACTATAAAAACATTACACTGTACAAAATTGCAAGTATTATTATACACTTGTATTAATGTTATAAGCTGTTAACTTTTGGTGCAAAATGGTACCTTTGTGTGGGAGGTACCAAAAGGGGCGTGGCAACAACGCCCATTTTTCTCTGGACTGTAGGCAATATAAAAGCATAACACTGTGCAAAATTTCAAGTATTTTTATACACCGTTATTAATGTTATAAGCTGTTAATTTTTGGTGCAAAACGGTGCATTTGTGTGGGAGGTACCTAAAGGGACGTGGCAACTTCGCCCATTTTTCTCGAGTTAATAGCGACTAATAAACTAATACTATGTGTGGAATTTCAGAAGATTCGAATAAGTAGTATAGTAGTTATTAAAGAATCAATATTTCACAACATTTTAACCATTTGTGGGGGAGGTACTAGAAGGAGTGGACCAATATGGCCCATCTTCGAACTTAGCCGGAGATAGAAAAAAATATTACCACATACCAAATTTGAAGTCAATCGGTTACTCCTTTCGAGAGTTATCGTGCGCACCAGCCAGCAGACACACAGACAGACAGACAGACAGACAGACAGACAGACGGACAGACGGACAGACGGACAGACAGACAGACAGACGGACGGACATTGCTCATTCGACTTAAAATGACCCAAAACGGATTTCCTCTGAACATACTTAGGGTCTTAGATCACTCCTTCGATGTGTTACACTTTTTTCCGTAGCAAATGATATATACCCTCGTCACACTAAAGTGAGGGTATAACAATATATATGTAACAATATATATATATGTAATGTAAAAGCATCAATAAACCCAAAAATTTAAAACTGAGTTGTTGGTAGACAAATGTGTTATATGCAACAAAAAATGTTTTAGTTAAAGTTTTTGTAAATTCGAATTTTCATGGAAGGTAAATTTAGTATTTTGACTACACTGAAAACATCTTCATCAACATACTATGAGCTAATGAAACTTTTCTTCGTTTTTCAACCTACAACACATGTCATTGGTTCTATATACTATAAAATTATCAAAGTATTATTTAAATTAATGTAATTAATTATATTCAATTAGGCATTAACTTTGCTTTTTATTATATATACAGTTTATACAGCAGATCACTCCTTTTCTTTTGGTAATTGTTTCGATTTACATACACATATGCTTTACACTTATACACTTATGATTTCTGACTTCCAACCATCATAACTTATCTGGATGCCAACATAAAGACGTTGAGAATTACTTCCATATACGCTCTAACGCACATACACTAACGACCTGTTTCTGTATTTCTAACGAAAGTCTCTGCGAAAGAAAACCAGTCGCTCACTTTCGTCAGGAATTTGGTTTCTCTAAGGTTCGTTCGTTCGTTCGCCTGGCCTTACGTCAATGACGTTAGCAATTTACCAATTGGAAAATAATGTAATTGCCAGATCAATAATTTCACAACTTCCGGTTTAAAAAATCACACATTTTTGTATGATCAACCTTAGCAAATACTCCTCTGTATTCTTTACACTAGCGGTGGCCAAAAAATCAACCCTGGGTGGTTCAGCACACTCTGATTTCTTTCTCTCTCTCTCATTGCGCACTGATGATTTTTTTTCCATCTTAGCGAGCTGCCAATATTGACTGTTTATTCTTAAATATGTAAACATATGTATGTATAGAATTTTATTATTATTTAATTGTTTTTACCATAATTATATTAATATCTACTTATTTTTTGCTTTTAATAACGTATTTTGTCATTGTTCGACAAATAAAATAAATCAGTCGACAAATAAAATAAAGTGACTCGATCTGACATTTGTGTTCGCCCAGATGACAGCAAAGAGAGATAGAGAAACCAAAATTTACACTGAAATGATTACGTTTTCGTACGAGTTCATTATCGTGCGACTTGTCGTTGTGATAGTAGTTAGTGAAACCCAAATCAGCTGTTTGTCGTTTGGCTGGCGAACGAAAGCTAATTTTAAAGTTACAGAAACAGGCTGTAAATAACTATCTATGTATGTTTATCAAACATTGGTAGTGGTTGATTGACTGATTGTGCGGGAGAGGGTGTGACTGCATGTGTGTGTCCGTGCTTATGTGCTTGTTTGATTAACAAACATACACAGTGTTTATAATTTCAAAAACGAGCTCCGAATGCTAGAATCATTCGTGATGTGATGAAACTGCGTTAGGCTTCCAAGCAGAAGGTCGTGAGTTGAAACCCCGGCTCAGACAAATTTAATTCTCCCTTTTACAGCAACAATATGTATATAATTTTGGAAAATAAGAGGAGCGAAGATCACTCCGAAAAAAATAAAAAAGTTCGATGTAAGAAATTTCATTATATTGATGTCGTGGACAATTATAATTGAACCGACAGTCATCAAATAGAAGAAGGTATTCATTAAATCGATGAAATCATCGGTTCAATGAAAAACAATTGATGACACTTTTACATTAATTTGATGTACGATTTTTCTTTCAGTTTATACAGTACGTGAAAAGGGATATTTCCAAAATCTGTAGGCCTCATAACTTCCATCAAAATTGGAATTAAAACAAAATAACCAAAAAATTTTTTTCCAAATTACACCAGGAAATATTGTGCACAACCCTTCGGCAAAAAAATTATAAAGTAGTGGAATTGTACCTTGCTTTTAAATGAATATCCTGACGAATTGTTAGCACCCTACTATCAAAAATGACAAATTTATTAAAGGAATTTAGAGAGACCCAACAAATTGTTTTTTATTTTGTATACCCTCCAGCATATCATGGGTCTATACATACTAACTTTGTCATTCCGTTTGAAACGCCTTGAAATATTGATCTGAGCCTCTACAAAGCATATATATTCTTGATCGTCTTAAAATTGTAAGACGATGTAAATCACGTCACGGTTCGTGTCTGGGTTAATCAAATTTGACAGAAATAGTTGTCGGTCCCTAAGCTTTGAAAAAAAGTATAGAGGTCGCTCTAAGATATATGTTTTTTCAGGCCAGAAAAAACAAAGTCGGTAAGCAATTTTTATGAAACTTAGCACGTTTACAGATAAGAAGAATTTATTACAATAACAAATATCCAAAATCGGATCGTGTTTTGTTATAATCCCCATATCGAAACATCCAAAACACTCTATGTCGAAATAGGTAGTTTTTCAGGATATGCGATCAAAGTTTTATGGAAGTTTTATAGAATTGTTTGCAATTTCTCTATAATGAAAATCGAATGACCTGTATTGTTTTATGAATTACTTTTGATAGGTTTGGCGGATAAACAACAAATTTCGACTGCATATAATATAAATATTTAGAATTTAACATATAATTGGACTTAACATATTTTGGAATAAAGGTATCGATATAGAGGTCGCTATTAGTTATCATAGGTTAAGTCATAGATGCAAAATTTTTAAACAGTTTACCCAATTAATCAGTACCACTCTAATATACACCTTTACGTTCATGTATAAATGTGTTTATATGATTGGAGATTGGCATAAGATGTCAAAGCGGAAATTCCTTTCCTCTTGCACATCAAAATGGTCTTGAAGCCGGGAGAATATCCTAGTTAGAATCATATTTCAAAATAATTTGATTGGATATTGGCGTAGCCAAGGCTATGTATTGAAATGACAGATAGCTAATAACCAAATTGTTCATTGTTAGCATAATGCTACAACAAAAACTAACCTAATAACCATTATATATTTTCGAAGCAAAATAATCAAAATTTAAAGGCTATTAGATAAATTCAATACTTTATAGTGGCTGCATTAGTAAAAAATCTTTAAAACTGATTTTAGACTGAATTATTGCAAATTCTTAATAAAACCAGTAAGGAAAGGCAGAATGTCGGTCGGGGCCGACTATATAATACCCTACACCTCCCTAACAATGCGATAAGGGTCATTGCCATAATAATTTGGAATAATTGGTAAATGGGTAGGACATATTATCTAATTCTGAACCGATAATCGCTAAATTAAGCAATATTCGTTCCTAAATTGAGAAACATATTTCTGGAAAATTTTAATGATCGGAAGTAAAGTACAACTTCTATAGCGCTTTGATACCAAATCAGGAGGAACATATATACGGATGTTATATATAAATCTGAACCGATTTTCCCTGAATACTCATTCATGTAAAAATACATCTTTCTGTCGCTGTAGCGGTGTAGAGACTGTATTTTATATCCCATCAGTACAACATTGATGGGTTATAAAATCCAGTCTCTACAGCGCTTGCATGTCAAATCGGGGGTAACATATATATGGGGGCTATATCTAAATCTGAACCGATTTTATCCGAATTTGGCTGTACTTCTTCATGTAGAAGGAAACCTCTCTTTGCCGAAGTTCGCACTGATCGGATATACGAGGGCGGTTCGGAAACTTCTTAGCCTAGCACAAAAAGCGCGGTATAAACAGAAAAAAGTTAAGTGTTTTGGAAACTTCCATCTCTGCTATGAACACATGTTAAATTTTTTTCGATCTGGCAACTCCTTCATATAGAAACAGGTGTTCACAAAAGACGCATCCGCGATTTTTTTACAATGGAAAAATTAGAAATGCGTGGTGTCATTAAATATTTACATAAAAAAGGTTTATCGGGACAAGAAATTCATAATGATATGGTGAATGTGTTAGGTGAAAGTGCTCCTTCATATGCAACAGTAAAAAATTGGGTTGCTGAATTTAAACGTGGTCGTACAAGCATTGAAGATGAACCACGTAGTGGACGTCCAAAAACAGCAACAACAACAGAAATTGTAGCCAAAGTGCATGATATGGTATTAAATGATTGTCGAATAAAAGTGCGTGAAATAGCTAATATCATGGGCATCTCAAATGATCGAGTCCATTTAATTTTGCATGAAGAACTACAGATGAAAAAGCTTTCTGCAAGATGGGTCGACAAAAAACGCATAAGAATGAACATTTCTCAAGCTTGTTTGGATCGTTTTAAGCGAAATAAAATGGATTTTAAGCGTCGTTTCATAACTGTTGATGAGACATGGATCCACCACTATACTCCAGAGCCAAAATAACAATCCAAACAATGGACTGAAGCTGGGGGAAGTGCCCCAAAGAAGGCAAAAACAATTCAATCGGCTGATAAGGTTATGGCAACGGTTTTTTGGGACTTCAAAGGTATTTTATTAATTGACTATCTGCAAAAGGGTAAAACAATAAATTCAGAGTACTATTGCAACCTTTTGGATCAATTAAATGTACAAATTCGAGAGAAACGTCCTGGCGGATATAAAATAACATTTTTACAGCGCTTACACTTCAAATCGGGGGTAACGTATATATGCGGGCTATATCTAAATCTGAACCGATTTCTTCCAAATTTAACAGTGTTCATTCATATAATAAGAAACCTCTTTCTGCCGAATTTCATACTGATCGGATATAAAATAACATTTTTACAGCGCTTAAACTTCAAATCGGGGGTAACGTATATATGGGGGCTATATCTAAATCAGAACCGATTTCTTCCAAATTTAACAGTGTTCATTCATATAATAAGAAACCTCTTTCTGCCGAATTTCAAACTGATCGGATATAAAATAAAGTTTTTACAGCGCTTACATGTCAAATCTGGGTTAACATATATATGGGGGCTATATCTAAATCTGAACCGATTTTAACCAAATTCAATAGGGATCGTCCTTGGGCCAAATAAAATATATGTCTAAAGTTTCGTCGAGATCGGACCATAATTGCGACCTGTACTTTGATTACAAGTTAATCAACTCAGAAAGTGATTCTAAGTCGATCGGTATAATGAACAATGGGTCTATTTCTTCTCCTTTTGGGTGTTACAAACAAATACACAAAGTTATAATACCCTGTACTACAGTGTGGTGTAGGGTATAATAACAGAGCGTTAGAGCTAACGAAAGTTAAATTGTATGGAATTTGACAGCTATAACCGGTAGTTAGCTCTTAACCTTGGTTTATTTATTTATTGTTAATAGTCCTTAGTGTATTAATACCTTCACGATTGTGAACCTTTTTTAATTATCTTTATTTTCCTAATATTTGCATTTATTGTTACATATTTCTATTACTGAGCATGAAACATGTATTCCCTATGTTATCTGTACAAAATGCATTCCTAAAGATTCCTGTAACTAGACAGAGAAACCGTTCATGTTGTGGAGCTATGCATGTCCAAGAAAGATTTAATTATTTACCTTGAATGAAGTACACAAGTTAAGATGAAAGCAAAAACCACTTACTTGAAAATAGAGAAAAGCGTGTTTAAGTATAAACCAGTAAGGAAAGGCTAAAGTCGGGCGGGGCCGACTATATAATACCCTACACCACTCTCGTAATATTGAATAACTCTGATATATAAATTTTGTAATTCATGTACAAATTGTTTACATAAATTTACTTTTGGGTCATTTTATACTTAAATAATACCCTGTACCACAGTGTGGTGTAGGGTATAAAAACGATTGGATCTAAAGAGCCAAATCGGATGAAACATATATATGGCGCTATAGCTAAATCTTTACCGATTTTCTTCAAATTCGGCAATGTTGGTTCATGGATCAAGAAACTCTACCGTTCTAAATTTCAAAACGATTGGATGTAAAATACAGCTTCTATAGGACTAAAGGGCCAAATCGGGCGAAAGATATATATGGGAGCTATATCTAAATCTGAACCGATTTCAACCAAATTCAATAGCGATCTTAACAGCTGCGAAATACTCTAAACTGCAAAATTTCAGAACGATCGGAGTGAAATTGCGACCTGTAGTCGACGAACAACTTTACATGGACAGACGGACGGACGGACGGACAGACATGGTTAAATCAACTCAGCTAGTGATTCTGAGTCGATCGGTATACTTTAAGGTGGGTCTAGCTGTGTTATTTTCAGGTGTTACAAACATCTGCCGTGAAACAAACTTATAATACCCTGCACCACAGAGTGGTGTAGGGTATAAAAATAAAATAATTGTAAATATAAACCAGAAATGAAGGCCTAAGGTCGGTCGGAGCCGACTAAATAATATCCTGCACCATCTTAACAGAGAAGAATAAGCACACATAATCTTGATGTTAATTTGAAACGATAATCTTGAAACTCAACGGATCCTGAAATTACGTTTTTGTTTTTATATGTTCACAATTGTTGTTCTTTATGACCTACAACTTTGCCTCAGAGAGTAAATCATAATTCCGAACGGTTTGCAAGATATGAGCCTGAGATCACTTTTTTTGCAAAAATGACACCGAGGCCAAATCTTTGGGTTCCCATAAAAAAAGTGCATGCCTTTGGGCAAAACTGGGAGGATGTTATTGAAGTAAAGAAAAAGCAAATGAAGTTAAAAAATTTTCGGGAAAGTTGACACTTTTGAGGCTACCTATGCGCTACCTAAACGGTTTTAAGAATCATTCCTAGGGAGAAAGTTTTTTATTGAGATCTTAGGTACATTTTTGTAGTTGATTGTTTCCTTGAACTTTGAACGGTTTTCGCAATTTCTGTTCGGAAGAAAAACACGAGTTACACTCGCTTGAACATTTTCATCACCCGATGTGGCCAACTTTGATGCCCTCTAGTGGGCCCAAATATAAAACTTTACTTCTCTAACACGTCTTCATCTACCATGTCAAGGTTGGTCGCAATCGATTGTTTGGTTAAGAAACGATGGAATTATTTCCCCTTTTTGAATTCGTACCACTGTGCAGTGTTTTGCAAAAACAGACGAAAAGTGTCAGACTAGTATTGGTATTTCGTCCATAACTTTTACTAATATTGAGTTTCACAAAATTTTTTTACTGTTCTGGATTTGTGATAGTACGACGAATATTCTGTGAAAATTTGAAGAAAATCTAGGGTGGAGCAATTTTTTCTGCAAAGGTTAAAAAAAATGATAGCTAGATCTTTTTTTACCTATTTGTAACTGCTTATAAACATTTTAGCCAAAAATAAACTACATAGGTCGATATTAAACATTCTGACCCAAAATAAAAAATATGGGCATTTCCAACGAGATGTCAACCGCAGCCAAAAAATTGAAAGTCTATAAAAGTATGTTGTTTTACTATTTTTTTTATAGGGAATCTATTAAATTTTACTAATTTTCACAAAAACTACATTTATTCATAACACATTTTAAAATATTTGAGTGCAAATTCGAATAATTGGAAAATTGATGTTTTAAACATTTGTATTGCATGCTATTTTCTGATCAATGGTTCCTCTTTTAAATCTTTATTTGTATTTAAGGGATATAAGAAAAATAATTTTTGTTGAGAAACTAAATATATTGAATACATTAAAAATCATTTATAATCAACCTTTGGATAAAGTTGGATGTCTAGTAGCATAAAAAGTAATAAAATAAACATAAAAAGAACGATGGAATAAAATGTCGCGTGCGAATGTGATTAAAATTAAATAAAAATAAACTACAGAATATTTTTGAATAAAATAAAAAAACATTATTAATATACATGAATCCATGACATTTTAAAATTAGTCGCAATTAAATATTCCTTCAGGTTTCCCTAAAATCCATGACATTTTAAAATTAGTCGCATTAAAATATTCCTTCAGGTTTCCCTAAAATCAGTGTTTGATTGGTTTGCTTTGAAAGCGACTTTTGTTTTTGTCACGTGCGAATGGCTTGGTTTTTTGTAATTATCTTGAAAACGAACAATTGGGCAAAATCATCCTTAGCACCAATTATAGTGCTAATCAAGAGCTATAAGATTCGACTTTTGTCAAAATGAAATGATGTTTTGGAATATGTTTTTTTCGCATTTGACATTGGAGAAATGCCCATATGCATTTTTCCTGAATTTCCCTATTTTTATAATTTTTGTTGCATGGTGTTATCGTATAGGAGAAACAAGATATTGCGTTATTTTTATACCCTACACCACACTGTGGTACAGGTTATTATAACTTTGTGCATTTGTTTGTAACACCCAAAAGGAGAAGAAATAGACCCATCGTTTATTATACCGATCGACTTAGAATCACTTTCTGAGTTGATTTAGCTATGTCCGTCTGTGCATGTATTCTTGTAATCAAAGTACAGTTCGCAATTATGGTCCGATCTCGACGAAACTTTACACATATCTTTTTATTGGCCCAAGGATGATCCCTATTGAATTTGGTTAAAATCGGTTCAGATTTAGATAAAGCCCCCACATATATGTTAGCCCCGATTTGACATGTAAGAGCTGTAAAAACTTCATTTTATATCCGATCAGTATAAAATTTGGCAGAAAGAGGTTTCTTTTTATATGGATGAACACTGTTAAATTTGGAAGAAATCGGTTCAGATTTAGATATAGCCCCCATATATACGTTACCCCCGATTTGACATGTAAGCGCTGTAAAAATGTTATTTTATATCCGATCAGTGCGAAATTCGGCAAAGAGAGGTTTGTTATTACATGAAGGAATACTGCTAAATTCGGAGAAAATCGGTTTAGATTTGATTTAGATATAGCCCCCATATATATGTTACCCCCGATTTCACATGTAAGCGCTGTAAAAACTGTACTTTATATCCGATCAGTATGAAATTCGTCAGAAAGAGGTTTCCTATTATATGAATGAACACTTTTAAATTTGGAAGAAATCGGTTTAGATTTAGATATAGCCCCCATATATACGTTAGCCCCGATTTGACATGTGAGCGCTGTAAAAATGTTATTTTATATCCGATCAGTGCGAAAGTCGGCAAAAAGAGGTTTCTTTCTACATGAAGGAATACTGCCAAATTCGGAGAAACTCGGTTTAGATTTAGATATAACTCCCATATATATGTTACCCCCGATTTGATCTGTAAGCGCTGTAAAAACTGTATTTTATATCCGATCAGTGCGATCAGTTATTACATGAAGGAATACTGCCAAATTCGGAGAAAATCGGTTCAGATTTAGATATAGCTCCCATATATATGTTACCCCCGATTTGACATGTAAGCGCTGTAGAGACTGTATTTTATATCCGATCAGTACGAAATTCGACAGAAGGAGGTCTTTTTACATGAATAAGTATTCAGGGAAGATGGGTTCAGATTTATATTAAAGCTCCATATATATGTTCCTCCTGATTTGGTATCAAACCGCTATCGAAGTTGTATTTTACTTCCGATCATTAAAATTTTCCAGAAAGATGTTTCTCACTTTAGGAACGAATATTGCTTAATTTAGCGATTATCGTTTCAGAATTAAATAATATGTTTCTAACATTTACCAATTATTCCAAATTATTGTGGCAATGACCCTTATCGCATTGTTAGGGAGGTGTAGGGTATTATATAGTCGGCCCCGCCCGACTTTCTGCCTTTCCTTACTGGTTTGTTATTAGACAAATTTAAAGTTTTTGATCCACACAAACTTTTAATTTTCATCAAGGTGTCATAACGAAGCTTTAGACCTGACTGACACATTGGAGAAGAAGAAACATAAGGCATCGAAATGGATCATATATAATATCAGTGCGGCGCAAGGTTTCATCTGCTTGGAGTCATCCCCATCCAACATAACCTGCCATAAATATATCGCTCTCCAAATAGATGCATATGCCATAAAATCCAGATTTTCCAATCGAGTTTTTTCAAATTTGCCGTTTGTGTTTAATTTAATTCTAGACTACAACAAAAATTTACTATATGGGTCTGCGTTTTAATAAAGTTCTCTTAAATAACTCTGATTAAACCATAGAGCATTAGGTTTCCGTATTTTTTGTTTTGTTTGCCAAGGATATTTAAAGAGAAAAATCATTAATCGTAGAGTAGTTTAGAACTCACAGTCGTTAGAATATTCAAAATAACAAAAGATGTCTACTTTGGCAACTTTTGTTAATTGCTCCCCTACAAATATCTAGAACATTGTGAAACGATCTGACCAACAGTTTAGAAGATCAAGATTTATTTCCACTTTTTTGCAATCGGTCACACGTGTTATTTTTGATAACCCAAGTTAAAGCACTTCACGATGTCTTCCGGTTCAAAGTAATAGCTGAAAGTGCAAAAGTACCCAATGGAGAACAAACCTAAATTAACTGGAAAACTTTAGAAGCTCCTTTTAGTATATTATTCTACTGGGGTAGTACTATGGACCAGTTCTTATTATGAACACTTGTCATTGTTATAATCTGTACCACAGTGTGGTACAGATTATATATTATTTATATATATATTATTTACATGCATCACAGAGTCGACATGGAAGCAAATCAATCTTAGACAGAAAATCTTTCCACACAACATAGACTAAACCATTATCAAAACGGTGATACGATTTTATATTTACAAATCCAATTATTTTAAAATGTTTACATCTTAGGCGATGATTATTCCTCAACAGAATACGCAAACGATATTAAATGAAAATAAATGCAATTGTTTGGCACATTCCATTCAACAGCTTTTGAATTATTTACATTAAAGAATATTTCTTCTGAGCCATATACTACACACGTATGGATGTTTGCGTATTTGGTTAAACATACATAAACAAACAAATGTTTTTATTTAGTTATGAGAAATTTTGAATTATTTGCCAATAGACATGTCTTTGTTTAAAGTTCAAGTTTAAAGTAAACAAATATTTAAATAATTTTCCACTACATATCAGTATTTATTTATTTACGTTATTTATATGAGGATATGTGTAAGATATATTTGGCATTTATCGACTATGGGTTATGAAAATAGATACACAGAGAAGAAAATGTGTGTTTGGTTTGAACATAGGAAATATTTTTTCATACCATTTTGAAAAAAAGTTAAACATAGAAAATAGAAAATCAAATAGAAAACCAGTAAGGAAAGGCAGAAAGTCGGGCGGGGCCGACTATATAATACCCTACACCTCCCTAACAATGCTATAAGGGCCATTGCTATAATAATTTGGAATAATTAGTAAATGGGTAGAAACATTATTTATTTATTTATATGAATTACAATACAAAGTAAATTTATATTCTAATTTTTTAAGGTCCAGGGAAAGGCCGGGTTACAAAGACCATATGGCTGAATTTTTGCAGCGACAGACCAGAGCCTCTGGTGGGAATTGAACCCACGACCCCCAAACTCATAGGCGAGTACGCTTGGGTAGAAACATATTATCTAATTCTGAAACGATAATCGCTACATTAAGCAATATTCGTTCCTAAAGTGAGAAACATCTTTCTGGAAAATTTTAATGATCGTAAGTAAAATACAACTTCGATAGCGGTTTGATACCAAATCAGGAGGAACATATATATGGAGCTTTAATATAAATCTGAACCCATCTTCCCTGAATACTTATTCATGTAAAAAGACCTCCTTCTGTCGAATTTCGTACTGATCGGATATAAAATACAGTCTCTACAGCGCTTACATGTCAAATCGGGGGTAACATATATATGGGAGCTATATCTAAATCTGAACCGATTTTCTCCGAATTTGGCAGTATTCCTTCATGTAATAAGAAACCTCTTTCTGCCGAATTTCGCACTGATCGGATATAAAATACAGTTTTTACAGCGCTTACATGTCAAATCGGGGGTAACGTATATATGGGGGCTATATCTAAATCTGAACCGATTTCTTCCAAATTTAACAGTGTTCATCCATATAAAAAGAAACCTCTTTCTGCCGAATTTCATAGTGATCGGATATAAAATGAAGTTTTTACAGCGCTTACATGTCAAATCGGGGCTAACATATATATGGGGGCTATATCTAAATCTGAACCGATTTTAACCCAATTCAATAGGGATCGTCCTTGGGCCAAAAAAAAAGATATGTGTAAAGTTTCGTCGAGATCGACCTGTACTTTGATTACAAGAATACATGCACACACGGACAGACGGACAGACAGACGGACAGACAGACGGACATAGCTAAATCAACTCAGAAGGTGATTCTAAGTCGATCGGTATAATAAACGATGGGTCTATTTCTTCTCCTTTTGGGTGTTACAAACAAATGCACAAAGTTATAATACCCTGTACCACAGTGTGGTGTAGGGTATAAATAGAATCAATAAAGAAAAGATACATAGCTAAAAATTGGTCGATGATGGATTCGGCCGAAACTCCGAAATGGGGTTGTTGTGTTGTTTTGTTTCTGTTGCTGACAAACGATAGATATTGCATCAATTTGTATGTTTTTACATTTAATGTGTACAATTTAACAAATTGTTAATTTTGGGTATACAAAACCTAAAAATGTGGTCAGAAAGGCTTAGGCCATTGAAAATCCCACAGTGCCATAAGTGCCATTTTATGTCCCTGTTTAAAAAGCTAACAAAATTGGATTCAAAAGCAACAGTTAGGGTGATCAAAGACCGCCCCGGATAACCGGTTAATCGATTTCTCTTTAAAACCTAAAAATGTGGTCAGAAAGGCTTAGGCCATTGAAAATCCCACAGTGCCATAAGTGCCATTTTATGTCCCTGTTTAAAAAGCTAACAAAATTGGATTCAAAAGCAACAGTTAGGGTGATCAAAGACCGCCCCGGATAACCGGTTAATCGATTTCTCTTTAAACCCCGCCTATTGGTTTACGATTTTTCTACACTGAGCCAAAAATTAACCTTATATAAGGTTAACTTAACCATAAATAAACATGATTTGGAGTCTACGTTATATAAGGTTAATTTGAACATTTTCTTGTTGACTGGTATTTAACAATAATAATATTTAATTTAACTATTCCATGGTTGAATTTTTTAACCATGAAAATTGTTAATATTATAATAATAATTGTTACTTTAACAATGCATTTTTGAATTTTTTAACCATGAAAATTGTTAATATTAACATTTCATAGTTAATTTATTGAAACAATGCATGTTCAATTTAACAATGAAATTGTTAATATTATTAACTATGAAGATTGTTATTGAAACTTTTTTTATTGTTAATTTAACTATTTAGTGGTTACTTCATGTAACCAGAAACATAGTTGTTTCAATAATTTTTAATATTTATATCAAATAAAACAAGAAAAATTTAACTTTCGCATTTTTATTTTTTATTTTATTTACAAAATATATGTTAATATATATATGTATAAGAAACACCTGAAAAGAAAAAAAACAAAAAGGTTAGAAAATATAAGTAAAAATGTAAAAAAGGGTGCAATTCTAAGAAGATCTTTTGACTTTTTTCCTAAATTCTGTAGTTCAAAGAGCATAAGCATTTACCGATGGGCTGATCTGATGGAAAAATCTGCTCTGTGACTATAAGTTAAGTGCCTACGTTTCTGTGCTTGACCAACATGTGATCAGTCCCCGCTCAAAAGGTGCCGTCCACGTAAACTCCCTGAATCTTTCGATTATTAAGGGCCCAGGACGGTTAGGCACTTAGTTTGGGGTACTGAGCTTAGTCCGATCTTACGGCAAACTTATAGGAGAGAGGAGATTAATAACAAAGGCAATCTGATAGAAAGCCGATGTCCAATATGGCCCATCTTTGAACTTAACCGGAGATAGAAAAAAATATTACCGTATACCAAATTTGAAGTGAATCGGTTACTCTTTTCGAGAGTTATCGTGCGCAATAGCCAGCAGACAGACGGACGGACATATCTCATTCGACTTAAAATGACCCAAAACTAATATGCGCTGAACATACTTAGGGTCTTAGATCACTCCTTCAATGTGTTACACTTTTGGCCCGTTGCAAATGATATATACCCTCGTATTACTAAAGTGAGGGTATAAAAAAACAAATGTATGTATGCATACCACTTTTCCTGTAATTACTTCGCACACTACAACTAGTATTGATACAGCTTATCAACAGTTTCTAGTATTGGCACAACTTACCAACAGATTCAAGGCCGGACTCCCAGCACAAGCAGCCGCAAGCCACAGAAAAACAAACAACTGAAAAGAAAAAAACAAAAACATCGTTTATATGTATGTATGTAGGTATTACGAAAGCACCTCTAACAACATATGTATGTATGTACATTTAACAGTATCAACATCGCACAACAAAAAAAACTAACGTATGTATGTACGGCGTAGCAGCCACAAGTGTTCAAACGAAAAGACAAGATGAACACATACCCACACGTACACATCACTTCTCTCCGTATGTTTGCTTGCTGCTGCATATACTTACGTACATACATTGTAGTTTTTTCATGCTCAGTTAATGCGACAGCGTGTACATATTTATACCCTCACTTTAGTGTGACGAGGGTATATATCATTTGCTACGAAAAAAAGTGTAACACATCGAAGGAGTGATCTAAGACCTTAAGTATGTTCGGCGGATATTCGTTTTGGGTAATTTTAAGTCGAATGAGCAATGTCCGTCCGTCTGTCTGTCTGTCTGTCTGTCTGTCTGTCTGTCTGTGTGTCTGCTGGCTGGTGCGCACGATAACTCTCGAAAGGAGTAACCGATTGACTTCAAATTTGGTACGTGGTAATATTTTTTTCTATCTCCGGCTAAGTTCGAAGATGGGCCATATTGGTCCACTCCTTCTAGTACCTCCCCCACAAAGTGTTAAAATGTTGTGAAATATTGAATCTTTAATAACTGCTATACTACTTATTCGAATCTTCTGAAATTCCACACATAGCATTAGTTTATTAGTCGCTATCAACTCGAGAAAAATGGGCCATGTTGCTACGCCCCTTTTGGTACCTCCCACACAAATGCACCATTTTGCACCAAAAGTTAACAGCTTATAACATTAATACCAGTGCATAAAAATACTTGAAATTTTGTACAGTGTAATGCTTTCATAGTGCCTACAGTCCAGTGAAAAATGGGTGTCATATTCACGCCCCTTTTGGTACCTCTTACACAAAGGTACCATTTTGCACCAAAAGACAACAGCTTATAACATTAATACCAGTGTATAAAAGCACTTGAAATTTTGTACAGTGTAATGCTTTTATAGTGTCTTTTGCACTGTGAAAAATGGGCGCTATTGCCACGCCCCTTTTTGTACCTCCCACACAAAGGTACCATTTTGCACAAAAAGTTAAGAGCTCACAGCATGAGTACCAATGCACGAAAATGCAACAACATTTTGCACAGTGTAACGCTTTTGAAGTCCCTATAGCCCTGTAAAAAATGGCCGTTATCACCACACCCCTTTTTGTACCTCCCACACAAAATGGCCAAATCATACCAAATGCAGTATCTCATAACGTTAATATACCAGTGCAAAAAACGCTTATAATTCGGCGCAGTGCAATGTATTTAAAGAATCTACTATTCAGAGAAAAATAGGTGTATTTGTTAAAAACATTCTGGTACCTCCCATACAAATGACAGAATAATTCGTTTAATATTCCATATTACATTACTCACAAAGTGAGGGTATACCTTAGTCGGTTTACCCGACTGAAACTTTCTTACTTGTTTTTTCCACTCTTAACCACTGAATTTAACAATTGTAATGGCATAATCACAAAAAATAATATTAATATTACATTCGCCTTTACTATAATTAAACAGGCACAAAACACTATTAACATTTTTAACACACATATTTTATTATTTCACTTTTTAAATACACATATGTACATACATACTTATGAATGTAGTTCTTTACAAAATGTTTTACTACTTACCTCTATACCAACAGCTTCCGACAACAGCACTAGTCCCATCGACTATTCAACACCAACTGAACTCCCGCACTCGATCAAGCACCGAAGCTGGTATTTGGTGGTGTTTTCAATGAGCGAGATAAATTCTCTTATGACGACAGTCGCATTCGTTTCAACTTCGTTGAACTTAATACTCAACTTCGTCTAACACAAACCAGGGATGGAAAATTCGATTTCTCAAAAAGTACTAAAATGGTACTTTTTGAACTGAAAATGTACTTTTTTCTTTAATAACAATAATTATGAATGCAAATACATATAATGGATTAATTTAATATACTCGTATCGTTAAATGGAAAATATTTAACGATATATTGAATAATTTTGATCACTAACTATACAAACTTCTATAATAAGGCTTCTTTAAATATACATATACCACTAGTATCAATTAATTTAATTCATTTATTTAATAATACAGGGTTTTCCAATAAGAGTGATATGATTTCTTTGAAAAAAAAACACTTATTGTTAAAGAAATTCAAAAGTTTTTTATCTAATGTGAAGTACAACCGATACAATTAAGTTCTAAATAAAACGTCATTCAAATGGCCTCCACGACTTCATCTGCAGGAACAAATTCGATGAACGCAATTTTCAATGTTGATTTGTAAAGCTTGAAGAGAGTCTGGTTTATTTCGAAAGACCAATGACTTTAAATAACCCCACAAGAAATAGTCTAATGGTGTTAAATCATGACTTCTTGGAGGCCAATCAATTTCTTGAAATAATCGAATCTCCAAACTTTTCTCGCAACGATTCAATTGTTTCATTTGCTGTGTGGCACATAGCCACAATCGGTCAATGGCAAAAAGACAGCTCTTAACGAGAGCTAAAATATTGCTATTAAATTGTCAAGGTCGACTGGAAAGTGTTTTTTTTTTTATTTTTGAAAAGGACTTAGCTCACGAAAAGTTGCAATTGGAGAACGATTATTTTGTTAATAAAGCTGAATAATTTGTAAACGTTGGGCTTGCGTATGATAAAATTGTAAACACTACTGAATACAATGAAAAAAATGACAGATCATGACATATTACAAATGGCCGAAACGTCACTTCAAAATCATATCATCCCTATTGGAAAACTCGATACTAAAGCCTTCAAAGCCAAAAAATGTATTACATGACTTTAAATTCCTAAATATAAACATAGAACTACTACTTACATAAAAATAAATAAGGAAATATCCCAACTAGCAACAACATGTGCGTGTGATAGTATATAGAAGGGAATTAAGTTTGATTAGATTCAAAATAGTTCATAAAATCATTCCCTAAAATCATTTTATAGAATTTTGGCCTGTTATTCTATTTTGAAAGAAAACTTCAAATGGTTGCAAGCGGTTCGCCAAAAATCTAATAACACCCTTAAAATGCATGTTATTCAAAACTTATGGTGTTTTCTTTTGTGCCAAAAAATGCTACATTTTGTATGCCTTTCGCCCCAAAACTGCCTTTTTGTCTTCGATTGTAAAATAAATGCTGAACTGTGAAAGGGTTTCGTTTTCTTTTGTGAAAAATGTCGCACTTGTACGGGGCAAAATGCAACATTTCAGCCCTGTATTTAATCGAAGGAGTGGACGCTGCCCTACAAAACAGATGCTTTTTCGGCGTCGAGCGAATAGCCTAAATAACCGCGTGTGTCCGTGCGTGCTTTTTTATAATGAAGTTTGGTCAGATGCTTTATTTAGGCGGCGCCGTGGAGTATTCTTTGTTTTTAGTTTACTTTTAGTGAGTTAAAACGCTAGTTTTTTGCATTTTTGTTATCGATTCTGACCATAAAAAATGCAGCAGTACAAGAGCGTGTAGGCGACATTATTAATATGCTGCTCTCTGACAGGGCAACATCTTTTTTTAGAAAAGTAAACACCATTAGTTGTTTTTTTTAAACTTAAAAAACTTCATACGCATAAAAATTACCTTGATAGAAAAACTTACGTGTTGTTGGTTTTTTAGGAAATAAAATGTCGTTTTTTCTTACAGAAATCAAAATTGGCTTTCTATAAGGACATATATCGAATTAACTTCTGAAGAATAAGTAGATAGAAGAAAATGGTATCAAAATGGTCGTGGGGGTACTTCAGTACTTTTGAAAGTGGAAAAGTACTGAAAAAAGTACTAAAGTACTGACTTTTCCATCCCTGACACAAACCAGTTGAAAAACGTCGACCACAACAGATCCGAATTGTTGTTTATCTCGCACATATTTCTGCCTCTCTTTCAAAAAAACCAACCATATATAATGTTAACTTAACCATTTTTCATGTACATTTGAACTTATATAAGGTTATTTTTGTCTTTGTAATCAAACATTTACCATGAAAAATTTAACCAGACACATGGTTAAAAAAATCATTGTATTTTCGGCTCTGTGTACATTTTCGAATAATTTCGTCGATTGGATGTGTGTATGTGTGTTACGTATGGGCTCCAAAATGTCTGGACCGATTTTGATGAAATTTTCAGGGAATCTTCAGATTCAGGGCGTGGTCCCCCAAGCTAATTTGGAGCTATTATTTTTTGAAGGATTCCTACCGTACCTACGAATGGATGAACGAGATTCTTACAGTCTCTATCTACTTCATTATTGGAACTGGGCCGTGATCCCAGGTGGGCTAACTGGAAGTGGCTGGATTCTATGTGAGTGGTCCAAAAATGGGCGGGATCGGACCAATGGGCGAGGCACCACCCATATAAGCCAAATTTTTAAATTGAGATATCTTGCACAATTGGTCAGCGATAGTGCTGTAATTTGTATGTATATAGCTGGTAGCAGTCTAAATGTTAGGTCCAAAAATGAGCGGGATCGAAACAATTGAAATTGAGATATCTTGCACAATTTGTGTGCGAGAGTGCTGTCATATTGTCTATATCGGCCTGGTGGCAGCCTACATGATTGGTCCAAAAGAGGGCGGAATCGCACCTATGGGCGTAGCCCCGCCTATGTGAGCCATGTTTTGAAATGGAGATATCTTGAACAATTAGTTATCAAGAGTGCTTTAATTTTGTGTATATGCTTTTGATGCAAGTCTACGTAATTTATCCAAAAATAAGCGGGATCGGACCAATGGGTGTGGCCCCGCCCATATGTGCCATGATTTGAAATGGAGATATATTAGACCATTTTTTAGCAAGAGTGCTGCAATTTTGTGTATATGGATTTTGTGGCAGTCTACTTGATTAATCCAAAAATGAACAGGATCGGAAATCTTAAATCTGGGACAACGAAGTGGACCGGTCAGCTAGTTTGTAAATAAAACAAACAGTTTTCAGAGATTTATTTAATTTTTTTTTATTATGATAGAAGGATCTATGACAATTATGTGTGAGACGAAATATCGTCCAAATGCTCGCCATGGCTTCGGTGACATAACTCTATACTTATTTTCAATGACTCTGAGACATAATTGGGGTTCAATTTCGTTAACGTGGCGACTTATCTCACCCTTTAGCTCTTGAATTGTTCTTGGCTTATTGACGTACACTTTTTCTTTTAAATATCCCCAAAGAAGGAAATCCAAAGGAATCAAATCACATTATCGTGGCGGCCAATTAACATCGCCACGACGTGAGATAACACGGCCATTGAATTTCTCGCACTAAAGGGCCATTTTTCGTTGGCTGTGTGGCAAGTGGCACTATCCTGTCGGAACCTCATATCGTCCAGGCCTATAATTTTCGAAGAAGTGCGGCCCAATGACGCCGCCTGCCCATAAACTGTCACTATTTGTGGATGCATCGACTTTTCAACAATCACTAGCGAATCCTAAAGATAAGTTGTATATTAACATCATTAATTTAAGTTGTACAATACACGCGGTTCGCGGCCTAGACTGCACAGAACATCAATAACCGATGGAAACGTTGAAGAGGTGAAGATATTGGAGAATTTTCGGATTCTTTTGGAGAAGTTGCGGTTGGCAAATTTCGTGCAATTTATCGGAAATTTTTAACATGACTATGGTTGGATGGGTTCATAACTATCTCATTCGAATTTTTTCTGTTTCAAAAACAGCAAATGAAAGTAGGAAGTTTTTGCACGATCGAGGAGATAAAGACCGCATAGCTAGAATACTTCAAGGTCATACCAAAAATCGCATACCAGAATTGTTTCCAGGATTGATATGACAGTATTGTATCGCGTGATATATTTCGAGGTTCCCTACTTTTTTTAAAGAAAAAAGCACAGAAAATTCAAATTGAATGGGGAATGTTTATTATCATTTGAAAGAACATTCTTTGGCATTTATTTTTTGAAGATTATGTCTATAAAATGTGGGCCGCGGCTACGTCTCAGATGGTCCATCAGTTGAGTCCAATTTTTGATGACTCGATTATGTTGACCATAAGTTGAGCGAAGTGCACGAAACACATTCCTAACAGAACGTGAATTTTCGTAATAAAGTTGAACGATTTGTAAACGTTGTTCAGGCGTAAGTCTTTCCATGATGAAATCCCAAACAATACTTAACAAAAATAACATGACATGACACGACACGACTAACGCGTGATCTGTCAAAAAAAGGCTATTGAAAAAAGTATCTCTACTTGGATCACCCTATATTTGTGTGGGATTACTTTGATGGGGACAATTTATATTTATGAATAAAAAATAAGTATTTTTTCATAAAAATTAAAAGATGGTTTGTTAAAGCTCATATAAAATTTGTTCCGAAATTGCCAAATAAAGCTCCATATTGAACGCACGATATTAATAGTAAACACAACAAAAAGTTTTCAGAGATTTATCTTAATATTTATACCCTACACCACACTGCGGTACAGGGTATTATAACTTTGTGCATTTGTTTGTAACACCCAAAGGGAGAAGAAATAGACCCATCGTTTATTATACCGATAGACTTAGAATCACTTTCTGAGTTGATTTAGCTATGTCCGTCTGTCCGTCTGTCTGTGCATGTATTCTTGTAATCAAAGTACAGGTCGCAATTATGGTCCGATCTCGACAAAACTTTACACATATCTTTTTTTTGGCCCAAGGTCGATCCCTATTGAATTTGGGTAAAATCGGTTCAGATTTAGATATAGCCCCCATATATACGTTACCCCCGATTTGACATGTAAGCGCTGTAAAAATGTTATTTTATATCCGATCAGTGCGAAATTCGGCAAAGAGAGGTTTCTTATTACTCGAAAGAATACTGCCAATTTCGGAGAAAATCGGTTCAAATTTAGATATAACTCCCATATATATGTTACCCCCGATTTGACATGTAAGCGCTGTAAAAACTGTATTTTATATCCGATCAGTGCGAAATTCGGCAGAAAGAGGTTTCTTATTACATGAAGGAATACTGCCAAATTCGGAGAAAATCGGTTCAGATTTAGATATAGCCCCCATATATACGTTACCCCCGATTTGACATGTAGGCGCTGTAGAGACTGTATTTTATATGCGATCAGTACGAAATTCGACAGAAGGAGGTCTTTTTACATGAATGAGTATTCAGGGAAGATCGGTTCAGATTTATATTGATTGTTCCTCCTGATTTGGCATCAAACCGCTATAGAAGTTGTATTTTACTTCCTATCATTAAAATTTTCCAGAAAGATGTATCTCAATTTAGGAACGAATATTGCTTAATTTAGCGATTATCGTTTCAGAATTAGATAATATGTTTCTACCCATTTACCAATTATTCCAAATTATTATGGCAATGACCCTTATCGCATTGTTAGGGAGGTGTAGGGTATTATATAGTCGGCCCCGCCCGACTTTCTGCCTTTCCTTACTGGTTTCTTATTGGCTTAAATACCGGTCGCGAACGTACTATTATTCCATTTGTTTTAATTGTTTAATTAACCGTTAATCGAACCTCATGAAAACAACTGAGATATGCTTTTAAACCATTGTATTTTAAATATTTAGACATTTCGAATTAAATTTTTTATAATTATTCACATAAAATACGTTGATTATCAACATTTTATTTTTCGTCCCTGGTGGACCATTCGGCAGAAATGCCCATATGTATATTTCATTCACTCGTACAAATTTTCTGTGATTTCTTCAGTTTTCAAAAAGCAAACGCTTGAGAAATCACCCATTATATAATAGACTAGCTGACCCCAGCAGAGATTTCCTGCTTGGGATATATTGGTTTATTATTCAATGATATTTCATTCATAATTGCAAACATCCCGAGTTTCAGGATAAAATCATCAAAAAACGTATATTGAACATATGTCCACTCCAGCGTCATCTACGGGTTAGAATCATACATACAAACTATTACACTACGCAACACAAAAAAATTTTTTTTTGGAGTATATGCCCGATCAGGTCGACTTATACGTTAAATTGAAACCATTAATGTGGGCTACCAATGTTGGAAATATCTCTTTCACTTAAAAACAGTGGTTTAGTAACAGTCATTAAACAAATTAGAAAAAGTAGATTTTTTCAAAAAAAATAAAAATTTCCCGGGACGAAAAAAAACATAAAAAAAAGAAAAAAATATTTTATTCCATTTTTTTAAAGTTTGCATCCTAGCGAAAAATGAATAACGAAAATAATGCCTATTTGAAAAGAATCTATGGATAAATGTAGAAATTATAGCCTTTTTGGTAGAGGTAAGAGCATTTCAAAAAATCTTTTTTTTTTAATTTCTGTTTAAATAGCGATTTTATTTGTTACTTTTATTTATATTATGTGCATTTGAGTTTATTTACATGTACAAGTTTCATTAGAAGTAATTGTGAGTTCTTTGTTGACGTTTGTAGATTTCGGAATCGGTTTCTCTAATGAGAAACCAAATATAATCTCACATCATTCTTTCATCACAGTGCCCTTGGTAACGCCGCTCGATGGACTTCATTTCTTGGTGAAACCTTTCCCCATGTTCGTCGCTTACGTCGCCAAGATTCTCGGGGAAAAGGTTTAAATAAGAATGCAAGAATGGAATTTTGAGGGACATATTTACATCTGTTGGAATACATAAAGCGAAAAATAAGTTAGAAGAATACATACATACATATGTGTTATATACATAAATATAGAAAAATATATTTCTTACCAATTTTTTCATAATTTTTTAACAAATCATTAATCATTGTTTCATATTGCATATTTATTGTTTCATATCGATTTTTTTGAAAAGAAAGACTTTTAAATAAACTTTTTAAATATGAGAGTGAATTGCCATCTTTCCTGAAGGCTTTTACAAAATTTTTAAAGAGCCCCAGCTTAATATGCAGTGGTGGCAAAATAATGTTTTCTTTTTGGACGAGAGGTTTGTATTTTATGTTGTTTTCACCCAATGTAATGTCTTTTCTTGTTGGCCATTTCTTTCTTCTGTAATGATCTTCGCGAGCTCGGCTATCCCAGAGGCATAAAAAACAGCAATATTTTGTATATCCGCCTTGCATTGGACATAACATCCCAACTACTTTTAAATCGCAACAAATTGACCAGTCATGTTGTTCATATTTTATGTATTTTATCAATTTAGCCATTGTTTCGTATGATTCCTTAGTGTTAACGGCAGAGCAATGGGAATCGACGATTTCTGATTTCCGTTGTAATTACTGCTTTCAAACTTTCTTTACTGCTGTCAACAAATAACCGCCATTCTTTTGAATTGTATGTTTGATTAAGTTCCTCGAACAATCCGGGAATGTCCTTGCAAAAGCATATGTTATCCAAAGTTGTATAAAATTGTTTGTAAGGTATATCACGGACTCTATAATATGATATGTTAACAAGTAGTTCTGCCTTATCTTTGTTCTGTTCCAAATCTCTCACTACATCATTGAGTCGAAACTGTGTTAAAAGCGATGACTTCTGACTCAAACTTGAATCGCTCAGAGTTGAGTACTCAGTTGAACTTGCTGATGTTTCCGTAATTAGGCTGTTAGCTATACTTGGACACTTGGGAATTGGTATTGTTTCCGAATGTGCAACTGGCAAAGTGACAGATTTTACTTCAGCGTAATTCCAGCGAATGCTCCTTCCTACTCCAATCTGTTTACTTAGACAAAAATAGCAGTCCGTATCATGAATGATGAATGTCTCCCAATCATTGGCATTCCAAATTGCACGTGAAGTCTAAAATAAAAACGTTTTATTCCACACAACATTGTAATACATTAATTTTAAAGTACTCACCGCATTCTTCCACTAGTCCATCGAGTAAGATTTACATGGCACGAATTACACAAAATACTAGGTGTCTACGGTTCGTTCATATTTTTAACTCGTATACCAAAATATTACACATATATTTCTTCTATTATTTTACTAAACTCACGTCGATTTTTTTAATTAGATATTTTTCGCAGATGTAGCAGAAATGGTCGGGATCATTTACACATTGAAAACTTCTTTGCCTTTTACTCATACTTCGGAATTATATATATACGTGTCCACGGTTCGTTCATATTTTTAACTCGTATACCAAAATATTACACATATATTTCTTCTATTATTTTACTAAACTCACGTAAATTTTTTTAATTAGATATTTTCCGCAGATGTAGCAGAAATTGTCGGGATCATTTACACTTTAAGTTGCAGTACAATAAATAGCTGACATATAGTTTGCTTCGAAATTAGACACCCAATATTTTCAAGACTGTCGCGTACTACTTTGTATTGCGTACATATAATTTTACTACATGCCCCTTAAAAGCGTAACTGAATGGAAACCTCATAAATAAAAAACCACAAATATTGTTGAATGACCCTCTATCTGAGCGGTCCCATCCAATATAGCTCTCACATTGCATATCATGTTTTGTGGAGGGTTACGAACGGCCATAAAGCCTCGTCCTCTCTATAATTTTCCTAATTTCCCTAACATTTACAAAATGGCTCATAACTTTTACATCTATCCATAGATTTTTCAAATAGACAGTGTTTTCTTAGTTAGCATGCTGGCTTTTTAAAAATGTGATAAAATCATTTTTTCGATATTTTTTTCTATTTTTTATGGTTTTTTTGTACCAGGAAAAAGGGTTTTTAAAAAGTAAACATTTTTTTCTCATATTTTTGACGACTGTTACTAAACCAAAGATTCTAAGTGATATCAAAGTTTGCAGCATATGTAGCCTGTTGAAATACTTTGCTTATATTCACTTGTACATTTATAGTTTCTAATATTATTTTATTTCAACTTTTGTAAATCAGTTTTCTGTCAGAACAATTTTTTCTAGTATACATTTTTTTTTTCATTGTTTAGATTGATACACATTTTTTCATTCTAACTTTTACATTCTTTCAATAAAGACTCGGTTAAAAACGATTCTCGTGCCTACATCTTTTAATAGGTTATGGGCCTATTACCGTAAAAAAATTTTTTAATACAAAGGATTTCATATACATACATATAAAGATAGATATTCATTACATTTGAATTTTGGAAAAATTTAAGACGAAAAATATAAAACTATGTGATTATTCGATCTTTTTGCATTGATTTGTTATCTACGAAGCTTATTTAAGGAGATATTACCCTTTTTAAGCTTTACTACGGGAATTCAAAATGTGGACTAAAAAATGCGCGATAAAAAATGTTTTCCATTTTTCCCTGTGACGCTTATTTAAAGTGTCATTTTGAATTCAAAACTTTTCACAAAAAATGATCGCTCTATTATACTAATTTAACGAGATATCGACATTTTAAGTTTTGCTAAAAAAAATAAAAACTTTTGGCCAAACGGTAAGTCATACCAAAAATTCGTTCTTTTCTCTCTACGACGCTAACGTAACAAAATATTGCCATTTTAAATTATTTAACGAAACATTACAATTTGAAGTTGTGCTAAGAAAATTCAAAATTTTTGCCAAAAAATAATTGGTACAAAAGGTTGGTCCTTTTCTCTCTACGACGCTTATTTACCGAGATATTGTCATTTTAAGTTTTTGTAAGGAAATCCAATATTAATTTTGATCTAAGTTCTAGTAAGTATAAAATTTCACACTTTTCTCCTAACAACGCTTATTTACAAGATATTGCCATTTTAGGTTGGACAAGGGAAATTCAAAATTTTTGCCAAAAAAAAAATGTGATGCATGTATGGTGGTATAATACATTTAGAAAAACAATGAGGAATGACTAAAAGATTTAGAGCTTCAGAATACGAGTTTTACAGTGGGAAGAATTAAAAAAGGAAATAATTCGGCCGTTTCTTTATCAGACAACCGATTGTGACAAAACTTGGCGTGCTTTTAGAGGAGGTATTGGATAATTTATGTTTTAAATTTGTGTCACCTACGACATACAAGGGCGGAGCTACAAGGCCTCAAAGTTGGTCACCTCGGGCATACAAAATATTTAACGCTTTTTGTGTGCGTTCTTCTAACCAAAGTCTACAAAAAGCGATTTACACATAAGAGATTTACACATGAAGTTCCCGAGATATCTGCATTTGAAAATTAAATTTTGAATTTTTTGTTGACCCTGTCCTAGCATTTTGTGAATATCGATTTCTTTCACATAAACTTTTCTTAATTGGCAACTAAATTTGCCACTGATGAAAAAACCGATCCGTTATACCCAATAAGAACAAAGTTATGTTCATTTGATGTTATATTTTTAAAAAATTTAATTATTTGCGAAAAACTTGTATTGTCCGTATAATCCTATTTTGGTCCATACTTCATTTTTGTGTTTTTTGAGCTTTTTATATTGCAGATTCCGAAAAAGTTCATAACATTTTCGGAATCTGCAATATTTTTAGTTCTATCTCGCCTAGTTTTCGAGATATTTGTATAGCAGATCGATCCAACACCGATTTGCGGGGAACAATTTTGATTTCCCTATTCCTTGTATTCATTATACCCTACACCACACTGTGGTACAGGGTATTATAACTTTGTGCATTTGTTTGTAACACCCAAAAGGAGAAGAAATAGACCCATCGTTTATTATACCGATCGACTTAGAATTACTTTCTGAGTTGATTTAGCTATGTCCGTCTGTCCGTCTGTCTGTCCGTCTGTCCGTCTGTCTGTCTGTGCATGTATTCTTGTAATCAAAGTACAGGTCGCAGTTATTGTCCGATCTCGACGAAACTTTACACATATGTTTTATTTGGCCCAAGGACGATCCCTATTGAATTTGATTAAAATCGGTTCAGATTTAGATATATCCCCCATATATATGTTACCCCAGATTTGACATGTAAGCGCTTTAAAAACTTTATTTTATATCCGATCAGTCTGAAATTCGGCAGAAAGAGGTTTCTTATCATATGAATGAACACTGTTAAATTTGGAATAAATCGGTTCAGATTTAGATATAGCCCCCATATATACGTTACCCCCGATTTGAAGTGTAAGCACTGTAAAAATGTTATTTTATATCCGATCAGTATGAAATTCGGCAGAAAGAGGTTTCTTATTATATGAATGAACACTGTTAATTTTGGAAGAAATCGGTTCAGATTTAGATATAGCCCCCATATATACGTTACCCCCGATTTGAAGCGTAAGCGCTGTAAAAATGTTATTTTATATCCGATCAGTATGAAATTCGGCAGAAAGAGGTTTCTTATTATATGAATGAACACTGTTAAATTTGGAAGAAATCGGTTCAGATTTAGATATAGCCCCCATATATACGTTACCCCCGATTTGAAGTGTAAGCGCTGTAAAAATGTTATTTTATATCCGATCAGTATGAAATTCGGCAGAAAGAGGTTTCCTATTATTTGAATGAACACTGTTAAATTTGGAAGAAATCGGTTCAGATTTAGATATAGCCCCCATATATACGTTACCCCCGATTTGAAGTGTAAGCGCTGTAAAAATGTTATTTTATATCCGATCAGTATGAAATTCGGCAGAAAGAGGTTTCCTATTATTTGAATGAACACTGTTAAATTTGGAAGAAATCGGTTCAGATTTAGATATAGCCCCCATATATACGTTACCCCCGATTTGAAGTGTAAGCGCTGTAAAAATGTTATTTTATATCCGATCAGTATGAAATTCGGCAGAAAGAGGTTTCCTATTATTTGAATGAACACTGTTAAATTTGGAAGAAATCGGTTCAGATTTAGATATAGCCCCCATATAAACGTTACCTCCGATTTCACATGTAAGCGCTGTAAAAATGTTATTTTATATCCGATCAGTGCGTATTTCGGCAAAAAGAGGTTTCCTTCTACATGAAGAAATACTGCCAAATTCCGAGAAAAACGGTTCAGATTTAGATATAGCCCCATATATATGTTACCCCCGATTCGACATGTAGGCGCTGTAGAGATTGTATTTTATATCCGATCAGTACGAAATTCGACAGAAAGATGTCTTTTTACATGAATGAGTATTCAGGGAAAATCGGTTCAGATTTATATATAACATCCATACATATGTTCCTCCTGATTTGGTATCAAAGCGCTATAGAAGTTGTACTTTACTTCCGAAAATTTTCCAGAAATATGTTTCTCAATTTAGGAACGAATATTACTTAATTTAGCGATTATCGGTTCAGAATTAGATAATATGTTCCTACCCATTTACCAATTATTCAAAATTATTATCGCAATGACCCTTATCGCATTATTAGGGAGGTGTAGGGTATTATATAGTCGGCCCCGCCCGACTTTCTGCCTTTCCTTACTGGTTTTTCTCTAGAATTGAAAAGTGTATAAGTCCAGATTTACACTGGCTGAATGTTCAACAGATTATCGCCGTTTTGTAGGAGGGGCAGGCTGTCGGCAAGAGTGGGGAAAAACTCTCCCGTACTCGGGCTTTTTGGGCTCAACTTTTTGTGTTTTTCACTCACACTTTGAAACAACAATTCACACAGGAATATCCGAAAGAAAATTACGTCGTCTAAACGCAGAGACAAGTTGAAAAGAGAATTAGAGGTGAAGCTGCTGAAAAAAATAGCCCGTGTAAATTTGGACTTACTCCCGTGCTAATCAAATTTTGTCAAATAACTCAATATTTTCATTTATATGAATTAAACCGTACATCATTTTAATGTAAAATTTACTTAACATTGAATTGACTCTCATTTGATAAAAATTTGAAGTTATAGCTACATCAGTTGATACCTTCCGAAAATTTAAATAAATGCAATAAATAAAGTTTTTCCATTTGGGAATAAGATATATGAGACAGCCTTTTTACCAAATTTTTGCAAAATCAAAGTGGATCTCTTTCAAACTTTGCCAATAGGCCTTGGAGCCAACCAGTATGGGTTTCATAAATCAAATCAAAAAAAATTTAACTTTATCAGCATTTCATTGAGTTTGAGAACACTACTTAATATAAAATGTTCTCCATTATAATATATGAGTGCATGTATCTCTACGTGACATCCAATAAAAGCAGGGTTTAACAATGGCATATGACAAAGGATTATTCAAAAAGCCAAAAAGTTTCAAATAAATTTTGTCAAAGTTGTTGTTATTGTCAAGCATTCTCAGCGGCAATTATATTAATAATTTAAAAGGGTTCGTTTGTGTGTTATGTTCTTGTTGAGAAAAAAGTTGTTTATAAACTTTTGCTCGAGATAATGATTTTGTGAGACGTGACATTGGAACCGCATTCCACAAGTTTTTGGTAATCCTTCAAAATGAGGCCAAAATAAATTCAGCTTTAAACAAATATTCGGGGAAGGGTGGGTATTCGGCCCGTCGTAATCCAACATAGAATTTAAGATTGTAAAGGGTGAATTGAAAAATTATTTAATTACTCCATTTTACGATTTTCCGTAAATATTTAATTTTTAAATTAAATTTCGCTTTAAATTACACTTCAAAATGAGACAAAAAGAACTATGGACACTTTATTTATGGTTGAATTAATGAGACTCAAAGGGGGAGCAATTTTTTCTACAAAGGTTTTTTCAAAAAAAAAAAAATCGCAAAAAATGTTAAAAAAAAATTTAAAACAAATTTTACAAAAAATGGCTCATTGTATCCTCTTTAAAACAAAGTAAACTTTGCAAAAATCGGTTTAGCCGAACGAGAGCAATTAAAAATTTCGAAAAAACAACGCCCAACATTTTTTCAAAAAAATTTAAAAAAGAAATGATAGCGAGATCTTATTTTACCTATTTGTAACCGCTTATAAAAATGTTATCCAAAAATAAACTACATAGGTCGATATTAAATATTCTGATCCAGCGCTAAAAATTGAAATCGGTAGGAACATATTATGGGGGCTATACCTAAATCTGAACCGATTTTGACCAATTTCAATAGGATTCTTCCCATGCGTGAATGAGTGTGAGAGAGATGCAAACACGGTTAAATCGACTCAGCTAGTGATTCTGAGATTATAATAACCTGTACCCAGGGATGTGAAACTAAAACCAAAAACTTATTTCCTTAATTAGGATATGCATCAGAGTTTTTACTATCGACCTAAGACATTTTCGCTCAAAATGTTTGTAGTTCGTATTTTAGATCGGTATAAATTCTTATCAAAAGTTTAATTGGCCATTTTCACTAGCCAAATATTAAAAAATGTTTTTTAATTTTGTCATTATCTTACTACTTTATTTGATCGTTCCTTTATCAGACATATACTGTAGTTTTCAGATTGGGCCAAAAGGTTTCCAGATTTTTAGGGTCAGTGTTAGGGTCTAGGCAAGTATTTTCACATTCATTTACATTCATAGAAAATAAAGAAAATCCGAATCCAGAGACTGTTTTGGAATCATAAGTACTCCACTAATAGTTTTTGTGGACAATTCATGTACGTTTTTTTTATGAAATTCTATTTTATGTCACGTTTTCTTTAAAATTACACGAATATCGTTAAAAACGTTCCAGAACAACGAAATTAGAAGTAAACTAAAAAAACACTTTTAAAAATTAAAAAAACTCGTAACAGTTTCAGTTAAGAATATTAAAAAAAGATAAACGATCTCTAAATATCTCGAGCAAAAAATTTTTTTCATTGATATAAAAAATGTTAACAAATAAAGTTAGTATTTATTTGCAAGTTAAGCTGGATCAACTTTTTCGCCAACTAAAACGTTCAATTGTTTTGATTTTCAGTCTTGGTTCTTTTTGTATGGGAGGTACTAAAACGGGTGTGGTGATAACTCCCATTTCTAGCGAAACTGTAGGAATGTTAAAAACTTTGCACTACGAAAAAAAAAGTTGAGTACTTTTTGGTAGGAGGTATCACAAGGGGCGTATTAATAACGCCCATTTTTCACTGGACTGTAGGTAAAGGGGTTTTCCAATAGGGATGATATGATTTTGAAGTGAAGTTTCGGCCATTTGTAATATGTCATAATCTGTCATTTGCTTTTCATTGTATTATGTAGTGTTTACAATTTCATCATGGAGAGATATCGTTCTCCAATTGCAACTCTTCGCGCGCTAAGTTTACACATATTTAGCTCAGGGATGATAATTGAGAGTAACCGACCCAAAAAGTACCAATTTTAAAATTTGTTTAAATTGGTAAGATCCAGTAATCAATTTCTTGATAACAAGCTACTAAAATCTTATATACGCAAATATAAACGGATATTTACGGAAATTGATACAATCGGTCAATGTTTTGATTTAGACTCTACTTATATAGAGGTACCTTCCGATTAGAATTCTGGACTCTCTAAAGAACGATTTTTTTAGCCGATTATCATGAAAGATGTTTCATATCGCATAAAATCATCTCTAGAAAAGGTAATTCATGTCGGTACAGTTTTAATATAAAATTAATTGACTTTACATTAGGCGTGTTTGCGTTACACCATAAGTGCTTAATTTGTATGGGGAGCTAAGCACTTTTAAGCACTATTAGTTCCCGATGAAGTTTGGTGCTTGTGTTCATGTCTTAATCGAGTATGATGTTGCCAGATTAGGCACCCTATATTTAGCAATATGGCATCCCATTTTTGGAGAGATTTTACCAATTATTGTGAATTAACGGGAAGAAGAAGAACAAAAATTGGAAATTTATTTTAATATTTGCAAAAGAGTGTAAACAATTGAACATAGAATAGTAAATATATGTTTTATAATTACTTTTAACGATTTTTTTTTGTCTGTTTCGCACTGTTCTTTCTTCGCAACTCGTGACACCATTGCTACCAGATAGTGAAAATCCGCCACTTATTGCTTATGTGCCAGTTAGTGGAAGTCAGTTGTTTTCGTTGCAAAGTGCTAAACTAAAAGTGCTAGCTTGTAACGAAAACATGCCTATTGTATTTTATCCAGTGTCGCTCCTTGTTAAAATTGCTTCAAAATTTGTCAAATCGCAAATTTTTACACTTTTGAAACTGGAAAGGCGCGATTTCATACACGATAAAAAGAAACTGCATTTTGTTGTAATACAAGAGCCAAACATATTTCTTGGCGTTGCGTAGCAATATATTTATCCTATTAATATTATAAAATCGTTTGTTTGTCTGTTTGTTTGTTTGTTTGTTTGTTTGTTTGTTCCAGCATCACGCCTAAACGGCTGAACCGATTTTCTTGAAACTTGGTGGACAGATAGACAAATGCCTGGGAAGTGCCATAGGCTACTTTGATTTTCGATTTTCCGCCAAGTGATTTTCGACCACTTGATCACAGAGGCTCCTGTTAAAGCTAGGGAGCTGAAATTTTGCACACACATAGACTGGAGTGTTGAATAAACTACTGACTACTCCCTTAATCATATTTCGGCCAGTGGTCAGTTGTAGCGCTATCAAAAACTTGAGTTTTGTTTTTGTCGTTTCGGAATCCTCTTATAAGATAAAAAGTTAAAACTTTGTATACATATATGAAGTACTATAAACCGCAAATATATGCGCGAAACATTATTATCTGAATGTGGTCAGTTTAGTGTGACCCGAACAATTTTCATTATATCTCTGATTTTGAAAGTTTCTTAAGAGCCAATAGTTTACAAATTTATATGTACAGGCTGATCTCAATGGAGATGCGAAAACAACAATTCGATGTCCAGTCTGAGGTCAAGCCGGACATAAAACCGCGTCTTAAAATTTTTAAAGCCTTTTCAAAATATATCGCTCACCACTTACAGTGGTAACCTATCTAACATTGTCAATTCGGTCACTTCTCCGACTGTGGTCAGTTTAGCAGTGACCAAATCAATTTCCACACTTTCTGTACCTTAATAGTCCTTTAAGAGCTATAATCCTAATAAGTTATGTTTGTATACTGATCTCCAAGGGATGCGATTTTACACCAAGCGACTTTTGACCGCTTGACCATTACGGTACCTTTAAGAAGTAGGAAGTTTTAAATTTTGGTTTGGTATAGACTTGAGTGTTGTATGCCCTTCGGACTATTCACATAGACGTTTTTGACACGTAGTCAGTTGTCGCGCTATCAAAATTTTAAATATTTTTTTTGTATTTCAGAAGCGCCTAAAATGATACACAGATAAAATAATATGTAGTACTATACCCGAGAAATGCAATTTTTAATTCTACGATTGTGGTCAGTTAAGCAATGATCAAAACCATTTGCAATCTTTAGTGGATTTCAAGATTCGTTAAGAGTTTTTCATTCTCACTCTCATAGACATGAGTGTTGTATAAACCACGGGCTACTCACGTAGACATTTTTCGGCCAGTGGTCAGTTATAGCGCTATCAATTGTTTTTGTCCTTTCTGAAGCCTCTTATAGGACACAAAGTTCAAACTTTGTAAATATAATAATTTTGAATTCTCTGACTGTGGTCAGTGAAGAAGTGGCCAAAATAATGTTCACTATTTTACAGATTGTAAAACTTCTAACCCCTGTTCAAAATATATCTCTCACCACTTAATGTGCTAAGATATACATATATAACGTTGTCACTTCGGCCAAATATCAGACTGTGGCCAGTGTAGTAGTGACCATTTCCACTCTTTCTGTACTTTAAAGGGCCCAAAATGGCAATGTTAATACTAATTCAAGCGACTTTTGGCCGCTTGACCGTTGCGGCTCATATAACAGGTATAAATCTAGAAACTCCAGTGTGGTATAGCCTACGGACTATTAACATAGTCGTTTTTTGTTCAGTGGTCAACTCTCGCGCTTAAATTATACAAAGATAAAATAATAAATATATCGCTCGCTATATACACCGGTAATATTTAAACAAAAATGTATACGAGTATATCGAAATTTGAAACATACATAGCATATCATGCATTTGTTTCTCAGCCACTTATTTGGTGACTTCTTGACCACTGACCCCATAAAAGTATTAATTTGAAAGTTTGCACACATATCGTACATTTGAGGTTGTGCCTTCATATTTACAGAATTTTTTACTGTTGTCAGTGAATTTATTCAAAATCAAAAATAATACTAATGTTTGGATCACTGTTTTCAAAGGCAACCCGGGCATCGCCGGGTATTTAAATGCTAGTAGATTTATATAATTTTTTTGAAAAAGTGTATATTATTTTCGTGCAAAGACATGTTTGATAAAAAGTATCAAATGTGGCGCGGGAGTATCACGGTACTTTGAGGGTCTGAAAAGTACCAAAAAAAGTACTAAAGTATCAAATTTATCATCCCTGATTTAGCTTATGATAGATGTTTTTAAAGTTGTTATTGTGTTCTTCATTGGGAAGCTGGATTAAAATATGTTTTTGCGATTTTGTTTTTTATTTTTTCGTGCCATCAAAAAATGATTTTTGATTTTTATTAAAAATCAATTTTTCCTTTTTCTATGTGAAAGGGATATCTCCAATAGCCCTCCTAATTTATTTTAATTTAACTCGCATCAGGGCATTATCGGACTTATATTTAAAAAAATTATCCAAATACTAAAGGTAAATTCCAGAAAATTTAATTTTTAAAAAAGAAAATCCATAAACTTTTTTTCAAAATTTTTTTCATATATTTGTTTTACTTTTTTCGTGTTGAGGACACCAAATTACACAAGAAAATGTTATGCACAGACCTTCGAAAAAAATTGTAAGCTGGTGTTATTGATTGAAGCACAATTCACAGAGAAGACCCTTTCCTTACGGAAAGTAACTATCAGATACCACATTTCTTAAGGAAAATCAGCCAGAGAGGCATTTTTCCTATTGAAATATGTCAGAAATCTCATTCATCTACATTGTCTTTCTAAGGAAAAATATGTTTTATTACTGGATGATAAACTAATCAGAAATAATCTAAGTAAAAATTGTCTAGGCAACATTTTTATGCACAAACACTAAAGTTATAAGCTGTTAAGTTTTTGTAAAAAAATGGTCCCTTTGTGTGAGGGGTACCAAAATAGGCGTGGCAATAAGGCCCACTTTTTCTCAAAGTTAATAAGGACAAAGTTAATAAACTATGTGTAGAGTTACAGAAGATTCGGATAAGAATTACAGATGTTACTAGAGAATGAACATTTCAATAAATGTTAACCCTCTGCGGGGATGGTACTAGAAGGAGTGGAGTAATATGGCCCACCAACGAAATAACAAAAACAGTAAGGCGAGGCTAAAATCGGACGAGGCCGATTAGATGTGAAATGTAGCCTCTGTAGCGCTAAAAGCCCAAAATCAGAAGTAACGTATATATGGAGGCTTAGGGTAGGTCAAGTTTTAATGGAAATGTAAAAGTATATACCGAATCTTTGTCCAAAAGCTCGATTTTGTTCCTTTTGTCAAATTATAGGTGTATACAAAAAATAGCTTAATCGGACGTTATTTAGAGGTCGCGATGATTGGCAGCATTTATACATATCACAGTATTTTTTTCTCAATGGTTATATTTTTTTACAGAGAATTTATGAAATTTCCTTACTAAAAATAATATTTTCATATTTGTTTGTTCTTAGATAGCCTTGCATTTATAAATCGTTTTATAATGATTTCATAAATATAAGTTGAATGGACAATTACAACACACATAATACAGTTTGGTCGCCTCAACCGAATTATTTGCCAACCGAGTTTTGGTAGTTCTGTCTACTATCATGCGATTCCATCAGGGCAACCAATATTTTGGTAGTGGTATACTTCTGCTTCCATGTTCACAACAATCATATTTGGTTGCACCAACTACGAAAATGGTGGCTTAAATTATCTGTTGTAGTTGCCACAACCAACTGTTTTAAAACATTGGTTGTTCTGATAATTTGCCAGTCATTACTACCGACAATTAATTAAAAACAGGTTTCATTAATTTTTATTTTATTTATTGAACAAAAAACAAAACAGTTCATACCAAAATTAAAAATCCCATATTACAAATTCATCACTATTATGAGATGTGGAAATATTTGACACACATTTTAGTACACAAAAAAAAACACAAAACTTTTATGCAAATATCGCTTAACCCTGTGCTTTCAATTTCATGATTGTTGTTTTTATTTATATAAAACATTTTGCACAACATATTCTGCATTCCACACATTATTATCCACACGAGATTATTTTTGATTACCTATACCGTTCTTGAACAAAATGTTGACGATTTTTTTATGTCGAGTAATTTTATTTTTTGTTTGTCATGTATCAGCAAAGAAACAGCAACCAATCTTTCGGTTGTATTACCCATAATACATTTGGGAAATGATTGGGATAACCAATAAACGATTGTTTATTAATATTTGATCTGTTGTAGTAACCAATTATTCGTTGCAATAATAATCTTTGGTCTATTGATACAATTTCTGTTGTCAAGAATAAAACAATGGTTGTCCCAACCAAAAATCTATCATATGGTACTATAATGAACATTTAAAATCGGTTTAAGGTGGTTTTAGCTGTAGTGTTTCTAGGTGTTGCAAACTTCTGCCACAAAACAAAGTTATAATACCCTGTACCATAGTGGTGTGTAGGGTAAAATTATTAAATACCATATTTTCAGTCCTGTAACTATCTGTAAGTCTTTTCGAGAGGTGTCGTGCGCAACAACCATTGCACAAATTAGTTCCGATGTCCTAAAACGGACTACCGCTGAACATACATGCTCATACATAGGGGATTAGGGCACTCTTTGGATGGGTTACACTTTTGGACCGTAGCAAATGGTATATAAACCCCTCCACCAAAGAGAGAGTACAATGAACAACTCATAGCTATAATTCAAGTGCACATAAACTCTTGAATTTCGGGACAATAAAATTTCTTTTTCAGCTCCTAAAGTTCAGTGAATTGTGGATGGAATTGCTACACCCCTGTGAATCTCCCATACAAGGGGACCAAAATTTAATTTTAATGAAATTTTACAAAAATTTAAATGCACATAAATATTTGAAGTTCAGAGCAGTACAATATAGTGCAGTGTTTTTACAACACCTAAAGGGAAAATTTGCATATTTATTAAGCCATTCCTTTCACACGAATTGACAATTTCATACGAAATTCAAATCCTCATATCTACCAAGCCAATAAACTTAAAGTCTCTCAATTCGGTATTTAAGAACACAAAAATTGTCAACCACTCTGGAATCAAGCACGCAAAATACGCATTTTCATGGTTTGATTGGACATACTTCCGCTTACGATCAGTTATGCGCAAAAATCTAAAAACTTATAAGAGATTACATACCGTTACCAATAGAAAACGATATTATTCATCGAGAATCAAACTTCAAAAACTATGCAAAGAAAAGAAAATACAATACTATAATAACAATCTTAAAAAATTAGATAGGGTATCGAGTAGCAAAGATTGGTGGAGCTTGTCAAATTCCTTAAAGAACCGTGCTCACAAACACAAAGGAAATCTCAATGCGGATGATTTCATGCTACATTTTAGTTCGTTATTACTGAATCGAAATGAGCCGCAAGCCATAAGCTGGTGTTTGCCTTACTATGTTGATCCATTCCTTGATTCTCCTTTTGAATTATATGAACTAAATGGTGTAATTAAGGGGTGAAAGCCAATAAATCCACAGGACTGGATGGAATCCCTTACGAGTTCTACAAATATGCCCCTCACCACTTCCTACAAGAGATACTGGCTGTCTTTAATAAAATATTCCTCTTTGAAATTATACCGTTATCCTTCAAGGAATCTATTCTAATACCTCTATTTAAAAAAGGTGATGCCAATCTTACGACCAATTACAGAGGCTTATCCCTTTTAGACACAATCAGTAAAATCTTTAATTCTGTACTATTAAATCCAATATCGAACTGGACAGAGAGACATAACATCTTGAATGAGTTCCAAGCAGGGTTTAGAAAAGAGTACTCAACGATTGATAATATATTCAATTTGTTAAATACTGTAACTCTAAATCTTTTGAAAAACAAAGCCACTTATGCATTTTTTGTCGACTTTTCATCTGCCTTTGATCTGATTCCCAGAAATAGCTTATTGGTCTATCCACAAAAATTGTGAGAATCTTAAAAGCATTGTATGAAAATAATAGGAGCAAAATATGGGACGGAAATACGTTTTCAGAATACTTTTCAGTAGTAACAGGAGTGAAACAAGGTTGTAAATCTAAAAGTAAATCTTTCCAAAAGTATTGATCTTCCGCAAAGGCCTAGGAGTGGCTGCCAGTTTGAAATGGCAGTACGAAAATCAAAATATTAATAGCTATATTTATCTTGGAGTCGAAATAACGTACAACCTATCCTTCAGAAAACATTTGCAAAATAAACTCACCGCCTCTAAAATCGCAATTAATTCCACTTGGTCAAAATATATAAACCATCCTAAAATATCAAAAACAAATAAACTTAAAATATTTGACTCATGTTCAAAATCTATAATGTTTTATGCAGCTCAAGTCTGGGGATATTATTATATCGAGAAATTATTTCGCTTTTTTATTAAAAAAATGTTATATCTGCCTAACAACACACCGAACTATATGCTGTACCTTGAAACCGGATTGAGTTCCTTATTTTTCTCCACTCTAAAAACACATTTTTGTTATATTACTAGAATACAACAGGTCAACCACCAAAGCTTACCACGTATTCTTGCAGAGAGGGTAATAGAATTGAACATATATTGGGCAAAAGAATGGTCTAATTTGTGTCAATTCCTACAATTTTCTCCTCCCAATAGCAGAGCTCCTTTATCTACGTACTGGAAAGAGATAATAGATCTATTGAAAACAAAAGATAATTATGACTTTGAAATAAATGCAAGGGGTTCTCAACTCCATGATCTATATCCTCAACTAGAATACAACAGGATATCAACACTTACTGCAGAGTTATCTTCACGGGCTACAGGTACGATTGTGAAGGCTAGAGGCGGTCTACTTGGTCTAAACGCGCGAGCGTTCAGAAACAACACAGATGGTATTTGCTCTATTTGCAACACGAATGAAATTGAGAACACTTTTCACTTCATCGGCTTTTGTCCAATATATAGGGACCTCAGAAAATCCTACTTAGGTCAATATACACTTAACGTAAACGAAGTACTAAACATATTAAATGGCACGAATTTCTTATCTTTATACAAATATTTGGAAAACTGTATCAAGTATAGAAATTGTATACTAAATGAATTTAATGTTTAAAATAACCATGAATCATAAATCTTTATATGTGTGTTTAATAAACTGTATCAAGTATAACAACTATATGCACAATGAATTAAATGTATATAACACTAAGCGATAGTAAACAATTATTATTAACTCTAAATTATATGGCAAACAGCATTTTTGCTACGCCAAATATAGATTTTAAATCACAATATATATCACAAGTATCACATTGTAAAATTAATAATCTATTAATAAATAATAATAAATACGCATTTTCATATTATATTCCTCTGAAGATGCACTCATCTCCTTCCTTACACCTTACACCCTAAATCGTTAAGAAAAATGTCATTATTTTGGCCCCTAAAATGATATTATGACTTTGATGATATTATGACTTTGAAAAAGCGCCACAGACAAAAATGAAATGAACCGAAAAACACAAAAAAAATATAGTAGATGAGAACAGTAGGAATCACAACATGTTAGATGCTATATGGGAGCTATATCTACATATGGACCGATATCGCCCATTTGCAGTCCCAAACAACCTGCAACTATAAGAAATATTTATACCAAATTTTATCAACCTAGCTCTATTATTACGGACTGTAGCGTGATTACAACAGACGGACGGACAGACGGACATGGCTAAATCGTCTTAGAATTTTACGACGATTAAGAATATATATATATATATACAAACGGAGTGACAAAATGAATATACCCCCTCTCCTATGGTGGAGGGTATAAAAAGGCAAAAACAAAGACCGTGTGTCCACTCACCATTTTTATAACCTTTTCGATGTAGTCTCCATGTATGTAGTACGAATACCGGAATCTTCAATGTTATTGTTGCAATTGATATTTCCGTCCAATTTTCTTGTTATTGTTGAATATATTTCTTGCCATTGGACATTTGCAAATCACTTGCATTCCATAAAATATTTCATAACGAATCACAAACATTCACTTCCCGAATTGGTTATTAATGCGAACGATGGGTGACGATAATTTAAATTTTTTCAGATTTTTATTAACTTTTCAGGGATTGGTAAAAACTTGACACAATTTCTTAAAAAACAGTAAAAGTCGACTTGCTTTGCCACAGTCAAAACACGTCAAAGCAGTAAGAACACGCACGAAAAACTGGAGTTTGGTGAGGCCAAACAAACACCTGTCAAATATATGTTGGTATGTAGAAGCAAACACAAAATAGCAAAGCATCAATCAATACAAACAACAACAACTAATTAAAAAGAAAACAAACACAGCTGAAACCTGCAGGGTCTGGAAAACTTTTTTTTCTCATACATATTTAACGGAGAAGAGGGAGAGAGAGAAATTGTGGGAAAGGTTGTATTGTCCAAACTTTGGAATTCGTTGAATTGCAGACTTTGGACTTCACTTAGCATAGTTTAGAATGGAGGTATCGATATGCACATTATATTGGACATATATTGCACATATTCCCTTGCATAATTTTTGCATACAAAATGCATATATGGAATATGCAGATTACATCAAATTTAGAATCCAAAAATATACCTAATCCTGAAATATGACCTTCTTCGGATGACAAATAGAGATTGCATAAAATTCCGATGTCTACTAATTATTGTTGAAGACATATACTTTGTTTACAATTTGTTTTTTCAAGAATTATTTTTAAAATACGAGTATGTCTTTTGAATTTTTGTAACCTAAATCAAAATGTGAGAAAATATTTTTTCTTCATTCTAATAAAACAATTATACGAAAGAGAATCAATAGGTGGATACTCCCATAATACTCTTTGAAAATAATCAGAGTTGCATTAAAATGGTTATGAATGAAAAATTTAATCCAAGGTCTAAACATATAAACATCAGATATAATTTTGTAAAAGGTTATTGTTATAATAAGTTTGTTACTATTGTATATTGTCCCACAGATAATATGATAGCGGACTTACTTACAAAACCACTATCAAGAAATCGCCTACAAAGCTTAAGGTCATTAATAGGGCTTATAAACAAAGAGGAGGAGTGTTGAAGACATATACTTTGTTTACAATTTGTTTTTTCAAGAATTATTTTTAACATATGTATGTCTTTTGTGAGAAAATATTTTTTCTTCATTCTAATAAAACAATTATACGAAAGAGAATCAATAATTATCACCCGGTATTTCGGTAGCTGTCACATATTACGACCAAAATCGACAATAAAATTATTGTAATAATGTGTAACGGTTACTGGTATTGTTGTCAAAAACCATGCCACGGAGCCTTCAAGATCTTTTGGAAGTCCTGAACCAGAACACTGTGAATAGATCTGACGCATTGTGCGACGAGAAAAAGTAAAATATTGGAAAAGCTTTGTAAAAAATGTTGATTAATATGTATTTAGTATTATTTTTGACGTTAAAAGCTGTGGCAGCACCAAGACCGCCGTGTTCGAATGACAAACAATCTGGCAACGTTGTAACGAACCAGAGGAGGAGAAAAGCAGCTGATTCCTAGAGAAGTCTTCGCTGTCAACGGTAGCATTTTTAGTAATACTTCGTATGATCTTGTGAACTAGTTTTAGTAATAATAAATAGCTTTAGATAGTTGTTAAATGTAAATACGAACGTCTTATTACTACATCGCAACTATAAAGCCCTATAACTTCACTTTAGGATTAAATGTACGTTGCCTAGTGTTTTTACACACACAAAAATACGGATAACGTTTTTAAATCAAAGACACACACCATATAAGCTTTTAAATATCAATGGCTATTGTCAAATGTCGTCGCCAGGTGGAAGTTCCCTGCAGCTAAAATCATTTCTAGTTGCGTATTGAACCAGTCATAAGCTAGTTGCAATGTGACCTATGCAAACCCATTCGCATCGCTGCCAGCGTAAACGATTATCTGAGCTGCTTAACGGTACTTGCTTGGTACCTACATGGTGGTTGCAGATCAGCGTTGCCGTTTTGGTCATTTCCGACCAAATTTGGTCGGATATATTTAAAATTTTTCTTTCTGGTCGGATGGTCGGACCAACTTAATTTTGGTCGGTTTTATTCTCGAATATTAAGTTATTAGTATAACTATATATACTATATATATAACTATATATATATTATTTAGTATAATACAGAATTATTTCAAGATTAATACATTTCAAGGTAAATTACTGAAAGCTAAACATTTTCACCTCTGGAAATACCTTAAAATTTCGCTTCGGAATCCCAATATTTTTCTTAATCGCTACAAGGAGTATCGACCTGTTAATCGATATTGTAGACAAATAGATTGTAATAATATTTTATTTGAAAATAATAATTTCCGGCTCGACCAGAGAAATTTCGTATTCTCTAAATAAAGAATTATTTATTTAGAGAGTAGAGTGAAGCCGAAATTTTGGTTCAAATCTCAGCATAATTGCGGAATTTTGCCATTTGTATTCAAAGAAAAAATTCAGAAACTGAATTCAGAGCGGAAACTTCCGAATCATGGGACACTGAAATACAGTATATATACATTCGCTTATATGTCAACATTAAATTATTCAGACAGATTCGACATTTCTGCATAACCTACGAGCTTACAGTTTGGTCTACTTCTGGTATTTTGCAGATATTTTGTAAATTTCCGAACATCACTGAATTTTTCAACTTTTAAAATCCTACAATTAACGAAAGTTCTTACTATTGTGTTTTAGAAATCACAGCCTTTCATCATAAATGATGGACGTTCAAAATAATTTTTAATGTTGAAATCAGTTCAACAAAACTTAACATGTTTTAAATAAGGGCTCCAACGCAAATTGCTTTATCCTTTTTAAAAAAATTGTTATTTGTCACAATCTAGGTCATACAACTTCAACGTATTCTTTTTTTTAGGAGTCTAACATATATTAAGACTAAAACTCAAAACAAATTACCAAAAATATATTAAAATGTGTATTAAAAGTTTTATAAAAAAAGTTGAAATAAGTCAGTTTACTCACTCTGAATTAATATCAAAAATGTGAAAACAAACAGAAAGAAAATATGTTTAAAATTATTTTTGAATGTAGGATTCCTTTTTTTACAATTTTTTTTTTTGTAATTTATAAATTGACGCTTACCGGCTAGGATTTACCATATTCCTCTGTCTACAATAATAAAACCAGTAGTTATTTGGAGTAGAAAATGAACCATATTAGTTCATGTTTCGATGCGTCTAAGTTTACATAGAACTACTCACACTTACAAGGATCAATTAGAAGTCTCATCCAATTTGAATTCTGGGCTCCTTTGTAACAAATATTAATATTTTGGGATGCAATTCGGCAATTATTATTTCCATTAGTAATGGATCTTATTTGACATGTTTGAATTTATCTCCCATATAAAGGTCAAAGAAGATTTGTCTTATTGACGCCTTAACAATAGCATATGCCAAGCTACAGAACTAAAATTTGGCGAATTTCCCCTGGAATCAATTAAGCGAGCAAATCCAAATATTTTTTTGTTATATCATTGAATGCGATCCATGATGTAGGGTATATTTGATTCGGAAGGGAAACTTTTCCAAAACTTCATCAAAGTCGGAAAATGTTGTCTTCAAACTTTACAAAATATTGAAAATCTTAATTTTATAAAATTGGTCGGCTACAACGGATTTTGGTCGGTTTTTGGAAATATTTTGGTCGGAAAAAAATTTCTCCTGTGCCAACACTGTTGCAGATCGACTTGCTCGTCTCTCTGCCGTCAGCAGCAGAGAAATAAGCAAACACGATTGAACTGCTTTACGAGCGAGTACTTGATTGGTGGTGGCAGAGTAAATGTTTCTCTCTCCCACCACCATTCTCTTGTACTCTCTTATTCTCAAATATAGTAATAATTGAACTAGTCATTAACTAGTACTAAATTGTAAACAAATGAACTAGTTGAGTGCCTATGACAGGCCAATGTTAAAATCGATAGTTCGTTATATGAAAAAAGGACAAATATGTTACTAGTTTGAAGTAAAAAGCAACTAGTATATTTCTATACACAAACTAGTCATTTTGACTGCAGGGTTACAACTGCAACTCTACACTACTGTGTTTGCTTATTACACAGTCTCCATTTAGCATCAGAACTCTACAGGGAATATATCATTTCAACTTTTAAAAGTTTTCTCTCTCACAAAGAATGTTTGGAACCAAAGCGCAATAATAAATGAAAGGAAAACTTTGAAGATTAGCTTTCAAATAAAATATAATTCAGAGAGATTTACTAAAACAAATCGCAACTCACCTTTCCTCAGATAATTATAAGAATGTGTGTAACACCAATACCAGTAAAAGTCATGACTGTGAATATCTTACACTTGCATTATTTGTCCAGCAATGACCAAGATCACGATGGCCAACAACAATTATTTTGGTAAGATGAAGGGGAGTGTAAGCAATATGTAAGCATCTAAAAGGGGGTAGACCACCAAAAGTTAGTTGTCATATAAAACTATCACACGAACCGCGAACCGAACACGCATTTCCGTCAGCAACACACACCGGTAACACAACGATACGCACACGAAAGATTCATTCGAATGAACAAAAATATTATTTGTAAGAATTTCGTTCACAAGAAAATAAATATATCACAAGAAAGCGAAGCGATTACGCTACATTCAAAAACAATGCAAACTTCGATTGGCTACAATTGTTTTCTAACTTTATTTAATTTTCACAATATTTGGATTAGTAAATTGCACAGAAAAATAAAAAATTAACACTCGTGACAAACTCAACGAAAAAAGTACGATCACTGTGGACGTGTGGCAAAATATTTCACTACACGGTTACTGTTTATACCCTGCACCACACTGTGGTACAGGCTATTATGACTTTGTGCATTTGTTTGTAACGCCCAAAACGAGAAGAAATAGGACCATAGTTTATTATACCGATCGTCATAGAATCAATTTTTGAGTCGATTTAGCCATGTCCGTCTGTCTGTCCGTCTGTCTGTCCATGTATTCTTGTAATCAAAGTGCAGGTCGTATTTATGGTCCGATTGTGATGAAATTTAGCACAGTGCTCTTTTTTGGCCCAAGGACGATCCCTATTGAATATGTTACCCCCCGATTTGACATGTAAGCGCTGTAGAAACTGTATTTTATATCAGATCAGTACGAAATTTGGCAGAGAGAGTTCCCTTATTACATGAATGAACACTGCTAAATTCGGAGAAAATCGGTTCAGATTTAGATATAGCCCCCATATATATGTTTCACCCGATTTAACTTGTAAGCGCTGTAAAAATGTTATATTATATCCGATTAGTATAAAATTCGGCAGAAAAAGGTTTCTTATTATGTGAATGAACACTCTTAAATTTGGAGGAAATCGGTTCAGATTTAGATATAGCCCCCATATATATGTTAGCCCCGATTTGACATGTAAGCGCTGTAAAAACTTTATTTTATATCCGATCAGTATGAAATTCGGCAGAAAGAGGTTTCTTATTATATAAATGAACACTGTTAAATTTGGAAGAAATCGGTTCAGATTTAGATATATCCCCCACATATACGTTACCCCCGATTTGACATGTAAGCGCTGTAAAATGTTATTTTATATCCGATCAGTGCGAAATTCGGCAAAAAGAGGTTTCTTTTTACATGAAGGAATACTGCCAGATTCGGAGAAAATCGGTTCAGATTTAGATATAGCCCCCATATATATGTTACCCCCGATTTGCTATGTAAGCACGGAGACTTTATTTTATATCCGATCATTACGAAATTCGACAGAAAGAATTCTTTTTACGTGAATGAGTATTATTCAGGGAAAATCGGTTCAGATTTACATATAACCTCCATATATATGTTCCTCCTGATTTGGTTTCAAAGCGCTATAGAAGTTGTACCTTACCATAAAAATTTTCAAGAATGATGTTTCTCAATTTAGGAACGAATATTGCTTAATTTAGCGATTATCGGTTCAGAATTAGATAATATGTTCCTACCCATGCACCAATTATTACAAATTATTATCGCAATGACCTTTTGGCATTGTTAGGGAGGTGTAGGGTATTATATAGTCGGCCCCACCCGACATTCTGCCTTTCCTTACTGGTTTTCGTTTAAGTCAAGTACTAAGATCGTTGACGTGAATTAGGTTATTAACATGGAATGAACCAAAAACCTTAATAGAACTATTAATAATTAAATTTTCTGTCGTCCAATTAGAATATCATGAAAATTTCAATATTAATGTGGAGCGATTAAAGCTCATTCTATTTTATTAAATATAGTTTAATTAGCTTTAAAAATAATGGAATTTAAATGCCGCCCTTCTCGTTGATGCATGTGCGGCATCTTCCGAAAAAGTTGTTCATGACTACTTGAAGAGTTGAGACAGGAATAGCCGCAATTGTTTCCCGAATGGATTGCTTTAGTTCAATTGTTGGTTTAGCTATGAAGACTTCCCGTTTGCAATAACCCCATAAGAAAAAGTCAGGTGCAGTAAGGTCAAGCGACCTGGGGGGCCAACGGAATGTGGAGTTTCTGGATATCAACTTATTGGAAAATTTTCGTCGCAATTCTGTCATATCAGGCCGGGCTATGTGAGGAGTTGCACCATCTTGCTGAAACCATACAGGTTGAAAGAAATTCTCATTCTGCATAATTCTGGATAGAAAAACTCTCTGAACATGCCCTTGAAGAAATAGAGCCCGACAATGCAGCGAGATGGAACTGCACACCACACTGTGACACGAAGTGGATGCAATTCCGTCTCATGGAGTATCTGCAGGTTGGAAGCACTCCATATTCGACAATTTTGTTTGTTTATGTTGCCGTTTAAATCGAAATGGACCTCGTCAGACATGAAAAGACAGTTCAACATGTTTCCATCTTCTTCCACCATTTGAAGCATCTTCTGGCAAAATTCCAAGCGAATCGGGAAGTCTGCTGCATTCAGTTTTGAATTTTATATGGGAATAACTGACTGCAATGACTGTCCGTTTAATCCCCTTTTTGCAGATAGGCTGCTTGTCGGAACTCTTGGATTGTTTTGTATGGCAGCAGATACAGCAGCGATTGCTTCCTCCGTCCGAACTGAAGGGTTTCGATGTTAATGTCTTCTGCTGACTGTCCCATGCTCGGAATAATTGTTAACAAGTCTGATTATGGCCCATCTGCTCGGAGGATTGCCACCAAATGTGCGCCTATACTCTCTTTGAACCGTAACTACGGACTCCAAAGCGTGATAGCGACGGACAATCCAAATTCTTGTTTCAGTGACCCAGTTATCCATTTTTGTTAAATCTAAAAGTCAATCTGCAAAATAAAAAAAAAATAAATACTCGTAGGTTCATTAAAAAGATAAAAAGTTATTTGAGTTTCATAATGTGCGATATTCATCAGCCACGCTGTATGTCTCCATTTTTGTATCACCCTATCATTTTGACGTTCTTTTTATTACAATATGTATTAATCTCCTTCGTTCGGTCCATGTAATATATACAAACAAATATTTTTAAAATAATGGATATGGACGAAAATGCCATGTAAAAAAATTGTTATAACTTGCTTATTTTTTAAAGTAATGAAATAGAAATGCATGAGAATTACACAAATACTGTAGGGAACCCTAGGGAATACAAAGTGTATAACTTTTCAGCCCCGTTTTTAATCACAATTTAAAATGAGTTTTTCCCCAATCATTCAAAATGGCGTATGGAACAAAATATCATACTAAATCTAATAATTTTAGTAAATATTTATTCAAAATATCCTTGATTTTCATCTTTTACTTAGAAGATGTTTATCTTCTTCATCTAATTTAAAACAGACTGTGTTTTCCATTTTTGTCTAAAAGCCTGAAGATTCCCTGAAATTTCATCACAATAGGTCCAGCCGTTTTGGAGTCCATACGTAACAACACACATCCATTTTTATATACATATATATATATATGTAAGTTTTACGCCATATTTTAATACATATAATTGAAACCGTTTAACAGATACAATTTTCAATTTTTTAAAACTATCCTGAAACAATTGGTATTAATTGTTCTCGAGTTGTGCTAAAATATGTGCTGCAGCCTCTCCATTTTTGCATATAGTATATAACGAGAACTAGAGAAAATTCAATGAAATTCATTTATAGCCTGAGATCTGTATTATCATATACATACACCCAAATCGACAGCAAAATCTTATGACGTAAAGAAATGTTGCCCTACTTTATATACATTCATTTTTGAAATGAAATATAAAATATTTAAATGGTAAAAACTTAAAAAATTTGTATGGGGTATTACAAGACAGATTATTATGTTTTGAAAGTAATTTACAGTGCCGTCAAATCAAGGTATAGTACATCCAATTCGGTCAAGTAACAGGTGGCGCAAAAGTAACCTTTCGATGTTATGTTAGACGCGATTGGCGGTCATCAGCTAACAACTGATGCACCGTCTTGACTTTGTACGGAAACATCTTCAAATCTTGTACCAAAATTCGCTGTAGAGACCGTCGACTGATACCCATTTGCGTGGCACGTCGTCTGGTCGATGTCGACGGCGCTTCCATGACATCCTCGGCTACAGCAGCAATATTCTCTGCAGAACGGCTACTCCGGGGTCTGCCACGCCTGGCAGCATCTCGTGTTGTGCCAGTCTCTTCGAGGCGAGCGGCTAAACGTCGCAGTGTTTCACCAGTAGTCGTTGGACGGCCAGGAAATCTGTGCCAAAGTCACCGACCGATAATTGGTCAAATAAATAGTCAGCAATATTCCGCGTTCTGGAGCAGTGTAGCGTAACATTGTTTATTAACGTGTATTTCGCATGTGTTTACTACACAAATGTCAAAACAGAACTGACATTAGGGACCAATCGCAAAATTTATAGCATTTTCTGATAGGAGGATTACTTTTGCGGCACCTTGTATTTCAGGAATTACAAGCTAGTGAATGAAAAAAACTTTTTGGAAAGTCATTCTCCCTCGTCCTTTGTTAAAAATGACTGGAATTCCGCACAACTTGTATCTATATTCAACCTTATGATAAGCTCAAAAGATATTTGATTTCTATATTTCGTATAAATAGTTCTAAATAGTTCTTCACAATTAGCTTTACTTATCGGTATAGAAAATATAAATTAGATAAATTTAAACAAATTCAAGTGATAATGTACTTGTCCTGCAACGTTGACAGAAAAGTCATCGTCAATAAATTGTAAGACATTGTAAGATATGCGAAGTTTATGTATCAGATAATGGCGCCATTGTCAGACAAACTTTTTATTGGCAGCACTGTCTTTAAAATATTTTTATTCGCAATCCTGCATATAAATATTTACAAAATATATTGTAAATATATGAAATTGTAAGGTTTTCTTGCAATCGTCTGAACTGTCAATTCACCTTTGCCTAACAATTTGTCATTGTCCGTACATTATCAGCACTTTAACTGGGTTGATAACGTTGTCCGATCTGACAATCGTATATGAGGATAGCATTTTGTTGTTCTTTCTGTTTTATTTTGTTACTGCGCTTTCATTTTCCTTAGAGTAGAGAGAAAATTATAAAAAGTCGGGATTGCCGCCCTAAATTACTTCAATAATCGGGACTCTGGAAATACGCCAAAAATCTGGAAAATCCCGACGAATTCCGACCGTCTGGCAATCCTATTCACATCCCCATTTATAAATTAAAATCAAGCGTATTTAACAATCATTCTGCAGTTTGTTCCAGAAGATATTGCAATTTTATTTCTGCTGAACTTGAAGTGACAAATATAGCAGCTTGTGAAAGTAAGCGTTCGTTTTTGACAGAAACTAATTCTCGATAATCTGGAAATTCCCACAATTCTTGTCATTGGTTCGATTCCGTAATTCTTTATACTGATTTTTAGTAAATTTCAAATCCGAAAATAGTGCGAACGCTTCTTCTGCAGTAAATTTCTTACCTTCAACTGGTGTAGAACTGATTTGTAGAATCCTTATGAGCGCGTTTTGCGCAAAATAGCTCACTCTGTGTCAGAAAATTTGTTTCATATTGATATTTTTGCTACTGAAACTGACTGAATTAATGTTATTTATTTTATTAATAATATATATAGCGAACATATAACATAAAAAAATTTAAATTAATTTATCAATATCTAAATTTAAATATGAAAAACAAAATTTCATTATATCCTTGGTTCAACAAAATATATAATATGAAACATCGTTTGTAGAATTATAGGGGACATCTTAGAATTTTACCATAATTTTAAATTACCAGACCTTCTAAAGGACCCCAAAGACAAGAAACTGAAGGCAAAATTTGTCGATAGGACCCATGGGGCCTTTAAGACCCAAAAATTTACCCGTTCGCGGACATGGTCAATATTATACTCAAATTAAAGGACATTTTCCGTAGATTACAAATATGCTTTGGGTCCAAATGTCATGCGACCGCTTAAATTTTCCGTTCTAATACAAATATCTACATTTCGAGATCCCCGCAGAAAACACGATAGGGGGCCTTGAAAAAAAGATATTAGTTCCATACATTTTAGACCCATTTGGCTATGGTTGGAGTTATCCAGGAATTATCCCGTGGAGGTCATAGTCAAAAATCTCCTGCAGTCCTTTTTTTTATACATGAGTTCCTCCCTCTCGTGATGAAGAGCGTAATTTATTATAGTGAGTCCCCGACTCTCCCTGTGCCAAATTATAGCAGGGGATCAAGGTGACTGTAAGATGGCTTCTTCTCTCTCATCACACCCTTCCTGCACTCCCAAGAGGGCACCACTTCCTGACATATACGACCTCCATCACTTCCTGGCCACACTGCTCCTCTTCGTCAGAGGACGGAAGTTCCTCCATTTCCAAATTATTGGAGTTCAGAGGATTGTATAAACTGACGGCTATTCTGAAAATTTCCCTTAAAAGTTCTAGAACGTTTCTAGTCTAAACCGTCTCAAGAACTTACATTTTGCAAGATATCCGGCCATAAATAACTTCCTCCGACCGACTGTGGAAATGGAGCACTTAGCGTGCGTCCAGGAACACTCAATTGAGTTCGTGTTGGCCCCTGTTTCTGGGTCATTGAATGTAACGGAATGATTCACCTGAGGGTATGTTCGCCTTCGTGCTGTAGACAGTTATCGCCTTCCAACAATCTGATATAATGGTAGTCACCGATCCATTTCTTGATTATCGGAAGTGATTTCTTGATTATCGGAAGTGTATTCCTATCTCGAGCATCAACAGGAAGCATGACCCTCCACACGCTTTACCCGATGTTACTTTCGCTTCCCGAATTTACTTTCGTCGATTTTGACGACCTTCCTTGATCCACCTTGGGTCAACATGCAAGATAAGGTCGTCGAAAACAACATCCCGTTGTTGCTCACCAATCCGTGTAGACACTTTAGCTGCTTCCGAGTGCAACTTGTACAACCAATATAGTACATACAGCATTTTAAATTACTTTTAGAAAAAGGTCCCGGTGAACAAGGAAATTCCGTATTTACACCGTGACTTTTTTATACCCTCCACCATAGCACGGGGTATTCATCTTTTGTAACACCTATAAATATTGATCTAAGACCCCATAAAGTATACATATATAATCTTAATCGTAGTAAAATTCTGAGACGATTTAGCCATGACCGTCCGTCCGTCTATTCTAATCACGCTACAATATACAATGACCCAATTTACACGGTGCAACTTGTCCCTGCGACTTTTTTAACACGTTGACTGCTAACTACGAGATAACCCGTAGATTGATTTCCCTTCCAGGAAGCCAACTACGAGTTATCTCGTACTATCTAAAACTGCCACTTTTTGCGTAGTTACGAGTAAAACCGTATTATATCAGTGCTAGTATCGATAAATGGCTTCTGGGAAAAGAAAAAAAGTTAGTTTTGGCTTGCGTGAGCTGAACATTTATTGAAAAAAAAAATTATGGAAAAATTCATTCAATATAATGTAAAAATTCATTCAATATAATGGAAAAATTAACTCAAACAGAAGAAATAAAGTAATATTTTATTATTTGCGGTAGTTTTTAAAACAATTTTCCACACAAAGGGCTGGTTTCTCTTCACAGGCTGGACAGAAGTAATGCGTTTCTCGGCGTTTTTTTGCTTGGGTACATACACGACATGGCTTTGTCGGACGCTGTTGGTGGTAAACACTCTAAATAATGGAGCTCTTGACTTCTATTTTTTTTTCAAAGCTGGTTGAAAATCTCTAATCAACGCGAAGAGGAATTCTTCTCTGAACTTTATCAGTTTTATTTTAGATGAAGTTACTTTTTGAAAAATTCTGTGAGCATTTTATATATATATCTGTATAATATGTAGCGAAACCTTTTTGGGACATCTAATAGTCTTTCTTAGAGATGAGTAGTACGAAATCATTTGATCTGATCGGTCTATGCCAGACATTCCATTATTGTAATCTCGAACTATATTCGGTTTCATAGAAATTTTTCCATTGCGATTGGGCACCTCTACCATTTCAACAGCATGTATGTTTGAAATGGTAAGGACTTCTCGTTTGTCTTTCCATTTGCATACAGAAACAGGACCATTTTGCTGCCAAAAACACTCCCCTTTTTTCAGTTTACGATTTACCACATCTCTGGGGTTTCCTTTTCTGTTACTTCGCAGGGTTCCACACACATAAGTTTTTCGTGTATATAACAGTTTTGTAAGACTAACTGAATTATAAAAATTATCCATGTAAAGCGCGTAGCCTTTATCGAGATAGTCCTCAAGTAAATGTAAAACAACGTCAGCAGTGTGACCCAGATTATTGGTAGTTTCCTCAGATTTTCCGCTGTAAATTTTTATTTTTATTACAAGACCGTCGGACTCACATAGTTCATATAGTTTGATGCCATATTTGTGTTTTTTATTTTTTATGTATTGGCGGAAAAGCAATCATCCCCGCCATAGTATCATGGATTTGTCAATATTTTTACTTGGTACATAGGTTTCACGCATAACATTGTTGAAATGATTTAGGATTGGTCTCACCTTGTATAATCTGTCGGCGTTTGAGTTATCAAACCAATGAAAATAACGAAGTAGCAACTGGAATCGATATGTGAGCGCCAAAAGTTTACATTATATAGCTTGTTTGTGCTCCAGTAATGTTCTATTGTTGGAAAAGTACAAGGTCCCATTTGCAATAAAAGTGCAATAAAAACGTTCATCTTTGCAGCATTTACATCTTGCCAATTTGATAACCTTTTAGATTTTTTATAGCATTTTGATTCCCATTTTTCAATTTCTTGCGCAGCATATAAATTAGTTTGTTCTACCAGTAATGCAAGAAACTCATCCGAAAAAATAAATCCACCAGCGTTTGTTCTGAAAAATTTGATGTATCTAATTTCACACCAACATTTTCTTCAAAAAGAAATAAATCAGGATTGTGTTGAACTTCTGTCCACAAATCATCATTCTCATTTGATGTTGTTGCTTGGAGATCATCGTCATTATCATCAGGTTCGGACCCGTCTTCAGGTTCATCTTCACTACCACTTGTATAATCAGAAGGCTCATAAATGTCGTTACTATCATCGCTGAAAATTCCGTCACATTCTGAATCACTTAGATTTGCGTTGTACTCAATTTCACTTTGATTCAATGACCTTTTCTTATCCATTTTGGTTTCTTGATAATTATAACAATAAATTTAGAGAATGTTTATAAATCTAAAAAGAAGAAAATAATAGTAAAATTATAATAAATTATAATAACTATAAAACAAAATATTATAGGAAGCAAAAATGATGTTTTTTAGGAGAAAAAGGACCTACGAATTAACTAATCTAGAAATAGAGTTTTTAGTAATATAATGTGAAAATAATCAAAATGTCATTTTATGCCAGTCTTCTGAAAATGGCCTTGGCAATCAACGTGTTAATTCTCTTTTAAAATACCTGCGTAAAATCATGCTAATTTATACGGCGAGTCTTTAGCTTCAGCAACCAGGCGACAAACTTATGTTTTTTATTCGTTCACTCACATTTATTTTATTGAATTTGTTTTTCGTATTCAGTCACTCATAAAATGAAATGTCAATTTGTCCCTTGTATTTTCATTTCGAGCAACTTTTTCTACCCCGGAAGCTTCTCTACACTTTTCGTCTACAAGCTCGTGTCGCAAGCCTTATGTCGCGGGGACAAGTTGCACCGTGTAAATTAAGTCAATAATTGAGCTAGATGACTGAAATTTGGTACATATACTTCTTATAGCTACAGGTAACGTGGCTATAAGAAGTATCTCCCCGATTTCACTTTTTAACGTCAGACACCACAAAATTTCAACTGAATATTAGCCGAATATTAAATTTTTGTAGACATGCTAAATTAGCTATACCATTAGTAATTATTCATCGACTTTCTTCGGAATGGACTCATTTTATTATTAAAATTTTCTCCAAAAATAGGATTTTTCGCAATAAATTGTATGATATCTTCGAAACCGCTGAACGGTTGAAAAAAAATTAATTAGAAGAAGTTGAAGGCTATTAAATTTTCGATTCTTTGGAAATTCCCTAAAAACAATTCGAATAAATGGTTCTACAGTTATACTAAAGTTCGTTGTTCAACCTCTCTAATTTAGCATACAAAGGTTTATGGCGAGAACTAGAGCCAATTTAAAGAAACCACCAAATCGACAACAAATCTCATGCCGCAGGAAAAAAAAATTGTTGAACTGTGAAATTGTTTATTCCACATGAACGAACTTAGTCCAGATTCACACTCGGCAATTTTTCCAAGCAAGTGTCAAAGTTTGATGGAGAGGGAGGCAGAGAGCTCTTTCGGCCTGCCGGTATGTATTACAGACGCCAGTGCGCTTCTGCGATTCTTATAACAACAACGACATTTTTGGTTGTCTACCAGCTACTTAATCGTCCCTCTTACCACTTAATTGTGTTGACCCTTCTGATCACTAATGTTGCTGGACAAATAGTAAAAGTCTCGGGACTTTGTTCGTGGCCCATTGCCACCAAATGATGAAATTTACCGATGTTGGAGATACACACATTCATTGCATTCATCTGCGGAAAGGTGAGTCCCGATTTGTTTTAGTAAATCGCTTTGAATTATTCCCTAAGTGATACAGCTCTCCATCAAATACACCTTTCGAAAATAAAACCATTTACCATTGCGCACTGGCCAGAAGATGAAAAAGACTAGTAAAAGTCTTTGGGAAGAAGCTTTCTCCCTTTGGAAGTGTAAAAGCTTTACTGATTTTCGAGATTGTATGCATTTGTACAGTTCTTATACACTTTGGATGCCGCAATCTCTGTAAGGTTAAATTGTTTATGGTTTGTGTCATGGCTAGAAATATGAACGAAGCCATTTAAAAACTAAACGAAAAACCCAAAATAAGTTCAATTCGCATTTACACCATTTTTAAATGTAATTAGTATCAATTCAATATAATTTCAAATAAGAAATAAAAACAACTAATTTGCAATTCCAAAATGGTAAAAAAAATTAAATTTAAAATAAATCACATGAAATTCAAAATAAACCTCCTGAAATTCTAAATGCTCCTAATGAAATTCAGAACATTCCAATTCAATTGTCATTTCAAACAAGTAAGAACATTTCAGTCGGGCGAGATAAAAAAATAATATATGTATATGTAATATAACTTCGATCCCTGTACATACAAACACTTTAAATTTTGTACAGTGTAATGTTTCTATATTACACTGTGTGTAATTTTTTAAGTCTGGGAAATATAACCACGCACAGAATACAGTTTGGTTGCCTCAACCGAATTATTTGCCGACCGAATTTTAGTAGTTGTGTCTACTATCATGCGATTCTATCAGGACAACCAACATTTTGGTTGTGGTATACTTCTGCTTCCATGTTGACAACAATCATATTTGGTTCCTCCAACTACGAAAATGGTGGCTAAAATTATCTGTTGTATGTTGTCACAACCAACTGTTTTGAAAAATTGGTTGTTCTGACAATTTGGCGTCATATACTACCGACAATTAATTAAAAACAGTTTTCATTAATTTTTATTCTTTTTGTTGAACAAAAAACCAAACAATTAAAAATTCCATATTACAAATTCATCACTATTATGAGATGTGGAAATATTTGACACAGATTTTAGTACCCTGTGCTTTCAATTTCATGATTGTTGCTTTTATTTTTTATTTATGTAAAATATTTTGCACAACATATTCTGCAAAAAATCTTAAGTTGAGATATACAACCATCGATTTAGTTGCAAGCATTTTCATTTGATCGTATCCATGTTAATATTGTTTTTTCAACTATTTATATATAAATACAACCGACACACGATGTAGGCAATATACTTTTTGTTGCTAGTACTTTATTGTTACAATCGAATTCCAACCAATTATTATCCTGGGTGCATATACGGACAATACTACGTGATAAAAGACAAAAAACCCGTGTCTCCCAGTTTTGCATTCGTTTTTTGATTTCTTTTCTAATTAATTTCAGGTATGTTGGTGGAGTCACAAGATGTATGATGTTAATTAAGTATTTTTTTCACTTTTGCGGCTACATAAGCGCTACGTAAACCATAAGCGTAGGAAGGGGGTGGCTGGGGTGGTCTAATACCACCCCAGAAGTTTTTTAGCCCCCCCCCACAGATATTTCAGCAGGATGTTTTAATTTGATCAACGCCAATCATCTATCAATTTTACTGTTACCAATGCCAGAAATAATATACATTTTTGCAAATGCTGTAATGAATCTCAAAACTCAAGGGTTTGCAATCAATTTGGATGTAAAGGGTTTTCCAACAAGAGGTGTTATTTTGGAAATCAAAGAAAAATGCAATTTTTTGAGATAAATTATCGGATGTTTATTTCATAATAAAGAGGAAGGTATGCCTTTAATAATGAAAAACAACATCAGCCAAATGGGCACCACGACCACGCTTACAGGCCCATATCCTTTTAATGAAATTTTCCATAACCAAATCGCAAAGTGGCTGCCCTATGACGCTGGGCTGTTGGCGTAGACCTTATCTTTCACGTGGCTCCAAAGGAAGAAGTCTCAAGGTGTTAAAACACAAGATCTCGGTGGCCAATTGTGATCACCTCTTCGAGAGATAACACGGTCCGGAAACTTTTCCCGTAACAGAGCAATGGTTTCGTTGCTTGTGTGGCACGTAGCGCCGTCTTGTTGAAAGTAAACGTTGTCCAAATCAATACCAACCAACTCCGACCATAAAAAATCATTAATCATCTCTCGATAACGCAATCCATTCACCGTAACTGTTGATCCAACCTCATTTTCGAAAAAGTAAGGTCCAATCATCATCAGTCAAGATGATTTTTCGATGATTTTCGATTTTTCGAATTTTAATAATTTCAATGCGTTGTTGAATCGTGTATCGTTCCATTTTCAAAAGTGACAGCTACCGAAATACCGCATGATGCAAAATAACATCTTGTTGGAAAACCCTGTATAAGATCGATTCTTAGGCGTCGCAAATTGTTCTGCATCTACTTGCAATGCCAATTCTTTTCATTAATTTTTTCTGGATTTTTTGTGGACGAATAAAATGGAAAATATTTCAATAATTGAAAGTCTTATAATGGTGCAAATGTAATTTGAGATAAAACATGAACATGACATAAAACCGATTGCGTTTAACTTTTGAATGCATAGATGATAATAGAAGTATCGTGCAAATTGATATGGGATCACTAACTGCAGAAATTACAATGACAATTAAATACTATAGACGTCGCATGGAGTTTGACAATTCGTTTAGTTTGTCTGCATATTGAAGATGGCGCTTTGTCTGGCTAAACTGTAAAGAGAGCGTTCGGCAAAGAGAGGAGATTTACTTTTATTTACTCTGCAAAGAGAGAAAAGATTTTCATCATTAATTTTATTATATTCCAACTTCAAAACATTCAACTACTAAAAAACTGAAAAACTCACTCCCTTCTTAGAAATTATTTGAGAGTACAAAAAGTCTGCATGTTTTGAAAGAGAAATAATTGAGAGAGGAATTCGAGAATGAGAGAAAGGCTGCTCGGACGCCACCTGGCGGATGAAGTCAGTAAATACCATGCGACGTCTATAGTATTCAATTGTCATTGGAAATTATTGTGCTAAAAATATCTTCAAGACTCGTTATGACAATAAGCTAATCAGAGAAAGAAAAGGTTGATAAAAATACATAAATTGTAGATTCAAAAAAAGATAGTATAAAAACAAAATCTTTTTAAATATTTATCCAAATGCATGTTGCAACTAAGATCTTCTGGCTGTAAAAGACATCGTTGCGATGCGTCGAATTAAAACATTTAGTCATGTTTAGTGAAATTAAAAAATTCGTAAAATTTTATGACGATTTAGTCATTTCTCCGATTTGACTGCTTAACGCTACAAATTTCAACTGATCGGTCTGAAAATTGGTAACTGGGGTCCATGTTTGGTTATAGCCCCCATACAAAAGTCCCTCTAGATTTTAATTTTTAACTCAACAAAAACCACAAATTTCAACGATTCGGGCTGATATTTGGTAATACGAATTTATTTGTGCCCGAAACCATTCACATGCTATGCATGGTGGAGGTTATATGTACGAGTATAAGATTCTGCATGGCCGAACTTAACGCTTTTACTTGTTTTTTCTTTAAACATTTAAAAGACCGAATTATTCTTAATGCAATATATTAATTTATCATAGAAAGGTTGTAAGAAATTATATTTCAATATGATCTAATTTCCTAATTTTTGTTGACAATTTCATTTGTGAATAATTTTAAACCAAAAAAACAAACTTTTATTGTGGGGGCTATAGCCCTCCCCAGCATAAATCCATTGCTACGCCAATGACGTAAACGGTTTTAAGAATCATTCCTAGGAAGTTCATATGTTCTAGAAAGTTGTGAGATCTTAGGTAAATTTATGTAGTTGATTGTTTCCTTGAATTTTGAACGGTTTGCTACCAATTGACCTAAACTGGGGAAAAAAGGTAAAAAAAAATTACATTTTTAAAGTGAGCGATTTTAACCTTGAGGATGAAGTTTTTTTATATGTTCACAATTTTTGTTCTTTATGACAAGAGCTACATCTTTGCCTCAGAGAGTAAATCAAAATTCCGGACGGTTAACAAGGTATAAGCCTGACAAATGATCACTTTTTCTGCAAAAATGACACCGAGGCTCTTTGGGGACCCATAAAAAAGTGCATGACTTTGGACAAAACTAAGAGACACGGGTCTTTTTTGCCTTTTATCACGTACATAGTGGTGTCCGTATATGGTTATATTTTTCGTGTTGCACTGTGTTACCCATAGTATAATAAAAAAATCGGTGTTATTGCCACTCCCATGAAAAGTTATTTTTTTTGTATTTCCCTGTTTTTACAAAGTCGGTCATAATTTATACATTTATCATACACTTTTTGCAAATAGGTATTATTTTCTTCGTTAAGGTCAGTGCACACGATTTGCAGATCGGACAACATTGCCACAAAAACGGCGGGAAAATGCAACTCTTTGAATTTACAACCGTGTGAACATACAATTTTTGTTTTGCAACTTTAAACATCGAACATTAAGTCAAATTATAGCATAAACCAATTATTTTTGAAGAATTTTGTAATTTACCTTTAATTGGCCTTCTGGCTTTAAATTACATTAATAAAATAAATGAAAAATTAAATGAATTTTACACAAGCGAAATTTTTCAATAAAACTTTATCACCCGAATGTTATATTGACGCCATTCCTAATAGTTTTCTACTAAAGTACTAAATGCTATCCAAGGTTGGGGACATTGAATTTTGTCCGGCTCAATGTACGTCGTTTTTAATAACAAAAATATAAAATTTTTCGATATTTGTATTAAAAACTCAAGAAGTCGTTCTCACACAATTTTATGTTCTGTGGAAGAAGCATTTCCAATACCATAAATTTTAGAGAAAAGTGGTTTCATTCAGTGCCATTTACGCTAAGAAGTTCTAATCAAAAGCGATTTCGGCTCGCATTTTTCACTCTTTCGAGGAAGAAGCATTTCCATTAACTAACCTCTTTTTTCATCGATTTCACGAAGAACGTCTAAACGTAAATAAAAACCGCCTTCCATCACACATCTATGTATATCAAATCCACAAATATGTATATCAAATCCACTTTCGACAAATACTTTTTATTTCTTAGAACATACGGCGGCGCATCTAGTAACAATAAACGAATTAATTTAAACTAATATCACAACTTTTTACTACGCCGATTTCAAATCCAACTGTTTTTCTACGTCGGTGCCTTCGTACATCGCATGTTGCCGCATGGCTCTTTCCAGTTGGGCACACTCAAACCGGCGAACAGACCATTGATATCTGCAATTAAAATATATTCAATTGAATATGCAAGCCTTCAATTCCAGTTCAAAATATCCAAAATGTACCTGCACCATGACCAATAACCTATCGTCCCACAGAAGAAGGTTCCAAATCCGACATGCGTGGAAAACTTTGTACGAGATGTGGCCATAAATGTGAGCAGACCTATGCCGACACCACCGCCAATGCCGTATAGAAAACTGCTCCGGAAACAGGGTATTTGAGAAACGTCGCGTCCAAACAATTTCAAACCCTGAAAGTGTTTGTGTTATTTCATTTATTCGTATAAATATATTTGTTTTATAGAAAATCATGAAAACAAACCTTTTTCGGTTCCTCGTCCATTGTTACGTATTTTTTCTGCTTTTGCAACCGACCGCCGAGCAATAAGTAAATATTTACAATGTCAGATGAGGCAAATGACAGAGACTCACTAAACATATGGTTAACGAATGTCAAGAGAAAGAAAATGTGTTTGGATGTGCAACTTACCAACACTGGCCTCGCATTGCCACACTCTTCAAAGGTACAACCTCAGTAAAAAGTGCACAACATAACAAAACGGTAAGTCCCCATTTAAGGCCCAGTTAGGCAAACTTAACCGTAACGCCCCCGTAGCGTAACGAATCAGCTGATTCAATCTATCATATGGAAATCAGTTTAAACGATTAGCCAACGGAAACGAAACGTAAACGGACGGCTGAATCTGTTGAAATCAGAATTGGGCGTTCCGTTTACGTACAATTTGACAACAGCTGATACTACATGTTGTTTACAATTACAATTGTATGTTCACCGAGAAAAGTAAAGAAAATAATTTAGTTGTTGTTTAAAAGTGCAAATAAACATGAAAGACGAATATTTGATTTCATTGGTGCAGTCGCACGAGTATTTATACAATAGGTTTAGGTTAAAACCTAAACCTTTATACAATAAATAAAATCCAGCATATAGGATATCTGAAAAAAAGCGAGAAGCTTGGAAGCAAATTGGCAAGGAGCTGGGCGTTACAGGTGAGTTTTATGAAGATCGCGGCTGACTCCATTAAAAATTAAATTTATAATCTGCTTCAGGATTCTTTTGACGACAGTACGAGACAATCATTGCGCCAATCTTCTTCATTGTGGGTTAATTTGGCAGCAATATAAGCGTCTATACAAACGAGGACTTATTTATAGATAGAGATTGGATCTGATTTGGCTGAGTCCCTCTTCAATGGAAATAGACATAAGTAAAGGGGTTTCCATTAAGGACATAAGAATTTAATAAATATATTAATAAACATATATTAATAAAAAACAGAGAATATTTAAGACATAGAGTTCAAATTTATTACAGGTTAAGAGCAAATGTTACATTTTAAGAATGAAATTCAATTTCGGTCATATGACCACCACGAGCCCGTCAACAGCGATCTATTCTTTGGACCCAATATTCCACCACTCTTGGACACATTTCGACCGGAACGTTGGCAATTTCGCGTTGGATGTTGTATCTGAGCTCGTCTAATGTTTTTGACTTAGACCAAGGATATTCCGCAGCATCGCCAATAAAAAATGAGGAAAGGCTTCAGAGGATGCTGACGATAATGGTTTACTAGGAGGTACTGTACCTAAAATAACTGATTGGCCAAACGCAGAGTACTGGAATATAGCTGTATTTAATTTAAATTAAGAAATGTAAATTGTTTGTATTAAAATAGAATATAAATAAATTGAAGTTTAATGGACATACCCCCATCGTGTTGGCTGCCATAATTTCCAACATTAACTGATATGAATGTATAGTTAGCATCGCAGATTCCCACACAATTCGGCATATCCCACATTCGTTGAAAATCATTGGCAATGTGTTTGTACTGCTGTGTAGTTTGTTCGCTTAAATAAATCGGCGAAAGCAAGCGCCACAAAACTTCACTGCATTCTAAAATAATATTTGGAATTGTTGTTTTTCAGAGCTTGTGACTCCATGCAATCGATTGTATGGAACAACCGTGACCCAAATATCTACAATTTTAAAGAATAGAATGTAAATTTGGGCGATGTACATTTTAATGAATTTTAATGAACGATGAAAAAGAAAAATTTTCGAAACAGAAAACGTTGTCTGAACGCAAATCAACTTCAACTGCATAAAAAATTGCAAGTGTGAAAATGGACTAATTAAAAATTAGTACAATATGCGCTAAGATAGGACAGACCGAATCTTACTTTCGGTCCCAGAATCACATTTTAAATTATAAGATATAACTTGAAATCAACGAACAATTAAAACTGAAAATCTGCAACGTTTTAAAATGCGTTTTTAAAGAAAATAGGCTTGTTTTCGTTGCAAGCTAGCAATTTTAGTTTAGCACTTTGCAAGGAAAGCAACTGACTTCCACTAAGGAAGTAAGGGGCGGATTTCCTCCATCTGGTAGCAATGGTGTAATGAGTTGCAAAAAAAGAACAGTGCGAAACAGACAAACAATTCGTGAAATGTATTTATAAAACATAAATTTACTGTTCTATGTTCAATTGTTTACAATCTTTTTGAAAATATTAAGATAATTTTCCATTTTTGTTCTTCTTCTTCCTGTTAATTCACAATAATTGACAACAATCTCTCAACAAATGAGATGCCATACTGCGAAAAATAGGATGCCCAATCTGGCAGCAAGCACCAAACTTCATCGGGAACTAATAATGCTTAAAAGTGCTTAGCTCCCCATACAAACTAAGCACCAATAGTGTAACGAAAACACGCCTAACATATTTAAGAAAATATATTTGGGGAAATTTCTAAACAATAATTTTATTTTATAACGTGTTTTCCAGTAGGGATGATATGATTTTGAAGTGACGTTTCCGTCATTTGTAATATTGCATGATCTGTCATTTGTTTCATCATGGAGAGAACAACATTTACAAATTATTCTGTTTTTTATCAAAATACTCGTTCTCCAATTGCAACTTTTCGTGCGCAAAGTCCATTTTTTTAAATGCAAAAAAAAAACGCTTTCCGGTCGACCTACGACCTTGACAGCAATATTTTAGCTCTCGTTAAGAGCTATCTTTTTGTCATTGACCGATTCCCGGTCCGACGTACCGTTAAGGAGCTAGAGCAAAAATAAACTTTCCGTTCACATTTGAAAATGATGCTAATTCCATTTTTTTTTTAAATAAAAAAAACACTTTCCAGTCGACGTACGACTTTGACACCCATGAGCAATATTTTAGCTCTCGTTACGAGCTATCTTTTTGAAATTGACAGATTGTGGCTACGTGCCACACAGCAAATGAAACAATTGAATTGTTGCGAGGAAAGTTTGGAGATTCTATTATTTCAAGAAATTGTGATATTGAATGGCCTCCAAGAAGTTGTGATTTAACAGCATTAGACTGTTTCTTGTGGGGTTATTTGAAGTCATTGGTCTTTCGAAATAAACCAGACTCTCTTCAAGCTTTACAAGTCAATATTGAACGTGACATTCATGACATATGACTTGATTTAGTGGAAAAAGTGCTCGAAAATTGGGTTCATCGAATTCGTTCCTGCAGAAGAAGTCGTGGAGGCCATTTGAATGACGTTTTATTTAGAACTTAATTGTATTGATTGTACTTTACATTAAATAAAAAACTTTTGAATTTCCTTAACAATGTGTTTTTTTTAAAGAAATCATATCACTCTTATTGGAAAACCCTGTATAAACACATATTTTATTTGAGAAAATTAGTTTGCAAATATAATTTGTTTTAACATTTTAATATATCCGTCCCAAACAAATTTTATTGTTTAAAAAAAAATTATTTTCTCAAGCAGATACAGCTTCGACATCATCAAATTGTGGCGTCGCACGGTTATTTGTCAGGTTATTCCACTGCGTCTCCCTCACATTCGTTACCCACACTGCTACTGCGACTTGAGGACGTTGCTCCTACTTCTCATTTGATTGCAGATAGCTATGGAATGCGCGTTGGACTTGGAGAGGCTATCAAATAACACCAAGAATCTTTGGATACTTAGTGGTCGGAATTCTTACGCCATCGACTATCACATTGAGTTGTTCCTTCACTTACGCTGTCCATGCAGTAAACAGTGTGGCAGATGATGTGGTGGCGGATATTTTCAAGTTCTCCGCAGTGAATAAATTATTATAAATAAATCATTCAAATCAGTAATGACCTTTCCAAGGCGTTTATATCAATGGAGTTATGATCTTGTTGTGTTCCGGGTAAAAGTATACTAATATAACCAAATTTCATACTCATTAGTTGAAATTTGCTTACCTATATCAAACAATGGGTCGATATTGACATTTTTAATGCATGATTATAACAGATGGACATGGCTGAAAGTTTGCGAGCTCTCACACCAGCGCCTTTTTGACCGGCCAAAACGTCGAATTGATAGGTCATCCGCCGTACAGCCCTGATTTGACACCCAATGACTTATTCTTATTCACTCACATCAAGAAAAAACTACTTGGTCAACGTTTTTCGACGCCTGAAGCAGCTGTCGAAGCGTTCAAAAACCATGTTTTGGAGGTGAATTTTCAACACACTAACCAAAACAATCCGCGCTCAAATGAAAAAACGGTCTGAGCGAAGTTATGCCAAGAAATGTCAAACTTTCCAATGAAAATGTCAGATGGCGCGTCAAAACGGTTGATAATGCGGCCACGAAATACATCCTTCGGCATTTCGCTTATAGCTAGTGCAGTATGCCCCGTTGCTTCATACTGCTGGAATCACATGTTATCCGATCCTAATTAATTCGAAGGAGGAAGAAGAAAGACGGTGGCCGTGGCGGTGTTTTCAAAAAATAAGGCTCCTTGAATCCTCCAGTAAATTCGTAAATAGAAGTAAGGGAGGATTGAGGTACATTTTGTAACTTTTTACTTCACAAATGGATAGCAGAATTCACATGTGCTGCTATTTGTCAAAATTATGGCACCTTTATGATTTTTGCTCTACTCTATATAATAAAATAATTTTCTCGAAAAGTAGAAACCCACTAAAAGATTGTATATTACCATTCCGGTGAAAATTAACAAAAATATACAATAATTAGGATAAAATAATAAAAATTGAGGTTGTGTCTCATACAAACGAGCGGCAAATTGTCTTTGCTGAAGTATAAACTTTCTACATCTGTATTACACCGATTCCCAATTGCTTACCTATTGGCATATATTTGTATCTTTCATGGTCAATCAGTTCATCGGTTCTGAACGTATCTTCAAATCCAGCTTAGGTAAACAAGCTGATCAAATCTGTCGTAACGATTAAGCTGTGTAGGAGAAGAGGAAAAGGAATCAATAGCATAGCTTGTGTGTTTCACCTTCATTTCTTCGAGGAGTTAGCTAACATGACCGATGTGGCAATCCGTCTTGTAGGATTAAGACGTTTGGGATAGTTGGTTTGTTAACGTGGTGGCTAAGAACCGTTCCCTAGCCTCAATTAGTATATTAAAATACCGTTTTGATAACCACCTCACTCTCGTAGGTTCTGTTATACTCTTGTGTCTTTATATCCAGCCTGATAGGTTGAGGTACTTGTAAAGTTCTGCCAGTCCTATATCTGACGCCTCGACGAGGTTACGAAGGAACGGTTGACCTAAAGCTTTAAGTCTGCGCTGTATTTGTGCTGGGCAGGAACAGAGAAGGTGTTCGACTGTCTCCTCTTCCTACTCGTTGTGGCAACTGCGACAATATTGAAGTTTGAAGCTGTTTTCCCTTACGTCCCTGTTGTAACACAATTGATTGATTAGAAATACTATTAAAAAGAAAAAAATTATGACAACAAATATCCGGGGCACTGCTGTCTGAAAACTATTTAGGAGCATATTATCGATATCTCGCTTGGTTATCGGATGATAAAGTTTGAAAAAATCGTTGCAATGGGGTCAAAACCTCAAATTAGAAGAAAACCCGATTTTTTTAGTTATCCATAACTGCCTTAATAATCGATAACTTCTAAACTTATTGATTCCTCGCAAAGACTCTTTGGTACGCGTAGCCGTCTTTAGACATACCCAAGAGGAGAACATTTGTAATCCCGGTCGAAAGCCGTCTACAGAAAGACACTTTAGTCCGGGTAACCGTCTTTGGACATACCACAGAAGAAAAATCTGCGTACCCGACTGTGGATATTTCGTTAACGAAAATTTGTACCAGATCTTTTCCCATTTTTCAAATGAGCTCAAATTTAAACTTTCAATATCGATAACCAAGGCAGTTATCGAAAAAAAAGTTTCCGTTTTTTTTACATTTGAGCTCAGTTTACAAAACAGCCTATACCGATAATCAAGCGAGTTATCGATATTTGGTGATCTCTTCATCTCATCTGGCAACTTTTTAAATTTTCGGGTAGTTGCTAATGCGGCAACATTACATTTACGCTCAATGTTGTTGTTCCGTTTGTCTAATCCCGTCTACTTTTTGTTTGCACATAACTGTATATTTTGTTCATGTCCCACTGTAACACATGGAGCGTTTTTAGTTTTTTGTTCAACTGCCAGGCGCAGAGTTGGCAACATTGTTATTATTATATTATTATGATTGTTTATTTGTATTTGTACACGACGACGACCAGGGCATAATATTTTTGTGATTAGGTGCCACAGCGTTATTTTATTTGATTATTTGTGCAAACATTGAAGCTAAGATATTTATACAATTTTAACAAATGGAGGTGGCTCTGATGGAATTAGAAAAATGTGAGTTGACACACTTTGATGTAAAAGTTCCTGGTTGTTTTCTTAACACTTTTTCTTTTCATATTGTCTGCTGTTCTTTTGGAAAGTAGGTCGGACAAGTGGTGATGGCATGGAACAGGAAGATTTGCAAGAGAAAGCTACGGCCTCTTTAGGAAAGCAAACCGACAACAGCAAAAATAATCAGCTCACCACCAGTATTAACGAAGATGAAAAGACGACGATAAGGAAAGAGTCAGTAACTGTGTTGGACAATAAACAGAGGACAAGAAAGTCCTCAAGTGGATCAAACAGTAACAAGACTCAGCATGGATTACCTCTACCCGGGTTGCATACCCTGTACCGGAGGCCTGAATGTGTGACAAGAAGCCTAAAGCCGGTAGTTCCTAGGGGAGAGTTGGTTATGATGAAACCTCGATTGGTGGATGCCACAAATGCTGTGCCTGAACATAAAAAGACAAAACCACCTAAATTTATACCCTATGAACCATACCCGGGGGCTGTCAATTCCCTAGTGCCAAAGCCCAAAAGTAGTGGGGCAGCGACACCAAAATCTGGCATTTCTGTGAAATCAAATCGCAATAATTTAGATATAGGAGTATTGGTCTCACAAATGTCCACCATAAGGACTCAAGAGATGCAAGACCCTGCCGCTGAGGCATCAAGTAAAGAGTTTTCCAATGAAAACTCCTCACCTAATACAGCGGTAAATTCCCAGGAGCTGGAAAAGCTAAGAGAAGAATTAAAAAAAGTAAAGGAGGAGAGAGACTACTTCCAAGGCCAGTTTAAATTCCAAACCCAAGTTAATGCTGAACTGAAAAATCTCCTAGTAGCTTCAGTGGGAGAAGATCTCTTGACTCGTGTAAATGTATTGACGGAAGATAAACTCCAGTTGGCACGGGCCTTGCTGGACACAGCAAAGAATTTGACAACACACACGGAACAAATTGAATTCCTCGCCGGCCAGTGTGAGGTGTGGCGTTCGAAGTTTTTGGCCAGCTCTGTTATGGTGGAGGAATTGGCTCGTTGGAAAGCTGATCTAACGCAGAAAAATCAAATGCTTAACGAATCCACCAAAAGACTATTGCATACTACCCATCAACTAAGACAAATGCAATTGGATATGCTAAAGAATCTCAAGTTCTTAGCCAAAATACGTTATCTTAATTTACCAGCCACCGATATCATAACATTATCAGCTGAAAACTTGAATATCCTACAGCAAATGGTTCTACACTCGGGTGTGGGAATGCCCGAAGGCGATCTAACGATCTCATCGGCCACCACCTCGCCTCTGTGTGATTCGGAGAAATATGCCGTACAAGCTTTGGAATTTATAAGTCAACCTCTTATGGCCACGGATGAAGCCATTAAAGCCCTCTTCGGTCAAGCACAAAGACCGTACTCTGCGCAAACATCGGAAGTTGCAGAACACGTAGATAGTAACAAATTGGTGGAATAAGAACTATACTGAGGTTGTAAATATATATATACATGTGTATACATAAGTTATTGATCAATTGTCCCAATTGTTTTTTATATCCTGTCCTTTTATTTAGCCATACAAATAAAACAATCAATATTATTTAAAAGTTACAACATCAAATGTAGTTATTTACAATTCTAAAGGAAAAACAAATGCATCAACATCTATGAACTTATGTAGAACAAATCGTTTTAACACTTCTTTGTGGTGTTGTACAAATCCACACGTCTTTGAGAGTAAACAGGTATTTGTTGGCGAACCTGTTCGACCAATGAGAAATCTGTAAGAAAAAGTAAATGAAATATGTACGTAAATTTGAAATTATTCAGAGAAGCTAAAATGTATAGTAATGAATGCACATACGAGTACAGCCTAAATTATCAGTTTATTACCCTCCAACAGAAAGTAAATGTACATATATATATTCCAAAGGTTGATAAAGTTGTATATGTGTAGATATACACCTACATTTCAATGCTGCGCTTAATAGAAATTTATAAAACCTGATTTAAGTATGTGAACTCTGGAAAATGTTGCTATTTATTGGCAATGTCTGTCTTGAATGATAACACACACTATTCGAAATTAGTTCCAAAGACCTTTAAAGAGAAAGACACGAAATTTCTTTCTTCTGCTGTTATGAAGTGTGTCTAACAGTGGGGATAACAAAATGCTTCGTTTAACAGAGAAAAATGATATGACAAAAATGGCAACTAAATGCATAAATGAATAAAAGACAAAACAAACAAACAAAATAGTCCATTTGTGCGAAAATAGGTATGCCAATAACGCCCATGCACAAAATTTCATGTATTTATATGTACTGGTATTAAATATATAAGCGGTTAAATATTTGTACAAAACTGGTCCATTTGTGGGGGAGGTTTCAAGGTGATAGCGACGAATAAAATATTACTATGTGATGAAGTGGACCAATAGGACCCACCTATACACATTTATCGATAGACTTTTTTTCGTTAGGATGCTAGCTTTCAAAAAATAGAACAAACTAATTTTTGTCTATTTTTTATGGTTTTTTTCGTACCATCAAAAAAGATTTTTTAAAAAAATCATGTTTATACCCTACACCACACTGTGGTACAGGGTATTATAACTTTATGCATTTGTTTGTAGCACCCAAAAGGAGAAGATATAGACCCATTGTTTATTATACCAATCGACTTAGAATCACTTTCTGAGTTGATTTAGCTATGTCCGTCTGTCTGTCTGTGCATGTATTCTTGTAATCAAAGTACAGGTCGCAATTATGGTCCGATCTCGACGAAACTTTACACATATCTTTTTTTGGCCCAAGGACGATCCCTATTAAATTTGGTTAAAATCGTTTCAGATTTAGATATAGCCCCCATATATATGTTATCCCCGATTTGACATGTAAGAGCTGTAAAAACCTTATTTTATATCCGATCAGTATGAAATTCGGCAGAAAGAGGTTTCTTATTATACGAATGAACACTGTTAAATTTGGAAGAAATTGGTTCAGATTTAGATATAGCCCCCATATAAACGTTACCCCCGATTTGACATGTAAGCGCTGTAAAAATGTTATTTTATATCCGATCAGTGCGAAATTCGGCAAAGAGAGGTTTCTTATTACATGAAGGAATACTGCTAAATTCGGAGAAAATCGGTACAGATTTAGATATAGCCCCCATATATATGTTACCCCCGATTTGACATGTAAGCGCTGTAAAAACTGTATTTTATATCCGATCAGTGCGAAATTCGGCAGAAAGAGGTTTCTTATTACATGAGGGAATACTGCCAAATTCGGAGAAAATCGGTTCAGATTTAGATATAGCTCCCATGTATATGTTACCCCCGATTTGACATGTATGCGCTCTAGAGACTGTATTTTATATCCGATCAGTACGAAATTCGACAGAAAGAGGTCTTTTTACATGAACGAGTATTCAGGGAAGATCGGTTCAGATTTATATTAAAGCTCCATATATATGTTCCTCCTGATTTGGTATCAAACCGCTGTAGACGTTGTATTTTACTTCCGATCATTAAAATTTTCCAGAAAGATGTTTCTCAATTTAGGAACGAATATTGCTTAATTTAGCGATTTAGATAATATGTTTCTACCCATTTACCAATTATTCCAAATTATTATGGCAATGACCCTTATCGCATTGTTAGGGAGGTGTAGGGTATTATATAGACGGCCCCGCCCGACTTTCTGCCTTTCCTTACTGGTTTTTAATTATTTTAATGACAGTTACTAAAATTCCTTTTCTACGTGAAAGTGATGCTTTCAGCCTTTCATAATTTCCTTTAATTTAAATGGTATCTCGGCTTATACTTAAAAAAATACGGTCCAAATAGTAAAGGTACCTTCCGTAAAAATAAATTGGAATTTTAAAAAATAATTTAAAAAAAAACTACCATAAACAAATGTTTTTTTGGTTTCATAAAATAGTACGCCTCAATATATATAAAAAATAGTTTTTAGGTTTCGGAAACAAAAATTTTTTTGTTGCGTAGTGTTATGAGCCGTTTGCAGGTTTGGTGTTGTTCATGCAATGTTTCAGAAGTTTTGGACATGAATCTTGTACCACCTATGTTTTCTCTGAAATATCTAAAGTTTGACCAAAACAACTATGAGCTCGATGAGTGCAAAACTGCCTCATGTGACTTTTTTATGTTCCAAAAACTGAAAATGCAAATGAATGGAGGGATATTTCCACGATTAAGAAGATAAAGACCGCATTGCATTGCTTGAATACCAAAAATCGCGTACCACAAGTGTTTCCAGGATTGGAAAAAGTGCTTATAGGTGAGCATTGTATTTGTGTGTGATTACTTTAATGGGAACTAAATCCAGGATTGGAAAATAAGTATTTTTCTATAAAAATAAAGTCTTGAAACCTCGTATATTAGTTTTTGTCTCTAAATAAAATGATCTAAAACTGACAAATAAAGATCTATTTTTTAAATTTTTTGATTATTAACCCAATAAGAATGAACGCTGAATTATATCAGTGGGTATTGCAATTTCGATACGAATGAAAAATATACAATTTGTGTCCAACAATATTTTCCCAATTCAATTAATTAGTTTTACGAATAATACGAATCAAGAAAATCATCATGTCAATATTTTCCATAAAAAAATTTAATGAGCATAATTTCCATCAAGACAACCCACCTGATATGACGCTACGGCCCCAAAGGGCCGCGGACCACCATAATCAGAAGCCCTGCTGTAAAACTTGTAATCAAATTTCGATATTTTCGAAAATATATTAAAAACATAATTTTCATCATTTTTATTATTTTTTTAAGAATTCAGCAATTTTAATATTTGTTTATTATTTTTAAATAAAAAGTCAGATTTTAATAAAACAAGCCACATTCGAAGAAAATCTAGGGAATAATTAAAGGATTTAGCATTTTTTTATTTTTAGATTCGTTTATGTTAGCATTACGTGAGTTTTTTTTGTTTTAAAGAACAAAGTGTTTAGAAAAATCCTTTTCTAATTAAAAATAATTTTTAGTTTTTGAGGTATGAGTGCAGATTTTATTTTAAATGGAAAGGAAAACATACATGAAAAAACCTTTTGAAAAGTTCGATGTCTAGATTAAATGTTTACTTAAAAACTAGTTATGAAATAAGTTCATTGATATGCTTATAACGAGCTTAAGCCCAGATATGGCGAGCAGTCTTTGAGTCGAATAGTGCCTCGGAGTTGATATTAATTAGGGGATACATTATCCCTGTAATTGAATTTACTTTATTCACAACGTGAGAGATATGTTTACCAAAATTCAGTTTTTATCTAAAATCACTGCTATTTATTTTACATTAGTTTCCCATGTTATTTTATTTCGGCAATAAATATAATTAATTTTAGTTATTAAAAACATTTATCAGAATTTGAGTGTATACGCTTATTAGCACAAAGAAATAACCGAGGATGTATTTCTTAAACGTTCTGACTACCTTAACATTTGGCAGCTGTATACGAAATGACATGAAATGCAAAAATAAGATCGACAAATAACACTGTTGTATGTGTGGGAATTTCCATTGATGTCGGTTTATTGGTTATCAGTTTTAACTTATTGTTTTTTCTTAACAACTTGCAACTTTAAATGATCCAATATTGGAGAAGATACTAGATTCTAGAAATTGACTTCGAAAACTAAATTAAAGAATAAACACATTTTATTTTTGTGGGCTTGTTTTATAGTCCAATATTACGTATTTTTAACGTAAAAAAAATATATATTTATTTTTTCAGGTATGTGTATAAATAAATCGCACGTACATCTCAAATTGGGTACGATATTCAAGGTAATAAATAAAACATTAATTATAAACCTTAAAACTTTTTCATATATTCGAATGATTGTTATTATTTAGTTATGTTTACAAACTAAAATTAGTTTGGAGATAGAAAGATAATAACTTGTACTTGTTGAAAAATATATTGATCTTTATCAGGCGCGATTTTTCGAGCTAAAAATCGCTTAACTCTGAGTCGACTTTTTAAACGACTCGACTCCAACTCCGATATTATTTAAAGCAAATAGGTTCATTTTTTTTTTAAAAATTAGTGCTACGATTCCGCTAGAGACTTCGTTGTCAAATGGCGAAAATAAAAATAGAATATATATAAGTAAGTAGTTTGTTCCACGGATTTTTGATATTTCGGATACGATGTGTCTGGATTCGTCTGTAAAACTGTCCACAAAATGGAAATGGACGACTCTTTCTAGAAAGTTGCCAATTGGTTTAGTACTAGAAGAGGACTTTGAAATTTTAAAGGACGGAATAGATTTGCGAAGGATAGGCTTTACAATAAATAGATAGAAATAGGTGTTAATAGATCTTTTGTTTCCCTAAAAAATTCAATGAATTTAGCCGAAGGAAGATTTTTTAAGTAAATTTTTAGTCATGTCCGAACAAATAAAATATATATATTTTTTCTATGAATTTTGTCTTTGGAACAAAAATAAAAATAATAATTTAAAAAATTGTACAAACTTTGGTGTTAACAATTTCTTATTCCATTTTGTTGACGCACCTATTTAATCAGGTGAATAGTTTAGTAGAAAAAATCTACACTTCTCCATCTTATTAGAATAAATGACATATTTCATATATCAAGGACTTTTTTGTGTTCTTTGGTTATAAATTCTCAAAACAAAATATTTTGTAAAAGCCGAATATTTAAATTTAAAAAAACACTGAGAGTGCTGACTCTGGAGATTTCTGGACTGACTCCACATCATTTTATTAGTTAGTTTTGAGTTCATTATTTGTAACATTATTTGTAATTTGAAGCAAATCGATTAAGATTTAAATATAGCGATATGGAATCTTTAATTATCAAGAGATCTCTACACAATTTGGAACACATCAATTTTCTAAAACAGGAATAATTTGTCAAATTTTAATAAAATCGGTTCTCAGTGAGCTGTATCTCCAATATATATCTATATCCCGACTTTGCTTTTAGGGCTATTCAGATATCAGCTCTTCCATATTGGAATCTTCCGATTTGCTATCTAATTGTTGTAGAAACATCACACAATTTGAAAATAGTTGACTTATTCTTAATTAAGGTGATGTAGAGTATCATTAAGGTGATGTAGAGTATCATATAGTCGGTATGCCCCACTATAGCCTTTCCTTACTGCTTTTATTCATCTGTTGCTTTTCCTTCAAAAGTGATGATTGCACTTTTTGTTTTTATCGACTCGCGACTGTCGATTGTTAGTGATAAAAGGGTCAGATGGCGGGTCGAATATTCTCACAAGTATATGTCTTCGATAATCTCCTTTTTTTTCTATGACTTAAGTCATATTTCACTTCGTCTGTCTTAATTTCATTATAGAAGTAAGCAAATAATACAGGTTTAAGGTTACTTAAATTTGATGTGTCCCTAACTGATCAGTATTCCAAGGGCGGATTGAATTGGAATTTCCTGTCTATTAACTTGTCCAATTATTTCGATTTGAGGACTTTTTGAAGTCTTTGTAAATACAGATCGCTGTCGTTTTCCCCATTTGAAGGGTATTTGAAACAAGCAGTAGCATTTGGGATAAAGGAAACAAAATTAGAAAGTTAATTTCGAACGGAAAATTCAGATTCAAGCCATATTGGGAATACAGAATAGTGGCGAGAATTGTACTACTACATATTCCTGCATGGTCTCGTCAAGTCATATTTCTGTTCATCTAAACTTTTGCACCTAGTAAACTATAGTTCTATCTCTTCGATTTTGGACTTTCCAAACTAATTCACAAATCATAACACTAGAAGGCTTCGTAATAGATATTCCATGCCAAAAAACAAAATAAAGGACATACATAATTCAAGGAGTATTTCTTCCAAAAAACACGACAACTCCAATCATCCCTTAATGATATATTAAAAGTCGTCGAAATTTATGGATTTTTTGGGTGATATATTCCACAAAAAGATTTCTTGTAAAAAATCACTATACATATGTCCCAAATATATACTTTTACTGCAAACCAATGTTTTGTTTTAATATATCGTATTTATTAGCTGTGTATGTTGTATCTTTGGACAATTAAAAATACAGGATTATTTCAAAATCACACAAAATGCATTTAGCAAAATCAATAAATTCGATATATTAAAGGAAACCATTGCAGTGCATTGTAATTTTTTACAAGGAATACGGCAGCAATCCATGCTAATTTGCATTTGACGTGCGCACTCTTCCTCCTTTTGTGAAGAAATTTCTGGAATGTTCCCTTGATACATTTATACAATTTTGTATACTCTTCTCCTTCTAAAAGGTTTTTAGAAACCAATGCCTTTTTTTATTTTGCAATCTTTAATATTTTGTCATACAACCCGCAATAGCCAAATCCATATCCCTCGTGTTCATCACCTTATGCACAAATCTTTCCTGGTTCGAGTAGCTCGGTTATTTAACGTACTGCCTAACAGCCTTAAAATTTTTAATTTAACACCTTTGTCATACAAACGCAAACTTCTTGGCTACATATGTACATTCATTCATATCATTTTTATACTTTTATTATTCTATTTTATTGATTGATTTGAGTAATTAAGTAAATTGTATTTGAATTGTAAATTATTTTCGAGTAGAAGCTGCTTTTTATTATGCATATTGTAATTTGTTTATAAATGGACCAAAAGGCATTTAATTTGATTTGAGTAATTAAGTAAATTGTATTTGAATATTTCGGAGTAGTAAAACCTTTAGAGCAGAAAGAACCTGCTTTTTATTATGCATATTGTAATTTGTTTATAAATGGGCCAAAAAACCTTTAATTACAAGTTTGAAGAAATAGTTTGGAATAAATTACCCAAAAAAATCCATATATTTCTACGACTTTTGATAGGTATATCATTATTTGGAGGGGGATTTTGATGTGTAAGGAGGTGAGCGGGGATGTCGTGTGTTTTTGAGAAATACTCCCTGAAGTGTCTCCTTATTTTTGTTATTTGACATGGGCTTCTATTACAAAGCCTTCTATACTATTATTGTGTCTGAATTTGCAAAACTTTTTGTTTGCCCAACAAACTTTGTGGCCAAATATCTTGAAAACGCGATGGAGAAATGTTAATGACATTCGATTTATGGGGTCGAAATTATGCAGGGTGAGTTGTTTTCACTGATGATAAATTTCTTCAGTGTATTTCACACATACAGTGTATTTAGTACACTTTACCTCGCTGGTGCTTATACATACAAAGTATTTCGGTCATAACACTTTTAGTTCTACACTCCATCTGCAAAAATATTTTACCTGGCCTTATTTATACAAGACACTTTTCATGTTATATACAACATCTAAAAGGACTCTCTTCCAATACCAACTAAATCGACCAAGGGATTTGTTGTCATCAACATTTTTTATCTTACCAATATCGGCAATCACAGTTTCCTCGCCTTCTTTGGCACTTTTCACCACCTTGGCCCATGGATCCACAACCATGGAGTGGCCATATGCCACATAATCGGCAGTTTCATCACGAGCAGGTGAGGTGGTAACCACATACAGTTGATTGTCGTTGGCACGGGAACGTTGCAGTAGTTCCCAATGCAAAGGCCCGGTGGTCATGTTAAAAGCCCCAGGATAAATAAGCATTTCACAACCTGGAAGGAAGAGAGTATGAATACTCAGTCAAGTTGCAAAAGTAGCCATCCAACTCACCTTCATTCCTGTACACCTTTGCCATTTCCTCGAAACGAATATCATAACAAATGCCAATACCAATTTTATGCCCATCAATTTGGATAATTGTGAATTCATTTCCAGCCGTGAGAGTTTCCGATTCCTTAAAGCGTATGCCTCCCTTAACATCAATGTCAAAAAGATGCATTTTACGATGTTTAGCTATCAGATCCCCATCCGGGGACCATATCGTACAGGTGTTATAGATCTTATCATTGTCACCTATTTCCGGAATAGTACCACCAACAATATACACTCCCATTTCTTTGGCCAATTGCGAAAGAGTTTGTGATGACTCTCCCGTGGGAATCTTCTCAGCATACTCACGGAAGTACTTGGTGCCATAGGGACAATTAAAACATTCGGGCAATGTTATAAGTCGCGGTTTATGCTCCTTCACAGCATCACGTATCTTTTGGGAGGCATTTTGCAAATTGGCCACCTTATCTTTGGATCCCTTCAACTGGAGCAGTGCTAATCTCATAACTATAGACAGATTATTATAGAAATTTGTAAGATTGTTATAGAAAAATATAAGTTAGAACATTTGCCGACGACACGACAGAGAATACAATGCAAACTTACTGTTTGTTACTTTACTCATTGCTTTTGTTTTATCTACATATGTGTTTGCTTTGGTTATGGTTTATGGTTTTATTTTGTTTATAAACGTAGCGAAATGGGCGATAATATAATTCACCGACGACCGACAATCAACAAGTTACGAAGGCACAAATTAATTTTTGCGGTTAGTGTTGTAACCAGCTGATCATCTTCGGCAAGTGTTGGAAATGTATTGCAAATTTGTCACAGTAATACCTCGAATAACGCTTGCAAGTAAATTGAAATAACGGAAATCAAATTTAAATTTCTTTTACACGTTAGTCCTGTTTCACACTCGAGCAATTTTTTCCAAGCAAGTGTCTCTTCAACAAACTTTGACACTAGCTTGCAAAAAATTGCCGAGTGTGAATCAGGACTTACTCATTAGGCGTGTTTTCGTTACACCATAAGTGCTTAATTTGTATGGGGAGCTAAGCACTTTTAAGCACTATTAGTTTCCGATGAAGTTTGGTGCTTGTGTTCATGTCTTAATCGAGTATGATGTTGCCAGATTGGGTACCCTATATTTAGCAATATGGCATCCGATTTTTGGAGAGATTTTATCAATTATTGTGAATTAACGGGAAGAAGAAGAACACAAATGGGAAATTATTTTAATATTTGCAAAAAGAGTGTAAACAATTGAACATAGAATAGTAAATATATGTTTTAAAAATACTTTTCCCGATTTTTTTGTCTGTTTCGCACTGTTAGTTAGTGGAAGTCAGTTGTTTTCGTTGCAAAGTGCTAAACTAAAAGTGCTAGCTTGTAACGAAAACATGCCTATTGTCGGTTATTTTTTAATTTTCATGATACAATTTAGCCTCAAACGAAAGGAAATGTCGTAGATATAGACTCCGAATATGAAAAATGGATCCAGTGGCCCCTGGATCGGGCTGAAGTGCGACCACGTAGAAAAACTAATGTCGGCGTAGCTATCGTTGGACATACCCCAGAGGAGAAAACCCAGAATTTGGACATAAAAGAATTATCTTTAATTTGAGGGATCGCATGAAATATGGATCCAAATCCCATTTGTCAAGACTCTACACTGAGGGAAAAAGACGTTGCAAAATAAACACCGTTTGGTACCAATTTATAAACGTAACGTGCATGAAAAGTCGCCACCGATTCGTTCATTAATTATCAACGAAACGGGGGTGATTTTTTGACCGGTATTGTATTGCCGCCGTAAGGTTGATGATTGTTTGTTCGGCTTTGTGTTGTTCATTGGATTTGTTATTGTCTGTTCTTAGAAGAAGAAACCACGAGGATTTATAAAGACGTGAAAAATGAAAATTAATGACGAAGAAATATAATTAAATAACCTGTTTGATATTGTGGATGATTCTCTGGGCTATGGAATGAGAAGGATAAGGTGATTGCAAAATCCAGTGACATCTTCCTATTGCAGACATTTCTATAATCAATAGAAATGGTATCGGCCTACTAATATTTAGCAACCTAAGTTTATAAAAATTTCAATTTTAAAAGTTAATAATGAGTGTGTAATTAAATTTTGCAGTACATAAAGGCGAATGATACGAAGCAGACTGCCACCATTAGGGTTACGAGCTGAATTCCGAGCAAAAACAGAGGTAATACTGTGTTGCTGCACATTCGAATGTGTTTTGTTTAGACGTGATTTGCTTAGTGATAAATATGCAAATTTGCAATTACAGTATAACCTCTCTAATCCGGACAGATATAGTTTCGACCTTTGTCCGGACTACAGTACAAGACTCGAAAGTGGGTCATATTTCCATATTTTATTAAGAAACGCGTTTCTTAAAAAGAAAAAGATAAATAATAAATACAATCGACTCTTTTACACTTATCTGTTTGCATTTTTTTAGATCTGTTTCTAAATTCTTTTAGAAATATTATTACTTTCTAAGCCTATAAAATAGCACTTGAAAGGGTTCGGCTGCTTTCTTATTTGTCTACAAAAAATAGTGAATTTCTTCAAGACTACAATGGAGTCTATGTCCTTTTCAATATTTTCGTTTGACATAACTGACGGAATTATAACATCATCAGTGGTGAACAAGAAATGAAAGATTTGTATGGTCCCATTTTCTTTCTGTGTAATCCTCCGTATTGATTTCATTTTCTTGTGATGGAGCCTTACCCAATAACTGAAGTGCTATCAGCGGCTTCTTAACATTTATCAGAAATTTCTTCAATCTTCAAAAACGGAAGTCAATATCCAGCCTTTTTGGTAGACTAATATACAAAAGAAAGTTAAAATTGTTTAAACGCTCATGGATTTTCAGGCTTACCTATTAAAAGGAAACGCAACGTATGAGATCCAGGCTCGTTACCATGAAGGAAATTCTATCTGCTGACATTTTTCTGCCTGGAGCTGAATTAAAAAAGTTGTTGTTGGAAGAGCCCTCAAAAATAGAGCAGAGTCAAGTTCCACTTCTTCGACGGTTTTCAAAAATAATACAGTAGAAATATCACTATATAAATTTTCGCCTCATATTTCCAAGCACCAATTTCATTACAAATTTTGAACTTTAGCAACCACCGGTTATTTTGAAAAAAATTATCATTTCCCAGAACCACTACGAGTACATAATAATTGTTTTTGGCTAAAGGTATAATAACGATAAAAAACTTAAAAACAAACACGAAAACATATTGATGTCCGGACTACAGAGGTAAAATTTGTCCGAATCATTGAGCTGTCCGGATTACTGGATAGTTCGGACTATCGAGTGTCCGGATTAGAGAGGTTATACTGTATATGTTTGTTGTGTTCACGTTTTATTTACTTATAACATTAATAAATGTATTAAAACGCTAATGCTGTTTAAATAGTTTTAAATGAGGAGGGGGAGGGGGTCGGTTTTAGAATGGATAGTTATTCCTGCGCGTGCTTTATTCGTCCTCAGCAAGTGCTTTAGTCGTCCCCCGCACGTTCTATAGTTGTCCCCAACACTTGATTTAAATTATCCCCAGTTGATATTCATTTTGCAACGAAGCGTTGTTGATTTTTGATGTTTTATTCATGCTCTTCCTTGCTTGAATTCGTAACATACGGGGTTGGTTCATTATCATAAACGAATTTGCAAAGATTAAGCATGTATGGGCTTTGTTTTCGCTGGGTGTATGTGCAATTTTTCCAATTTTTATTCCCTCACCCAGTGTTGCCAGACGAATTTGACCGCAAATCGTCAAAATGGGGGCACAAAAATCGTCAAAATAAATTTTCGAAATAGTCAACAAATCGTCAACACAAAACCTACCAGTTACATAATGCTTTTGAGTTTTTTTTCCAGCGAAAGGCAGTTTTCAGGGACTGATATGTATTAATAGGTATGCGTTTTGGGGTTCATCAAAGTGAACTTAAAAACCTTTTTGTGGGCCGATTCCACATTCTTGAACTGCAATAATAATGCAATTTAGTGGAAATATATCTTATCATATCAGTTTTTTAGAATTGAAAATGGCCCATACTGCTCATAGAAGGAACCTCATCGATTTTATTTCTTTACGTCATATGAGCCACAACCTCGAACCGATCGGGACGAAATTTCACAAAATTCATACAACCATTTACTCGAACAATGTCCAGCGTAGATTTATGTAGCCCTCATACAATGGTTTCACTAGATTCGAGTTCTTGACATAAGTAAAAACCGATTAATTTGACAAATTTATTGAATTTTTATTTTAGCCAGAACCATTTAAAGGAGCAAGTGACCTCATTGATCCATATTTTGACATAGTTCCATCCGATTTGACTTCTTGGCCACAAAGAAAAAACAAATTCTTAAAAGAATGATAATTTGGAATAATGACCTCCCTGGTGAAAGTTTCGACATAGCCCTTAATTACTTTCAGAGATTTTCTTGTTATATCATCGTAGGCGACCAAATCTGCCACCAATTTCATTTGTTTAAATTTGCATAATATTTAAGAATTTTTGTAACATTCTAATTTTTTTTAAAAATATAAATGGGAGCGTATATTATGTATATACCGAAGGAATTATAAGAAAATCTATAATATATTAATAAAAATTTCTTAAGTTTTGCTGCTTTTTCTCTCATATCATAAAAATCGTCATTTCGAGGCAAAAATCGTGAACTCATCATGCTCTAAAAATCGTCAAAATCATCGTCATTTCTGGCAACACTGCCCTCACCTTAGGGAGGAGGGTATATATCATTTGCTAGGAACTAAAAGAGTAACACATCGAAGGAGTGACCTAAGACCCTAAGTATGTTCGGCGGAAATCCGTTTTGGGTAATTTTAAGTCATTTGAGCAATGTCCGCCCGTCTGTCTGCTGACTGGTGCCCACGATAACTCTCGGAAGGAGTAACCAATTTACTTCAAATTTGGTATACGGTAATATTTTTCTCCATCTCTGGCTAAGTTCGAAGATGGGTAGTTTTGGTCCACTCCTTCTAGTACATCCCCACAAAGGGTTAACTTTTAGTGACATATTGATTCTTTAATACCTTCTGTACTACTTACTCCAATCTTCTGAAATTTCACACGCAGTATTAGTTTGTAAGTCGCTAACACGTCACGAAAAATGGGCGAAGTGGCCACTCCCTTTTTGGAACCTACCACACGAATGTACCATTTTGCACCAAAAGTTAACTGATTATATCTTTAATATCAGCGCATATAAATTCTTGAAATGTTCTACAGAATAATGCTTTTACAGTACCTAGAGTCCACAGAAAAGTGAGCGTTATTGGCAACCTTTTGATACCTCCCACACAAATGGACCATTTTGTACCAAAAGTTAACAGATTTTAACTTTAATACCAGTGAATACAAATACTTAAAGTTTTGTACGGTGTAGTGCTTTTATAGTATCTAGAGTCCAAAGAAAAGTGACCGTTAATGGCGCACCCCTTTTGGTACCTCGCACACAAATGGAATATTTTGTACCAAAACTAAACAGCTTTTAACTTTAATACCAGTACATACTTTAAAGTTATTAATGCAATTTAAATTGATAACAATTTAATTAAAACAAAAAATAAATAAATTAACGAATATTTGTTTGAGACTCAAGGTGAGGGGATTCATAAGTCGGTTTACCCGACTGAACTTTTTTACTTGTTTTTATTTTCGAATTAGAATGTCCTAGCTGTCATACGACTACCCACCAAATCATTTTGCGCTATCTTCACCGGTTCCGAAGTTATCGAAAACTCCTATGTGTATCCCTCTATATAAATGCTCCGATAAAAACTCCTATGTGTTGTAGGCACAGCGAGTCCCAAGGGATTAAAGGTTGCCTTAGATTCACCCCAAAAAACGGCTAATGAGGTTTTGTTCAGAATCATCCATATCATTCGATTATGAATAGATCAAAATCTGCTTCCTTTCGCGAGTTATAGCGAAAACAGTATTTTTACTCAAAAAAAAACGTAATTGCTTTGATTTGTTAAGAAAATCGCGGAAATTTAGATCTGTAACACAGTTTTCTTTAAATATGATTTGTAAGACGCTTTGTAACTTCCGAATTATATGTACCCAGCAAAATTTCTCATTACCAAATAACCTGACGGGTAAGCTAAATTCAAAACCAGTAACTGCTTATTATTTGGCCTCCCTTCGAATTATTTTTACATGTACATGTCATTGGAGGAAAGTGCTTCCACTCAAGCATACAAGCATCTGAAAAATAACCACTTACCTCCACGCTTACAATTATAGTAAAAGTAAGCGTGGACAAAAGAAATAATTTTAGGAGTGTGTTTGTGTGGTAGTGGATATTTCCGAGTTACTATTGCTTGTGTACCACCATCAGTGGATGAATGTGGTGAGAAAGTAGAAGAGCGTAAAATTTGTAAGAGCATTGGGTAGAGCGACGAAAAATTTCATTTGCCGGGAGTTGGGATTGAACTCGCGACCTCATGGTTTCGTAGTTCAGCATCACAACCACTGGCCTACTTCGCGATTCATAGACAAACCGCTTAATAATATTTTAATATTTTGTTAGTCGTTATTTATGTACCGAAAGTCATGCTGGCGATAATGGGATATCATTACCTGGTAATGCGAGTGGTAATGACATGTACTTACCAAGATTTTGCTGGGATAATCCATAAAATCGACTTACACCGACAAATTTTTCCAAAAACTATTATACCGAATGTAATAAGATTAATATATTTGCATTCTATGATCTCTGAGGAATAGATTGATATCAGCATTTCCGCTATAAATATCCATCGACAAATAAATTTTTACCAAAAAAATTAAGTTCTGAATTATTTTACTGTATAACGCTATTATCTCACGTGGGGTCAGTTCTAGGAAAAAGTAGTCAAAGAAAGTTTGGGAGAAAAGCAAAAGGCCTACAACTCTTTTTTAAATAAAAAAAATTATAGTAATTTGGTAAGGATTTACAGTGTGTTAAAACTTTTTTATATGAGGTATATTTTGATTTGACACATTGTAAATCCCTACCAAATTATTATAATTTTTTTTGTTAAAGAAAAGAGTTGTAGACGTTTTTCATATCTTCCAAACTTTATTTGACCAATTTTTCCTAGGACTGGCCGTGCGCGTGATAATAACATTAGAGATCATAGAATGTAAATATATTCGCTATAGAATAAAATATCGCGGACATTACAAATCGTCTAACAAAGGTGCATATCTTGTAAAACCCTATAAATGATGTTATAGTCTTAAATTTCACTTGAGGTCTTAGGTCACTATTTCGATGAATTACACTTTTGGCCCGTAACAAATGATATACAAAAATTATTTTTAGAAAATACTTCTTCCAAAAGGGTTAAAATTTCGACATTTATCAATAGAAAAATTTGTTATGTTTTTTTCGTGCCAGCAAAAACATTTTTTTTAATCAACCTTATCATTAAATTAACATTATCATTCAAAATTCACAACATTGAATATGCTATAGATATACTCGTATACGGGTTTTCCAACAAGAGGTGTTATTTTGAATCACCCGGTATTTCGGTAGCTGTCACTTTTGAAGATTTTATTCTTTGAAATTTGACAAGTAGAAACTACGCCATTACTAAAAATGGAACGATACACGATTCAACAACGCATTGAAATTATTAAAATTCGAAAAATCTAAAATCATCTTGACTGATGAGGCCCATTTCCACCTCGGTGGCTACGTCAACAAGCAAAATTGTCGCATCTGGGGCTCGGAAAACCCAAGAGTTATTGTTGAGAAGCCTCTCCATCCTCAACGTGTGACTGTTTGGTGCGGCTTATGGTCCGGCGGGGTCATTGGACCTTACTTTTTCGAAAATGAGGTTAGATCAACAGTTACGGTGAATTGATTGCGCTATCGAGAGATGAATAATGATTTTTATGGTCGGAGTTGGATGGTATTGATCTGGACAACGTTTACTTTCAAGAAGTCGGCGCTACGTGCCACGCAAGCAACGAAACCATTGCTCTGTTAAGGTGGGTACTATGTTTTTTCAGCTTGAAAAAAATCCACAAAATGTTATTTCAAGTTGAAAAATGAAACGCTTTTTTACTAAGGTCGCATTGCATTTTTGAAGTGTGTGTGTCGAAATGTCACTTTTATATGTATGTGTGTGTGTATAAGCATGTACATTTTTTTCTTTTTGCTTTTCTTGAAAACAAACACGAATTTAAATTAGAATCAATAAGCAAGTAAATGGAATAATGCCGACTTAGAATATAGTTAATTTAAATTGCAGAATGGAAATATGGTTGAAGATCATTGTGCTAATGTTATAACTAAATAAATTATTTATTTTGTGTTGATACGATGGCGATGCTTGTGAGGCATCAGAAGCCATGGTAATACAATGTTACAAATAACAAAATAATTTCCTACTGTTGTACGAATATAAATAAATTAGATGATGTTTTGATGAACCGAAAAATATGTTTTATTATTATTTTTAAGGATTTACATTATATTTGTGGACATATATAGATTATACTTCCATCCATAAACGGATTTTCTTCTTCCAACTCCTATGGCTGGCAAGAACTCACTATGTTATTTAAAAACGAGATCACAGGCACTACCCAATTCCATTGTCCTACTGCTTCGGTAGCGTTTGCCGTCCACAAAGTTTTTCCAGGTAAACGTAAATGTACATACGTAATTATAAGACAAATTCCACATTATTACATATAGTTACATGTCCTTCCAGTGTTTTGCACTTTTTTGCTTTGCTATCCAATCGGAATTTCGCTCTTCTCGTTTATTCAATATACATAATTATTTTCTGTTCCAAAGCTTTGCATTAGTTTTCTTTCAGATAATTTAATATTGTATTCTTTATTAGGAAATTTTATCGCTAAGATTGACAATAATTGAATTTCTAGCGGACAAACATGAATATAAATAAATAGGAGTACAATGCTGGCGGCATTCAATTTGTTGCGGCGTTCAATTAAATTGTAGCGGCGCAAAATGTCAATTTCTCACGTTGAAAAAACATAGTACCACAAATGAAAAAATTTCACTCATTTTTCACAACTTTGATTTTTGTATGGGATTTCAGCGTGAAACCGGAACATAGTACCGTGCTTTACGGGAAAAGTTTCCGGACCGTGTTTTCTCTCGAAGAGGTGATCACAATTGGCCACCGATATCTTTTGATTTAACACCTTGCGACTTCTTCCTTTGGGGCCATGTGATAGATAAGGTCTACGCCAACAGCCCAGCGTCGATTCAAGACCTCAAAGATAGAATTCGTGAGGCTATCGAGGACATAGGGCAGCCACTTTGCCTTCCTCTTTATTATGAAATAAACATCCGACCATTTATCTCAAAAAATTGTATTTTTCTTTGAATATCAAAATAACACCTCTTGTTGGAAAACCCTTAACTAGCTGACCCCAGCAGACGTTGTCCAGCTCGATCTGATTGAGATGTATTGGTTTGTTATTCATTGAAATTCATTTAAAAATGCATACATCTCGAATTTCAGGAAAAATAATAAAAAAATGTATATTGACCATATGTCCACTACAGCGCCATCTACCGGTTAGAATCATACATACATACTAAATTTGCCATTAATTTGGCAAACTGTGACCGCGAATTATTCACCATTTTTTAGTGAATTTTAATCATTTCTATAATTAGGATATTCCTAATCGACACAGGAAATAATTACATACATTTTCAGTTCAATACTTCATTTATTTAAAAATAATTATCAATATAATTATGTATTACATTTGTAAGTATTTATATTTGTCTTGCCCTAATACAATCCATACTTTCTTTTTAAACATATACAACTAAATTATTACAAAAATGGGATTTAAATTATTGGAAACAAAAAAAAAACATAGAAATTATTATAAAAAATGTATATTATTAATTTACAAAAAAGTAAATATTAGTGGGAAATAATGGGATAACTTCACACACACAGGTGCGCCTGCGCAACCTTAGTTCTTTCTTTCGAACAGAAGGGGGAAGGGTTTGTCTTTTGGTGCTTGCAACCAATTATCTTCAGAATATTTAACATTATTTTCAGTCTCAATAACATGGAAAGTGTAGGCATGACGGCTTTTTGTGGAGCGGTTGGGTTCACTTTTATGCACAACATTTCCGTGGATTATGATGCAAGTACCTGAGGGAGGAAATACAAAAAAAACATTAAGTTATTTTAAATGTGAGTGAATTAAAAAATTTTGCGTTGCTTACCTTTACTACATTGTATGGGGGTAAAACTAGAATGAGGATATACAGGTGCTGCTCTATCGTAAATCATTAAATCTTGCGACTTCTTATCGGGATTACGCACATAACGACGATGTACACCACTCTGGTGAGAACCCTTAATGAATTGCAGGCAGCCATTTTGTAAAGTGCAGTCTTCCAAGGCAATCCAAAATCCAATGGCCGTGCCAGGTTCTGTATGCAAATACCAGGAATCTTGATGAGCCACCACCTCACCTCCAATACTGGGATTTTTATAAATATACATGCTCTGGCAGATGGCGGGTTTATTGAAATTCAATTGCCAACAAATCTCCTTCACCCGATTGCAGAAACTAATTTTATTGAAGACGGGATTTTCAACGTGTAGAGCATGTCCCACTTTATTTAGAGCCACCATGGGATCGACCACTAATTCACCTTTCTCACCCACTGCGCCATCTTCAAAGAAATAGCGCACTTTATCGCCCGACTCTAGAAAATAGGTTTCTTTGCTCTGGGCATCTTCATGATTGCAGGTGTCGAATATTTTACGATTTGCCTGAGGTGCGTCCATGCACAGGGCACGACCAGCTTTGTAGAGCTCATCGACCTCTTCGGCGGTTAGAAAATCTTCGAGAACAATGAAACCATTTTGGTTAATCTGAAATGGATGAAGAAAAAAATGCTTAATTTGTGAAAAAACAGATCAGTCAATAAGCAAAAGATTTAACCGTCTTAATTTGAAACCCCCTTAGTAAGAATTTTGTCATAAAAATGTGAAAAACTCTTTCATTGGGCACTCAAAAAAAAATAAAAACGCGGAAATTTTTTCAAGTTTTTCTAAAATTTTAATTTTTGCGAGTGAGACTATTTTAAGATTCCAGCAAATAGGTGATCTTAAAATAATGAGATTTTTCAATGTGTCTTGCTTAAGGATGTATGGCCAGTTAAATTGTTGCGAATTCAAATTTTGGCACAAGTATTGCGCATTGTTATAATATATATGTTAGAAAAGGGTTATAGTCATTATGTTTAAATTTTTTGACTCAAAATTGTGTGATCAAAAATATTGCTTTCAGCTCAAAGGCGATTTTTAAGGATCTATGGCCATTTAAAGTTTTGTAAATGTTGGCTCGTGTTTTCGGAGTTATGATCATTTAAAGTTTTAAATTTTGAAACCAAAATTTGTGATAAAGCTCGAGGTTTTGTCATTTTATATTTTGAAATTGTGACCCGTCCCAATTGCTGATCTCAAAATAATGTGATTTTCGCTCCAGGGCTCTTAATTAAGGAGGTATTACCGTTTAAAGTTTCGCGAATTCAAATTTTGGTCTAAAACTTACGGATTCCAAAATAAAGTGCTTAAAGAGTTATAGTCATTTAAAGTTTTTAATGTTTGGCCAAAATTGTGTGATCCCAAATCGCCCTTTTAGCCCTAAGTAGCTTTTTAAGGAGTTATTACCATTTAAAGTTTTGTAATGTTGACCAAAAATAGCGATACCAATACGTCGTTTTCGCTCTAGGGCTCGTAATTTCAGAGTTATGACCATTTTATGTTTTACATTTTTGTACCAAAATTAGTGATCAAACCCTAGGAGTTTGGGTCATTTAAGATTTGAAATTGTAATCCAACACATTGATGATCTCAAAATAATGAGAGTTTCGCTCTAGGACTCTTAATTAAGGAGGTATGATCATTTGAAGTTTTGTGAATTAAAATTGTTGAACAAATGTAATGGATTCCAAAACAAAAGTCCTTAGTCATTTAAAGTTTAAAATGCGTAGGCCAAAATTGTGTGATCTCAAATTGTCCTTTTAGCACTAAAAAAGCGGTTTTTAATGAGTTATGACCATTTAAAGTTTTGTAAATGTTGACCAAAAAAATAGCGATATCAAAAATTGTTTTCGTTCTAGTGCTCGTAATTTCGTAGTTATTGTCATTTAAAATTTTGTTAATGAGGCCCAAAGGGTTATGGCGAGTCTAAGCTTTGAAATTGTGACCCGACCCAATTAGTGATCTTAAAATAATGTGATTTTCGGTAAGGCTCTTAAATAAGGTGGCATGACCGTTTTAAGTTTTGTGAATTCGAATTTTGGCCAAAAAGTTACGGATTCCAAAATAAAGTTCTTTGAGAACTATAGTCATTTAAAGTTTTTAATGTTCGGCCAAAATTGTGTGATTCCAAATCTCTGGCTCTAAGTCGCTTTTTAAGGAGCTATGACCATTTAAAGTTCTGCAAATGTTGACCAAAAAATAGCGGTAACAATAAAGCCGTTTTCGCTCTAGGGCTCGTAATTTCGGAGTTATGCCCATTACAAGTTTTAATTGTTGGTACCAAAATTAGTGATTAAGCCCTAGGAGTTTTGGTTAGTTTAAGTTTTGAAATTGTGACCGAACATATTGATGATCTCAAAATAATATGATTTTCGCTCTAGATCTCTTAATTAAGGAGGTATGACCATTTAAAGTTTTGCGAATTAAAATGTTGGCCAAAAATTTACGGATTCCAAAATAAAGTCCCTAAAGAGCTGTGGTCATTTAAGGCCGTGTTCATGAAAATTTAATGAAGGCTTTCTCAGGCTTTCGCTTTTTAGTAGTGTTAAAATGTTCATTAAAGTTTTATTAATAAAGCCCTTAAAGTTTTAAATATTCGACAAAAATCATCCTTTTAGCTCTAAGGCGATCTTAAAGGAGTTATGGCCATTTAAAGTTTTGTAAATGTTGACCAAAAATACCGATACCAATAACGTCGTTCGCTCTAGAGCTCGTAATTTCGAATTTATGGTCATTTAAAGTTTTAATTTTTGGTAAAAAAAATTGACGAAGCCGGAGAGTTTTCGTCATTTTAAGTTTTGAATTTGGTGATCCCAAAATATTGTGATTTTCGTTCCTAATTAAGTAGGTATGACCATTTAAAGTTTTGCTAATTCAAATTTTGGCTCATAAGTTGCGGATTCTAAAAAAAGTCCTATGCGCCCAGGAGTTCTTACTTAAGGGGCCCGAAATTGGGTAATCCCAAATTGTCTAGGGCTACTCTTAATGAGTCATTTAACGTTTTAATATTTTTTTAAATATTCGACACGTAAAGGATTTAGCAAATCTTTGAAGTAAGAGAACGATTTTCAATTCCTTTTATCAAAAAATGTCAAGAATTTAATAATTCTATATACTTATATACCCGAAGTGACCTACTATAGGGTCCTGTGTGAAGTTCCATTCGAACCGGCCTTTTATTTTTTTATTTTATATGAATTACAATACAAAGTAAATTTATATTCTATTTTACGGTCCAAGGAAAAGCCGGGTTCCAAAGACCATGTGGCTAAATTTTGCAGCAACAGACCAGAGCCTCTGGTGGGAATCGAACGCACGACCCCCAAACTCATAGTCGAGTACGCTACCAACTCACCTACTGGCGCGCTCTCAAACCGGCCTTATTATGGACCACCTTTATTACGGATTTATGGTCATTTAACGTTTTCAAATGTTGGTCCCAGAAATTTGTGGACCATGAAGTTAAGGTATATACGAGTAAATGATTGAAATAATTACGTGTACAAATATAATGTGAAAAATCCAATATTTGTTTTTCTTCAAAAATTAAATTTTCCTCAATTTTTGTCGTCCTTGAGACATTTTAGGACATTGTCTTAGAAACGAAACGTCCTGATCAAAATAAAAGTGTTAATTTTGTTTGGTGGAGGCTGCAAACAAATTTCAATATATTTTTTCTTTATTATTAACCTGACAATTTTTTCCCAGAAAATGATTTTTCATTAGTCAGTATTTTTGTGATTTAATGATTATTATTCGTGCCTTAACAGACACCCGTGCCATTGACAAGTTACGTGTTAGTCAACAAACTATTCCTAGACTTTGAAACAAGATTTTGCAAATCTTTTGTTTGCATTCCTTATCAATGGCGGTGGATTTGTTAATAGATCAGTTGGCTGATTGCATTACAATTTCAATTAAAATTAGGTCATCAGCTCTCAATTAACATCAGAAGATTGTGTGTCAATCCAAATCAGTCTGTCGCTCAAACCTTATACACTCATGGAAATAAGTATACTTCCATACATAAATGTTGCGCTAAAATTGCAGCTATGCGAAAAAATGCAACCATGCTTATTTTCTATTCTTTATGTGATCGTTCTTGATACCGTTATAAATAAAAGAGCTTTGTCCTCTCTTTGTTTAGCAAATGTCGTCTCAAATAATTTTTGTGTTGAAGGAAATAAGTATACTTCCAATCGGTATTTTGTAAAAAATCGGAAAAATCCTAAGTGAATTTCGGATTGATTAACCACAAAACTTCAAAGTAAAGAATAATTGATTGCTACGCTTAATTATTAATATAATTTTTGGTCAACAAATGTTTTTTACAGAAATGCCACGAGGAAAGACTTTTTCGAAAGAAGAAATTGCAAAAATCACAGCATACAAAGAGTGTGGACTTTCTAATAGAGAAATTGCTAAACGTATCCAAAGATCGCATGTTGGGGTTGCAAATGTTTTACGACTTGGCCCCCATTATGCAGAAACCAAAAAGACGGGGCGACCTTCCACAATAACTCCTCGCCAAAAACGCGAAATTTTTCGAGTGGCAAGTTCCAGAAAGTTAAGTTCAAATGAAATTCGACGAGAATTGGATTTAGATGTTTCCTCACGACGTATTAGACAAATTTTGCATGACTCAGAAAATCTTTTGTGGACTAAACATAAAGGAAAACCTGAGTTAAAAGACCGCCATAAAAAGGCGCGTCTTGAATTTGCTTCTTCTCATTTGTCGTGGAATGATCAGTGGAAGAAAGTCATCTTTAGTGACGAAAAGAAGTTTACCTTAGATGGTCCTGATGGTTTTGACGGTATTGGCATGACAAAAGGAAGGAAAAAGAAGTCAGCATGCATAGAAATTTTGGAGGAAGCAATATCATGGTTTGGGCTGCATTCTGTTATAAAAGTAAGACCCCATTATGCTTCATAAGTAATAAAGTTAATGCTAATGGGTATATCGAGCTATTAGATGAGGTACTTATAACATTTTTGGACGATATTGATGAACCAATGGCTATTTTCCAGCAAGATAATGCTCCAATTCATAAAGCAAAAGTTGTAACCGACTGGTTTAATGCAAAAAGTATTTCGCTTTTGGCATGGCCGGCATTAAGTCCCGACTTAAATCCAATCGAAAACCTCTGGGGGATTATGGCAAATCGAATTTATGCTAGAGGACGACAGTTTTCCAGTCTTAGAGATCTTCGAGCAGCAATAAACCAATCTTGGGGGGAAATACCCACTTCTGATCTAAGGAATTTAATAAATGCAATGCCTCATCGTTTAGAAGAAGCAATTAAAGTATCAGGCTCTTATACTCATTACTAAAAAATAGTTACATAAAAAAAAAAAAAAATTAATATGGAGTTTTTTAATTTTTAGTTATGTGGCAGTATATTTTTTTCCAATGAAGTTTATTTTATTTTTCACCAAAATTTTTAAAAAATAATAAAATTTACCACTTCTTTATGTATTATGTTACAGTTAAGCTTTGAAAATAAAACTACAACAAAAAGTTATATTAAAAACAATATAACCAAAAACAACTAGATATTGTCTATGTGGAAGTATACTTATTTCCATGAGTGTACAAATTCATATTCTTATTATGTATTATTATTGTTCTGAGCTATGACTTACAAGTAAGTATTATTCAATTGTCGCTATCTATGGGCTGACATGTGTAAATAAAATACTTGCATCATAAGCATAACTTAAGAGCTAACCCACCCTCGCATGCATGGATGCCTCACCCACCCAAAGCGATAAGCTTTAATTGAGCCAGACACTTAGGGCAATCATCATTTCTGGAATGGAATTTTTTTATTTCGCAATTTCATATCATTTATGTTTTTGCGTTGTAAAAATAATATAAAGCAATAAGTTATTTGTATACATATATTAATTATGTATTTATTTCTATAACATATTAGGAAATGGATGTACATATACTACTTGTACATGAACATGGTCAGGGCAACTATTCAATTTGTATATTATGGCGCATTATAACCGCAACATAGATATAGGGACTATATGTACCATACTATGGAGAATAATGATCATGACAACTTTTTTATGGTAAATTATGGCCAAAAATGATCATGGGAACATTAATATGATAAATTATGACCACAAAACATGGTCATGAATATGATCACATCAACCATATATACTTATCTCGGCGTGTACCCTAAATATAAATTTGATCACGAGTTTCACTTGAATTAAATGATTAACGTCTGTTACAAATTGGGAAGCAAATGCATTTTATTTTATACATTGTTATTTAACTTATTTACTACGTCAAAGCGAGAAAAATATGTCAACAATTACACGCCTCGGTTAAATTCTGAAAAAAGTATTTAGGTGATCATCAAATGCTTTTGACACTTCATTAAATGGAAATGAGCCAAGAAAATTGTAGTTTGGCGTAATGGAAATTCTTTCGAATTGCACATTCTTCAGATCTAAAGTGGTAATTATAATTTGTTAAATTTTTGTAATTCAAGCGGAGGAAAACTTTCTAACGTCATTGTAGCACTTGGGCTTCTGTTTAAGGAGCTATGGGAAAACGCTATAATGTCTTTGTAGAACTTGTGCTCCTGTTTAAGGAGCTATGGCCATATAAAGTTTTGTGAGTAGAATTTAAATTTTTGAACGAAAAAAAGATTAGTTTGTAAAATATGGCCATTTAAGGGTTTAAAATGATGGCCCTAAATTAGTGTTTCCTATACCTAAGACCCAATATACATATGTGTTTGGTGGAAATTAATTTTAAGTCATTGGTCCCTCTGTATATTGAGAGAGCTCTATAACTCTCGACTTCAAGTGTTGTATGACTTCAAAGAATTGTAACACTGGTCCACTTCTCCTGGCAGCTCACCCACAGTGTGTTAAAAATTAGCGCTATATTGAATCCTTTATAACTGCTATATCGCTTCCGTGAATATTCAATAATTTCACACATAGTAGAAGGGGTGCCTTAATTTTTATTATTTTTCGGAAAATGTTCCCATATCTTATATAGCAATCATCTACTATGTATATGCTTTTTTGAATATGCTGCAATTTTGACTATGAGCTAAATGCTTCCATCTTTCCGGTATCTCCCGCAGAAACTACCGAATTCCATACCGCATTTCTCACAAAGTAAGGGTATATTTGGTCGGTTTACTCGTTGTAAATTTGTTTACTTCCCTACGGGAAATTGGACCGGTACAACACCAAAAACGTGATAGGTCCATTAAGGACAGGAATCGATCCATGTTAAATTACTATTTGTTGAACTACGAAAACTGGACTCAACTGATTATCTATAAAAGAGTAGAATACCCTACTGATCGTCAACAAAGGAGTAGATAACCCAACTGGACTTCAACTAAGTAGTAGATAACACAACTGTTGGTCAACTAAAGAGTAGATAACCCAACTGTTGGTCAACTAAGGAGTAGATAACCCAAGTGGTCGTCTTTTAAGGAGAAGATACACCAAATCGTCGTTTACTAAGGAGTAGATAACTCAATTTGTTGCCAACTAAGGATTAGTAGATAACCCTAGATATCTAGTAGATAAGATAAGATATATTATAAAGTGTAGATAACCGATCTGGTCATCTACTATCGCCATATAAATAGATAACCCAGATGGTGGTCTACTAATAAGTAGATAAACCTACTGGAATTTTACTAAGTAGTAAATTTTACTAAGTAGTTGGGAATGGATGATTCAGATTGTCGTATACTAAGAAGTAGATAACCCAACAGGTAGTTTACTAAGGAGTAGATAACCCAAATGATCGTCTACTATGGAGTTACTAATGAGTAGATAACCCAACTTATCAGTTACTAAGGAGTAGATAACCCAATTTGTCGTCAACAAAGGAGTATATAACCCAACTGGTCGCCTACTAAGGAGTATATAACGCGACTTACAGCATACTAAGGAGTAGATAACCCGACTGACAGCATATGAAGGAGTAGATAACCCAACTGACCCTCTAGATAACCCGACTGACAGCATATTAAAGAGTAGATATCCCAACTGACCCACTACTAAGGATTAGATACATCATCTGGCATTGTACTAAGCAGTATATAACCCAACTGGCCCTCTGCTACGGTGTTGATAACCCAACTAGCCGTATTCTAAGGAGTAGATGTCGAACTGGTCATTGACACAACTTGCGTATTCTAATGGATTAGATAAACCGATTGGCATTTTACTAAGTAGTAGATTAATCAAGTCGCCCTATACTAAGCGGTGTATAACCGAATTGGTTCTCTACTAGGTACTGGATGTCTCAACTTTTCGTATACTAGCAAGTAGATAGACCAACTGGTTGGCTACTACCGAGTAGATGACCCAAATGGTCGTCTGCTACGGTGAAGATGACCCAATATATCGTCTACTAAAGAGTAGATAAACCACCTTGTCGTCAACTAAGGAGTAAATTGTAACCCAAATTTTAATAAAGCAGTAGATAACCCAACTGGTAATTTTCTAAGGAGTAGATAACCAAACTGATCCTCCACTAGTAAGTAAATGACTCAACTGTCGTATACTAAGGAGCAGATAACCTAACTAGTCGTCTAATAATTAGTAGATAATCCAACTTGTCATTTACTAAGGAGTACATAACCCAACTGGACGTCTAATAATGACTAGATAATCCAACTCGTCGTTAACTAAGGAGTAGATAACCCATTTTGCCGTAAGCTAAAGAGCAGATAACTCAACTAAAGAGCACGGCCTCTACTAAGGAGTAGATAACCCGACTGCCCGCCTCCTATGGAGTAAATAACTCAATTAAACATATACTATGCAGTCGATAATCCAGCTGGCATTTTCATAAATAGTAGATAACCCAGCTGGTCCTCTACTAAAGAGTATATAACCGAACTGGTCTTCTAATAGGGAGTAGATTACTCAGCATTTCGTATACTAGAGAGTATATAACCCGATTGATCGTTTACTAAGTATTAGATTTCTGGGATGCAGACGTATGCTGGATGGCAAGCCACATCCAGCAATATTGTTCGGCGCATTTAACACCAATTAAGGAGATTTAAAGTGAGCAGATCAGTGATAGGTCCCAATTTAACAAGTACTGAGATCAGTAGACTTTCATAATTTCCTAAATGATTCTTCGTAGATTTAAAGCTTATCTAAGACGTTTCTCAAATATAACGTATGAGGTTTCTTACATTTAATGAACATATTCTTTTCAGTGCATTTGCGGGTTTTTTGTTATGAATATTGATTTCCGTTCTTACGGAATGCATAGTTTATTAAATAAACTAAATTCACGTTGTACTTCAAATTCCTGACCGTACGTACGTACATCCTCAACTTCAAACAATTCTAATTAAAACAATTTAAATAGTCAAGTGTTTCCGCTTCCTAAAACGCGAGTACAACAAACATTTCGAACCGACCGAACGAACATCTGTTCTAGCTTTGCTTGACATTTGACGTAAATTTGTTTCGATTTTTTTGTGATTTGCATTTTCTTGTCTACAAATCACCCAACACAAGTCCAAATGCCCACCATCAATGTCCGTCTCACCATTGAATACTAATTTGCCCGCCAGAGTGCAATTTTACACCCCTCCCACTCCCTTTCTCAACCAATCCCAAACACAACACAGCAAAAAATATTTATAAATAATTCAAAAAAACACTTTCAACACAAAGTGCTAATATCGAAAATGAAAACCAAAAACAATTTGAAAAAAATCACAAAAAAATCAATGTTCATCGAAATAATCACATTCAATGTTCAAAAATAAAATGAAAGGGAAAATTGTGACACACATCTGAGAATGATGTGCAAAACTGGCAGACAGACGGCGGAATATGGCGCGAAAGTGGTTAAATTGCTCGTTGTTCGACGAATTGTTTTTAAATACGAAAAACATCGTAAAAACGTCAATTTAACAAAATAGACAATGAAAAGTGGTGTTTTTGTGTATGTTGTGGTTTTCTTACTTAGCATATAATGAGAATTATTTTTAGAAAATTTAAAAGTGTCTAATGGTCAAAGGATGCCCATTGTTGTTCGCACCTGCGATTCCGAATATGATAGAATAAGCTAAAATTGGTGAAATTCGAATGCCACAGTTGACCATAAAGTATTCGTCAAAAACACTACAATAAATTGCATCATTAGCAAAATATTCTACAGAAATACATTTCGTATGTTCAGGTGAAAACTTAAATATCACACAAGCGATTTGTGAATGTCTAAAGAATCTTTCAAGTGCAGTGGTGCCGAATCGATTATATCCTATACGATGAGTTTGTGAATATAAACCCTTAAAGTGTTTAAAAAATTACACTATGCAACAACATAAATACTAAATTCTATAACTTAGATTACTTTTTCAATGACTATGGCAGGGCTTCTCAGCCGTTTTGCTCCCTTACAGCTCTTCAAATTCAAATATTCTATAGTACCAATTACACTATGCATTTATGTCTTTAAGAACTACTGATCGACTTTCTGCTGCAGTTCGTTCCCTGAAACCAGAAAATCAAAATTAACTTTTTTCAAAGATTTTTAAAATTCAGATTTTCGAAAAAGACAAAACTAAATTACTCGATCTTCAACGTTTCTAGCGTACTTTTACTTTATTTTTATCCAGTATGGATCTGCCATTGGGATTATCGTGCATAGTAGTTAATTTACGCTGTGAATGTTAGGACAGCCCGAATCATTTTCAAGATTATTTTAATGCGAACATTATCCCTTTTAAGACAAAAAATCCTCGGACAAATTAAACATACTCATATAGAAATGACCCACATTGAATTTTTAAAGTGAACAGCGAGAACTTAAAAAGGACAGATAAAGATTTTTAAATATCATTTTAATATCTTCAGAAGATGACTTGCGAAGCTAGTCGAAATATCGAGAATTAATTTTCAAATATAAGAAGAACCTAAGGACCTAAAGTGAAATATAAAAACCAATGTTAGTATAAAGTATAAATTTTTTAACATTCCTATAGCACCGAAAATTCTCCCTAAGGAGCCATGGTTCCCCATTCGTGAAGAACTGGATTAGAGTCTCACAAAGAATGAGTATTCTACCACCAGAAAAATATCAAAACCAATTTATTTCCCTGAGCGTATTCTTTAGTCAGTTAACTCGACTGAAATTTTTCTTTGGCTAAGTTCTATTTCGACTGTGTTTTGATGTAGAAACATTTGATCAAGCCCTGTTATATAGCTATATAGCTATATAACTTATATCCATCTAAATATTTTTCAAATAGGACAAAAAGATAGAGCCAAAATGTAATACCATACACCAATTTATATGGTTCTCCTAGAGTGTAAACGGAAAATAAGTTAGAACCTCTATGTAGGAGCTACATCAAAGCCTTATTTCTGGGAATTGCTTAACATTAATTAGAGTAGAAATTCTAAATTTCAGGCAAATCAGTTGAAAAACTTGGCATCTAAAGTATCAGAAAGTCAAATAGGGACTTTCATATGAGAGATTATATTAAAATATGGACCGATATGTCCAAATTCCACTAGGAAATATTTAAGGCAATATCAAATGTAAAAGCTAAAATTTCAACCAGATCGATTGAAAAATTGGTTTTCTCGAGTGTAAAGACCTCAATTCGAAAAGAACCTTCTGTGTGAGAGATACATAGAAACATATTAATCAATATGCTCCATTTTTACTAGCAACGATATTATACTACATACAATATTAATGGTAAATTTCCAGGCAGATCGGAAAAAATGAATCTTGTGGTGCGTCAAGATTACAAATCGGAAGGAAATTTACATGCGAGCTATATCGAAACATAGACCTATATTCCGATAACCCCATTTTCAATGAATTCTAAGTAAAAAATGATAGTCTTTCGGAAGTAGAGATACTTTTTTCAATAGCCTTTTTCTGTCATGTTATTTTTGTTAAGTATTGTTTGGCATTTCATCATGGAAAGACTTACGCCTGAACAACGTTTACAAATTATTCTAAGTCCATTAAATAAGAAAAAACACTTTCCAGTCGATCCACGACCTTGACACCCATGAGGGTCCCGATCCGACGTACCGGAATCATCGGTCCATGTTTCTTCACAAATGATGCCGGTGAGAACGTAACCGTCAATGGCGACCGTTATCGTGCCATGATAACCGACTATTTGATGCCTGAAATTGAAGCTCGTGATCTCGGCGACATTTGGTTTCAACAAGACGGCGCCACTTCCCACACATCGCATCAATCAATGGATTTATTGAGAGAACACTTCGGTGAGCAGATAATTTCACGTTTTGGGCCGGTCTATTGGCCACCAAGATCGTGTGATATCACACCGGACAAACCCGCTTCGATTCAGGCCTTGGAGCAAAACATCACGCGGGTCATTCGCCAGTTACCAGTCGAAATTCTCGAACGAGTCATCGAAAATTGGACTCAACGGATGGACCATCTGAGACATAGCCGCGGCCAACATTTGATAGGCATAATCTTCAAAAAATAAATGCCAAAGAATGTTCTTTCAAATGATAATAAACATTCCCCATTAAATTTGAATTTTCTGTGTTTTTTTTTGTTTAAAAAAGTAGGGAACCTCGAAATGGATCACGCTATATGTAAAGGGTTTTCCAACAAGAGGTGTTATTTTGGTATTCAAGGAAAAATGCAATTTTTTTAGATAAATGATCGGATGTTTATTTCATAATAAAGAGGAAGGTATGCCGTTAATAATGAAAAACAACATCAGCCATATGGCCACCACGACCACGCTTACAGGACCATATCCTTTTCATGAAATTTTCCATAACCAAATCGCAAAGTGGCTGCCCTATGTCCTCGATAGCCTCACGAATTCTATCTTTGAGGTCTTGAATCGAAGCTGGGCTGTTGGCGTAGACCTTATCCTTCACGTGGCCCCAAAGGAAGAAGTCGCAAGGTGTTAAATCACAAGATCTCGGTGGCCAATTGTGATCACCTCTTCGAGAGATAACACGGTCTGGAAACGTTTCCCGTAACAGAACAATGGTTTCGTTGCTTGTGTGGCACGTAGCACCGTCTTGTTGAAAGTAAACGTTGTCCAGATCAATACCATCTAACTCCGACCATAAAAAATCATTTATCATCTCTCGATAGCGCAATCCATTCACCGTAACTGTTATTGAATCGTGTATCGTTAAATTTTAAGTAATGGCGTAGTTTCTACTTGTCAAATGTCAAAGAATAAAAGCTTCAAAAGTGACAGCTACCGAAATACCGCGTGATTCAAAATAACACCTCTTGTTGGAAAACCCTGTATTTAATACAATACAAAGTATTGCAAATATTTTGAATTGACCGAATTATAGGAAGCAGTATGAGCATATTAGTATTATCATTACATTACATTGTCAGATTTTGGCAGAACGAAGTTCGCCGGATCAGCTAGCTAAAAGTGATATGTGACTTCTAGGACAAGAATGTCAACTCGGGGGACCTTTATGTGGGGTCTATATTAAAACATTGTACACGGAGAAAAAAACAGGAAACAAAATATGTTTGGGATCAAAATTTAAATAAAATATACTTTCGTGCAAATTTTTTATATTTACATACCGGAAAAAAGTTTGAATATCTCTCTTATCAATGTTATTTTTTCGGAGTTTTGGTGCACATTATCTTTAAAAACGGGGAAATATTTAAATCGGTTAATTAATTTGTTTTCCTACATATAGGAAAAAAGTAATTTTTCTCAAATAATATGTTTCCAGAAAATATACTACAGAAGCGATTTTTTTCTTAGGGTGCCAGTGTGACACCAGTGTCGGTACGGGTCGTCCCTAATCCATGAAACAATTTTCAAAAATATCGGTTCACTTTTGCGACCTGCACTTTCGAATTTTAGTTATTTTTTCCTAGATTTCTTGTTAAACTTTATAGTTAAAAATGTCTTTAGCTGCATTAGCTTTTGTTTTACATCAATAATTTTTAATTTATAAATATTCCAATTTATCTTTTTTTGTCAATCTATCACTGCAAAATATAGTTACGAAAGATTATAAGATTTAAATTTTAACTGAATTTTACAAACATATACAATTTATAAAAAAATGCACTTTGAACTTCTGAAAAACAGAAATCTTGTCTTTGAAATAAGGCATTGATACATTGCCAAAATAGTTAAATATAATATTTAATAAAATATTAATTCCAGGTAAAGAAATATTAGAATGGAAACATATTTTTGTTTAAAACAACATCCTCCCAAACATATACTATTTGTGTGTGTCAAATATTATACATTTGGAGTGTACCCTAAACATGTGTATATTTCAAGCTGAATATGTTTGGGACAATATACTACAGAAGCGATTTTTTTCAGCGTGCATGCATTCTTGTAATTAATATTAGGGATGTAACGAAAGTGGCTTTAGCGAAAGCGAATGCGAAAGCGAGTATTGAAATATATTTCTTGCGAATGCGAAAGCGAATAGTGAAATATGCATTTTTGCGAAAGCGAATGCGAATAATATTTAGAGCCTTTAGTACCAACAAATTTAAGGAACTGAATTGATACTTTTCCAGGATATTCAAGTATTAAGACTGTTTTCCATAGTTTTACCTCCTGTTACCACAAGCACACACATATTTTCAAATAGTGTGAAGGGAATAAGGTGATTTAACACTTTAATAAATGGAAGCGAATACTGAAATATATTTTTACGAAAGCGAATAATCCAAAGATGGTTTTTGCGAATGCGAAAGCGAATTTTAAAACGATGCGAATAATTCGCGTTCGCATATGTGAATGCGAATATTCGTTACATCCCTAATTAATATGCACGTATTAATGACACCCTTCTCTTTTGTAACTATGGTTATTCCGATTTGACATGGGAATAGAAGACGTATCATTCGATCAAAATCGGTGCAGATTTACATATATAAATTATTGCTTCCGAATTGATGATTACAGCACTATAGATGCTGAAAATTAGATATAAAATATGAAAATGTATTGAATACTGAGAGCTTGTGTAATAATGTAATAATATAGAAACTTTTTTTATGAAACTTATGCAAGAACGTACAAAATCGATTCAGATTCAAAATCAATCCATATACTCGTACTTATGATCGCTTTGAGGATTTGATCTGTAATTGATACTAGTATTTTTTATGAAGTTTTTCACTGTGGATTTGCGCTAAAGATTAAAGTTGCATAAACCAAGAACGATCTATGTGAGAATTTTGGTAATCTTTTCAGATTTTGAGCTACTGTATGTGTGATTCATCTGCTCTAATATGATGGTGTAGGGTATCATGTAGTCAGCTCTGCTTGTTTTTACTCTGTCATTACTTGTTTTGTTTACACGTGTTACAAACGCTTCGACTGAGTAGATGGAGTATGTTTTACTCCATTCTTTAGTGGAGGATCTGAATATAACAATTATAATATATATGTAGATTCGTATATCTACATGCATACATTTTAATTTCACTCTCGCTATCATTTCATTCGTTTGTGTGCAAGGTAATGAGAAACTAAACCACAAAAAAAAATAATGAATGTCAACAAAATGTGTTCACAGAGCTACAGTGCATGCAACAAGAATGATATATTCTCAAATAAAAAGTTAAAAAAAAAAAATATTTCTTGCATGTTCCGCCCAAAGTTTTTTATTCGACATTAAATTATTCACAAAATGAATAATGTTGTCTATTTACTCGACTGACATTTTCTTACTTCTTTACAGCCTGGCCTACACCAAAAAGGCAAAAAAAACGGAATTCGATTACAAATTTTGTGTAGTCAATTAAAAATTCGTTTGATTTGAAAAAAAATTACTAAAATTAACTTCCTCTACACGGGGACTACAGCAAAATATAAACTGACTTGTATAAGTGCTAAATGTTTCAGCTACATTTCTTAGAAAATGTGGTGTTTATGGCTTAAACAAGCGTTTTTGGCGACATCTAAAGGTGGACTATAACAAAATGTGAACTGATTCAAAAAAATTTTACTGTGATGAATTCTTGTCTAAATAAAATTCAAACTGCAAAGATTCGCTTAAAATGCTTAGAAATCTGGTATTTATGGCTTAAATAAGTCGATTTTGGGGCGACCTCTATAGAGTGCTATAAAAAAATATGAACCGATATGTAAAATTTTTACTGTGATGAATTCTTGTCAAAATAGAATACAAACGCCAATGTTGCAGCAAAATTGCTTTAATAATGCGGTATTTATGGCTCAAAAAGCGTATTTTGGACCGACCTCTATAGGGGAGCTATATCAAAACATTGACCGATATGACCCATTTGCTATCCCAAACGACCTGTAACAATAAGAAGTATTTCTACCAAATTTGATCAACCTAGCTCTATTAATACGGACTGTAGCGTGATTTCAAAAGACAGACGGACATGGATAAATCGTCTAGAACTTCACGAGGATCAAGAATATATATACTTTATGGGATCGCAGATCAATATTTCAAAGTGTTGCAAACGGAATGACAAAGTAAGTATATCCCCATCCTACGGTGGAGGGTATAGAAAGGTCCATGGACATTGGGATACTTTTGAAAGTTTCGTAATTTCCATGGACATTATGACCCTGGACGTAATTAGATGTCACCCAATTGTTTCGTGTATTGAATATCCCCACATTTATATTGGAAATTAAAAGTTCCTCCCTCCCATAGACCAGTTTTGTGCAAGGCACTGTTTATTCCACATGTTATGTGTTTTTAATTGTACTGTATATACACTATATTGAATTGTGTGAATTTTGTTTACTTTGTACTAAAGTACAGTGACCCGGTTTGCGTTTTATTTTTCCACACACAAAAAGCGAAAAAGCATTGTTTGCACAACTATTATAATTTTATAATAATACGAGTATTACTCTGGTACAAGTTGCTCGATAGGCCAGCGATTGCAAGTAATTGGGCTACTCTAATCTAATTGATACGAAACTATTACTATGTATATTCAGACATACATGTTTAAAGGTAAATATGTATCGTATGTCTGTAATACAAAAATATAGTAAACATTGATAAGTCTTAAATAAAAGCGTGTATCACAAAGCATTTTTATTTTCAATTATTATGCGATTATTTTTTTTGCCATAATTACTAAAGGAATACCTCGTCTAAATTATATAGTTGATTTTGCTACCAGAGATTACTTAAGAGAGGTGCACAAAGATCTAGGTCATTGTTAACCTCTATCGCGTGTTGTGATAGTTCACCGCCATCAGCAGTAGTCTTGCTGCTGCCCCTGCAACTAGGCTGGGCGGAAACAACTTGAATACTTAGAGTGATTTGTTTTTGTTTTCTTGTTTTTATTTTTAGTTTAAATGAAATCATGTAAATGTTAATAATAAATAAGCCTGCGTTACGAGGTAAAGTATGATCTGGTTGGTACTCTAGAGGGTTTTGAAGAGATTTCGAGTATTGAACCTGTGACGAAATGAATGTTAAAAAAAAGGATCAAGTTTTAGTAAATGTTAATAACCTTAACTACTCGCTTGAAAGTATTTCCATAGGCTCTAAAAATATATACGTACGTATACATATTAGAGTGGCGACAAAAATAAAGTTCGCGTTGATCAACGCTTATATTAAAATATGGTTTGTTTTAAGTATATTAGCAAAATATTTCGTTTCTGCGATCGCGAAATTAGGGGCTATTTGCGGTTGAAATAACCTCTAAATATCAAGTTTTCCCTTAATAAAATTGTAAATTTGTATTACTTTTTGGAATTGACCACTGGACATTAAAATCTGAACCATTATTTACATGGCGACGTTACCTCCATTAAACAAATTCCAATGTTAACTCACTTTTTTCTAGATTTTATTGCAATTTTTAGTGCATTTTTTAAAAAATCGTAAACAATTTCCACAATTTTGGTCCGATTTTCATTTTTCATGGCTTGTTATAGAACCGCTGATCTCCAAATTTCATTTTTATAAAAAAATAACCCTTTCAAGGCCGTAAACTTTTTATTAGATTGTTGGTCCCAAATGGGTTAATGCGAATTATTTGCAATAAAAATTATTCTACACGCATTATTTCAACCACAAAAGAAGCCACTCTAATACATAAGTATCTGACTAAAACCCAGTGATAATGGACAAAAGTCGTACGGAGCCGAGTATATGACACCCTACACCTTATTAGAGCTGAATAAGAAGACATATTGTTAAGTTATAGCAACGCTGGTCTTCTATCTATCCACAAATTTGTAATTAATAGCGCTTCAACTCTAAATCTGGATCGATTTTCTTGAAATTAGACAAAAACGGCCTAAAAAAATATTATCCATTAAATTTTATAAAAATCTGTTGAGAAATGGGGATTTTATGGCGCAAAGTCAGGATGTACGTACATATGTACAGGCGATATATATGTATACATAAATCAGAGCCGATTTTCTTAAAATTCGACAGCGTTCTTCTTTGGATCAAGACGATCTCTTCATTCTCCCAAATTCCGAAATGATTGGATGTGAAATACAGCTTCTATAGCGATAAGAGGTCAATTCGGAGGGAACATTTACCTATATGAGAGTTATGTCAAATCTTAACTGATTTTCTTCAAATTCTGCCGTTTTCCTTCTAGGTTCGAGAAAATTACCTCTACCAAATTATGAAACGAAGAATGAAACATGCAACTTCTATAGCGATTAGCTGATAAATCGAATAGGACACAAATTTTTGGACAGAATACATTTTTTTTTTGAAATTGTTTCAGCCTTGTTTGTGTTTTTATAACTTTATGTATGTATATATGTATTAGGGAATTCATGTCAAGTAAGTCTATTTTTAAAAACAAAGTCTTCTGATCGGGATAGCAGTTATGACACAAAATTTCAACGAGATCGGTTAAGGCCTGTCCGAGTTGAAGGGTATTGAATATTGATATTTTGGTTAAACGGTCCTTTTATGCCACCCATGTAACTAATTAGCAATTACATATATTTAGAAAATTTTGTGTTTTCAGTAGCTCAATCTTTTTAAGGAAATTCAAAAAAATCGCAAACCCTTTTTTTGCTGAATTTTTTTTTTTGCAAAATTAAAACTTGTTTTAAAATGTTGTTTTCCAATATGATTTTGAAGTGACGTTTCGGCCATTTGTAATATGTCATGATCTGTCATTTGTTTTTCACTGAATTCAGTAGTGTTTACAATTTCATCATGGAGAGATATACGCAAGAACATCGTTTACAACTTATTCAGTTTTATTATCAAAATAATCGTTCTCCAATTGCAACTTTTCGTGCGCTAAGTCCACTTTTTTAAATAAAATAAACGCTTTCAAGTCGACCTACGACCTTGACACCCATTTTGCCTCTCGTTAAGAGACATCTTTTTGCCATTGACCGATTCCCGATCCGACGTACCGTTATGGAGCTAGAGCAAAAATAAACATTCCGTTCGAAAATGATGCTAAGTCCATTTTTTTAAATCGAATAAAAATAATATATTATATATTAGACATTTCCAAAGTCTGAAAATTTCATGATGAGAAAGCTTTGCACAAGATGGGTACCACATTTGCTCACAATGGAACAAAACCGCATTACAGCCGAGTTTTTGCGACAATTCGTAAGAGTGGGAGACATGGCTGCGCCACTTCACACAAGAGACAAAGAAGCAGTCAAAGCAGTGGACTGGAATGGGAGAATACTTAATACCCAAAGTAGGCAAATACTGTTCCATCTGCAGGAAAGGTAATGGCGTGTGTTTTTTTGGATGCGCGAAGGATAATGTTTACTGATTATCGTAAAAAAGGAAAAAAATCAACGTCGAGAATTACACAGTACAGCATTTTTCAGGTCATTGATTTGGGACTCAATTCTGAGGATTGGACTTGAAAGTAGCCCCAAGAATAAGAACTTCTGCATCATTCGTTTAGTCAAGTTTGCTCAATTCATAATTTAATGGCCATACGAAATTTTTCGCTTAAGGTGGATTTTTAGCACTTTTCTATATTTTTTTCCCGGTACCGTACGGAAGATCTCTTTTGTGTCTGAAACAAAGTTGTAGATGTTGAATAGGAGAAAAAATGCGGAACAAACCTACCCGAAAAAAGTTCATCCAGTGCATTAAAAATCGCAAAAATGGTATATTCTGTTTTATAATGCTCTGGTTTATACGTATACGTATTTTACAATATTTTACTGATAGATATTTTATGACTCTGTGGGCATTTTTGCGATTTTTAAGGCACTGGATGCACCTTTTCGGTAGGTATGTTCCACATTTTATTCAATATCTCAAACGCATTCTTTATGTACTGCCAACAAAATTTTTTTTGTTGGTTTCTCAAGAGTATAGTGTATATTGTAGACTTCATTCCAAATAATTTAAATTATAATTCCATTTGTATTATATATATTATTATGTAACGGGTGTAACATGCCAATGTAACGGGTGTGACATACAAATGTAACGGGGTGACGTAGTCTCAATCTGGATAAATAATAATTAGAACCCAATATTGTCCAGGAATTATTAGCCAACATGCATCTATTGAACTTTTTTTCTTCGAAAGACAAAATTGAAGTCGTTTTTTTTCACTAAATCATATTCATATTGGCGACTTTTTTTTACATGGAATAAACAATTGTTTATCACTTTTTTTCTAAAATATATTGATATTCTTTAACTCCATTTGAGAAACATACTTATGCATTTTTTTCCAGAAACAACCAAAACGTTGTAACAACGAATGGGATCATTTAATATGACCTTAATGGGCCTTCACTGCCTTCTCTTAATGATTGCTTCCATAACATTTATTTATTTTTTCAAATTATACCGAAATCGGCATTAGCCATTGACAAAACTACATTTGTTTTCGTGGCTCGCGATGCGAACCCAAGCAAAAAACAAAAAATTCCATAAGTATTTCAGCTGATTTAAGTTAAAGACATACATTATTGCTACTGAATTCTAAAGATGATAGAGTGGTGTCTATCGAAACTGCAGTCAATTCTACCAAGCAATTAAAGCTCTCTACCAATTTTTATACCTTCCACCATAGGATGGGGGGTATATTCATTTTGTCACTCCGTTTGTAACACCGTCTGTCCGTCCGTCCGTCTGTTGTAATCACGTTACAGTCCGTAATAATAGAGCTAGGTTGCTGAAATTTGGTAGAAATATTTCTTATAGTTGCAGGTTGTTTGGGATTGTAAATGGGCCATATCGGTCAATGTTTTGATATAGCTCCTCTATAGAGGTCGCTCCAAAATACGGTTATTGGGCCATATATACCACATTTTTAAAGCAATTTAGCAGAAACTTTGCAGTTTGTATGTATTAAATTTTTACAAGAATACATCATAGCAAACATTTTACAAATCGGTTCTTATTTTCTGTAGTCCACCTATAGATGTCGCTCCCAGAAATGCTTATCTGAGCCATAAACACCACAATTTCTAATAAATTTAGCTGAAACTTTGCAGTTCGTATTCTATTTTGGTAAGAATGCATCTCAGTAAAATATACACAAATAAAATTTTATTTTGTTGTAGACCCCGTGTAGATGTATCTCTCAAAAAAGCTGTTTTAAACCATAAATACCATTTCAGGAGAAGAGTTTGGCTAAAGAATTTGCGGCCTAATAATTTCTGCGTTCGTTTTTTAATAATTTACTTAAACAAAAAGGATCGTTTCATTTTTTTCTCAATATTCAAATATTTTTCCAGTAATAAAAATAACAATGCAATCCATGGTGGAGGGTATATAAAATTAGGCATGACCGAACTTAACGCTTTTACTTGTTGTATTTGTTTCTATTACTTTTTTGCAATAGACAGAAAGTAAATGAAACATATGGTCACGAACCAAATAAATTCTGACTGATTATACCGAAATTTCTGCTTTCTATTAATTAATTTGATATCTGAAATAAAATTATAATAGAGAATATTTTTAAATCGATTAAAAATTATTTACAGTCTTTGCGTAACGGGTGTGACAAATCTAAGAATGCAAATAATGAAATAAATTCCATTACCCCTTCAAGAATATCTAAAATTCAATTGTTCGTGATCTCCCTTATCGTATTTTTTTGCAAAAATCTGATTTATTTGTGTGTGTGATGGGGTCAGTTTTCGTGGAACCACCCATAGGTTAATATTAAAAATTCTAACCCAATACCAAAGAAGCCTTCAATGAAGACTGGAATTAAAAACGTAACATAAAAAGTGTTTTATGTTTTTGATTTTATGGAAATTGAACCCTCTATCTATCCAAAACAGTTTCTAGGCCTTGGACACAAAAATTGTTGTTGTTGTTGTTGTTGCATAGTATAATTGAATGTAATCCATGGTAGAAGGTACATAGGTAAGTTTCGGACCTGCCGATCAGTTCCGATAGTTCTAACCATTTCATCCTATATTTATTGCTCCTTACACTAATTTTAAAGATTTGGCGTTAAAAACGTCATAATCTTTAAAATAACACAAAAAGATATTTTCTTGTTGTTGCATAGTATAATTGAATGTAATCCATGTTAGAAGGTACATATGCATGTTTCGGACGTGTCGATCAGTTCCGATAGTTTTAACCTGTTCACCCGATATTTATTGCTCCTTACACTAATTTCAAAGAATTGGCGTTAAAAACGTCATAATCTTTAAAATAACGACATTTCATACTGAAAATGAGGACAATTTTCTTAATATTAAGTAAAATTTTTGTATCTTGTTTTGTTTCAATCTTTTAAATAGTCAGTGTAGGCATGAATTCGTTAGCTCCAAAAATCGACCATGTAAATTGTGCTGCCTGAATAATTCAAATTCTATATTTACATATTACAAAGCAATTTATTATTAAAAATATAGACATTATTTTAAATCCCTGTCCAATGACTTTCGGTTTATTTATATATTTTCCCAATTGATTGCACTTTAGAGTTGCATAGAGATTAATGGGTGCCATTAACCCTATCAAAAAATAAATCCCCCAAATTTTCCTTTTCACTGGAATTGGTTGTCTTCGTCTACCAAACAAAATAAATAAGGAAATCATTTTGAAATTCCCACAAACGATGACAGAAACAAACCATTACAAACAATCTACATACATACATGATACAATACATAACTCAGGGAGTGGGCGTTTGAGAATTATTCCTGGGATTTTAATGGAAGCCATTAAAATCATTTAACAACAATGCAATGCCTTTGTTTGGAAACATTTTCTCTTTCGTTGGAAAATGTATAAGAAAAACAAAAAACAAATACAAGAAGATAATACCACAAAATGTCTACATAAATTAAAAACAAACGATAAAAATCAAAATCAAATAATTTTCCTCGCAGGTCGAAAAATCCCCGAAGAGGAGGGTGTTGATCGACAAGGGACGGGATGGGTTCGAGACTCATGATACCTCATGCAATTCGTTGCATGAATCCATGAATTTCTTGGATTTTTTATTATTATTGCAGCGCTGATTGGAAATGAATCGACTGAAGTAGCGACCGACCGACCAACCAATCGACCATGTCATTATTTTGTTTTCATTTCAAATTTAATGATGATTGTTAGATCTAATTATAAATAGTGTGATGAAGCCGACGACGTTGACGATAATGATGATGATTCTGCTGATGTTGATGACTGCCGAGATCTAATGCGAATGAATACGGAAATTTTTTCGTAAGAATTCAAGAGAAAATTGGTTTTAGAAAACAAAAGGTGTGTAATGGAAATGGGAACATGATTTCGGGAGGCAAAACGTTGATTTTTTTTGATTTAAATGTGAACGAAGATGAATTAGTCGTTTTGTCTAAATTTAGGCGGATACGTAATTATTGCCACCCAAACAAATAGCAAATAAAAAAATACACACCCAATGCGACAATATAAACAACGAAGAAAATGATGCTTTGACGACCCTCTTCTCCCCCTGCCTTCCCCACATTCACCCACAGTTTTCATTTGTGATAGACCGGGTGCTTCAAAAACACTCGCAGCATTTTCAGTTTTACCCCCGCAAAGGTTAATCTTTATGCTATTGCATTGGTGCGTGGGCGCTACACAGCAGACGATAATATTATTTACAGAGTGATGAGTTTGTACAAAGTGCCCTGATGAAAGAAATGTGTCAAATTTCAGTGAACTTTTCTACTAGACATATTTTGTTTATACCCTCATCCATAGAATTTTTCAATCTCGAAATATAAGTCAGGGATGCAGGGCTTTTTAAATGGGGAGCCGCGGCTCTCTAGTTAGTAATTTTGCTACTCCAGGGAAGTCAAGGAAGACAAGGAAATTTAATTTAGCACAATTCATTTAATATGTTTGCTTAACCATTTCACAGGACTTTAGCGGAGACGTAGAGCCAATACGGTTTAGAAGACCTGTCAGAAAGTACATGCAGTCTTAAAACTCTAAAGCGGTATTTTGTAATCTCGCTACTCTCACTGTTAGGAACGTGGATATTTATATACCATTTTCATTTTCTATGGACCAAAAGTGTAGCAAATCGAAGGAGTGGCAAAAGACCTCAAGTATATTTGTCATAAATCCGTTTTTGGGTCATTTTAAATCGCTTGAACAATGTCCGTCCCTCTGTCTGTCTGTTCGTCCGTCTGGCTGGTGCGCATAATAACTATCCAAAGGAATAATCGACTGACTTTAAATTTGGTATGTGGAAATTTTATTTTCCATCTCTGGCTAATTTTGAAGCCATTTTGACCCACTCCTTCGAGTAAGCACCTCCCCCACAAACTGTTAAAATTTAATTAAATATTGATTCTTTAATTCTACACATACAGGGTTGCCCATATTCGACGGACCCATCTGGCAACGCCATAACTTTTGACAGAGATGTCATATCGCTTAATGACATACCGCGTTTGAAGCGTCAGTCCAAGCAGATTTTTACCATGGAACAATACACGCCACGCGAGCGCTCTGAAATAGTTGAAATTTACATTCAACAGAAGAAGTCAATTGTGAAAACTCAACGTGCTTTTAAAATATTAAAAAATGTGAAAAGTGCGCCTTCTAAGAACACCATTAAGCGTTTACACGAAAAATTTTCGACTGGTGAGGCTCTTTCTAATCCGAAGAGGCCAAATAAAAGTCGACCAAGGCGATCGGCCGAGAATATCGCTGCCGTACGAGCCAGTGTTGAGAGGTCCCCAAGAACATCCCAAAAACGCCGTTCTCAGCAGTTGGGCATGGCTCGGTCCACTTTACAACGGATTATTCGCGTTGATTTGCATTTGTTCCCGTACAAAATTCAATTGACGCAAAGATTGTTGCCTGCGGACAAGCCTCGTCGATTGGAATGGGCCCAACGAGTCATCGAAATGGCCGATGATGACGAGCAATTTTGGAACAAAATTATCATGCCCGATGAAGCCCATTTCACATTGAATGGGACCGTAAATAAGCAAAATTGCCGTATTTATGCCACTGAAAATCCTCAGGAGATTCAAGAATTGCCTCTTCATGACGAAAAAGTCACAGTTTGGTGCGGCGTTAGTGCGAAAACGGTCATTGGGCCGTTTTTCTTCCAAAACGAAAATGGCCATGCTGTTACCATCAACCAGGAGCGTTATCGCGACATGATGACCAATTTTGTGATGCCAATTATTCGTCGAAAGCGTATGAGGCAGTTCTGGTTTCAACAAGACGGCGCTCCACCGCACACAAGTCGCATAACAATCGATTTTCTGAAGAATTTGTTTCCGGGCCGTTTGATGTCGAAAAGTGGTGATTTGGACTGGCCACCGCGTTCGCCCGATTTGACGCCGCCTGACTTCTTCTTGTGGGGATATTTGAAGTCAAAGGTTTACGTTAACAAGCCAAGGACCGTAGAAGAGCTCAAGGACAACATTCGTGAAGAAATAGCCGCTATTCCGGCCGAAATGTTGGCGAAAACGATGGAAAATGCTGCAAAAAGGGCACAATACGCCATCAACGCCAGAGGCGGCCATTTGAGAGATATCATATTCAAAAATTGATGTAAACAAATCTACTTGGAACAAATTAAATGATTAAGATTGCCAACCGCCAAATTTTTATTTTTTTCTTTGATTTTTTTTAAAAAAACATGGGTCCGTCGAATATGGGCAACCCTGTAGTACTAGTTTATTATTCGCTATCCCTTGCGCATAATGAGCGAAGTTGCCACGCCCCCTTTGGTACCTCCCACACAAAGGGAACATTTGCACAAAAAGCTGGCGACTTATAACATTGATTCCAATGCATGGTTCTTCTTCTGTAGTATATACAGTCCAGTGAAAAATGGGCGTTATTGCCACGCCTCAATGGGGGTATTCTCTATCCTTTGCTATGGAATCTCTTCACGAGCAGTATTCTGCTTTCCCTGTAGAAGATGTCTGTTAAAGTTATTTATTACATATGCAGATGACGTGACAATAGCGGTTAGAGGGAAGTGTCCGGGTACTCTTAGAGACATTCTACAATATGCCCTATATAAAACCACCAGTTGGGCTTCCCATAGTATTAGGTATAAAGTATCAACTGTTGTAAGAGTCTCTTGGACGGTATTCCCTTCTCTGAAAGCGCAAAATACTTAGGTATTTTACTAGACAGGAAGTTCAACTTCAAACCCAACAATCTGGAAGGAGCAAAGAGCTGTGGTACCTCGATAACCTGTAAAAGGGCAATATGAAAAAGCGAGGGTCTGAATCCGCATACAGTTTATTGGTTGTATATGGCAGGAGTCAGACCGAGAATGCTGGACAGCTCTGCACAAATCCACCATCTGCGCGATATTAAACAAAGTTCGGCGAATGGCTGATATATGGAACTCTGGAGCGCTGAACGACACCAACTGAGCCATTAAATGTTATACTACATGTAATGCCGCTAGACATTACATATATCAGTACAATATGCCCTGTGTACTGCGCTGAGAGTTAGGGAACTGTCACTATGGTCAGGAAATGATTACGGACATAGTGTCATTCTAGACACAATGTCTGAACTTTCGGGCATTGTTGATTACACTAAACCACTTTTCTACAAGAAGTATCATACTCGTATACCTGATAGATCAAAATGGAATGGTCGTTTCCCAGTGCATCGGAGATTCTTTAACGGACGGTTCCTAACTCAACAACAAGGCTTTCGTGTCTTTTCTGAGGAACTTGAGCTATCAATTGCAGAAAGACTGCCTTTGTTTTTACCTGGCTACAAAATATATAGCAGAGTGGCTGAAAATTAATGTTCTGACAAAAGTCGGTAGAATGTTTTCTTTTATCAAGACTTCTATCAAGTCACTGGAAACTATATTCCTGAATTCAAAACTACACTCGACTGTCACAGATCTGTTATCAAGATGGCTGGAGAGTTCAATATTCACCTGATACGGGCCACAGGGATATACCAGGGAAATGCAAAGCAGATGAACTTGTAAGACTAGGATCTACCTTATACGCTCCAGGGGAACTGGAATATATGACTCTAGCGACCTGGGCATGACTCTAGCGACCTGCAAGCTCTTCTTGAGAGATAGTGCCCTTGCGGCAACAAATGACAGGTGGTAACTAGTGAGGAACTGCATACATTTCAGGCTAATGTGACCCTGCCTTAACTCCAAACGCACTGGCGACCTGCAAGCTCTTCTTGAGAGATAGTGCCTTTGCGGCAACAAATGATAGGTGCTCACTTGTCAGTAACTGCATACATTTCAGGCTAATGTGACCCTGCCTAAACTCAAAACGCACTGTTGTCGTTGTCGAGTCCGGACGTCTCAATTATCGTTTGTTATGACGTTTTACTAATTTACTTGATGGCAGGCAGGGAGATTGAAAGTCTTGCGAAATGATTATGTAGAAGTTGCACAGACGAAGAGGAGGAGGAATCAATAGAGCACTTTCTGAGTCTGTGTCCAGCTCTCCGCAGAAGATGCCAAGCTACCCCAGGCTCTAATTTCTTTGGAGAGTTAGCGAACTTGGATGTTGTTAACAGTAACAGGGAGCTCCGAAGTAGATGAACATGAAACGTACATGCTCCAGGGATCTGAATGCCTCTAGCGATCTGCAAGCTCTTGAGAGATAGTGCTCTTATATATAGATAGTGGTCCTGCCTAAACTCAAAACTCACCAAAGCCAGGCTATTGTTATCGAGACGAACTTCTAACTCACGACGGGTCACTGTCATAGTTTGAGGGAATGGAGTGAGATTGAAGGTCTTGCGAAATGATGTATAATTTAGCGGATGCAAAGAGGAGAAGAAATTAACAGAGCAGCTTCTGTGACAGCGCCCAGCTCTATGCAGAAGACGTCAGGCAACCCTAGCCTATCATATCTTTTGAGAGTTTGCAAACTTGGATGTTGTTAACATACACTAACTTTTGAGATTTTTATAGGGGCTAAATCAAAACATGGACCTATGACTACCGTTGTTCGTGTGAAGAATGCAGGGTATAAGATCAGTTGACATTTGTGGTCTCTATGACGTTAAGAAGTCAAATCGGGGAGATGCTGTATATGGGGGATATATCAAGAAGTTTATTTGTACCCGAAACCATTCACATGCGATCCATGCTCGGTGTATATACGATTCGTCATGATCAAACTTAATTCGTCTACTTGTTTTGAGTTGTTACAAACATAGTGCAAAATGGAGGATATCAACATTTTTAAAATAAAATGTGATATTAAAATGTTTGCAGCAGAAAGTGCATCATAATCAAATTTTGAAGTGCTGCAGGGTAGCCGCAGCATCAAATATGTAGAGAATCTTTGCTTTAGAGGAAAGAAAATATTTCAGAAATAATTTCCCAAACACATCTATCTATTACGAGTTAAGGGTTAAGGTTGAGTCAATAAAACACTTTCTGTCAAGAAGGACAAATTGCATTTTAAAACATCCTTATCGGTTACTGCAAACAAATAAGTAATTATCTACCTAATTTGAGCAGGTAGTAAAGGTTTGGTCTAGACACAAATCTCTTTATTTAGCGTTTTTCATCACAGTTGATTGGTTTCTAATTATCCTTAACCGTTATCCAATCGCTTCAGTAATTCAGTAATTATGTATAACAAAATCAAATAATAAACATAAATATACAATATTATTTTTACAAACCTCATCCAACAATGTGCTGTGCATTTTGGCGATGTGATTCACAGAATTATTTCTTAACAATAATATAGAAAAAAATATTAACTAAAATTCACTTTTTCCTCTTGACTAATTTTCTTGATGAATTCAAATAATTTCAATATAATTTATATTTCCGTTTTTGTTTGTTTTTCTTTTCTTTTTTGTTTGAACGTTTAACGTATTATTTTTCTTTTCTTTTGTATTTATTTTATTATAAGTATCTGGTGTGTTCGCTTCCTGCTGTTCTTAGCTGTTTAACGTTTAGTTTTGAACTGAACTAATTCAATTTTGGAAAATATGAAAAGAGTTATCTTCCCTACAACAGACAAAAGTAAGAAATAATGCGAGAAGGCGTACGTCCGTCCATCCGTTGCTCTGTTTTTGTTGTTCTATAGAAAAAACAAAACAAATCAAATCGTAGACAGAGACGGCGGCAATAACAACACTAACAAACACATGTTATGTTCGTTTCTCGTTCGGCGGCGTTTATGTAGAGGAGAGATACTCAATCTCGACAACGATGGTAATTCGAATGATATCTCAAAAACAACAAAGCATCAAAATCATTCTATTCGTCTCAGTTTGAGTTGAAATGAGTAGAATATTCATTTCTGTTGTAGACTTCGGATGTTGTTGTTGTTGTTGGTATTACTGTGCGCCTGTTGTTGCTTGGTATTAATGTGAATCGGCCGATCGAGCCGCCGAGGAGCTGAGCAGTATGTGATATCTCATACTCATACAGGAAAATGAATGACAGAGCACTCATACATTTGTGTAGATATGTGTGCAAGTGAACACCATCGCCCGACGTCTAATACGAAACACATGTTCTCTGTTACTTAACATACATGTTGTTCTCGACCCACATGTAAACGCCAGTTGTATTGTTTGCTGGGCATAATATTATGGGTTATTCCATTACATTGATGATTTTCCATAAATTCAGTACTATCAGTACTATTAGGTATTAACGGAGTTAAGATCGGCTATGCCGAATCTAATATCTGTGGTTTTCACGAATAACAACATAAGTCCAAAAAAATCGAAGTGTTTAAGGGAGCGTATACATTTTTTGGGTGCTATTGCATTCCTTATAGCACACTGTGGGAGGAAAATGAAGTGTAGCCAAAATTGGAATTTTATGACACATGTAATATTGAAAAAATGGTTATGCGAATCTGTTGAGCACATATCCAGTATATAGTTTCCAAATTTAAACAAAATATCCTAATATTCAGGTGATCATATACCTGTCCATAATGAGGCATATATTTGAAGCTATATTAGAGAACATTTTGGTGAAATTTTAAATGTGTTGAGGGGAGTAAGGTGAAAGTAATTGGACCAATGTATACATAAAATTAAGGCTTATTTTATGCAGAATAAAATAATATACAGGCGCTTGAAATTTGCTTTCGTGGTTAATACTTGCATGGAAAAAATTCCCTTTTTTACATAAAATATTTATTTTTTTTACAGTACGTTTCTTATAGCTAAACCAGTAGGGAAAGGCCGAAATTTTGGCGGGGCCGACTATATAATACCCAACACCTCCCTAACAATTCGATAAGGATCTTTGCGATAATAATTTGATATATATGTGGCTATATTTAAATCTTAACCGATTATCGCTAAATTAAGCAATATTCGTTCCTAAATTGAGAAACATCTTTCTGCCAAATTTTGTAATGATCGGATGTAAAGTACAACTTCTATAGCGCTTTGATAACAAATCAGGAGGAACACATATAGTGAGGTTATATCTAAATCTGAACCGATTTTCCCTGAATGCTCATTAATGTAATAAGAAACCTCTTTTTGACGAATTTCGTACTGATAGATATAAAATACAGTCTCTACGCCGCTTTCTTGTCAAATCTATATCTAAATCTAAACCGATTTTCCCCGAATTTTGCGGTATTATTTCATGTAATAAGAAACCTCTCTCTGCCGAATTTCGCACTGATCAGATATAAAATGCAGTTTCTACAGCACTTCCAAGTCAAATCGGAGGTAACATATATAAGGGGGATATATCTAAATCTGAACCGATTTCCCCTTAAATTTGGCAGTGTTAATTCATATAATAAGAAACATCGTTCTGCCAAATTTCGTACTGATCGGATATAAAATACAGTTTCTACAGCGCTTTCATGTCAAATCGGGGGCTATATCTAAATCTGAACCGTCCCCCGCCAAATTTTGTGTTGTCTCTAAGTGTATCACGAGACTGCTCTGTGCCAATTGCATATATGCCAAATCGGTCGGCCATTTGAATGCTGACAAGGTCGGCCATTTTGAATGTTTAGTTAATTTTTGACAGCTGTTGTGCTTGGATGTGTTTTAACTTGTCTTCGATTTTATCTATTTCAGAAAATGGATCAAAGAATCTGCATCAAATTTTGTGTGAAAAACAAAATAAAGTGCGCTGACGCATTCCGAATGTTGACTGTGGCATATGGTGAAGCCACCTTGGACCAAAGCAATGTTTATCGGTGGTACAAAATGTTCTTAGAGGGCCGAGAAGATGCGAAGGACGAACAGCGTGCCGGACGCCCGAGCACGTCAACAACAGACGAAAACATTGTTAAAGTGGCTCGTGCCATTCGATTTTAACCAATGATTTGGGCATGAGTCGGGTCGCCGCTAAATTCGTGCCAAAATTGTTCAATTTGGACCAAAAACAGCATCGCGTTAACATTGCTCAGGAGATGTTGAACTCGAACTTGAAATTTGCTCCAGAGGGTCATAACTGGTGACGAATCATGGGTTTATGGTTACGACGTGGAAACTAAAGCTCAATCATCCCAATGGAAGCTGTCGCATGAACCAAGGCCGAAAAAAGCGCGCCAAGTTCGGTCGAACGTAAAGGTTTTACTCACAGTTTTCTTTGATTGTTGCAGGGGTGTGGTGCATTATGAGTTCTTGCCACGGGGTAGTACGGTCAATAAAGAATATTACCTGCAAGTTATGCGCAAATTGCGCGAAGCAATCCGCGAAAAACGCCCAGATTTGTGGAAGAACAAAAACTGGCTCTTGCTCCATGATAACGCCCCTGCACACACATCGTTGCTTGTGCGCGAATATTTGGCCAAAAACAACACAGTAATGGTGCCGCAGCCACCGTATTCTCCTGACCTAGCCCACTGTGACTTTTTTTTGTTCCCAAAACTGAAAAGGATCATGAAAGGACGACGCTACACCACGATTGAACAGATAAAGACGACATCGAAGGAGAAGCTGAACAAGATCACAAAAAATGATTATTTGAAGTGCTTCGAGGATTGGAAAAAACGTTGGCAGAAATGTATTATATCCGAGGGGAATTACTTTGAAGGCGACAAAATTGATATTCATGAATAAATAAATACTGTTTGATAAAATACTAAATTCGCTATATTTTTTTTAACATACTGCGTATATGGGAGTTATACGAGTATGTATTTAACCAAATTCAATAGGGATCTTCCTTGGGCCAAAAAAAGATATGTGTAAAGTTTCGTCCAGATCGGAACATAATTGCGACCTGTACTTTGATTACATGAATACTTGCACAGACGGACGGACGGACATAGCTAAATCAACTCAGAAAGTGATTCCAAGGCTATCGGTATAATAAAAGATGGGTCTCCTTTTGGTTGTTACAAACAAATGCACAAAGTTATAATACCCTGTACCACAGTGTGGTGTAGGGTATAAAAACGTCCACAGTTGCTACTACAAAATTTATTTGAGAGTCTTCGTTGAGGTGTTTTGTAATATTCTGGAAAAAAAATTATCTGTACCGGAAAACGAATAGGCAAATAATGAAGAATATGAATATACGAGTATATCATACTTTATGGGGTCCCTGATAAATATTTTAAGTTGTTACTGACTGGATGAGTATACCCCCATCCTTTGGTGGAGGGTATAACAACGAATATACAAAGCAAAAACGATCGACATTTTGACATCATGTTAATTATGCCATAATCTAGAAAATATATTGTACATAAAAAGAATTTTGACCTAAAACTAAATATTGGCGTCAAAGACGTCCTCAATCTTTGAAATAAGTACGTTTTGTACTTACAATAAACAAAATGTACTTAATACTAATGAAATACTTTATATTCTAAGTACAAAATATACTTAATTTAAATCCAATTTAAATTTTATGACAAAATTATTTTCATTGTTGGCTTATACAGTACTGGCAGACTTCAAAACCACTTTTTGGGATCGTTGAAGGATCGTTACCGCAAAAATCTATAATTTAAATAAGGATTTTGAGCTTTTTTAGGCGTAGGACATGTTTCACAGCCAGTCACGTATTCTAATATGCATTAGAAAATCCACATTAAAATACGGGTACAAACAAGTGTACTTAAACACAAAATATTATGAAATAGGTACATCAGTAAAGGTCCCTTCCGATTACACTTTTTGTAATCGTATTTGATGTCATACTGACAGTTAAACATTTATACTTCATACTGTGTTTAATCGTCACTTGTGAAAAAGGAGCATATTGCTCCACTTTCTGATATAGCTCCCAAATAAAGGATCCTTCCGCTTAGGTTTATTTACTCTCTAGAGACTGCACGATTGAGCAGATCATGCTGAACTGTATGCATTTATACTTTATGTAGCATTAAATCGTCTCTAGTGAAATGAATGAATAGGCACATGTTTTGATAAAGCCACCATATAGAGGTCCCTTCCGACTAAACTTTTTATCCTCAAGAGAACAAATTTGCAAACTATTTGGCCGAAATTTAAGTGCTTATACTTTATATTACTATTATTATTTAGTCAGAATTTGTTTGAGACCATATGTTCCATTTACTTTCCGTCTATTGCAAAAAAGTAATAGAAACAAATACAAAAATTGGTAGAGAGTTTTAATTGCTTGGTAGAATTGACTGCAGTTTCGATAGACACCACTCTATCATCTTCAGAATTCAGTAGCAATAGTGTATGTCTTTAATTTAAATCAGCTGAAATACTTATGGAAGCAGTAAATTGAATTTAACAAGAACTGCTAACCAAACCCGTATTTTGCCGAACTAAGTCAACATACTAAAACTCTCATACCAATATATTTTTGTTTTTTGCTTGTGCACCATGGTTCGTAACAAATGTAACTTTACATAGAGACCTTGATGTACCTTTCATTAAAAAAGAAATAAATAAGTACAGCTCAAAATATTTAGAACGGCTCAGTAATCATACTAATCCACTAGCAATTGCCTTACTAGATCAAAGCGATGAAATAAGAAGATTAAAACGTAATGTATGTATTATAAGAACAGTTTGTGAAGTTTTCCTTATATTTTTCATATCATAAAAATCGTCATATCGGGGCAAAAATCGTCATGTCCTATTTTTGGCTCTGAAAATCGTCAAAATGATGTTAAATCGTCATTTCTGGCAACACTAAGTTCATATTCTATTTTGGCAAGAATTCATCTCAATAAAATGTATACAAATAAAATGTTATTTTGTTGTAGTCCACGTGTATATGTAGCTCTCAAAAAAGCTGTTTTAAGCCAAAAATACCACATTTTTTTGCGGTATAAAAATTGCAGCCTTCGTTTTTTTAATAATTTACCTAAACAAAAACGATCGTTTCATAATTTGCTCCATATCCAAAAATGTTTCCAGTAATACAATTTAATTTAATCCATGGTGGAGGGTATATAAGATTCGGCATGGCCGAACTTAACGCTTTTACTTGTTAAATTTAAGAATATGCTTCTTTGTTTTTAAGAAACTGATTCTAACTATAAAAAAGAATTTAATTTTTTTAAGAAACTAATACTTTAGTTTTAAGAAAAATGTTTATTAAAGAGTTGAAACTAAGTGTTTCTATTAATTTGATCAGTTATACAATTTTATTTGCAGATTCAAAATCTCACACATTTTGTTTGCAGAAAAGAAAGGTATGTTGCTTGATATTACTTATAAATAATATACATATATATACATTGAATGAACTTAGAGAATTTTGTTTATTATACACGCTGCTTAACAAACTATTAAAACATGACTCAGCACAAATATGTTTAAGTACGTGATTTTTTCACATTGAAAATAGTTCTAGGGATTGTTTAAAAATATTAAACAATTATCACGGATTATTACACGAGTTTTCTGAAGAATGTGTCTACTCTTCATTACCTACAGTCGTTTCAAATTGATTAAGTCTGACATTGACCCGAAGAAACAATTCTTAGATTTGGATTTACAACACATTTCATTAGTAAATATTTTTCGTCAATGTACCAAACAATTGTTAATCCATTTTTTTCGAAAAATGTTTCCAACATTTTCCTTTATGATAAATATAAATAAATATATTTTTTAACCGGACATTGCTCAAATGACATAAAATTGCCCAAAACGGATTTACGCCAAATATTCTTGAGGGGTTAGGTCACTACTTCGATGTGTTACACGTTTGGCCCATAGCAAATGATATATACCACTCGTTCACAATAGTGAGGGTATAAAAACATGTTGGCATTGTTTTCTTCGGGAGGATGCTGTTGCAAAAATATTGGAAAAAAGATATTTTTTCCTAGTAATTATGTTTTTTTTGTATTTTTTTTTATACCCCCACCATAGGATGGGGGTATATTAATTTTGTCACACAGTTTGTAACACCTCTAAATATTGATCTGAGACCCCATAAAGTATATAACAGGTGGCGCAAAAGTAATCCTCCTATCACAAAATGCTATAAATTTTGCGATTGCCCCTAATGCCTAATGTTGACATTTGTGTAGTAAACACACGCGAAATACACGTTAATAAACAATGTTACGCTACACTGCTACAGAACGCGGAATATTGCTGACTATTTATTTGACCAATAATCGGTTGGTGACTTTGGGACAAAAAAAAGGTTATTTTTGCGCCACCTGTATATTATTAATCGTCTTAAAATTCTAAGACGATTTAGCCATGTCCGTCGGTCCGTCCGTCCGTCCGTCTGTTGTAATCACGCTACAATCTATAATACTTGAGCTAGGTGGCTGAAATTTGGTATAGATACTTCTTATAGCTGCAGGTAACTTGGGTTGGGCGATATCGGTCCATATTTAGATATAGCTCCCATATGTAGCATCTAACTTGTTGTGATTCCTACTGTTCTCATCTACTACATTTTTGTGTTTTTCGGTGTTATTTTCTTTAGGTTTGAGTTATTTTGTGTGGTCACATGCTATCCATGGTGGAGGGTATATAAGATTCGGCATGGCCGTACTTAACGCTTTTACTTGTTGATGATCTCTTTGTGGCAGTAAAAAACGATTTGTTTTTTAATACATCACAAATTTTTCTAAATTTTTAACAACTGTTACTAAAACATTGTTTTTACATGAAATATATATTTCCAACATTTGTATCCCTCATACACTGAAAAAAAAGTGTACTGAAAATCATTTAAATTTTCTTAACTTTTAAGATATTTTCTTTGATTTGGCTCCAAAGACAAAGACTATTAAAATAAGTACATCTTGTTCTACAATTAAAGTCATAAATCGTCTTTAAATCTGGACATCAAACGTCTTTGAAAAAATTACGCCTTATACTTCGATGAAAGACTTCACATTTTTAAATCTATTACGCTTTGTACTTCGATGAAAAACTGCACATTTTTAAATCTATTACGTCTTGTGATTACATCAAATACATAAAATTTCTTTAGATTAAGTACATTATGTAATTAAACTAAGCACATACTGTACTTTCCACAAGTGTAAAATATGTTTCGTAAAATATTTTTTTTATTTAATTATTTGTCTAAACGTTCCCGGTAATTTTTGGTTTTTGCTTATAAACATTTGATTTCGATAAACAGTTTATTCATTTTAGAGGGAATATGTACTTATTCGAATGGATAAATAAATGATATTTTTATCGTATGAGGTGCGGTGGTAAATACATTACTTGACGTAGTTATTTTTGAGTTTACATACCAGAAGCGAATATTACTTCTTATTCGTTTGGGGGAAGCTAGGCCTCTTAGATCTGGTGTTTTAAACCTGAACCTTGCTGAATGTTTGGTGTTGAACTGTCAAGTAGTTGTATTTGCCACACCTTTTTATAAAAAAGTTTGAATTCTATAATATTATAGAGACAAAGATGTTCTTATGCAGGATAATATCCTAGTTACAGCAATAACGATTTAAATACCAAAATAAAACAAACGAAAATACAATATGTGATGTTTTATTCATAATTACATTACAATAAATTTACTTAGACATGAAATCCAAAGACATCCTCGTTCAAATCTTTATGATGAAGATGATTTTTATTCCTCCAATTTTTATAAACACATCCCCTCGGGACCTGTTACAAAGAAATTTAAAAATATATATTAATATCAAATTTAAATTCGAAATTTAACACTGAACCTAGTCCTCCATCTTTTTAAATCGATACAGGAGTATACCGCCTTTAACAAGCTTTTTTCACAATTTAGGCGTAATTCGAATATTTTTTGTATTTGATAAACTCGTACAATTTCTGAAAATTGCAACATCTCAAAACGATTAGCAGTTTTTGAAATGAAAAATAGTATTTAAAAACAATGTTAGTATAATAGAATTTATCAAAACGAAAATTAATCGATACCTTAATTCTAAAACATGCTAAGTCGACTTAGCATGTTTTTAGGGAGATTGCATTTTTAATTTCTAAATATTCCAAATTATATTCATTCAAAATTTGGTGTTTATCCGTCAACCCAATCAAAAGTTATTCGCAAAACAGTACAAGTCATTCGATTTCCATCATAAAGGAATTCCACACAAATTAAAAATAATCTTCAAACTTTGATCGCCTCTCCTAAAAAATTACCTTTTTGCACTTAGCATAGTTTAGAATGGAGGTATCGATATGTAAATATTTCTTACTTATAAATGAAGAATTCTTCACATCAAAATTTTTGTATCGCTTCGAAATTATTTACTATGACATATTGTAGCAAAACATGCAAATATGCTAAGTCCAGTTTCAAAGAGGGAAGAAAAAACTTTCTACACGGGGCAAAATCGCCTTTGGAACACAAATTTTTAAATATTATATATTTCTGAACAAATAAATTTTATTTGAAAATCAATAAAATATATTTGGAACGCATATATTAATATATTACAACAAAATATATTTGAAAACTAAATTTTTGTATGTTTAAATACAAATAAAATTATTGTTTAGGAATTTCTTCAAATATATTTTGTTTAAAAAAGATTTTCAAATCTTTTGCTGGCTTTTTCGAATTTCATTTTTAATTTTTTCTTGGTTCCCAATTGTACCTCCCAGTTATGATACCACTTCTGACTTCTGTTTCAAATCAATTATTTCATTTTCTGAGCATTCCAAGCCATCATTAGTTGTCAATCCACCAAAAAATGTATTTTGTTGCAAGATTATAGGATTTTAATTATTATTTTTATGAGCATTAAAAAATTACTTTCAATTACTGAACAATATAACACAATTTAGGTATTTTCTGCATACTTAAATGTGAATTTTTAATTTGTTTCGGAAATAATAGTCCCAAATAATAACAAATTGGGAGTAAACAAAGATTTGTTTATAACACCATCTTCCCAAACATATAACCTTTGTGTGTACCAATTATTATATGTTTAGAGTGTTCCCTGAACACATATATGTTTCATGCCGAATATGTTTGGGACAATATACTACAGAAGCGAAAGCGTGTAACTTTTTCTCAATTATATAATTCTCTCTGTGCAAATACGCGAATGTTCCTTTATTTGTTCCGCTTAAATATCAATAATTTTTAATTATAATTTTCATAAATATACGTTTTTATACACACGTCACATGTTTTGTATTTTTGTATTTTTAAATGTTCTATGATTCTATAAAAATATCAATTTAGATAAAATTGGGTTTAGCATATTTGCATGTTAAGCTGACGATATTCTATTAAATGCACAAAATAACTGTTTATTTATTACGGAAAAACAACATTAGACTACAACACACATTTACGGTCTTTCCGCATTGTTTTTGTCAAGGTAATAAATTCATAAACGCACAGAAACTCCACTATATACTCTAAATGTCGTTCATTGTTTTTCTAATTTGTCAGCTTTATTTCTTTCTTTCTCGAATGCATACACATTACAGTCTTTTTGTATTGTTTTTGTCAAAGTATTACATTCATAAACGCACAGAACCTCCACTTTTCCAAATGTCCGAAACAGGTTTACGACTCTTTTTGTTATCATTTCGCGTAACTACAACACACACACCCACTCACATTTTTTAATGTACCCTTTTTTTTCAGACAATTTGTTTTCGACTACCTGTGAAATATCATCGCAGCTAACACTTTTTAGATGGGCACACACTGCCGACAAACAGCCGCCGAAATTGTTTCTATGAACGTGGGATTAAAAATGTCCACTCGCGCAAGCGCACACAACATTCCACTTCCACAGCTCCACAAGAACTGATTCCAAAAGAATCAAAACAAAATTCACTGTAACTCTCACTATTATTCTCAATTTTGGGAACAAAAAGAGTTTAAATTGTCCTCTCGCAGATAAAAACTATATCTTAATTTAAAAGATAACTAATCTTTAATTTAAAAATCAAAGAAAAGTGGACTGAAAATTAAGGCTAAATTGTTTTTAAAAACATGACATGAGAATTTCTACATTTTTAAGGAAAAAATCTTACAAACTATTAAAATGTGTACTTGAGTTAATGACATTTGCACTACAATCAATTATTTTTTCTTTAATTTTATGATGTAACGTTAAAGTCAACATGACATTGTGTTATGGACATCTTATCATAGAAGTAAGAAATTTTACTTTAAACGAATGCAAATTTCTTTGAAATCAAGTAAATTTTCTTATATTCAAAGAAATTTGTTCTTCAAACAAAGACAGATTAAATCTCTGATTTAAGGGCAAACTTGTTTTTAATTTCATGTCAAATTTTTTTTCAGTGTAATTACCTTAAAATTACTGCATATCCCGGCTTATACTTCAAAATATGGGCAAAATACTAAAGGCACCTTCCATGAAAATTGGTATTAAAAAAATTATAAAATACAACTTTACCATTAAACAATTTTTAGCTTTGATTGTATGGAATTACGTCTTCGAAAATTGGGTTGGCAGGATGTTTTTTTTCGTTTTTTTTAAATTTAAATTTTCAGTTTTGTTTAGTCTTGAAAACAATTAGAAAAAAATGATTTTTTAAATGATCTTTTTTTGCTGGCACTGGTACTATAAAAGCCTTACACTGCACAAAATTTCAAGATTTTATATAGACTGGTATCAGGTTATAAGCAGTTTAATTTTAGTGTAAACTGGTTCTATTGTATGGGAGGTACCGAAAGGGGCGTGGTAACATTACCCATTTTTCTCTTCTTTGCGGAAATGTGAAAGATTCTGATAAGTAGTATATAAGTTATTAAAGAATTAATATTTCACTAAATGTAGGGGGGGGGGGGGGGGCTGACATTGCTAAAATTATTTAAAATTACCCAAAATGAATTTCCGCCAAATATTCTTGGGTCACACACTATCCTGTCAGCAAATAACGCCCTTTAATGTAAAAGCCTGGTTATATCGAGTTTATACTTCAAAAAATATGTTCTAAACACTATAGACAACTTCAAAGAAAATCGGACATAAATTGTGTAAACTAATAACCAGTAAGGAAAGGCTAAAGTCGGCGGGGCCGACTATATAATACCCTACACCACTCTCGTAATATTGAATAACTCTGATATATAAATTTTGTAATTCATGTATAAATTGTTTACGTAAATTTACTTTTGGGGCATTTTATAGTTAAATAATACCCTGTACCACAGTGTGGTGTAGGGTATAAAAACGATTGGATCTAAAGAGGCAAATCGGATGAAACATATATATGGGAGCTATAGCTAAATCTTTACCGATTTTCTTCAAATTCGGCAATGTTGGTTCATGGATCAAGAAACTCTACCATTCTAAATTTCAAAAGGATTGGGTGTAAAATACAGCTTCTATAGGACTAAAGGGCCAAATCGGACGAAATATATATATGGGAGCTATATCTAAATCTGAACCGATTTTCTTCAAATTCGGTAGTGTTGGTTCATGGATCAAGAAACTCTACAATTCTAAATTTCAAAATGATTGGATGTAACAGGTGGCGCAAAAGTAATCCTCCTATCAGAAAATGCTATAAATTTTGCGATTGGCCCCTAATGCCTAATGTTGACATTTTTATACCCTACACCACACTGTGGTACAGGGTATTATTTAAGTATAAAATGTCCCAAAAGTAAATTTATGTAAACAATTTATACATGAATTACAAAATTTATATATCAGAGTTATTCAATATTACGAGAGTGGTGTAGGGTATTATATAGTCGGCCCCGCCCGACTTTAGCCTTTCCTTACTGGTTTTAACATTATTTTTGTGTTTAGGACACCATATTACACCCGAAAATGTTTTACACAGCCCTTCGTCAAAAAATTGTATGCATAGTGTAAAATAACAACCAAATAAAAACACCGACCGATAATTTTAAAAAAAGTCGTTACATTTGAACCGGATGGTGTGGGTCTTATACTATAGGAAAAATGGAGTTAGTTGGCATTTACAGTTTTCATTTCCTGGTTCTGTTGTCCTTTGAAAGGGCTTTAAAGTTTCAAAGGATAACATTTCAAAAAAAAAAAACATTTTAAATATTTATTCGAGCCCTACGATCAGTGTTGCTAGACGAATTTGACCGAAAATCGTCAAAATGGGGGCACAAAAATCGTCAAAGCGTCAAGTAAATTTTCTAAATCGTCAAAAAACCGTCAACAAGTTTTCGAGTTTTTTTCTAGCTAACGGCCTGTATAAGTGGCAGATTTTTGCGGTTCATAAAAGCGAACTTAAACAAATTTTGTTGGCCGATCTCAAATTCATGAACCGCAGTAATAGTAAAATTTGGTATAAACATATCTTGTTCTGAGGACATATCAGTTTCTGAGGATTGAGAATGGTCCATATTTCGATAATTATCATAGAAGGATCTCAATCAATTTAATTCTTTACGTCTTAGAAGCCACATACTTGAACCGATTGGGACGAAGTTTTCAAAATGCATATACACCAACAGGTTCCAACAAAAATCCATGGTTTTATGTAGCCCTTATACAAAGATTCCACTCCCAAGTCGACTTAGCATGTTTTAGGGAGATTGTATTTTACTAAATATTTCAAATTATATTCAGTCAACATTTGGTATTTATCCGTTAACCCAATCAAAAGTTATTCACAAAACAGTACAGGTCATTCTATTTGCAATGCAAAGGAATTCCACACAAATTTCAAAAATTCTTCAAACTTTGATAGTACTCCTGAAAAACTACCTTTTTGCTCTTAGCATTGTTTAGAATGGAGGTATCGATATAATAAAAAATCGTCATTTCGAGGCAAAAATCGCCAAATCGTTGTATCCTATTTTTGGCTCTAAAAAGTGGCAACACTGCCTACAATATGGATATACGAGTATTAAATTTTAAGTTATCCTGTGATTTTCTTCGGAATTGGCTCATTTTATTCATGTCAAGCTTTACGTTAAAATTACGAAAATAAAATAATTTTGCATTTTGTTATATTTCTATTACAAATATATTTAGAAATTATTAAATAATATAAAAATATATGTAATTTGTATCCCCTCACCTTAGAGAGGAGGGTATATATCATTTGCTACGAGCTAAAAGTGTAACACATCGAAGGTGTGGCCTAAGACCCTAAGTATGTTCGGCGGAAATCCGTTTTTGATTTGAGCAATGTCCGTCCGTCTGTCTGTCTGTGTGTCTAACTGCTGGCTGGTGCGCTCGATAACTCTCGAATGGAGTTACCGATTGACTTCAAATTTGATATGCGGTAAAATTTTTCTCTATCCCGGCTCTGCCACAAAGGGTTAACTTTTAGTGAAATATTGATTCTTTAATAACTTCTATACTATTTATTTGAATACTCTGAAATTCTATACATAGTATTAGTTTATTACTCACTATTACCTCGAGAAAAATGGGCGAAGTTTCCACGCCCCTTTTGGTACCTCCCACACAAATGGACAATTTTAACCAAAAGTTAAGAGCTTTTAACATTAATACCAGTGCATATAAATACTTGAAATTTTGTACAGAGTAATGCTTTTATAGTACCAAGAGTCCAAGGTACCTCCCACACAAATGGACCATTTTATACCAAAAGCTAACAGCTTATAACTCTAATACCAGTGCACAATGCTTTTATAGTACCTGGAGTCCAGTGAAATGTGAGCGTTATTGGCACGCCCATTTGGGTAACTCCCACACAAGTGGACGCTTTTGCACCAAAAGTTAACTGCGTATATCTTTAATACCCGTCACACAAATACTTGAAATTTTGTCCAGTGTAATGCTTTTATAGGACCTACAGTCCATTGAAAAATGGCCGTTATTTGATCGTCCCTTTTGGTACCTCCCAGAGAAATGGACCATTTTGCACCAAAAGTTAACAGCATATTACTTTAATACCAGTACATACTTTAAAGTTATTAAATGCATTTTAAATTGATAATAATTTTATTAAAACAAAAAATTAATAAATTTACTAATATTTTTTTGACTCAAGGTGAGGGGATTCGTAAGTCGGTTAACCCGACTGCACTTTCTTACTTGTTCAGAAATTGTTTTGATAAAAATTCTTAAAAATAATAGATCCCATCATTTCACGACTTCCAAAATTACACAGTCGCTAAAAAGTCGTCTAAGAACATGATTTTAAAATTTCCATAAAATCTATTTGTGTAATCAGTTTTGAAATCAAATCTAAAAGATTAAAATGGTAAAAACTGTGTTATTATTATTTATTGTTGGTCTGTGCTTTTGTTATTCAGTCAGAATTCATTAGGTTCAATCAAGACCATATGTTTCAGTAACTTTTGAAAGTAATTAACAGTACCTTCAAAACAAGGTATATTACATTAAAATCTGTCAAGTATTTCAGGAGTTACAAGTGATTGAATGAACAAACCTTTACGAAATGAACCGCCATCTTTAATCGTACCGTTATATAATTTTTTTCGAATAAATTCTTGGAGATTCACAGGGAATCCTTTTTTAAAAAATATTTATATCATCCGGTTCAAGTGCACTGAAAAAAAAGTGTACTGAAAATCATTTAAATTTTCTTAACTTTTAAGATTTTTTCTTTGATTTGGCTCCAAAGACAAAGACTATTAAAAAAAGTACATCTTGTACTACAATTAAAGTCATAAATAACCTTCAGATCAGGACATCAAACGTCTTTGAAAAAATTACGCCATATACTTCGATGAAAGATTTCACACTTTTAAATATATTACGCCTTGTACTTCGATGAAAGACTTCACATTTTTAAATCTATTACGCCTTGTGCTTATATCAAATACATAAAATTACTTTAGATTAAGTACATTCTGTAATTAAACTAAGCACATGCTGTACTTTCCACAAATGTAAAATATGTTTCGTAAAATATTTTTTTTATTTAATTATTTGTCTAAACGTTCGTGATAAATTTTGTTTTTTGTTTAGAGGGAATACTTATTCTAATGGATAAATAAATGATAGTTGGCAAAATGTTTCCTAAAAATCGTTCTCTTCGAATGAGCTGCGGTGGCAAATATATTACTTGACGTGGTTATTTTTGAGTTGAAATACCAGAAGTGAGGAATTCTTTTTATTCGTTTGGGAGAAACTAGGCCTCTTAGAGCTGATGTTTTAAAGCTGAACCTTGCTGAATGATTGGTATTGAGCTTTTTGCAATAAATTTTTGTAAAAAAGTTTGAATTCTGTAAAATTATAGAGACTTCTTATGCAGGGTAATATCCTAGTTACAAATCAATAACGTTTCAAAGACCAAAATAAAAAAAACGAAAATACAATATGTGATGTTTTATTCATAATATGTAATAAAATATGTCAGAAAATATCAAAATATATTTTTAATGATATTTTCTTGCAGTGACATATTTCCGTTAAATTAATTTTTTGGAAATTATTATTTACGGAAACATTCTTTGGCTTCTACTGAAATTTTTTAAATTTTGTGTTTTTACCCTTTTGTGGAACTGTTATATGTAAATATTTCTTACTCATAATTAAGACTTGTTCACATCAACATTTTGGTATCGCTTCGAAATTATTCAATATGACATATCGTTAGCAAAACATGCAAATATGCTAAGTCCAGTTTCAAAAAGTTCTCAGAAGGAAGAACATTTTTTTAACTGTTTCTATTTAATATAATTTTCTTTCTGCAAATACGCGAATGTTCTTTTATTTGTTCCGCTTAAATATCAATAATTGTTAATTATAATTATCATAATTATTCGTTTTTATACAGACTTCACATGTTTTGCATGTTTGTGTGAACTTAGCATGTTTGTTTGGTGATTTCTTTTTTCTAGATGATGTATTTTTAAATCTTCTATCATTCTATAAAAAATCTAAATTTTCATAAAATTAGATGTAGCAAAGTGGCATATTTAGTTAATGATATTCTATAAAAATAATATTTTGTTTATTCATTATGGAAATATTTGCAATTTACTTCGACAGCGGAAAAACAACGTTGGATAGTTTACTCGTATTGTTCCAACATCGGCTTTATTCCGTTCTTTCATGAATACATACATAAACACATTTACGGTCGTTTTGCATTGTTTTTGTCAAAGTAATAAATTCGTAAACGCGCATATAAACTCCACTACTCTGAATGTCCGAAAGAGATTTTATGATTCTTTTTTGTTATCATTGCGCGGAACTACAACGCACACGCCCACATTTGGTAATCTACTACTGAGACAAATCTAAATATAAATATCAAACAAATCTAATCGTAGTATAAGCATCCAGTCAATATTTCCAGATAATTTATTTTCGACTACCTGTTATACACAGCCGCCGAAACTGTTGCTATTATAAACGTCCACTCGCATAAGCGCACACAACCTTTTCTACCACCGCTCAACAAGGACTGATTCCAAAAAATTCCAAACACACTTCACTGTAACTCTCCCTATTATTCTCAATTTTGCGACCAAAAAGAGTCTAAATTGTCCTCTCGCAGATAAAAACGATCTCTTAATTTGAAAGATAACTAATCTTTAATTTAAAAATCAGAGAAAAGTGGACTGAAAATTAAGGCTAAATTGTTTTTCAAAACATGACATGAGAATTTCTACATTTTTAAGAAAATTGCAAATGACATTTGCACTACAATCAATTATTTTTCCTTCAATTTTATGTTCCTTCAATAACGTTAAAGTCAACATGACATAGTGTTATGAACATCTTATCATAGAAGTAAGAAAATTTACTTTAAACGAATGAAAATTTCTTTGAAATCAAGTAAATTTTCTTAAATTCAAAGAAATTTGTTCTTCAGACAAAGACAGATTAAATCTCTGATTTAAGGGCAAACTTGTTTTTAATTTCATGTCAAATTTTTTTTCAGTGTGTAATATGGACTGTCGGACGGTGTAATAATGACCAAAAGTAACTTTTTGTATTTTTTTTAATTTTGAAAAAAAATCGATGGATGAACCACACGTTTTGATGATCGATATCAAAAAGTATGGGTCTATTTATTCTTTATTTGGGTGTTACAAACAAACGCACAATGCCATAAAAATCCTGTATCACAGTGTGGTGTCAGATTTAAAAAGGGTTCACACTTGTCAATTTTTGTTCAATTTCTACTTGTTGTACTGTGTAATAATTTTTATTTCAAATTTATGACAAATATTTGACATAAGATGTTTTATATGTGGAAATGATTCAAATGCTCGCAAAATGTCCTACTCAAAAACGGAGAAAGTAAATTACACAATGTTCTTGTTGCCTTGTCGCTCTTAATTCTTTGGACGCGCCCCCTTTTTCTTCGAAATAAGCGACACACATTCATTCCTATCAAATCACCAAATTTATTTTCAATGATGATAAGACGACGAAAGAAATCGGGCGACGACAACGAAACAATAATTTTCGCAAATCCAAAAGTTTTTAATGTCAAATATATTATCGCTAAAATTTATGTATATACATATGTATGTATGTATGTATGTATTTATTTGCGGGTATTAATTTTTATTGCTGAATAGTTAGTTGATATTTAAATGTTTTGACAACAATGTTTTGTTGTTTCATTATTATTTTTTTCTCGCTCTTCATGATCATTTACGAGTACTTTCACACCATTCGGCGGCGATCATGTCAGCAGATGGCGGTGATTTCAAGTTCGTCTTGAGTTTTGGGTCTTGGGTTTCAATTCAATTCAATTGGCTTCTTGAGGTTGTTGGATGGCTGGCGATTAAATTAATTATGCCCATCGCGCGCGCACGTCACAAATCGCACACAGTAATCTCTCTCCTCCTCATTGAAGTGAGATTACCAAAATTCAAAAAAATAAAAAGAAACCTGACAATAACGTTTCTTTGACATACAGACACAAATTCAAACAATACAATCGAATTGGCCTTGAAAATAAACCAAACCGAAAAAACACAAAATTGTGTAGAAGATGGCCTGGCCTGCATACGTACGTGTTCGGGGGGTCAGACCGAAAAATTATGAGATGATTAAATATGATGATGCTGGTGGTGGTGGTGGCTTTGCTGGTGGCGAATGAATTGATCATTATTTTCAAGCAAATTTCAAAGAAGTTTAACGCTTTTACATTTGCAATTAGACAATTTTTCGAAGAAATATATCCTAAAATGAACTTGAATTAAAAGAATGGGGTTTTTTATAACCAGAGCATGACGCGTGTGTGCTTTTCTCGATTGTATAAAACCTTAAATTTCAGCCAGTTCGGTTAAAAATGTTTCATCAAGAACGTTAAAATGTAAAAAATGCTGAAAAATTTTAATATTAATCCGTGAACCGGTATATTCCGTTCTTATACATCAAGACATGGGTCTTCAAAACCCAAAGTTGTAAATAGCTACGACCCGCAAGTCTTCAAAAACGTGAGGGCCTTCAAAATTGAATTTTTATTGAATATATTGCATTTTTCTAGAAAATTTCATAGAAATCTGATTTGAAGTTACATCTCTCTAGATAATTATGTTGAAATTTAATTTTTTTTACAAGTAAAATTTTTCTATAAAAATTCTTGAAAATTTAATTATTTAGAAATTGTTGCATTATTGTAAATTTTTTTTCTACGTAATGTTATAAAATTTTAATTTTTGTAGAAATTTCGTTGAAACAGCATTTCTCTGAAGAATTTCGTAAAAATCGAATTGTATAAATTATTTTCTACAAAATTTCTCTCAAATTACTTTTTTCTCGAAAATTTCGGTAAAATAGAGATGTAGAAATTTTATTTTTCTACAAAATTTCTTTGAACTTACTTTTGCTCTAAAAAATTACGTTGCATTTTTTAATAAAATTGCATTTTTCTATAAAATCTCGTTGAAATTGCATTAAATTTAATTTCACTGTGAAATTTCGTTGCATTTGCGTTTTTTATAAATTTTCGTAGAAATTTCATTTTTTTTAGAAAATTTAATTTTTCTAGTAAATTTTGTTGAAATTGCATATTTCTACAAAATTTTTTAGGAATTGTTTTTTTTAGAAAAATTGTTGAAGATACATTTCTCCAGAAAATTTCGTTGAAATTAAATTTTTCTACAATTTATTTATTTATACAATTCTAGAAAATTTGATTGTTCAAGTTCTATTTCCCTACAAAATTACGTAGAAATTTAATTTCATTGCATTTGCATATTTTGTTGAAATTTTATTATGTGTTCTAAAACATTTCATCAAAATAAAGTTTTCTAGTAAATTTCGTCGAAATTGTATGTTTTCTATATACAATTTTGTATGAATTGTTTTTATCTAGAGAAATCTTTGAAATTGCATTCCTTTCGGCAATTTCGTTAAAATTGAATTTTTTTATTGAATTGTATTTTTCTAAAACATTTCATCAAAATTAAATTTTTCTATTAAATTTCGTCGAAATTGTATTTTTTCTATAAAATTTTATGGGAATTGTCCTTTTTTCTAGAAAAATCGGTGAATTTACATTTCTTTAGGAAATTTCATTGAAAATGTCGAACTTATATTTCTCTATAAAATTACGTAGAAATTTCATTTCTTGAGAAAATTTCGTTGCATTTGGATTTTTCTACTTACGTTGAATTTTTTGCAGTTTTCTATGATATTTCTTTGAAATTGCATTTTTCTAGAAAATTTCGTTGAAATTGCATTAGAATATTACGTAGAAATTTCTCCAGAAAATATTTCTATACAATTTCCGAAATATAGTAAAAATGAATTTTTCTACCAATTTTCGTTAAAATCAATTGTTCTAGAAAATTTCATCAAAATTGAATTTTTCTAAAAAATTTCAAAGAAGTTTAGTTATACTAAAATATCTTGTAGAAATATTGCCCTTTTCTTGAATTTTTTTTGAATTTACATTTATCTCGAAAATTTCGTCGAAATTTAATATTTTTACAAAATTTAATTTTTCTATTAATTTTTTTTAAAATTCATATTTTCGGAAATTTCGCTGAAATGACATTATTCTAAGAAATTTCTTGAAAATTTCGTTGAAATTGTATTTTATAAATTTATTTTTCTATAAAATTTCTTTAAAATTAAATTTTTCTACAAAATTTTGTCGAAATTACATTACTCCAGAAAATTGTAGAAATTAAATATTTCTACAAAATTCAATTTCTAAAAATTTTTCTAGAAAAAATCCATTTTTACACAATTTTGTACAAAAAATTCGATGAAATTTTGTAGAAAAATTCCATATTAGAGTAATTTTCTAGAAAAATGTTCAACGATAATTGGTAGAAAAATGCAAATGCAACAAAATTTTCTAAAGAAATAAAATTTATACGTAATTTTCTAGAGAAATGTTATGTATTTCCCTAGAAAGATTTTCAACAAAATTTTCTAGAGAACTGCAATTTTAAAGAAATTTTAATATAAAAATACAATTGAAAAGAAATTTTCTAGAAAATTTAGTTTTGATGAAAAAAAAAAACAATTTCAACGAAATTTTAAAGAAAAACTCATTTTTAATGAACCTTTCCTGTAAATTACAATTTCTAAGAAATTGTCAAGAAAAATTATGTTAAAAAATGCAATTTTAAAATTATTTCTACATGAAAATCATTTTCCACAAAATTTTTTAGACGAATGTATTGTTGAAATTTTTCTAGAAATATACAATTTCAACGAAAATTTTTAAAAAATGCAAATTAGAGTATCGCAATTTCAACGAAATTTTGCAGAAAAATGCAATTTCAAAGTAATTTTATAGAAAACTGCAATTTTGTAAAAAAAAAAAATATTTTAACGTCAGTAGAACAACGCAAATGCAACGAAAATTTCTCTACATAATTTATAAAAATGCAATTTCAACGCATTTTTTTTAGAGAAATGCGATTTCAACAAAATCAAATATTTTTCTTGAAAAAAAAATAATTCCTACAAAAATGTGTAGAAAAAAGCTAATTCGATAATTTACTAGAAAAATTCAATTTTGAGTAAATTTTCCAAAAAAAATTCAATTCAACGAAAATTTATGAAATGCAACGAAATTTTCTAGAGAAATGAAATTTCTATGCAATATCTACGCAATTTTCTAGAGTAATGTAATTTTAATGACATTTTTTGGAATCGCAGTTTTCCGCAGTTGAAACGCATTTTCTAGAAAAAAATGTTGATGAATTCAACTTCAATTAAATTTTTTGGGGAAACACAGTGTCACCGAAATTTTTAATAAAAAAGTAATTTCAAACATTACGTTGAAATTTTTACAGAAAAAATCAATTTCATGAAAATTTCATTTCAACAAAATTTTGTAGATAAGCCAATTTCACCGAAATTTTTCAGAAAAATTAAATTTCAATAATTTTTTTTAGAAAAAATCAAATTTGTAGAAAAGTGTAAATTGAACGAAATTGCGAAAAAAATATTTGTTTATTATCAATTCTAAATCTATATATATAAAAATGGAAAAATGTTTGTATGTATGTATGTATGTATGTATGTATGTATGTATGTATGTATGTATGTATGTATGTATGTATGTGTTTTATAGACGCTTAAACCACTGGACCGATTTTAAATTTTTTTTCTTTTGTATGAAAGCTATTTGGTCTGAGATGGTTTTGGAAAAAAAAATTGCAAATAGTGGGCGGGTAAAATGTGGGCGTGGCAAATCGTTTGTTTGTCTGTCTGTTTGTGTGTTTGTTCCACTGCAGTTCTGCTGGCAGTCTACGTCGGTTGTTCAAAAATGGACGGGATTGGAAATATGGGGCAACGAAGTGGACCGGGTCCAGCTAGTATTTCTATAAATACCAATGTTGAAAATAAATTTTATAGACAAAATTAAAATTTTCAAATATTTAAATATAAAATAACAACTTTAACGAAGTTTTCTAGAAAATTAAATTTCAACTAATTTTCTATAAAAATAAAAAATTGTAGAAAAGTTTAATTTCTATTAAATTTGGTAGAGAAATTGAATTTTAACAAAATTTACTAGAGAAATGCAATTTTAACAAAATTGTGTAGAAAAATAAAATTTCAACGAAATTTTCTAGAAAAATTTATTTCTTTTTTTTCAAAATGTTCAGTTAAAATGTTTTTTTCAACAATTTCTACGATTTTTTAGAGAATAGATTTATATCGAAGACATTGTATGGAAACATTAAATTTTCAAATATTTCTACAAATACCAATTTGACAAAATTTTCTATAAAACTGCGAATGCAGCGAACTTTTCTAAAAACAATTAATGATGATGATATTTTTACAAAAATGTAATTTTGTTAAATTTTTTTATAACAAATGCAATTTTGTTGGGTTTTTTAATAATATTTATATATTTCACCAACTTTTGATATATCGTCTTCTGTTTAGATTCAGTGCATATCAGAATTTGCATGTTAATCAACCCCCTTTTTTATAGGCTTTAGCCTATGTATTTATGACCGACATCTACTTAAACTATTATATATATTTTTTTAATATTTTATTGATCGTTTCAAATTTATTTATTTTTTTCTTTTAATTGTTAATTTTTTACTTTAATGTACTGGTATTAAAGTTATAAGCTGTTAACTTTTGGTGCAAAAAGGTCCGTTAGTGTGGGAGGTACCAAAAGGGGCGTGTCAATAACGCACACTTTTCTCTGGGCTCTTAAGTACTATAAAAACAGTCTACAAAATTTCTCCCATTGGTATGAACTGATATTAAAGCTATAAGCCGTTAACTTTTGGTGCAAAATTGTCCATTCGTGTGGAAGGTACCAAAAGGGGTGTGACGGAGATAGAGAAAAATACTACCGCATAGTTATCGTGCGCACCAGGAAGAAGAGAGTGACACAGACACACAGGCAGACAGACAGACGGACGGACATTGCTCAAATAACTTAAAATGACCCAAATCGAATTTCCACCAAACATACTTGGGGTCTTAGGCCACTCCTTCGATGTGATACACTTTTGGCTCGTAGCAAATTATATATGCCCTCCTCTCTAAGGTGAGGGGATAAAAATAGGCTTTATAGCCACACCTCTTTTGGTAACTCCCATACAAATGGACTATTTTGCACAACAAGTTAATGCTTATAACATCGATTCTAGCTCATACTCCACAAATACTCGAAATTTTGGACTGTGTTATTCTTTTATAGTACCCATAGTCCATTGAAAAAAGGGCGGTATTGCCACACCACTTTTGGTACTTCCAAACAAAAATGGTTAAAATTTGTTTTGCAATATGAGTCATAACTCTGTGGTCACAAGGCATAACAGCATAACTCGAGTTATGCTCAAATTGCGTTTTTGATGCCACGATGTTCCCCATATTCGATTACATATTGTGACAAATTTTGGTGATGATACCTTGTTTAGTTGTTCATCATCAACTCCTAACTCAAAAAACACAAAAATGGCGTATGGACCAAAATAGCATTAAGCCGACGATATGCTGTTATGCCTTGTGACCACAGAACTTATACATTTATATATAGATTTTTTCAAATAGGCATTGTTTTCTTCTTTAGCATTTAAGCTTTTAAAACATGGAATAAAATAGTTTATTTTACGATTTTTTTCTATTTTTTCTGGATATTTTTGCGATAGCAAAAACGAGTTAAAAAAAATATTTGTTCTATTTATGATGACTGTTATTAAATCAAATGTTCCACGCAAATAAACATGAATTATGTAACCGTTGTAGCCCCTATAATTATCTTTATATTAATGGGTACCCCGGCTCTATGAGGCTTATATTTAATTAAAAAACCAGTAAGGAAAGGCTAAAGTCGGGCGGTGCCGACTATATAATACGCTACACCACTCTCGTAATATTGAATAACTCTGAAATATAAATTTTGTAATTCATGTATAAATTGTTTTCATAAATTTACTTTTGGGACATTTTATACTTAAATAATCCCCTGTACCACAGTGTGGTGTAGGGTATAAACACGATTGGATCTAAAGAGCCAAATCGGATGAAACATATATATGGGAGCTATAGCTAAATCTTTACCGATTTTCTTCAAATTCGGCAATGTTGGTTCATGAATCAAGTAACTCTACCATTCTAAATTTCAAAACGATTGGATGTAAAATATAGCTTCTATATAACTAAAGGGCCAAATCGGAGGAAACATATATATGGGAGCTATAGCTAAATCTTAACCGATTTTCTTCAAATTCGGTAGTGTTAGTTCATGGATCAAGAAACTCTACCATTCTAAATTTCAAAACGATTGGATGTAAAATACAGCTTTTATAGGACTAAAGGGCCAAATTGGACGAAACATATATATGGGAGCTATAGCTAAATCTTAACCGATTTTCTTCAAATTCGGCAGTGTTGGTTCATGGATCAAGAAACTCTACCATTCTAAATTTCAAAACGATTGGATTGGATGAAAGGGCCAAATCGGACGAAAGATATATATGGGAGCTATAGCTAAATCTTAACCGATTTTCTTCAAATTCGGTAGTGTTAGTTCATGGATCAAGAAACTCTACCATTCTAAATTTCAAAATGATTGGATGTAAAATACAGCTTCTACAGGACTAAAGAGCAAAATCGGGCGAAACATATATATGGGAGCTATAGCTAAATCTTAACCGATTTTCTTCAAATTCGGTAGTGTTAGTTCATGGATCAAGAAACTCTACCATTCTAAATTTCAAAATGATTGGATGTAAAATACAGCTTCTACAGGACTAAAGAGCAAAATCGGGCGAAACATATATATGGGAGCTATAGCTAAATCTTAACCGATTTTCTTCAAATTCGGCAATGTTGGTTCATGGATCAAGAAACTCTACCATTCTAAATTTCAAAACGATTGGATTGGATGAAAGGGCCAAATCGGACGAAAGATATATATGGGAGCTATATCTAAATCTGAACCGATTTCAACCAAATTCAATAGCGATCTTAACAGCCGCGAAATACTCTAAACTGCAAAATTTCAGAACGATCGGAGTGAAATTGCGACCTGTAGTCGACGAACAACTTTACATGGACAGACGGACGGACGGACGGACGGACATCGTTAAATCGACTCAGCTAGTAATTCTGAGTCGATCGGTATACTTTAAGGTGGGTCTAGCTGTGTTATTTTCAGGTGTTACAAACATCTGCCGTGAAACAAACTTATAATACCCTGTACCACAGTGTGGTGTAGGGTATAAATACGAGTATAGTCCAAATTTTTTTCGTGTTTAGCATACGATTTTACAGCAGAAAATGTTATGCGTATCACCAAGCGACACCAATTTCTGGTCATGAAAATCACTATATAATTCTGCAAACTGACAAGAAAAAAACTTCATACTCAGGTTTTTATTTTCTGGCCGAGTTCGCTTTTAAAAGGACGACATTTTCACGCTGGCAATTTATTTACAACGTTAAAATTGTCTTTGTTGTTTTATTTCCAATGGGTTATTTTTTACAGTGTACAGGCCCAGAATACACCTCTTTGGCAAGTCAAGGACACTATTAATGTTTGCTTCATTGTATTTGTCGGTTTTTCGACTTCTCATCTAAATTTGCATAATCGTAAACCGCAAACTTATGTATGTATATGAGTATGCAGTCGTCGCAGTATTACGAGTATACAGCATCCATCTAACCAACAATCCATCGTTAGACCGATCGGACAGACTTTGGCTATCATCTCAGAACCGCTAACAAACCAGCATCCATCCATAGCCTGACTGGCCAATTACACCAGCACCACCACCACCAAGCAACCCATAAAGAAAACATAATCAATCCATAGTCGTCCGTCAGTTCGTCTTTCAGATTGCCATGGAGACCCGCTGTTTGTTGGTTACTGTCCATGCAGTCAATGGATGATGCTGGTCGGCAACAGTGTCAATAGTAACATGGGGCTGGGATTGGATCGGGGGTTTGGAATGGAATGAAGTTGGCGGCGTGCACAGTTCTCTCCGCAGTGCCCAACATTTGCCACCGGCTCCAACACCACCAACATTGCCACCACCGCAACATGTCATGTTTGCAATTAATTACAAAATATATCCTCTTCACTCCGTCCTCCCACTCCGCCCTTCCCCTCAGCCGGCCATTCCTCGTTGAAGTAATTCACAAGTTAAAAATCATTTGAATATAACCACAAAAGTAAAGTTACCCATCATTAATGTCCGACGCTTCGTTTGGTTCGTCCAATGGTGGTTTGTTGTTGGTCGGTCGTTTCCCACATTAGCACTTTGAATATTTGATAAATGCATAAAATAATTTTTCTCTTCGCTCAAGAAAAATTACTGTTCCCTTCAACCAAATAATTCAAAGCAATAGAAAATGTTTAAGTTAAATGGAGCCGGGCCTATGTTGTGGAAGGTTAAGGGTGCTCGAATTGTTTGTGACAAAATGTTTATTTGACACTGATCTTTATTTAATTTATGTTTATAACGGGTTTTCCAATAGAGATGATATGATTTTGAAGTGACGTTTCGGCCATTTGTAATATGTCATGATCTGTCATTTGTTTTTCATTGTATTCAGTAGTGTTTACAATTTCATCATTGAGAGATATACGCAAGCACAACGTTCACAAATTATTCAGTTTTATTATCAAAATAATCGTTCTCCAATTGCAACTTTTCGTGCGCTAAGTCCATTTTTTTAAATCCAAAAAGCCACTTTTCAGTCGACCTACGACCTTGACACACATGAGCAATATTTTAGCTCTTGTTAAGAGCTATCTACTTGCCATTGACCGATTCCCGATCCGACGTAACTTTAAGGAGGTAAAGCAAAAATAAACTTTCCATTCACATTTGAAAATTATGCAATTTTTTTTTTTTAAATCCAAAAAAATCCGGTCGACCTACGACCTTGCGCCCATGAGCAATATTTTAGGTCTCGTTAAGAGCTATCTACTTGCCATTGACCGATTCCCGATCCGACGTACCTTTAAGGAGCTAAAGCAAAAATAAACTTTCCGTTCACATTTGAAAATGATGCTAAGTCCTTTTTTTAAATCCTCTCGTTAAGAGCTATCTTTTTGCCATTGACCGATTTTGGCTACGTGCCACACAGCAAATGAAACAATTAAATTGTTGCGAGAAAAGTTTGGAGATTCGATTATTTCAAGAAATTGTGATATTGAATGGCCTCCAAGAAGCTGTGATTTACTATTTCTTGTGGGGTAATTTGAAGTCATTGGTCTTTCGAAATAAACCAGACTCTCTTCAAGCCTTATAAGTCAATATTGAACGTGCCATACAAGACATACGACTTAATTTCGTGGAAAAAGTGCTCGAAAATTGGGTTCATGGAATTCGTTCCTGCAGAAGAAGTCGTGGAGGCCATTTGAATGACGTTTTATTTAGAACATAATTGTATCGATTGTACTTCACATTAAATAAAAAACTTTTGAATTTCCTTAACAATTAGTGTGTTTTTTTCAAAGAAATCATATCAATCTTATTGAAAAACCCGTTATATTGCCTACACTATCTTAAAAGCTATACTTAATTATTCTTCTGTTGATAGATTCCTCTAGTTTGACTCCGCCCATATCTGGTGGATTAGTTTGTATTTCCTTCCAATCAAATATCGTTCTTCAACATTCGGTAGTTTCTGAGATATTCACATTTTTTTATATTATCGCCGATAACGCCCAAAGTTCGCAAAGTTGTTGATAATGAACAAACTAATTTACAATCCAAATTAAAAGTTTAAAATATATTTGTTACATTCTAATTAATGTAAATTAATTTTACTATTTGGAAACATAAGTTGAATCACCCATGCACTCAAACAGAATGACAAACTTTATATACAACCACTCAATTTAAAGTGAAAGGTAAATTTAGAACTTTCTAAAATTTGCTTCGACTTGGTTTGCTAAAATTGCTACACGCTGAAAAAAAATAGCTTGTGTAGTATATTGTCCCAAACATATACGGCTTGAAACATATATGTGTTTAGGATACACTCTAAACACATAATTTTCAGCACACACAAAAATTACATATTTGGGCAGATGTTGTTCTACACAAGTTTTTGTTTACATCCCAATATGGTTTTATTTGGGACTATTATTTCCGAAACAAATATTTATTTGCATTTAAGTATTCAGAAAATACCTAAAATGTGTTAAATTTTACAGTAATTCAATGTTACATTTTTAAGGTTCGTAAAAATAATAAATAATAATAATTGAAATCGTATAATATTGGATCAATATAAATTACTTGGACGAATGACAACTAATGATGACTTGGTATACACAGAAATTTTAAATGATTGATTTAAAGCAGAAGTTAATGCTGCATATGGTATCATAACTGGGAGGTACAATTTTAATCCAAGGAAAAACTAAAACTGAAAATCGAAAAAGTCAACAAAAGTTTTGGATTTTTTAAATAAATATATTTAGAAAAATTCCTAAACAATATTTTTTTTGTAAATAAACACATATTTTATTTGAGAAATTTAGTTTGCAAATATATTTTGTTGTAATATATTAATATATGCGTTCCAAATATATTTTATTGATTTTCAAATAAAATTAATTTGCTAAGAAATATATAATATTTAAAAGTTTGTGTTCCAAATATATTTTCTTCCGGTTCAAACATATCATAAAAGGCGATTTTGGCCCGTGTATACAAACTTTTTTGTTGTAATTTCTGTTTGTTTTCTTTCCGATAACTTTTCTTTATTATTACGTATTTTTGGTACGGCTTGGCTTGCCCATAGTTGTACAGTCAATTTTCTTTGAGAGTAAACCTAAGATGAATGGTTTGTATTGAATTAATGATGCGTTCATCTAATCTTTGAAAAACCACAATCGAAAACAATAAATGTACGGACACACTCATATGTAGTTACTACATATGTATGTATGTAAATAAACACACATACATAAATTCCATGACATATACATGCAATTGTACATTAAGTACTATTGTATGTAGTTAACATTTACATACTCTTACATACATTCCTACAAACACACATACCTTCTATTCATAATGTATGCAAATTGTTCTTGTAATTTAATGAAAATAATCATAAATTTCATAAATCTAAAGAAGTTTGCAAGTTGTAATTCTATGTAAGTCTCTGTAAGAATGAGATTCCACATTGATGGTTTTCTAAGGCCAAACCCATTTTACAACCATAGCTTTGTTTGCTGTTCTGTGATGTGAATGGGCAGAATGATTTCACTATTTATATTATACTCGTATCTATCTATCTATTAATTAATTAAGTAATTAATTAATGTTTTAATATTTACCTTGTCGAGGAATTTAAGAAATCACTAACACCCTTCGTTATGAATGCTAATTGATAGATGATGATCAGTGTTACCACATTGTCCAAGTGTTATGCCCAAATGATCAGAAATCGTTAGAAAATTGTCCAAAGATAAAAGCAATATTAATCCCACATATTAGTGTAACATATTGAATAAATGACCTAAAACCCTATTTATGGTTGGCGGAAATCCGTTTCAGAACATTTTACGAGAAATACTTTTTATGCTAAAGTTTTTTTTTGTTCTTGTTCTTAAAAATCACGCTTGAGGTATTTGATTTTTAATAACAAGAACAAAAACACATAAGAAAAAGGTCGAATGTCAAAACAAACATCAAGAATAAAACTAAGGTTTTTTTAAAATTTTTTTATGTGGGATAAGGATGGGGGTGTACTAACTTTGTCATTCCGTTTGCAACACCTCGAAATATTGAACTGAGACCCTATATAAAATATATATATTCTTTATCGTCGTAAAATCCTAAGACGATTTAGCCATGTCCGTCAGTTGAAATCAAGCTACAGTCCATATATAGCTAGACATAATAGAGCTAGGGTGATCAAATTTGCAGAAATATTTCTTATAGTCGCAGAACAACAAAAATTCCCCAAATCAGTTCATACTTTGTTATACTCCCCATATAGAGGTCGCTCTTTTTCATATGTACATATATAGGGCATTTCTTATCAAGTGAGACAATATTTAAGAGCGATGTCATCTGATCAGGATGGGACTTGGACCATGTTTAGTCCTATTGGATAGGAGTCAAGGGTTTTAAATGCGTATACAATGCGTTTACCAACGCCCCCACACACAAGTGCATGAATACCAATTCGACTTCATATTTTTGGCATGTCGTCACCTTTGGTTAAGGGCGGAGTCTACCTAAAACTCCTTCCATTCTATGGGTCATGGCACCCGGCTGAAATGCAACTCCACATCGAGCTTACGTTATCCCCGCGATTTGGGTCCAAACCACAGCCACCACGAAATGCTCCCCAAGGGGCCACACCAACAGCCAGGCTGGAACCGAAGTTCCAGGGGCTCCTGGCTCCCCTGGTACCAGAAAACTACTACCAGTTGGTCCTCCAGAAAAGGTCCGGGACTCATGGCCTATATTCAAAATTTGTTTTGTAAACTGCCAAATACACAAACAATGAACAACAAAAGGACAACAATTAACACAGTCACCCTCACGGATGACTCACCGGTCACCATCGTGACGCAGCTCCGGACAAACACACAGTCACTGAGATTCAGTGACCTACGAACATAAAACAACAAGGAACACGAACACCCTCACGGGTGAACAACAAACCTCGCTCACCACAGCAACACCAGGAACATCGGCAGGCATCAGCAGGGCGCAGATCTTTGACGCGCTTCACAGTCAACAAAACAATAACAGCCGTCTAGGCAGGCTAGTGGTCATAACTATTTGTACTATTGAGTATATCGAAACAATTTTTTTCGTCATATAGAAAATTTTATTGCCCAAAAATAAATTGTTGAAAATTGCACATTTCTTAATTCATCTTTAAGAATTATTTTCCTGAAAACTGCATTTTTCAAAAATTTTGTCGAATATATATTTATATTGACAATTTCGATTTTTCGCGGGAATTGAATTTTTTTTAGCAAATGTCAGCTAAATTAAATTTTTACAATAAATTAAATATAAATCGAATTTTTATAAAAACAATTATTAAAATTGGGTTTTTATAAAAATGTTTACATGTAGTTTTTCTAAAAGTTTTGTTGAAAATCAAATTTTTCTATAAAATTTCGCAACAATTTTATTTCTAGAAAACTGGTTAAAAATTATTTTTTTATTTTTTAAAAATTTCATTTATTTCTACAAAAGTATTTGAAAATTTAAATTTTTCCTTAAAATTTTTTCGAAATTGAATTTAAAAAAATTTAATTTCAACGAAATTGTGTAGAAAAAATTGATTTCAACAAAAATTTGTTGAAAAATAAAAATTTTAAATTGTCGAAAAATTTAATTTTGAAATAATTTTCTATTAATTTTTGTGAAATTTTATAGAAAAAATTTGATTTTCAACAAACTGTTTAGAAAAACGAAATGTTGCTAAAATTTTTGTAAAGCCCAATTTAAACAATTTTTTTAAAAAGTGCAATTCCAACGAAAAATCGAAAATTTTTTTTTCAATAAATATTTTCGACTACATTTTTAAAAAATGTAATTTTGACGAAATTTTTCAGGTAAATAATTATTGAAGATTAATTAAGAAATATTCAATTTTCAACGATTTTTTTTTATAAAAATGCAATTTTGACGGAATTTTTTAAAATGTACGAATTTTTACTACATTTTGTATTAACATTCGATTTCTGTTAAATCTGTAATAAAAATTAAGTTTTGCAGAAATTTGCAATAAAATATTAATATTTTTTTTTAATTTTTATGAATTTTCCAATAAAATTGCAAATTTTCATGAAATTTTGAATAAAATTGCAATTTCTCTTAATTTTTCAATACTTTTTGAACTTTTTCTAAAAAAAAAACGTTAACATTAAATTTTCGACAATTTAAAATTTTTATTTGTCTACAAATTGTTCTACACAATTTCGTAGAAATTTAATTTTTTATTATTTATGGTTTTCAACGAATTTTTTAGAAAAATTAAATTTGTTTCAAATTTCTTTAAAATTTGTTGTTCATTTAAAATTGAACAGAAATCGAATGTTAATACAAAATGTAGTAAAAATTATTCATTCATCTTCAAAAATTATTTTTCTGAAAATTTTGTCAAAATTGCATTTTTAAATTTTTTTTTGGAAAATTTCGTTTTTTTCGGGGAAATTGCATTTTTTTTTGGAAAATGTCAGATAAATTACATTTAAAATAAATAAATATAAATCGAATTTATATTAAAATAAATTTAAAATTTCGGTATAAGGGTCATATAGGAAATTTTATTGCCCATCCAGACATGTTGATACGGATGAAATCGGTGCATATTGTGCTCCGATATTTACAAAATACTAGGACACGGTAAGGGAAAAAATTAAAACTTCAATTTTCAATTGCAGATATCTCGGTAACTATACGAGATAATTCTTACGTGCAAAAAGTTTTTTTGTAGACCTCAGTTAGTAAAACACACAAAAGAAATTTTATAAATCGGAAGAGAAACACGAGTTACACTCGCTTGAACATGTTCTTCACCCGATGTGGCCAACTTCGAGGCCCTCTAATATAAAACTGAACTTCTCTAACACCTCTTCATCTACCATGCCAAGTTTGGTCGCAATCGGTTGTTTGGTTAAGAAACGGTCGATTTATTTCCCCTTCTTGAATTCGTACCACTTTGCAGTGATTTGCAAAACGAGACGGAAATTGTCAATTGTGAGTCTCTTGAGACTGAGACGAATATTCTGTGAAAATTTTAAGAAAATCGAGGGGTAGCAATTGTTTCTACAAAGGTTTTCTCCAAAAAAACTATGGTAAAATTTTTTTTTAAAAAATTTTCCAAAACTAATTTTTAACAAAAAATTGTGTCCTTTTTAAAACAAAGTAAACTTTGCAAAAATCGGTTTAGCCGTTCGAGAGTAATTAGAAATTTCAAAAAAAACATCATTTTTTAATTTTTTCAAAAATTAAAATGAACATAAAAATTATGCAAAAAAATTAAAAAAAAATGATTGAGATCTTATTTTACCTATTTGTAACTGCTTATTAACATTTAGGCCAAAAATAAACAACATATGTCGATATTATATATTCCGAACCCATATCAATTGTTGCAATACATTTAGTAAATTCTCAAGCTATGTATATACTAAAACTAATTTTAACAAGTAAGAAAGTTCAGTGTGGTAAACCAACTTATGAATCCCCTCACCTTGAGTCCCAAAAAAATATTAGTAAATTTATTTATTTTCTTTTGTGTTAATTAAATTATTATAAATTTAAATTGCATTTTATAACTTTAAAGTATGTACTGGTATTAAAGTTGAAAACTGTTAACTTTTGGTACAGAATGGCCGTTTGTGTGAGAGGTACCAAATGGGGCTTGCCAATAACGCCCATTTTTCTCTGGACTCTCGGTACTATAAAAGCATTCCACTGTACCAAATTTCAAGTATATGTATGCACTGGTATTAAAGTTATAAGCTGGTAACTCTTGGTACCAAATGGTCCATTTGTGTGGGAGGTGCCAAAAGGAGCGTGGCAATAATGCCCATTTTTCACTGTAGTGTAGGTACTATTAAACCATTACACTGAACAAAATTTCAGGTCTTTGTATGCACTAGTAATAAAGTTATAAGTTAGTAATTATACCCTCACTTTAGTGATACGAGGGTATATATCATTTGCTACGGAAAAAAGTGTAACACGTCGAAGGAGTGACCTAAGACCCCAAGTATGTTCGGAGGAAATCCGTTTTGGGTAATTTTAAGTCGAATGAGCAATGTCCGTCCGTCTGTCTGTCTGTCTGTCTGTCTGTGTGTCTGCTGGCTGGTGCGCACGATAACTCTCGAAAGGAGTAACCGATTGACCTCAAATTTGGTATGTGGTAATATTTTTTTCTATCTCCGGCTAAGTTCGAAGATGGATCATATTGGTCCACTCCTTCTAGTACCTCCCCCACAAATGGTTAAAATGTTGTGAAATATTGATTATTTAATAACTGCTATACTACTTATTCGAATCTTTTGATATGCCACACATAGTATTAGCTTATTAGTCGCTATCAACTCGAGAAAAATGGGCGAAGTCGCCACGTCCCTTTTGGTACCTCCCACACAAAGGCACCATTTTGCACAAAAAGTCAACAGTTTATAACATTAATAACAGTGTATAAAAATACTTGAAATTGTGTACAGTATTATGCTTTTATATTGCCTACAGTCCAGGGAAAAATGGGTGTTGTTGCCACGCCCCTTTTGGTACCTCCCACACAAAGGTACCTTTTTGCACCAAAAGTTAACAGCTTATAACATTAAAACCAGTGTATAAAAATACTTGAAATTTTGTACAGTGTAATGTTTTTATAGTGCCTATAGCCCTGTGAAAAATGGGCGTTATCGCCACACCCCTTTTTGTACCTCCCCCACAAAATGCCCAAATCATACCACAATTTAATATCTCATAACGTTTTTACCAGTGCACATAAATGCTTATAATTAGGCACAGTGCAATGAATTTAAAGTATCTAATGTTCAGCGAAAAATAGGTGTATTTGATAAACCCCTTCTGGTACCTCCCACACAAATTGACAGAATAATTCGAGTAATATTCAATATTACATTATTCACAAAGTGAGGGTATACCTTACCCGACTGAAACTTTCTTACTTGTTTTTGGTACAAAATGGCCCATTTGTGTGGGAAGTACCAAAAGGAGCGTGTCAATAACGTCAATTTTTCCCTGTTTTGTAGGTACTATTAAACCATTACACTTTACAAAATATAAGCTATTAACTTTTGGTTTAAAATTGTCCATTTGTGCGGGAGGTACCAAAAGAGGCGAGGCGACTTCGCCCATTTTTCTCGAGGTAATAGTGACTAATAAACTAATACTTTGTGAAGAATTTCAGAGGATTCAAATAAGTAGTATAGAAGTTATTAAATAATCAATATTTCACTAAATGTTAGCCCTTTGTGGGGGAGGTACTGGAAGGTGTGGACCAATATGGTCCATCTTCGAACTTAGCCGGAGATAGAAGAAAATATTACCACAAACCCAATTTGAAGTCAATCGGGTACTCCTTTCGAGAGTTATCGTGCGCACCAGCCAGCAGACAGACGGACGGACGGACATTGCTCATTCGACTTAAAATGACCTAAACCGGATATCCGCCGAACATAAATAGGGTTTTAGGTCACTCCTTCTATGTGTTACACTTTTGGCTCGTAGCAAATGATATATACCCTCCTCTCTAAGGTGAGGGGATACAAATTTAATATTACAAATAAAATATGCAAAATAAAAATATGATTTTTTTTTTGTGAAATTCTCTTAATCGTACCAAAATTTTTGTTTTCTTGGTTAGGAATTTTATGATCTTCTTCGTGCCAGCAAAAAACGTTTTTTTTTTCTTGAAAAATAATTTTTCTACTTTTTTTAACGACAGTTTTTAAACCACTGTTTAGACGTGAAAGATTTATTTCCAACATTTGTAGCCCTTATGTGGCAGGCTTATACTTTAAAATAATATAGTCAAAATACTACAAGAACCTTCCATGCAGTTAAATGAAATTAAAAATACTTCACTAGGATATTTTCCTGATTTAGCCCGTCCTTACCTCTAAAATGTTAAAAGTTTCAATGTCTAAAAGTTTTTTTTCAAAAAGATATGGCAAATATAATTACTTGGCAGATTAGCTCCTTGTATTGCGATTTCATGGATGGTAATCCAACCCTCAGCAAGGATAAGATAAGGTAATTACAGCTGATTATTCGATTAAAACATCAGCTCTACGAGGGATAGCTTCTTCCAAACGAGGATTGGAGTAGCTATCAAAATATTGTATTTGCTATAATATTTTGAAAAAACATTGCAGTTTAAAGCCAGGAGAATGTCATAGTTACAAAACAATAAAGATTTAAAGACCAAAATAAAACAAACGAAAATATAATACTTAAAAATAGCAATACAACAAACAAAAAATTTTGATTTTTTGGAATTATATCCCTCAATCTACACAACAAAAAGTTTTTCGGCCTTGGAAAGCAAATAAAAAATTTAATAGTGTAACCAAAGTTACATGGGCCAAGTATTTTGGACATATCATTAAAAGCTCTGGAGGAATTTGAAGACACCCTTCGTCACTCTTTGAACAAATGAACTCACACACATTTATTCCAAATTGCGTTCAAATTCAAGCATTGTATTGACGCTCAAGGTGACCAGGTCTAGTGTGGGTTATTTTGTAGTAACAAAAATTAACAATAATTGATCTAGATATGATTTTTTATTATGAATATTGATTTGAATTCAATATATTAGTTAAATATTTTCTTTGTTTGTTTTATTGGTTGTTCTCACAAATCGCATATAGTTGACAACAACAAATTTGAAGATTTCGACAACAACAAATTTGAAGATTGGCTTTAACTCTGTTTGAATTTTGCATAAAATATATAAAAACAAAACGGGTAGAGAAACACGTTTTGCGTATCATCATTACTCAGGAGATAATTGATTTTTTACTTATTTTTAAACGTTTTATTGTTTTTTTTTTAATTAAAATCCCCAAAGATTTCTTCTCAAATTCTGGGAAATATTTTTTGTGCTTTCATTTATTTTATTGAATATTCAATTTTTAAGTCCCAAAGAAGATGAAAAGATCCAAGTACGTCGAAAGCCACAATTATGGACGGGCGTGTGACGACAATGATGTTGAAGCTTTAGATAAGGTTTCATTAGATTTGATATGGTCTACACGCGCCCGCCATCATCTGCATACTTAACGAACGATCGATGATGGGCAGAAGATACGAGCATCGTTACGTAAAGATGAAACGTCAGTTGTGAGTAAAACAAGTATTTTTATTTTATCGATACATAGCTAAAAAATGGCAGGCAGTTTTACCAATCCAGATATTCTCGTGCAAATGGAATAATATTAACGTATTACTACTGCGACATCAAAACCATTTGCATTTCCTGGTAATAAAGTTTTTATCACTTTTGTTGAGTTCTTTAATCAAATATTTAATTTTTGAGAAAACAATTATATGAAATTGACTTATGTTTAAGGGTAATGAATAGATGCAATTTAACCGTAATTCGTACACTGAAAGAAACTATGCTATTACACTAATGTCTTTGCATTGTTGTAATGAGAAGTTTTTTGATGAAATAAAATGTTTCGTGTTATATTTTTGCTATTTTCTGGTATCACGTATTCAATGAAAAATGTTGCATTTATGTCATGAATCATTTGTAAAGGGTTTTCCAACAAGAGGTGTTATTTTGGTATTCAAAGAAAAATTTAATTTTTTGCGATAAATGATCGGATGTTTATTTCATAATAAAGAGGAAGGTATGCCGTTAATAATGAAAAACAACATCAGCCAAATGGCCACCACGACCACGCTTACAGGACCATATCCTTTTCATGAAATTTTCCATAACCAAATCGCAAAGTGGCTGCCCTATGTCCTCGATAGCCTCACGAATTCTATCTTTGAGGTCTTGAATCGACGCTGGGCTGTTGGCGTAGACCTTATCTTTCACGTGGCCCCAAAGGAATAAGTCGCAAAGTGTTAAATCACAAGATCTCGGTGGCCAATTGTGATCACCTCTTCGAGAGATAACACGGTCCGGAAACTTTTCCCGTAACAGAGCAATGGTTCGTTGCTTGTGTGGCACGTAGCGCCGTCTTGTTGAAAGTAAACGTTGTCCAGATCAATACTATCCAACTCCGACCATAAAAAATCATTAATCATCTCTCGATAGCGCAATCCATTCACAGTAATTGTTCATCCAACCTCATTTTCGAAAAAATAAAGTCCAATGACCCCGCCGGACCATAAACGGCACCAAACAGTCACACGTTGAGGATGGAGAGGCTTCTCAACAATAACTGTTGGGTTTTCCGCGTCCCAGATGCGACAATTTTGCTTGTTGACGTAGCCACCGAGGTGGAAATGGGCCCATCAGTCAAGATGATTTTTCGATGATTTTCGAATTTTAATAATTTCAATGCGTTGTTGAATCGTGTATCGTTCCATTTTTAGTAATGGCGTAGTTTCTACTTGTCAAATGTCAAAGAATAAAAGCTTCAAAAGTGACAGCTACCGAAATACCGGGTGATTCAAAATAACACCCCTTGTTGGAAAACGCTGTATTATGGAATTTTCCTTATCAACGTTTAATAATGGTTCGTAATGGATCGCATTCAATGCCATAAGAGGAAAAACCCCTAGAATGGCCTTAATATGCAAAATTGGGGGAGAAAATTTCAATGAAAAAGTTTAAGCGCAGTATAGGCTTTCTCAAAACGCTCATTATTCGTACGAACGTTTTCTGCTGACGAAATCGAAAATTTTCAATTTTCAACACCAAGAAGTCAAATCGGATGGGTCACATACCGATACCTTCATTCTAAAACATGCTAAGTCATCTTAGCATGTTTTAAGGGAAATTTCGTTTTTAATTTCTAAACATTCCAACACACAGAATACAGTTTGGTTGCCTCAACCGAATTATTTGCCAACCGAATTTTGGTAGTTCTGTCTACTATCATGCGATTCTAGCTGGACAACCAACATTTTGGTTGCGTTATACTTCAGCTTCCATGTTGAGAACAATCATATTTGGTTGCGCCAACTAGGGAAATGGTGGCTAAAAATATCCGTTGTATGTTGCCGCAAACATCTGTTTTAAAAATTTTTTGTTCTGACAATTTGTCAGTCATATCCTACCGACAATTAATTAAAATCTGTTTTTATTAATTTTTATTTTATTTTTTGAACAAATAACCAAACGATTCATAACAAAATTAAAAATCCCATATTACAAATTCATCACTATTATGCAATGTGGAAATATCTGACAAAAATTTTAGTACACGAAAAAACACACAAAACTTTTATGCACATATCGCTTAACCCTGTGCTTTCAATTTCATGATTGTTGTTTTTTTTTATTTATGTAAAACATTTTTCACAACATATTGTGCATTTAGCACATTATTATCCACACGAGATTATTTTTGACTACATAAACCGTTCTTGAACAAAATGTTGAAGATTAATTTATGTCGAGTAATTTTATTTTTTGTTTGTCATGTATCAGCAAAAGAATAGCAACCAATCTTTCGGTTGTATTTCCCAAAATACATTTAATTATTCTAAATTTGGGAAATTATTGGGATAACCAAAAAACTATTATTTATTAATATTTTTTCTGTTGTTGTAACCAATTATTCGTTGCAATAATAATCTTTGGTCTATTGATACCATTTCTGTTGTCAAGAATAAAACATTGTTTGTCACAACCAAAAATCGATCGTATGGTACTATAATGAAGGTTAATTCGATTGATACAACCATCGATTTAGTTGCAAACATTTTCATTTGATCGTATCCATGTTATTATTGTTGTTTCAACTATTTATATATTAATACAACCGATATATATATACAGAACATGTCATTCGATTTGCATTATAAAGCAATTTCACACAAATTAAAATAAATCATCAAACTTTGATTGTCTCTCCTTAAAAACTACCTTTTTGCACATAGTATTGTTTAGAATGAAGGTATCGATATGTGGAGCAAAATCAAAACATGGATCAACGAGATGTATTTCTCTTTGAAAAACAAACTGTTCATTTAAGTAATAGGCTGAGATTTTACGGCTTTGGGTATTTTTTTGTGGAGTAACGTGAAGGATCGAGGCTATACAAAGAATCCATAAACGATGCCTGAAGAATTCGGGTACATATCGAGTAACCCATTCATGAGATAGAGCCAGAGACCAAATTTTTTTCTGCAATTTTTTTCTGTATCTCCGGCTAAGTTCGAAGGTGGGCCATATTGGTCCACTCCTTCTATTGTAACATTTATTGATCAACGAGATGTATTTCTCTTTGAAAAACAAACTGTTCATTTAAGTAATAGGCTGAGATTTTACGGCTTTGGGTATTTTTTTGTGGAGTAACGTGAAGGATCGAGGCTATACAAAGAATCCATAAACGATGCCTGAAGAATTCGGGTACATATCGAGTAACCCATTCATGAGATAGAGCCAGAGACCAAATTTTTTTCTGCAATTTTTTTCTGTATCTCCGGCTAAGTTCGAAGGTGGGCCATATTGGTCCACTCCTTCTATTGTAACATTTATTGAAATATTGATTCTTTCATAAATTTTACTTATTTGAATATTCTGAAATTCCACACATAGTATCAGTTTATTAGTCGCTATCACCGCTACAAAAATGGACGAAGTTGCCACACCCCTTTTGGTACCTCCCACAAAAATGGACCATTTTGCACCAAAAGTTATCAGCTTATGACTTTATATGTCTATAGCTAGGAGTATATCCTAGTGACAAATAACTAAATTTACAAATATTTTTTGGGCTGAAGGTGAGGGGATTCGTTAATGGGTTTACCCGACTGAAATTTTTTACTTGTTTTTTTAATTTTTATTAGGTTTTTTAATTCAGATTTTCTTGGTAGGTACACTAAAAAAAGTGAACCCTGAAGCATAGTCTACGTTTTTGCTTATGCATTCCAGACACAACTTGAGGCAACGAGAACACTAATTACAACGAGGAATCGCTCAGTGGTGACGATATGGAATTTTTCGACAGTAGCAGCATAAACATGTCGGAAATGGAAAATTTAATTGAGCAAATAGAGGCGCTACAACGTGAAGTAGACTCTCTTCGACAGTCATCAGTGAACGCATATGAAGGACAGTAATCGAACCTGCATAAAGTGCACATTCCAAAATTCAACAGACAAAAATATTTTTTGCTCACGTTGAACTTTCCTTTTCTCTCTGTGGTGTTTCAACGGATGCGGGCAAATTTGATGTTGTTTCCGTGCGCCTTGAAGACGACATACTCTTGTCGGTTGAAGACCTCATAACAAATCCGCCGAAAGACGACAAATATTCTACATTGAAGGAGAGACTAATTTCGAAATTTGCTGAGTCTTCCGAATCTAAAATGCGACGTTTATTGCAAGGTGGTGAGACGGAATATTTAGACAAACTAGCTAAAAATGCAGAAAAAATGTTGGATGCTATAGGAAATACTGTGTGCTGTCTCCGAGGCGCCACCACATTCTGATACCAACATTTCGATTGACGCAATTAATTCGCCTGTGCACTCAAAGAAAAGTACGTCATAGCATTGATGACACAGTTACATGACCCGATTGACATCAATACTATGTCAAATGACATACATTTTATCAAATATGACATATATTATATGACAAGTGACATGCCCTAATTTTGTCATATTTTCACTGTCATATATACCATGACTTGGCTAACATCAATGCAATGACATATTTTATATTTTATTTAGCATGAAATGAGAACAAAATAATAAATAATTCTATTTTATTATACTCATGGCATTATTTTACAATATATGTTATCTAAACCTTTAGCCTTATTATTAATAATTTGTACGTATTGCTCGTAAAATAGTTACATGGTTATGATGTCACTTTTACATAGATATTACGACAAAATGTCTATATATATTTTTCAAAAATATATTATTATATTAATTATATTATAAATTAATCGCAATTTTACATTAATTAATTCTATGACATAGTCTGTTGAGGAATAAAATACAACAAAAAGATCCTTTAAAAAACTGTATAAACTTTACATTGTATACATGTCATATATACATAATACAAATCACATTACATAAAATAAATGTAATTTTATTAATAACACCTGAAGAGAAGTAGAGAGAGAGAAGGGAATAACAATAATAACACGAAATCATAAATGTGCATGCCCATGCAAACGAAAAAATAAACGATAACATCAAAACGAAAAAGAGGCACGATCATGTAGAATGTACATAGATTTGAAGACACTTTACATAGAATAGATGTACATTTTTATCATTACTGAAGAGAAAAGAGAGGGAGAGCGCGAATACACATTATGAACGACATTCACTGCAGTAAAAAAGGGGTTGATATTTAGAGCAGGCCTTAAACAGACATCTACATATTGTGTTTGGTTTATGCTAGGTCAGTTCTTTCTTAAAAGCAAAGTGACACACACGTAATAATCGCGTCGCGAATTTATTTGTTGTCTGTGGAGTTTTTCTTTAGTGAATAAAATAAAAATTGGTAAATGGAAATGAAGTGCTTTTTGTGCAATAAAATATTTGTAAAAAATTAATATTACTTCGAACATCTGAAGTCATGCCATTTCTTAAAAACATCGGAAGACTATAAATGCTGTGGTACTGTTTACAGCAATTCATAAAAATTTAAAGTACACGTGCGTAAAAACACCCAACAACAACGTCTTCTATTGTGTGCGGTAGTCTCGTCCATGACGAAAAAGTGAATGAAGTACAAACTGATGGGGCCTCAAAAAGTAGTCTTGCTCATCATGAAAAGGACAGTGAACATTTTATAAACATTAACGTATATCAAAATAAGAGTGATGAAGAGCTATTAAAAAATATACATAAACATGTATTTGAAACAGCGTTATTTTCGAAGTGTAATATTAAATTTATTAATTGAAAGTTCTCTTCAAATATCATTACGAAAAATGGAGATCAGATTCTAATCTTCCTGCTTTACTTCAAAAATTCTCGAGCAACAGCAAAAATTCCTTGATGTCTTCTTCACCTTCATCATCAACGTCATCTCTAAATGATGAAGATATTTCAAATCCAAAAATTAACGTCACGGAAATTTTGCAGCAACACAAAATGGGGAATAGAATTTTGGAAACTTATGAGACAACTAATAAAATAACTTCCGAACACCGCGGTTTGCTAAAGAAAGATGTGGTGAGTATATTTAATTTTTATATATAATTGTTTACATGTATTTTAACATCTATTTTATTTTTAGTTCCGGAAAATGACGATCAGATGCTTTTTCAAAGTATAAATTATGACAGCCTTTCAACAGAAGAGGTCCACTCATCTTGGGCTACATGTTCAAACTTAAGATTTTCTCAAATAAACAATGAATGCCAAACAATGCACGACATATTCAAACTTTGGCCACAGTGTAAAGGCACACATGGCCTTCGACTTGTAAGTATTTTTTTGGATTTTTTTTCTTCGAAAAATAGAAATAAGTAGAAAATTAATATTTGAATTTGTTGTTTTAGATTGATATGGACTTCAATACAATCCGCAAAACGAATAGCGCTATGATGAATTGGAAAGAAAAGTTTGTTAACCTTTTCAATTACTTGAAAAATGAACGCAGTATTCGTGATCCCAACTTTAGACGAATTATGGATACAATAAAACGTGCAGATGTGGAAAATGGTTAGTTAAATGCTAAGATTTCTGAATTAATTACACGTATTCTTTTTTGACAGATACCGACAAATACCCAGCTAAAAATTATGTGGTGCCTCCATAACATTTTATTTCCTACAAAAAAAGGAGTGCGAGTTGAGGCTGATGGCAAAAAACAGTGTAAAAATTTTACTCTTTCCTGTTTATAAGTGAGACCTTGCAATCCTTGGAGAATCACGTGGAGGATTTATGTAACAAAAAGCAGCCAATACAGCCATTTATTTTAGTACTTGGCGAAGTAAATCTCTTAAGGTTACAAAATATTGTTTGTATTTAGGTGGGCAATTTTTGCCCTTTAACGCGTACATGACAACATTATATATGTGCTTTAAAACATTTCATATATTTAATGTCGAGTATCCCAGACCATGTAGCCAAGTATGGCTTTTTATTGATCAGTAATTTTATGACTTGAACAAAACCACTGAGAAATCGTCCAAAGTGTCACTCTTGATAAGAGATTTGCAAAGTTATAAATAATTTTATATTAAAAAACTATATCAAAGGTTAATGTTCCTTCACTATTTTGAATTATGAATTTATTTTCTATAAAATATATTAACATTATTTTTAACAAATAATACTCCAGAAGTCAGGTATTATTATTACTTTTTATTTTATTTATATTACATCAATAAATATTTTTGTACAAAAATAATTTTATGCATATGTTTTTGGGATAATATTAATTGGTATTGCAGTGGTAATAACATCTAAGACAATAGGTTATTTCTTATATAGCAGCAATTAAATATTGTAATTTTATTTATGATAATGAATCATAGATTTAATAGCATATTGTCATATCATCCATGGCAATTTGTCATTGTTCCAAAGACATATTGTCATAAGATCCATGACAATTTGTCATTGCATCGAAGACATATTGTCATTGCATCGATACCATATTGTCATAAGATCCATGACAATTTGTCATTGAATCGATACCATATTGTCATAAGATCCATGACAATTTGTCATTGCATCAAATACATGTTGTCATATTATCCATGACAATTGTCATGGTATCATAGACATATGTCATTGCATTTACCACAATGTGTCATACATTTTACGCCACTTTTACATAGCATCAATGTTAATTGTCATAGCATCGAAGACAGAACTGACATCAATATTACGACCGGTTCATGTAACGGTTGACATGGGACCAATGACATGTGACATTGCGACTAAATCGATGACACTTGTCATGAAATACATGTCAGATTACATTCAGATTACGTCGGTTTTTCTATGAGTGTGTCTTTAGCTGATATTTGCAAGTCTTTAACATATCTTTCTGCTAAAGTGGACACCTTTCAAGCGAGCAACAAAAGCACATACGGTCATCATCGATCCAGATCTCACAGTCATTCACGTTCGAATGATAGACCTCCTACCAACAAATTGCTTTGCTGGTATCTTCAAAAGTTTGGAGATTCTGTCAAACACCTCTACCGATTTTCTAACAAAATTTTGCAGAAAAATTAAATTTCTGCAAAATTTTAAAGAAACAAAAAGCAAATTTTCGGAAGATTTTCTGGATGAAGTGTTTTATTGACATTTTCAAGAAAAATAAAATGTGAACAATATTTAGTATGAAATTTTAAAAAAATTTTCTATATAAATTAAATTTCGAAAACTACAAAATGGGCATTGTTGTACAACCTCTTTTGGTACCTCCCACACAAATGGACCGTTGTACACCATAAGTTAACGGCTTATAACTTTCATACCAGTGCATACAAGTACTTAAAATTGTGTGCAGTGTAATGCTGTTATAGTGCATACAGTCCTGTGAGAAGTAGGCGTTATCACCGCGCCCCTTTTGTACCTCCCACATAAAATTACCAAATCATACCAAAATTGAATAGCTCGTAACGTTAATCCAGTACACATAAACGTTTATAGTTCGGTGTATTTGTTAAACCCCTTCTGGTACCTCCCACACAAATTGACAGATTAATTAGTGTAATGATGCATATTACATTACTCACAAAGTGAGGGTATGTATACCGAACAAATTCAACGATGGGATTATTCGTACGTTAATTGACTTTTGACGAATGTCGAAGCTTTTTCTATCAGTGTAGCAATGGAGTGATTATTGTGAGGAGACTTACTACACATAAATATAATATGTACTCACTCACATTAAGTTCTTGTTTGAATATTTAAATGACAAAACAAATACAAATAAGTTACATATATCTTAACATATGCAGAAAATCTCAATTTATTTTTGAAAAAAAAAAACAATCACAAATGCATAGTAAAACCAAGTTTTAAATACATGTTAATAATTACGTTTTTTTTCTCAAATGCACTCATGTAAATATTGTTACTGTTTTTATCTACTATTTATTTTCCCTCCATAAACAATGCAAAATTGCTTATTTATAATAAAATAATAAAAAAAAATCTCAAAAGCAAAACGAAAAGCTGCTTCCACTGACTGACCCTATCTGCTATGATGGCTGGATACAACCATCGATGACAATATATTCGCACCCGGGTCTTAAGTGCACTTCTCAAACAATGCATGAGCATGCATTTTTGATTATAAATAGCTTACCCATGTAAGTATATTTATGTTTAGATACATATGTATATTAAAACTTACATGACTGGAGATAAAAATGCAACAGATTAGTAATCTGAGATTACACAATCAATGACATGATTATAGTGAATTGAATATTGTTGTGTAATATACATTACATTATGCTCTTCGAATATGGTTGAGGTAAACATAGTCCTTTTGGATGTTCACGTTTCATTTTTGCTATTAATTTTTCACCATACGAATTATAGCGGGGTTAGAATTACGAGTATTAATAGCTATATGTGAAGTTAATTTTGGGGTAAAAAGTTTATAAAAAGTTGCTAACACTAGTATACAAAATTTCACGTCGTTTAATATTTCTTTGAGCACTCAAAAGTAAACGATCTTATTGAATTTGTAAACATTGAAAAAATTGGTCATTTGAAAGGTTTCATTTTCAACCATATTAAAACCGACATATGGGCAGTTCTTTCTCACGTGTCACAGGTGAAAAATTAGATCTTTCTCAAATTCTCGACAAATGTTGCCCTAGTTGTGGGAGTAATGACCCACAATATAAAAAAAAATTAAATGAAAATGGGAGGCAGGGGGCGAAGGAAAAATGTAAGAAAAAATTGATTTTTTTTCTCTGTAATGGTTTTTTGAAGTTAATTTTAATTATAAGGAACTAGCCCGGTCCACTTCGTTGGTCCACTATTTGCAAATTTTTTTTTCCAAAACCATCCCAGACCAAATAGCTTTCAAACAAAAGAAAAAAATTAAAATCGGTCCAGTGGTTTAAGCGTCTATAAAACACATACATACATACAAAAAATTTTCCATTTTTATATATACCCAGCAAAATTTCTCATTACCAAATAATCCGACGAGTAAGCAAAGTTCGATAATGGTAAGTACTTATTATTTAGCCACTTTTCTCATTATTTTAACACGGGGATGTCATTGGAGAGAAGTACTTCCCAAAAGCATACAATAAAGTAGCATAATAAGTACTTATTTGTAGCATAGGCATACCACATAAATATGTGCTTATGTTCTCACGATTTTAAGTACTTGAATAATGCATTACCAATAAGTTACAAAGTACGTAGAAGAAATGGTAGATATGTAGAGATGGCCATTTAGAGTAATTTTGTGCATATTGTTGCGCATATTTCGAATTTCTGAACCCAAACCACCATGTGAAAAATTCTTCAATGGTCTAACATCATACGATATACGTAAATACTTTTGGTATTTTCATTCAATTTGCAAGTATTTTTGGAAAATTTGTTGAAAGTAAATAAATCTTCTACAATAGCTAAAATTGCATTATACTAAAATTTGCCAAAAATTATTTTGATAAAAAAATCACTTATTTCTGTTATTATTGGTAAGTCATTATTAATAAGCCGAAAGTAATTCAGCGAATAATGATATGTCATTATTTGGTAATGCAGGGAATAATGACAGGTACTTACCAAGATTTTGCTGGGTATAGATAGATTGAGAATAGAAAATATAGTTTCTTAATGGATTTTCCGTGCACTTTTCATAAAATATTAATTTGATCCTTAACAATTTATTTCGGTCACTTTTGACGGAAAAAAATAAAAATCGCGATATCTCAGAATCGATATATTATTTTTTCCTTAAATTTTTTATAAAAAATTTTCCATATGTACTCTACTGATGGTGTACATTTTGGAGTGGAGACCACTTAGGTTTAAAAGTTACATTACAATAACTAACTAATTGATGAGAAAGCTGAGCGCAATGGGTGCCGCGTTTGCTCACAATAAAGAAAATGCACCAGTCAACACATCCACGACTGTGATGGCTAAAATCAAGGAATTCATGTTCGAATTTCTTCAGCACGCAACTTATTCGCCAGATTTAGCCCCCTCGGATTATTTTTTGTTTCCAAACTTGAGAAAATGGCTCGTCGGAAAAAGAGTTGCCAGCAATGTGGAGGTGGAGGTTGTGGTTGATGGGTATTTTCAGGAGCTACACAGTTCTTACTAATGAAAATTGCTGGAAGATGTGTAGCGAGCTAAAAGGAGATTATATTGAGAAATAAAGAAAAAATTCAAAAAAAAGGCATCACGCCTCTATCGGGATTTTATTTTAAAAAATATGGTTCAATACGTAGAACATCGGAATAAAAAAAAACAGTAAGGAAAGGCAGAAAGTCGGGCGGGGCCGACTATATAATACCCTACACCTACCTACCAATTGGCAGTGTTCACACATGTAATAAGCAAACTCTCTCTGCCGATTTTCGTACTGATCGGATATAAAACACGGTTTCTACAGTGCTTACATGTCAAATCGGGTGTAACATATATATTGGGACTATGTTTAAATCTGAACCGATTTTCCCCGAATTTGGCAGTGTTCATACATGTAATAAGAAAACTCTCTCTGTTAAATTTCGTACTGATCGGATATAAAACACGATTTCTACAGCGCTTAAATGTTAAATCGGGTGGAACATATATATGGGGGCTATATCTAAATCTGAACCGATTTTCTCCGAATTGCGCAGTGTTTTTTCATGTAATAAGAGAACTTTCTCTGCCGAATTTCGTACAGGTCGGATGTAAAATACGGTTTCTACAGCGCTTTCATGTCAAATCGGGTGAAACATATATATGGGGACTATATCTAAATCTGAACCGATTTTCCCCGAATTTGGCAGTGTTTATTCATGTAATAAGAGAACTCTTTCTGGCAAATTTCGTACTGATCTGATTTAAAATACAGTTCCTACAGCGCTTACATGTCAAATCGGGTGAAACATATATATGGGGGCTATATCTAAATCTGAACGGATTTTCTCCGAATTTGGTAGTGTTCATTCACGTAATAATAAAACTCTCTCTGTCGAATTTCATAAAGATCGGATGTAAAATGTGGTTTCTACAGCGCTTACATGTCAGATCGGGTGAAACATATATATGGGGACTATATCCAAATCTGAACCGATTTTAACCAATTTCAACAGGGATCGTCCTTGGGCCAAAAAAGAGCACTATGCTAAATTTCATCACAATCGGACTATAAATACGACCTGCACTTTGATTACAAGAATACATGGACAGACAGACGGACATGGCTAAATCGACTCAGAAAGTGATTCTGAGTCGATCGGTATAATAAACAATGGGTCTATCTCTTCTCCTTTTAGGTGTTACAAACAAATGCAAAAAATCATAATACAATGTACCACAGTGTGGTGTAGGGTATAATAAAGAAAACTTTAGCATACAAAGGTTTTGTTCTCATAAAACAGTATGTCTTAATCTTAGTTGCATAGTGTAAACAATTTTCAAATATTTTATGGGGATTTGAAATTGAAAAAAAATTAAAAAATTATTTTGAGTTTTACGAAAATTGCAATAGCTCTTGAACGACTGAACAGTTTTTTACAAAGTCTTCGTCGTTGTAAAGAGAGCACAATGGGCATTTTCTGTAGAAAAAAGTTTTTTTTAAAAAATTAATAATTTTTTTGAAAAAAATGCTCCCCCCTCGATTTTCTTCAAATTCGCACAGAATATAATATAATTCATTTCGGTCCATGTTTTATTACAGCTCCCATATAAAGATCCCCTCCCCCATTGTCTTTTCTTGACGCTTTAGAGAAAATATTTATCAATTGATCTGGATGAAATTTAAGTAATTTATATTGCACTTAACCTTCCCTAGTGAAAATGGGGTACATCTAAATAACTAATAAAAATATAATAATTGTGAATTTTTCTATGTTTTTATTTAAAAAATGTTAAAATTTTCTCAAAAAATTGATTTTCTTCGCAATATGATTTCTTCGAAACTGCTGCTGGAAGGAAGATTATTCGGATTTATTCGGAGAATGCTCCTTACTTGATGAAGGCTACTTAATTGATGATTATTTAAAGCTTGGACCAATTACGATAAATAGTTATGCGAAAATATATGGTTGAACCCAAATATTTTTTAAAGCATTGTCTTTATTTTGATAGATAAACAGATCTAATAAAAATATAATAATTGTGAATTTTTCGATGTTTTAATTTAAAAAATATTAAAATTTTCTCAAAAAATTGAATTTTTTAACAATATGATTTCTTCGAAACTGCTGATGGGAGGAAGATACTATATTAGGACAATGCTACTTAATTGTTGAAGGCTACTTAATTGATGATTATTTAAAGCTTGGACTAATAACAATAAATAGTTCTCCAGTTATGCGAAAATATGTGGTTGAACCTAAATATTTTTTTAGAGGTTTGGATTTATTTTGATATATAAACAGATCCCATTCCTCTAATAGACCACAAAGATCTTAAAGGAAATGACAGAAGCTTTCTTTTGAGCAAAAACAAAAAACAAAAAATAAAAATATAGATTTTTACAAAAATTTTAAAAAAAGTTTTAATTTCGCAAAAAAATCACCAACAAAATTTGTTTTATTTTCATAAAAAGATTGAAAAAATCTATCCAAAACACTTTGGGTAAACATTTTTTGTGTTAAATTATCCAAATTCCTTGTGTGATTTTATATACTATCCAATTTGTTTCTAGCAAATATTAATTATTATTGACTTCTGATTTTAAACAATTGTTTCATTATAGCCGACATTACTAGATTAAGTCCATGAGATCTATAGTCTGGATTTAAATTGAACTGAATTTCGTGGGAATTCCCCAAAATGAATAAATTAAAAATGTCAAAGCGTCTATATTTATATCATGCATTTGCATAATTTCTAGCTACCTGCAATTGAAGAGATAGATGCCGTTAGCATTTAATTAACTCTATCAACATCTGATCTATTGAAACACAAAATACAATTTATCAGTTGAAAAAGACACTGCTAAAAATTCCTATATAAATCTTCTCGTAATTATAATAATAAACATTTAGTGGAGACGTTCAGACTGCTGGAGAATGTTAATTTAGTATTTATCACTACGTGTTTAAAAAACGTTTTTTTTTTAATTTAATGTACACACGTTTCTCATATGTTTGAATAAGTAACGGCATGGACTGATTGATGGTGACATTATTAGTAGATTAACAATAATTTTAACATAGCCTGGTTACGTTATAGCCGTCAGATTATGGGGAATTACAATTGTTTAGTGTTTTGCGACATGACAATTGAACCCATTTATCTCGGTTTGATGATGCCGATAAGGCAATTAGTACAAGTCAAATTCGATTAAGCAGTAGAGACTTTATATGAGATTTTATACGAATTGAATAACTTATAACACCTTTATAGAGGTGTTATAAGTTATTTTAGGTCAATGTCGAAATTAAACCTCGAACTTAAACATAGTTTTGGAGAAAATATAAAAATGTCCTGCATGTCCAATAACACTGTGTGTGTACCAGGAATGAAACGAATATTCGCATTCGCAAAAACCATCTTCGGATTATTCGCTTTCGCATTCGCTTTCGCAAAAATATATTTCAGTATTCGCTTCCATTTGTTAAAAGTGTTAAATCTCCTTATTCCCCTTACACAATTTGAAGATATTAAGACCAATGAAAACCTCTACCACTTCTCTTCAAAACAGTTGAAGAAATATGTTTGTTTTTGTGGTAACAGGAGGTAAAACTATGGAAAACATTCTTAATACTTGAATATCCTGGAAAAGTATCAATTCAGTTCCTTAAATTTGTTGGTACTAAAGGGTCAAAATATTATTAGCATTCGCTTTCGCAAAAATGCATATTCACTATTCGCTTTCGCATTCGCAAGAAATATATTTTAATATTCGCTTTCGCTAAAGTCACTTTCGTTACATCCCTACTTCAAATCAGGGATGGTCCACGACATGATTTTTTAGGTTTACGACTGTCAGAAAGGTGTAAACGTCACATACGTCAAAAACCCGTCTGAAATGTATGAAATGTCGTAAACTGTAATATCAGTTCTAAGGACGCTGCAGACTTCAGCCCTTCACGTAAAAATCTGGTGGACACCATATAAAAACTAATCGAAATCCGAGATACAACTTCATTTAAAATTTTTTGAGAAAATATATGTTTTTGATCGAATACCGATATTTACACAATGGTGTGATATATTGTACAACCCGAACATTAATTAAGTTCAGAATGGGAAAATCAACTATTTCGGCGATAAATCTACTTTTTCAACAACGGCACGCACATCTTTTGCACTTTTCTTCACATCTTTCGTAGACCATTTAATTTATATTCTTGACGAACAATAAATCGTTCAGTTTCAGTTTTTTTTGCAAAATATTATATAAGTTCTGATTCACACGAGGCAATTTTTTGAATGCAAGTATCAAAGTTTGTAGTTTGTCTGGCTCTCTCCAACAAACTTTGACACCCCACCCATTTCTGTGCTTGTTGCAAAAACTAGAAGGCCTTACTTATTCTGGAATATGGCAAAAAGTCGACATAACGCATTGTCATCATTTGCTCTAAAATTACTGATGATCCCAGCTGGAAGTTTACTATTCACTTAAAATACGCGAAAAAAGACAACTTTGAAGGCATTGAAGATAGAGATTCGAGTGAAGAAGAAACCTAATTTATAAACAAATAATAATTGATTGGACCAATAAATAAACTTGAAAGTTCAAAATAAATATTTTTTTCTTTTCTATTGATTTGCTAATTATTTACTGTTAGTGACAAAGTCAAGTTTCCGACATTAGGTTCACGACGTTGTATACGTATGTCGAGTACGTCTCAAATGTATGTCATATACGTCACAGTTTAAGACGGACCATCCCTGCTTCAAATACATTGAACTGTACTGAATTGTAAGTGTTTATGTGCACTGGTATATTAACGTTATGATCTATTCAATTTTGGTATGATTTGGTCATTTTGTGTGGAAGGTACCAAAAGGGGCGTGGCAATAACGCCTAATTTTACTGGACTGTAGGTACTATGAAGACATTACTCTATACACAATTTCAAGTATTTTTATACCCTCCACCATAGGATGGGGGGTATATTCATTTTGTCACTCCGTTTGTAACACCTCTAAATATTGATCGGAGACCCCATAAAGTATATATATTCTTAATCGTCGTAAAATTCTAAGACGATTTAGCCATGTCCGTCTGTCCGTCCGTCCGTCCGTCTGTGGTAATCACGCTACAGTCCGCAATAATAGAGCTAGGTTGATCAAATTTGGTACAAATACTTCTTATAGTTGCAGGTTGTTTGGGATTGCATATGGGCCATATCGGTCCATATTTAGATATAGCTCCCATATATAGCATCTAACTTGTTGTGATTCCTACTGTTCTCATCTACTATATTTTTATACCCTACACCACACTGTGGTACAGGGTATTATGACTTTGTGCATTTGTTTGTAACACCCAAAAGGAGAAGAGATAGATCCATTGTTTATTATACCGATCGACTTGTAATCACTTTCTGAGTCGATTTAGATATGTCCGTCTGTCTGTCCGTCTGTCTGTAGATGTATTCTTGTAATCAAAGTACAGGTCGCAATTATGGCCCGATCTTGACGAAACTTTACACATATCTTTTTTTGGCACAAGGACTCCTATTTAATTTGGTTAAAATCGGTTCAGATTTGGATATAGCCCCTATATATATGTTAGCCCCGATTTTACATGTAAGCGCTGTAAAAACTTTATTTTATATCCGATCAGCATGAAATTCAGCAGAAAGAGGTCTCTTATTATATGAATGAACACTGTTAAATTTGGAAGAAATCGGTTCAGATTTAGATATAGCCCCCATATATACGTTACCCCGATTTCACACGTAAGCGCCGTAAAAAAATTATTTTATAACCGATCAGTGTGAAATTTGGCAGAAAGAGGTTTCTTATTACATGAAGGAATACTGCCAAATTCGGAGAAAATCGGTTCAGATTTAGATATAGCCCTCATATATATGTTACTCCCGATTTTACATGTAAGCGCTGTAAAAAGTGTATTTTTAATCCGATCAGTACGAAATTCGGCAGAAAGAGGTTCCTTATTACATGAATTAATACTGCCAAATTTGAGTGAAATCGGTTCAGATTTACATATAGCCCACATATATATGTTACCCCCATTTTAACATGTAAGCGCTGTAGAAACTGTATTTTATATCCGATCAGTAAAAAAATTGGCAGAAAGAGGTTTCTCATTACGTGAATTAACACTGCCAAATTTGAGGGAAATCGGTTCAGATTTAGATATAGCCCCCATATATGTATATGTTACCCCCGATTTGACATGTAAGCGCTCTAGAACTGTATTTTAAATCCGATCAGTAAAAAAAATTGTCAGATGAGGTTTCTCATTACATGAATTAACACTGCCAAATTTGAGGGAAATCGGTTCAGATTTAGATATAGCCCCCATATATATGTTACCTCCGATTTAACATGTAAGCGCTGTACAATCTGTATTTTATATCCGATCAGTAAAAAAATCTACACAAAGAGGTTTCTTATTATATGAAGGGATACTTCCAAATTCAGAGAAAATTGGTTCAGATTTAAATATAGCCCCCATATATATGTTACCCCCGATTTGACATGTAAGTGCTGTAGAGACTGTATTTTATATCCGGTCAGTACGAAATTTGGCAGAAAGAAGTCTCTTTTTCAATGAATGAGTATTCAAGGAAAATCCGCTCAGATTTATATATAACCTCCTCCTGATTTGGTACCAATGCGCTATATAAGTTGTACTTTACTTCCGATCAAAATTTTTCAGAAAAATGTTCCTAATTTTTTTATATAAGCGCTATTTTAGAGACCTGAAAGGCTTCAGCGGAATTGAAAATTAAAGCATAACTTAAACCAATTATTCCAAGGTAGTACCTACCTAACATATCCTGCATATATTACTTATATTGTGTACGACCAAAAATCGGACTATTTATTGTATTAAGGCTAATAATAACCACAGTAAATGCAAATATGTGGAATATTATTATTAGTTCAATTTTTAATTCCACACATTATATTAAACTCCTCTTTGGAATAAGCCTTGACGTGGCGGGGGAGCTAAGTACTTTCGTAAAAGAAAGGAAACTAATTATTCCAACTATTCAAAAAGAAATTCTTAATGTACATTGCCGAGGTGGTGTAGGTTATTATATAGTCGGCCCCGCCCGACTTTAACCTTTCCTTACTGGTTTGTGTTTTCGGTGTTATTTTCTTTAGGTTTGAGTTATTTTGTGAGGTCTATACATGGTGGAGGGTATATAAGATTTGGCATGGCCGAACTTAACGCTTTTACTTGTTATTCACTGATATTAAGGTTATAAGATGTTTACTTATGGTGCAAAATGGTACATTTGTATGGGAGGTACCAAAAGGAGCGTGGTAAATTCGCTTTGGTGGTAACGATTAATAAATTAACACTATGTGTGGAATTTCAGAAGATTCGAATAAATAGTATAGAAGTTATAAGAGAATCAATATTTCATTAAATGTTAACCCTTTGTGGGGGACATTGCTCATTCGATTTAAATTAACCCAAACGGATGTCCGCCGAAGATATTTGGAGTCTTAGGTCACTTCTTCGATGTGTTACACTTTTGGCCAGTAGCATATGATATATACCCCCATTTCACTAAAGTGTAAAGTATAATGACCCAAATCGAATTTCCACCATACAAACTTGGGGTCTTAGGTCACTCCTTCGATGTGTTACACTTTTGGCACGCAAAAAATAGAGTTTAACATCCTCTCTAAGGAGTTCAAATGAAGTGTTCACTTTTTGCCTATTAAGGACATCAACAGAACGTAGAAACCCAATATTTTCAAGACTGCCGCGTACTACTTTGCATTGCGTACATATAATTTTACTACCTGTATATACGATTGGAAACCTCATAAATAAAAATACACATATATTGTTTAATGACACTCTACCTGAGCGGATCTCATCCAATATAACACTCACATTGCATATAATGTTTTATGGAGGGATACGAACGGCCATAAAACTTAGTCCTCTCTATAATTTTATAATGTCTGACATCAATCCTCATAAAATAAAATGCAAGTGCAATGTCTTTTATATGCCTCTCTCACATATGGCGAATTCAATATAAGCAAAAACAGTATTTAAAAACGGAAAAATATTAAACAAGATATTTTTGAATTTCCCTAACATTTACAAAATGGCTCATAACTTTTACATCTATCCATAAATTGTTTTCAAATACACAGTATGTTTTTCGTTTCGTGTTGGCCTTTTAAAAATGTGATAAAATAATTTGTTTTACTTTTTTTTATATTTTTTTTTGTACCAGGAAAAAGTGTTTTTAAAAAAAATCATTTTTTCTCATATTTTTGACGAATATTAATAAACCAAAGATTCTACGTGAAAGTGATATTGCAGCATATAGCCCTTATAATTTCCTTTAATTTAACGCATAACACGGCTCAATCAGGCTTATCCTACCCCATTACACAAGAAACTGTTATCCACATCCCTTGGACAAAATTTTTGTTGCATAGTGTAATTTTTTCAAATTTCTGGTTTTATTGGAAAGGTTGAATTTTGTCATTTAATTATGGAAAACAATATCATTCATATGCCTACCACGACTGGATCGGCAGTACCTCATCCGATCAACCTAATTTTTCAGCACATTTTCTATTGTTTCGGGTCGAATCTCTTCAATGGTCACTACGATTTCATGTTTCAACGCTTAAATTGTATCTGGATGCTTTGCGTAACATTTATCCTTAATAATTTCCCACAGAAAATAATCCAAAGGGCTCAAACCACATGTCAAAATAATTGGTAGTTCAAATATAAGTTTTAAATGTATATGGATGCTTTGCGTAACATTTATCATTCATAATTCCCCACAGAAAATAATCCAAAGGGCTCAAATCACAAGTCAAAATAATTGGTAGTTCAAATATAAGTTTTAAATGGCCCACCCTTTAGCTACATGTAACATGGGATTGGATGCAGTTTTATCGGGTAGGTATGTTCCGCAGTTTTTTCTCCTATTCAACATCTACAACTTGGCTTCAGAGAAAAAAATACAAAGAATCCACCTCGAGTAAAAAAAATCGTATGGCCATTAAATTACACTATGCAACAAAAATTTTGTTGTCCTAGACCTAAAAATTATTTTTTTGTATAGATTGTGGCATACTGTTATACAAAATCAAAACCAAAAATTTTTTTATGGATACATTTTTTTTTGTTTTTAATTTTATTAAAAATGCTATTATCGTCGAAAGTACCCTTAGTATTTGCACTATAATTTTTGGAGTATATGCCCGATCAGGTCGACTTATACGTTAAATTGAAGCTATTAATGGGGGCTACAAATGTTGGAAATATCTCTTTCACTTAGAAACAGTGGTTTAGTACTGTCATTAAACAAATTGGAAAAGTTAATTTTTTTCTTTGCAAGAAAACAACGTACAATGGCAATTTCTACCCACTGCAAAAAATGTCCGTTGATTTTTCTTCTTTTTCATAATGAAAAACCGTTATGACTCTCTCTGTGTTTTCAGAATAACGTCTTTAGATTCATCTAAAGAGTTACATTTTGAATTGTCTTGTTATCATCTAAAGAGTAATATTTTTAGTTGTGCCCTTTTCAACTTATAATCCGAGTAAGATTTCTCAGTTAAAAACTCAAAATAATACCACTATTTATATACAAACTTTTTTCATGAAAAGAGTAACAACTCAAAAAAGTTGTTATTTTTCTAAAATCAATAAAAAACAAAAAGGAAAATAGCGTTATTATTTTTTTCTATGATATTTTATTGCAACGACATATTCTTTTTTTGTAATATACCATTAATATTAACGGAAACAGTTTTTGTCCTCTACTGACATTTTTTAAATTTTGAGTTGTTACCCTTTTGTGGAACAGGTAATAGAAGAATGTGTTATATACATAAATATAAAAAATGAATTTCTAACCAATTTTTTTATAATTTTTAACAAATCATTAATCATTGTTTCATATTACGGTCTTTTATTGGATCCAAGGAAATTTGAAACTACAAACTTAAACGACCTCCATGCTGCAATTTCATCCGGCGTCAAATATGATTCGAAATTCACATCTTTCATCAGATTCCTTATTTTAGGTCCATCAAAAACTCCCTCTTCGTTTTTTTTTAAAGAAAGACTGTTAAAAAAACCTTTTTAAATATGAGAGTGAATTGCCATCTTTCCTTAAGGCTTTTACACAATTTTTAAAGAGCCCCAGCTTAATATGCACTGGTGGCAAAATATCGGCTATCCCAGAGGCATAACATACCAGCTACTTTTAAATAGCAACAAATTTTCCGGTTTCTGATTTCCGTTGTGTAAAAGTACTGTGAATGAAGGTTGTCTCCAAATCATTGGCATTCCAAATTGCACGTGAACTCTAAAATTAAAACGTTTTATTCCACAAAACATTGTAATACATTAATTTTAAAGCACTTGTCGCATTCGTCCACTAGTCCATCGAGTAAGATTTACATGGCACGAATTACACAAAATACTAGGTGTCCACGGTTCGTTCATATACCAAAATAGTACACATATATTTCTTCTATTATTTTACTAAACGCACGTCGATTTTTTAATTACATATTTTCCGCAGATGTAGCAGAAATTGTCCGGATCATTTACACATTGAAAAGTTCTTTGCCTTTTACTCATACTTCGAAATATAACTTTGTAATATTTTTCAGAAAATTGACTTATCTCGTTAAGGCACTGAATTACACTAATTTATTAATAAGAAATTCATAAATTCCGGGTTTAAGATTCATAAGTTGCAGTACCTGTAGCTGACATATAGTGTGCTTCGAAAGTAGACACCCAATATTTTCAAGACTGCCGCGTACTACTACTATTGCGTACATATAATTTTACTACCTGTATATACAACTGGGATGTCCATGCCCCTAAAAGCGTCGATGAAAGCGATATTTGCAGCATATGTAGCCCTCATAATTCCCTTTAATTTGCTGAATGTACTTTCCATGAAAGCTGGAATTTATTTTAACATGGGGATGTCATTGGAGAAAAGTACTTCCCAAAAGCATACAATAAAGTAGCATAATAAGTACTTATTATGCTATTTTTAAAAGTACTTATTATGCTACTTTATTGTATGCTTTTGGGAAGTACTTTTCTCCAAACCGATTCCGAAATCTACAAACGTCAACAAAGAACTCACAATTACTTCTAACGAAACTTGTACATGTAAATAAACATAATATAAATAAAAGTAACAAATAAAATCGCTATTTAAACAGAAGATTCATAAGTTGCAGTACCTGTAGCTGACATATAGTGTGCTTCGAAAGTAGACACCCCATATTTTCAAGACTGCCGCGTACTACTACTATTGCGTACATATAATTTTACTACCTGTATATACAACTGGGATGTCCATGCCCCTAAAAGCGTCGATGAAAGCGATATTTGCAGCATATGTAGCCCTCATAATTCCCTTTAATTTGCTGAATGTACTTTCCATGAAAGTTGGAATTTATTTTAACATGGGGATGTCATTGGAGAAAAGTACTTCCCAAAAGCATACAATAAAGTAGCATAATAAGTACTTATTATGCTATTTTTAAAAGTACTTATTATGCTACTTTATTGTATGCTTTTGGGAAGTACTTTTCTCCAAACCGATTCCGAAATCTACAAACGTCAACAAAGAACTCACAATTACTTCTAACGAAACTTGTACATGTAAATAAACATAATATAAATAAAAGTAACAAATAAAATCGCTATTTAAACAGAAATTAAAAAAAAAGATTTTTTGAAATTCTCTTACCTCTACCAAAAGGGCTATAATTTCTACATTTATCCATAGCATAACATTTAACATTGGAGAAAAGTACTTCCCAAAAGCATACAATACATAAAGTAGCATAAAAAGTACTTATTTGTAGCATAGGCAAAATATGTGCTTATATTTTCAAGATTTTAAGTACTTGAACAATGCATTACCAATAAGCTTAAAAATTACAATTTAAAGTGATTTTTTGCATAATGTCGCGCATATTTCTCAAAAAAAACAAACAGTTTCCTCATGCCAGATTCGAATTCCTGAACCCAAAACCATGTGAAAAATTCTTCAAACATCATATGAATATTTATGGTATTTTCATTCAAAATTGCAATTATTATTTGAAAACATGTTTAAAAATAAATAAATCTTGTACAATAGCCCACATATGGATAAATTGCATTAATTTTGTTTGGAGCGCATATATTAATATATTGCAACAAAATATATTTGCAAACTTATTTTATCAAATATAATATGTGTTTAAATACAAATAAAATTGTTGTTTAGGAATTACTCAAAGTACATTTTATTTAAAAAATATTTCAAAACTTTGCAGACTTTTCGAACTTTTGTTTTAATTTTTCCTCGATTTCAAATTATACATACCAATTACAAATGGTATGTATATGCAGCGTTATCTTCTGTTTTAAAGCACTCATTTAAAATTTTTAAACATTCCAAATCGTCATTAGTTGTAAATCCTTCGATTAATTTATTGTTTTTCAAGATTATACACGGGGCAAAATCGCCTTTTCTGATATGTTTGAATCGAAAGAAAATTTATTTGAAACACAAATTTTTAAATATTATATATTTCTGATCAAATAAATTTTATTTGAAAATCAATTTAGGTTTAGCATTTAACCTCCCATTTATGATACGAAATGCAGCATTAACTTCTGTTTTAAATTAATAATTTAAAATTTCTGAGTATTCCAAGCCATCATTAGTTTTCAATCCTCCAAGTAATAGATTTCGATCCAAGATTATACGATTTCAATTATTATTATTTATTATTCTTACGACTGAAAAATGTAACTCAATTTTTTTTTCTGAATACTTAAATGCAACCAAATATTTGTTTCCGAAAAAATAGTCCAAAATAAACACATATTGGGATGTGAACAAAGATTTATTTAGAACAACATCCTCCCAAATATATAATTGTTGTGTGTATCAAATATTATATGTTTGGGGTGTACCCTAAACATATATATGTTTATGATTTCAATTATAAAATATTATTATAAACATTAAAAATGTCTAAAAAATTAACTTTTAATTGCTAAAAAACCTAACACAATTAAGGTATCGGTATATTTATACCCTCACTTTAGTGTGACGAGGGTATATATCATTTGTTACGAAAAACAGTGTAACACATCGAAGGAGTGATCTAAGACCCTAAGTATGTTCGTCGGATATTCGTTTTGGGTCATTTTAAGACGAATGAGCAATGTCCGTCCGTCTGTCTGTCTGTCTGTCAATCTGTCTGTCTGCTGGCTGGTGCGCACGATAACTCTCGAAAGGAGTAGAGGAGATTGACTTCAAATTTGGTACGTGGCAATATTTTTTTCTATCTCCGGCTAAGTTTGAAGATGGGCCATATTGGTCCACTCCTTCTAGTACCTCCCCCACAAAGTGTTAAAATGTTGTGAAATATTGAATCTTTAATAACTGCTATACTACTTATTCGAATCTCCTGAAATAGCATTAGTTTATTAGTCGCTATCAACTCGAGAAAAATGGGCCATGTTGCTACGCCCCTTTTGGAACCTCCCACACAAATGCACCATTTTGCACCAAAAGTTAACAGCTTATAACATTAATACCAGTGCATAAAAATACTTGAAATTTTGTACAGTGTAATGCTTTCATAGTGCCTACAGTCCAGTGAAAAATGGGGGTCATATTCACGCCCCTTTTGGTACCTCTTACACAAAGGTACCATTTTGCACCAAAAGATAACAGCTTATAACATTAATACCAGTGTATAAAAATACTTAAATTTTTTTACAGTGTAATGCTTTTATGGTGTCTTTTGCACTGTTAAAAATGGACGCTATTTCCACGCACCTTTTTGTACCTCCCACACAAAGGAACCATTTTGCACAAAAAGTTAAGAGCTCACAGCATGAGTACCAATGCACGAAAAACATTTTGCACAGTGTAACGCTTTTGAAGTCCCTATAGTCCTGTAAAAAATGGCCGTTATCACCACGCCCCTTTTTGTACCTCCAACACAAAATGGCCAAATCATACCAAAATTTAATATTTCATAACGTTAATATACCAGTGCAAAAAACGTTTATAATTCGGCGCAGTGTAATGTATTTAAAGAATCTACTATTCAGCGAAAACTAGGTGTATTTGTTAAAAACATTCTGGTACCTCCCATACAAATTGACAGAATAATTCGTTTAATATTCCATATTACATTACTCACAAAGTGAGGGTATACCTTAGTCGGTTTACCCGACTGAAACTTTCTTACTTGTTTCTGAATGATTTCGGAAATAATATTCCTAGATAAAAACATATTAGGATGCAAACAAAAATTTGTTTAGACCAACATCTTCCCAGATATATCATATTTGTGTGTACCAAATACTGCATATTTAGAGTGTATTCTAAACATTATGTTTCAAGCTGAATATGTTTGTGACAATATACTACAGAAGCGATTTTTTTTCAGCGTATACTTGTTCCCTTTTTTATTTTCTCCACCGTGTGCCCTTCACCGATCCATCTTGTAAATTATGCCACACCCACTAATCCGGATCCGCTCCTTTTTGCGAAGTTTTTCGAAGTGGCTTGCTTAAATTATAACACAAATTTCGTTGAATAATCAAACTTCGCTTTCATCAAAGTTCTTGATATTAACGTATCAAACATGCATTCCAACTACAGTCTCGTCCACTGTTTCGTTTTTTTACAAACCATCTGACTCCAAGCAGCCTCCAAATAAAAGAAACATTTTTAAATTCGGGGATGTTTTGTTTGTCAGATGCTCTTACAAAGATATTGTCGTTTTTTTGCATATGTGAATATGTAGAGATTTTAATATATATTTAAATCAATTTACCTGTTGCTTACCTAAATGTCATCATCATCATCAGTGATCGAACCACACTTCAGTGCATCACAAAGTCATAGAACAGACATTTCAAAGCTTCACTCCTCGTATATGCACCGCTTCACCTCTTCGTGCACATAAAAAATTATAATTAACATAATTTTATTATTGCTGTTGCTTTCTTTAGTAAATATTGTTGTAGTGGCTTTTATTACGACTACTCGTATTGTTATTGCTGTCAGCGGGTATATGCCACGTTCTACGTTTCCAACCATTAAAGTGGCGGTTTAGCTTTCAACACCAATCGACCGACCGACCGGCAGACCGATCGCATTGTAGAATATCTCATACGCAAATGTCGGTTTTATGGTCAGTGGATTAATGGGCTAAAAACGAAATGACTGGAAACGAAATTGCGATTTGTTCATTGCAAAAACAGGAAAAAGGAAATGTTAACACAATATCAGTCAGTGTACAATACTCGTATGTTGGTTGGTTAGTTCGTAGGTTGATTGCTTGGCTGGTTGTTTGTTGTTTGAGTGAGTCGTCGTTGACAGCTTAGAATTTAAATATTTGAAAGCTCATTTGTTTGTTCGTTACACTTTTCAGACAGACTGACTGGCGGCGACCTTGGTTTTCTGTTTTAATTTTATATTTTTGTCGATTAGTTAAAGTTTTTTTTCATTTCAGTTATTTGAAACAGAATAATTCTGTTTCTTTATAAAAAAATGCAAAAAAAAATAAATATGTTGTACGCGTTTTGAAATATGGACGACACTGGGACACATGTCCGTGCTTTTGGAGGTATTTTAATAGTTGTGGCGGCTATGAATTAATAGAAAGGCTACTAAACAATATAACACCTTAGCTCGCGATTTTAACAATATTACTATTCATTTCAATACTCCATACCAAAATGTGGAACAAGGTTAATATTGCATTGCAGAATTGTTTATAGCTTCTTAAATGATAACATTAAGACTCTTCCCCGCCCTTCTTTCTGTGTTTATAGCTTAGAGATAAATAACTATGCACAGCAAAAGATGTCATAAATTTAATGATTGGCGCCAAACAGGACCCAAATCCTGAAAATACATTATGTAGCTAATTATGACATTTTACTTAAGGGGGGTGTTTAATTTTGTGACGAAACGGTTAAAATTTGTTGATTGAAACCAATAATACATTCAAGTATAACTTTCAAAGTTTATTGTTTAAAATTTAAATATTAAACAAGTAAGAAAATTCAGTCGGGTAAACCGACTAATGAATCCCCTCACCATGAGTCTCCAAAAAATATTATTAAATTTATTTAATATTTTGGTTTATTTAAATTATTATCAATTTAAATTGCATTCAATAACTTTAAAGTATGTACTGGTATTAAAGTTCAAAGCTGTTTACTTTTGGTACAAAATGGTCCATTTGTCTGAGAGGTACCAAAAGGGGCGTCCCAATAACGGTCTCTTTTCTCTGGACTCTAGGTACTATAAAAGCATTACACTGTACAACATTTCAAGTATTTATATGCACTGGTATTAAAGTTATAAGCTGTTAACTTTTGGTGTAAAATGGTCCATTTGTGTGGGAGGTACCAAAAGGGGCGTGCCAATTACGTCCAATTTTCTCTAGACTCTAGGTACTATAAAAGCATTGAACTGTACGAAATTTCAAGTATTTGGTTGCACTGGTATTAAAGTTAAAAGCTGTTAACTTTTAGCTGCCCAAAAGGGGCAGGGCACAAACGCCCATTTTTCTCTGGACTCTAGGTACTATAAAAGCATTACACTGTACAAAATTTAAAGTGTTTGTATCTACTGGTATTAAAGTTATAAGCTGGAAACATTTGGTACAAAATGGTACATTTGTGTGGGAGGTACCAAAAGGAGCGTGGCAATAATGCCCATTTTTCTCTGTATTGTAGGTACTATTAAACCATTACACTGTACAAAATTTCATGTATTTGTATGCACTGGTAATAAAGTTATAAGCTATTAACTTTTGGTTCAAAATTCTCCATTTGTGTGGGAGGTACCAAAAGGGGCGTGGCAACTTCGCCTATTTTTCTCGAGGAAATAGAGACTAATAAACCAATATCATGTGTTGAATTTCAGAGGATTCTAATAAGCAGTATAGAAGTTATTAAATAATCAATATTTCACTAAATGTTAACCCTTTGTGGGGGAGGTACTAGAAGGAGTAGACCAATATGGCCCATCTTTGAACTTAGCCGGAGATAGAAGAAAATATTACCACATACCAAATTTTAAGTTAATCGGCAAATGGACCAAGTTAACTGCTTATAACTTTAATATCAGTGCACACAAATACTTAAAATGTTGTACGTTGTAATCTCTACAGTCCAGTGAAATATGTACGTCATTGGCACGCCCCTTTGGGTACCTACCACACAAATGGACCATTTTGCAGCAAAAGTTATCAGGTTATAACTTTAAAACCGGTGCATACTTTAAAAATATTAAATGAAATTATATTGATAACCCCGTGCGACACAATTTTTCACCCATGAACGAAACTATTTACAAGTGAAACTAGAGACCATAGGTATTTCCAGGGTCATTCTTAAATTAAGGAAAATATTTGAAAATTTTGCAAATATGAGCTAGATTTTTTTTTTTTGTAGTATATAGACTATATTTAAAAACCTGAAAGTTTGGACGAGGTGTTTTGAGGTGACATTTTATTATGTCCTTTTCTTTATAACGAATTGGATTTTAAAGGGAGTTCAAATACTCACTGTTTAAAATCAACAAAATAGCTCTAATAAAATGATTCGAAGTAATGAAATCCACAACATTTATTAAAATAGAACTAATTTTTAAATTTCCAGCATTTTTTTTCAATCGAGCTAAGAAAAATGTTCTCACACGTCACTGATCACAAACTAAAATGTACAGATTCCCACATTGCTTTTCTACCCACAACAATATCTTACTTTCATTTACCGTTATCTTAGGTTAGGTTAGGTTGAAGAGAGGAGACGTTTAAACGTCTCATGTCCATGGACATACACTTAAGCCGGTGGTTCGGCCTGTTGTGCGCTCCTTATTTATGATCTTTTTATACCTCACGAGTTACAGAAAATCGGTACTAGACACGAATTTTCTCAGTATCTTCCAGTCATATTCTCTGAGATGAGTCAAGTCTGGTCCGCTATCTTAATAACAGTAAGTTTTTGTGTTTTCTTATAATTATTTCTGTAATAGTGATAGTGAACCTCTTTTTCTATCCTGACCTGTAGTATGGCAGACATTGCGAAAAAATTCATATGCAAATCAGACGAATTCTGAAAATTATCTATATTTCACCGTTTGTCATTTTTTTTATAGAAATTAAAATTTTGGAATGGTGCAACTGCGATTTGCCTTGTAAAAAAATCAACTGGGTGATCTTGCACGGAATCGACTAATTACTTATGCACTTTCCGGATCCGTTTGTATGTATGCATATCGTACACTGCCTATAATATCTGCTTCATATTATCGCCTAATGGTTTACATTATCCAAACCTATAAATCTGGTTCGAGGATGAATTCTAGCTATGGGAACTGTTAGACAAATACATTTTGTATTTCCGGCAACAACAAGAAATTTTTATTTTGAGTAAACGAAATTTCTGTAGCCCCCAAAGTGCATTATTTTAGATTGCAATCCAATGAAAGACTACTTTTGTTACTAAAAGCTTTTTCATGGATACAAACAAAAGACTTAAGAAACAAACACACATTATTTTGTCTTCATTTGTATTATGACACGCATCCATCCATACATCTCTTGATCCGTCCATAGATTGGGAATACATAGTTTATTATTCGAATGATTACAATTCAATTAAAACCGACATCATAATGTCAGATTGGAAATTTGCATTTCCTGAATTAAAATTAAATGAAAGTGAAAAGCCTTTAACTTTCAAGCAAATTCATTGCAATTGGGGAAACAAAAAAACGTTGTATGTACATATCATTAAAAAAAATCATGAAAGTGCAAGTGATCATACATAGCTGATACACGTATCATACATATCGTTAGCTAAAATGCCAATAGACATAACAGACATATTCATTTGTTTTAAAGGAACAGTTTCCTTATATATAAACGATTAAGCGTTTTAATACCATAATTTAGTTCGCTTACATATCGATAATTTCATGAAAGAGAGTCATATAGCAAAATCTTAAATTTTATCTAAAAACTAATTAAATCTGAAAAATTCCAAATCTTTTAAATAAGGACTATTCATACATAGAATTAAGAAATGTAGTTAATTAAAGAAATTATCTCAATTTGAAATATGAAATGTACTTAGTTAAAATATTGAAACGCATTTGGAGGAAAGGCTTTAAAATTAGACGAATTTAATAATAATTATTGAAATGTATATTACGTTCATTAGCATTTCATTTAACCTTATGCGAGTCTCAGAGGGGAAACGGAAAGAAATAAAAAAACACAAAACTAACTTTTTTTGCTTTCATTTAATGACAGCAACATCGCAATCACTCTCCGTCTGATATGAACTTTACAAGTGAGTCTCTGGCGTCATAATAGGGTTTCACCATCGCCATCACAATCACCGCCATTTGTCAGCCGGTGTACAAAAGACATAAAGCCGCCGCGTCCGCTCAAATGTTAATTCAAAAAAATGTGATTATTTTCATTTGGTTTTTCTTCTATAGCGTCGTCTGTCTTGTTTGAGGTCTTCCGTTGATTGCATTCACGTGGATTGGCCTCACAAAGGTCATCCGAGAAATAAATAGAGAAACATCACTCATTTCTCGGACCGTTGGGTGATTTTTTGCCAAATTCAAAGATTCGGTTAAGATATAATGATGTAATCACAATTAGTTGATTCGGTTGTACTTCAGTCGTAACTAACTATATATTTATTACGTAAAATAATTTTAAATCTATGTATGTCTGCAATTGCAAATAAATAAGAAAACAAGAAAATAGAAAATGTAAAATCAGTTTTTGAAATATAGTGAGTTACGATTTTTTTCTGGGCATTTATTAATTAAAAATATCTTTGCAATTTTTTGTGCGAAAGAAAGTTGTTTTGCAAAATGATAGAATGATAGATAGGGCTGTGCAAAACATGTGTAATATTGTGTCCTAAACACGAAAAAAATATCAAGAAAATTGTTTGTGGTAATTATTTTTTAGATCGCAATTTTTTTGAATAATGTCTTTAGTATTTAAAAGGTGTGGATATTTTTTGAAGTATAATTTAAAAAGATATTATAAGACCTACAAATATCGGAAATATCACTTTCACATAGAAAGAGAAGTTTAGTAACTGTCGTTAAAACAATTAGAAAAAATTTTAATTTTTTTTTACAAAAATAGTTTTTGCTGGCACGAAATAATCCACAAAAAATTATTGCTCCAATTTTTATACCCTACACCACACTGTGGTACAGGGTATTATAAGTTTGTTTCACGGCAGATGTTTGTAACACCTGAAAATAACACAGCTAGACCCACCTTAAAGTATACCGATCGACTCAGAATCACTAGCTGAGTCGATTTAACGACGTCTGTCCGTCCGTCCGTCTGTCCATGTAAAGTTGTTCGTCGACTACAGGTCGCAATTTCACTCCGATCGTTCTGAAATTTTGCAGTTTAGAGTATTTCGCGGCTGTTAAGATCGCTATTCAATTTGGTTGAAATCGGTTCAGATTTAGATATAGCTCCCATATATATCTTTCGTCCGATTTGGCCCTTTAGTCCTATAGAACCTGTATTTTACATCCAATCGTTTTGAAATTTAGAATGGTAGAGTTTCTTGATCCATGAACCAACACTGCCGAATTTGAAGAAAATCGGTTAAGATTTAGCTATAGCTCCCATATATATGTTTCGTCCGATTTGGCCATTTAGTCCTATAAAAGCTGTATTTTACATCCGATCGTTTTGAAATTTAAAATGGTAGAATTTCTTGATCCATAAACCAACATTGCAGAATTTGAAGAAAATCGGGTAAGATTATCTATAGCTCCCATATATATGTTTCGTCCGATTTTGCTCTTTAGTCCTGTAGAAGCTGTATTTTACATCCAATCATTTTGAAATTTAGAATGGTAGAGTTTCCTGATCCATGAACCAACACTACCGAATTTGAAGAAAATCGGTTAAGATTTAGCTATAGCTCCCATATATATGTTTCGTCCGATTTGGCCATTTAGTCCTATAAAAGCAGTATTTTACATCCAATCGTTTTGAAATTTAGAATGGTAGAGTTTCTTGATCCATGAACCAACACTGCCGAATTTGAAGAAAATCGGTTAAGATTTAGCTATAGCTCCCATATATATGTTTCGTCCGATTTTGCTCTTTAGTCCTGAAGAAGCTGTATTTTACATCCAATCATTTTGAAATTAAAATGGTAGAGTTTCTTGATCCATGAACCAACACTACCGAATTTGAAGAAAATCGGTTAAGATTTAGCTATAACTATATATAACCATATATATGTTTCGTCCGATTTGGCCCTTTAGTTCTATAGAAGCTATATTTTACATCCAATCGTTTTGAAATTTAGAATGGTAGAGTTTCTTGATCCATGAACCAACATTGCCGAATTTGAAGAAAATCGGTTAAGATTTAGCTATAGCTCCCATATATATGTTTCGTCCGATTTGGCCCATTAGTCCTGTAGAAGCTGCATTTTATATCCAATCATTTTGAAATTTAGAATGGTAGAGTTTCCTGACCCATGAACCAACACTGCCGAATTTGAAGAAAATCGGTTAAGATTTAGCTATAACTATATATAACCATATATATGTTTCGTCCGATTTGGCCCTTTAGTTCTATAGAAGCTATATTTTACATCCAATCGTTTTGAAATTTAGAATGGTAGAGTTTCTTGATCCATGAACCAACACTACCGAATTTGAAGAAAATCGGTTAAGATTTAGCTATAGCTCCTATATATATGTTTCGTCCGATTTGGCTCTTTAGATCCAATCGTTTTTATACCCTACACCACACTGTGGTACAGGGTATTATTTAAGTATAAAATGTCCCAAAAGTAAATTTATGTAAACAATTTATACATGAATTACAAAATTTATATATCAGAGTTATTCAATATTACGAGAGTGGTGTAGGGTATTATATAGTCGTCACCGCCCGACTTTAGCCTTTCCTTACTGGTTTAAAGCTAACATCCTAAGGAAGAAAAAAGCCTGATTTGTAAAAAAATATGAATAAATGTTGAAATTATAGGCCTTTTCGTCGAAGTAAAAGAATTTCAAAAAAATGTTTTTATACCACCACTATTGTGAACCAGGAGTTGTTGCGGGCCAAATGTGGACACATCGAAGGAGTGACCTAAGAGACCCCAAGAATATTTGTCGGAAATCTGTTTTGGGCCATTCTAAGTAATTTAAGCAATGTCCGTCCTTCTGTCTGTCTGGTTGGTTTGCACGACAGCTTTCGATATGTGTTAATCTTTTTTTCTATCTCTGGCTAAGACGAAAAATTTACCTTCTATACTGCATATCAGAATCTTTCACAATTCCACATATAGTAATAGTTTCTTAGTCGCTATTACCTTGAGAATAATTGGCAAAGATGCAACGCCCCTTTTGATATGGACCATTTTGCACAAAAAATAACTGCTTGTAACTTTGATTCCAGTCCATACAAATACTTGAAATTTGTACAGCGTAATGTTATTATAGTACCTACCGTCCCGTGCAAAATGGGCGTTATTGCCACGCCCCTTCTGGTACCTTCCATACAAATGGACCCTTTTGCACAACAAGTTAAAGGCTTATAACCACGATTCCTACGCTTAAAATTTTGTAAAATTGGGGTTTCTTGTATGGATTGAGGCACACTTTATTTATGAAACCAAAACAAATTGTTTTTATGGTATAGTTTTTTAAAAATTTTTTTTTCTAAGATTCCAATTTTCGTGAAATTTACTTTTAATATTTGAACCATATCTTTTTTAAGTAAAAGCTCGATAAAGCCAGAATAGCATTTACATTAAGGGACATTATGAGGGCTACAAATGCTGATGGACAATTTTGCACAAAAAGGTAACGGCTTATAACTTCGATTCGATGCATATTCGATGTTTTTATAGTACCTATAGTAATGGGTGGTCCAACCATAATGCACGATGTTAATTGTGAGTCACACCTTAACGTCAAGTTTTTTGTCCAACTTAATTTTACATTTCTTTGTTTCAGTGTTTGACAAATTCAACCATGGATAGATACACAATTGAGCAGCGCGTTAGGATTGTCGTCGTGCCCAATAATTGAACATCTCACGAACGTCACTGATGCGAATTTTGAATAAAGATTTGGATTTACATGATTACAAGGTTCAATTGACTCAAGAGCTGCAGCCTACTGACCATTTCAAGTGTCCTTAATACTCCAAATGGTTGGTTAAACAGACAGAAGTAAACGGAGACTTTACAAAGAAACTCATCTTCAGCGACGAAGCACACGTTTACCTCAGTGGATTCGTTAAAATGAAGAATTGCCGCAATTGGGCTAATTAATATCCACGAGTGATTGTTGAAAAGCCGATCCATCCACAAAAAGTGACTGTTTGGTGCGGTTTATGGGCTGGCGGCGTCATCGGGCTGTACTTCTTCGAAAATAAGGTCGGCCAAGCAGTTACCGTGAATGGTGTTCGCTATCGCGAGATGATGACGGACTTCTGGTGGCCAGGAATTGAGGATATGGACCTGAACGATATGTGGTTCTATCAGGATGGTTTTTGATTTTATGTAACTATATCCCTCAATCTACACCAAAATTTTTTTACGCCTTGGACATAATTTTTTTTTCATAGAGTAATTAATCTGACTATAAATAACATTACTTCATTTTGATTACGGTCATTCTGCTCTGTCTGGTTACATCACGTTCATTCACTATTCGTTGAAAAATTCGCTTTATTGTTATAATTTTACTTTCCCACAGACTGGGTAGAAAACGATATGAAAATTTTGGTTTTTACTGCATTTAGATCACAAATTCGATTCGATTCGATTTTCACCAATTTAGATAGGGATCGGAGCCGATTAATATTAATCTATGGATTTTATTTTTACTACAAAGTAGCTACGAGGGTTGCTATATATATTTCTGGCCTAGGCAATACTAAGTGTTACCTGGCGCCATCTGACATTTCCATTGGAAAGTTTGACATTTTTTAGCATAAACGTACTCAGAACGTTTTGACGTACGACCATCATTTGTGTTGTTTACAGTGACTTGAAAAAAATCAATTTGGCAAATCATTTTTCATAACTTTCGACGTGGATTACCACGGCAAGAGTGCATCGATGAATTTAAATCTTTGTATGGCGATGAAGCACCATCCTATAGCACTGTGAGAAACTGGTTTAATGAATTCAATCGTGGCCGACACTCGCTCAAAGACGAAGGTCGTCCAAAAACGGCCGTTGTGCCACAGAACATTGATGCCATGCGTGAACTGATAATGCAGGATCGTCATGTGAGATAGAGGCATCCTTGGGTATTTCTTCCACCAGCATACATTCGATATTGCATGAACACCTGGCCGTAAAAAAGGTTTGTTATCGCTGGATGCCGCACGATTTGACAATCGTTAAAAAAAAGGCTCGTGTCGATTGGTGCAAAGAAATTTTGAAAAAATACTATCGCGGTGCTTCAAAAGACGTTTATAAGATCATCACAGGTACGAATCTTAGATCTATGCGTATGGGCCCGAAACAAAACAGCAATCGACCGTGTGGGTCTTCGAAGACGAGCCAAATCCCACGAAAGTTGTTCGTGGAAGAAGCACTTCGAAGCAAATGATCGCCTGTTTCTTCGGCAAAACTGATCATGTGGCGACTGCTCCGCTTGAGCAACGTAGGACCGTCAATTCTGAGTGGTACACCACAATTTGTTTGCCTGAAGTCTTCGGAGAAATTCGAAAAACGAACTAGAGAAGACGAATCATTGTGCACCATGACAATGCGAGCTCTCTCTCTCTTGACCGTCCAAAACGTCGAATTGATGAGTCATCCGCCATACAGCCGTGTTTCGACACCCAATGACTTATTCTTATTCACTCACATCAATAAAAAACTGGTTGGTCAACGTTTTTCGACGCCTGAAGCAGCTGTCAAAGCGTTCAAAAACCATGTTCTGGAGGTGAATTTCAACACACTGTTGCCAAATCAATTCGCGCTCAAATGACAAAACGGTCTGAGGGAAGTTATGCTAAAAAATGTCATACTTTCCAATGGAAATGTCAGATGGCGGCAGGCAACACTTAGTGTTGCCTTGGCCAGCAATATTTATAGCAACCCTCGTATATGAATAAATGTAGAAATTTTAGCCCTCTTGGTAGAAGTAAGAGAATTTTAACAAAATCACGATTTATACCCCCACTACTTATTGTGGACGAGAGTACATTTCAGTTGGATTTAGGAGTTCAGTCGGATTATGTACCGAACTACCAATTTGGGTTTAAGAAGGGGCATTCGACAGTAGACGCTCTGAAGGAAGTCATGTACTGTTGCCATAGCATTAGATGTCGAAAAGGCATTTGACAAGACTTACCATGACGGTGTACTCTATAAAATATTGTGAAAATGTTCAAAAGCTTTTTCACCGATAGAACATTTTTTATTCAATCAGGTCACATGGAGTCATCATTAGGTAACGTAACGTGCGGTGTGCCTCAGGGATCGATCCTGTCGCCTCATTTGTACAACATCTTCATGAGTGACTTTCCACACATACATAATAATTCTTTGGGAGTGCTATATGCAGACGATTGTTTATTATACGCCAACGCGGAGTCTCCAGTTGATGCATTAGCCTTGGTCTCAGGACATCTGAGAGTAGTGGATAGATATTATGCAGAATGGGGTATAAAAATTAACACCTCTCAAGCGAGGCAATATGTTTGAGAAACGCATCAGGGAAATGTAAAAGATGGGTAGTTCCTGAAAGCAAATCTTTGAAACTGTTTCTGAATGGTGTGGAGATACCATTCAGAGATAGCCTTAAATACTTAGGTGTCCGCTTCAATAAGCTGGTTAAGTTTAACGAAAATGCGCGATCAGTATTAAGCAGAGCATATCGCATTAAGGGATCTTTCGGGAGATTGTTTAATAGCCGGTCTCTTCCCACACCGACTAAATTGCTAATATATAAATTGAGCGTAAGATCTGCCCTCCTATACGCTTTCCCTATTTGGTTCTCAATATCACCGACAGTAATGAAAGAATTTGCGGTATTGGAAAGAAAAATTCTTCGTTGCTGCATCGGGAAGAATTTCCAATCATTTAACAAGCGTTTCTCAAACAGATACATATATGAGACTGCCCGTATATCCCCCATTCCAGTAAATGTAATGGACCTTATGAAACGATATGTAAACAGACTACTGACACATGAAAACTCATTAATTCGCGACCTTATACTCGAACAAACCGGCTTCAATTGGACGAATACCAATTATATAACAGCACTGAATATTGATGTGTCAATGGACCTCACATCCACTTTGTGCCCTGAATTTTATACTCAGGTTTCACCCGGGATTCACAGAGGTTAGCATTAACAATTGTTTGTTTTTGGATTAAACGAAATATCAGTTCGGTTGAATGTTTCTGATAGGTGTTGACTATATGTTATTATTTATTATATATTATTGCAATAAAATTGCTACTACATTTTTCATAACGTTTATTATAAACTGAAACTTAGATTAAGTATATTAGGTTAGTTTTTAAGGTTAGATTAAGTTTAGAATAAGCTTAGATTATAATTAGAATTAAGTACAACTAATTTGAGACACACTCTCAAGTTACTTTTAATGTCGGGAGCAAACACGAAGAACAATATGTATGTACAATTGGACGAATTGTTTACCTTAAGAGACAGGCAAGATACCGAGTTATTATTATTGGTTATTAAAACAAAACATTATAGTTTTAAGTTATCTTTGTATATTATATCATTTATTGAAAGCTGTATATCTAATAGAAAAGACTCAATAAACCTAACTTAACTTAACTTAACTTGGTCCACTATTTTCAGAACCCTCGCAATGGTGCTAAACCTCAATGGTGGACTTCTGAGCTAACGGCTAGGCAAAAGACCTGCAACAAGCTATTCAATAGGGCGAAATCTACGGGGGTCGCTAATGATTGGGATCCTATAAAGAGCTACTACAAGACCTGCAACAAGCTCTTGGTATACCTTCGGTGGCGAAGTTGAAAAGGTCCCCGACCCCCCAAGGCTGAGGAAGATACTATCCGCTTCACTCTGTACAGTGGTTTATTTACAGAATGAGGCAAATAACTGGAAATAAACAGCGAACAGTCGCTTAATGAATTGTATGACACACATTTCCCGGGAAACTCACTAACAGAAGCCGAGGATCAGCAGAACCAACAAGAGTGCGAGTGGACTGCGAGCGTCGCTAGCTTATTGACTGAGAGATCCAGAATCAGCTGGGCTGCACTATGCAACAAAATGTTTGTCCAAGGGAAGTGGATAACAGTTTCTGGTGCAACTAGGTGTCACAAACACGAAAAAAAATATTAAAAAAATGTTTATGGTAATTTTTTTTTAAATTCCAGCTTTCATAAAAAATACATTCAGTATTTTGATAAGCCTGATAGATCCGTGTTATGCCTCAAATTAAAGGGAATTATGAGGGCTACATATGCTGCAAATATCGCTTTCACGTAGAATCTTTGGTTTAGTATCAGCCGTCAAAAATATGAGAAAAAATTATTTTTTTTTTAAAACACTTTTTCCTGGTACAAAAAAACATAAAAAATAGAAAAATCGAAAAAAATATTTTATTACATTTTTAAAAAGCCAGCATGTCTATTTGAAAAAATCTATGGATAGATGTAAAAGTTATGAGCCATTTTGTAAATGTTAGGGAAATTCAAAAAAATCTTGTTTCAAATGATGTTTTTGCGTATATTGCCATATGTAAGAGAGACATATAAGAGACATAGGACTTGCATTTTTTTATGAGGATTGATGTCAGACATTATAAGATTATAGAGAGGACGAGGTTTTATGTCCGTTCGTAACCCTCCATAAAACATGATATGCAATGTAAGAGCTATATTGAATGAGATCTGCTCAGATAGAGGGTCATTCAACAATATTTGTGGTTATTATTTATGAGGTTTCCATTCAGTTACACCTTTTAGGGGCATGGACATCCCAGTTGTACTCGTATATACAGATAGTAAAATTATATGTACGCAATACAAAGTAGTACGCGGCAGTCTTGAAAATATTGGGTTTCTACGTTCGAAGCAAACGTCAAATGTGTAAATGATGCCGACAATTTCTGCTACATCTGTCGAAAATATGTTATTAAAAAATTCGACGTGCGTTTAGTAAAATAATAGAATAAATATATGTGCAATATTTTGGTATACGAGTTAAAAATATGAACGAACCGTGGGCACCTAGTATTTTGTGTAATTCGTGCCATGTAAATCTCACTCGATGGAGTAGTGGAAGCATGCGGTAGGACTTTCCAATTAATGTATTATAATGTTTTTTGGAATAAAACGTTTTAATTTGGACTTCACGTGGAATTTGCAATGCCAATGATTTGAAGACAACCATTCATTCACGATACGGACTGCTATTTTTGTATAAGTTAATAGATTGGAGTAGAAAGTGTTCAAGTATAGCTAACAGCCTAATAACGGAAACATCATCAAGTTCAACTGAATACTCAACTCTGAGCGATTCAAGTTTGAGTCAGAAGTCATCGCTTTTAACTCAGTTTGAAATCATTGATCTAGTTAGAGATTTGGAACTGAGCAAATATAATGCAGAACTACTTGCATCTGGGATGAAACAGTACAATATGTTGGCCCCAGATGTTAACATATCATATTATAGAGTCCGTGATATACCTTACAAACAATTTATACAACTGTGGATAACAGATGCTTTTGCAAGGACATTCCCGGATTGTTCGAGGAACTTAATCACCATAGTGCCATTTCTTGACATGGAAGGGGCCTTTAACAACATTCACTCAGATGTGGTAATTGCGGCGCTGATTAGACTAATTCAAAGCCTGCTCAACAGAAGACGCATAACAGCAAGTCTTGGGTCCACAACTCTAACAAGGATTGTAAACATTGGGACCCTACAAGGAGTAGTACTGTCTCCACTAATTTGAAACGTAGCGGTGAATGAAATCCTGCTAGATCTAGAACGTTGTGGCTGCAATATCGTGGCAATCGCAGTGAGTGGCAAATTCGAAAACGTCTTCAGAGACATCCTACAGTTGGCTAGATGGGACAGAAGCGGTTTGGGTATTGGTTCTCTTTACTAGGTCCCTCCTTCTCGTACAAATGGAACAGATCTAGTCTTTTCAGAAAGCGCAAAATTTTTAGGAGTAATTCTAGATAGGAAATTGTTATTTATACTTAACGTATTGGAGCGTGTAAGGAAGACCAACGTTGCTTTATATTCCAGCTGGTAGGCTGTAGGGTCGCATTGGGGCCTCTCTCCTAAAATCGTCCATTGGATATATATAGCAGTAGTTCGTCCAATACTGTTATACGGCATAGTGGGGGACGGCAACTGACAAACTAACCATCACCAACCCACTATCAAAGGTTCAGAGAACTGCCTGCCTGTGCATAAGCGGAGCCTTAAGGACTACAGGGACTGAGTCTCAACGAGCCCTACTCCATATACTGCCGATTTATATTGTGGCGAGAGAAGTTGCAACCAGAGCGGCACTAAGATGAAACTGCCTATCAATGTGGAGGTACAAGAACTATGGTCACATGAGAATATCAAAGTGTAGTGCTATGGTAACCGGCCGAGTTGATTATATACCAACGGTGTACACCTTCGAGAGGAACTACAACGCCAAAGATGAATGGGTTGGCAGAATACCATCTCCACTTCTATACGGATTGTTCGAAACTTGATGAAAAGGTTGCCTTCGGTGTACACTGTAAAGAACTTAGTTTGGATATAGTTCACAGACTACCAGATACCTGCAGTGTCAAGTATCCAATGCGACTGTCGCGCTTTGAGTAAACGACGACTGGACATACCGGGGTCGGCCTTTCTAAGTAGTCTAACAGGTCTTTCCGGTACCGATATTCGTTCTATTGATAAATTTTGTATATCAAACAGGTTGGTTTCTATGAGTGACATTTCAGCCCGTGGTAACACTAGGAAACTAAACTGGTCTATATAATACAAATCTCTATAGGCCACACACACTCTCCGCTCTCTTCGACCAACAGTGCCGCCACAGCCTGCAGTGCAAAAAAGCAACTTCCCAAGCCCCACCCTGTATAAGATTAAGGTATATATTATATGCTATTAAAAAGTGTAAAACGTCGATGGAGTGGCTTAAGACCATCCTCCATATGTTTGGAAAGTTCATTCCAGGATATTTTATGTCATTTGAGTTATGTCCGTCCGTCTGACATGTGCGCACAGCCAAGCCTAGTTTAAGTTCGAAGATGGTAAAAGAGATAATTGGCTTGAGACAGCCATAATCATGATTGCCCTTATAAGGAAATTATTGTTTTTTTATAAACATTACCTTTACTCTGTAACCATATTCATTGTCCGTATGTGACGTACGAAAATTAATTGGATGGTACACATACACTATTATTCAGATCTGACAATCCACACATATGAATAAAAATAAATATCAGCAATAAGTCAATGTCTTTTCATACGTCCAAATTTCCAAGTAACGCTATTAATCATCTCTTGTCTTTTCTAGAATAAAAAGGAAGACCCCAAAATATATAATATTTTTGTTTTTCTAAGCAAATCACACTTCTTGTTATCAGTAAATAAATTGCCATGTCTTCTTCGTTTTTTTACTTAAAATTCAAATCGATGAACCACCACAGAAGTAGAAGAATCTGCCGCAGCAGAAGCAGCACTTTAAAACATGTTTATTGGCTATCGTAACTAAAACTTGTTTGGTTAAACAAATTTATGTCACTGGAACTAATACAGAAGACATCATCTGGAAAAAAAAACATTTACAACAACTAAATAAATGAAATAAAAAAATTCCGCTGCAATTTTTTGTTATTTCAATTCACCGTATAAAACATATTCAATATTTAAAATAACACATTCTTCCCGTTCGTCTCCGCAGTCATCGTCGTCGTCATCTTCTTAAAGATGATAAGCTGAGGGAGGAAAAAACGCCAGTCTTGATAGACAAGACAAGTAGCGCTGCAAATAAACCAAAAAAAATTTAATGCAAAAGCAGCAACATTTTTAGCCATTAGCCCAAGCCACAGAGCAAAATCGTCGTCGTCGTAGTCGCCGTTTAAATCAACAACATTTTCAATACCGCTGTTCTCACATTCAGTTATACGTACGTACTTAATTCAATGATTTCGTCGGCTACAACATACTTTGGTGCTTTAGCAGCATCTTTGCTTTGTTGGCTGGAAGCAACAATACATAGTAGATCGATGTATTCAAACAAACATAGATCTCCACGAATAAGTGTGTGTGTATAGCTATTGCCAACAATAGCAACCTGGTAAGAAAACTGAATGAAATGCCGGTGTTGAGGTCCAAGCATGCCACCTAATGCAACATACATAGATACACGACACGAACTCCATTCGCTACCAGTCTTACTGTTCCAATGCATTCAGGATAAAATGCATGTTAGATATATTACCTCACTTGTTACACCTGATATTTCACCGATGCTCCAATTAATCAGTTTACATAGTATATACACGCAGAGAACAAATTTGCATGAAATCTGATCGGTCACGGAAGTTTTTCAATTTCTTTCATGGAACTTAATTAATAAATTCTAAATATTCCAAATTATATTCTGTCAAAATTTGGTGTTTATCCGCCAACCTGGTCAAAAGTTATGAGGAAACAGTAGAGGTCATTAGATTTACAGTCAAGAAATTCCATACAAACCTACAATGATAGAAAAAGCATCGTCATGACGACGAATTTGTACATCATCACGATTATTTTTTCGTCAAAAGTCAGCTAACGTACGGAATAATCCTCATGATGAATTTGTTCGTCACCATGACGAATCTCTGTTTCCAAAAACTTTCGTCCTCAGGATGATCACAGTTCATACCTACGATGAATCGAGTTCATTACCACGACGAATTACATTCATCCCTACAATTAATCGGGTTCATCACCACGGCGAAACCCATTCATCACTACGACGAATCCCATTCATCACCACGACGAACTCCATTCATCACCACGGCGAATCCCATTCATCACAACGACGACTCCATGCCCCCGACTATTTACATTTTTAAAATTTCAATAAATATTCATCTGGTTTTAGACCATTAAACATAAAATTACTTGACCGCTTTGCCTGGTTCAGTTGTGATTATTCGTTTCGAAACGCAGTTCTTATCAGGAAAGGCTGAAAGCAAACGAACGAGAAGTATTCATTGCTTCTGATATTTTAAATCAAAAATAATCTCATCAAGTAATGTATTTGCCAACAGACGAATCCCATTCATCACCACGATGATTCCCATTCATCACCACGACGAATCCCATTCATCATCACGACGAATCCCATTCATCACCACGACGAACTCCATTCATCACTATTATTAGATTTTTTTAAAACAAATTATTTAACCAAGGTAATCTGAACGCATATAGAACCGTACAATTAAGCACAAACTATAAATTGATTGCTTCGTTTTATCACATTTTCAGCACAATGGTCAAATAAATCTTTTCGTCGTGGGGATGAAACCGTATCGTTCCCTCGACGAATTTCGAAATCACCAAAAACATGGGTTGATGATCGTGTTCGTTCTATTGACGTACAAAAACATCGCATGTACGAAACTTTTCGTCACCAGTACGAAGATATATTGACGAAACTCATTCGTCATGGTGACGAACGGTTTTTCTATCAGTGTAAAAATTCCATAAAACTTTGATCTTTTCTCCTATGTGTTTGGACTTAGCATACTTTGGAATGGAGGTGTCGATATATAACACAAATTTTAAAAATGCTAGTTTGTCTAGCAGGCGTCCCCCCCCCCCCCCCATTTTTGTACATAGAACAATATCTGCCATTATGTATATGTGAAATGATTTTTTTGTATATAAATAAATAAATTGCAGGAAACGCGCTCTTCTTTTGACAAGCGTTAGTCTTTTATTTTTTTTAAGCTTACAGAAGCATATAACATTACGTCCCAATACAGGTGGCTCTGAACAAAATGACGCGATGGGCCAGAAGCAATGGTTTGAGCGTTAAACCAAACAAGACAGAATTGGTTCACTTTACTACGAAGAATAGGGTTCCACATGTGCACCCTCCTTGACTAAATGAGCTCTAGCTAGAGCTAGAGCTAGTCTTTTCTGACAGTGCAGAATTTCTAGGTACAATCCTAAACAGAAAATTGTACTTCAGACTTAATGTATTGGAATGGGTAAGGAAAGCCAATGTTGCCTTAGATTTCTGTAGCAAAGCTGTGGGTCGCGCCCATTGGATATTGGTTGGTTGGTTAACGTGGTGGCTAAGAACCGTTCCCTAGCCTGAATTAGTATGTATATATTAAAAAACCGTTTTGATAACCTCACTCTTGAGTGTCTGCTATACTCTTGTGTCTTTATATCAAGCCTGATAGTTTGAGATACTTGACAAGGTCTCCCAGACCTATATCTGACGCCTCGACGAGCATATACTGTATCGTAAGACATCGTGGTGTGGTGAACGGCAACAGATAAGCGTTCCATCACCAATCAATTAATGAAGGTTTAAAGAACTGCCTGCCTAAGCATAGGCGGGACTTTAAGGACTGCAGCGACAGAATATCTACAAGTCCTACGCCATTTACTGCCTATTGATATCGTGGCTAGTGATGTTGCAACCAGAGCGGGTTTAAAATTAAAAAGAGTGTGCTGGGTTGGCGGAATAGCAGTAAATTAAACTAGACTTTCTAGACTGATTGTTCGAATCTTGATGAAAAAGTTGGCTTCGGTTTTCACTGTAAAGAACTTAGTCTTGTTATAGCCCACAGACTACTTGAAGTATCTATCAAGCTGATATAATGGCAATACTCGTAAGGGAAGTCGCAAAGTGGCTTAGTCGTAATATACACTGATAGAAAAAGCTTCGTCATTCATCAAAAGTCAGCTAACGTACGGATAATCCTATCAATGAATTTGTTCCTTCCCATGACGAATCTCTGTTTATGTATACTAGAAGTGGAATAAAAAAACCCTACAGGGTGATTACATATCATCCCTAAGATGAATCGTGCTCATAAATACAAAAAAATTATATATACCCTCCTCTCTAAGGTGAGGGGATAAATATGGGGATTTATTTGATTTATAATACAAATATCAATAAGTGTATATATAACATATAGCAAAAGGGTAACGCATCAAAGGAGTGGCCTAAGACCCTAAGTTTATGCGGAGGAAATCCGTTTTAGAACACATTAAGTCATTTTACTTATGTCCCTCCATCCGTAAACCTGACTGGAGCGAACGATAACCCTCGAAACTATAGTTTCCAGAGATTAAACAGAGATTCGTCAGGGCGACGAACAAATTCATCAAGAGGATTATCCGTACGTTAGCTGACTTTTGACGAATGACGAAACATTTTCTATCAGTGTAGTGACCAACACTGCCGTCGTCATTTACACTGACAGCCAGGCTTCAATTAAATCTATGTTGGCTACATTCCAGATCTGTCAACAAAATGGCTGAGCTGTATAACATATATGTACCTCATATGGGTAACAGGGCATAGTCATATTCCGGGGAACTGCAAAGCCGATGAACTTGCTGGGAAAGGGACCACATTACAAATTATCGAAAAATTTGCATATCTTGGTGCGCCATGTGGACAGTGGCTAGCTTTGGCTTAGGCAAGAGGCAGTCAGGCCGTCCCACAAGGTTTAAAATTTAGTGGAATATTGATTCTCTGATAATTTATATACTACTTATCTGAATCCTCTGCAATTCCACACATAGTAATAGTTTATATTTATCAACTTGAGAAAAATGGGCGAACACAAAGGGACTATTTTGTACAAAAAGTTAACAGCTTATAACATTAATACCAGTGCATAAAAATACTTGAAATTTTGCACAGGGCGCCTACAGACCAGTGAAAAATGGGCGTTATTCCCACGCCCCTTTTGTTACCTCCCACACAAACGCACCATTTTGTACAAAAATGTACCGTTTGGTTCAAACAAATCACAATGCCACAGCGCAACTGATGTTGCGTTTAACAGAATATCAAACATGCTCGACGAGCTGTATAAGTGTGAAACATTTGTGCAAGTGGTCTGTTGGCAAAAACTATCCTTGATGTGATTATTTTCGATTTAAAATAGCACAAATAATGAATACTTCTCGTTCGTTTGATTTCAGCCTTTCCTGATAAGAACTGCGTTTCGAACCGAATAATCAGAACTGTAATTTTATTTTCCATATCGTTTTTAATGGTCTAAAACCAGAAGAATATTTATTGAAATTTTAAAAATTAATTCGTCGTGGTGATGAATGGGATTCGTCGTGATGATGAATGGGATTCGTAGTGGTGATGAATGGAATTCGTCGTGGTGATGAATGGAATTCGTCGTGGTGATGAATGGAATTCGTCGTGGTGATGAACTCTATATATCGTAGTGATGAAATTCATTCTTAGGACGAAAGTTTTTGGAAACAGAGATTCGTCATGGTGACGAACAAATTAATCAAGAAGATTATTCCGTACCTTAGCTGACTTTTAACGAAAAAATAATTGTGATGATGCACAAATTCGTCGTCATGACGAAGCTTTTTCTATCAGTGTGGGCATTCCAGATGGTGCTACGATATAAATACGAGGTGTAATGGAGATCTTCACTCCACTGGCTTCTCAACGATGACTCGAAATAAATGAACGTAATCCACACACGATTTTCCAGGAGGAAAGTCTGCTTGCTCTGGGTGCAGTTCTGGTTCCAGTGTGGATGTGATTCGGTTGGTGATAATGTGAGCTGTTACCATATTCAAAATACTTAAAAGGGTGATACCTCTCCAATTGGTACACTCGATAAATTGTTTTTTTTTTTTGTTTTTGTTAACTTTTCAATGGAGCCCTCTTTTAACTCGCCGTGCAGGCATTCAGCTCTCGATTGTTGGAAGGATTAATTAAGCACTGACGTTGGGGTCAATTTTCAGCATTTCCGGTGCAATGTAGATAGCGCTGGCGACTTTAGTCACCGATGAACTGTTAGTGGGAATATCAGGCCTTTCTGTGTGTTCGTCACAGGCTCTGGTAGGTCCGCTATGAAGTTTCTAGTTGTTCCCGATAATTGTGTGTCCATATGCCTAGCTGCTGTCAAAAGATCACCAGCGCTGTTCTTCAAAGGGCTCGCAGAAGAATATGTTATGCTGAATAGCTTTTTTGTAATGCGGTACAGATCTCTAGTGCGATTTGTACCAACTGCCGATTGTTCTTTTCCGAAAGCTTATTTGTGTATGCCCACCTTTTTATTTGTTTGTCGAGATTGCTGTGTGCTCTTGCACACTCAAACTTCAGAGTACGGGTTTTTGCAAGGACGGGGAAAGGGCCTTCGCAATTTTCCGGTCCTCGATCAACAAAAGTTGTCCGAGAGAACTTTTGTCAAAGGATTCCGCTTGACGTGAGAGTGACCCAGGTGTATTTCGGCAGCTCCCAAGAATGTGGCTTTTACACTGTCCCTTTTCAACGTATTGCGCGGATACGGAAGTCTGTTTAAGTGGTCTGTTTGGGATATTTGATAACAGCAAGCTTTATGCGATAACATCTAGCTGTATGCCTATGAACAGATGGTAATCACTGCTGATATATGCACTTCTTTTGTTTCGCACATTCAGTAAACATCGTCTCTAATTTTTAATGATGACCAGGTCGATTTGGTTTTCAGTCACGCGGTCTGGGGACGGGCATGTGACTTTGTGTATAGTTTTGTGCGGCAACAACGTGTTATGCTTAGCGCCTAGCTCAGTGAGGAGTTCTCCGTGTCTGTTCATGGATACTTCATTATGTCTGCCAATAACGTTTTCGAGGTTGGCGTTAAAGACGTCCATCAGAATTGTGATGTCGCAGCGGGGTACAGATCATGTCGAGCTGACTGTACAAGTCTTCTTTAACGTTGAAGTCGGCCATTTCTGTGGGTGCGCAACACTGTATGCAGGTGACCTTGCGGGCCCTTGTGCGAAATCTAGCAGTGATGATTCTGTCGCTGTGTGGTTTCCACTAGGGTTCTAAAAGTTGACTTTAGACTAATCTAACATGAACTTTTTGATACAAAAAAGTCGAAAAAGTCTTAACGTGTTTCTGAAAAAGTCTAAAAGTCGACTTTTCCATGTCGACTTTTTTCATGAACGAGTATTACCAATATCGGACCAATTTAGCCGTTAAAAATAAGCTTGATAGCATAAATACATGCATATATATTTTTTAATAGTTATGAATAGTTTGGCAAAAATTACGTTTTGGCCGGATCCAAACAATGTGTAATATTGATGTGAATGATATTCCAATACAGTCACGAAAATATTTTTTTACTTTTATAGAATGACTTCTGCGAATATCTGATTAGCTGTTCATATCAGTTTTTTTTTGATCAGTTCTTTATCTTTTCCCTATATTTTACTACAAAATTAATGAAGAAAACTAGAAATATTCGCATTTTTAAGGTTCATTAAACGTCCGTACATTCCAAGTACCTATTCATATCGACCATTTTGGTTTAAAATGGGGAAACTGATTAGCATATCGCATTCGAGTCTGGTGTCGAGAATGGCAAATTTAGCTGTGTATTTCGACACAAAGGCAACCTTTCCTTGAATTTCAGATATATACTCGTATTCCGATTTTTAATCTCAGCTCTATAGAGCCACATTTTTCGTCAAATCCGCATAAAATTTTGTAGATAGAAATTTCTGCAATGAACTTAATATTAATATTAACAGATACAAAATGTAAAGTCATTCGTTCATTTCTTTTGAGAGTTATTGTTCACACCAGACATACAGAGCTCATATGTCTTTCGATATCTAAAAACGGATTTCCGCCAAACAGACATAGGCTATTGGGTCACTGATTGGACGTGTTACAATTTCTTTGCAGGAAATTATCTTTAGGGTAATATGCAAAAGTGTGCGATATTTTATTCAGTGACCCAATTTCTGTATGATTCTTCGTGATATCCGATCTGATCTGATGATATTTGATGTGAATATAAATCTTCCAATTGACATTGATGAACCCAGCTCTTTGATGAAGGGTAAAAAATATTCAGCCAGAATGGGATTTATAATAAATGTTTTTTCTTATTTGTTGCTAATGTTTTGTGTGAAGAAATGGAGTTTGGAGAATAAAATAAAACAACATATGTATGTGTATGTACATCGCTAGATGCAAACATGCAAACATTCCGACAAACAAACAGACATACATACATACGTATATGGTGTCCAGACAACTCAAATGCGACCAACCAACAATCTGGCATCAGCCAACAGCCATCAGCTAGCCAACAAAAGCCAAACAGGCAGCGAACCAGCCAACCAAACAGCCAGGCTGCTAGCGAGTCTGCCAGTCACCAAGTCAGCATCTGTAAGAGCCAAGTTATTATTAAGTTGGCATTTAAATTGTCAGTACGGTTTGGGTGTTCGCAGTGATCGGTTGGATAACGAAAAAGTCAGCTCTCGTGAGAAAACGCTGATCACTGATCATAGTTTCTGTTTTGGTTTTTCTCCTCAAACAAGTGTCTGTTTCGGTTGCAAACCCTTAATAGTTCAGAAGTGAATGTAAGAAGTCCACAAAACAAAATATAATTAAAATCGAAAGGATTAAAAGAAAATCCTAAACTAAATTTAATAAAATAAAAAAAAATAATCTCTAAAGAAAAGAAAAAACAAAAATATAAAAGTGATTTCAAATTATTTTTCTTTTTTCCTTATAGTTGTGCAAAGAAAAAATAATTGTAAATTATTGACGGTCATAAAGGACCTTAAACATTAAACCCAAAACACACACACCCACCCTTCCACACAAAATAGCAGCAATAATGCTACATCCGCTTATAACGCCTAAAATGCTTTATGCATTTGGATTAATTTGTTTAAGTTGTAAGTATCAGAAATATCAATCAAAATTAAAAATCAAAAATCATAAATAAAATAAAATCCCAGAAACTGTAAATGAAAGCCACAAAACAAAAGACTTAAGGCACAAACCTCAAAACACGTCGCAACATATAAATCATTAAAACTCAACTCCAAAGCAAAACAAAGCAAATTTCGTGCAAAAATCGGATTAATCTCCCACAAACCAATAATAAACAACAACGACAAAAAACAACAAAAGAAATAAACCTTAAACTATTTATTGTTAAATTTTCAAAGAAAAAACACATTAGCAAAAAATAGTTGAAGTTTTGTTATTTTGTTCATTTTGTTGTTGAGGGGAACCCAAACCCAAAACAAAAGACTTAAGACACGAACTTTGTTCGCTGCCTTCTTACATATAAGTGAATGTATATGTGTGTGTAGTAACCTCGATTATGTTGGCAGTTGTCCGCTTCTTTTTCTTCTCATCGGCAGCGGCTGTTGCTGCCGCTGCTGCTGTTTTCTTGTTGAATATTCAAATTTTGTTGAATACAAAGAAAAAATTCAAATTAATTTATGTCTTTATCATTAACATTCAAGTTTGAATCAATTTTCCTTGATACAATTTTTTTTGGTGAAGAGACCTTCTTTTTATTGCATCTAATTTTGTGTTTTGTTGTTATTGGACTTACGGTGCTAATGTTGATGATTATCTGACGTCTCTCTTTTGTGACTTGTGTGACGCTGTTTGTAGTATTGACCTTTTCAACCGCTGCTCGCGCTTGAATAAGATGTTTTAGATTGTTGACCTTTCTTCAAGATGATAAATATTAATTCAGTTCCGAATTTATTGCTTTTTTGGTTGTTTTTCGTTATTTCCAGTTACATATTAATAGAGTTAACCGTTGTCTGGCTTGGAATTTTTTGATGTTTTCTGTTTTAATTTTTTTTAAATTATGGATGTCCTACTTAGCTACTTGTTGTCAAGATTCCAGAAACAATTTTTGAGAATATAAATAGGGTTTTGCATAATAAGAAACACAAACCAGTCTAAAATTAAGAAAGATTAAGATTTGCACAAAAAAACTGATATAATTAAAAAGGAGAATTTATTAGGAACAAATGTTTACAGTTTTAATGGAAAAATATATTGCACAAATACAAAAATATTGTTCTAGAAACAGAATTTTTAAAATTATAACATTATTATCAACGTAGACAGAACAAATTTTATTCTTTTAAAGAGAGAAGAATTGTTTCGATTCAAAGGAATTTTTTTTAATGAAACTACTGACAAAAAAAATCTTAAAATCAGTCTTTAAATCAAAGAAGCCTTTTCCTTTTTTATCATGAAGTAATATTAGAAACTATGGCAACGACAGCAATTATTCGGAAGCGTCTCGAAAAAAGTAGAATTGTGGTGCTCCTCATAACTCGATGGCGGATTATCTGAAATCAAGCAAAAAAATATTTCTTTAGATAATCGTTGTCCCCAACTAACGCTGTCGAGTTTTTTTTTCTAAATTTAAAATTTTAAATTTTTGGGAACACTGAAGTGAAAAACGCAACTTTTATGAGAAAAGTTCAATAAATAATAATAATACATTTGAACACATCTAAATTATGTATAGAATAGTGTTCCAAATTTCAAAAGGATCGGTGCATTACTTTTTGATTTATGAGGGGCAGACTTTGTAAACGTGGGTTGTGGGAAAACGCTTCAAGTTCTGTGATGCACTGAGTCACGTATGAGGCGCCGTTGCTTAAATTAATTAAATCTCCGTCAGTTTTGCTCCGACTCATCACCAATTTTCACTCAACATTTTTGAAAAAAATTCCAAAATATCGATTGAAAAATGTAATAATCAAAGAAACATTGTTTTGTCTTTAAATCAAGGAAACTTTTTCTTTAAATCAAAGAAACTTTTTCTTTAAACAAGAGAAAAATTTTCTTTAAATCAAAGAAACTTTTTCTTTAAATCAAAAAGAAACATTTTCTTTAAGTCAAAGGCATTTTTCTTTAAATTAAAGAAACATTTTCTTTAAATCAAAAAGAAATTTTCATTGAAATCAGATCAACATTTTCTTAAAATCAAAGATACAGTACCTTTAATTCAGTAAACTTCTTTGTTTTTAAGAAACCATTTCTTAGTGTTTAAGGATAGTATCGATACTTTTATTAATTTAGGAAATTCTTTCTTCACTTTTTTTAGAAAACTTTAAATTAATTTAATGTTATCGCAAAAATATTTGGCATATTTCGAAAACAATCTTCACAAAATTCAAATAAATATGTTATTATTTCACTTGTCAATTTCTCTTGACTTGGAAGTTCCGATATACCGAGTGTTTTTTTAAGAGCTTTCGGATTTGTTTAAAAAAACCCTTACAATTTAGAGAAATGTATCAAATCTTTATTTGAGTCGATAGAACTTTCTAAAAGCATTAAATTGCACGATCTAGGCGCCCAATGGACCAGCCCCAAACGTGAAATGAACTGTTCACCGAACTCGCCTCTCAATTGGGCCATTGTTTCGCGTGCTGTGTGGCATGTGGCACGTCTTGTTGAAACCACATGTTAGCCAAGTCCACCTCTTCCATTTTGGGCAAAAAAAGTTTCTAATCATTGCACGGTAGCGCTCGTCATTCACAGTAACGTTCCTGCCTTCCTTGTCCTTGAAAAAAGTACGGTCCAATGATGCCACCGGCCCATAATCCATACCAAACAGTGCCTTTTTCGGGATGCATTGGCAATGCTTCTGGCTGCTCTTCACACCAAATACGGCAATTTTGTTAGTTCATGTATCCATTCAAGCAGAAATGAGCTTAGGCGCTGAACACAATTTTCCGATAAAAAAAGTGGATCATGATAATATGGATTCAGTACTCTGCAAGCGTTGTTCGTTTGTAAGTCGATTCATGGTTTAATTATAGAACAAACTGAACATGTTTGACAGTAACATGTTGTACGAAAAGAGCTGAGCTGCCAAAAACAGTGTTGCCAAAAAGAAAGTTTCCAAAAAATCACCCAGCTGGTTTGTCCGCATAAACTTTAGACTTTACATATCCCCACAGGAAAAAATCTAACGGTGTGATATCACACGATCTTGGTGGCCAATCGACAGGCCCAAAACGTGAAATTATCTGCTCACCGAAGTGTTCTCTCAATAAATCCATTGATTGATGCGATGTGTGGGAAGTGGCGCTGTCTTGGTAAAACCAAATGTCGCCGAGGTCACGAGCTTCAATTTCAGGCATCAAATAGTCGGCTATCATGGCACGATAACGGTCGCCATTGACGGTTACGTTCTCACCGGCATCATTTTTGAAGAAATATGGACCGATGATTCCGGTACGTCGGATCGGGAATCGGTCGATGGCAAAAATATAGCTCTTAACGAGAGCTAAAATATTGCTCATGGCTGTCAAGGTAGTGGGTCGACTGGAAAGTGTTTTTTTTTATTTAAAAATAAATGGACTTAGCGCAATTGGCGAACGATTATTTTGATAATAAAACTGAATAATGTGTAAACGTTGTTCAGGCGTAAGTCTTTCCATGATGAAATGCCAAACAATACTTAACAAAAATAACATGATAGCATGACACGACTCACATGTAAGCATGATCTGTCAAAAGAAGACTATTGAAGAAAGTATCTCTAATTAGATCACCATATATATGTTTCTTAGTTGATATCACCTTGAGAGAAATGGGCGAAGTTGCCACGACCCTTTTGGTACCTCCAATACAAATGGATAATTTTGCACAAAAAGTCAACGACTTATAACTTTGATTCCAGTCCATAATACCGGCAGCCCTATAAAAAATGGGCGTTATTAGCACGCCCGTTTTGGTTCTTCCCATACAAATAGAACATTTTGCACAAAAAATTAACGGCTTATAACTCTGATTCCAGTCCATACAAATATTTAAAGTGTTTTGGAGTGTAATGCTTTTTCAATATGGGTCATAAATTATACATTTATGCAGATTTTTTTAAAAAGAATATATTTTCTTCGTTGGGATTCTAGCTTTCAAAAAATTAAAACAAAAATTAAAAAAAAAATCTAGTTGTTTTAAAGTCAGTTACTAAACCTCTGTCTCTACATTTGTTGACCTCCTAATTTTCTTTAATTTGAAGGGTACCACGATTCTATCGGGCTTATACTTCAAAAAAGTATGGTGCAAATTGTTTTGGTTTCATCAAATGATATGCCTCAATCTGCTGAAAAAATTGTTTAGGTCTCGGAAACAAAAAAAATATTTTTGCGATATAGTGAGGAAAGCTGTTTGCAAATGTATTGAGGTTAACATTTGGCTCATCGCTGAACCGAGTTTTCTTCAATAACCCGAATTCTTGTTCACGCATCCATTCGACTAACATCCAGACTCTGTTGATGGACTCTTCATTTCTTGAGTGATTTACATTAAAACTTTTTAACAAAAATTCAATACATAGCTGCTGTGATCAGTGACAAATCGATTATATGTATATGTGATAAATTTAGCAAGATGACAGTGCTGCTAACAAAATAAGCATTTTAAAATGCGACTGCGGGATTCGGCTTCGAGTAGTTTTGGTTCGACTCCACAACCCTGATTGGTATCTAGTAATTTGTATCCCCTCACTACAGAGGAGGGTAAATATCATTTGCTACGAGCAAAAAGTGTAACATATCGAAGGAGTGACCTAAGACCCTATCTACGTTAGGTGGAAATTCGATTCGGGACTTTTTAAGCCATTTGAGCAATGTCTGTCCGACCGTCTGTCTGTATGTCTGGCTTTCTGTCTGTGTGTCTGCTGGCTGGAAAACACGGTACCTCTCGAAAGGATTAAAAAAAATATTAGGAATATTTTTTTGGGGACAGAAGGTAAGGGGATTCGTAAGTCGTTTTACCCGACTGAACTTTCTTACTTTTTTACTCCATAACTTATTTAATAATAAATATTACAATTAATATTTACAGCTTTAAAATCAAACCCATTTCTAATATACTACACAAATTTTGCAATTTTTCATTTTTCTGTGAACACACATAGGCTCTTAGGTCACTCCTTTGCAATGGTTCACTATTTCCCATATCAAATGGAGTGTGTATACCCTTCCCCCTGAAGTTAGGTGTGGTTATAAAAAATAAATTGCTTTTTTTCGTAATAAAAATTATCACAATGCAAACTGCTCGAAAACAATCTTGTTCAAACAATAAATAATCGTTTAATCAAACTATTACAAGTCACGAATTTCATTGCCTTTCTGCAGCTAACAACTTCTTAATATGTAAATGACAAGTTGAAATAAGTGTTTAATTAATATTATTTACCTGCACATATATTTAATATATTTTTAGAAAACCGCAATTAAAATCTCATGGAATTTCAAGAAATATGAATAGGCAAGAAAATTCCTAGAATTCTCTTCTGATTGAAACAAAATAAATGAATTGCTTAAATACGTTTTATATAATTGGGAGTTAACAAAAATTTTATTAAACAGCCTTAGGTAATATAATTTTTATTGAATTTTCGAATTTGCAAACACGGAAGATTCTTATGACAATATAAATAATCTTCATCTCAACTCCACAGTGAGAAAAACACAAAAATAACATCAATAACAGATCAACTCCTCATTAAAATATAAAATATAAATGAATTACAATACAAATTGAGTTTATATTCTAAATGTACGGTCCGGGGAAAACCCGGGTGAGAAAGACCATATTGCTTGCTATATGTTTGTAGCGACAGACCAGAGTCTCTGGTGGGAATCGAACCCACGACCCTTAAACTCATAGGCGAGCACGCTACCAACTCACGTACTGGGATGTGATTTTTTTTTAAATTTTGCTGTAATTTTGTCAATATTTTCTTTATTATATCGTAAAAATATATCGTAAATGTTAGAAAAATAAGTTCATGTGCAATGTAGTCATCTGTAGCGTGGCTACATATCATCAAGCCTGTCAGTCCCGTCACGCGCTGCACAAATGTGGCCTGAAGGTATGTGACCGTGTCGTATTTTGTAGAATGGATCATATCGAAAAGTCTCCGGACATAAACCCAACAGCTAATTAAGCTGAGAACATTGGGTTACTTGGGTTTTATGGTTTGGTATCGGACAAAAGACTTCTGCAACATAGTGCTATAGTATTTGGCTCAAATTTCTGAAATTATTCCATTAATTATTTTTGCAAAATCCCCACCCAAATGGCACTGGACTCACAAAATTTTCCTCTGCGATTGCGCATAACTATATGTCAACTTTATTCACGTTTAATTGTTGCTAATCGATTTTTTTCTAAAGTTTAGTTAAATTTCATTAAAGAAACCCAACAACTAACTATTCATCACACCTGTGCGGCAATCGGCAATAAATACAAACGAAGATTAGTAAATCATTTCGAGCATTCAAGTAATAAAATATCGACCAACCGACCGATCGACAGACTGACTACTTATACAGCGCCATAAACCATTTGACACTCTGCACATTCACACAAAAAAGCCCACCCACTAAAATTGCAAATATATGCGAACATAAAAAAGCATTGCAATAACTATAAAATAACCTTTACCTTGTGGATGATGGTGCGCATGCGCATGCGCAATTTGCTGAAATGCTATTTCGGAGATTGTGTTGAAGAGGTAATAAAAGCCTAAAATTTGCCAATGTGACGACTCCAGTCCCTAACATACTGACACAGATCGTACAACAATTGCAGCAACAATGCCATAATACTCGTATACAGATATAAGTAAGCACCTGCATTACTAGCCAAACTGGAAGTAGAGTGACAACGCGGCAACTTTTATGACAATTGGTTACATTCATTTGGTACAAGGAGAACGAACACATATCTACAGTTAAAGTTATTTAAAATTAAACATAATTGCGGGAAAATGGGAAATATAATTTAATGTGAATAATTCTTATATGAATTAAGACAATTTCAAAACTAATGGTGTTTTCTTTTCTTAAAAAAGATGTTGCCCTGTCAGAGAGCAGCATAGTAATAATGTCGCCTACGCCCTCCTGTACTGCAGCATTTTTTATAGTCAGAATCGATAACAAAAATGCGAAAAACCAGCCTTCTAACTCACTAAAAGTAAACTAAAAACAAAGAATACTCCACGGCGCCGCCTAAATAAAGCATCTGACCAAACTTCATTATAAAAAAGCACGCACGGACACACGCGGGTATTTATGCTATTCGCTCGACGCCGAAAAAACATCTGTTTTATAGGGCAGCGTCCACCCCTTCGATTAAATACAGGGCTGTTGCATTTTTGCCCCGTGCAAGTGCGACATTTTTCACAAAAGAAAACGAAACCCTTTCACAGTGCAGCATTTATTTTACAATCGAAGACAAAAAGGCATTTTTGGGGCGAAAGGCATACAAAATGTAGCATTTTTTGGCACAAAAGAAATCACTATAAAACTATTTGTTTGGTACGTGTTTCTTTCATCTTTCTGGGGTCAAGAAACACCCCTATGCAAAATTTCATAATGATAATTATGAATTCAGATGAAAAACACAACATCTTCAGCGTTTAGCTGCCAAATCAGAATTAATATAAATATTGAGGCTTTCTCTAAATTTAAACAGATTTTCTTCAAATTTTACATTGTTTGGATCAAGGAACTCCTCTGCAACAAATGTCATACCATGTGGATTATATACGGGGGATTAATTAAATCGGAGTCGATTTTCGCCATATTCTGTAGTGATCGCCCTAGATTCGATAATGAAGTGTTTGCCAAATTTTGGACGGACGTAGCCAAACCGACTCAGAATGTTACGCTAAGACGAAAGGTATAAAAAAAACAAGTAAGAATGTTCAGTCGGTGAACAGACCTAAGTATATCTTCAATCACAAAAAAATCGTTTTTTTTATTTTATCTAAATTATTATCAATTTAAATTGTATTTAATAACTTTAAGGTATGCACTGGTATTAAAGTTATTAGCTGTCAACTTTTGCTGCAAAAGTGTCCATTTGTGTGGGAGGTACCAAAAGGGGCATGTCAATGACGCCCATTTTTCACTGGACTGTAGGTACTATAAAAGTATTACACAGTACAAAATTTCAAGCAATTATATGAACATTTTAAACCGACTTATGAATCCCTCACCTTGAGTCTCAAAAAAATATTAGTAAATTTATTTATTTTTTGTTTTATTTAAATTATTATCACTTAAATTGCATTTAATAAATTTAAAGTATGAACTGGTATTAAAGTTAAAAGCTGTTTACTTTTGGTACAAAATTGTCCATTTGTGTGAGAGGTGCCAAAAGGAACGTCCCAATAACGGTCACTTTTCTCTGGGCTCTAGGTACTATAAAAGCATTACATTGTACAAAATTTCAAGTATTAATATGCACTGGTATTAAAGTTATATGCTGTTAACTTTTGGTGTAAAATGGTCCATTTGTTTGGGAGGTACCAAAAGGGGCGTGCCAGTTACGGCCATTTTTCACTTGACTCTAGGTACTACAAAAGCATTGCACTGTACGAAATTTCAAGTATTTGTATGCACTGGTATTAAAGTTAAAAGCTGTTAACTTTTGGTACAAAATGGTCCATTTGTGTGGGAGGTACCAAAAGGAGCGCGGCAATAATGCCCATTTTTCACTGTATTCTAGGTACTATTAAACAATTACACAGTACAAAGTTTCAAGTCTTTAAATGCACTGGTAATAAAGTTATAAGCTATTAACTTTTGGTTCAAAATTGTCCATTTGTGTAGGAGGTACCAAAAGGGTCGTGGCAATAATACTATGTGTAGGATTTCACAGGATTCAAATAAGTAGTATAGAAGTTATTAAGTAATCAATATTTCACTAAATGTTAACCCTTTGTGGGAGAGGTATTAGAGGGAGTGGACCAATATTACTACATGCCAAATTTGAAGTCAATCAGTTACTCCTTTCGAGAGTTATCGTGCGCACAAACCAGCAGACAGACAGACGGACGGACGGACATTGCTCATTCGACTTAAAATGTCCCAAAACGGATATACGCCGAATGTGTTACACTTTTGGTTTGTAGCAGATGATATATACCCTCCTCTATAAGGTGAGGGGATAATAATAGTTGTGAAGTATTCAACGTTTCTAAGAGGTTCTAATTAAAAATTATTATATGGTTCTCAAAAAAGTTGGTTTTTCCGCAAAATCTTGTAAGAAATCTTTGAAACCGCTTATGGGATGAAAACATGATATTAGAAAAAGATGAAGGATACTTAATTTAGAATTCTATAAAGCTCTAACACCTCCCTAACAATCCGCAAATGGGCATTGCGATAAGAATTTGACAGTGTTCATACATGCAATAAGAAAACTCTTTCTGCCGAATCTCGTACTTTCCGGTATAAAATACGGTTTCTACAGTGCTTACATGTGAAATCGGGTGAAACGTATATATGGGGGCTATATCTAAATCTGAAAGTATTTTCCCCGAATTTGGCAGTGTTCATTAATGTAATAAGACAACTCTCTGCCAAATTTCGTACTGATCTGATATAAAATACAGTTTCTACAGCTTTTACATGTCAAATCGGGGTAACATATACATGGGGGCAATATCTAAATCTGAACCGATTTTGACTAATTTAAATAGGGATCCTTGGGCCAAAAAAGAGCACTGTGCTAAATTTCATCACAATCGGACCATAAATACGACCTGCACTGTGATCACAAGAATCCATGGGCAGATCTTGTCGATCGGTATAATAAACTATGGTTCTATTTCTTCACTTTTTGGGCGTTACAAATAAAATGCACTATGTCATAATACCCTGTACCACAGTGTGGTGTAGGGTATAAATAGTTTTTGACAAAAACGCCAAAAATATTTTTGTGATTTTATTATATTTTTTAAATAAAAGTTTTCAGAAAAAGATATCGAAAACACTTGCGGAAATTTGTAAATACTCTAGGTAATTAGTTATAGTAATTAGTTATCGAACCCCCTCCAACTCGAACAGTTAACTGTTGAAATGTTGTGTCTTATTTTTAATCCCAGCAACTATACAAAATATTTCTAGTAAATTTAATCAATCAAGCTCTATTATTACCTATTTTATTAATTAATTCAATTAATTTATTAATTGATTCAATTTATATTTTAATTGAAGCTGAATATATTTTTCAAACATAAAAATGCAATTACTCAATTAAAATATCAATTGATTTATTTCATTCAATCAAACTTTTAATTAAGCATATAACTAATTTTCAAAAATTTTTTTTATTAAATTTCTTTAAATGTTATTTTTTTACTTTTTGGGTAATTCCAAGCAAACCCCCTTTTAATTTTAACAAATTTTGCCTCAAAAACTCTCCTACTGTTTAGTCGTTTTTAGTTTTTCAGTATTTGTTGCAGTATTTGTGGTATAGCGCAGTTTATACCAAATTTGATCAATCAAGCTCTATTAATAACGATATATTTTTCAAACATAAAAATTAAATTACTCAAATAAAATAGCAATTAATTTAGTTAATGCTTTATTTGATTCAATCAAACTTTTAATTAGGGATATACAAAAATTTCAATAATTTTTTAATTAAAATTCTTTAAATGTTAATTTGAGTATTTTTGGGTATTTTGGGTATTTCCATAGCTGTTCGAACAACGTACAAAATTACCCCTTTTAACAAACTTTGGCTCAATAATTATCCTAGTGTGTGGTAATATTTTGGCGTTTTTCAACATTCGTTGCAGATTTTGTGGTATAGTGCTACAAAGTTAAATATGTCAGGGATTTTTCACAAAAATTACCATTTGTTCAAGTTGTCATGTCTTCTTAAACGCTTCACGTATTTTGAAGATATTAACACCAATCTCTACTGCTCCTCTTCAGAGCAGTGGAATAAAATATGTATGTCCTTGTGGTAACAACGGGTCAACATATAGAAAACATTCTTTTGGTACTAACCGGTCAAACTATTATATGAATGAACCTAAAATATATAGCAATTTTATTGAGCCAATATTAGAATTTTTCTTGTAACGAGTGTTCTTTTTAGAGTTACAGGACTTTTAATTAAAATGCAGCTAAGAAAAAATTAATGTTTTGTGGGGTTTAATCGACCTTTTGTTGTAAATTATTCCTTTTAAAAATCATTTTATCAATTTTAATATTTATTTATTTCCAATATTTCGGAATTGTCATTGAATTCCGTCACCAGGGATCATCTCTACAATAAATTAATCACGAAATACCTTAAATTAATATAAAACAATATTTGTCATATCAATTAAATTGGTTTATTGGTATTCCATTAATGTTTAAATGTTATTTGGTCCACGTGATCGCTACGGCCGGAGCGTTTTTTGCGCAATCTGGAACTACATATTTCACAACATTTTCGCAGCATTTGCAGCCGTATTTCGCAAAAAATTCATCAAATGTTGATTTCCAGGTGTTAAATGCCTCTGGTTTAACGGCCTAGACGAATGACTTTACATAACTCCGAAGAAAATTATGAGGTTAAATAACCTATAATTGGATTAAATAAAATTCTGCCCATCATAGTTTTTGAAGGACTGTTGACTCCGCCGGCCCATAAGGCGCACCAAACTGTAATTTTCTGTGGATGTTATGGTGTATGGACGAAATATTGTGGATTATCTTCACTCCAAAAGCTAAAATGTTTCTTATTCAGCTTCATCGCTGAACAAAGTTTGAAGTTTGGCCAACGGAACTATTATGTATTTTAATAGACAATGTCAACAATTTGTAAGCGTTGCTCTCGTGTAAGTCAATCCATGATGAAATAGCAAACCAAACTAAACAAAAGGTAACTATCAGCTGTTAAATCGATTGTCAAATAAAGCTGTTGTACCAACTTAAAGTTGTGAACCTGCAAAAAAACACCCTGTACATATATTATAGGAAATGCTTTGTTAAAATGTAATCTGACAAATGTAAATAAATACACGTCGATTTACATATTATGTTTCATTTCACAAATACACGAATTCAGTTCAAAATTTAAACTATGTCCAAAGTAATTAAAAACTAAATAAATAAACTGCTAAAATTTGCAAAAAAAAACAGGTTTGGGCAAAAATGGTGGAGTTGCAGCACATCATAAATGAAGGTTCGACAAGAGTAATGACAATAATTTTCAAGTCGTTTAATGTTTCATAAAATTCACTGAAACTAGAAACCGATAAACGACGCAACACTGCAGAAACATTCGCATATCTGTCTGTCGGTTCCAGGAGCAGGTTTTTTTTTCGCGAAAAGTGTTATTTAAATGTCAACGTGGCCGGAATACTACTGAATGTCGTCGTCGTCGTTGGCATGAGACATTTGTGATCAGAGATCAATGTTCCAATTTGTTAATAATTTATGTTGTTGTTGGTTTTTGTGGGTCAGCCTCTTCTGAGATACTTATAAAGGCACTCACAACGAATATTTTAAATTGTTTGCATATATTTTAAAAAAATCGCTTTTGTTTGTTTGTGATGTTCCTATATTTGCATATATAATATTTATAAACGATTAATTGATGAGAAGTTTTGCTTTCGGCAATTAAAGATGTTTCGAATCTTTACAAATGAAACCTATTAATAATATTATATTAAACCTATTTAGTATTTAATTTCAAAAAACACTATGCAACATTCAAAGACAAAGAGATGACAGTAAAAATATAACAAAGCTCTCTTTGGAAAATGCTTCGACCGAGAATTTATGTTTTCTGCAATATTGTCAAAAACTTTGGCAAACGGCTTAAGTTGTTGAATTATAGTTTGGTATTTCATTGTTATCAAATTTTACTACAGTAGGGTATCATATAGACGACACCGCCCGACTTTTTCTTACCTTACTATACCATTTTCAACTGTAATTCGAAAAAAATCAATTCAATTTCGAAAAAAATCAATTGAAATTCGAAGATTGCATTTGAAATTCAGAAAAGGCCAATTGAAATTCGAAAAAAATCAATTGAAATTCGAAATACATCAATTGGAATTCGAAACACATCAATTGAATTTCGAAGCACATCAATTGAAATTCGAAGCACATCAATTGAAATTCGAAAAACATCAATTGAAATTCAAAACACATCAATTGAAATTCGAAAAACATCAATTGAAATTCGAATTACATCAATTGAAATTCCAATTTTTCCATTTGAAATTCGTAATACACCAATTGAAATTCAAAAAACATCACTTGATATTTGAAATACATCAATTGAAATTCGAAAATGTAAACAAATCTGTACATTAGATTGGGTAGAATTTATTTAAACATATTTGCTGACTAAATCTTAACATATAATGTGACGAACAGAAAACATATAGATTATCTTATCTTTTATGAATATTTATTCAAAATTAGTTGAAACAAAACATATTTAATATTTTAATATTAAAGGTTTAACACAGAAAAATTGTGTCACGTAAATGCTACCCCATCTAATATACATCATTGATTTTGTTTACATTTTTCGAAATTTAAATGATGAATTTCGAATTTCAACTTATGTTTTCAGAATTTCAATTGGTGTATTACGAACTTCAAATTTCAATTGACGTATTCCGAATTTCAATTGCAATTTTACGAATTTCAAATGATGTGTTTCGAATTTTAATTGATGGTTTTCGAATTTCAATTGATGTTTTTCGAATTTCAATTGACCTTTTTCGAATTTCAAATGGAATATTCGAATTTTAATTGATATTTTTCGAATTTCAAATGGAATCTTCGAATTTCAATTGACTTTTTTCGAATTACAATTGAAAATGGTGTAATTTTGGTATGTCTTGCCTCTTTTTGTATGAGAGGTACTAATACGGGTGTGGTGATAACTCCCATTTTTGAGTATTTGAATATATTCGTTGGTATTCACGATATAAGCTGTTAACCTTTTGTACAAAATGGTACGATCATATGGGAGGTACCAAAAGGGGCGTGATAATAACGCCCATTCTGTATAAAATTTTACGTATATGTATGCACTATTATTAAAGTTTTAAACTGTTAACTTTTAGTACAAAATGGTACCTTTGTGTGGGAGGTGCCAAAAGAGCATGGCAAACACTAGAGTGTAGGTACTATAAAACCATTACACTGTGCAAAATTTCGAGTATTTGTATGTACTGGTATTAAAGTTATATGCTGTTAATATTTGGTGCATAGCGACCAACAAAGTAATACTATGTGTGGATTTCAGAAGATTTTGTTTCGTAGTATTGATGTTAGCCTGATTACCAGCAGGCAGACAGACGGACGGACATTGCTCATTCGACTTAAAATCAGGCAAAACTGATATCCGCCGAACATACTTGGGATCTTAGACTTTTTAAAGCTTTTTATCGTAAAGTTTTCTTTTAAAAAAATGTGAACCCTTTTTTATAAGCCCTTTAAATTAAAGAAAATTATAAGGGTTACAAATGTTGGGAATATCACTTTCACGTAACTGTCGTTAAAAAATAGAAAAAAAATTTTTTTTTTCTTGAAATAGGAAAAAATATTAACACATTCCAAATTTTAAGTCAATCGCTTATTCCAATCGCAAGTTATCGTGCGCACCAGAGAGACAGACGGACGGACATTGCTCAAATGACTTAAAATGACCCAAAACGGAATTCCGCCAAATGTTCTTGGGACTTTTAGGTCACTCCTTCGATGTGTTACACTTTCGGGTCGCAGCAACTAATATACATGTTCGGGTACACTCGTTCACAATAGTGAGAGCATAAAAACATGATTTTATTGAAATTCACTTACTTCTGCCAAAAGGTCTGTAATTTCTACATTTATCCATATATCTTTTTCAAATAGCCACTGTTTTATTTGCTAAGATGCTAGCTTTCAAAGCCAATTTTTTGCGATTTATTTTCTATTTTATATGTTTTTTTTCTTCCGCCAACAAAAACGAAATTCTAATTGTTTTAACCACAGTTACTAAACTTCTGTTTCTATATAAAGGTGTTATTTTCAACATCTATAGCCTTCACAGTTTCCTTTAATCAAAAGGACATCTCGATATTAGCGAGGAAGACTTGAAGTCTACTTAAGATCGTATGTGTTACCTTCCAGGTCTCACTTATGTTATCGGATGTTTGGTTTGGTCTTTCGAAGAATTCTTTCCATCTCTTTAGTTTATGTTTATATGATTGGTTTTGAATATGTTTGTATTTGTGTCGTTGATGTCGGATACACCGCATACACATTCTTGTCCTCAAAGTGCAGGGTGGCGCAGAATGATTAAATGGTTTATAACTTTTTTTATTTATGCGATTATTATAATTATTTAGAAATACAGTATATTTTTGGGGAATTTTTAGCAATTAGCTTTGAAAAATTATATCCTGTAAGTGATGTCTATTTTCTGCTTCGCTCATACGTGCTCTTTTTAGCATATTTTCCATAACATTTCGCAAAATTTCGGAAAAATTCAATTATTTTTGTACGTTGTTCGATTAATAATAAAGTCCAAGCCCAAGTCTCCCCTCCCAAAATGCTGAAAAAAAAACAAAGAAAGAATAATAATTAAAAATGTTATGAAGAATTCAAACCATATAGCTCATTCATTCCACGACAAATCGACGGGCTAGAAAAAATTTCGATTTTGATTTTTTCCATTTTTTATAATTTTTAGTACATCTGAAGAAATGTTTTGTGTAATTTTTTGAGGTTTTTCGATAACTCGTTCAGAAGTTATGCTATTTATTATTTATTCGGCAAATTCCTTCAGGAATATGAGCCGTCTACATAGAATCTCCATTGTTCTCTGTCCGCTGCTAAACGTTTCAGTTCAGTAATTTGTTTATTTGTTTCCTTGAAGATGGTTTGTCTCCATGCTGTATAGGTCTGCCACGCCTCCTGAAGCCCTGAGGGTTCCACTCAACAATTAAATTGTCCGATTTGAAAACACTTTTTTTGAAATGTGGGTATACACATTTTAGAAAAAAAATGTAAAAACAATATTAAAATGTTTTTTGTGTGCGTTTTTTTAAGTTTTGAAATTTAAATGTAAATTTTTAAATTGTTTGTACTTTCCGATTTTCTCAATTGTTTTTATATTTTAAACTTCAATTAATTCTCTAACATATAATATGTCGATGGAAGTGGGCCTAAATTTATTTTAACTTAAAATTTTTAAAATTGACAAAACTTCCAGAAAAACGCTGTGCTTGTGGCTTGAAGGCTTCAGAATAGATGTTCCACTATGCTCAAAGAAATTGGCAGATTACTTCGAACACAATTTCTACAAATAATATGTTTACATCAAGAATAAATATGCTGACCATTTTATAGAAAAAGATCTCTATTAACTATGGATTATTACATTATCATTTTTCCAAGACCACATCGACTCGATATTAACAAAAAACAAATTAGCAAAAAGCAAGAAATCAGTTTATATTTCTGCAAAAAATAATTATTTTTTGTTTTTTAATTTGAATTTTGTTAAATAAAAATTAATCGAATTAGAAATGTTTCGCTGATTAACACAATCATGTTCTCATCAGTCACACAAATATACGACCGACCACACTCTATGTTAAACAATGAGACTGGTCACACAAATAAAACAAGTTTCTGCCTTGTCTTTTGTTTTGTGCAGTATTAGCTTCTAAATTAAGAAACTTCTTTTTGTCAAATTTTGTAATGATCGGAAGTAAAATACAGCTTCTGTAGCGCTTTGATACCAAATCGGGGAAACATATAGATGGGGCTTCATCTTAATCTGAAACGACTTTCCCCAAATTGTTCAGCGTTCATTAATGTAATAAGAAACCTCTTTCTGCCGAATTTCGTAGATACAAATAACAGTTTCTACAGCGCTTACATGTCATATCGGGAGTGACATACTATATATGTAGACTATATACAAAATCTGAACCGATTTTCCCAAAATTTGGCAGTGTTCATTTATGTAATAAGAAAATTCTTTCTGCGGAATTTCGTAATTATCGGATATAAAATACAGTTTCTACAGCCCTTACATATCAAATCAGGAGTAACATGTACATATATGGGGGCTATATCTCAACATGTTCCAATTTTCCCCATATTTAGCAGTATTTGTTTCTGAGTTAAGAAGAATCTTTGTGCTAAATTTCATAATGATGGTATATAATATACAACTTCTATAGCACTTTGATGCCACATCGGGAGGAACATATGTGTATGTATATGTGAAATGTATATCTAAATCTGAACCGATTTTCACCAATTTCAAAAGTGATTGTCCTTAGGCCAAACAAGATATAATTGCGACCTGTACTTTGATTACAAGAATACATGAACAGACGGACGGACGGACGGACATACCCAAATCGACTCAGAAAGTAATTCTAAATCGATTTCCTATCTCCTTTTGGGGGTTACAAACAAATGCACAATGTTATAATACCCTGTACCACAGTGTGGTGTAGGGTATAAATACAAGAACGCAGTTTATATTTCTACGAGTACAAAAAATATTAATTATTTTTTGTTCTTAAGTTTAAATTTTGTTAAATAAAAATTAATCGAATTAGAAATTTTTCGCGGATTAACAAAATCGTGTTCGCATGCGCACATACATACATATAAATTCACACAAAGATACAACCGACCGCACTCTATGCTAAACAATCGAACTGGCCACACAAATAAAACAAGTTTGTGCCTTAAGTCTTTTGTTTTGTTTTTTGAAGCTGTGCATATAATGCGCCATAAAGCCACAACCGTTGAAAATAAGAATTTAATGATGCTGAACTTCTTTGCTTTCAAAAAATTTGTTTACATTTGTTAGGATTTGAATATATTGCGTTTTATATTGTATATATAAATTTTTACGAATCACAATGATGACACCTTTTTTAATGAGTTTTTTTCTTTTTGTTATTTTTTATTTCACAGTGTTTTCATTCACAAATGCTTCATTTCCATATTTTGGCACAAAAATCGGCTCATTAAAGCGATTACATCATGGCGTTTCCGGTGATGTGTATGCCGTAGATTCCCGAACATTATTTGTGAAAAAATTCAATTATGATGGTGAAGCCCCAGGTAAATAGACAATGGTGGAAAATTAAACAAATTTGTTTCGGTACAATTGTATTTTTCTTCTTTAAAGCCGCCTACTTTTATGTGGGCAGCAATGGTAAGCCCAGCGCTGTCGGAGGTTCTCGGTTGCGCGATGAACGTGGCGGCACTGCCTCTTTGACGAAGCGGTATCGCAACAAGGATATAACACTAACCCTACCCGACGGTGTAACCCTGAAGGACATCAAATGGTTTTCGGTGTGGTGTGATGAGTTTGCGGTGAATTTTGGTGATGTTACCATTCCCAATAATTTGGATTTCCCACGACCACAAAAACTTGGTGGTTTGGCCGGTGCTCATGGGGTGAAATCGGACGCCATTGTAGTGGTGGATGCCCAAACATTGTTAGTGCCAAATTTCAGCTATGATGGTGAAGCGCCAGGTGAGTAAATCAACAAATATTAAGCGGATCAGAATGAGACGAATCACCTAGAATCCATATATATGAACATATTAAGATGCTCGTACTCATACAACTGATCATAATAATAGATACACCAAATTGTTTGATATTTAAATTGTTAACTACACTTCTGATGCAAAATTGTTTTTCCTAGACCTTTCAATGCCAGTTATAAAAAAATCTTGTTTTGCATAGTCTTCCAAACGAATGTTAGTATATATTTTTGTTATTGTTTTGTATATTGAAAACTTTTGAAATTGGTCAAAATCGCTTTAGATTTAGATATGTTCCTTTCGATTTGGCCTTTTAGTGCTACAGAATCTGTATTTCACATTCAATCCTTTTTAAATGTACCAGGGTGTATTTTCTTGATGGTTGTATTTTACATTCAATCATTTTGAAATTTGTTGGGGTAGAGTATCTTCATCTAATGACCTACATTGTCGACTGTCGAGGAAAATCAGCTCAGATTTAGATATAGCTTCCATATATGTATTTGTTTCTTGCTGTATTTCACATCTAATAATTTTCAATGTAAATTGATGTAAACAATTTTTATCTGAAGTATGTCGTCATCAGAAACGAAAAAGGGCGTAACAACAAGAAAAATTTAAACTCAGTTTTTGATGGATTTCGGTACCCTGCATCAAAATACACATCCTGACAAATTTTTAGCGGCGTAATATTAAAAATGGCGAATTTATGGACTAAATTCTCAAGGGCCTAACAACAAATTATTTCTTTTTTCATAGTTAAAAAAATCCTATTTCACGCAATTTTCACAAACAAGTTATAAATCATGTTTGTGTGATTTTATATATGCATCATTATGTTTAGATATTATCTTGAAAACCACGTTTTTCTAACGGCAACAGTTTTCATTTTATTTCGTTTTTTACTTCTCCTGTAAAATTTTCCAACATGATGATAGGCCCTTTTTCGTTTCTGATGACGATGTATAACCTGGATATTCCAGTGTTATTCGATATTCCTATAGTGATGTCGGACCCGGCCGACATTAGCCTTTCCTTACCGGTTTTTGTATGTCCTTTGATTTGTCAGCTTTAATATGCCTACTAAGAAGAATTCCAAATCAGCAACTACAGTTCTTCATTGAAGGCTTTTAAGACATTTGCGATAAAGTTTCATCTAAGGTCTACAACAATTTCGATATGAAGTCGAAGAGAAGCAGCTATCATATGTTATGAAGTCTCATTTATGACCCACAGTTGTTTAGCTATGACGTCTTCCATAATACTTACCATAGATCTACTACGAAGCCTTCTTTAGACCTGCAGATTTTCTGCTGTGAAGATTCTCCTAAGACCATCGACTGTTTTCGTATGACGTCGGTTAAAAGATCTACTATAGTTCTGTTATGGATTTTCCTTTAAGAACTACAACTGTTCCCATATGAAGTCTCATATAGGAATTAAAATTTTTATGGTTTAAAGTCTGCTGAATTTTCATACAAGACCTACTATAATTACGTTATGAAGTCTTCTTGATGAAACCGACGATTTTTCTTCTTTGGTATACGAGTATCAATATTCAATATTTTTGTAGGTTATTTGATTTGTCTGCTTTGAAAATCTTCTTAAGGACCTACTGTTACGAAGTATTCCATAACAGCAAGTACCTTTCTTCAATGAAGTCTTTCAAGACACCTGAGATTGTGCGGCTACACAGTTCTTGATGAAACCTACAATTAGCCTTATATAAAGATTGTCGATTGATAATGTCGTTTGGATGACCTATCATACATCTGTTATGAATTCTACACTTATGACCAGCAGTTGTTTAGGTACGAAGGCTTCTACAAGATAGTTCCGCTACGAAGCCTTCTTTAAGAACTAAAATGGATCAGCTGTGAAGTTTTTTCCAAGACCTTAAAGACTAATGTTTGAATTAAGGTCTCCAACTATTCTGATATGAAGTCGACTCGAGGAGCTATCATACATCTGCTATGAATTCTCCTTCATGGCCAGCAGTTGCTTCACTACGAAGGCTTCAACAATATTTTACATAGTTCGGCTACGAAGCCTTCATTAAGATCTAAAATGTTTTTGTTCTCAGACCTTGATTGTGTTCTTATAACTTCTGCTACAGGACTTACTAGTTGGGTTATGAAGTTTTCTATATGAACTGCAATTTTTCCTCTATGAAATCTCATATAGTACTTACAGTTTTTTAGTTATAGTATCCGGAATTCTCATAAAAGACCTATTATTATTACAGTATAAAGTCTTCTTAGAAATGTAAAATTTTGCTGCTTTTAAGTCCACCGTAGGGTGTATTGTATTGATTCCATGTACTCTGGTTTAATACCAACTATAGTTTTGTTACGAAGTCTTGTCTTAAACCTACATTATTTTATATATAAGTACTAAAGGTCCCATTATTGATCTGCTATGATGTTATACTATAATTCGGTTATACATATAAAGCTTTCTATAAGAACTAAATTTTTCCGCTATGATGTCTCTTATAGGAGCTACAGTTTTTAAGTTAAAAATTCTCTTAATTTCACTAGCAAGATATATAATAATTACGGTATCTATTTAGAAACCTACAATTGTTCTACTTTGAAGTCCCCTGTAGGACCTAGTGTTTTGATTCCAATAAGCCCGATTTAAAACCAACCATTGTTTTTTTATGAAGTGTTATCATAGACCTACATTATTTTATATAAGACCTACAGATAGTGTGATATGACGAAGTATATCTTAATACCTGAAGTTGTGCTTTCAAACAAATCTACTCTAGTTCAGCTATGAAGTCTTCTTTTTTCGGTTAGGTTTGTTCCGCATTTTTTTCTACTGTTCAACATCTACAACTTTGCTTCAGACACAAACGAGATATTCCGTACGTCAAAAAATCCACCTTGAGCAAAAAAAATCGTATGACCATTAAATTATTAATTGAGCCAACTTTACTAAACGAATGATGCAGAATTTCTTATTTTTGGGGCTACTTTCACGTGCAGTTCTCAGAAATGAGTCCAAAATCATGTGTTGTACTGTGTTATCTTTTGAAGGCTTCTATGAAATCTCTTTTAGGACATAGTAGATAACTCTACTAATAACCCTACTGAGTAGATAACCCAAATATATCCCTACTAAGGAGTAAGTACCCCAATTTACCGTCAACTAAGAAATATGTTATCCATCTGGTCGTCTACTAAGTAGTAGAAAACGCAACTGAACGCTAACTAAGTCGTAAATAACTCGAATGGACGTCTACTAAGCTGTAGATAAACCAACTGACATTTTACTATGTAGTAGATAATCCATCTGGCCCTCTGCTAAGGGGCATATAACGGTACTGGTCCTCTACTAGGAAGTATATTACTCAATTGGTCGTCTAGTAAGGAGTAGATTTCTCTGGTGCAGTAGTATGATGACATACCTCATACAACAATATTGTTTAGTGCATTATAAGTAACTGGTACCAATTATACCAACATGATCAAATAGGTAATATGTCTATATTGTACCAATACTGCGATCAGTAGATTTAGTTAAATAGGTGCTTCATTTCACGTAGGGCTTTTAAAATATGAAGACCTACCTACAATAATTTTAAGAACTACCATAATTAGATTCCGAGAACGTATTGAATCCGAATTTCTTGTTTATATTCTTGCCCATAATATCTATTTGAGGACTTTTGAAGATTCTCTGTAAATAAAAACTGCCTTAATTTTTCCATTCGAAATATAAGTACGAGTATATTGGATATAGGCAGAACCATTTGGTTACACAGGACACAAATTTAGAGACTCGATTCCGAGAGGAAAATTACGGTTCAAGCCACATTTGGAATACAGAACAGAGACGAAAGTCGTCTTGAAAACCTACGATCCTGCTGGCGCGGAGTCCATTTACTTTTTTTTTCTGTGATCTCTTCTCTTGGATCTACAGTTTTATACATATAAATAACCTTTATCAGTAAACATGCTAACCGTTTAGGCATATCTATTTCTGATTGGTTGTATCTATTATTATGAAATATTTCACTGTATTTCTGAATAAATAAATATTTTGAAATTTCTTCATAGAAATAATGAAATATAATGCAATTGAAATTTAAAACAACGTGATTTTTTTTTTGTTTTTGTTCTCCCTTTACAGATGCCAAATTCTGGGTCGGCCAAGGAGAACGTCCCACCCCCAACGGCCTTCGCATTCCCGATGAGAATGGCAAAGAGAATCCCCTGCGTCGTTACGATCACAAAACCATTGTTCTGACTCTGCCGGATGACCTAACCATTTTCGATATTGGCCATTTCGGAGTGTGGTGTGAGGCCTTCACCGTTGATTTCGGTCACATTCGCATACCCAAGACCTTGAATGTACCGCCCTCGCTGAAGATGTTGGGTATTAGTCCTCAGGTAAAAAAACACGCTAACTCTATACTAAATAATTTAGATGTTTAGACAGACAGACCAGACATACACTCTGTGTCACCTCTCTAACCCCTTAATCTGTAAATTGTAAAAATGTAAGAAGCAACAAAAGTAACCAGTTTAGGAGTGTTCACACTTTTTGTTTTACAAATTCAACAAAATGCAACAAATCACTCACCATCTATCTACACATGTACAAACAAGTAGATTTGCATATAGCTTAGCTAGAGTAAACATTTAAATTAAACATTGTTTAGCATATTTGCAGTGTGTGCGTGTGTTTTTTAACTCTGTGTGTGTGTGTCGACACAATTGAAAAACAAAAAATAATCATTTTTCATTTTTTTATTGTAGTTTTAAGAGAATATTTTTTTTTATGCAAAACTTTTTTTTGTTGTTTCTATTATTTAAATATTTATTTGAACTTTTTCTACGATTTGAACAAAAGCTTTTCGAGTTGAAAGGGGGGAAGAAAATAATGTAAATTTAAATTTATTTTTAAATATTGTACTTCTTATGTTGAGAATTATTTCCAGTTCCTATATTGTTTACATTCCATCGATATTTTATTTTGGAATTTTATGTTTGTTACAGAATTGAGAAATTGAGGTCTGTAACAAAAAAGGACCGAACAAGATTTACATTTTTCATCCACTCGCTTGAATCCAAATAACTACGAGTAACTTCAATGAAACCTCCATTTTGGGATAGGTGCTACGCTATTAAGTCTAAATTGGGTCAGTTATTTGTAAAGCTGTGCTAAAAGTTGATTGTAATTAAAACAGTTATGTCAACAACACCAACTAATGAAAACACGAACATGTAACTGATTTTGCAAAATAATTGTTAATGACAATTTTAATTAAGTTTTAAACTAATTGGGGTTTCCTCTATTATATCTGAATTATACAATGCAAACAAAAACAAAAAAATATTTTGACATAACACTGTGCTACATTCGCTAGTTGAACTAATCATCCCTAGGATCGATTAGTCTTTAGTAGAACTTTTCTACAATGCCATCATCAATTTTTGATTATCTCCGGCAAGAAGTTTTTGAAATTTTTTTAATTTTTAAAAAATTTTAAAACTATATTCGTTGAAATCGTATAGCGAATAGTTTTGCAAAAACATGTTTATTCTGTGAAACTAAACACAAGATACAAATTCTTGATCTATGAAATTTCCCCAATATTTTCTATTAATGAAATATTTCAGAGCACATACATACATATTATTATTATTATAAAAGTAGATGCACTTATCATAATAAATGTTACACTTGATTTCATTTTTGATCAATGCATATTTGCATATTTTCCTAAAAGATTTTTCCTTGATTTCACATGAGCTCTGTAAATATGTAAAAATCAATATATCCCAGCCAGAAAAATACCATCCTCAAAGCGTCGTGAAAGCACTGTGCACCGTCATCACACGGTGGGATAAAGCGTTGTAAAAGCGTCAAAATGATAACACCGATATACGGTGTGACGGCGGTATTTTACAACGCTTTTGAAACGCTGTAAAAATTCAAAATTCATGACGCTTTTCCGATGGTTTGAAGGTAATAATTAGAAATCAATAAATCAAATGAAATATATTATTTTTAAGGTATTCATTTAAATGAATTCATAAGTTAAATTGTCCCTGTAACATGCCAGCTTCTTCATTCTTTAGATGTTGTAAAAGTAGCACTGGGTTTCTGCATGTCAAAAATGCACTGTAAAGGCGAATCCCGCAGTTTTTTCAAGATAAGACAATTTCCGCCTTAACAAAATAAATAGTTCCTTATACGAACTTCTAAATTTTGATAACAAAATCGTAGTTTTTGACGAAATGCCATATACTTCACATGTTTATTTAAAAGAATCGTTTTCGTTTTTTCGGAATTAAGCCTAATTTTTTGCAGGAAAAGATGTTCCACATAAATTTCATAGAAAATCGTTTAATTTATTTTACTTAAATAATCGGAAAGCCACATAATTCAAATGTTTTGTTGTATGCTGGTGACGTTATTTTAAAAATTTTATTAAGTTAGATTTTTTGCTTTTATACATAGCACACTAAAAACCTAGCTGTTTCGACTTAACATGTTTTGGAATGGAGGTATCGATTTAATGACTTACTTTACAAAAAGGACTCTTTTTCTCAAATTATTTGTTCTCAAAGAATTGTAAATCCATCATGAAACAGCGCTTTAAAGACATTTTAAGCAAGCGTTGTGAAGGCGTCCCAAAACAGTGCTTTCACAACGCTTTTTTCGTGGTACCGTCATAAATTTCTGGCTGGGATGTTTTAATTTTTGAGAAATTCAGAACTCGTTGAATACGTAGATAGACATTTTCATCCTGTTTGCTGCTCGTAATAATAAATACGCCTAATCGATTGATATTAACGTGATACGAGTGTGGCAATGTCATTTATAAGAAACTGTGGCGAAGATGTGTTCTGATATTATTTATAAATATAAAATATTTATTTATACACTTGAGTTATTTGTAATTTTTAATCAACGTAAGTACAGATCGTAATAATAGATACACTTGAAAAATTGATATTTCTCTTAAAAGATTTCGTTAATTTCACATGGTTAAAACGATTTCTTCTCGTATTCGGCACTTCTCTTATTCTCATTATACTGTGAAAAACAAAAAAATGACGAGGTTCTGGAAACGGATTCTAAAAAAAAAAAGAATATATGTGCATAGCCGTTTTGAAAGTTTACGTACCCGGGGCAAAATCGCCTTTTTTGATATGTTTGAATCGAAAAAAAATATATTTGGAACACAAATTTTCAAATGTTTTATATTTCTGAGTAAATAAATTTTATTTGAAAATCAATAAAATTTACTTGGAACGCATATATTAATATATTACAACAAAATGTATTTGCAAACTAATTTTCTCAAATAAAATATGTATTTATATACCAATAAAATCATTGTTTAGGAATATCTTCAAATTATTTATATATTTTAAGAAAGATTTTCAAAACTTTGGTGAATTTTTCTAATTTTATTTTTAATTTTTCCTTCGTTTCGAATTATTTCTCCCAGTCAAAAATACCATTAGCAGCATTGCATTCTGTTTTAAGGGACTCATTTGAAATTTCTGGGTATTTCATGTCAGCATTTTCTTCAGCATTTTCTTCCTTCGAGTAAATTAATGTTATCAAAAATTATACGATTTCAATTAAAAATTTCTAAAAAATTATCATTAAATTGCTGAAAAACTTAACACAATTAAGGTTCGATATTTTCGGAATACTTAAATTTAAATACATTTTCGTTTCGGAATTCAAATCCCAAATAAAAGGTATTAGGGTGAAAACAAGGATTTGTTTAGAACAACATGTTCCCAAACATATAATTTTTGTGTGTACCAAATATTATATATTTAGAGTGTACCATAAACATATATATGCTTCAAGCCGAATATGTTTGGGACAATATACTACAGAAGCGATTTGTTTTCAGCGTGTATGAGTAATTTTAGAGGGATGCCAATATTTCCCCCTTTTTAACATTCTTATGATGAATCGTCATAGGAAACCTTCTGATCCTAACATTTTATGTATAAAATATGGTCAGCAATATTATTTAGGACACTACGAGGAACATATTTGTGGAAATTTAAAGCCTAGCCACAACGGTCATTTTTGGATCTATTTTAATAAATTGTAAAAAACACCCCTAAATAGTGGAGGGCAGGGATGAAATTTTTTATAAAAATGTTGGTCATAAAACTTTACTGTGTGTGTCAGTACACGCCAAAGCCCAAAACTTAACATAAACACCGATAAACAAGTTAAATTCTATAAAAACCCTATTTGGCTTGTTCGAGACACAAGGTAGAATGAATTACATTACTTATACGACATAGCGATCGAAACAATAACTATACCAGTAAAAAGGACTTTGACTAGAATTTTATTGTTTTCTTATGTCTGTGTTAAATTTTGGACTTTGGTGTGTTTGATCCCGGCCTCTCTATTTTTAGCGGTTTTTACGATTTATTAAAATAGATCCAAAAATTATCGTTTTGTGGGGGAGCAAGAGGTTTAAAATGTTCCACAAAAATATTCCTCGTAGTGTTTAAGTAATATTTCTGAACATATCCTATACACAAAATATACAGATCACAAGGTTTTCTATGCTGATTCACCATAAGAATGTAAAAGAGGGGTAAATAAGGGTATTGACACCCCTCTAAAATGAGATCCGTACGTAAACTTTCAAAACGCCGATACACGTATATTATTTATGTTACCCCCTCTATCAGAATACGTTGTCAGAACCTTGATATTATCGAAAATGTTTCAACTTGTTCCACAGCGTTATCTGCAAAAAACTCTAATTAATTATTACTATCACCAATGTTTGATAGTTCACACAAACTCGAGCAAGAATAATAATTACTCCTATCATAACACATCCTTGTCGCATTTTCCTTATGGTATGGTATTGTCACGTTCAACTGTTAAGACGAATAAATGTTGTATGTATACATTTCTAGATACGAAGATAGAGAATTAAAAAATATTAAAATAATAGAAAAGTGAGTGGAGGTAAAATGTTTTTCCACCAAGTACTCGATAAATATATCTCATTGCACAAAACAAGGGCTTGATAAAGAAATTCGAAATCTTTGCAGATGTTAAAATAACTTACAAACTATGGCATAGCTTCGTTTCTTGAAAATAGACATGGTTAGAATATTTAATAGTTACCTAAGCAATTTTTTGCGCACAAGATGTTTATATACCGTTTCTAAATGTTAAGAGGATTGTTAGCTATATATTTAGTTAAAGAGTTGTTTTTTATAATTTGATGGGGATTTAAATTTTAAAAATGTGAAAAAATAAATTTCTCTATATTGCTCTCATTTTTTAAATCTCTGCAAATATAAGAAAAAGTATGCACTTTATTTTAAAATAAAAATGATTTTTTGAATCTAAAACAGCGAAAAATTATTTTTTGCATTGTCACGATAAAATTGGAAATTTTATGTAAATTTGATTTAACCACACCGAATCTTTGTGAAAAAATGCCTAATATTGATGATCATAAATTGCTTTTACGCAAAATCTAAACATCCAATAACGATAAAACAACAGAGTAATAATACTCGTATTTATCGGGTCCGTCAATAAGAGCGCTACAAAAGTTTTTTTTAAATAAAACAAAAACGGTTTTGGATATCAATGAAATTCTTTATTCCTGTGAAAGTACGTTCGATGCCATTATGTATGTAACTCGATTTCTTTTGCATGGCCACCACGGGCACGCTTGCAGAAGTCCAGACGTTGAACCCAATTTTCGACGGTTTTCAAGCATAAATCGGCCGATATTGTTGCAATTTCACGTTCGATATTCGTACGAAGTTCATCAATCGTCGCTGGCTTGTTGGCATAGACCATAGACTTGACGTAGCCCCACAGGAAATAGTCTAACGGCGTCAAATCGCACGACCGGGGCGGCCAGTCGACTGGACCATTTCGTGAGATAACACGTTCTCCAAACTTGGTTTCCAATAAATTGACTGTGGCATTCGCTGTGTGGCGCCGTCCTGTTGGAACCACCGTAACCAAACCGTAATTTTTTCGGGATGCAATGATGACTCATGGAGAACGTGTGGATTGCTGTCTGACCAATAACGCATATTTTGTTTCTTGACGAAGCCATTCAGCCAGAAATGAAACTCATCGCTGAAGTTGATTTTTCGATTTTTCGCGCTCTTAACGTTGAGGCCACTGACTCCGAATTTCGGTAGTAAATTTTAATAATTTCGACTCGTTGTTGGCTCGTATATCTTTCCATCATGAAATGGCAAACCTTACTGAAGACAAATGTCAAAAGAACGGCAAAAAATATGGCGTCGTTTGCTGTCCCTGTCGGTCTACTTTTGTAGCGTGCCTGTTGAAAAACCCTATATTTAAAATTTGACTTTTTGTAGAAAGAAAAATCTTTAAATTTTTATTCCTTAGGAATAGAAACAGTGTCAGTTTTGAAAATCGGCATTTTAATTTAAAAATATTTGGATTCAAATTCGCGAAAAATATTTTTGTGTTTGTTTTCGGGTTATTGAGGTCAATTTGCATGTTTTCGCGTGAAACGATTCAACCATTCGAAAGGTTGTAAAAAAAAGCCAGTAAAGTAGTGTAACGAAACATTCTTATATAGGGGTTTCCAACAAGAGGTGTTATTTTGAATCACCCTGTATTTCGGTAGCTGTCACTTTTAAGGCTTTTATTCTTTAACATTTGACAAGCAGAAACTACGCCACTACTAAAAATGGAACGATACACGATCATCGAACGATACAAAATGATCGAACAAAAAAACGATACGAAAATCATCTTGACTGATGAGGCCCATTTCCACCTCGGTGGCTACGTCAACGCAAAATTGTCGCATATGGGGCTCGGAAAACCAAAGAGTTATTGTGGAGAAGCCTCTCCATCCTCAACGTGTGGCTGTTTGAAGCGGTTTATGGTCCGGCGGGGTCATTGGACCTTACTTTTTCGAAAATGAGGTTGGATCAACTGTTACGGTGAATGGATTGCGCTATCGAGAGATGATTAATAATTTTTTATGGTCGGAGTTGGATGGTATTGATCTGGAAAACGCTTACTTTCAACAAGACGGCGCTACGTGCCACACATGGTCCCGCCGGACCATTGCTCTGTTACGGGAAAAGTTTCCGGACCGTGTTATCTCTCGAAGATGTGATCACAATTAGCCACCGAGATCTTGTGATTTAACACCTTGCGACTTCTTCCTTTGGGGCCACGTGAAATATAAGGTCTACGCCAACAGTCCAGCGTCGATTCAAGACCTCAAAGATAGAATTCGTGAGGCTATCGAGGACATAGGTCAGCCACTTTGCGATTTTGTTATGGAAAATTCCCTGAACAAGATATGGTCCTCGTGGTGGCCATTTGGCTGATGTTATTTTTCTTTATTAACGGCATACCTTCCTCTTTAATGTGAAATAAACATCCGATCATTTATCTAAAAAAATTGCATTTTTCTTTGAATACGAAAATAACACCTCTTGTTGGAAAACCCTTTATTTAGTAGTTTAAAAAAATACCTAATAACATGACCTAGGCTTGAATTGTCAATTTTGGACAACATCACAGGAGGCCAGTATTCAACGACATTCAGAAACCAAATTGGACAAAGTTTTTTTAAGCAGGAAATTGTTCATGAATTTCAACATACGAATATATGTAGTTTTGCAAATATATTCCTCATACGTTATCGCCAAATACATACATCCCAGTTCTAAATTTCTCAAATTTAGCAGAGATTTTTATGATTAATTTTTATATAGAATCCCTTGGTGATGATAAATAAATATTATCGAGGTCTTCTACACAGATCATTATTAACCATAATACGGTCCGATAAACATGATATGGGTATGGCCTCGTAACTATAATGTGCCTCCCTTTTAGACATGTTATAGTTCACAGTCCCCTCTTAACCATGTTATGGTAATTATTCTCCATAAAAGATATCCGTGACCATAAATATTCCACTGGTAACAATGTTATAGTCATTATTAACCATAGCTTGGCCTCCTTACAACCGTTTTGCTAGTAAATGTAATATTTATATTTCCCCAAGATTTATGACAAATATATTCATAGCGTCGTAAATAACATACTTTCTTCTTTAAAACGTAACTATTTTGTCAGTCAGTTGGTCTTAAGTCTCTTTTGTACCTACCTGCACAAAATGGAAAATATTTTTCACGTTGTTTTCCTTTTATTAGAAAATATAATGTTTACGTACATTCAGTTAATAGCATCCTTTTTTAATCACTTACGGGCATTATTCATACAATATATTACATTTAGCTGCTTTATAGCAAATATGTCTCTCTGTTTGTATTTCGTGTTCAAAGTTCAGAGAGAACTTGGGAGAAAACCAGAAATGTGTGCAACAGCTGTCCTTAACTACTTATATGAGAACAATATAGAGAGAAGAAATATTGTGTTATTTGTTGTTGTGAAAAAGTCATTGTGTTTGTTGTACATATGTCAGCACACAAAAGTTACACAAAAAATATCTACACATTGCATTACTAATTTCATACGAACGTTTGTTTCGGATAAGAGCATTGTGCATCGGATAAGAGCACATTTGTGCAACTAAGTAAAAAATACTGCAGTAGCCAAAAAGTTTTATTATTAAGTGTAAACTTAGGATAGCCTCACTACGCAAAAGGTGTATTCACTACGGAAAACTTGATTTTTATTTTTTTTTATTTTAATATATTTATAATGTTCTTATTGCTTCAATATTTTATGCACTCATTTTCATCGAAAACTGCTCCAAATATTGGGGTGCTCATTACTTTTAACCACAGAGGCTCATAGAAGCATTAAAACTCAAGAGAAGTGGACTGGTACTGGTATTTGAACTTCTTTTGAGCCAATAAATTATACACCATAATTTTCAGTTAGTGTCATATTTTTCTGTGTCATAAGATACTAGTGGGTTCTGCAAAGTTTATTCAATGCAACAAATATCAATTAAAATATATTATTTCTCATTGCGAGGGGAAACAAATAATTTTCAATTTCTTTAACTATCTTACACTATTAAAATTTAAAAATTCGCTACATTATTCCGATTTTATTTTTGAACTGGATGGTTAAAGAATCTTATAAATTGGCATGTAGGTAGAAGGAGATAAATATAAAAAGTAAAAAAAATATAAATGAAAAAATTTTAAATATAGTTATCTGATTTGACTGCTAAGTTTACCGAAAATCTGATGGAAATTTTATTATAATTGTTAAAAGTAATGAACCAAGAACCATGAACTCATAAAGCATTGAAACAATAAAAACAATTATTGAATATTAAACATTAATCAAAATTTTGTTCCAATTTAAATTAGTAATCTGTTCCAATTTAAAGTAGTAATTTGTTCCAATTAGAAAAACAATTCCCTACCATTAACTTCAACAGTCCCACAAGCCCAAAAGTTGGTTGCGTTCTAAGTGCAGATTTACACTAGGCAAGTTTTTTCAGCAGCTTATCATCAAATTCTGTTTTGAACTTACACGAAGAACTCAAAATGTTCAAGGCGAGTTTTCCCCCTCTTGCGAACTGCTTCTCTCTCCTACAAAACGCCGATAATCTGCTTAACATTCAGCCAGTGTAAATCGGGACTAACGAAAAAAATGTGTTCTTTCCAAAGATATATTTTTTGGCGATACCCCTTCGTGAAATATAAATATCACAGTTATTTCGTAAAATAAGTAGATGAGGTCCAATGTTTACGCAGTGCATGTGTGGATTTTCTGGACTCAAAATAAAATTTGCAATTCCTTATACTTAACCAAAAGTTTAAAACGTCATTAATGATTTCGAGCCAAAAACAAGTAGTCTTTAAGTTTAGTATGTTTCCTACTTAAATTTATTAACAAACTTTAGTAAATATTTAGTAAATTGTTTTAATTTTATGTGTGAAATGTACTTATTTTAATGATTAACTAACTTTAGCTCGAAATCATTGCCAAGGTCTTGAAAATTTGTAAATATTTTGCTCTGTGTACAAATCGAACATTTTCTCTTTCTTCTTTTATTTTCCCCCCAAACAAGCTTTAAGCTTTTGTTCAAAATAATATTTTCTTAAACATTATATATTTATGTATTTCAGCCAAATCTTTTAAATATTCTGTTTTTTACTATAAGTCTTGTTTAAGTCAACATTTTTTTATTTCATTGTAATAAAAATTATATGTTAAATAAATGTCCCCCATTTAAAACAAAATCTTACCATGTAAATGTGTTTGAATATGCAAATTTTTCTATATATACGATTTTTTTGTTGGCAAAATATGTTGCCAATTGTTGGCGAAGAAATATGGATACAAAGTGAAATGTGTTTTTCCCCAATGGAATAATAATCTCTTTTTATAGCCAAATGTTTACACTTGTGGAAGCAGGTTCATAATACATTGTATGTACCTCTTTACATTAATACAAAATAATTGCTAATGTGTTTTGGTGCTGCTTGCATTTTGCGCTGTTCCTCGTCCACATCCTTCCCCTGTCCCTGTCCTCGCCCTGTTCCACCCCCCGCCTTTTATTTATAAGAAATATGAACAAATTTAATGATTTAAATAAAGCTCGCCTTAAATTCGTTACTAACTTTATTCAATTCTGTGCTTGAAATTATATTCATATTTTCGTTTTAATTTTATAAATGTTTGCTCTTAACATTTCTATAATTATTTTTTCGATTTTTCCCACAGTTTTGGCCAAAATTTATCCCAAAAAAAACACTTTCAAAATTCAATATTTCTATTCAAAAAAACATTTTCATTTTGTATTTATATTTAATTCATATGACAATTGCAACAAGAAACCAAAAAAATATATATATTAATGTTTGGTATTATTCAGAAACACAACAACAACAAGACAGCAAGACAAGAACAACAACCACCATCACAAGAATTACTGCTAGAATCACAATCATAATATCGTAAACTGTCACTATTTCAAAAAAAATCACATTAAGGGGTTTCACAGTTCCATGCAAAATTTCTAGTAAATGTGTAAATTCAAATTTAGTATTGGAAATTGTTGCCAATCTTTGAACACAATTTGAAAAAATCAATTCTCTTTCAAATACAATCATTTCCAATTCAAATGAGATCAGTTGAAATTCAAATAAAATTAGTTAAAATTCGAAAACTCTATCTAAAAATTAATTTCAAAATATCTCAAATTATACTCCAAATAAATCAATTAAAGCAATTCCATTTGAAATTCAATAAATTCAGTCAATTAAAATTCAAAAACTTACATTTAAAATTCAAAACTTTAAAATTCGAAAAACTCTATTTGAATCAATCAAATAATTAATCATTAATCAATCAATTTATCAAAAAGGCCAATTAAAATTAAAAAATTTATATATTGAAATTCAAAAATAACTCAGAAAAAATAATTGGAATTTTAAAATTTAATTAAGAAAAATCTAATAGTAATTAAAAAAAACTCGATTAAAATATTAAAATAAAAAAAATCGAAAGAATCCAGTTGAAATTAAAAAATTCTATTTGAACTTTAAAAAAATTGATTTGAAATGTAAAAAATCCATTTGAAATTAAAAACAAAATTCTTTTGAAATTCTATTTGAAATAAAAAAATCCTTTTGAAATTCCAAAAAATTTCATTTGAAATCGAAATAAAACCAATTGTAATTCAATAAATTATATTTTAAACTCAAGCCCTCCCATTCAAAATTCAAAAAATTCCAATTGAAATTAAAAAAATCGACTGCAATTCAATTTATTAGTAAAAACAAAAAAATTACAATTGAAATTTAAAACAAATGGAAATTAAAGAAAGTCCATTTGTAAAATTCAAAATAACTCAAATTAAATACAAAATAAATCAATTAAAAAAATTCCACTTGAAACTAAACAATTAAAAAAATCGACTTAAGCTCTAAAATAAATAAAAAAAAAGAATCCTACTGAAATTTAAAAAATTCCTTATGAAACTAAAAAAACATTTGAAATTAAAGAATTTCATTTGAAAATTCAAAAATTTCATTTGAGATTCAAAAACATTATTCCATTTGAAATTAATAAAATTTAATTTGAAAAAAAAAAATCCAATTGAAATTCAATGTTTTTTTTTCAAACCAAATCTTTCCATTCGAAACTTAAAAAATTTCAATTGACATTCAAAAAATCGACAGTAATTCAATTTATTAATAAAAATCCAATTCAAAAAAATCCATTTGAAAATTTCAAAATAACTCAAATTAAATTGAAAATAAATCGATTTAAAAAAAATTTATTTGAAATTCAAATTCAATTTTATTAGAAAAAATCCAATCGAAATTAAAAAAAGGATTAATTTAATTTTTTATTTTTCCAATTTAAATTCAAAATTCCAATTGAAATTCAAAATTCCATATGAAATTCAAAATTTCCATTTTAAAATAAAAAAATTTCATTTGAAATTCAAAAAATCCATTTGAAATTAAAAAAATTATTTGAAATTCGAATACTTTAAATTTCAAAAAAAAAAACGAATAAAAATTTAAAACCTAAACCTTCCACCGAAATTTAAAAAAATTTCAATTGGAATTAAAAAAAATAGATTGAAATTCAAAAAATAAATAAAAAATTCAAAAAATTTCATTTAAAAATTCAAAATAATTGGAATTAAATTCAAAATAAATCATCTCAACAAATTTCATTTGAAATTTTATTTAAAAATATCCAGATGAAATAAAAAAAAATCGATTGAAATTCAAAAATAAATAAAAAATCGAAAGAATCCAAATGAAATTAAAAAAATCCATTTGGAATAAAAAAACTATAAAAAACATAAAACTTCAAAAAATCCATTTGAAATTAAAAAAAATTATTTGAAAAAGGAAAACAATTTAAATTCAATAAATTAAATTTATAAATAAACTCCTTCCATTCGAAATTCAAAAAATTCCAATTGAAATTAAAAAAATCTACTGCAATTTAATTTATTAATAAAAAAACCAAAAATTCAATTGAAATTAAAAAAAATCGATATGAAATCAATAATAAAGTTATTTGAAAAATTCAAAATAAATAAATTCAAAGAATTCCACTTACAATTCAACAATTTAATTATAAAAAAATGCAATTGAAGTTAAAAAAATCGACTGAAACACAAAAAATAAATTAAAAGTCAAAAAAAAGAAACCAAATGAAGTTAAAAAAAAATCATTTAAATTACAAAAATTAACTGAAGTTCAAGGAATTACATTTGATTCCATTCATTTGAAATTCAAAAGTAATACAATAGAAATTCACTAAATTATATTATTAATTCAAACCCTTCCATTTGAAATTCAAAATTCAATTCTTTAATTAAAAAAAAATAGAAAATAAAAAATTCCAGTTAAAATTAAAATTTTTTTTTGAGGTTCAAAAAATTCTTTTTGAAATATTAAAATAAACCAATTTTAAAAATTCCACTTGAAATTCAACAATTTTATTTAAAAAAAATCCAGTTGATATTAAAAAAATCGATTGAAGAGCAAAAATAAATAAAAGATCAATAGAATCCCATTGAAATTCAAAAAAAATTATTTGGCAATAAAAAAATCCTATTGAAATTCATTCATTTTATTTTTAATTCAAAAGCTTCCATTAGTAATTTAAAAAATCTCAATCGAAATTAAAAAATAAATAAAAACAATCTATATTTAAAATTCTATAAATTCCAATTTAAATTTAAAAAAATCGATTAAAATTCAAAAATATATTTAAAAATTCCAATTGAAAATCAAAAAATTCATTTGAAATTAAAAAATCCAATTGAAATTTAAATGATTAATTTTGAAATTGAAAACCTTCCATCCGAAATTAAAAAACGCAATCGAAATAAAATAAATTCAAAGTTTGAATTCAATTGAAATTAAAAAAAATTCGAGTGAAATTCAAAAATAAAAAAAATCCAAACGAAATATAAAAAAAAATATTTGAAATTGGGAAAAATCCATTTGAAATTTAAAATGTCATATTTGAAATTCAAAAACTTCCATTCGAATTTAAAAAAGAAATCCAGTTGGAATTAAATATATCATTGAAATTCAAATATAAATAAATAAATCAAAAAATTCTAAATTTGAAACACTATAAATTCCAAATTTAAATTAAGAAAAAAATCATTTGAAATTTAATTATTACTTTTTAAATTCAAAAATCTTCCGTTCGAAATTAAAAAAACAACAATTAAAATTATAAAAATTGTATTAAAATAAAAAAATAAATAAAGATCAAAATTTTAAATTCTAAAAATTCTAATTAAAATTAATTAAATCTGATTGAAATAAAAAAATTCAAATGAAAATCCAATTGAAAATTAAAATATAATTTTTAAAATCCAAAACCTTTCACTTGAAAGAATCCAATTGAAATTAAAAAATAAATAAAAAAAATTCCAAATAAAAAAATGACAATAGAAATTTAAAACATAATATTTCAAGAATTAGGTTGAAATTCAAAATAAATAATAATTCAAAATTTTAAATTCTAAAATTCCAATTGAAATTAAAAAAATTCGATGGAAATCGAAAAATAAATAAAAAATTGCAAATGAAATAAAAAATAATTGAAATTTGAAAAAATCCAATTGAAATTTAAAATATAATTTTTAATATTCAAAACCTTCCATTCTAAATTCAATCCTTCCAATTGTAATTCAATAAATTCCAATTAAATTTCAATAAATGACAATTGAAATTTAAAACATTATATTTCAAAACATTAGGTTAAAATTCAAAAATAAGTAAAAAGTCAAGATTTTAAATTCTAAAATTCCAATTGAAATTAAAAAAAATCGATCGAAATCCGAAAGCAAATAAAAAATTGCAAATGAAAAAGAAAAAAAAATATTTGAAATTTGAATTTTAAATATCATATTTAAAATTCAAAACCTTCCATTCGAAATTCAAAGAATTCCAATTGAAATTCAAAAATAAATAAAAAATTCCAATTGAAATTTAAAACATTATATTTTAAATTCAAAACCTTCCAAAACATTTAAAAAACATCGAACTGAAATTAAAAAAATTACTATTAATATAAAAAAATTATTGCAATTCAATAAATAATCAAATTCAAAATATTCCATTTGTTCAAAAAAGGTAAACAAATATTTTAAACGTATTTTTTCTTTTTAGTTTTAATTTGTTTTGAACTTCAATTTGAAACTTTTGAATTTCAAATGCATTTTTTTTAAGTTCAATTGATTTTTTATTAATTTCACAAAATTTCAATTGGAGTTTCTTAAATTTCAAATGGATTTTCTTAATTTTTTTATCTATATTTGAAATTCAAATATTTTAATTTAAGAAAATTCTATTAGATTTTTTGGAATTTTTTAATTCTTTTTTATTTTATTTTTTTCTCAAATATTTTTATTTAATTTCAATTGATGTTTTTCGAATTTCAAATGGATTCTCTAAAATTAAATTGATATTTTAGGAATTATTGTCAAAAAGAGGAGAGGATCAATAGCCATTGATTGTGGAAGGAAGCCCCCTAATTTAATTACCAATAAACACACGTTGCAAAACTATACACATCTACCGTCAGTTAGTCTAACGTAATTTCGCATTATTGTAATCATAACGTATCGTAATGTATATCGTAAAATTGTATGTATTTAACCAAAAACTAACCATCATTCAATATCACCTCATAGCGTCTTCTTGCATAGCATCTGCATCGGTTTGTTGTCTGTTCCATGTATTATTTACTTATATTTATGACCCGGTCCGCGCCACAAGGTTTGATGGTTAAAAGGTGCCATTCCGTTTTGTTGGTGTGTGTGTGTCTGTGTAGTTTTTTTTTTTGGTATTTGGATTTCAGTTTTTTTTATTGTATTTCAGTTTAATTTAATTATTTTGCCAATAAACATTGTCAAGGTGATCATGTTAGCGGGAATTGCTCTTTGCAGCCCATTGCAGTTTTATTGTTTATTTATGCTTTGGATTGCTGATTACCTCTACCATTTCTTTGGTGGGGGGTTTTAATCGTTGTACACCGTAGGATTGTTAACAATTAGTAAAATAAAAGTTAACAGAGATAAAGAAATAAGTATTATGTTTGTGACATTTACATATACATATATATCGGTTAATAATTGTTCGTTTATCTCTCTCGCTGTTTTATTGTTTTGTGTTATCGGTCATTAAAATATCAGCAAATTTGAATTTTAATTCCACTGGTCTGCAAATAAATTAAGTTTTACTGCTATGAAATGGATGTTCGATTTTCTTTAGATTTTGGTAAAGATGATTCCAGTGTTGCCACTTTTTGCATAATTATTCAAAATTGCATTGGGTAGTAAACATTTTATATACACAGAAAAAATAAAAATCGAAGAAAACAATCCCAACATGAAAATAATCTATGGATAAATGTCGCAATTATAACGATTTTGGTAGAACTAAGATATATCATTTGCTACGGGTCAAAAGTATATTTGACTGAAATCCGCTTTGAGTCTTTTTTAGTCATTTGAGCAAAGTCCGTCGGTCTGTATGGCTGGTGGGCACGATAACTTTCGTCGGGACTATCCGATTGACTTCAAATTTGGTATGTGTTAATATTTTTTTGCCATCTCAGGCTAGGATCAAAGATGGACCATGATGGCCCCCTCCTTCGAATACCTCCGCCACAAAGGGTCAACATTTAGTGAAATATTGAATTTTTAATAACTTCTATACTATTTATCAGAATCTTCCACAATTCCTTACGTAGTAATAGTTTATTAGTAGCTATCACTTTGAGAAAAATTAACGAAGTTGCCCCACCCCTTTTGGTATCTCCCACACAATTGGACCATTTTGCACAAAAAGTTAACGCTTTATAACTTTGATTACAAAATACCTAAAATTCTGTGCAGTGTAGTGTTTTAATAGCACCTATAGTCCCGTGAAAACCCAATGCACAACAAGTTAAAGGATTATAACATCGATTCCAGCGCATACAACACTAGAAATTATTGCAATGCTTTTACAGTACCTATAATCGCGTGAAAAATGGGCGTTATTGCCACACCCTTTTTTATTACCTCCCATGAACCATTTTCCACAAAAAGTTAACGGCTTACAACTTTGATTCCATTCCATAAAAATACTTAAAATTTTATGGAGTGTATCTTTACAGAACCTATAGTCCCATGCAAAGTGGGCGTTATTATAACGCCCCTTTTAACGGACATTGCTCAAATGACTTAAAATGACCCAAAACGGATTTCAGCCAAATATAAAAACCGGATTATTATTTCTTTCAAAAGTGCTATAATTTCTACATATATCTTTTATATATAGATTTTCTTCAAGTAGACATTGTTTTCTAACTTCGATGCTAACTTTCAAAAATGGAACAAACAATTTTTTTGCGATTTTTTCTATTTCTCGTACCAACCAAACAAAAATGCAGTTACTAAACTTCTGTTTCCACGTGGAAGTGTCAATATGTATTAAAATTTAGAATTTTAAGACGATTAAGAATATATATACTTTATGGGGTCTCAGATCAATGTTTAGAGGTGTTACAAACGGAGTGAAAAAATTAATATACCCCCCATCCTATGGTGGAGGGTATCAAAATGAGACACGCAGATTTTCCTCGACAAAATAGAATAGGAATCTAATTATAAGCCTCAAGCGTTTTAGATATAGTAAAAAAATGTCCAGCAGGTATTTTCCGTGGAATGAAAATCTGTCATCTAGCTAACCATCTCAATGAGTATTCTTAATTTTTCCAAATTTGTTGCAGCAAAATCTGACTAGTTGTTCTCGATTTATGTCCAGCAAAGGAAACCCCAAAAGTGACAAATTCTTGACTTATTGACTTCAAATCGATATATTTCGATTCCTGCGTGACGTGACCCAGCGAAACGCCGGGGCACGAATAATTTTTTTTTACCGATACAACTTTTCCCGATAGTCAGAACCCCTTTCGATTTTGGCTGTCGCATAGTGTAACGTTCTCATGACTTCTATGCGAAAAACAGCTGATTTGTGACATCAAACAGGAATCCCGTTTTATACGATGCAATTATTACCAAACAATTCTGCCTATCGTAGGAGAGATAAGCAAGAAGAATAGTTAATTCCTCCCTTGCCTCTCTCTCCTATGATAGGCAGAATTGCTTTGTCGTTCGGATGTCTTCTTTAGGTCGCATATCAGCTGTTTATACCCTACACTACACTGTGTTACAGGGTATTATAAGTTTGTTTCATGGCAGATGTTTGTAACACCTGAAAATACTATAGCTACCCCCACCTTAAAATATACCGATCGCCACTATTCACGTGCAAGCTTTGGCTTAGGCAAGAGGCAATCAGGCAGTCCAACGAAAGATGGACAGACATCGGCACCTGCATGGTAGCTAGACAAATCTGGCCAAAATATGATCTGAGAAGATCAAAATATCTCCTCGCACTAGAGATGCAAAGATTGTCTACGTTAGTATCAGTTCTGACGGGACACTGCTTGATCGGCGAAAACACCAAAAAGTTGGGTATTGACTCCAATGACTTCTGCAGAAGCTGTGGAGATGAGGAAGAAGTGGAGAGCATTGAGCACTTGCTATGCGACTGTCCCGCTCTGAGTAAACGACGATAATCGTACTATCGATAAATTTGTATATCAAACAAGTTGATTCCGATGGGGGGCATTTCAGCCCGTGGTAACTCTAGGGACCTAAACTGGTCTATGTGAGCTTGTAAAAAAAAATACGGCTGCCACCCTAACCTAAACCTAATACCGATCGACTCAGAACCACTAGCTGAGTCGATTTAACCATATCTGCCCGTCGTCTGTCCATCGTAAGTTGTTCATCTACTACAGGTCGCAATTTCACTCCAATCGTTCTGAAATTTTGCAGTTTGGAGTCTTTCGCAGCTGGAAAAGATTCACAAAAACCTGGATTGTTCTGAGGTAGCAACGAGCTGCATTCCATGATTCGCATCCGTACAAGGCAACTGACTTCACACAGCTGTTGAAAATGTTTAGTTTGGTGTGCCGTGAGATTTTCTGGGAGTTTCGCACTGGATGTAGTTGGCCATAGGCTTGTCGGGCTTTGTTGGTGCGGTTCGCAACGTCATCTTTGGAGCCTCCGTCTGCTGTAATTCTGCTTCCCAGGTAGCAAAATGATTGGACGTCTTCAATTTTCTGATGTTGTAGTGAAGACAATAAGAGATATAAGTTGTCTTTGTATTCCCTTGCAGCGAAGTGCGACCATTGGCACAATGGTTTAGGGTGTCGAACGTCTTTTCAAAGTCTACGAATACCAAATATAATGGTATTCCACTGACTGTTCTGTGATATTCCAGATTTGTGAGGACGAAAGCCAGCTTGTTCATTACGAATGTCGTTGGCGAGAGCATCTGCCAGTCGCTTGTTTAATAGTTTCGCAATCACCTTATTCACCATGCTAAGGAGATTGATGCCTCTCCAGTTCTTGCACTCAGTCAGGTCTCCTTGTTTTGGAATCTTGATTAAGAGTCCTTCTCTCAGTTCGTCACTAAGATCACCAGTGACCCAAAATTCATCTATGATCGGCCGTATGAGTTGAGCACTTACGGTATGATCTGCTTTAAGGAGCTCAGGCGATATGTTGTCGATTCCAGGAGCTTTGTTGTTCTTGAGGCTTTTAATCGCATTTTCGAATAGAGTGGGGTTTTCGGTATGTCCTGCCTTTCAGTGTATTGGAGGCACTGGCATATTGGTGCGCTTTATTTCCTGTGTACCTAATTTAAATCATTGCCATTGAAAATTGTCATCCATTGTTTTTACCAGTAATAATTATATTATTAATATACTCGTATATGTACAATTAATAACATAATCACCAACAATAACCCTATTTTTGATTATAATCTATATGTACATAATGTCAGTAAGATTTTCGTCAAATATGGTTGAGAATACCACAGGCCTTCTCGGCATGCATATTTGATAAATTACAAAAAACAGGTTTGTATTCATTGTACTTCCATATTTTTTATTTATTTGTTGTCGCTTTCAAAATTGCTTTGCCAATTAATTATGTTAATTAAATATTTATAGTCGAAACTGAATTGCGAAGTCTTACACGATGATTTGGCGTATGAAGTTCGTTGGGCCATGGCTGGTGATAGCATTGTCGTGCAATTGGTTGCCAAATTAGGTAAGTTGAAAGAAAACTACACTTATTTGTGGCATCTCACCTCATCTGATTCCGGCAAACTCTGTGAATTCTTAAATTGCCCATATACAACACTTTCTGGGGGAACGCGATATTTTGGATAACTACACTACAATGTACATATTTTTATAAAGGATCTTTTATGAAACCAATCTTCTCTAATTTTGTTAACAGAAAAGTAGACCTAGTAGAGTTTGGGCTGTTGCTGTAACTGCGTTTGTTGTTGCTCTTAATGCTTGCTCCGCTCGTCCGGCAAGTTTTATTTCATCAACAAAATTTATTTTCTAAAACACAAAGAACATTTCTTTGAATTTATGATTCTTGATTCTTTATCCTAAGAAACTAGTTTCATAGATATAAAGAAGTGCTGCTTTGTTTTTAAAAAAAGTTCACTTAGCTAAAAAACGAAGAACAATTTCTTGTGATCAAAGAACTTTTCCTTTGTTTCCCAAAAAAAAACTTCTCTCAGTGTAAAAGAAAGATGAAGAAAAAAACACCCAATGAAAGTATCAACATTCCTCTCAAGCAAGAAATTTATTTCACACCATATTCTGCGTGCATTGGTTTCACAAACATGTTGTTGCAAGCTCAATCCTCTTGCATCGATCGCTTAAAAAGTAGCAGAAGCAACACAAACTTGAAATCCAGATTGAAAAGTGTGCCAACGTAACGATCGATGTTATATTGTTTGTTGCTCCGTTTATTGAACTTCGTTGGATATCTGCTAATGTGTGTCCGTCCATACACCACACGACCAAATGACCAACAAGACAAACTAGAAATCACCGTAAACAGAGTAACAGCGCAGCAGCACAACTAACAGTAATAGTTAATAGCCGGGCGGACGGACGGAAGCCACCAATCGAACAATTGTTTCTTGAAAGGTGAAAAAGAAGCGTGTCTGTCTCGCATACGCATACCGGAATGTGTAAATTAACCCACCACCCAACCAACCGATCGGACCACCATTTCCCGCCACAACTACACTGAACAACATTTTTTAGCTAATTTTAAATATTTTGCTCCAAAAACGTACTTAAGAATTAACAAATTTTGCTTAGTATTAAGGTAATTGACTTAATGTTAAGTATAAAATATCCTTGTTTTAATGATTACGACATCTTTGGAGACGAATCATTAAAATTCTGTTTTTTTTCTTCCAATGTGTTATCCAACGTTTCTGCACTCATGTCGTCGGTATTCATTAGTTCTTCATCAAATCACGTAAAACCAGTAGCCAGAAATGATAGAGATATTGTCATACATACAAACAATACCTTGTACAACCACACACCTCATTTCCTTTTAAGAATATTTACAAACATTACGTGGCATGTTTGCAGTGCATTGGACTAATGATCGAATGTGGTAACCAAGGAATTATTCAATCATGTAGTAATCTGATATAATTGTGTTGCACGAATTTTTGTGGTACACTTGTCGGAACAAGCTTGATATCAATGCAAAGCTCAAGACCCAACCAGTAAGGAAAGGCTAAAGTCGAGCAGTACCGACTATATGATACCCTACACCACTCTAGTAAGATTGGATAAAAATGAAATATCCAGTGTATTCTTCAACTAACAATTGTTTACACAATTTACATTTGGTACGTCTCCTCTGCATCTGTAGCCGGACAAAACATATATATGGGAGCTATAACAAAATCTGAACCGATTTTCTTCAAACTCGGCAATGTTGGTCCAAGGGTCAATAGACTCTGCAATGCTAAATTTCAAATCAATTGGATACAAAATACAGCTTCTATAGGGCAAAAGGCCAAATCGGACGAAACATATATATGGGAGATATAGCTAACTCTGAACCGATTTTCGTCAAATTCGACAATGTTGGTCCATGGATCAAGAAACTCTACCATCCAAAATTTCAAAACGATTGGATGTAATATACAGCTTCTGCAGGACTAAAGAGCCAAATCGGACGAAACATATATATGAGAGCTATATCTAAATCGGAACCGATTTCAACCAAATTCAATATGGTTATTTCCAGCTGCGGAAGACTCCAAACTGCAAAATTTCAGAACGATCGTAGTAAAATTGCGACCTGTAGTCGACGAACAACTTAAGATGGACAGACGGACGGACGGACAGACATGGTCAAATCGACTCAGCTAGTGATTCTGAGTCGATCGTTATACTTTAAGGTGGGTCTAGCTGTAGTATTTTCAGGTGTTACAAACATCTGCCATGAAACAAACGTATAATACCCTGTACCACAGTGTGGAGTAGGGTATAACAATATGCAGAATATTAATACATTAATTGGAGGAAGTACTCCATCGATTGTAGTGATCGTCTATGGCATAGGAGAAGGCTTCAACAGTCTGCTCTAGATGAAGTTATCAATGATCGACACTAGTATAAAGGGATACCTCAGTGGTCGACCGTAGTATAAAGGAAGACCTCAGTGTTCGACTCTAGTATAGAGGGAGACCTCAGTGGTCGACTCTAGTTTAGAGGAAGACTTTAGTGTTCGACTCTATTATAGATGTAGAACTCAGTGGTCGACTTTAGTATAGAGGTAGGCCTCAGTGCTTGACTATAGTATAGAGGGTGACCTCATTGGTCGACTCTAGTATAGAGGCAGACCTCAGTGGTCGACTCTAGCATTGAGGTAGACCTCAGTGGTCGATTCTAGTATTGACGCAGGACTCAGTGGTCGACTCTAGTACAATATGGTTATTCCCAGCTGCGGAAGACTCCAAACTGCAAAATTTCAGAACGATCGTAGTAAAATTGCGACCTGTAGTCGACGAACAACATAAGATGGACAGACGGACGGACAGACATGGTTAAATCGACTCAGCTAGTGATTCTGAGTCGATCGTTATACTTTAAGGTGGGTCTAGCTGTAGTATTTTCAGGTGTTACAAACATCTGCCATGAAACAAACGTATAATACCCTTTACCACAGTGTGGTGTAGGGTATAACAATATGCAGAATATTAATACATTAATTGGAGGAAGTACTCCATCGATTGTAGTGATCGTCTATGGTATAGGAGAAGGCTTCAACAGTCTGCTCTAGACGAAGTTATCAATGATCGACACTAGTATAAAGGGATACCTCAGTGGTCGACTCCAGTATATGGGGATACCTCAGTGGTCGACCTTAGTATAAAGGAAGACCTCAGTGTTCGACTCTAGTATAGAGGGATACCTCAGTGGTCGACTCTAGTTTAGAGGAAGACTTTAGTGGTCGACTCTAGTATAGAGGTAGGCCTCAGTGCTTGACTATAGTATAGTGGGTGACCTCATTGGACGACTCTAGTATAGAGGCAGACCTCAGTGGTCGACTCTAGCATTGAGGTAGACCTCAGTGGTCGATTCTAGTATTGACGCACGACTCAGTGGTCGACTCTAGTACAGAGGCAGACCTCAGTGGTCAACTCTGGTTTAGAGGAAGTCTTTAGTGTTCGACTCTATTATAGTCGACTCTAGCTAAGAGCAAGACCTCAGTGGTCGCCTCTAGTATAGATGGAGACCTGGAGATGAGGGCTCATTGATCGACTCTAATATAGAGGAAGATCTCTGTGATGGACTCAAGTGTAGGTGAAGACCACAGAGGTCGCCTCTAGTATAGAGGAAAACCACAGAGGCCGCCTCTAGTATAGATGGGAACCTCATTGCTCCTTAAAACTTTGAGAGATTAATCGACACTCGCAGTTATCTAGAAACTAAAATTGATCACAGTCCAATCAGCAGAATGTCTATAGCAAGGGAAAATCGATCGAAATCAGTCTTCATGATCTAGTTTGCTTTTTGAAAGTTCAGTCTCTGTTGAGGAAACTGCAATGGTGGATTTCTTCAATAACGTAAATCCAGCCGCAATAACTACGGCTCTGACAACCCTGGTGGTTAATAACAATATATGAAGTTTGGTTCATCTGATTAAGAGACGCATTTTAACAAGATCTGTTAGTATGGGAACGACGCAAAGGGACGTTCTTCCTCCTCTGTTATGGAATCGCTCCATGGACAGTATTCTGCTTTCTCTGGACCAGATGATTGTTATTGCCTATATACATGGCGTGGCAATAGCTGTTAGAGGTCCCACAGGCTCTACATAGTAACGCAAGATAGGCTTTCGATTATGGTGTTGGTGTGAACGCGGCCAAAACAGATCTAGTTCTTTTCAACAGGATATACTCGTATAAGTTGAACTGGAGTATCTGGACGTGTGTCTAGCCCTTCTTGAGAAACAGTCGGGAACAGCATACATTCCAGTCTAATGTGGCCCTGCCTAAACTCCAATCGCACCAACGCTCTGCTGTCGTTGTCCAGACCGGACGTCTTCACTTTTCGTGTCTGTCATGTCGGGTGTCTACCTTATTGGTCGGCACGCAAAGAGGTCGAGGGTCTTTCGAAATTACTTTTGCAGAAGCTGCAGAGACGAAGAGGAGGAGGAATTGATAGAACACCATCTGTGTCTATGTCCCAACAACAGCAACAGCAAACTTGGCTGATGCTAAATTCGGTCAATTTTTGAGCTTTCTAAAGCAATCAAATTCATTCAACGGGAGGGGCTGGAAAAGACCTATGCTTTTCCTTACGTCCATGTTGTAGCACATGAACTACGTAGTATATGGAAGTCTGACTTACAGGCTACCACCCTTAACCTAATCCCAAACCTATGTATATACTCGTACATGTAACATTTTGTAGTGTCCAAAGGTGTCCCGTTTTAGTTTTCCTGACTTATCGCATCTATCATCTATGGCTAACCTAACTGCCGCCTGTCCAATTACAATTGATTAACATCGATGCTAGGTACCAAGACTCAAATATCCTTTACGCCACTCAATTACAAATGAATTCACAATTTGCCCAAGGGGGGGTGGGTGCGTTTCACAAAATCCACTTTACTAACAATCACTTGACCATCATGTTTCGCCAATTTCCAGAGGGTAACAACTATATGGCCTTTGGCATTTCCCCCAATAAGAATCGCAGTATTATGATTGGTTCCGATGCCGTGGTCAGTTGGGTAGAAATGGCGACCGGAAAGGGTTATGCCATCGATTACTTCATCAGCGCCAAGTCACAATGTGCCGGAGGGAAAGGTAGCTGTCCTGATACCGCCATTGAAAAGAACACCAACTCGGTGCGATTGCTAAACGCTGCCATGGTCAATGGATATTCTATTGTGACCTATCAACGTTCTCTGAGTGCCACCGACAAATTGGATTTGCCCATATCTCGCAGTGGCGCCCAGGCCATTGTCTGGGCTATTGGACCAATAAATGATCACAATGAGACCTCGTTCCACACGTACTACAATAAACATACACATTTAATAGATTTTGGACGTCAACCCACTTGGAATTGTCCCACACCCGAAGGTTCAAAGCCGGGACCGGACAGCGATGGTGATGAGTATGATGACGAAAGTGAACGCGAACAAGGTTACCCGCCCTCAGCTAAACCGGTGGGAGGTACAGGAATACCAGAAGAAGAGTTCTATGATAATAACCGTGCGCAAGCTTTGCAAAGTCCCAATCGCAGAGTCGAAGGCAATCAGCAATTCAATCAGAGAAGACCGGTGGCCACGCCCAAACCGGTATCCAGTGATAATGCTGCCTGGGAAATACCTCCTATTCAGTGTTACGAACCAGAGGATGGTGTGTTCTATGCGCAAATGGGTCCCACAGGTGGAAAACATGGTTACTCTGCTATAACAGGTACGTACAGTGTCCGACAAATGATGTCTGTTGGATTATTTAGATAAGTTGTTTCTATTCTATTAAATAGGTCATGTTGGCTGGGGTATCTCTTGGTTCATCAATGGTCTTTTAATTCCTGAAATTCATGTGGTTCGTGGCAAGACTTATACATTTGTGGTAGAAGGTGGCAATAATCCCGATGTTCCCGCCAAATATCATCCCTTCTATATTACTGATGATCCTGTGGGTGGTTACGAGCATAAGCTGGAAGAAGAAAAGAAGGTTGGTAGCGGGTAGAATTTTGGGTATTGCAAGATTGTATTAATCTCTTTTTTCACACACAGAACATTCGCATCTTTGCCGGTGTACATCGTTCTCGTTCGGGTCAAGTTACTCCGACCGGTGTTGGTCGCTTGTGTAACTGGACACCCGACGCCGATGGTCCACAAGCCGATGAATATCAATCCTTTGGCGCATATCAGCGTACCCTTTCGTTGAAGTGTGATCCCGGTGAGCCCGGTTTCATAACCTGGAAACCCGACCGTAATACGCCCGATACTGTGTACTATCACTGCTTTACCCATCGTTATCTGGGATGGAAGATACATGTGCATGATACCTGTGATGATGCTCGTTATGCCGCTTCGGAGAAACATGCTGTGCGTGTGCCAGCACCCGTGCGCGATGGGGATGATGAGTTGGAAGCCGAAGAGTCAATACGTCATGAAACCAAGGTCAGCCCCAACGATAATTTTTTGTTACAGCACCAATCAGATTTAATTAAGAATCACAATATGAACGGAACACCGCCCAAATTATCTTTTGAAATAACAAAATCAACGGAAATTACTAAATTGATTTCAGATGGCATCCGCGCTGCTGAGGCTCTCGAGGATAGCATATTGAGGCAGAAAAACCAACAGCAACACCAACAACAGGCGGCAGCCGCGAGTGGTGGAGTAGAAGGTCCCACGTCCCACAGCAATTCAGGGTCCACATCGCCAGTAGCCAATGGTAATAGCGCCTCTGCTTCCCCCGCCTCAAGTTCGTCAGCGTCGTCCACTCAATTGGGAGGGCCGCCTCAACAACAGCCGTTCATATCTACCGCAGCTCCGGAGACCTTACATGGCGAAACTAATTTACATACATATTTAAACTCATTATCCTCATCATCAACATCTCAATCATCCTCATTAGCATCACCACCATCATCAGCAGCATCATCATTGTCGATCAGCAAACATCAAATGACACCTGCACACCACAAACACAATCCACATTTACCCTACACCCACCACTACACCGTCTCACACTATGTAAACAGCAGCAATTTACCTTTGAGTGGTCCACTTAAAACCATAGGACTTTCGGAGTTTCTAAGGCCCCCATTCAATGCTCCAGTATTTCATCCGGTAAAATTACCGGGACCACGACCATACCCGGGGCCTTTGAAAAAGTTACCCTCCTCAAAACCAATACTGCCACAGCATTTGCCCAGACATCCCCCACCGCCTCCTCCGGGCAGTATATTGCCACAACCTTCGGTAATCGTAAATCATTATCGCAAACCGGTGCCGAGTCTTTTAAGGCCGTTCTTCAAAGAAAATCCTTTTCCTCTGCAACCTATGGCAGCATCGGTGCTCCTTTTGGGACAACCCACCGAATTAGGCGGTCATCGCAAAACTGACCTACACGGCGGCGGCAGTTATTTAAAGAAGCCCATTATTCCAGTGCCCTATGGTGATCTAACGCCTCAGGGTTCCTTAGTTTTTTCGAAAATCCATGCAGCCGATAAGAGTAAACTATCTAATCAGCATATAAAAATGCCTCATGCTACAGAACAAGTTAAGCCGTTCGAAATTCCCCTGCTGTTGTCCACAACCACGGCAGCTTCAAGTGAGGGCTTGGCTCCCGCTGGTGTATTCAAGAATCCCTTTGACACCCACGAAGTAGAAGATGAACCTTCACCTGCGGAAATAGCCGCCATGAAACCGGCCGTCAATGAAGGCTTTAAACCGGACACAGTGGTAGTGGAAAGTGGCTTCAAACCTATCCTCAGACATGATGGTCCCATGCCACCGCCCGAGGTGGTGGAACAAATGGCCAATCGTCGTGAAGATCCCGGCTTAGAAATCGACGAAGCCATGGAATCGGATACATTATTTTTGAACTCTCAGGTTCAACAAACGCAAACGCAACATTTCGAACCCATGTTTATACCCTCACCACCCGATAGTACCAATGCTACCAATGTAATCATTCGAAAATCGTCCGGTTTGCAGTTACAGACAACACCACACAATGGAGGAGGGAATGGCCACAAAGAACAATTGCTTAATAAGCCCATCAGCTCAATGTTAAAGTCGTCATCGTCGGCGGTGGCGGCCTCGTCGTCTGATCTGCCAGAAGTAGCCAAGCTAAGAAATGCCACATTGCAGGACATTTTGAATGAAGAAGACTCGAATGAAGTAATTGAAACTGAAATTAAGGAAAATTTGCAAAACAATATCGAGGAGGATAAGGTGGAGACAATACATCATAAGCTAACAAAATCCTCGGGAGAATTGCAAACGGAAGAGAAGCACAATCGTGTGCTATCTAAAGAAATTCTCAGCAACGACGAGGATGGCTACAACATCAAAGAGGAAAACGACGAAGACAATCACTATCGCGATCACCATCACGACCATGATCATGATGGCCATGAAGACCAAGGACCATTAAAATTACAGTCACAACTACAACATAAAGCGGAAATAATAAAAGCCACCCCAAGTCCCACAACTAGTCCTAAACCGTTGGCAAATAAATTAAAGAATTACGATAATCAACATTTAGACGACATTGAAATGGATAGCGAAGAATTGGAGATTTATGCTCCTCAGCCCGAAGACAAGGATCTTGACGACATATTCGAAATGGAAGATCAACAATTCGATACTGAACCCGAAGCCCAGGCAGCCGAACGTATCGATACCTATTATTTGCCTCCAGATAATCAGAAGACACCACCCACTACGAATATACCCACAGGTTCGGTGGTCACTTATGATGGTAAATCGGTGGTGGATAGTTCTTTGGTCCTACCGCCAAAACTAGAATCAGAAGTGGACGATGACTACTCTTCGGGCCGTTCTTTTGCACGCAATCCGGCAGGTCTTTCTAAGCTCGAACAGCTAATAAGAAACACCCCACAATATGTACCGTTTCGTGGGGAAATTCCACCTCTAACACCGGATATTAGTCCGGTCTCAGTGCAGCAGTCAGTGAATAAACCCTTATTTCCACCACCACTATCATCGCCTTCGGCCTCACGACCCGCCGGTTCCACAAAATTGCAAATCATTCACAATAACAATAATTCATAAATCACTCACCATAACAAAAAATAATTACAGCATGGCCAGATATGTACCAAATGACTGAAGTTTGTATTTGACATCTGTCAAATAGAAAAAATAATTTGCAAATCTTTCCAATCAAAAAAAATAATTGAACATTTTTAAATTCTCAAGTAAAGAGTTATTGATTCGATTAAAAAAATAATTGAATCGATAAAAAAACTAAATGAATCAATTAAAGAAATGAAACGATTAACTATTTTTTATGTAGGCAATAATTTATAAATAATTAGTATTTTCAGTCATTTGATGCAGGACTCCCATGCATTGCATTTCATCATAACACCACCACCACAAGAGGCATTAGTTTCGCTTTTTTCTTTTGTTTTTTTCTTTTAATTTTAGTTTTTATAGGAACTCCCCAAATTCACTCTACTCCACTCCACTCTACCTACTAAGTACCAATTCAACCTATACCATATCACGTAGTGATCATTTGCAGCATTACTTACTTAGTTACTTGCCATCATCTCTGAAGGAAGCATCTTCTCGTAAAAGCACAATAACTCTTCAGAATAATTAACCAATTCATTAAAAATCAACAACAACAAATATAATTAATGATAAAATGTAATCTTGTATATTTAGTATAAGTTATTTCTATTTCTCACACACTCTCAAAATTACACTCATGTTCTATAATGTTTTTTAAATTTTATTTAAAAAAATATCGGAAATTATTTAATGAGAGTTAGTTTCTTAATATATATTTTTTCTATTTAGGAAATATCTGTATGTTATATATATATATCATTTACGTAATTATTATATATAAGAAAATGTATTTTAATAAAGAAAAATGTTAATTAAATCCACGAGATTTTTTCATTAACTATTTTCCATAGATTCTTCTTTATTTTTATGAAACTATATTAGAGATTCATCATACTCTTATGAAATTATGAAAATGTTCTTTAATTTAAGAAAAATGCTAAATTTTTTCTGCCTTTCGCCCCAAAAATGCCTTTTTGTTTTCGTTTGTAAAAAATGCTGCACTGTGATAGGGTTTCTTTTTCATTTGTAAAAAATGTGGCACATGCACGGTGCAAAAATACAACATATCAGCCCTGTATTTAATCGAAGGGGTGGACGGACGCTGCCCTTCAAAACAGATGTTTTTAGCGTCGAGCGTGTGTACATGCATGCTTCTTTCTAATAAAGTTTGGTCAGATGCTTGATTTAGGCGGCGCCGTGCAGTATTCTTTGTTTTTAGTTATTTTGTGAGTTAAAAGGATAGTTTTTGGCATTTTTGTTTTCGATTCTGGCCATAAAAAATGCAACAGTACAAGAGGATGTAGGCGACATTATTAAAATGCTGCTCCCTGAGAGGCCAACATATTTTTTTAGAAAAGAAAACACCATAAGATAATTATGAGAGCTTTTGGTTTAGTAAAAGTCCTCGAAAATTTAAAAAAAAATATTTTTTTTGGAAAAAAACGTTTTTTGTTATCCCAAAAAATCCATAAAAAATAGGGGAAAATATTTTATTCCATATTTTAAAACTTACCATGTTAAAGAAGAAAACAATGCCTATTTGAAAAGATTATGTATAAATGTATAATTTATGTATGAACCATATTGTAAAAGTAAAGTGAAAAATGCTTGTAACTGCTTAGGTCCTGATTATTACAACCAGAAGAGAAAATAATGGATTCGTATGTATTGTTGAGGACAATCTCTTGATTCTAATTACGTCTAAAAAATGTATATGATATGAGTAGTTTATATGAACTGCGCAACAGTTTGAGCAAAATTCCGATGTACCTGAATAAATACTATAAAAGCATTAGACTGCTTTTCTCAAGGGTATAGCAACTAATAAACTAAAACAATGTAGTATATAAGTTATTAAATGATCAATATTTCACTAAATGTTAACCCTTTGTGGGGAAGGTACTCAAAAGAATGGCCAAGCTTCGAAATTAGCCTAAGATAGACAAGTCGGACTGATGGACTTTGCTCAAATAACTTAAAATGACCCATAACATATTTCCGCCAAATATACACGAAGTCTTCAATATGCTACAGTTTTGGCAAGTGATATGCATGCTTTTTTAAAATTCTCATACTTCCAAGTGGGTTATAGTTTCGACATTTATCAGTGGATAATTTTCAAGTTGGCATCGTTTTCATCGTTAGCTTTTAAAAAATTTTGACAATTTTTTTCTGTTTTTAATTTGGTTTTTCGTGCCAGCATAAAGCGATTTGTTTGTAAAAAAATCAAATCCCCTGTTTCTACGTAAAATAGATATTACGTAGCCATCATAATTGTCTTAAACTTAACGCATATAACGGCTTTATTGGGTTTATAATTAAAAAAATATTGTCAAAATGCTACCTTCCAAGAAAATTGGAATAGTATGCCTCAATTTACATAAAAAAAGTTGTTAGGTCTCGCACTCAAAAAATGTTTTTGCATAGTGCAATTGTTTGTGTAAAGGTAAGTACAGACGATTTGCAGATCGGACAACATTGCCAGAAAAATGGCGGAAAAATGCAACCCTGTGAATTTACAACCGTGTGAACACACAATTTTTGTTTTGCAACGTTAGCAGAAAATTCATTGCGAGATAATTTGCTGATTGTTATATGTTCGAAGTTTATGCATGTGACAACGGCGCCATTGCCAGAAAATCATTTTATTTGCAACACTGTCTATAATGTATTTTTATTGGCAATCCTGCATATAAATATTTACAAAATATATTGTAAATATATGAAATTGTAATGTTTTCTTGCAATCGTCTGAACTGTCAATTCACCTTTGCCTAACAATCTGACATTGCCCGTATATTTGCAGCACTTTACCAGGGTTGATAACGTTTGCCGATCTGGCAATCGTCTATACTCAGCTTAACATTTTGAAATTCCCTAAGCAAACCTTTAAGTGACAAGGGAGTGAAGATGGAGTCCAAAGTTATAGTCTATTTAGCCAAGACAACAACCTGTTATATTTATAGTCTAAAGTTATAGTCCGTTTTCGCAAACTGTTATACACGAACAATATAAGATTTTCAGTTTTTTAACAATTAAATGATATGAAACAATAAAAAATATAAAATTGAAAAACCCAAAATTTAAAAAGTAAATTTAATAAAAAAATTAAAACCACATGTTTCAACGTGTGAATTGAATCTTTTGGCTAACACAATTCAATAGCCCATTGACCCAGTGGGCCATTTATAGAACCCATATAGGGTCCAACACAACTAAGTGGTCCATAGCTTGAAAACTAGATTGGGTTTATCGATAAACCTTGACAAATTTTACATCATTGGATTGTGCTTATTGAGACCTATCCATAAAGTGTTCATACGGGTCTGTTCTGCAGCAAGGTGATTTGAAATCACGGTGATTTTAAAATCACAGGCGACTTACAATCACTATTGGAGTTCGAAATCGCCCGGTTTATTATTCATAGCCTCCCAAAAAAGATTGTTCGAAATATGTTCGGGTGATTTCGAACTCCAAAAGCGATGTTAAGTCGCCGGTGATTTTAAAATCACCGTGATATCAAATCGCCGTGATTACAGAACAGACCCGATAGTATGGATTAACCCGATCTAGTTTTTGTGTTATGGGGGATTTTGTGTTTGGGGATTTTGATTTCGGGATTTTGATTTTGGGGATTGTGTGGTACACCCTGATTTATCATCTAAAGAGTAATATTTTTAGTTGTGCCCTTTTCAACTTATAATCCGAGTAAGATTTTTCAGTTAAAAAGGTACAACTCAAAATAATACCACTATTTATAACAAACTTTTTTCATGAAAAGAGTAACAACTCAAAAAAGTTGTTATTTTTCTAAAATCAATAAAAAAAAACAAAAAGGAAAATAGCGTTATTTTTTTCTATAATATTTTATTGCAACGACATATCGTCATCAGAAACGAGGAAGGGCCTATCATCATATTTGGAAATTTTACAGGCGAAACAAAAAACTAAGTAAAATGAAAAGTGCTGTCGTTAGAAAAACGGGGTTTTCAGAATAATATCGAAACATAGTGATGCATATATAAAGTCACACAAATATAATTTATAACTTTTTTTGTGAAAATTGCGTGAAATAGGATTTTTTAATTATGAAAAAAAGAATAATTTGTTGTTACGCCCTTCTGAATTTCATTGATAAATTCGCCATTTTTAATATTACGCCCTTTTGAATTTCATTGATAAATTCGCCATTTTTAATATTACGCCGCTCATAGAAATTCGTAATGAAACTGCCCAGAGTACTTTTTATGATTTGCAATCTGCTAACAACCTATCATAAGAAGAAAAGAAAAACAACACATGTACATATTTGTATTTTAGTTGCTTTAATGCAATAAAAATATTGCAGTTACCTTTATTATTAAAGCAACAATTTTGGGTTTGATTTATCATTAATGGGAATATTTCTTTCATTTATATACGTACGTATGTATGTTTTTGTGTGGGTTGTACAAATATTGAACGATTTGTTTAACGAATAATTAATAGAAAAGAATCTAAAAAAATATTTATAAAAATGCTTATATTTTTAGCTTAACTTTCTGCTTTTTTATAAATAGTCCGTCCTTTATGGGTTGTTTATTTTTATGGTTATTCTGTCTTCGGCACTTTTTACGGATTACTTATTGCCGCCGCCATAGGCATAAACAGGTTGGAAATCGCCCTCATCACCCTCGCCATCATCACCATCATCGCTTTCGAATGTATTGTCGGGGATGTCGTACAAACGAATCATGGGCTTGTTAGGATCCTTCATGATCAAGTATCTGCCATCCTTTTGCTTCATAACGATATCGATGATGCAACGCAGGACACCCCAAGCATTGTCCATGCTCAAATTAATTTGAGTGGCAAATTCGTGTGGCTTGAATTGCTGAGTGCCCAAGATGACGTGACGTGAGGGATCGCGGGGATTGATACGTGAGACATAACCTAGCTTAAGTTGATCGGAACCGGCAAGCACGGCTTGCACAGTCCATTTGGCCAACTTGCAGGCATTGTTGCGCAATTCATTGGCCAGGACAGCGCCGCGTTGGGTATCCAACTTTTGACGCCATTCCACACCGTTCGCCAATTTCGAGTCCCATTCATTCAAAGCCTTGATCGACAAGAATTGTGGTTCATTGTTGGGTGATTGCAGGACACCATCATGTTCGCAACGAGCTACCAAAACCTAATTGAATACGCATATAAATTATTTTGAAATGTATTGTATGGCTTACGATTGTGTACTTACAATATCACTGCCCAAATTCCACTTCTTATAACGATAACCAACACTGGCCACTTCAATGTCTTCGTCTTCGGTGATGAAGGGATTGGCTTCTTGGAATTTATATTTGGATTCATTGGGTCCGGTCTTCAAGACTTGCTGGCTGAAATTGTGATTGATGAATGTCGCTTCAATGGCCAAATTACGTGGTGAGTTGGGCGAGCTGTCATCGTCGGTTGGTGGCTCAACCGAAGTTTCATTAACAGTCAGTAAATCGAATTCAGTATTGTCACGTTTATCCATGAAGATTTTATTACCTAAAGTAGGGATAAAAAACATATTTAGTAAAGTACTGCAGTGTTTGAAATAAAAAAGTAATACATACAACTTTACCCACAAACTCGTTACACCTTTCTGATGTTTTCTAACAAAATGTTTTTATTATCAACATAACAGTCTATTTTTAAACAAAAAAGTTTCTTTCCCAGCAAATGCAAATAATGTTTATTACGCGTTTTTCTATAGTTTGTAATTTTAAAAATAAATTTTGGTAAAGAAAAGGGTAATATTTCGTTTATAAACATTTAAAAAGTTCTAACATGTGTAAAAATTGAGTAAAACGCTCCTATAAACATATTGTGCAAAAATTATGTTTTAGTTCTACATCATAAAATATAAATATAATACATGTCTCTATCTTAATGACGACGATGAACTTCAGTTAATCCTCCTTAGAAATGCGCATTGCTCTTTAAAACAATACATCAGATTATAAAATCCATTCTATGAAAAATCATGATTTTAAAGACATGATGTTTTTAATTTTCTTACATTGAAGTAATTGGAAAAAAATAGAAAATCTAAAACTTTCAAATGACTTTCTTACTTTTGTCTTAATGGAAACTCATTGCCCTGTAAAATTTACTATGCTCTGAAAACCGCCGAACTGTCTCCAAAATATACGGGTATGTTCGTTCTGGCATTCACTTGGAGCATCTCACGTGAAATGTCTTAAGAAAGAGGTGTTCTAAAAGGCGCTATCACGCCTACCGTATAGCAGATCACATGTTAGGCATTATTTAAGCAGAAGTTGGGCAGCCAATACATTCTGCAGTTGCCAGGCACCTCGCTATTCGTCCTGTGAAGTATAGGTGAGAAGTGCGATGAATGTGAAGTGAGTTCCAGAACTGGGGTGATAAGGTACTAAGACCAAGACGGAGCGGCAAGTCTGTTAAAATCTCAAATTAACGCTTCCTCGGTGATATTTTTTCCAATTTCGCAAACTTTATGCCCAAATTTGATTTACATAGTTCACCATCTATTTTGCCGGATAATAAACCCGTTCAACTCAATACAAAATTACATCCTTCAACTATTTTGTCTAATAGTCATCTTATTGTTATTTTACAGATGTTATCAATTCTGAAATTCGTCCAACGGATTTTGATTTATGAGAGGGTAAGTCCAAACGACAAGCCAGAGAAGATTATGTATAAATATTCCCTCAGAGATATGTTTTCCAATCATTACAAGAATGTATCCTTCGCCATTTTATCTTAAAGAAATTTTGTTCTAATAGAATATGGTAACATTGAAATCCATAAGAGACTAAGTCCAAGGTACATGTTTGCCAAGACTCGAATGAATTGTACCTCACAGATATGTTTCCCATTTCCGCAAAATGTATGCCGAACAAGAAATCCCTTTAATTAATTATAGAATTTATCCTCTTTCGATCCAGGATTATCCCATTTGCGATAGTGTACCTTGAAACACGCGGGCCTATCATGCCTCTTTCTTTCATAAAACTAAAATTGGGGAATAAAATCAAAAAATAATTATTCTAGCGTACTTACCAATCTTATCAACCACAATATCCCATGAATAATTGGAGCGGGTCGAGCACATGATGGTTGCCAAAATAGCATCAGTGGCGAAAACATTACCCATTGTCTTGGACAAACGACGAATGACGGGATCATCTGTAGTTGTTACAGTATGAACAATACGATCGATTTTTTGCAATGACTTCTCATTCTTGACATTAATACGATCGTAGATTTTATCGTAGAATTCCAAAGTACCACAGGTGACAATATCTTCACCCTCCTTGATGTTGGGCAAGGACAGCTTCATCAAACGTGGGAAGTCCATTTCCTCAATGGAAGACCAATCGGAGCGCACAGCAACCGATGATTCACGCATTTTGGGAGGAGCATTACGACCGCCAAATTTCCTATTCACACCACGACGATTATCGCGCGCCTTGACATTTTTGCCGCCCAAAGTAGTCATATGGGGAGTGGCACCACCACGAGTATTGCGGCCACGAGCATTTCTAAAGCAATAAACAAGCACAGTTTAATAAAAACAATGATTTTTTATACTATCTTAAAAACACATACCTAGAGTTGCGAAGATTACGCATATTGAAGCGACCACGTTGATGGGGTGGTTTCTGCACACGAGCAGTGTCCACCAAATGGAAAGTGGTTTCATCTTCCTCATGATAGTAGGCATATTGGTTGCCAGTACCAAAGGAGGAGGCATACTTATCTGTAAATAGCAATAGAATATGAAAAAATTAAAAGCATTTGTATGCAATGAGAAAGGAAGATTTTTGTTGGTTCTTCATATTTTGTTTTGGTAAGCATTTTCTTCATCACTACCAACTCACACCCTCAGCCAGGGCAAAATTTCCCTCATGAAATGTCAAAAATTGCATAAGGGAAATTTTGTTTTTGCAGACTTCATTTGCACAAAATATGGCTGCCACATATTTTGTTGTTTCGACATAACCCAACTTTTAACCAACGACGAGTTGAATGCCAATTTATTTCTTGTTTGGCGTTTTGTTAATGCTGCTGTATACTTCTTTATTTTTACTCACTTTGATATTTCTTGTCATTGTTCGATGTATTGGTCCAATCACAGATTTTTCCCAAGCGATCACTTTTGCTGAACGGCTGATATGGCACATCTTTGAAGGTGTCCGACAACTCGCATGGTCCCCAGCCATTCTCATTGAACTGCACCTGAGGCTTCTCAAAGTGCAGAGCACCCGATGACGAATTTAGTGTTTCACTCATTTTAGACTCTCCAGTAAAGTTTGCTTATGATTTTCTTCACAATTTTCCGGAAAAAATATAATTTTTCTGCAACCCGACACAAACTGACGTGACAATCGTGAATACGATTTACAAGAGAAAAGAGACATGAAAAACCGCAGCATTGCCAGCTGAAATTTATAGCGTTATTGTCAAAGGGTAATTTTTGACACCTAAAGAGTTGCCAGTAAGGGGGGAATAAATGTATTTCTACATGTTGTAAGATATTTTGGACGATTAAGTTTGATGAAACTTAACGATCGATCATTCGAATTTTTCGTCCAATTACAATAACAAAGTGGAGAAAAAATATCGTATATAGTGATAATTATGGGCTGTTCATATTTTTAGAGTATTTGTAAGATTTTCCTAGTCTGTTCCTAGATTTTCTATTTTTTTCCAATTACTTCAATGTCAGAAAATTAAAAACATCATGTCTTTAAAATCATGATTTTTCATAGAATGGATTTTATAATCTGATGTATTGTTTTAAAGAGCAATGCGCATTTCTAAGGAGGATTAACTGAAGTTCATCGTCGTCATTAAGATAGAGACATGTATTATATTTACATATATTTTATGATGTACACTCGGCAATTTTTTCCAAGCAAGTTTCAAAGTTTGTTCGAGAGAGAGGCAGAGAGCTCTTACCACCTGCCTCTCTCACCCACAAACGTAGACACTTGCTTGAAAAATTGGCGAGTGTGAATCTGAACATAGAGAGGCAGGCGGAAAGAGCTCTCTGCTTCTCTCTCCTACAAACTTTGACACTTGCCCTACAAAAAAATTCCGAGTGTGAATCAGAACCGAAATTCCTTGGTCTACGTAGCCAACTTCGGATATAACTAAATTCAGGTAGACACGATTGTAAAATCTTACAATGTTGTTAGTAAAATGTCAAAAAATGTCTTACAACCGTGCGAACTTACAATTTGTGTCTAACATATAGTAAGATGTGCGAATTGTATGCATCTGACATTGGCGACCTTGTCAGAGAAACATTTTATTGCCAACATTATCTAAAAATATTTTTATTGCCAACCCTGCCAATAAATATTTACAAAATATATTGTAAATATGTGAAAATTGAATTATTGCTTACTAGTGCTGCATCACATGATACAACTTTGACACTTGTTTGAAAAAGTAGTCTCGCGTTATGCAGCACCAATTGTTTGACAGTTTGACAGACGCCGGACGCTTTCACTGGTATTTATGAGATACCATTAATAGTATTTTTTCCGGATTTAACGATTTTCTCCTCTTAAGCCCGGTACACACGGTTGTACGATCTTATAATTTTATAAGATATGTCAAAGAGTTCACATTGTATTGACATTTGCATTAGCTTCCTAAAGTTAAGCTATGTACACACGGTGGTCAGATCTCACAATATTGTCAAGCAATGTACATACGGTTGTCAGATCGTACAATATTGTCAGGAAAATGGCGAAAAATGCAACCCCAGAAAAGTCATCGTCAATAAATTGTAAAGCTACGTATAGACGATTGCCAATATTGTCAGTAAAACGAAGGAAAAATGCAACACTGTGAATGTACAACCATACAACCTTAAAATTTGTGTCTTGCAACGTTGGCAGTAAAGTCATTGCGAGATAATTTACAGATTGTTAGATGTGCGAAGTTTATGCATGTGACAATAACGCCATTGTCAGAGAAACCTTTTTTTCGTAACACAGTTTATATAGTATTTTTATGACAGTATGACAATCCTGCATATAAATATTTACAAAATATGTTGTAAATATTTGAAATTGTAAGGTTTTCTTGCAATCGTCTGAACTGTAAACTCACCCTTGCCTAACAATTTGTCATTGTCCGTACATTTGCAGCTATTTAACAGGGTTGATAACGTTGTCCGATCTGTCTATCGTCTATACATAGCTTAAGACATTGTGAGATGTGCGCACTGCATGCATCTGACAATGGCGCCATTGTCAGAGAAATATTTTATTGGCAACACTGTCTGTAAAATATTTTTATTGGTAATCCTGCATATAAATATTTACAAAATATGTTGTAAATATATGAAATTGCAAGTTTTTCTTGCAATCGTCTGAACTGTCATTTCGCCGTTGCTAAACAACCTGTCATTGTCCGTACAGCACGTTTACAGGGTTGATAATGTGACCGATCTGACAATCGTGTGTACATAGCTTTATTATTATTATTAGGCGTCTTTTCGTTACACCATAGGTGCTTAATTTGTATGGGGAGCTAAGCACTTTTAAGCATTATTAGTTCCTGATAAAGTTTGGTGCTTGTGTTCCTGTCTTAATCGAGTATGGTATTGCCAGATAGGGCATCCTATACTTCGCAGTATGGCATCCCATTTATGGAGAGATTGTTGTCAATTATTGTGAATTAATGGGAAATTATTTTAATATTTGCAAAAAAATGTAAACAATTAAACATAGAATAGTAAATTTATATTTTATAAATACGTTTCACGAGTTTTTTGTCTGTTTCGCACTGTTCTTTCTTCGCAACTAATGATTCCATTGTTACCAGATAGTGGAAATCCGCCACTTACTGCTTATGCGCCAGTTAGTGGAAGTCAGTTGTTTTCGTTGCAAAGTGCTAAACTAAAATCTCTAGCTTGTAACGAAAACATGCCTATTATTTATTAAAAATGCGTGTTTGGGTAGTTGTAGTACATTTAAATACCTTTTACATACGATTTTGACAGACGCTGACGCATTCACTGGTATTTAAGAGACACCCTATCATTTTCTGTGAACACAACAATACATTGACAGACGTAGAACGCCGACGTCGTATATTTAAGTAGCCTTATGCAGCGGCGCCGTTACGTTTAAGCATGGCTAATCAAAGCTTTTGATATTTGTAATATTTGGAAGATCCCGCGTATTTTCGTCCTAAATTGCCCACTACTAACCACAATAGAATATCGAGCATTCCTGGAAATTTTCCACAATTACTCTATAATAGAACATATCCTGAGAATTTTAAATAAAAAACTTGGTAAAATTTACAAAAATGCTGTCACCACCGAAATGTTTTGCCTACAAAGCTTTCATACCAAGATACAATGAGTTTTTCAACTTTCTTCTCAATAGCGATAATGTGCCACATGTAAGGTATGTACATATCTGTTTTTGTGCTTTTCAGTGAAATAAATAGAACCATATAATGCATCGAAGTGCAGAGGTTTCTGATTTTAAAAAACTTGATATACATACAAACGGGGCAACTAGCATCAACTTGTCCTAGATTGCCCATTGCAAAAACCAAATTGCACGATGATTGGTGCAATATCCGTCTTAGATGAAGTTTACACACAGTGCTCGAATTTCGTTCCAAATTTCTCCATTGATAGATGTAAATAAAACTGGTGCCGTTGTAAATAAAACAATCATACGGTGTTTGCTGGCTTTGGATATTCCAGATGAAACAAGTTAACTCTGACCAAAGACCGGCACATAAGTAAAACTTTAGCTCGTGTGGCGCGCTTTGGACCCGATCCAGAGAAAAAATATTTAAACCTGGTAATAACTGGTTAAAGAGACAGTATAAATCTAAAATTAAAGCTAGACCGCAACATCTGACAATTTCCGAAGAACTTACGTTCATTACAACAACAAAAATTGTCACCTGAACGCTATTTCTATAAACTTTCTCCCGATATTAATTTAAATTCAATCGATTAATAATAATATAAAAATTTTTATCTACATTTTGAATGACTATCTATGTATATATCGGAAATTATGTGTTTCAGGAGAAAAAAATATGAATATAAGTTGTATATAGAAGCTAAATTTTAGATCCGATCTTTATGAATGTTTGTAAAGAGGAGTTCCTCAATCCACTGGCACTACTAAATTTGAGGAAAATCGGTTCACATGTTGACTCCAATTTTACATTTGAGTACTACAAACGCCTCTAGAGAACACTGATACTTAAAACTTAATCGTTTCAGATTTGGATTAATAACATATGCTTATTTTTCACAGATATGCTATGATATATGTAGGGTATCATAATGTCGACTGCGCCCGACTTTAACCTTTGCTTACTCAGTTTGTGTCGATGGTGCCTCTTCCCATGGTCAAATAATGCATGTTCCTCCCTAGTGTCCTTCCTTGGAAATACGAATCCATCAAGCACATAATTGTGAAAATCTAACAATCCGTTCTTGAGTTATGTGTGCCAACACGGATTGCAGTCTCTTATACTCGTATATCGTTCATTACATATCAAACCAAACGATTTTCGTAAAAAATACGATACAAATTTAGAAAAAACAAGTAAGAAAGTTTCAGTCGGGTAAACCGACTAAGGTATACCCTCACTTTGTGAGTAATGTAATATATAACATTACACCAATAAATCTGTCAATTTGTGTGGGAGGTACCAGAAGGGGTTTTCCAAATACACATATTTTTCGGTAAACAGTACATTCTTAAATACATTGCATTGTGCTAAACTATAAGCGTTTATGTGCACTGGTATATTAAAGTTACGAGCTATGTATTTGGTCATTTTGTGTGGGAGGTACAAAAAGGGGCGGTGTGATAACGCCCACTTTTTACAGGACTATAGGCACTATAACAGCATTACACTGTACAAAATTTAAAGTATTTGTATGCACTGGTATTAAAGTTACAAGCCGTTTACTTTTGGTACGAAACGGTCCATTTGTGTGGGAGGTACCAAAAGAGGCTGTACAATAATGCCCATTTTTTACCGGACTATAGGCGCTACAAAAACATTATACTGTAGAAAATTTCAAGCATTTTTATGCACTTGTATTAAAGTTATAAGCAGTTAAATTTTGATGCAAAATGGTCCATTTGTGTGGGAGGTACCAAAAGGTGCATGTCAACTTCACCCATTTTTCTCGAGTTAATAGCGACTAATATACTAATATTATGTGCAGAATTTCAAAAGATTCGAATAAGTAGTATAGAAGTTATTAAAGAATCAATATTTCACTAAATTTTAACCCTTTGTGTGGGAGGTACCAGAAGGAGTAGACCAATATGGCCCATCTTCGAACTCATCCGGAGATAGATCAAAATATTACCACATACCAAATTTGAAGTTAATCGGTTACTCCTTTCGAGAGTTATCGTGCGCACCAGCCAGCAGACACACAGACAGACAGACAGACGGACGGACATTGCTCATTCGACTTAAAATGACCCAAAACGGATTTCCTCCGAACATATTTAGGGTCTTAGATCACTCCTTCGATATGTTACACTTTTTTCCGTAGCAAATCATATATACCCTCGTCACACTAAAGTGAGGGTATAAATATAGGCATATTCCTTGATCGATTCAAAACAAACCCCGAAAATTTCATTGTAGAGAAATAACGGATTATATTTTTGTAAAAAACATGCGCTAAATGTTGTCGCCTGAAAACAGTACTTTTTAAACAAATGTGAGTTTGAAAATCTTACGATTGAAATGAGACACCAAACTGAGCACAATTGATAACAGCGTTGACCGATCTGATCAATTTGTTAACATTCACAGACCTCGAGCTTGATTGAAAACCAAATACAAAAACACGTAAGATAAATGGTCGAATAACAAAATAAAAAATTCTTAAGTTCCCATATACTCGTAATTAGACCTAATCTGATAATATTACGGAATATTGCGATAAAATAGTTCCCGAACTGAACCATGATTTTCGAAAAAATTGCAAGCGTTGTTCTGCCGTTAGTCTATTTATGGTGAAATGGGACACCAAACTGAGCACAATTTGATAACAATCCCCTTATACTAGTAATTAGATCTAATCTGATATACATAATTAAATATAATTACATATACCGTACCAAAAATTCACCAATCTGCGAATACGCTTTCTAAAACAAGTCTTAGAATAAATAACGTTCTTAGAATTATTTTTTGCTAATTGTACTTAGTTATTTAAAAATTTCAATCAACAACATTATATTAAATAATATATGTATATACTAATATAACTACGTCTTTTACTGCGTCCCTTTGTTATAATTTTCTATTAACAATTTTGCAACTCAATGTCATACGCTTCACGATATTTGCGACAAAATACTCTGGAGAAATTATGCAAAATACTACGTTGTTTCCAGGGATCGAATATCTGCTTGGACACAAAAAGAGATATAAATTAGAACATGTCATATGAGGATATCAAAATCTTACCCCTCCTAGGCCCACCGAAGGTACAAAGGTCATATCAATGGCATCAGTCATATTTCCATATTTCATTAAAATTTCATTTGTCTCACGTGTGTTTTTACAGTTCTTGGCCGCAGTCACATCAATGCTCAATTGCTGGGCACACTGTCCGATAAATCAAAAATTCACGGAGGGAAAAAGTTAATAATAAATGTTATTTCGGGCATTATCAGCATGCACATCCTTACCGTATCTATATCTGTGGAATAACCATTCAGCAGACAGGTAATCATAGCCAATTGTTCTTGCATGTTATTGTTTTCCACTATACAGGCATGCAGGGCATTCAATTCACATTCCCGGGTTCCATGTTGACAGTAGAGATTGGTAATATTGGTGGTTGGATCTGTCCAAACCTAGGGATATTTGGATATTACACAGTTTTATTTGTTTTCAAGGACATTTTGAAACTTACACCAACTTTACCATAGGGTATGAATATCAAATCGCTGTATTGCAGCAGACTATTATCGACCATGGCCCCATACAACTGATTGCGTATGAAACGCATACTATCCGGACACAAAGTTTCATAATAGATTTCAACTTTCAGCTTCTTTGGTTCCAGATCAGCCTGATATGAAATAATCAAATTCAATCTTTAGATTTAGAGAATTTGTTTCTTATAAAATTTTGTATATTTTTTGGATTTCGAATCCATAAATTAAAAAGACATTAAATCATATTAGAAACTCTTCTCGAACAATTTTTTTGTTCAAGTTCTGCATCCTTTTAGATCTTAAAATTCATGGTTATCTAAAGTATTAAAGCTACGAATTATACATTTTGTAAACAGTATTTTTAACCTATATTTAATTGATATCGCAACAGTCGCATATAGAGGGGTGAACAAATGGGTATTGGGAAGAATTTTTCAAAGAACAAACTTTCACGAGCGAATATTCGGGTCGTATTTGAAATTGTAACTGGAAAATGAACAGTTATCGAAAAAGACCCATCATTTTCCGAAAACTGTAACTGATATTTTATCTCATTGGGGGATTTTCAACTATGACAAATTTGGTTCAGGTAATTAATAGGTTTATGCTGGGTAACCATGCAGATGTAATTTTCACTGATTTTATTAAAGCTTTTGATAGAATTAACAAATTCTTACTATTTAAAAGTTATAACTTGGATATATCCGTATGCAGATCGTGAACTTTTGGTCCCGTCTGGAGAACCCAAAAGTAATCATTCTATTTCTATTATTTTTATTTCTCTACAATACAACTGACGATTAGATTTTTCTACAAAATGATTTCGAAAAACCTTAATTTGAGGAATTGTAAACATTTGCGTTTCTCTAGATCTACAGGGTGGCCCAAAAAAGAACCATAGGCAGTTGAGTTCATTATAACTTTTCATTTAAGACATAATTATTAATTTTTTTTAATACAGTGTTAATGGACATAATATTATTTTCCTATATATATACAGGGTGGCCCAAAATGAACGAAGGGGTTTGAATTCCTTATAACTTTTTTAATATATATTTTTTTTATTTCTTTTCAGTATTTTGAATAACGTGCCCAAAAAAAATATTCTCCATTAATATACTGCATTAAAAAAAAAATAATTATGTCTGAAATAAAAAGTTATAATGAACTCAAACCTTTCGGTCATTTTGGGCAACCCTGTCCAAGGACTCAATCTAGGTTTAGACATTGTAATTCCACGTTATACATTGTCGAATCCGTTTTGAATCTTGCTATTTTGATGGACTCCAAACTCAATTTCAATAACGACATACATAATTACAATGGTGGACAATGCTTATGGTGTTCCTAGTTCCATTAAGGGATGGCCGAAAGAATTTTCAGATCCATATGTATCAAAATAATTGTATATCTTTTGTAAATTTTTTATGGTAATTTTTTTTATTTTTTTTTTAATTCCAGCTTTCATGGAATGTACATTCATTCCATAATTTTTCAAGTATAAGCCTGATTGAACCGTATTATGCCCCAAATTAAAGGCAATTATGAGGGCTACATATGCAGCCTTTTAGTATAGAATCTTTGGTTAAGTAACAGTCGTCAAAAATATGAGAAAAAAATGTTTTTTTTTTTTAAAAAAACTTTTAAAAAATAAAATAGAATATTTTTTCGATTTTTTTTTCTATTTTTTATGTTTTTCTGTCCCAGGATTTTTTTTTTTTGAAAAAATCTACTTTTTCCAATTTGTCTAATGACTGTTACTAAACCACTGTTTCAAAGTGAAAGAGATATTTCCAACATTGGTAGCCCACATTAATAGCTTCAATTTAACGTATAAGTCGACCTGATCGGGCATATACTCCAAAAATTATAGTGTAAATACTAAGGGTACCTTCGACGATAATAGTATTTTTAAAGAAAAATTTTTTAAAAAAAATGTATCCATAAAAAAATTTTTGGTATGCCACAATCTATACAAAGAAATAATTTTTAGGTCTATGACACAAATTTTTTTTTTTGTTGCGTAGTGTAATCGGTTTACTCGACTGACGTGTTTTAATGATCATTCTGAAATTTATGATCTTATAATTTATATAGCATTACATCGACACTAGCGAAAATTTGACACTTTGGATCATGTTTTGATATAAACCCCACACAAAGGTCACTTCTAGACGGTCTAGAGAACATACTTTTCAATTTATATGTCTGAAATTTAAGGATTTATACTTAATATTACCCTAAATCGTCCCTATTGAAAATGGGCTACATCGGTTCATGTTTTGATTTAGCCCCAATGTAAAGGTCCCTTCCGAATAAATTTCTTGATTTATTTCTATTTTGTTCAAAACTGGTATACATTTAAATTGCCAAACTGTCCATTTTTCAAGTTAAAATTAATAAAATAAATCAATCTTTATGTATAAAATCCTTTGTACGTTTGTTAGTAACGCATGATCTCCGAAACTATAAAAGAGAATGGGCTGATAACACTATGCAACAAATGAACACTTTTTGAAAAATACACGGACTTGACAGTATAGGTTCGATTATGCTATCAATGGATAGTATAACCCTATACTCGGTTTGGCGAAAGTTTCGGAAAATCAGTGAGCCACTCGAAAAAGGTGTCATCAGCATTTGTCCAACAACTAATTCAGACTTGGTGATACCGCTTAACTATGTTTGGCATTAAAGTAGCTAAGAATATGCTGAATAACGTTTCTTACATATTTTGCGAAAAAAAAAATTCCGATACTTTTTTTTGAAAAAGTGAAGGAAAAAACAATTTTTTTTCACTTTTTTCAGCATAACTTCCGGGGACTCGTGATTTTTCACTAAAGCTTTTGATAGAATTAACAAATTCTTACTATTTAAAAGTTATAACTTGGATATATCCGTATGCAGATCGTGAACTTTTGGTCCCGTCTGGAGAACCCAAAAGTAATCATTCTATTTCTATTATTTTTATTTCTCTACAATACAACTGACGATTAGATTTTTCTACAAAATGATTTCGAAAAACCTTAATTTGAGGAATTGTAAACATTTGCGTTTCTCTAGATCTACAGGGTGGCCCAAAAAAGAACCATAGGCAGTTGAGTTCATTATAACTTTTCATTTAAGACATAATTATTAATTTTTTTTAATACAGTGTTAATGGACATAATATTATTTTCCTATATATATACAGGGTGGCCCAAAATGAACGAAGGGGTTTGAATTCCTTATAACTTTTTTAATATATATTTTTTTTATTTCTTTTCAGTATTTTGAATAACGTGCCCAAAAAAAATATTCTCCATTAATATACTGCATTAAAAAAAAAATAATTATGTCTGAAATAAAAAGTTATAATGAACTCAAACCTTTCGGTCATTTTGGGCAACCCTGTCCAAGGACTCAATCTAGGTTTAGACATTGTAATTCCACGTTATACATTGTCGAATCCGTTTTGAATCTTGCTATTTTGATGGACTCCAAACTCAATTTCAATAACGACATACATAATTACAATGGTGGACAATGCTTATGGTGTTCCTAGTTCCATTAAGGGATGGCCGAAAGAATTTTCAGATCCATATGTATCAAAATAATTGTATATCTTTTGTAAATTTTTTATGGTAATTTTTTTTATTTTTTTTTTAATTCCAGCTTTCATGGAATGTACATTCATTCCATAATTTTTCAAGTATAAGCCTGATTGAACCGTATTATGCCCCAAATTAAAGGCAATTATGAGGGCTACATATGCAGCCTTTTAGTATAGAATCTTTGGTTAAGTAACAGTCGTCAAAAATATGAGAAAAAAATGTTTTTTTTTTTAAAAAAACTTTTAAAAAATAAAATAGAATATTTTTTCGATTTTTTTTTTCTATTTTTTATGTTTTTCTGTCCCAGGATTTTTTTTTTTTGAAAAAATCTACTTTTTCCAATTTGTCTAATGACTGTTACTAAACCACTGTTTCAAAGTGAAAGAGATATTTCCAACATTGGTAGCCCACATTAATAGCTTCAATTTAACGTATAAGTCGACCTGATCGGGCATATACTCCAAAAATTATAGTGTAAATACTAAGGGTACCTTCGACGATAATAGTATTTTTAAAGAAAAATTTTTTAAAAAAAATGTATCCATAAAAAAATTTTTGGTATGCCACAATCTATACAAAGAAATAATTTTTAGGTCTATGACACAAATTTTTTTTTTTGTTGCGTAGTGTAATCGGTTTACTCGACTGACGTGTTTTAATGATCATTCTGAAATTTATGATCTTATAATTTATATAGCATTACATCGACACTAGCGAAAATTTGACACTTTGGATCATGTTTTGATATAAACCCCACACAAAGGTCACTTCTAGACGGTCTAGAGAACATACTTTTCAATTTATATGTCTGAAATTTAAGGATTTATACTTAATATTACCCTAAATCGTCCCTATTGAAAATGGGCTACATCGGTTCATGTTTTGATTTAGCCCCAATGTAAAGGTCCCTTCCGAATAAATTTCTTGATTTATTTCTATTTTGTTCAAAACTGGTATACATTTAAATTGCCAAACTGTCCATTTTTCAAGTTAAAATTAATAAAATAAATCAATCTTTATGTATAAAATCCTTTGTACGTTTGTTAGTAACGCATGATCTCCGAAACTATAAAAGAGAATGGGCTGATAACACTATGCAACAAATGAACACTTTTTGAAAAATACACGGACTTGACAGTATAGGTTCGATTATGCTATCAATGGATAGTATAACCCTATACTCGGTTTGGCGAAAGTTTCGGAAAATCAGTGAGCCACTCGAAAAAGGTGTCATCAGCATTTGTCCAACAACTAATTCAGACTTGGTGATACCGCTTAACTATGTTTGGCATTAAAGTAGCTAAGAATATGCTGAATAACGTTTCTTACATATTTTGCGAAAAAAAAAATTCCGATACTTTTTTTTGAAAAAGTGAAGGAAAAAACAATTTTTTTTCACTTTTTTCAGCATAACTTCCGGGGACTCGTGATTTTTCACTAACAATGCTTTGCAAAATTGTAGCCAACGTAAATCTTAACAACTTTTGTGAACATATCAATACAATCTGAACGTGTCTAGGCACCCTAAATAGTTCAAAGAACCACATTGTACCCCAAAAATGTAAGTATTTCACTGTTATGTAACAAAATAAATTCCTTTTTGGTATAGGGTATGTCCAGCAACATTATAGAAAATATTAAGGCCAACATTTTTGTGGAACATATTAACCCTCTAGCTCCCCAACATAACTGTAATTTTTGACCCCATTTTAACAAATCGTAAAAAACACCCCTTAAATGGGGGAGGGCGGGGATGAAATGTTCTACAAAAATGTTCGCCATAAAATTTTACTATATGTGTCGAAACACACCAAAGCCCAAATCTTAACACAAAAACCCCAAAAACGGTCAAATTGCAGTCAACAACGCACTTTACTGGTATCATTATTGCATCGACCACTAGATCGTACGACTAACATTGCTGCATGAACAGGAATTTGACCGTGGACATATGGTCAATATACATTTATTGGTGATTGTTTCCTGAAACTTGGTATGAATGCATTTTTGAATGAAATATCAATGAATAAGAAACCAATACATTCCAAACGGGACGGGCAGGACAACGTCTGCTGGGGTCAGCTAGTAATAATATATTTTCTAAACTGCTGAGAAGAAATTCCCCTTTATTTAAATATTTTCTATAACATCCTATTTGTGTTACTATACATACTTGTTTTTAGAATATATTTTTTATTTATGTAATAAATACTTTTTTAAATTGTTTTTCCAAACGGTGAAATTTTTCAAGGTAAACTTTTGGGATAAAAGAGTTTTTGACTAGTAGAATACACAACTAGCCCTGTAACTGCCCCGTATGTGGGCCCACATTTCAAACATACGCTCTACACTACCTGCCATACAAGTGTGCCAAGTTTCTCTGCAATCATTTGACTGAGTTTTCGAAATTCCCCCACTGTCCAAGCTGTTATCCCCAGATTGGGAAATATTTTTATTGTACAACAAACAAACAAAACGGTTCCTCGAGTTATTTATTTTTAACTTAAAACGTCATAAATAAGATTACAAAAACCCAGTTTTATTTATAGAATTTCATTATTAAATTGTTGGTACCCGATTGATTTATATATGTCTGAATAAACTTTTGCCAGCATCTTTCTTGTGATCCGAGGATTTTTTGCGCCAATTCAAGACAAATTGGATTTTTATACAATTTCAAGTTTTGCTCGTGGGAATTTTATATAAAAAAATCACATGTTTCGAATTGAATCCATTAATTTTCTTGCGACAATTTGCACATCACAGTTGTCAAGACTTAATTGAGCGCGACTAACAATAATGCTTATTTCCGATTTTAATCTATTTTCGCTAATTTAGTTTAGAAAAAATCTCAAAATCGATTGATATTTAAACTCACATTGAGGCCAGTAATTGCATTGGTCATCACAAGAAATACACAAAGAAATGATAATGAAACAAAAGATTTCATTATGTCGAAACGTGGAAAAAGCACAAAACACTGGACGACTGACTGACAGAGTATATGAAAATAACAACAATAAACGAATGATGTATGCAATTCAAAACAAAGAGCAAGAATAGTATTCTCTTTGGCAACAGCAAAAAAATTTAAATATTGAAATTTAATTTTGTTCGATTGTGTTTCACGATTTCACAGCTAATGATGAAGGCGTAGCGGCGCTCGCGTCTTTTCACACCGAGTCTTACAATGAAACTAATGCGAGAAATTAAATCGAAAATATTCCCTCACATTGATCTCAATCGGCTTAAGTTGTGATATTTTTGTTCTTTCGGTTTCTTTTGTCCAAGTGAATAAATGAATGGATGGATCACCATAAAAACAAAGCAAATCTCAATCTCTCTCTAACTGTAAGCAATACAGTGAGCGACAAAAGTGTGTCAATCTTTTGAATGTTTTTAAATTACAGCGGTGCAGGGTATTATGACTTTGTGCATTTCTTTGCAACATCCAAAAGGAGAATATATAGATCTATTTGTTTAGTATACCGATCGATTTATAATCATTTGTTGAGTCAGTATAGCTATAGCCCCCATACATTCATATGTTCCACGGGTTTTTTCAGATCTGTCTCAAATTTGGAAAGTTAGGGCTTAGTCGACTTAGAATCACTTTTTGAGTCGGGTTAGATGTGTCCGTCTGCCTGTACATAGATACATATATCCTTGTAATGAAAGTAAAGGTCACAATTATGCTCCGATATCTACGTAATTTGGCAGGAACTTATTCTTTGCCTCAAGGACGATCCCTATGTCAACTGTTGAAAATTGGTTCTGATTTAGATATACCCCCATACAAACGAGATAATTTTCGTATTTCTTTCATTTAAATATTTTTAGAGGCGGAATGAAATTGGGTCCAAGAAAATACACCCCAATATTATTAAGAATATGGGCCCCAAAAAATAACATGTAAAACAACAACAATTGTTTTTGGGGCTTAATTTAATTTTTTATCTGCTTTTTGGGGTTTAATTTCATTTTTTGTCTGCTTTTTGGGGCTTATTTTCATCTATAAATTTAGAAACAGGAGAGGCTACGCATAAAAGGTTTGCTCCACGTTGCCAACTTTGGATCCTGTCCGTAGGAGAAAGCCTAATAATACACGTATAGTTTCGTATACGTGTATTATTACCCAGCAAATAATAGCATCCAAAGAAGCAATACAAATCCCCAACTTATGATCCGGAAGTTGTTCTGATTTGGATTTTCACCAATGAATTTAACAAGGGGTTGTCGCGCCGGGGAAGTACTTCTTTGTCACCACTTTTGCACAACTCCTTTTAAAGCACTGTAAGATTTGCTTTTTTGGTGTTGTATTTATTTGATGAATGTATGTCGTTCTTTTAACACTTTGGGTCCAGAGATCTCTTATTTTAAAGGAATAAAAATGTTGACATACGGAAGGGAACGTATAAATAATATACTATTGGCCAAAGAGATCAACGATCATACATATGTATATATGTTTAGGACATTTGAAGATGTTTGTAATCAGTATGGTGTAGCTGGCTCTTGAAAAGTGTGACCCACTAATACAAAAGTATTTTATTTTACACTGTAATACATAGCACATTTGTGCGGCGCTATGTATTTTCCGTAGCCCCGGTTCAGAGAGTAGTAAAGTACCACAGTGTGGTACTGTATGTATGGTATGGTATATTTAATTACCATAATTTCTTTTAAAATTATTTAATTATAACCTACACCACACTGTATTACAATTTATTATAATTTTATGCATTTGTTTCCAACACCTAAAATGAGAAGAGATATATAGAACCATCGTTTATTATACCGATCGACTTAGAATCACTTTCTGAACCGATTTAGCTATGTCAGTCAGTGCATGCATTCTAGTAATCAATGTGCAGGTCACAAATATAGTCCCATCTCAAAGAAATTTTGCACATTTCTTTATTTTGGGACAAGACAATTCGTATTAAAATTGAAAGACAATCCGTATTTAGATATAGGGCCTGTTTCTGTAACTTATTTTCTTTCGTCTAGGGCGAACGATCAAAATTCTCTGAACTATTTGAATATCAGTTTAGAACCAGATATCTTAATATATATAAATGTACATCGATTTAGCTCATACCCTCTAAAGACATAAATTCCTTTCGATATTCATGAAATTTGGTAAAGAGCATCTTATTTCAACAGTTAATATCTGTGTGAACAATATCGGTTCATATATATATATAGCCCCAGATACTCGCATGGATGTGTTCCTTCCGATTTAGCTTCTAAACTCCATAGAAGTCATATTTTAGTCTAATGTACTATATTTTGCACAAAGGATTTGGAAAAATGTGTTTCCGTGTTTTACTTCAGATCATTATTAAATTTGGCAGAGATAAGTTTATAGAATCAAACACTGCGAAATTTGATAAAAAAAATGGATACCATTCAGATAAAGGCCAAATTTAAATACAAACCCCATATAGAATTTTGCATCTAAAAAAGCTGTCAAACACGATTGACAAAAATCAATACATCAACAAGAGAAGTACTTCAAAGGTTAAATAGATAAATACAGTACGTTCTGTTTAATACAATCTGGGTTACGCCTTTTGTGCTTTATCAAAAACGATCACTTGATGTTACGTCTTTTTTTCTTCAATAAAATCGTGGCTTTTGGACGAAAAACAAATTTCCATTTTTTGAGTTTTACGCTCTTGGGCATTTCTGGTGACGATATATCAACATTTGTGGAAAGTAATATAACGTTTTATTAATAAATTCAGCTTGTATCGCAATCCAATGTACTACAATTCCACAATTTAACATATTTTGAAGAAAATCAGCATACTTTGAAATTACTTTATGTTATTTTAATCGACTATGAAAAAGTCGACTTTTAGGTCCGATTAATCGACCTAGTGGACTAAAACGAAATTTGGTTGAAGAACAAGTCGAAAGCGACTAGCTTCCAGAACCATTCACTAATTCTGATATATCCGCCATATAAATATATATTTCTTCCCTTTAGCACTATAGAAGCAGTATTTTACATATATTTCAGCTTTATTTTACATCCAATCGTTTGGAAATTATGCATTCTTGGGTTAATAATTTATGTTCCGAAATTGCATTTTGGTTAGTTATTTAGGAGAACTTCATTAAATGCCGGAAAAATGTTCATACTTATGATTTGGAAGTACTTATAATGTTATTCTTTTGGAAGTACATACTTCTTTTATTTTTTGCTGGGTACGTACTCCTCAGATTTACGAAGTTAATATATCTATTTGTTTTGGGGTTTATTTTTATTTCATGATGTTTTCTTGATTGGGGTGTAATTTCATAAATCAGTTTTTGTAACGAAAATAGACCCCAAATTTGGGGCGTACTTTCATTTTCAATTTGGGGTGCATTTTCTTGGGGTCTAGCTTCCTGTCGCCTTTTTTAGAAGAAAGATCACACGTTTTCCTGTAAAATTATAAAAATCTTTATAGTAGATATTTTTGTTTTCGATAAACTGTTTTTAAAGTGTGTGACGAGTACAATTTTGCATAGTTCAAAACGGCAACAGTATCCCAGCAAAAATTCTCATTACCAAGTAACCCGTCGGGTAAGTCAAATTTGAACAAAATATGTACTTACCATTTAGCCACCGTTCGGATTATTTTTACATGGGCATGATATTGGAGGAAAGTACTTCCATACAAGCATACAAAGTGTTAACAAATAACTACTTCCCATGCTTACGAATAAGTAGTTATTATTGGCCGTTTAATAATGTGTACAAATAAGTAATTATTATAAAGATTTTCGATTTGATTAAAACAAGAACATAATTCCAAATATATTATTTTCGTGTTTACCAAATATGATATGTTTAGAGCGTATGCTTCAAGCCGAATGTGTTTGGGAGAATATACTACAGAAGCGATTTTTTTCAGCGTGTACGAATATCCCACATATAAGTAGTTATTTTTATTTAAACAAGGGGTTGAAAAATGTCTGAATGTTACTAAATTTGTAAATCAAATCACCGTTTCTTTATTAAAAATTTGTGTTGTCGCCGATTTAACTTAACTTACAAATAAGTACTTATTTATGTCAATATCAGTAAGTCATTATTTGTTAACTAAATGTAATGCTGAGGGTAATGAGCTGTCATTACTTGGTAGTGCAAGTGGTAATGACATGTACTTACCAAGTTTTTGCTGGGATGATATCCGAAGCTCCGCGATCAGATCACATATTGAAAAAATAGAAAAATTAAGGAGCATATTATAAAAATGTCCACCTTTTTTATTAACTCAAATGAAAAAACGGAAAGAAAACTAAATTTAAAGTTTGAAAAAAATCGATTTTTTATCTTATCGATATCTCGCTTAGTTGTCGAGTTGTCAGACGTTACATTAAAAAAATCGATTTTATTTTTGATACAAGAAGGCTCAACATAAAGGGTCCGCCATCTAACGTTTTTTTTTCAACTAGTGCTTATTTCGTGAATGCTAACACTTAGCTCATGTCTGATTTCACAGATAATTAGTTTTATCCTTCCGCTGAACGAATATGGTTGTGTATACGCTTGAACAACACTGGGAAATATTGCGACATTATTATTTTGAAAATTTTGATTTTCAATTTTTTTTTCATTTTTGATTTTCATTTGATTTTGATTTTTTTCATTTTGATCTTGGCGGGTATGTAAACAAGCTAAATTGTCGCATTTGGGGCACAGAAAACCCGCACGCATACATTGAAAAACCGATACACCCAAAACGAGTCACTGTTTGGTGCGGATTTTGGTCCAGAGGCATAATTGAGCCATTTTTCTTCGAAAATGAGCAAGGAGTAGCCGTTACAGACAATGGCGATCGTTATCGGGCCATGTTGAACGAATTTTTGTTCACAAAAATTGAAGAGGAGGATATTGGCAACATTTGGTTTCAACAGGACGGCGCTACGTGCCACACAGCCGAAGCTACACTCGATGTTTTGCGCCCTGTTTTTGAAGATCGCATTATCAGCCGCAGAGCTGATGTCGTTTGGCCACCTCGGAGCTGCGATTTGACACCGTTGGACTATTATTTGTGGGGTGCCCTCAAAGATAAGTGTTACGCCGACAAGCCAGAGACAATTGACGCTTTAAAGGACAATATTCGTGAAGCCATTGGTGAAATACAGCTGCACACAATCGATAATGTGCTTAAAAATTGGACCGATCGTGTAGGCTACTGCATGGCCAGCCGAGGCAGCCATTTGAATGAAATTATTTTCCATTATTAACCGGATGGATTGTACTTTCAAATAAAAAAAGAAATTTGAGAAAATATTCAGTAGTTTTTTTTATAGCATTTTCGAAAAAAAAGTTATTTGGCGGACCCTTTAGAAACTCAGAAGAAAAACCGATTACATCTTTATTTGTCGATAAATGTCTTAGGAATCGATAACTAACGTAATAATCGAAAAAAATATTTTTACCCTTTTAATTTTTTTTTTTCAATTTTACAAAAATCTTAATTTTTCATTTTTCAAACTTTATTGTCAGTTAACTCGATAACCAAGCGAGTTTCTTTTTACTTTTTAGTAAAACGTTTAATCATTCATTAAAAATATTTAAAAAACAAAAATAACGTGGTTTGAGATGAATCGATTTTTAATTTTCCAAAAAATATTTTCAAAGTCCCCAAGAATATCTCCTAATCCACCCATCAATTGGGATTATTTTAAATTTTTTCATTCGATAGTTAAAATTAGGAATATTATAATACTTATGCCAAAAATGGATCAAATATGCCAACTTTTTTTAGCGTTTTTGTTTGACACACTACCTAGAAACTACTTTAGTTAATTTATAACCGGGAACCATTTACACGAACAAATTTCGTAGCTCAGATCTTCCCTTATATGAATATTTTATATAATTTCCAATTATCTTTTTTTATACTGTGGTCTATGGTGGAGGGTATATAAGATTCGGCCTGGTCGAATTTAAAATTGTTTTTTGCTTGTTTATAGATATTTAGAAATATTGTGGTTGAGTTAATTTTAAGACTTTAGACAGCCTTAATTAATCCCAATTAACAGGTTTTCTCGGGAAGCACATTAAATTTTATTGCAAAAATAATTCTAGAAAAAAACTATACTACACAGGGCGACAACAGTGGTTTTTTACTGGAATATAATATTATGGAATACTCAGGAAATAATACTCAAAAATAAATTGATGGATATACTAAGACACAGACCATCGAAAATATAAATACAATTTGTAAATTTATAACAGTTTCTAAAATTAAAATGTAATAAAATATTCTTAAAATATAATCTTGTATCTAAACTTGTATTACCCGATGGCAACAGTAGCCAATTGTATTTCTTCCTTATTAATCTTATATTTACTATCGTTCTGTAGAAATTAGAGAGGTTGCTTGATGTACGATCATATATTATTATAATTCGAGAACCATTTGATTTGGTTCAATGAAATATTAAAATATTGGAAATTACCAATGCTTTCTTTTGAGTAAAAAAAAAATCAAAAATAAAAGTAACGATCTCGAAATTTTGTGTCATAACTACTATCCAATAGGACTAAACTTTGAGCAAGTTTCACCCCGATCAGAAGACATCGGTTTTAAAAATGGACTCACTTGGCATGAAATTCCCCATATACATTATTATATCTCGAGAACCAATGGTCTGATTTGGTTCAAAGAATATTTTCCCTTGTTAAAATGTTTAGGAAATGTCTTAAACATTGTTGGTGAAAAAGTTATAATTTCTAAGGTTGATAAAGTTGATAATTTTGAAGTAAAGTTGTGTTGAAACATGGAAAAGTACAAGTTTCACGCCTAGCTCTTTTACCACAAAGCTGGGTCTGTTATGAATAATAGAAATGCACCACACTGTAAAATCAAAAAATTAAATGTAAATGTAACGATTAAAAAAGAAGAGATACCGATCGGTTCTGATATAGCCCCTATACTTCTTTTAACTATAGAAGATGCAATGTTTAACCGACCATGCAGAAATGTAGGCTGTTACCAGTCATGTTGAAATCTAAGCTTTTATATATATATTGCATTAAATTTAACCTAGTGAAAATCGGTCTATGTTCTGGTATACCCGTCATATAAAGGTAATTTCTTATTACACTTCCTTAAGCTCTGCAGAGCGGGTTTTTGAACCGATCATAAAAAATATTAGGCATTTGTATTTACATTTATTTAATACATACATTTAATCGTCCGTAGTGAAAATGGAGCATATCGGTCTATGTTTTGATGTAAGCCCATATGAAGGTCACACACTAATAAGACTTCTTGACAGACTATTTGACTTTTAGATAAATCCTCCTTTTTTAATCGATCTGCCTGGAAATTATTATACATTTAACCTGAAACAATTGGCTAACAAATAGTACTGGTTTTTTGTTTGGGAATGAATTCCAAATTGCTATAATTTTTTAAATTTATTCGGCGACGGCAAACATGTGCATTTTGTCGTTTTCGATATTTTAAACCTTTCATCCTAGTTTGAAAGATTGTCATTCCATTCGCAACACCTTGAAATATTGATCTGAGACTCTAAAAAGGATATATGGGCATTTCCAACGAGATGTCAACCGCAGCCAAAAAATTGAAAGTCTATAAAACTATCGGGTCTGTTCTGTAACAAAGTGATTTGATATCACGGTGATTTTAAAATCACCGTCGACTTACAATCACTGTTGGAGTTCGAAATCGCCCGGTTTATTATTCACAGCCTCCCAAAAAAGATTGTTCGAATTATGTTCGGGTGATTTCGAACTCCAAAAGTGTTGTTAAGTCGTCGTTGATTTTAAAATCACCGTGATATCAAATCGCCGTGATTACAGAACAGACCCGTATGTTGTTTTACTACTTTTTTATACACAGAAAGAAAAAATTTAGTAATCCGTACTTGAATCAAGCCGTAGCGGTGTCAAAAGTAAGGTAAGTACGAATTTTCTAAAACCAAGTACAAAATACTTGAATCAAGTACGGATTTTAAGCCCTGAATTCTAGCGCACATTAAGCCTGATAAGGCTTGATTTTAAGCCGAAATATTCTTATTTAAAGCATAAAGCGATTGATTTAAGAATTTTATGGAATTGATTTGAGTGCGAAGCGGGCTTCAATGAAGAACATTTTGATTGAATTAAGCTAGCTTGCCCTATACTTGTTTTAAGCCTGATAATACTTGATTTAAGCCTGATAATACTTGATTTAAGCCTGATCAGCTCTTGATTTTAGCCTAACCAATACTTAAATCAGTTCTTGATTTAAGCCTGATCATACTAGATTTATTGTGCTTTCGTGCATTATACCATTTTTGCCACTGCATTGCCATTGCAAAGAATGCAATTTTTTTAAAATGGTATGTCAAAAGCATGACAGCAGAACTAAAAGCTTTGCTGTAATTATTCGGTTTAAATATGAAACATAAAAGAAATAGCATCAACCAAATGAACAAGAATTATTAACAACTTCAAAAAACTTAAATGAAAGAAAATCACGCCAAGTAATGAATTCGCAAACACTGCTTGAACGAGAAACGAATTGGATATGGTTGCGCACAAATGTTTATACATATACATCTCGTCGATTTATATGCGTGTGTGTTTGATGTTGCGTCAGCCAAAATCAACCACTTAATTGAGAGTGGTTGAGAGCAGTGTTGCCACTGGAAAAAAATTTTTCCGACCAAAATTCTCCCTAAAACCGACCAAAATCCGTTGTAGCCGACCAAATTTATAAAATAAAGTTTTTGGTATCTTGGAAAGTTTGGACACAACCTTTTCAGATTTTGATGAAACTTGGAATGTTTCACAAAATTAATTAACATAAAAAAATGCTAGTATTGAATGTATTTTAAAACAAGTAAAAATGTGGCCCGTCTGAATTGTATATACCCAAAATCATGGATCGCAATAAATTATGTAATATTAAAAAGATTATCTAAATGGGGGCAACGTGGCTAAATCTTAATATAATATCCTTCAGTAAAATCGTTGCTTTTTGATATTTTTTGTAATTTAAGCATGATTATCTTCGCCAAATTCCCAAGATAGTCTTTTTCGTCCAATGTGGCAAAAAGTCAATTTATAAATTGCAAAAAATGTGTATAAATAAAAAGGAATTCTGCATTTAAATTTTCAATATATTTTCGTTGTGATTGTTTCCACTTTTTAGTTATCAATGCATTCGGATATAAATATAGAGTGTGCAATAAAACTGATAGAAGTCTATTTATATTTTTTTTTTGTAAAACTTATAATAAAATTTGAACATGTCTTTCGAAATTTGTATTGAGTTTTTCTTTAATTTAACTTAGACGCCTGAAAACAAAGAAAACGCTGAAGTATGACCTAGTTTGTCAAAAGGACTTGGCCAGTTTAACGACGAGATCGATTGTGGATGAAAAATTTTACATAAAAAGGCATAACAAGTTACGATTTCTTGAGCAGACTTCAACGTTAAAACGTAATTTATGAAGAATGCCTATAAGTTCTATAATACTATAGTACGCAATTTTGTTGATTGTAGAATTTTAAAAGTTAAACAAATTTGTGAAATTTTGAAATTTACAACATATCAGCATAATACCAGAAATCAAAATTAAATTTTCACCGGTGAATCTACAGGTATTTGATATGATATACAACTAGTCAAGGATACTAAACGGTAAACTATAATTTTTACCGATAGTCTATCTGTACTCAAAACCAAAAATAATGAATAATAAGATATGTCATCCCGGAGCGAGTAAGTTGTCAGTTACGAACGAATATAAATTTCAACGAGTAGGACTTCAAAGAGTGAGGTTTTCCGCGGATTTCGGACCGATTTTCCCGATTTTTTTGTAATTGTCACAATTAAAAAAATTAATAATAACTGATTAGTGCAAAGAAGGTTCTAACTATGTTCGCGGAAAAGTGTTTTTTCGCGTGTGACATTTCATTCCTATTCGTTCGTAACTGATAGATTTTGACGTTTCGTCCGGACGAAACATCTGTCTAATTTAAGGTCTGTGCTCAAAACTATCTTAAATCTAGCTACCAACAATTGGACTACTATTAATAAAATTAGAGATTTAGTAATAGCCAACAAAAACAAAATTATTCTTTGCTGGGAAACTGGATACGTCGGTCTAACTGGTAACAATTATGCCGTCTCCGCAGCTAAACAAGCTTGTTCCTCGACCTTAATTACTGACGCAATTATTGATAAACAGGATAAAAAAGAAATTTCAATTGTGCTTACGCAACATTATTCGGACAACAATAAATCTATTCAACGCCAACACTACAATTATATAAACCCCAATCATTGCTCCGACATATCCTACTAATATTGATAAAAGTAAGATAAAAACATTTTCCCGACTTCAGATGGGACATACTTTTGCCACACATCAACTTTTCGTCGGCTCAATGCTATTTTGTTCCATACGCCATTTTGTATGATCGGAGAAAAACGCAATTTATTGTTTGAGTAAAAACGGGACTGAAGAGTTACACACTTTTTATTTCATAGGGTTCCCAACAGTGTTTGTATGACTCTCATGCATTTCTATGCCATTACATTCAAAAATAAGCAAGTTATAACAATTTTTGTACTTGGCATTTTGGTCCATATCCACTTTTATTTTAATATTTTTTCGTAGTTGTATTACATGGACCACAAAAAGGGTAGGTATGGAAGGACACTAATTTACATATTGTGATCGAAAGAACGTAAAATACTGAGTCAAAAATATAGGGCGATAGAAAAATGGAGACATATAACAAAAATATCAAAATTATTTCCCGTTATTCAGAGTTAAACAAATTTACCCTACCAATATCTCGAAAACTAGGCGAGATAGGAAAAAAATGATTGCAGATTCTGAAAGAGCATGCTTGAAGCCCATATTATCAACTCCTTACTCAAAAAACAAAACAAAATAGCATTAAGCCGACGTTTTGTCAATTGCTTTTCTTCCTTATTAATCTTATATTTACTAAAGACTTAATATAAATAAATAAAATTTCGCAATTATGGTGAGATTTGTCAACCAAAATTTCGGTTTAAATCCGCTCTCGGAATACAGAACAGGAGTGAAAGCAAAAGTTCTTTCCCAGGGCCGATATTTTAGACCACTACACAACACATTTGTCGAACCTGAAATAAATAATAACTATAAGAATGAATTGTAAACTCTTGCAAATGATGTATTAATCAATGTTTAACACATACCCATATATTAGTATAGTATACTAGAGAGCTCTATTAGGGACAGTGTATAAAAACTTACAATTACTGTTGTTTATTGTAGTAATAAGACCTGTATATGAATTTTAGCATCAATAAACAAAACCAAAAAAAAAAAAATGAAATAAATAATTTCACACTTATTTTTATTACAATATATTCGTCTACAATTTCGATCGATACTGCTTTCAGCGATCAACATAAATATTGGAATTCACAATCGCCATTTGAGGGTATTCCAAACGGTGAATGGCTTTAACATTCAGTAATTTACTTTGATATTAAACTTAAAATTATTCTGTATTATAATACGAATGTAATATTCTAGAATAAAACCGACCAAAATGGAATTGGTCCGACCATCCGACCAAATATAAAAATTTCAAATCCTTCCGACCAAATTTGGTCGGAAATGACCAAAACGGCAACGCTGGTTGAGAGAGTAATTTTATTGTGCTCTATAATTGCTCTGCCTCTCAGAGATGAAAGTAAGCCTTTTCTTCTTACTTAGGCTTAATTTTCCTTTTCAAGAATATTTTTCTTGAATTCAAGCATTATATACTTATTGTAAGCCTTACAGCGCTTGATTTTTTCAATTTATGCCGATTTATACTTGTTTTAAGAAAAACTTAGTACGAACGTACTTACATTTTTAAGTGCGATTTCGGCTTAAATTAAGAATTTTTTTATTTGAATTTAGTATGTCATTTTTCTTTCTGTGTCTATCAAATTAACCTAATTTTCCCAAAAACTACATTTATTCATAACACATTTTAAAATATTTGAGTGCAAATTCGAATAATTGCAAACTTTATGTTGAGACATTTGTATTGCTTTTTATTTTCTGATTAATGGGCTCTCTTTTAAATCTTGATTTATATTTAAGGGATATAAGAAAAATAATAAAAATAAATATATTGAATATATTAAAAATCATTTATAATCAACCTTTGGATGTCTAGTTGCATAAAAAGTAAAAAATTAAACATAAAAAGAACGATGGAATAAAATGTCGCATGCGACATGTCGCTTGCGAATGTGATTAAAACTAAATAAAAATAAAGTATTTAATATTTTTGAATAAAATAAAAAACATTATTAAGATACATGAATCCATGACATTTTAAAATTTGTCGCATTAAAATATTCCTTCAGGTTTCCCTGAAATCAGTGTTTGATTGGTTTGCTTTGAAAGCGACTTCTGTTTTGTCGCGTGCGAATGGCTTGTTTTTTTGTAATTATCTTGAAAACGAACAATTGGGCAAAATCAACCTTAGCACCAATTATAGTGCCAATCAAGAGCTATAAGTTTCGCCTTTTGTCAAAATGAAATAATGTTTTGGCATATGTTTTTTCACTCTGAATGCGTACGAATGTCGCATTCGACTTTGGAGAAATGCAAAAACAATATAATTTAGAAGCGAGTAATTGTCAGTTACGAACGAATAGGAATTTGATTCCAACGAGTGAGGTTTTTCGCGAATTTTCGGACGTTTTTCCCGAATTTTTTGTAATTGTCACAATTAAAAAATTAATATTAATCGATAAGTGCAAAAAAGTTCAATCAATGTTCGCGGAATACTGTTTTTTCGCGTGTTACAATTCATTCCTATTCGTTCGTAACTGATAGATTTTGACGTTTCGGCCTGAAGGAATGTCTTCTTATATTCTATTTGTCTTTGGAGAAATGCCCTTATGTACATTTAGAGCGGGTCGAATTGTAGGTGGTCGAAAAAATATATAAAGGCGCATCGCTATTCTTGTTCTATGGATAATTCCAAGAATCTTTGCCGAAGAAACCATCGGTCAAAAAAGAATTTCGAGCCCCGGATCTTATAATGGGCATTTTTTCCAAAATATTCAAAAATAGAGAAAAAATTTACAATGTCCATCGCGATTTTTGTTATATGGGTCATTCCAAGAATCTTTGCCGAAGAAACCATATTTCAAAAATTAATTTCAATTTCCCCCGGATCTTTCAAAATAAGTTTTAATCGCCCTAATGTGCATTCTTGATCGTCTTAAACTCTAACCCCCATTAACACAAAACAAAATAACCGAGCGTTAGAGCTAACGAAAGTTAAATTGTATGGAATTTGACAGCTATAACCGGTAGTTAGCTCTTAAACCTAGTTTATTTATTTATTGTTAATGGCCCTAAGACGATTTAGCCATGTTTGTCTATCTTATTAATGCACCCCCATATCGGAGTATTGACCCGACATTAACGTGCAAAAAGACAAAACCAACTTTTGTGAAGAAATTTATTGTTGTTTCTGGCTAACTTATGTATGTTAAAGAAAATGATTTTAAAAAAATATATAAAAAAATTTAGTTTTTCTGAAAAAATGTAACAGAAGGAATATGGTAAAAACACTTTCTGGATATACTATTACAGTATGAATTTTAAATATTCCTCTTTTGCTATTTTAATAAAAGGTGACAACTTTTCAGCTCTTGACGCACACTTTTGACTTTCACTGTATACCCTGATTGTTGTTTATATGTATGAATGCGAAAAGTACTGGGACGGACGGACAATCCATGCATGTAAATATGTGCGGACCGAGATTGACATACATATTAATGTACATATGTAGGTAATGCTTTGTATTTGGAGCAATGTTCTTTTTGTTAGTGATCCAATCGTGTGTCTGCGTCTAAACATACTCGTGCCGACATTAAAAACGCGCACAATGCGTCTTTATCAGTTTAGGGATTTGTTTTAATATTTAATTTTAATTGCGACTTTTAAGGTGTCGGGCAGCGACACGACGATGTTGATTTCATTGAATGTTTGTACAGCTTGTACAGTACCAATAATTTAGTGCAAATAGTACCAAGAACTCCATTGTTTTGAAAAATTCCCCAAACAAAAATCTAAGAGAAACTCAAATTTACGTCTAAATTACATATCATTACCTTCAGTCCGAAACATGCTAAGTCGACATATATTTTAAGTCATTTAAGCTACATATTTCCGTCTATTAGTTTGTCTGACATGAATGCCAATCGGTTGACTGGTTAATTACATAAAACTTGGTCAGTTTATCTTATAAACCAAAATATCCTGTAAACCAAAATATATTAAATTAGCAAATATACACTCCCTATCATTTAAAACGTGTTTAATAATATAGTTTAAAAGAAAGCTTAAGGTGTTGTCTGTAATAATATACGAGTAATCGTGAATTTATACATCGCCAGCTCGAACAGTCCCGTCAATAACGTATTTCCAAAAACATAAAATTTACTCACAGGAAACATATATTTTTAAATGTGAACTCACGTCTCTTGTCGTTGATTTTGTTAATTTTTGCTTTAACTTTTTTTATGCACAATGCTCCAAAAGGGCCCCTTACATTTAAAAAAGTCGAGGTTAATTTTGTGGTAATCTACAAGGTGGCGCAAAAGTAATCCTCCTATCAGAAAATGCTATAAATTTTGCGATTGGCCCCTAATGTCAGTTCTGTTTTGACATTTGTGTAGTAAACACATGCAAAATACACGTTAATAAACAATGTTACGCTACACTGCTCCAGAACGCGGAATATTGCTGACTATATTTGACCAATAATCGGTCGGTGACTTTGGCACAGATTTCCTGGCCGTCCAACGCCTACTGGTGAAACACTGCGACGTTTAGCCGGTCGCCTCGAAGAGACTGGCACAACACGAGATGCTGCCAGGCGTGGCAGACCCCGGAGTAGCCGTTCTGCAGAGAATATTGCTGCTGTAGCCGAGGATGTCATGGAAGCGACGTCGACATCGACCAGACGACGTGCCACGCAAATGGGTATCAGTCGACGGTCTCTACAGCGAATTTTGGTACAAGATTTGAAGATGTTTCCGTAGAAAGTCCAGACGGTGCATCAGCTGTTAGCTGCTGACCGCCAATCGCGTCTAACATAACATCGAAAGGTTACTTTTGCGCCACCTGTTATTTATTAATAAACATTTAAATTTTAAAATGTAAGTATTAGGAAGGGATTTCAGACGGCCAGGAATTCCAGTATTGAATTTATGGCTCCTCTGAAAGCTGTCCTCAAGACAAAGAGTCCATTGTGTACCCAAAAAGAACAGCGTACTCGTTTAAGTGCAATGTTTTTATACCATACACCTCACGGCAGATGTTTGTAATACCTGAAAATAACACAGCTAGACCCAACTTAAAGTATACCGATCGACTCAGAATCACTAGCTGAGTCGATTTAACCACGTCTGTCCGTCCGTCCGTCTGTCCATGTAAAATTGTTCGTCGACTACAGGTGGCAAATTTCACTCCGATCGTTCTGAAATTTTGCAGTTTAGAGTTTGTCGCACCTGTAAAGATCCCTATTGATCCCTATATCTTTCGTCCGATTTGGCCCTTTAGTGCTATAGAAGCTGTATTTTACATCCAATCGTTTTGAAATGTAGAATGGTAGAGTTTCATGATCCATGAACCAACACTACCGAATTTGAAGAAAATCGGTTAAGATTTAGCTATAGCTCCCATATATATGTTTCGTCCGATTTTGGTCTTTAGTCCTGTAAAAGCTGTATTTTACATCCAATCATTTTGAAATTTAGAATGGTAGAGTTTCTTGATCCATGAACCAACACTACCAAATTTGAAGAAAATCGGTTAAGATTTAGCTATAGCTCCCATATATATGTTTCGTCCGATTTGGCCCTTTAGTTCTATAGAAGCTGTATTTTACAACCAATCGTTTTGAAATTTAGAATGGTAGAGTTTCTTGATCCATGAGCCAACACTACCGAATTTGAAGAACATCGGTTAAGATTTAGCTATAGCTCCCATATATATGTTTCGTCCGATATGGCCCTTTAGTTCTATAGAAGCTGTATTTTACATCCGATCGTTTTGAAATTTAGAATGGTAGAGTTTCTTGATCCATGAACCAACACTACCGAATTTAAAGAAAATCGGTTAAGATTTAGCTATAGCTCCCATATATATGTTTCGTCCGATTTGGCTCTTTAGTCCTGTAGAAGCTGTATTTTACATCCAATCGTTTTGAAATTTAGAATGGTAGAGTCTCTTGATCCATGAACCAACACTACACCACACTGTGGTACAGGGTATTATTTAAGTATAAAATGTTCCAAAAGTTAATTTATGTAAACAATTTATACATGAATTACAAAATTTATATATTAGAGTTATTCAATATTACGAGAGTGGTGTAGGGTATTATATATTCGGCCCCGCCCGACTTTAGCCTTTCCTTACTGGTTTATGTTTAAAGTTCATTGAAAAAATGGACGAAACCCTACGGGAAATAGGATCTGTACAAAATTACATCCGTAATAGTAATAGGTCCCTTAAGGATCGGGATCGTTAACGTAAACATGGCTTTGTCATTGGAGGTGGTGAATTTATACCCTGCGACATATTCATGTACTGGTCTTAAGGAACGAATATGTACGAGTATAATACCTGTAACTACATTATCAGTCAAGCGATAATTTCCATTTGAAACCATTTAGTCTTTGAACTATCACAAATAATTCCGTATGGAATCAGACCTGCGGATATCCTGATTTAATAAGTTCTGGGTCTGCACAGGTCATGCAGGGAAATTGACACCACAAAACCACAACCCTTGTCGTTGGTACCTCTTTGATAAGAAAAAAACTTGTACCAAAGTTCAATAGCTCATAACTTTAATACCAGCCCACAAAAACATTTAAAATTCTATACATGGCTATGTTTTTGAAAAGCAATATGGTGGTAGGTCCCAGTCGTTTGAAACAAAAAAAATCTCGCGTGTAACTACAGACAACAGTCTATAATTTCCACTTTATAAATAACATATGTAATTATATTATTTTACAATTGTTGTTGAATCACAAAATTGACATAATATTGCAATCTGACTAAAAAAATACCCATTGTTGGATTGGACGGACGTACGGACTCGTCTCTTCACATCAGCTAATTGGACAAATGACATGGTATGATGAGTGCCACAAGTGGCACTAACCGCACAAACCGCTACTTTTCTGCTGCACTCGTTACTTATTTATATGGAAACCTGCCGCTATTAAAGCGTAGATTCACCTTGACAGTGAAAACCAGACTAAGTTGGACAGAAATTTTGTACGAAAAAAAAAATTATACACAAAACTGGCATTTTACCGGTAACCGGTTACAAAATGCATAGTTACCGTTTTTCCTTAACATGTGGTGGGTTTGGTCGGTTAGCTGGTGGATGTCTGCTTATAGCAGCCACTTATCTTGAAACTGGTCAATGTCACACGCAATGCAACGCAACATAAGGAAACCAGACACACAACACGGACGGACCGAGGAAAAAAATGCACTGTGACTCATACGCAATTGAATCAATTTAATATATAAAATTCTGCGAAAACAGTGTCGTTATTACAGTAAGGCGGGGGTATTACATTAGCACACTTTTGTCATGCGATTTTTGTGAGAAAAATTGCATTCGATTTTTGTGAGAAAAATTGCAATCGATTTTCTCCCACTTGTGCGATCCTTAACCGATAATGTGGGTTACTCGTTTACACCAGTCGACTTTTTTTCGACAAAAACTGAGCTGATATTTTCCATTCTGCATACGGACTTTATTTAGCTTCAACAAATATTTCAATTGAAATCGGTTTATATACCCGATCGACTCAGAATCACTAGCTGATTCGCCTTAACAAGTCTGTCGACGGCCCGTCTCACCGTCCATCTTAAGATGTTCGCAAAGTACAGGTCGCATTTTTACTCTGATCTTGATGAAATTTGTTACAAATTATCTTTCACATTTGGGACGAAGTTTATTGATATAACTACCGTATATATGGAGGATTTCATGTCAAGTGAGGGCATTTTATGGGTAAATATGGGGGTTATATTCAGAAGTAAAATAAAAAAATTAAAATATTTTTTTCAGGATAATCAAGGATTAAGGACATTTTCGTCCATTTGGTATATTTAATACTAATAATTTAGAAAGAACGTTAATAACTTTAAAATGGTACTTATTTCATTTAAATCTGACCTTCCGTTCTAAAGTTATGGCGACTTGAACATAGCTTAATTTTCCAAAAAAATGTCGATGCCTCACATTGGCACCCTCTAAAATCTAAACCGCTATAAATTTTGACAAACGGTAAACTGTCTTTATTTCGTATCATCTTGCAGTATGCGCGTGCAAATTTTCAGCAATATCGAAGTTCATAAAAATTGAGAGTGGGTCAATTTTCTTTGGAATTACCCATTATAGTGATACGAGGGTATATATCATTTGCTACGGAAAAAAGTGTAACACATCGAAGGAGTAACCTAAGACCCCAAGTATGTTCGGCGGATATTCGTTTTGGGTCTAATGGGATGAGCAATGTCAGTCCGTCTGTCTGCCTGTCTGTCTGCTGGCTGGTGCGCACGATAACTCTCGAAAGGAGTAACCGATTGACTTCAAATTTGGTAAGCGGTAATATTTTTATCTATCTCCGGATGAGTTCGAAGATGGGCTATTTTGGTCCACTCCTAGTACCTCCCCCACAAAGGTTTAACTTTTAGTGAAATACTGATTCTACTATTCGAATCTTCTGAAATTCTACACATAATATTATGTAGTATCTTAGTCACTATCACCTCGAGAAAAATTGGCGAAGTTGCCGCACCCCTTTTGGTACCTCCCACAAAAATGTACTATTTTGCGCTAAAAGTTAACAGGTTATAACTTGAATACCAGTGCATAAATATACGTGTTATGCTTTTATAGGGCCTACAGTCCTGTGAAAAACGTGGTTATTGCCACGCCCCTTTTGGTGCCTCTCACACAAATGTACAATTTTATACAAAAAGTTAAGAGCTTAAAGCGTGAGTACCAATGCACGAAAATACAACAAAATTTTGCACAGTGTAATATTTTTAAAGAAGTTATACCCCTTTGAAAAATGGGCGTTATCAACACGCTCCTTTTGGTACCTCCGACACAAAATGGCCAAATCATACCAAAATTAAATATATCATAACTTTAATATACAAGTTCACATAAACACTTACAATTCGGTACAGTGCAATATATTTGAAGTAGCTACAACTTTTTTAAATTATGCATCGATTTTCTTCGGAGTGTTCAAATTTTATTCATGACCGATCAGATTTTACGTGAATTTCGATGTTTTAAGAAGTTTTAATTAAATAGTTACACTGTGCTAGTCCAAAAGCGTAACAGAAAGGAGACCCTATTGATATAGCTATTTCGACATTGCTGAATCCAGCGTCGACTTTTCGACCTTTCGACTTTTTGAAAAAATCAAGATGTCGCCTTTTACACTTTTCGACTTTTTAGTATATAAAAGTCGTTTAAAGTCGACTTTATTAATGAAAATACTAATATTTCAAGTTTTCTTCATTCATTTTTTAGTAAAACAGAGGAAATGATAAAAAACTGATAATGATCAGGTAATCAGAAATTTGCAGAAGTCGTTCTATATAAAAGTTAAAAAATCTTATCATACTTATTCATGGAATCAATTGGCCTTAAAAAATAAGCGTATTTAAACTGTTTAGAGAGATTTGAATTCGGATTTCTGTGGCGAAAAGCCACTTTTGATATAAAGAGGAACTCATTTTTCAGTCTCCTCCACATATCGAAAGTTTACCTTTCAACAAACAAGGAGTGATATCAGAAAATCATTATCATCAATATTATACATTTTTTGGATCCGGCCAGACAATTTTTTATCTTATTACACCCAGGAAAATAATTGGTTGGAATTCGATTGTAACAACAAAAAAAAAAGTACTAGCAACAAAAAGTATATTGCCTACACCGTCTGTCGGTTGTATTTATAAATAATTAGTTGAAACAACAATAATAACATGAATACGATCAAATGAGAATGATTGCAACTAAATCGATTGTTGTATCAATCGAATTAAGATTGTTTTTTTCATTGACACTCGGTTAGTTGTGGTAACCGATTTTAAATTTTCATTATAGTACCATATGATCGATTTTTGGTTGTGACAACCAATGTTTTATTCTTGACAACAGAAATTGTATCAATAGACCAAAGATTATTATTGCAACGAATAATTGGTTACTACAACAGAAAAAATATTAATAAATAATCGTTTATTGGTTATCCCAATCATTTCCCAAATGTATTTTGGGAAATACAACCGAAAGATTGGTTGCTGTTCTTTTGCTGATACATGACAAACAAAAAATAAAATTACTCGACATAAAAAATCTTCAACATTGTGTTCAAGAACGATATAGATAATCAAAAATAATCTCGTGTGGATAATAATGTGTGGAATGCAGAATATGTTGTGCAAAATGTTTTACATAAATAAGAAATAAAAGCAACAATCGTGAAATTGAAAGTACAGGTTTAAGCGAAATTTGCATACAAGTTTTGTGTTTTTTTTCGTGTAAATGTTTGTCGAATATATCCACATCTCATATAGTGATGAATTTGTAATATGGGATTTTTAATTTTGTTATGAATCATTTTGTTTTTTGTTCAATAAATAAAATTAAAATTAATGAATACTGTTTTTAATTAATTGTCGGTAGTATATGACTGACAAATTGTCAGAACAACCAATTTTTTAAAACACTTGGTTGTGGCAACTACAACGGATAATTTAAGCCACCATTTTCGTAGTTGGCGCAACAAAATATGATTGTTGTCAACATGGAAACAGAAGTATACCACAACCAAAATATTGGTTGTCCTGATGGAATCGCATGATAGTAGACAGAACTACAAAATTCGGTTGGCAAATAATTCGGTTGAGGCAACCAAACTGTATTCTGTGTGTATGTAATTGTTATGCCAAACTATTTATAACTAAAAAATAATATATAGCGATGCTCACGCTTATTTTTAACTGTTAAATTGGTCGGATATTGGTGTTGATACAGCTAAATAAATGATTTGTTTAATCCATTCTAACCAAAATGTAATATAAATTTTGTAATTCTCGTACATGAAAAAAAGTCGACATGGAAAAGTCGACATTTAGACTTTTTCAGACACAAAAAGTCGACTTATGATTTCGACTTTTTTATACCAAAAGGTCGATTAATCACAAGTCGACTTATAGACCCCTAATCCAGCGGTGCTAGCCGCTTTTCTAGGTTAGCTCTTGTTTTCGCGATATTCGACCACAAAGTTTGCAGGGAAATCTGAGAGGTTAGTTGGCTCGGAGGTGATTTTGAAGTGAAAAACTTCGGAATATATGCTTCGTCCAAAGAACGAAATAATAACATAATAACACTCTCCAATTCGGACAGTCCTTAACCGATCTCGTTGAAATGCTGTGTTATAACTACTATACTTTTAAAAATGCACTCACTTGACATGAAATCCACCCATATTATTAATCGTCGTACAATTTTAAGACGATTTAGCCATGTCCGTTCGTTTGTTGTAAACACGCTACAATCTACAATAATTGAGCTAAATGACTTAAATTTGGTACAGATACTTCTTACGGCTGCAGGTATCATGGGATTGAGGATGGGCAATATCTCCCCAATTTGACTTTTTAATGCCATAGAGAACACACATTTCAATGGATTGGGCTGAAAATTGGCAACTTGGGTTTATTTATACCAGGAACTTTTCACACGAACAGCGATAGTCATAGATCCATGTCTTGATATAGCAAAGGTCCCTCTAAATTTGACCTTAAAACTCAACAAAATCCAAAATTTTCAACAAATTTGGCTGAAATTTGGTAATATAGTAGATTATGTTGGAGGGTATATAAGATTCAGCATGTTCGACTTAACACCGTATTTTCTTGTTTATCATTAGAAAAATAATAGTGATAAAATTTACCGTATTTCTGTCCTAATAGGGTGGAGTAGGGTGTCAACTAGTCGGCTCCGCCCGACTTTAGCCCTTCCTTATCGTTTTTATTTATGGTACGAATTCCAGGAACTTTCTAAAATCTTTTCTAAATGACCTTAACCATGGTCTGATTTTATGAAGGTAATTTATCAAATCAGAGACAGGCGACATTAAATTAATTCAAGAGGTGTTAAATAAAGTGACCTTTTACTAAGTGGTCACATACGAGTACATACTTAGATGACATCATCTCTGTAATGTTTAGAACGTAATCTAACATTGTTACCGCTGATGATTAATTATTAAAACTTCTGCAAACGGTTGCAAAATGTTTCCACGCATAAATGACCTAAGACTAAGTATGAATGTGTGTGTTCTGACCACACTGTGCAGAGCCACCATTGCCATTCACCACTGAGTGGCCATAAATATGCTTAAAGTCCACCATTAAACTGGTTGAATTTCTGTTTTTGTGGTATTATTACGTTTTTTACAAAGAATTATAAAAAGCTCTGGACATTTTTGTGAACCAGTTAAAACGCTTAAAGACTTAATGCGGCGTCAGCCGTGTGTACCGACTCGACCGACCATCTCCGAACTACACTCACAAAAAGGGGCGAAATTAAATCAGAATAATAAATTTGTTTCAGTTGCAGTTGGTTCAGTTCTCAACACAGATATTTTATAAGATACTTACGAAAGGTGTGTGTTAAAATTATACCAAACATGTTCTTGACTTTTTGTAACCCAGTACATAATATGAGTACATATTTTAAGTATTTTTCATAAAATCCATTAATTGTCCTTAAAATTGTTCTGATCCTATTATGTAAAAAATGAAAAAAATCTGAAATAATAAAATCAATCATTTCTGCTCATTTACCAATACATATACTACCTGCACCCAGTGCACTTCGCTGCCCTCAAATTTAATTTCAGTGAAATAGAACAATATGATACATACTTATACATATGTCATATAAGAACTTTAGATAAATAAGAATTTTTGCATTTTTGTACCAAATGGGAATGTTGAATGCAAACGTTTTCTCTCAAAGTTCTAGTTTTAACAAAACTGCTGATATGCATATGGACAACGGCAACTTGACCTACATGGTCCATTGTCTGGTGGGTCATGAAGATTTCCCATATCCCATTTTCTATAACGAAGTCGCATGGGCGATATCTCCCATTTTTTGCTGAGTCACGCATACTGTAACCATACTATATTTTAAGGCAATTGTCAAATGAATCCAGACTAATTCTAGACTTATTTAGTTTACAATAATCGCGTCGTCTGGGCTCACCTACAGCCAATAATCAGTTGCTATACCCTCCACCATAGGATGGGGGTATATTTGTTTTGTCACTCCCTTTGTAAAACCCCGAGATATTGATCAGGGATCCCCTAAATTATGTATTCTTAATCCTCCTAAAATTCTAAAACCATGTCCGTCTGTCCATCCGTCTGTTGCAATGACGCTACTATCTACAATAATTGAAATATACGATACTTCTTATATCTACTGGTAATTTGGGATTGAATATTATCAATATCGGTTAATTTTTTGATATAGCAATTTGAACTCTTAAAGCCATAGAGACCACAAATTTCAACTGATCGGGCTGAAAGTTGGCATTTTGGGTGTATTGATACTCAGAACCCTTCACACGAAGAACGGTCGACATAGGTCTATATCGTGATATAGCCCCCATGGTCACACACATAAAATTTCAAGGTTCTTGCTGCAATAGTAGTACTCGATATATTGCAATTTTTAATTTCAAGTTGTGTGGGAGGTGCCACGCCCATTGCTATTATCACGTCACTTTTTGACACCGTCACGCTTACTGGTAATTATTAAATTCACATATACCAAATTTCGATCCTCTTGATGGAATAGTACTAAATTTGACTTTTTAAATTTAAGATCAAAAATTGTGATCCATACTTGAAATATTGAATTTTAAAATTTCAGGTTGTGTGGTCAAAAGTACAAAATTGTGAAAATTGAACGAACCGTTCTCAAATGCTGCTTGCCCTAATGGACGGCATCCTCTTTTTTATGTATAGAAAGAAGATAAGTACCATTAGTTCATTTTGATTACCGTTTATTTTCATGATTTATCAGAAATTCCTTCTAACCGTGTTTACATTCAAATAATTTATCTAGACCAGGGAAATTATATTTCCTTTTTAAAATGATTAATTTAATAATATGTCGTTGAATTGTACATTTCGTGAAAATTGCATTTTTCTACAAAATCGTTTTCTGGAAAATCCATCAAAATTTCATTCTTCTAGAAATTGCATTTTTCTGCAAAATTTGATTGAAATTTTAAAAAATCTATAGCAGCCTGTTTCTGTAACTTACAATTTAGCTTTCCTTCGCCAGACGACAAACAGCTGATTTGGGAGTCGTACGATAATGAACTCGTACGAAAACGTAATCATTTCAGTGTACATTTTGGTTTCTCTATCTCTCTTTGCTGTCATCTCGGCGAATACAAATGTCAGATCGAGTCACTTTATTTTATTTGTTGACTGATAGGAACAATGACAAAATAAACATTATTAAAAGCAAAAAATAAGTAGATATTAATATAATTATGGTAAAAACAAATTAAGTAATAATAAAATTGTGTACATATGTCGATACCTTTATTCTAAAACAGCTAAGTCGACTTAGCATAGTTTTAGGGAGATTATCAGTCAGCGTTACCAGATGATAAGTTTAAACTTATTTATCAAGTTTTTTCGAGTGAAATATAGCACTTTTAAGTTTTTTCTTCAACAAATAAGTTTTTTTTTAAGTTCTGAAAAAATTTAATATTAAAAACTATTATAAACCAGTTCATTTTAAGTTAAATTTTATATAAATACTAGCTGACCCCAGCAGACGTTGTCCTGCCCATCCTGTTTGGGATGTATTGGTTTGTTATTCATTGATATTTCATTAAAAAATCATACATACCGAGTTTCAGAAAAAAATCATAAAAAAATATATTGACAATATGTCCACTACAGCGCCATCAACCGGAGACATACATACAAACTATTATCAAGACCACAACCACGCATACACATTAAATTTCAGTCAACTCGTTCTGGAAATGCGAATTTTGCAAATAACTTGACCACTCTGTAATTTATCGCGGTGAAAATAATTCTAAAACACAAATGACCCCAAACCGAATATATTGTTAAATGTTCAGCCCATTCGCTTTTATGGTTTCGGAGATCATGCGTTACTAACAAACATACAAAGGATTTTATATATAAAGATTTAATTTTGGAAATATATACAATAAATCACTTACTTGGAAGAATACTAATAAATTTACTGTAAAATGGAATACTAAGTTTTTTAACGAACAACAAAATAATAAGGTCTTAATGAGAAACAGCAATTTAAACATTTTCGATAATCATTTTTTCAATTTAGAGGCTTTAAACTTGCAATTTACCGACGTACAGGACGGAATGCACCATGGAGTTTATTTTCAGGAATAATTTCTATTTTTTAATTTTTTGGAGTTGAATAGATTTTACTCTGATTCGAAAAATATGGCTTTTCGCCAATTATTTAATTTAAATTTGTTGTACTATTCGAAATACCATTTAAAAACTAAACTATATTAAGTGTTTCAAATAAAGAAGCTTTTCAACAAGATTGAATTGCTACTATTTTTTAAAGTTTTTTATAAAATAGACATAATAAGTTTTTTGTTGCAAAATAAGTTTTTTCTTTTTTTTTTCTTTGACAATTTTAAGTTTTTTTTCAAAAAATATCTGGCACCGCTGTTATCAGTGCACAATGAGAGAGACTTGAGAGAGAGAGAAAGAAATGAGAGCTCAGCTGACCCACCCAGGGTTGCTTTTTTGGCCACCGTTAATGTAAAGAGTATAGAGGGGTATTTGCTAAGGTCGACCATAAAAAATGTGTGCTTTTTTAGACCGGAAGTTTTGAAATTATTGATTGCTTACAAATACAATTGCTTGGTAGAACTGACTGCTGTTTCGATAGACACCACTCTATCATCTTCAGAGTTCAATAGCAATAATTTATGTAGTAAATTATGTGTGAAAAGAACTAATATCCAAAAGCGTATTTCACCGAACTATGTCGACACACTGAAACTCGCATAACAGTACATTTTTGTTTTCTGCTTGAGTTTGCTTCGCGAGTCAAAAGTATCGAGTATTCGTTTCTATTAAATTTTTCAATAGACAGAATGTAACTGAATCATATGTTCAAACCAAATAAATTCTGACTGAATAACAAAACAATAGACCAACAAAAAATTGCAATTTCTATGAAATTTTTAATAAAATTATATTTTTTCAAACTTTTCTAGAGCATTTTTGGACAATTTCAAATGTTAAAATCAGCATAAAAATAACATCCACAGAAAAAGTAATGTATTGTTTTAATGTACTCAAGGCTCCCCTGGAAGATCGCTACGACCCCCTGGGGAGCCGAATAAAGAATATCTGTATCATAAACATGTACTTACATACCTATATTTACACATTCCACCCCATCGAAGTTAATTCTGAAGAATCTACTAATTTACAACCTAATTTTCATTATTCTACGATTAATAGTTTCTCAAATATCATTAAAGAACGGCACGCGCACTTATTTGTTCCCGCAACATTTGACGATATCGAGCAAAATTCGTACCAAATTTCAATGCCACTCCCATTAATTACAAAAATTGATTCAATAACATACAATACAGATTTCATTCTTCTACGTATGTCCAAATTTCGTTCATCTAGATCAAGACTTTCAAAGCTATTCAATATAACCTCTTCACTTTCGTGGAGGAGCTGTATTTTATATTACATCATCAAAAAAATTTGGTAGTCGTAATTTTCTTGAACCTAGAATGAAAACTTAACTTTAAGAAAATCGGTTCTGATTTAGATATAGCCCCCATATAGACATATGGGCAAATCCGAAAAACTGTATGAAACCATTATTTTGCGGTACATTTTAATGATCTCACCATTGAAATTATGCGTTCAGCGGATTCTATAAAATATTAATTATAACACTGTATAACAATTTTCGCAGAATATTGTCGTATTAACGAGTTGAAATTGTCGTGTAACGTCCGCAACAGACGAATTTCTAGTTTTTGGATGATCCACGAGGTGTTTTATTTTAATGAGAGCTATTTTAATATCCTTAAATATTCCTCTTTCTAAAATGTATTTCGATTTTTCTGATCACTATGCATACTTAACTAAAAAAACATGCAAATTCACGTTAATCTGAAAACCTACCTCCATTTTTTGTTACATCCGCAACGGAACTTTTGCCGCGAATATCGCACTCATCAAAAGTATTTAGGTAAATATTTAAATGTAATTTCAAAGAACTCTGAAATAATTTCTGTTCCTGAAGGTTATATGAAAATATTGCTTTCAGAACGCTAATGGTATGAATATTAGTAAAACAAAATACGTACGAATGTAACGTCCGCAACCCAGGATTTGCCGATATGTTATTTCTGATTTGGTCCTTTAGGTCTACAGAATTTGTATTTTACATCCAATCATTTTGGAATTTGGGAGAGGGAAGTGTCTTGACTCAAAGGCGAACGATGCTGAATTTGAAGAAAATCGGTTGACATTTAGATAAAGCACTAAAGTCCATTGATGCGCTATACAATAGCCATTTCGCAACAGCTCCTTATAAATATGTATCTTAAAGATATGTATTAACAAACCGCAGAAGTGGTTTGGTAGTACATACAAGTGTAATAAGAAGTTTACTCTCAACACATTGGGAAAATAACATAAGTCATATTTATTTAGAATTTTGAAAATTCTGCCACTGTGCATTGATCCAAACTTAAAACTTTAGCCTGGCAAAACCTCTGGTTTCATTGAAATATTATATGTAATTGATTAAGGACCATTTTCTTCAAGTCTGCTTAACCTACAGTTATACCAGTCAGTTAGTATGTAATTTACAAATTTGTAATATTATTTTAGTTCTAACCAGCTTCGTGTATTAAATTTCCCTTATTTTAGATTATGTTGAAAATTTATCGATTATTTCGATATGCTTTATTTTCAATTGACTTAATTTTTTTTGAGTGTACTTAACAAGTCCTCGCTCACTCACATGTACGGGTTTATCATTAACGTAGCTTTTTTCTGGATTACGATGATGATGCCTGCCGCTACTGATGCCGGTGATGTCGGTAGTTGTTGCCCAGCCTGTTTTTCTTTGTGCCCAGTTTGGAATGTGTCTGCGTGGAAAATGGTGCATGTTGTAATGTCACCTCTACCGCTGCCAAACAACGAAGCCAATTATTTATTAACGTGTTTCACAATAATAATACCATGCTTGGTTTTTAAAAATGTGCAAATCATAATCCACTGTTCGGGTGGACAGAAAAAGCATGCTCCCGCTATGGCATTGCTCTGGAAGTTATACGGGGAGGAACAGCCACACACAGAGATGCCCATTTGGAAACGTTTTGAAAACATCATTGAAGAGGAACGGCAGAAGCATTGTAAAACGTTGATCAAATCTTTGAGAAATTTTTAAACAAATTGGGTAATACGTGTTGGATATCACTTGTATTATTGTCGTCAAACATATTTACAGAGTTGTCGCCAGGAAATTAGGGTAATTTGTAGTCGGAATACTTGTGCCATCGTCTATCACATTGAGTTGCTCCATCACTTTTGTTCCGCTTATACGTCGACTTTCCTACTGATTTATAGACGACGAATTTCATTACGCTCGTCTGTGAGTCCGGCTGCATCTGCTGGGAAATTAGATCGTATCTCGGGTATTCGACCAGCAGGGATAACGCGAGCGACTGCTGCTTTGATAATGTCTCAGAATTTCTTCTCAGCTACCCTGACATCTGAAGAGATGAAGCTGCGGTTGGTGAATTAATTCAGGAAAGTACAGCGTTCAGAATAGATGAAATCGGCTGGTTTATCAATGGAGAGGATGGTTTATCAATGGAGAGTGAAATGACGGGCTGCCATGTTACGTCATTTATCATACCAGACGACACGGTGGTGATATCTGGCGAGCTGCTCATACACCCATAATCCGTGCCTCCTTGCTACGCTACAGATCAATTATAGGCAATACTGTTGACGACAATGTCGCGCAATAGGACAAACGACACACATACTCAGTCGGGTACGTTTTGAAAACATCATAGAAAATGGTTCCAAGCCCAAAGGTTAGATTATACTCACTTAGACACTGGTGCGTGGTGTCTCCTTTTCAAAGCAGTTTCTGCTAAAGGCATTTCGCAAAACCTTGTCTCTGCCAGCTATCCAACAAGGCAGTGACCCGCCGTGACAGACACCATTTGTGAGTTTCGAGTTTAGGATGGAGCCTGTTTTAGGAGTACATACTGGGAATCTTCCTTCTAATCGCTATTGCCGCGTCACCTGCGTCCTATTTCCGACTGAAAAAGATTCGGGATAAATTCCTTTAATTCAAGGAACCATCTTCCAATGTCTTCAAATTTCTTACTGGGTATATACAGGTAGTGAATGAGCAGGGTCACCGCAAGCCAGTCTCAATGGCTAATGATGATGATTGAGTTGTCAATGTCGTCGTCCGAGTGCACTGAACTTGATGTGCTGCCAGTCACTCTCTGTCATTGTCGCTTACCATCATATCATATTGATTGAAAATACCGACCGACGGTGCTGGAGTCGATGATTGTCCAAAAATCTATTGAATTCATATATGCACTTTTTCAATTAGCAACTAATTTAATGGTTGTACGTACTAAATGTCTTTGTGTAATCACAATGTTTCCCCATACACAGCATTTATAATGCGATTACAAATAAGTCTTATGTTCGCAAAGTTTCTCGAAGAGATTTTAGTGGAAGTTTTGCATTGTCACGATCAGGCAATTGAACTGTATTGCACAGGGGGAATCCTATAATTTGGTTTAACATCCATTTCAACTGTATACAATTGTGACAATATCATTTGCTGGATTGTGAAAACATTACAAACAATGATGAACTCACAGAAAATATGTAGTTGGAACTTAAATTGTTTCACGAGTTATCCATGAAATGTAAAAATTTTAGTTTGCTATGTCATTTGCCACAAAATATAAATTATTGAAAAATTGATGTAGGGGTACGTGTTAAATTGTCGGTAATCTGTTGACGTTGGGGGAATTGATGGGTATCAGTTATTTACGGTTATTTGCACCAAACAATAATGCTGGATGTGTATACGACAAGTTGGGTTATCTATGACATAGTAGAGGACCAGTTGCTTATTATCATTTGGTTTATCTACTGCTTAGTAGACGTCCAGTTGGTTTATCTACTCCTTAGTAGGAGGCCAGTTGGGTTATCTACTCCCTAGTAGGCGGACAGTTGGATTATCTGTTCCTTAGTATACGACAAGTTGGGTTGTTTACTTCTTAGTAGAGGACTAGTTGGGTTATCTACTGCTTAGTAGACGACCAGTTGGGTTATCTACTCCTTACTAAACCAGTAGGGGACCAGTTTAGTTATTCATATACTTCTTAGTAGAGGACCAGCTGGGTTATATAATCTTTAGTAGAGGATGAGTTGGGTTATCTACAATTTAATAGATGACCAGTAGGTTTATCTGCATCTTTATAAAGGACCAGTTGGGTTATCTACTACTTGGTTTATCTACTACCACTTGGTTTATCTACTGCCTAGTAGACGGCCAGTTGAGTCACCTATTCATTAGTATACGACAAGTTGGGTTGTCTACTCTTTAGTAGGTGACCAGTTGGGTTGTCTACTCCTTAGTAGGTGACCAGTTGGGTTGTCTACTCCTTAGTAGGTGACCAGTTGGCATATCCACAGCGAAACGAACACCTGTGGTAAACTATATTTTTTATCCGATCAGTATGAAATTCGGCAGAAAGGGGCTTCTTATTACACGAAGGAACAGAGCCAGATTTTGTTAAAATCGGTTCAGATTTAAATGTAGCCCCCATATATATGTTACACTCGATTTGACGTGTAACCGCTGTAGAAACTGTATTTTGTATCCGATCAGTACGAAATTCGGCAGAAAGATGTTTTTTTTATTACATTAAAGAACACTGCCAAGTTTCAGGAAAATCAGTTCAGATTTAGAATAGCCCACATATACACATATATTCCGCCCGTTTTGGTATCAAAGCGCTATAGAAATTTTACTTTACTTCCGATCATAACAAAATTTGGCAGAACGAATTTTCTTAATCTAGGAACGAAAACTGCTTTATTTGGGGATAATTGATACAGATATATTTTGCGTCCGATCTTTATATAATTTGGCAGAAATTTGACTTTTGATCCAAGTTGATATTCTAATTATTTTTAGTTCCATCTATTTGTTCTTTCCAATTCTTGATCTATGAAAGAAAACAGCGCATTTTAAGGTTATCCTATCAGAGCAAATACTTTGTTAAGTGCAACGAAACCAATTATTCCAAATTATTAACGTCCTTTTCGCATTGTTAGGGAGGTGTAGGGTATCTTTCCTTACTTGTTTTCTTCTTGAAAGTAGGCTCTAATGGGACGAAATTTTTGATGTAAAACATCTGGGTGGTATTAGACTACCCAGCCACGCCCTTTCAACGCTTATGCAAATACTTAATTATTCAGACCCTCCCAAAATCTAATTTTATACGTACACCACACTTTGGTAATGTGATGCCTATTATCTTGAAATTTATTGGACAGATCAACCAATATGTGGAAAGTATCATATTTAAAGCTACTTTGATTTTCCATTTTCTGCGGCGTGATTTTCAACCACTTGACCACAGAAGCTCCTTCAAGAGATAGAAAACGGAAACTTTGTAAGAGTTCAGACCAAAGCAAAAAATCATTAAAACAAAGTCGCAGCATTATCCGATCAGTATGAAATTCGGCAGAAAGGGGCTTCTTATTACACGAAGGAACAGTGCCAGATTTTGTTAAAATCGGTTCAGATTTAAATGTAGCCCCCATATATATGTTACACTCGATTTGACGTGTAACCGCTGTAGAAACTGTATTTTGTATCCGATCAGTACGAAATTCGGCAGAAAGATGTTTTTTTATTACATTAAAGAACACTGCCAAGTTTCAGGAAAATCAGTTCAAATTTAGAATAGCCCACATATACACATATATTGCGCCCGTTTTGGTATCAAAGCGCTATAGAAATTTTACTTTACTTCCGATCATAACAAAATTTGGCAGAACGAAGTTTCTTAATCTAGGAACGAAAACTGCTTTATTTGGGGATAATTGATACAGATATATTTTGCGTCCGATCTTTATATAATTTGGCAGAAATTTGACTTTTGATCCAAGTTGATATTCTAATTATTTTTAGTTCCATCTATTTGTTCTTTCCGATTCTTGATCTATGAAAGAAAACAGCGCATTTTAAGGCTATCCCATCAGAGCAAATACTTTGTTTAGTGCAACGAAACCAATTATTCCAAATTATTAACGTCCTTTTCGCATTGTTAGGGAGGTGTAGGGTATCTTTCCTTACTTGTTTTCTTCTTGAAAGTAGGCTCTAATGGGATGAAATTTTTGATGTAAACATCTGGGTGGTATTAGACTAACCCAGCCACGCCCTTTCTAAGCTTATGCAAATACTTAATTATTTAGACCCTCTCAAAATCTATTTTTATACCTACACCACACTTTGGTAGTGTAATTCCTATTATGTTGAAATTTAATGGACAGATCAACCAATATGTGGAAAGTATCATATTTAAAGCTACTTTGATTTTCCATTTTCTGCCACGTGATTTTCAACCACTTGACCACAGAAGATCCTTCAGGAGGTAGAAAACGGAAACTTTGTAAGAGTTCAGACCAAAGCAAAAAATCATTAAAACAAAGTCGCAGCATTATCCGATCAGTATGAAATTCGGCAGAAAGGGGCTTCTTATTACACGAAGGAACAGTGCCAGATTTTGTTAAAATCGGTTCAGATTTAAATGTAGCCCCCATATATATGTTACACTCGATTTGACGTGTAACCGCTGTAGAAACTGTATTTTGTATCCGATCAGTACGAAATTCGGCAGAAAGATGTTTTTTTTATTACATTAAAGAACACTGCCAAGTTTCAGGAAAATCAGTTCAGATTTAGAATAGCCCACATATACACATATATTCCGCCCGTTTTGGTATCAAAGCGCTATAGAAATTTTACTTTACTTCCGATCATAACAAAATTTGGCAGAACGAAGTTTCTTAATCTAGGAACGAAAACTGCTTTATTTGGGGATAATTGATACAGATATATTTTGCGTCTGATCTTTATATAATTTGGCAGAAATTTGACTTTTGATCCAAGTTGATATTCTAATTATTTTTAGTTCCATCTATTTGTTCTTTCCGATTCTTGATCTATGAAAGAAAACAGCGCATTTTAAGGTTATCCTATCAGAGCAAATACTTTGTTAAGTGCAACGAAACCAATTATTCCAAATTATTAACGACCTTTTCGCATTGTTAGGGAGGTGTAGGGTATCTTTCCTTACTTGTTTTCTTCTTGAAAGTAGGCTCTAATGGGATGAAATTTTTGATGTAAACATCTGGGTGGTATTAGACTAACCCAGCCACGCCCTTTCTAAGCTTATGCAAATACTTAATTATTTAGACCCTCTCAAAATCTATTTTTATACCTACACCACACTTTGGTAGTGTAATTCCTATTATGTTGAAATTTAATGGACAGATCAACCAAAATGTGGAAAGTATCATATTTAAAGCTACTTTGATTTTCCATTTTCTGCCACGTGATTTTCAACCACTTGACCACAGAAGATCCTTCAGGAGGTAGAAAACGGAAACTTGTAAGAGTTCAGACCAAAGCAAAAAATCATTAAAACAAAGTCGCAGCAGCCGCTTGCTTTATCCCTGCTGATCGAATACCCGATATACGACCTAATTTCCCAGCAGATGCAGCGGGACTAGCAGACGAGCGGAATGAAATTCGTCGTTCTAAGCCTGCTGATCCTAGAATCAGGGAACTGAATCTAGAAATCAGTAGGAAAGTCAACGAATATAAGCGGAATAAATGGCTAGATCAACTGAAGCAGTGCAACTTATGTTTCGGTATTGGTATATTGTGGGCAACGGTTAAATCACTCTCGAATCCAGGCAGGAAAGACGACCGGACGGCAGTCACATTTGGTGCCACCACTGTGACTGACCCGAAGAGGTGCGCGCGTTATTTTAACCGTCAATTTATTGAGCACCCCGTGAGTGACAGAGCGAAAAGGAGAGTAATGCGTCGTATCCATGCTCTCCGAGCTGAAGAAGTACCACCACAATTTACAGTTGGAGAAGTTGCAGATGTCATCCGTAGCGCTAAGTCATCCAAAGCGCTTGGCACCGACGGAATTTCGATGCTGATGTTGAAGCAGTTGGACATACCGGGAGTTGAATATCTGACTAAGGTCATCAATTTGTCCTTAACCACTCTGATAATACCCGAAGCCTGCAAAATGGGCAGAGTGGTCCCGCTACTGAAACCGGGCAAAGATGCGAGCAAGGGAGAATCGTACAGGCCTATCTCCCTTCTCTCGCAAGTAGCAAAGACGCTTGAGGCGTTAATCCTCCCGAGCCTGATTGGACATTTTCCAATTGCTGATCATCAGCACGGATTCCGAAAGCAGCATAGTACGACTACTGCTTTACACGCCATATCCACGCATGTGAGCCGCGGCCTTAACCAGAACAAGCCCGGTGACAGGACCGTCCTCGTGGCGCTAGACCTATCGAAGGCCTTCGATACTGTCAGTCACGCCACGCTTTTGGAGGACACCGCCAACACGTCCCTCCCGAACAGTTTGAAACGTTGGACCATCAATTCCATGTGTCGGCGCCAGTCGTATGTGGAATTCAGAAACAAGAAGTCCAAACCTCGTAGAGTGAAACAGGGAGTTCCCCAAGATGGGGTGATATCTCCGGCCCTGTTTAACCTCTACCTCTCTGCAATTCCACCTCCACCTGGCGGCATTGAAATCGTATCATATGCTGATGACTGTACGATTCTGGCGTCTGGCCCTTTGATCGATGATATATCGTCGGCTTTATGCTATTTTGTTCCATACGCCATTTTGAATGAACGGAGAAAAACGCAATTTATTGTTTGAGTAAAAACGGTACTGAAGAGTTACTCACTTTTTATTTCATAGGGTTCCCAACAGTGTTTGTATTATTCTCATGCATTTCTATGCCATTACATCCAAAAATAAGCAAGTTATAACAATTTTTGTTCTTGGCATTTTGGTCCATATCCATTTTTATTTTACTATTTTTTCGTATTTGTATTACATGGACCACAAAAATGGATGGACACTAATTTACATATTGTGATCGAAAGAACGTAAAATACTGAGTGAAAAATATAGGGCGATAGAAAAATTGAGACATAGAACAAAAATATCGAAATTATTTCCCGTTATTTAGAGTAAAACAAATTTACCCTACCAATATCTCGAAAACTAGGCGAGATAGGAAAAAAATGATTGCAGATTCTGAAAGAGCATGTTTGGAACCCATATTATCAACTCCTAACTCAAAAATGGCGTATGGACCAAAATAGCATTAAGCCGACGATATGTGGAAGGCTGAATGTCTACCTGGCTGAGATTGCCAATTTCTTCGCTGCGAGGAACCTGAAAATATCCGCCACCAAATCATCGGCCACACTGTTTACTGCATGGACAGCGCAAGTGAAGGAGCAACGCAATATGATAGTCGATGGCACAATAATTTCGACCACTAACTACCCTAAGGTTCATGGTGTCACATTTGGTAGCCTCTTCAGGTCTGTTGACCTCTTACAAAGCGATAGGTCGGTTTGTGGTAAACTATGCAGCACCAGTGTGGTCACCGAATGTGAGCGAGACGCAGTGGAAGAATATACAGACCTGTCAAAATGCCGCCCTGAGAACTGCGACAGGGTGCCTCCTCATGTCTTCTGTGGACCACCTACATGAGGAAACGAAGATCATAACCGTGCGACGACACAATGTTAGATCAGGAAAGACCCTCATGATCTAGAGCGCGAGGTCCAACGCTACAAAAGAGAACCTCTAGATCAAAGAGCTTACCAGGCAGGTCTGGCTGACATACACTCTGACGCAGTCGCTGAAACCGTGAATAATTACAGAGTCAATATCGTGCTAGGAGACCACCCTCCATCAGTGGCCTCAGAGGAAGAGGAATTACCACGACAGACAATAGTAATTTTGGCCCAATTAAGATCTGGCTGGTGTAGTCGCCTCAATTCATACTGGGCAAGGATTGATGACACCACGTCGAACACATGTCCCGCTTGTAACCAGGGACCACATGACACACTACACCTTTTTTACTGCCCTGCCAAACCTACTCAACTTGTTCCCAGGTCTCTTTGGACCCAAACGGAGGAAGCTGTTATCTTCCTCGGCCTCGAAACAAATACAGCAGAACCCACAATACAAGGCGAATGAAAACAACTAATGGACAACAAACACATATCGATGGCTTATATCCAAAATAGGCTATATTAAAAAACCCAATTTTTCAGCAGAGCAAACAAACCGTTGAATTTTATTATTTCGCGATAAATTAAATATGATATGAATTAAGAATTTGAAGGTATATATTATAAACGTTCGTATACATAATTCATATCATATACAAATTATGGCGAAATAATAAACTTCTACATTTGTTTGCTCTCCTGAAAAAATGGGTTTTTTAATATAGCCCATTTTGGATATAAGCCATCGATATACTGCTACAACATCATTAAAACAAAGTCATATAAACTTGTTGACGTTTCATTACATTTTTTTTCATGTTCGGGTTATTGGCCCATAGCACAACCTTCTTTTAGAGACGAAAGGGAGCCTGTTTTTGGGGTTATTTTCAAAAATTCCAAGAAATATTTCAATATTCAAATTTAAAATTAACACAATATTATATACAACGAAGTATAAAAGCAAAAATAATTTATTTACATCAAAAATAATTTCTTTGAAATCAAGTAATTTTTCATTATTTCACTGAAAATTTTATTTGAAGTTTTACGACATTTTTTACGACATTTTTTTCAGTTTAAAAAAATCTTAATTTTTTAACGACTGTTACTAGACCACTGTCTCTAGAATTTTAAATGAAATTCATATCGCAGTCGTTTCCGTTATGTTTGCTAAGAATCACATATCTCTTCGAAAGCCAAAAGCATCAAAGGCGGATCGAAAATAGTCAATTTACCACATGTTAATGGCATTATCGTGTACCAAAAAAGCCACAATCTGCCGGCTTATTTTGTTGCCACTATTGGCATGTTTCTGTTGTTAATGTCATTGCATCGTTTTAAGCGATTTGACCAGTTTAACAGCATTTCGGCCGTTTTTCGTTATGCAGCAGTCCACTTTATTTGCAGTACAAAAGAGAGATTTCTTTTCGTATCTTTTTTGGAAGCACTTCGCAGCTTCGCATATACAAATAACTTAATCCGGAACTCCTACAAAATCGTTTTGGCCTGAATGGTTCATTATTGATACTGAAGGCAGGTATTCTGACACACAGTGGGGCAGGGCGGAATGCAAAAAAGTAATAACAATATCAGAACTAGACTTTTTAGTTGATAGTATTACAATTTACTATACGACATTCAGCTTTAATTCAAAGATTATCAATTGCAATTCAAAAGTACTATTAAAAATTTCCCACTTTAGATGTGCCAAAAGACCTTCTTTGGAGCCACAAATCTCATTTTTCAACATCAACTTAATTTTGTTGTTGCATTTTAGTAACAATTCTAAACGTTGAAGAAAGGATTGGAAAAAAGCTTTTTTGGTTTATCTTCTTTATAAATATTTGCTAAGATTTCGGATAATGGACTTGTTCAGCTCTTCCTGTGCTTATTTAACGGCTAAATTTCCAGTATTAGTAGTTAATATATCTGTGACTGCAACACAACTTAGTGGTTTCGGACTCGCTTCAATTAAACTCTGAACATTTATTATTTTTTTGGCAGCTTTCAAAGTCAAACATTTTAAGTTTAGTGGGTCACCGCATCAAGACCAGTTTTTTAAATAAACCATTTTTTTTGTTTCTTTTCAGGAGGTACGACGCTATGCTGTGAGTCTCATATGTAGTGCGTACGACTATGCCGTGGCACTGGATTATCCCACTACTGTCCAATGCAGTTCCTGCATGCAAATACTCGAATGTGGCCGGTGATTAGTCAAACAGTTGGAGTTTGCTGTGTGTATGTCGTCGCAGTAAGTACCTCCGGTGGTGTCTGAGTCACGTTAATGAACATTATTCAAGAGCAGAAAAACACGTTTAAATGTGATTGCAGATGTTTGGTCAGTTATGAGTTGTAGATGTTTTTTTTGCAAATGTTATGGTTATATTTCATATGCAAGCAGAGAAGACATCTACAGAAACAGTGTGGATCAGTCACCATCTTAAAGAGTTTCGTCCGGTTTTTTGTGTTCAGAATGACTTGTCTATTTTTGTTCAGTTACTAAATTTAATGCTGGGAGAACCGGAAATGTAAGCATTCGAAAAATCATCTTCTCTTCTGCGAAAAATCCTCTCGGCAAAGTTGCTTGGAATGGCTCCTATAACAAGAATCACGATGCGCCTTTGTACGTTTTTTCTCTATTTTTGAATATTTTGGAAAAAATACACATTTTGAAAGACCCGGGGGTTCGAAATTCGTTTGAATGACCCTTACTAAGTCCTCGAGAGCAATGCGGCAGTTTGCATCTTCGTAAAGATCTTGTAGAGGGGTTATTAGCTTCTGTGGAATACCCTTTCAACTCAGTGTGATCCTAACATAGGCTAATAACTTCTCAAATTTGATAAAATGTAAATATTCTGATGAGCGCAATGGTTTTCTGTTATCGTGTCCCGAGATATTTATGTAACTTTGTGTACTCTTTTGTGGGGGAATATCGAAACGCCGATGATCTGTTAGATCTCCGCGCACATTTCCATGAAAAGTTGACCATTCTCTGTCATTCTTCCCAACGCTGGGTTATACATAATGCTCTTTCCCTTGGTGTTATCTGGGCCAAGCTGCGCATTGAAGTCGACCACAATATATCGATGGCTTAATATAAAAAGGGCTTATCTTGATTTTTGTCATAATTGCGTTTTATGTTTATTCTGGACGAAGCCTGTCAAATGTACCTTTTTTATATTTTCGGAGCCTATTCAAAGAATTTGTTTGGTTTTTACTCGGGTTTTCGTGCCCCTGTTACGGAAAAATAAAATCGTGATACGCCCTATTATTCGAAATACTCTGTTAGTCAATGCCGTGATGTTCATGAATAAAATAAAATATAGGGATTTATCTCAATTCTAATGCATATATCTGCTACGGGTCAAATGTGTAACACACTGTTTATCATCATCGATATGTTCATTACCTTGATAGGATTATGGTACTTATCTATTGCATCGTTTATCTTTTTTGCTATGAATGTATTTCCTCATGTTTCTAATTTCTCAGCTGAGTAATCGTTAGCCTAAATATGAATCGTTAGACTCAATATTACTTTTTAAACAGCACATTAAGGTATAGTTCGCGTTTAACAAGGCACATATCCAACTCATTATTCAAGATCTATTTTAAATTTGGATTCTAATTTAGAAGACTAGTGTATATTGTTCTGTGCTTAGAATATGTCAATCAATTTACAGTTGGAGAAGTTGCTGATGTCAGCCGTCATCCAAAGAGTTTGGCCCCGACAGAATTTCGATGCTAATATTGAAGCAGTTGGACATACCGGGAGTCAAGTATCTGACTAATGTTCTCAACCCGTTCTTGACCACTCTGATAATACCCGAAGCCTTGAAAATGGGCAGAGTGGTCCCGCTACTGAAACCGGGCAATGATGCGAGTAATGGAGAATCGTACAGGCCTATCTCTGTTCTCTCTCCAGTAGCAAAGACGCTTGGGGCTTTAATCCTCCCGAGCTTGATTGCAATTGCTGATCATCAGCACGGATTTCGATAGCATAGTACACAGAAAGAAAAAATTGAGTAATCCGTACTTGAATCAATCTGTCAAAAGTACGGTAAGTACGGGTTTTCTTAAACCAAGTACAAAATACTTGAATCAAGTACGGATTTTTAAGCCCTGAATTCTTAATCTTTGCGCTCATTAAGCCTGATTAGGCTTGATTTTAAGCCGAAATGTTCTTATTTCAAGCATAAAGCGATTGATTTAAGAATTTTATGGAATTGATATGAGTGCGGGCGGGCTTCAATGAAGCAAATTTTGATTAAATTAAGCCTGCCCCATACTTGATTTCAGCCTGATAATACTTGATTTAAGCTTGATCAGTTCTTGATTTAAGCCTAACCAATGCTTGATTCAAGCCTGATAAGTTCTTGATTTAAGCCTAAACAATACTTGATTAAAGTCTGATCAGTTCTCGATTTAAGCCTAACCAATACTTGATTACAGCCTGATCATACTACATTTATTGTGCTTCCTTTCGTATTGTACACATATATCATTTATGATAATTATACCATTTTTGCCACTGTATTGCAAAGAATGCAATTTGTTTAAAATGGTATGTCAAAATACAATTGCTTGACAGCAAAAGTAAAAGTTTTGCTGTAATTATTCGTTTTAAATATGAAACATATAAGGAATAGCATCAACGAAAAGAACGAGAATTATTAACAACTTCAAAAACTTAAATACAAAAAATCACGCCAAGTAATATATTTGCAAACACTGCTTGAACGAGAAACGAATTGGATATGGTTGCGCAAAAATGTTTATACATATACATCTCGTCGATTTATATGCTTGTGTGTTTGATGTTGCGTCAGCCAAATCAACCACTTAAATGAGAGTGGTAGAGAGGGTAATTTTATTGTGCTCTATAATGGTTCTGTCTCTTAGAGATTAAATTAATCTTAATTTAAGCCATATTATTCTTAATTTTCCTTTTCAAGAAATGTTTACTTGATTTCAAGCATTATATACTTAATGTAAGCCTGTCAGCGCTTGATTTTTTCAATTTAAGCCGATTAATACTTGTTTTAAGAAAAACTTAGTACGAACGTACTTCAATTTTTAAGTACGATTTCGGCTTAAATTAAGACTTTTTTACTTGAATTTAGTATGGCAATTTTCTTTCTGTGTAGAACTACTGCTTAACACACTATATCCTCACATATAAACCGCGGTCTTAACCATAACAAGCCCGGTGAAAGGACCGTCCTTGTTTAACCTCTACCTTTCTGCAATTCCACCGCCACCTGACGGTGTTGTAATCGTATCATATGCTGATAATAGTACGATTCTGGCGTCGGGCCCCTTGATCGATGACATGTCTACCTGTCTGAGATTGCCAATTTCTTGGCTGCGAGGAACGTGAAAATATCCGCCACCAAATCATCGGCCACATTGTTTACTGCATGGACAGCGTAAGTCAATCTGATAGTTGATGGTATAAGAATTATTACCACCAATTAGCCTAGGTTCTTGGTGTCACATTTGATAGCCTCTTCAGGTCTAACGCGCATGCCACAGCTATCTGCAATAAAATGAGAAGTAAGAACGAGGTCCTCACGCTAGACGGCAGCACCACTTACAAAGCGATACGTCGGTATGTGGTTAACTTTGCAGCACCAGTGTGGTCACCGAATGTGAGCGAGACGCAGTGGAAGAAAATACAGACTTGCCAAAATGCTGGCCTAAGACCAGTGACATGGTGCCTCATTTAAGCAACCTCGAAGCAGCAGCAGAAGGTTGATACCATCCTAGCCATCCTAATCACTACCTTGTGGATAGATATCCACTCCCAGGCAGATCAGGAAAGACCTTCATGGTCTAGAGCGCTAGCTCCAACGCTGCAAGAGAAAACATATACTCGTAGATCAATTTGACTACTGCTTTACACACCATATCCTCACATATAAACCGCGGTCTTAACCATAACAAGCCCGGTGAAAGGACCGTCCTTGTTTAACCTCAACATTTCTGCAATTCCACCGCCACCTGACGGCGTTGTAATAGTATCATACGTTGTACGATTCTGGTGTCGGGCCTCTTGATCGATGACATGTGGAAGGCTGAATGTCTTCCTGGCTTAGATTGCCAACATATACGCTGCGAAGAACCTGAAAATATCCGCCACCAATTCATCGACCACACTGTTAACTCCATGGAAAGTGCAAGTCAGTGTGATAGACGATGGTACAAGAATTCCGACCACCAATTATCCTAAAGCTCTTGGTGCCACATTTGATAGCCTCTTCAAGTCTTACGCACATGCCACAGCTATCTGAAATATAATTAGATGTAGGAACAAGGTCAAGTCAAGTCAAGCTAGCCGGCAGCATTTGGGGAACAGACAAAGAAACCTTGTTGACCTCTTACAAAGCGATAAACGGTGTGTGGTTAACTGTGCATGCAGGCCGACATACACTCTGAAGCAGTCGCTGAAGCCGTGAATAACTACAGAGATCACATTGGGAGATAACCCTACATCAGTGGCTTCGGAGGAAGAGGAATTACCGCGACAGCCAAGAGTACTTTTGGTCCAATTAAGATAAGGCTGGTGTAGCCGCCTCAATTCGTCCCGCTTGTAACCAGGGACCACACGACACATTACACCTTTTTAACTGCCCTACAAAACCTACTCAAATTGTTCCCAGGTCTCTTCAGACCCAACCAGTGGAAGCAGCCACCTTCCTTGGCCTGCAAACCAATACAGCAGAAACCACTACACAAAACGAATAAGAACAACACATCCGCAAATGTCTGTGGGATCAACCGTTATTCCGTTACCCAACAAAAATACTTTAGGAATATAGATCGGGATTTCCCGGGATTGGTTTTTCAAAAATCCCGGGATTCTGTATTTTTCGTCATTGGAAAACCCTGGATTAACGGGATCGGGAGTTCCCGATCGACATCACCAGTTTGGAGGAAGTTCAAAATGTATACTAATACTAAGTGATCAGAAAGGCTCAGAAGGCGTGTTTAAGGAAATATTATCATTTGAAGTTTTGTTAAAGAAATTCAAAATTTTGGTGACAAATACGTGAACATAAAACTATGAATTTTCCCTCTCAGAAGGCATATGAAATTATGGTAATTTTATGTTTTGTTAAGGAAATTCTATTTTTTTCAAAAATAAGCTACTTATCCGAATCTTTTTTAATTAGACGTGCTGCAATAGTTTTCTTGTCACTGGAGAATAATGGGTGAACTTAAAAGTCATGCCCCTTTTTATGAACTGACACAATTTTACCAAAAATAAACAGCTCTTTTCTTGGAATATTTTAAGGCGCAATGATTTCGCAGAATTTATAGATCAGTGAAAAGTTGGCGTAATTGCCACACCACTTGCGGTACTTTACACCCAAAGGGATCAAATCGTACGAAAATTAAATATTTCATAACTTGAAATTCGCTACAAAGCAATGTTTTTGAAGTACCTACTGTTAAGTGCAAAATACACATATGTATTAGTCGGTTCTGTAGCGCCTCGCACAAATTTAGAAATTCATATGAAAATTAATTCCACCTAACTTTAGCAATCATCTAAATGTCTTCGTATTTTAGACTATTTTGCCAATGAATATAGTCTTAGAAAGAATAAGCAAAATATTTCCTCCGTTCTGGCAAGTCCCACTAAAGGTAACAAGTTCAATTCAAAACAGTTCTCTGAATTTGAGCGTATACTTTAGTCGGTTTATTCGGATGAGATTTTGTATGAACCTTCATTGATTTATCGGCCAGTTTCTTTCGGTGATATTTTGTATTCTCACCCATATTTTACCAAAGTGTAAGCCATTTTAATGCTTTCCAAGACTGACTATCAAATTTCTCTTCATCATTTCCATGGCCGAATTTTAGATTTTTAGAACAGCAGAAGAATTCTTTACTATATTAAGTACCTTTTGGAGATTATTTAATTAATGTAATCAGCTTAAAGACAAAGAAAATGACAATCAATACCAGCGTTTATGTTGACATTCGTCAACGACTGCGATTGTCGGACACCCACATTCAGAGACATCTACTATTTCGCTCCTCCAACAAAAGACTTATTTCAAACAAAAGTCTCAATTACTCAATTATGCAATGGAATGACACATTGTCTTAGAACTAGAAGATACGAGGTACCTACGGTGGATGAGGGTGCGGCCACCATTTATGCACATATGGTGGAGGAGGTACAAAGTATAGTATTGACATCTTGAAATATCGCGGGAGTATTCGAAATGTTGCAATTGAATCTCAAACAATACAAAACCGAAATGAAAACAAAAACATACCCGAAACAACAACGGTAGCCATAAATCAGAGAAGACTAGAACCAAAGAACCGAATTTAAAACGGATATGTATGAAAACGTTATAAAGTCGTAAAAAACTCACTGCCAAAAGCAGCAATTGCATTTGCGTATCCCAACAAAAGGGGCAAAGAGAGCCTCAAACTAAAGTCAGAAGTCAAACAATGTTAACAAACAATCGGCGCATAAAACAAACATTAACATATGACCATTTGTTTAGTCGTCAATGTATATTGAAGCGGGTTAAGGAACAAATCTGAATGATTTTAGGGATTTTTAAGCAAATTGAGTAATCAAATTGTTTCATATGTTTTAAATACTTGCACTTTGGTAGCGATTTTGAATATTTGGTCTTTTCGGACAACGTAACGATCGTGTATGAATAGAGTACAATCTAAAGTCGATTTAGACCAACGAATTGCTGTGGGAAAGCAAGCGTTTACAAGAGTAATGGTTTGGGTCACGTTAACAGCCGCATTACGCTCACAACTCGTTTTAAATGAACAGTGCCTAAAGTTAAACCAACAAATGTTCCATGGAAAGATTTAAATGGACGTTACGAAACCTTGATTACGTAAATACTTTGTCAAACTATTTACGTCAATGACCATTAATTCGAGGTCAATGACATTTAATCGACGTCAATGATCTTGAATCGGGGTCAATGATCCTTGATCCCACGTCAATGACCTTTAATCCGAGGTCAATGAACTTTAATCCTAGGTCATTGTCCTTTAATCCATGGTCAAAGACTATTAATCCGAGGTCAATGACATTTTATAAGGGATGAATTACTTTTAATCCGGGGTCAATGACATTTTATAAGGGATGAATTACATTTAATCCGGGGTCAATGAACTTTTATCCGGAGCCAATGACTTTTATCCGAGCTCAATGACCTTTAATCCGGGGTCAATGAACTTTAATACGAAGTCAATGACCCTCAATACTAAAATTAGAGTTTTTTCCGGAAACATGTTCCCGGGAAATCCCTGAAAAAGCCATATTTTTTAATCCCGGGAATTCCCGGGATAAAAAACATTATTGAATATAATAATATAAATAATAGCGATAAAACATTATTGAATATAATAATATAAAATAGAGTGTTTAAACCATATGTTTTAGCACAAATCTAGAACCAGTTATCCGAATTAGTTCAGGATTGGTTAAATGATTAAATTTAAGTATCCTTCTTTTTCTTCAATATCTTTTTTTTTTATCAGTTCAGTGAAAAGGTGTAAAATTTTTATCATGCATATCTATTAAAAAAAAAAAGATTTTTTCTATGTTTAAGGTTGTTTTGAATTTAGAGAAGACGGCTTCTTTTGCGATTATTTTTTGTTTAAATGCATATATAATGCAAACATCAGTTTATATTACTGTGAAATTCAGTATAACTTTATATATTTTACATCTATAAAAATCCTGCACATAATACCTTTTGTCATAAGTAAACGATTTCCTTTCAAAAATTCAAATAAATCATGGTGGCGCTTACGTCTTTTTGGCTGTTAAGGGTCGATATGTGTTAAAGTAATATTATGCATATAAAATCCCGGGAACGTTTAAAAAATCCCGCTTTCCCGGGAATTGAAAAAGTCCGGGAAATAAAAAACTGTAACTAAAATACTGTTATACAGGGTTTTTTTTAAACGTGTGGTTTTCAATCGGGCAATACTTTTCTCAGAGTTGCTCTTTTTGACAGCTTTGGTTCGGTTCACGCAACGCATCGAGCGCTCCATCCGATATTCGGTCGACATAATCGCCCAGCAGAGTCGGTAATTCGAGCAACCATGGATCGGTTTCGCACCACGTTTTCTCGAGTGGATAATGCTCATCCTCAGAGACGCAGTACTATGCGCACCGAAGGCGCTATTGCTGCTGTAGTATTGAAGAACCCGAATGAGTCCATTCGCCATCGCGCGCAGCAATTGGAGCTGTGCCCACCTTCTTTATGGAAAGGATCTTGGTTTGTGGGCTTACCAAGATCCTTCCTTTGCGGATCTTGGTTTGTGGGCTTACAAAATGCAACTCGCGCAAGAATTGAAGCCGAACGTCCATCAAGCGCGTCGCACGTTCGGTGAATGGGCCCAAAACGAGATGGCCACCGATCCCGATTTTCACCTTGTTCAGCAATGAAGCTCACGTTTGGTTGAATGAGTACGTTAATAAACAAACGATTAATGACTTTTTCGTTCCTGAAATGGAGGATGTTGATGTGGACGACCTTTGGTTCCACTACTATGGCACCACATGCCATACAGCCAACGAAACAATCAATTTATTGAAGGAAACTTTTGGTGAGCGCATTATCTCACGTCGTGGGCCTGTGGCGTGGCCTCCAAGATCGTGCGATATAACACCGCTGGACTATTTTTTGTGGGGTTATGTGAAGTCGCTTGTCTACGCAGATAAGCCCGACACGATTAACACCTTGGAAGAGAATATTCGGCGCATTATTGCTGACATACAGTCCCAAATGCTGCAAAAATTAGTCGAAAATTGGGCATATCGGCAGGAATTTATTCGAGCCAGCCACGGCGGCCACTTGCCCGAAATCATTTTTAAAACATAACGGCAAACCCTTTCTTTATAAAAAAGCAGAATTTTTGACCATAACATTAACATTTGCACAAAACTAAAGTACATAAAGGGTGTTTTTTTAGAAGTATGGTTTTTTGCGTTTTATTTCTTCTTGAAAACCATACGTCAAAAAACACCCTTTATGAACTTTAGTTTTGTGCAAACACTCATTTTTAATGTCTACCAACGAGGAGATATTGCAGAGCACATTTTTTGTTTTTCAAAAAAAAAAAAAATTACCCTCACTAAATATAATATCACGACCGTTTGACATAGGGAATAAAGATGAATTTGTGGTGAATACAAAAGTACAGAGCTTAGACAGATTTTTGTGCTTTAAATACATACATACATATGTGATTTTTTACTTTAAATAAAGAAAATATGTGTGGGAGCTTCACTTATTTATGAACCAATTTTTTTGTTATTTATTGGTTTCAATCTATTGGGCTGAGCCCTTACAGATCCATTCTTACGTCTACATTCTTAATTCCATTCTTACGTCTACATTCTTAATTCTAAATCAACATATTCGAGAAGTTCCTTTTTAAAAACTGAGCGATTTACGAAAAAGTCTAAATGAGTGCATGCTTTGTTACACAAACCATATGGACCAATTTGTATGATCCAAAAAATAAGTTTTGAGAAATTTCGACAAAATATTCTTCAGAGTTCACTTGAAGATAGTTTAAACTGCAAGAGGATCTCTAATGGTATAGTAGTGAGATTAAAAATACTGCTATGCGTATTTACCCATTTTTGCCATTGTGCGACGGTTTAGAGATATAGATTAACAATCGGCCCCACTGGAAGATATCTGGCCCATATCCGACCTCCCGCCCATCAAATCTATAATCGAAGTTTCATTATTTTACTTTCAATTGTTTCAAGGAAGCTCTCTTCTTTAAATTATTCCCACTTTCACTATTTTTTTCTCTTTGTATGTCAAATATTCAGATTGCAATGCAATAAATGTAACAATCAAATTCCAGTACTATCGTTTATAATATTCAATCTTGTTGGACTACATAGAAAAACATTTAAATAAATAATCCGGACCTGCCAGTTTCTATGAAGTTGTTGGTATTGGTTTCCCAAACTTTGAAACCAAATTTCGTTTTACGATCAATAGGTATCAATACACTCACGTTTTAAATAATGCTACGATTACCTATCTATTATAATACTTCAATCCTGCTCATTCTTATTGAAGTTGTTGATATTAACTTCACTAAATTGAATGTCAAATTTCGTTTACATTTTAAAATAATGTCACTTCCACTTTAGTCCCGCCCGCTGCGTATTTTTTGCTCGCAGCTTTCTTTCATGCTAAGAAATTGTTAACATTTCTATATGTGTACAGACCAGTCAGGATTTTGCTATTTTCATTCTACTATAGTCACATCTGGTCCATTTTCATTCACCTCGAACTGTTGCACAATATTAAGGTATAAAATTAAGTAAAATATTCTAGACCTTGACCCAACTTAATGTAAATGAGACCTTGTAATATGCTCTCGCATGCAATATACTCGTACTTACATGCAGGTATTTGTGTCTGTGTTTGCCCATACGAGTAGGAAGGTAGTAGGAGTATGTTGTACCTACATTTGTACGTTCCACTTACTTGGTCATACATAATTTACACACTCGCCGCACACACTGACATTACAGCGGAAATACTTAATTTTCAAATGTTTTTTTCAGTTTCAGTTGTTCTTCATTTCTTTTGTGTTCTTTTCTCCACTTCAGTGCGCGATGTGGTGTGGCTTCTTCCTCCGGGGCTTAGAGGTGGTTTGGTGGTGTTATAAAAACTGACGTTGTTCCATTGTTGGTCGACATGAATGGAACAACTGTTAAATTCCCCCGTCCGCCCTAAAGACTAAGACTGAATTAGAATTTATGAATGAAATTTCCAACGTCCGACGGGCGGACAGACGAAGTTCCTCCAACAACAGGCAACTCTACGAGTACATACATAATTGAAGGGTAGAGGAGTCCAAAGTATGAGAGAAGTTGTGGAACTATGAAAGAAGTGTTATTGAATCATGAACTCACGACATCGGAATGATTTTAATCGCAACATTATTATGCAAGACATGTGAGCAGACATAATTCTCACTTTTTGTTATTTGGAAAATAAGAATGAAAAAAAAACAAAAGAAAATATTTCCATTTGAGCCTAGGAATGCTAAATATGATGAATTCATCTCGACTAATGCAAACAAGTCAAGTTATAGAATTTGATTGAGAGATGCTATAAGAATGAATAGAAGAGGATTCTCTTAGACATAAAGAGTTGTGAAGAAAAATCGAGGAAACGGCAAATCGGAATTGTTTTAATACCCACTATCATACGAAGGGGGTATACACATTTATTCACACCGTTTGTAACACCTCGAAGTATTAATCAGAGTCCTCATAACGTACATATTTATGAGGGATTCTCTGGAAAACGGATCATACATAAAGAAATTTGCTATTTATCTGATTAACTTGTCCAGTCTAGCAAAATACCTACGAATTTTGCGCTTTCCGAGAAGGGAATTTCAATATCCCCCAAGGAGGCAGGTGTAACTCGTGGCACCTTATTTCTCCTGGTGAAAAGGAATAGTTCCGTCTTGGTCGGGTTAACACCAAGACCATTACCGGAAGCCCATCTTGCGGTTGTATGAAGGGCCTGCTGTAGGATGTCTCTGAGAGTATCCAGAAACTTCCCTCTAACAAATATTGCCACGTCATCTGCAAAGGCGAAAACTCTGACACCCATCATCTCCAGAGAAAGCAAAATATTGTTCATGGAGAGATTCCATAGCAGATGAGACAGAACACCGCCTTGGGGTGTTCCCCTGCTGACAAATTTATGAAGGTCAGTTGACAATAAAAAAAAGCTGAAATGAAAGCCTCTTTTAATTAGAAGGTTATGAATGAACCTGCGAATACTGCTGTCAATCTCCAGGGATTCTAAAGCCGTTATTATAGCGGCTGGATTTATATTATTCATGACACTGCTTGACCTTGAATACCAAAAGATTAGGTATTGACTCCAATGAATTCTGCAGAAGCTGTGGAGATGAGGAAGAAGTGGAGAGCATTAAGCACTTGCTATGCCACTGCCGCGCTCTGAGTAAACGACGACTGGACATACTGGGGTCGGCCTTTATCGGCAGTCTAACAGATCTTTCCAGTACCGATATTCCTACTATAGATAAATTTGTATATCAAACAGGTTGGTTTCGATGAGGGGCATTTCAGCCCATGGTAACACTAGGGACCTAAACTGGTCTATGCGAGCTTGTAAAAAAAAATACGGCTGCCACCCTAACCATTATTATTAATGCATTTTATTTATTCAGTTCATGCCTTCTATTACAAGTCACAAGGTTACTCGATAAGAAATTCGCCCCTGTCATTGATGTCAGTACTTCCCCACATATGATGGTGCATTAACATCACTACACACAATTTGGTCCTTGTTCTTCTCGTTTGCCGCTCCTACCAGTGATTTCAATGCACAAGGTGGGGTCTCAGTATTATGTGTTCTATAAACGGAGGCCAACCATACATAAGAGTTTTCTAACTCGAGGCTGGCTGTTTCTATGTCTTCACTACTAAAAAAGGAGGGTATATATTAAGGTCGTTCGTGGCAACCTGTACCTCGAAGCCGCTTAAACCCTGACGTCCTAAGCCCACAAACCATATCTCAATTCAACTATGGTTCCTGGATTCGGACCAGGTCAGCCCCTCTTTGCAGCAGGAGGTCTTTGTACCACAGCTGATGCTCCTCCAGTGTTATCTGGAGGAGTATTTTGCGATATTCCTCCTTTGTCGCTCTTGTACACCTTAAGTCAGATTTTGCTGAATCCATATGAAACCATGCCTTCGGACTTGACTAGATGCGGTAGATAATAGGCATTCAGAGCCTCCGATGCCCATCCGCCTCATCCAATCGACCGACCTTCCAGTTGCCAGCTGGAAACCCGGGATTGCAAGCCTTCAGCATCTTAGTCACGGATTCCACATCGGCTGGTATAGACGGAATCCATGCATGTGATGTGAGCCGAGACAAAATGTCCTCCTTGTTGACAACATCCAGCGCCGCACCCGGTCAGATTTCACACAATCCAGAGCCGAACCCGACAGCTTCTCAAGAACATCGAAGAAAACAGAGCACATTGCTCAATCTCAATCCATTTGATCTTGGAATGTTGCCGTCTTCCTATCCCCTCTTGATGACCGCCAGTATCAAGCTGTCCTTAGTAACGTCAGCGAAGGACCGAGGATCAGCGTGACCACTGAAGCGAGGAGCAGCGTTACCACTAAACCCTTTGGTCCTTTTGGATGCCGGGGGTTCATCTGCAGAGCGCAGCCTTTTAATTGGTTGCTGCCGTATGGAAGTTGATGCGGTATCCTGTTCTGCAGAAATACACCGTGCCCATTTCAGGGATTCTCTCTGCTTGTTGGTCAGAAATGTAGGATCTGCTTTCTCAAGTCTCTCAAGGATCCTGAGAACAGTGCGCCAATCATTAAACTACCTCTTTGAAGGATGGGTATGCTTGCCATAGGAAACCGAAGTGCGAGATAATGCTGCCGCCTCAGAATAACTCTTTGGATCACTTGGACTGTTTCCAAGCTAAGTGCCAGGTAATGCTGCCAACTCAGAAGAGGTTTAGATTGTGGTGTATTTGTCGTAGTCGTCGTATTTCTTGTAATCGTATCGTAATCAGTTCTTGTATTCGTAGTCGTATCTGTTGGTTGTTGTAGTCCGTTTTTGTTGGTTTAAAGAGTTTCATATAGGTCCCACGAGTGTGGGGGTATGGTAGGTCGATCACGTCATAGACCCTAAAAACGTGACAAGGACTGAGTCGTTGATGAGGCGTCCAGGTATCGGCAGGCTGCGAACTGACTGCGAATCGAAAAGTCCGATGAACACGGTACGCATATCACTCCGGACTTGTTTGTTTTAAGTATAACCACTACTGTTGGGGAGAAACATGTCCACCACAGCATAGCCCCCGGTACTGTGGCAAGAACTGGGTGGCACAACACCTATAACTTGCTGAGGCGCCCAGGTTTCAGCAAGGTTCCTTACTAAAACACTCGATTACCCCTGACTGCAAACCATACACCGATGGGCACGAGGTCGTATTACACCCCGGTCTTAGGGAAGTTTTTTTTAAGTAGAACCACTACTTGGTAGATCGTTTGACGTTACCTAGACGATTGCTTTCCTATTTTTTATGTTTTTTCGGGCCAGCAAAACACAATTTTTGGAAAAAGATAACTACTTTTTCCACAATAATTTCCTTAAATTTAAAGCATATCCCGGCTCTATCCTACTTATACTTCAAATGTAAATGCTCAAAATATGTATGGTTCAAATACTAAATGTACCTTCCGTGAAAGTGGAAGTTTAAATAAATAAATTATATTTTTTTTTTGATTTTATGAAATAATTTGCCTCAATCTACACAAAAAATAAATAAGTCTCGTACACAAAAAAATTGTTTGTTGCATATTGTTATTGACGCAATTGAAAAATCCGAATCCGCAAAATTCTTGCGGATGTGAAAGCCAGTACAGGGGAGACAACCCAAGTGGTCCAAATGTCGAGAAATAAATTCTAACAAAAATATAGGCTTTGAATTGACAAAGTATGTGAACAAAGTAAGTGAAGGGACGTATTTCCTTCAAAAATTTACATATTCCTGTGGTCTATAAAATTAGCAAACATTGCACAACATACTTTCCATTGAGAGCCCCAGTAGGTGAGTTCGTAGCGTGCTAGCTCATGAGTTTGGGGGTCGTGGGTTCGATTCCCACCAGAGACTCTGGTCTGTCGCTGCAAAATCTAGACACATGGTCTTTGTAACCCGGCTTCCCTGGACCGTAAAATTAGAATATAAATATACCTTGTATTGTAATACATATAAAAAATAAATAAAAAATATTATCCAGTACTTCCTACCAACCAAATACATACATACATACGTATAATGAAAGTGGGTTCCCTTGCGTCATCTGTTTTATGTACCGTCAATGATTGTTCTTGACCGACTGCAGTAGTCTTTTTGTATTTTTCTACACCACTTGTTTTTCATTTGTATCGGATCTCAGGAGAATTGAGTTCCACAATAAGAATTAAAGTGTAATGTACTTGCGGCGGGTATGAATATTTCATGTCTTGCTAATTAAATGTAGGTACGTACCTACGGTACATAAGATTTACACATCCGTACAAGTAGGTCTAGGTCGATACCTCAATCGCCCATTGACAGACGAGAAAGATGACAACCGGCAGTAGTAACTCCGACGCCACCCACACTGTGGTACATTTTGTGAGATGATAAAAAATGAAAAGGGTTTTTTCCTAAAAACTTTTTCTAGACAAAGAAAATGTGAAAAAAAATTAATTTTACATTTTTTTTTTAATTGCGATAGAAAATATGAATTTTGTATTGCATTTTTTAAGACAGTTTTTCTAGAAGGGAAATGTGTAGAGGTCTAACTTATAGAGATTGATATTTGCCCTTATGATTACAGCTAAAATGGTTGCTGAAGAGTGTTACGGCTCAGAAATATTTTTTTTAAAATTTCAAATCACCATAAAATTTTGGAAAACTATATTTTTACAAAAACTAATTATAGCTGTATCTTATTTACCATTTACCACATTTTTTTTTTACTTTTTGGGCATAATTAAAATCCATAGGTTATTATTAAAAATTTCTGACCATGTTGCTAGAAAAAGATAGATTTAAAAAAAAGAAAATCGTTTTGGGCAGCCTGCTTTGCCAGCTCACATAGACTAATATAGATCCTTACAAAAACCAACCTGTTTGATAAACAAAGTTATCAATAGTAAGAACATCAGTACCGGAAAGATCTGAAAGTAGCAAAGCAGGTGCTTAATGCTTTCCACTTCTGACTCATCCCCACAATTACTGCAGAAGTCATTGGACTCAGCATCTAACCTTCTGGCATGTTCCCCGATCAGGCAGTCAGAATTGACACTAACGTAGACAATTTTTTCCTCTCTAGTGGCAGAAGACATTTTGACCTTCTCAGTTCGTATCTTGGCCAGATTTGTCTAGCTAATCTACAGTTGCGGATTTCTGACCATCTTTCATTGGACTGCCTGATTGACAGTGGGGCACCAATATATGCAAAATCTGAGAGAATTTACAATTTCGTCCCTTTCCTAGCAAGTTAGCAAGTTCATCGGCTTTGAAGATCCTCGAGATATCCCTATGGCCAGATACAGATATTTTAAATTGCATCTTGCCTAAGCCAAAGCTTGCATGTGGAAAGTGGCGTACCAATATATGCAACTTCGAGAATTTGTAATGTCGTCCCTTTCCTAGAAGTAAATCGGCTTTGCAGTTCCCCGGGATATCCATATGCCATCTCGATAAGAGATCTGTGGCAGTCAAGGGCTGTTTGTGAATTTAGGGATGAGTCATACAAAGAATTGATGACTGTCAGACTTTCCGAGTAAATGACTCAGCCACTTGCCGACTATATTTACTGCCATTATTTCGGTTTGATAGACATTGCATGAATTTGGTAGTCTGTGAGCTCTATCAAGACTGGGTACCTTACACTGTACTCCAAAGCCAACCTTACTATCAAGCTCCGAACCATTTGTGTAGAAGTGGAAATGGTTTCTGTTTCTTGGTGTTCTGCCAACCAAACTGTATTTCTGCTGGAGAAATGCCGTCAAACCCATGTGATTGAAAGGGCTCGAAGCTGTTAATCAGAATTGTGGGGACTGAGACATTTTCCACTTCTCCGCAGATGGGTACCAAAAACGTCTGCGCTTTCTGCCAACCAAACTGTATTTCTGCTGGGGAAATGCCGTCAGGTCCAGGTGACTGAAAGGGCTCGAAGCTGTTAATCAGCCTTGTGGGGAGTGAGACATTTTCCACTTCTCCGCAGATGGGTACCAAAAACATCTTTGCGCTTTCCTAAGCTCCTTCATATATATCTTGAGTTGTTTTTTTATGGGCATCCCAGTCATAAGTGAGTTTGAACTCTATGTAATGGTGATCTGAGAATGGCTGGTCGTCCAGTACAATTCATCTAAACACTTTGGCTGACAGCGAGTCAGTAGCGAACGTGATGTCGAGTACCTCCTGTCTGGTTTTGTTTGTAAAGATCGCTTTATTGCCTTTGTTACAAATAGCTATGTTATTAGCATGGATGTAACGAAAGTGGCTTTAGTGAAAGCGATTTTCTTACGAAAGCGATAACGAATATTGAACAATTAATTTTTGCGAAAGGACAGAATAAGCATATATATATAATTGCTCTAAATCTGAAATTATTACCTTATAACTCACAGAGTTCGTTCTTATGTCAACAAACTACTCTCGTTCAAGTTTGTTAAACAAAGAGATGTGGATTCTGTAACACTTGTAAAATCGGAAGATATGGATATATAAGAGTTATATTTAATGTTAACCATTTTTTTTATTATGGCAATGATTTTTCTATCTGCTACGTTTCATAATTTAAATTTGGTGGTGCTATACGACAAATCGGAAGGAAAATATATATGGGGGCTACATATATATCTGAACCGATTGATTACGAAATTTGTTGTAGCTATTCGTGGGTCGATGGTCGATTATAGTTTCCGTAATGATCGGATATAAAATACAGATTCCAAAAAGGAACATATATTTATACATATGTATGTATATGAGGGCTATATGTAACCATAAACCGATTTTCACCAATTTCGATTGGGCCAAAAATGAGCTATGCTAAATTTCATAACGATCGTACTATAAAAACGCCCTGGACTTGAGCAGAAAGATACATCTGCAGACTGACGGACGGACGTGGTTAAATGGTCCGACTCCGCTAAATAACAGTTACCTGTGACCTATTTTTTTGGTTTAAACATGTATGTATGTTGTCAATTTTTTTTGATTGAGGAAGCGAATACTGAAATATATTTTTGCGAAAGCGAATATTCCAAATTTGTTAATTTGTCATTGAATACCTCACCTTCCGTAGTGGGACCTATATCCTGCTTGTATAACTTCAAACCATATCGCAGGCTTTCACTTGCCCATTGTATGTGGGGGAAGTGAATTCAGCATTGAGAATCAGATTGACCAGCCGCTTTTTAGAATCCGCCTTACCAATCTTGCTAATTCTCCAATTACGGGTCGGCAGACCAATAATGGAATTTTTTATTATCTCAAATGTATAAGCCGAGTTGGATGGGTCTTCTGTAACCCAGGTGAGGGCTCTTGGATGACTAGGGATGCTGTTTTTCGTTAACATCCAATTGGGCGGGCGACTAGACCCCAACCACTCGGCTCAGAGCAGCTTTAGACAGGTCTACTGATATAGCATCACCGAATGCTAAGAGCTTTATTCTCCTCTGGTGTCATCATGTATCGTTGCAGCTTGGTGGTGTATATAAATTGGTGCTGATAAGGAAACAAATCCGATTTTTTGTATATATATTATTTATTGCTCGTCTCACTTATCTCTTCAAATGTTCCACTGTGCAACATTTGATTCTTTGGGTTGGTTAGTCATTGCATTACAACGGCAAACATTTTTCGTTTCTTTTTTTTTTGCAAATCGTTTCCCAAATGTAGGTCTGACATTCGCTAATATACAAATGTTCATATGCACATCAATCTTTTACGGTTTTCGCTTTTATTGTCGTTGAACGGCTGACGTTGTGCGGGGGCGGTACATAGATTATTTATGAAGTGTGCAACCGTGTGCAGACGAAGACGTACGTTCTGGCGTTTTGACGCCACGACGCGACGCAACTCGGCACGGCATCTTGGAGGCGTTGAACGCGCAAGATGCACTCGGGCGTGAATGAAAACAAAAACAGACAAAGAAACACACTGAGAAACGGGCAATGAATGAACTAACTAGCCCCAGTGCCAGCCCCGACAACTTTGAAAACGAATATTTTGAGAACAAATATAAGAATGAAATGAAAACATCATTTCTTGGCAGCCGACGTCTGCCGCTATGACACAGAAACAGACTAGCAGATAATACAATTAAAAATTAAAATGTTTGAACTTTTAGGCACAACTGAAATGCGACAAAACTTAATAGGGCTTCTGATTATGCAGGGCCGAGATGAATTGCAGAAACCCTACAGTGAGTGGTAATTCGATTGTTTGTCTTCAACAATAATGGTTTTACTAAGAATTTGACCATTTTTTTGGGTTTTGTGTTAAGTTGTGGGCTATGGTGTGTTTTTTTTGTAGAACATTTCATACCCCCTCCCCATTTTAGGGGTGTTTTTTTACGATTTGATAAAATAGGGCCAAATATTGCAGTTATGAGGGGGAGCTAGAGAGTTAATATGTTCCACAAAAATATTGGCCTTAATATTTTCTATAAAGTTTCTGAACATACCCTACGCCAAAAAAAATATATTTTTTTTTTCAAAATAGTGAAATACGAAAATTTTCAGCTACAATGTTTAGGGTGCCTAGACACTTTCAGATTGTATTGACAAAAGCTGATGACACCTTTTTCGAGGAGCCTACAGATTTTTGGAAACTTTTGAGGCCCTTTAAAAATTATTGGTCACCAATTTCGCCAAACCGAGTATAGGGTTATACTACCCTGTGGTAGTAGAATCGAACCTATACTGTCAAGTCCGTGTATTTTTCAAAAAGTGTTCATTTCTTGCAAAGTGATATTGATCTGAGACCCCAAAAAGTATATAGTATAGAGTATATAAGGGTGGTTAAATTGTAAGGAGTTGAATGTGAACCACACCTAAACGTCAAGTTTTTTTCTGCATTTCATTTGACATTTCTCAATTTCAGACTAACTCAATTTGAATCAGCATAATCGACCAAATGTGTCCACAATCGGGAGAATTGTGCGCAAATTTAGCTAACCGGGTCTGTAGGAGATATGAAAACACCTGTGCATGCTCGGCCAGTTCGTTTGGTGCGGCGACGTCATCGGGTCATACTTCTTCGAAATGAGGCCGGTCAGGCAGTTACTGTGAATGGTGTTCGCTATCGTGAGATGATATCGAACTTTTTACGGCCCGAATTGGAAGATATGGATGTGGACAATATGTGGTTTCAAAAGGACGATGCCACTTGCCACACAGCTAACGAAACAATGGCTCTTTTGCGCAACAAATTAAATGTCCGTGTTCTCTCTCGTCGTGGTGATGTCAATTGGACGCCAAGACCATGTGATTTGACACCGTTGGACTTCTTTCTTTGGGGTTATTTGAAAGAAAAGGTGTACGTCGATAAGCCAGCAACAATTCAAGAACTAAAGAATGAGATAATTCGGTACATTTATGGCATAGAACCTCAATCGAAAATTTGGACCATCGGATGGAGGTGCGCCGCCGAGGTCGCGGCGGCCATTTTGATACATAATTGAACTATACAAATATTATCATAATAAAAAGAAACAATAATTTCCTAAATAATTTCTGTTTTATTCAAAATCAACATCGGCCCTTAAAATGTAACCACCCTTATATTCTTAATCGTCGTAAAATTCTAAGACGATTTAACCATGTCAGTCCGTCTTTTGTAATCACGCTACAGTCTACAATAATTGAGCTGGATGACTGAAATTTGGTATAGATACGTCTTATGGCAATATAGGTCCATTTTTTGATATAGCCCCCATATATAGCATTTCCCCGATTTGACTTCTCTACGTCGTAGAGACCACAAATGGTAACTGGGGTTTATTTATAACCTGAATCCTTGCACCCAGGAAAATAATTGATTGGAATTCGATTGTAACAATAAAAATATAGTACTAGAAACAAAAAGTATATTGCCTACACCGTGTGTCGTATTGTATTTATATATAAATAGTTGAAACAACAATAATAAAATGGATACGATCAAATGAAAATGCTTGCAACTAAATCGATGGTTGTACCAATCTATTTAAGATTGTTTTTTCATTGACACTCGGTTAGTTGTGGTAACTACTTTTAAACTTTCATTATAGTATCATATGATCGATTTTTAGTTGTGACAACCAATGTTTTATATTTGACAACAGAAATTGTATCAATAGAACAAAGATTATTATTGCAACGAATAATTGGTTACTACAACAGAAAAAATATTAATAAATATTAGTTTTTTGGTTATCCCAATAATTTCCCAAATTTAGAATAACTAAATGTATTTTGGGAAATACAACCGAAAGATTGGTTGCTGTTCTTTTGCTGATACATGACAAACAAAAAATAAAATTACTCGTCATAAATAATCTTCTACATTTTCTTCAAGAACGGTATATGTAGTCAAAAATAATCTCGTGTGGATAATAATGTGTGGAATGCAGAATATGTTGTGTAAAATGTTTTACATTAATAAAAAATAAAAGCAACCATCATGAAATTGAAAACATAGGGTTAAGCGATATTTGCATAAAAGTTTTGTGTTTTTTTTACGTGTACTAAAATTTATGTCAAATATTTCCACATCTCATAATAGTGATGAATTTGTATAATGAGATTTTTAATTTTGTTACGAATTGTTTGGTTTTTTGTTCAATAAATAGAATACAAATTAATGAAAACTGTTTTTATGACTGACAAATTGTCAGAACAACCAATTTGTTAAAACAGTTGGTTGTGTCAACATACAACAGATAATTTTAGTTACCATTTTCGTAGTTGGCGCAACCAAATATGATTGTTGTCAACATGGAAGCGGAAGTATACCACAACCAAAATGTTGGTTGTCCTGATGGAATCGCATGATAGTAGAAAGAACTACCAAAATTCGGTTGGCAAATAATTCGGTTGAGGCAACCAAAATGTATTCTGTGTGTCTTTTGATATAGCCCCTATACTAAGGTTCCTCTAGATTTGAATTCGTAATGCCACAAAAACCTCAAATTTCAACGAATTGGGCTGAAATTTGGAATAATGACATAATTTGTTCCCGAAAACATTCACATTCGATCCATGGTGGAGAGTATATAAGATTCGGCATGGCCGAACTTAATCTCTCTTTACTTGATTTTACTGCAGTTGTTCCTTCATGGTCAGAGTAATTGTGAAATGGAAAATTGGAACAACATTGTTATCCCGGAAATGAGAAATCTAAGGTAATTTAGAATACTTTTTACTTGTCCAATATAATTTCTTCAATTCTTTAATAAAATCACATATAGACTTCAAATAGCTCCAAATCTCTTTCTATTACAAACGACCCGAGCATAGCTAAACGCCCTACATTTTGCTGTATATACAAAACAAATTATGTTTTTTTTACTGTTTAGTCGCCCAGCAAAATGTGCCAATTTGAAGAAGAAAAACACACACCGCCAAACTTTGAAAACGGAACCAACAAAAATTAATTCGTTTCGAAAACCGAGTGATACATTTCCCCCTTTGGTGTGGCCCGGTCTAGCTGGCGTGGGTCTAGACATAAAGAAAAACAAGGTGTGTTCTAATTTCAAATGAATTGAATAGGATATGATGGGTTGGGTTGGGTTGGATTGTATTGGATTTGGGTGGCACATTTCAACAGCAGCGGCCGCGGCAGCCAAAAGTGCCACGTTCTGCATCTGTGATTTCTATTTTGGCTATCACCACCACCAGCCCAAAATCTTTGTTGTCATTCATTCTTGCAACAATTTAATGAGTCCCCCCACAAAGCCAAAGGGGTATTTTAAGGGAGTGGACGGTGTTCGCGTACTCGTGTGTCGCGGGTATCTTCATTAAATTTTTGAATAAAACTATATTTATTTTGATAAATGATGAGTTTTAGAAATAATTTGGTTGTTTTCAATCAAATTTATACTCGATTACATACAAATGTATGAATGTAATGTGTAATTTGTTCGTACAAATGAATCCATTATAATAATGACCTTAAATCCGAAAATAAATGGTTTATTTAGGGAAATTAACATGAGCTTTTAAACCGTTATATGGGGCAAATGTGTTATTGAAACATATAGTATTCTTAGAATGCTCGAGAATATCTTAGAATAGCTGACGTTTAAATGTAGATAGGCAGCTGGATTTGATTCAAAATATTTTTTTTTTAAATTCGTGTGCTTGAAATTTCTGTTAAAATCAACATACCTCATAAACAATTGCACTAGACAAATGAAATATTTGTTCCACAAACTACTATAGTTTTTATTGTATTTTGACTATCTACTTACGAGCATTTTTCCTACAAAACCGGGCAGAAGCGAAAAATACAAACTTCATTAAATGTCACTCAAATTTTTTCTTTTTATTTTCGTATACCTGAATAACATTGCTATCATAATATTATAGTAACGTGAAACCTTCCGGGCGCAACGCTCCTATCAGATCATTATTTTTTGTCAATCTCGTGTTTGGTATTTTACATTTTCCGAAGTGAATCGTAACAAACAAAATTTATGAAATCTGGACAAGATTTGTATGTATGTATGTATGTACTTAATTTCTCGTATTATATACATATATATTTATAATGACTATGTAGTAGACCGGATCACCAATAAAAATTATCAAAAGCAAGGCGGAATATTAAAGCTAACCGGGATACAACTGCAAAAACATTTTTTAAAAATTTCGGCCAAAAATCACCTTTTTATCGTATAGGGTCACCAATAAAAGTTATAAAATGCGGGTGGAATATTAAAAAATTATTAAAATTTTTTTAGATCCCGTGGAATCGGCCCAATATTGCTTCTTATCATAACTTTTTTGTTTGTAGCTCGATTGTCACATGCGATACATCAATGTGTTGGTCCGGACGAGTACTGCATTGCCCCATAGATGTCGCCGATATACAATGTCATTTTCTAATGAAGACTTAACTATTTTGTTTTTTTTTTAATAAAAGTGCGTCCTCCCAAAACAAAATGTTCACGGTTTTTAAAGCGCTTTAATCCTATAAAAAATATTTTTAAATTTTTGGGGATAGAAACTGCAGTAAATGAAGTACTCATTACAAAATAACCTTGTACATCAGCTACGTCTATTAGGAAAATGTCGTACTTATCGAAGTCAACACATTGATGTATCGCATGTGACAATCGAGCTACAAACAAAAAAGTTACGATAACAAAACGATTTTGGGCCGATTCCGCGGGCTCGAAAAAAAGTGATAAAAATGTTTTTGGGATTGTCTCGAAGTAACCTTTCATATTCCGCCTCGCATCCGAGAATTTTTTTTTACATGGAGGCTAACCCTGTTTATTATGTAGTATTATCATGGACCAAAAATTAAATGCAAGAACATTTCCGAGTTTTGTATCCCATCACCTTAGAGAGGAGGGTATATATCATTTGCATCGAGTCAAAAGTGTAACACCTCGAAGGAGTGACCTAAGTCCCCAAGTTTGCTGGCGGAAATTCGATTTGGGCTAATTTAAGTCATTTGAGCAATGTCCGTCCGTCTGTTTGCCTGTGTGTCTATCTGCTGGCTGGTGCGCACGATAACTCTCGAAAGGAGTAACCGATTGACTACAAATAAATGCGAAAATGGGCCATATTGGTCCACTCCCTCTAGTACCTCCCCCACAAAGCTTTAACTTTTAGCGAAATATTGATTCCTTAATACCTTCTATACTACTTACTCGAATCTTCTGAAATTTCACAAATAGTATTAGTTTGTTAGTCGCTAACACGTCGAGAAAAATGGGCGAAGTGGCCACTCCCTTTTTGGTACCTCCCACACAAATGGACTATTTTGCATCAAAAGTTTACTGTTTATGGCTTTAATATCAGTTCATGATCCAGATCGTTGGCGTTTGTTTATTGACAGTTCCAAGCGAAGTTTGAAGTGTGTGCTTTTACACAATGTTAACGAATTGGGATCAATACCTATTGCTCACTCAACCCAAATGAAAGAAGAATACAAGAATATAGCTATAGTCTTGGAAAAGATTTAGTATCACGAACATGGATGGGTCATTTGTGTTGAGTTGAAAATGGTTAATGGTTAAAAGCTGGCATATTCGATGGCCCTCAAATCAGACAGTTAATAAAGGACACATATTTTGTTGAATCTATGAATGAAAAAGAGAGAAAAGCGTGGACATTATTTGTATGAGTTGTCGAAAACTTTCTAGGCAACAAGAAGGCATCAAACTACAAGGATTTAGCTCAGAACATGCTGACTGCTTTTCGTGAGCTTGGATGCAACATGAGCATCAAGGTGCATTACTTGCAAAACCATTTGGACCGGTATCCTGAAAACTTGGGAGACTTGAGTGAAGAGCAAGGTGAACGATTTCACCAGGATATAAGGAAAATGGAAGAAAGATACGAAGGCAAGTGGGATACGCATATGATGGCGGATCTGCAAAGAGATTCACTTTAGTGTGACGAGGGTATATATCATTTGCTACGAAGAAAAGTGTAACACATCGAAGGAGTGATGTAAGACCCTAAGTATGTTCGGCGGATATTCGTTTTGGGTAATTTTAAGTCGAGTCCGTCTGTCTGTCTGCTGGCTTGTGCGCACGATAACTCTCGAAATGAGTAACCGATTGACTTCAAATCGGTTTTTTTATCTCCAGCTAAGTTCGAAGATGGGCCATATTTGTCCACTTCTTCTAGTACCTCCCCCACAAAGTGTTAAAATGTTGTGAAATATGGAATCTTTAATAACTGATATACTACTTATTCGAATCTTCTGAAATTCCACACATAGCATTAGTTTATTAGTCGCTATCAACTCGACAAAAATGGGCCAAGTTGCTACGACCCTTTTGGTACCTCCCACACAAATGCACCATTTTGCACCAAAAGTTAATAGCTTATAACTTTAATACCAGTGTATAAAAATTTTGAAATTTTGTACAGTGTAATGCTTTTATAGTGCCTACAGTCCAGTGAAAAATGGGTGTTATATTCACGCCCCTTTTGGTACCTCCCACAAAAAGGTACCATTTTGCACCAAAAGTTAACATCTAAAAATACTTGAAATTTTTTTACAGTGTAATGCTTTTATAGTGTCTTTTGCACTGTAAAAATGGACGCTATTGCCACGCCCCTATTTGTACCTCCCACACAAAGGTACCATTTTGCACAAAACGTTACGAGCTCACAGCATGAGCACCAATGCACGAAAATGCAACAAGATTTTACACAGTGTAACGCTTTTGAAGTGCACCACGCCCCTTTTTGTACCTCCCACACAACATGGCCAAATCATACCAAAATTTAATACCTCATAACGTTAATATACCAGTGCAAATAAACGCTTATAATTCGGCGCAGTGCAATGTATTTAAAGAATCTGCTATTCAGCGAAAAATTGTTAAAAACCTTCTGGTACCTCCCACACAAATTGACAGAATAATTCGTTTAATATTCCATATTAAATTACTCACAAGTGAGGGTATACCTTAGTCGGTAATCAAAGTAATCCACATTTAATAAATTAATATTTTCTTGCCTAAATTAATATTTTCTTGCAAATTTCGTAAAATTACATGTTTATTGTAAATTTAGGCAAAATTTCATTTTTATAGAAAAACTTCGTTAAAGATGCATTTTTCATTTTAGTTGCAAATGCATTTTCATTGAATATGTAATAATAAAAAAATTTCTTCGAAATTTAATTTTTCTACAAAATTGCCTTGTTCTTACATTGTTCTAGAAAAATCTTTGAAATTGCATTTTTCTGTAAACAAATGTTGGAATTGCATTTTTCTAAAAAAAACTTCTTGATATTTTTTTTTTAGAAAATTCCATCAAAATTATTTTTTAAAGAATGTTTAATTGAACTTATATTTTTCTAAAAAAATTCGTTGAGGCAAAATTTTTCTTGAAAATTTCCTCGAAATTGAAGAATATTTTTTTTTAAAATACAATTTCAAATGGACATAACTTTTATCCCATCGGATTTCTATCCAGAAATTTGTTTACAAAAAATTTGTTACAAATTTTAAAAAAGGTTTATATTCCGCACTGATATTAACAAAATGAAATTTCGACTACATTTAAAGAAAAATGGGACTTAACAGGAAACTGCAAAGCACGAGGAACAACCTTACACGCTGCTGGGGAACTGGAATATGTGGTCCTGCCTCTTACAACCTGCAAGCTTTTCTTGAGAGATAGTGTCCATACCGCAACAAATGCCAGTTGATCGCTAGTCAGGAACTGTATACATTCCAGGCTGATGTGGCCCTGCCTCCAAACACATGAACGTCATGCAGTCGTTATCTATACCGAACGTCTCACTTAACGTGTCTGTCATGACGGGTCACAGTAGTATTGGCCGGTACTCAAAGTGATTGAAGGTCGAAATTTGTTTGCAGAATCGGCAGAGACGATCGTTAGGAATCAATAGAACACCTTCTGTGGCTGTTCTTCGCTCAGTCTAGAAGCTGACAGCCTAGCATAGGCTCTAATTTCTTTGGTAAGTTAGCAGGCGTGACTGATTTTAAAATCCGCCTACTTTTTTACTTTTCTAAAGCAATGAAATTGGTTCAGCGGGAGGACTAGGCCAATTGTATTTTTTCCTACGTCCCCGTTATAGTTCAATTGTACATAGTCTAAGTGAGCCTGTCATACAGGCTGCAACTCTTAAAATAAACCTAACCTATTTGGGTAGATATGTGTATTGGAATGTGTATTTATGTATTTGTGTATGTGTATTTTAGAACCATGTAGATCGCGCGTATATGGTTTAGAACAGGCCTTCCCAACCGTGGAGCCGCGACTCCACAGGTCATAGGCGACTCTACAGGTCCAGAGTACCCTTGAGTACATTAAATCAATATATAACTATTTTTGTGGATGTTATAATTAAAATGTTCTTATGCGGATTTTGACTTTTGAAAATGTCTAAAAATATAAGCCTTGCTGTAGAAAAGTTTGAAAAAAATGTAATTTTATAAAAAATTTCATATAAAAATAATTTTATAAAAAAATTTCATTAAATTGCACTTTTATAGAAAATTATGTTCAAATTGAATTTTGATATTTTTTTATTTAATTCAAAAATATAACCAAGCCTTATGGCCATATATGGTTAAATAGGCTACAACATTTAGACATAAAAAATATAAAAGATAAAAACTATCTATAAATAAGGAGGAATTGAAACTACTCCAAATTTTATTGAAATTTCCTTAAAAAATTACGAAATTCTATTTTTCTACAAAATCTTGTCTAAATTATTTATTCATATTTATTGTAAGTTTAATGAAATTTAAATTTTTATAAAAATGTTTAAACAAATTTACATTTTTTAGGAAATTTCGTCGAAAATGCATTTGGATAAAAACCGCAATTTTTTAGAAATTTTTTCAAAATTAGTACTTTTAAAAAAATTTTTCAAATTGCATTTTTCTAAAAAAAAAAGTTGAAAATTTAATTTTTCTATAAAATTGCATTTATTTTAGAAAATATAGTGTTAATTGAATTTGTTGAACATCTTGAATAAAGACGGCAATCTTATAATTTTTTTTTCAAAATTAGTATTTTTAAAAAATTTCTTCAAATTGTATTTTTTAAAAAAATCGTTGAAAATTGAATTTTTCTATAAGATTTGTGCAAAATTGAATTTTTCTAGAAAATTTTGTTGTAATTGAATTTGTTGAAAATTTTGTCAAAATTACATTTTCATTGAAATTTTCGTTTTTCTTGGTAAAAGGTAAACTTTTATAAAAAACTCCGTTAAATGTGCATATTTCTCGAAAATGTCCTCAAATTTTATTTTTCTATAAAAGTTCTTCAAAATTTTAATGTTCTTTGGTCATGTAAGGTATAAGATCATAAATAAATTTCAACAAAGTTTTTTTTTAGAAAATTTCGTCGAAAATAGATTTGGATAAAAACCTAATTTTTATAATTTTTTTTTTCAAAATTAGTATTTTCAAAAATATCTTCAAAATGCATTTTTCTACAAAATTTCATTGACAATTTAATTTTTCTATAAAATTTCTTCAAAATTGCATTTTACTAATGACGACATTTTCTATTTAAATTTACTTCTTCTAGAAAAAACGAAATAGTCAAGAAATGTTTAATTTCAACAAAACTTTGTTAAAAAAAAAAATGTCAACAAAATTTTCAAGCAAAATGCGATTTTACTATTTTTTTTTTGTAAAAATGTAATTTTACAGCAAGTTTTTATAAAAATATAATTTGAGCAAATTTTTCCATAAAGTGCAATTTTCAGTAAATTTTTCTATTAAACATTAATTTCAACGAAATTTTGTAGAATAAATCAATTTTGATGAAATTAAAAATAATTCTATTTCAACATAATAATTTTCTAGAAAAATGAAATTTCTACGAAATCTTTATCAAAAATGCAATTTCAACCAAATTTAGCAGGAACATTCAATTTCAGCAAAATTTTTCAGAAAAATTCATATTTGATGGATTTTCTCGAAAACGATTTTGTCAACAATGTTTTCTAGCAACATTAATTTAAAATTTTAATTTAATTTCGACAAAATTTTCTAGAAGAAATGCATATTTGATGGGTGTTTTCGAAAGGGATTTTTCAGGAAAATGCAATTTCGATGAAATTTTTACAAAACTTTGTAAGACATAATTCTAACAACATTTTTAGGAAAATGCTATTTCCTGCAACATTTCTTAATTTTTTTTAAAAAATTTCGTTGACAATTGCATTGTTTAATTTGTCGTAATTGTATTCGTTGAACATTTTGTCAAAATTTCTTTTTTATAGAAAATTTAGTTTTTTCTAGCAAAAGTAAATTTTTATATAACATTTCGTCTCCAGGTTGCATATTTCAAGAAATTTTTCTCGATATTTTATTTTAATATTAAGAAGTTTCTTCAAAATTGTGATTTTCTTTAGTCCGGGGTAAGGCATAGAGGAGGGAGTTAACAGTAAATTTTCAGAAAAAATAAAATTTCAACAAAATTTTGCAGAAAAATACATATTTCGACAAAATTTTCAAGAAAACTTTTATTTCAACAAAACTTTGATAAAAAATGGCAACAAAATTTTCTAGCAGAATGCGATTTTATTTTTTTTAGAAAAAAAGATATTTCGCAGACTTTTTTGAATGATGTTAACCGAAAATATTCAAGAAAAATTCAATTTCAACAAAATTACAATTTCGACAAAATTTCAATAAAAACTTCATTTCAACAAAACTTTGTAAATAAATAAAATGTCAAAAAAATTTTCTGGCAAAATGCGATTTTACTATTTTATTGGAAATATTTAATTTCAAAAATTTTTTTTATAAATAGCAATTTTCATGAAATTTTCTATAAAACTCTAATTTTAAATTCAAAATTTGATAACATTAAAAAAAATAATTTCAACGTTATTTTCAATAAAATGCAATTTCGAAAAAAAATTAAATTTCGACGAAATCTTTAACAAAAATGCAATTTCAACCAAATTTAGCAGGAACATTCAATTTCAGCAAAATTTTCCAGAAAAATTCATATTTGATGGATTTTTTCGAAAAACTATTTTGTAGAAAAATGCAATTTCGATGAAATTTTTACAAAAATTTATAAAAAATATAATTTCAGCAAAATATTCTTACAAAATGCGATTTTAAGATTTTTTTTGGCAAAATGCAATTTCATTTTCTATTAAATGCAACAATTTTCATGAAATTTTATATAAAGCTGTAATTTCAACAAATTTTGTAGACAAATTAAATTTTGATGAAATTTAAAAGTCTATGTCGTCGTCATTTTCAAAAGAACTGCAATTTAAAAGAAAAATTAAATTTCGACGAAATCTTTAACAGAAATGCAATTTAAACCAAATTTTGCAGGAAAGTGCAATTTTAACAACATTTTCTATAAAAAAGAAATTTTGTCAATTTTCTAGAAACATTTTTGTAAAAAAATGCAATTTCGACAAAATTTTCACAAAATGTTCAAATCATTATTAAATTAATTAATCATTAACAAAATCTGTTAAAAAATAAATATACGTTCTGATTTTTTTTTCCGGGATGGGGCAAAATTTTTTTTTTCACAATTGTGGGGAGCCCTATGATTGAAAGTGTTGCAAATCCCTGAATATCCAATTTTAAAACTTAGCTCGCCTATACCTCTTCTATAAGTATACATAGCTTTATACTGATTGGTTAACTGATTAAGAAACGGCAAATGTAAGTCCTTGTTTTAAAAATTCCTCCGCGCATATGGGAACCCCTAACCAAGAATGTATTGTTATTTTTATATTTTGTGAAGTTAATTGACAACTTTGAAGATCATTTTCTTCTCATATTGATCTGGATGTTCAAGTTTGATGACTCCAAATTATCTTATAACATAAGAACAATCAATAGATTTTTATCTAAAATATTGATTCGTCTCAAAACTATCCTCCACCTATAAGACAAAATGAGGAAGCATTTTTATATCATTCGTTTTTTGCGTTAGTTACTTTTTTCATTTCACAATTAAGTGTGCCCAACTTTACATTGTTAACAAAAGTTTTCATAATACGGAAAACCCCATTGTTAAGATGATTAAGATCTCAATGACCAATTGGCGCGTCACCTTTTTGGTTGACACTACAACCAATTGGTGGTGGTCATAATAACAATGAAGTTTCAGCATCAAATATTTTTTATTGTTCATTGATAAAATACCGACTGAATGTAATTGCTCATAAAAGCTTTTAATTAAAACATACACCCGCGAATGTCAAAAACAAGAAAACATTTATCACAAAAGCGGAATCATTTCTTGTCGGAATATCTTCCTCCTTTTGTATGTGTATTTTTGCGTTTGATAAATCACAAAAGATTTTCGTTTTGTCATTCATCATAATTTGTGTTAGGTTCAATAGAAAAAAAAAACACACGACATATACTATAAATGTCTGTAATCTCTACCAACTGTTTTTGATGAAACACGCAAACGGATTTATATTTAGCGATGTATGAGGTGAGATTGATAATTTTTGGAATTGGATAGAATAGAATAGAGGACAATGCATTTAAATGACAAAAGTTTTGAAAAAAAAGATCATAATATATGTAATATCCAGAAATAAAGTTGTGGGGGGAATTAAAAAAAGGGAAACAATTCCGAAACAATAACCGATTGCGACCAAACTTGGCAAGTTTGTAGAAGATGTATTAGATAAGTTAAGTTTTGAATTTAGGTCTTCTGTAATATACAGAGGCGGAGTTGCAACGCTTCAAAGTTGGCCATTTCGCGTATAACTTTCGTCTTTTTCGTCCAACTCACATAAAGTCATTCTACTTACCGTGCATTGTACTAACCGAGCTCTACAAAAGGCTTTTTTGCAACTGATAGTTATCTTGAGATCGAGATATGTATTTGCAATTGAAAATTAAATTTTTATTTTTTTCCCCGACCATGTCCTAGTATTTTGTGAATATCGGAGCAGAATATGCACCGATTTCTTTCACTTTAACTTTTCCGTATTTCCAATATAACTTATAGGTCATAAGTTGTGGCCATTTTAAATTATATTTTCCAAAAAAATTGATTTTTTTTTTGAAAAAAGTATATTTAATTTTTTGGAGTTTGTAACGTAATCATGGCCTATTTCCTCCGGAGATGGCTACCTCATGGCCCCAGCCGTGCTCAATCATGGGGGTGATTCTTTTCCATCAGAAATAGGGTTCAGGTTCGTTTCCATAAAAGTTAAAATAAGGAAGCTCTTATAGAAGAATAGTGGGGAAGAAACGATCAGGAATAGGTGAACTTAAAGTTAGATACGTTAAAATGTAAAATAAAACACTATTTTAATTATAGTGGTATAAAATGTGGGTTGAAGTGTAGTTAAGTTAAATTTATATATGTTAAAATGTAGAATATAGCACTATTTTAAAAGTTGTTGTACAGGGTGGGCCTGAAGAAACCAAGGGGTGTAAAAGTTGAATAACTTTTTCGTTTATTAATTTTTTTTATTTTTTCTTTCAGATTATATAGACAACACTTGGAGAATTTATAATGGAGAGGTTCACAATTGAACAGAGAACCAGAACAATAGAATTTTATTATTTAAACCAGAGATCAATTATTTTAACGCAAAGAGCATATCGTCGACATTTTGATTGAGATTTGACAGCACCCGACTATTTTCTTTGGGGTTATTTGAAGGAGCGAGTGTATGTGAACAAGCCAGAGACAATCCTTGAACTCAAGGCAAACATTGTTGCAGAAATTCGAACGCTACAGCCACAAGTTTTGAAAGGTGTTATGGAAAATGCCTAAAAAGAGCACATCAGTGCGAAGCTGAAAACGGTGGTCATTTAAGAGACACTATTTTTCATACTTAGTGTAAAAAAAATTTGCCTTTTGTATATTATATAATCTGGAAGAAAAAATAAAAAAAAAGTAATAAACGAAAAAGTTATCAAACTTTTACACCCCTTGGTTTCTTTAGGCCAATTCAAAACAAATGTTATAAAACTCACCACTTAAAATCCCCCGGAGTCATCCAGGCCTGTTGACGGAGGTTGATATTTCGTAAACTGGTACATTTTCCGACGATTTAAAAATAATGTTGTATATCAGTTTGTATAGCTCGGATATAAAGTATGTCAGTGTTTAAATGCCATGTAGAGTTTAAAAATTAGGGTGATTTGTAAATTATAATTAAATTATTGGAATTGGAATATCCATTAACATCGTCTATCTTGAATCAGGAACAATATTTCTTATTTGAGGTTCAACCTAATACGGGTGTCTCTTTATGAGATTGCGAAAAACTCCGAATTTGTCCCAAAATGGGATGGGGATTCAACTCCAAAAAGTATAGAGTAACTTATTTTGTATGATAGTCCACGAAAATAGATAAACTTGGACCGAAATCACTCGTTTGCGTAAATATTGGTTCAGGCAAAATGTCTTGAATAGAATATCTTCTTCTCGGTTTTGTATAGCGTTTTGATTGAATAATTTTGAATTTACAATTAAAATATTTATCACTATATTACCGCCATGGTCTTCTGCCTTACGAATTCAATAATCAATATTTTAATGGATTAATCCGCTTGAGAGTTATTAAGGATCACTGCAGCTCCTAATTTCCAAGACAGCGAAAATTCAAAAAAAAAAGATTTGCATTGACGAAGAGGTCATATAAGACGCCTCTTCGTCAATTCAAGGATTATATCACAATTTAAATAGATATCACAATTTAAATATCCTTTCTTTCAGCGAATATGACGAACGGTAAAATAAATTTTAATCAAAATCTCAATCTGAATTTCTTTCTTTTTCGAATTTTCAAACATACTCAAAAGCAAACTAGTTAAACAAATTGTATTCTACTGTGCCGAATTTTCAAAGAAAAGTCACAAGTTCTAGAATAAGTTATTTGAAAAAAGTGTAACATATTTATATTCATCTTAAAGAAAACTTCATAGAAAATGTTCTCGAAGAAAGAATAGCTTAATCATATTCACTGGTAATGTTGCCAAGCTTCTCCAATTTACACAATTTTTCCACAAAATTTAAAAAGTAAGCTACATTTTCTCCTATCGCAAAGCCAAAATATTATTTTTGTTAAGTATTGTTTGGCATTTCATCATAGAAAGACTTACGCCTGAACAACGTTTACAAATCCTTCATCTTTATTACGAAAATTCACGTTCTGTGAGGAATGTGTTTGGTGCACTTCGCTCAACATATGGTAAAAAAATAATCGGGTCTTACGATCACGTGTGAGTCGTGTCATGCTGTCATGTTATTTTTGTTAAGTATTGTTTGGCATTTCATTATGGAAAGACTTACGCCTTAACAACGTTTACAAATCGTTCAACTTTATTACGAAAATTCACGTTCTGTGAGGAATGTGTTTCTTGCACTTCGCTAAACTTATGGTCAACATAATCGAGTCATCGAAAATTGGACTCAACGGATGAACCATCTGAGACGTAGCCGCGGCCAACATTTGATAGACATAATCTTCAAAAAATAAATGCCAAAGAATGTTGTTTCAAATGATAATAAACATTTCCCATTCAATTTGAATTTTCGGTGTTTTTTTTCTTTAAAAAAGTAGGGAACCACGAAATGGATCACCCTATATAATGATTCGCGAATTACTTTCCATTTGTGATATCAAGACCTACAAACTACTAAATATTTCATTGAAATATATTCATTTTTAAATATTTTATAGCGTTATTAGATTTCTGTCTACATTTGAAAATTGATTTTTTCATTGTTTTCCTGACCCTGTCCTAGAATTTTCTTAATATCAGTGCAGTTATAAATCAATATATCTAACATCAAATTTTCTATAATAAACAACAAAATTTGCTATGCGATGTAAAAAAAGTCGATCAGATGTGCCCACTGAGATAAAAGTTATGGCCATATCAATTTATGCAGGGTGGCTGATATGTATTGCAACCAACTTCAGGTTGCTATCATTTCTAAACCGCTAGTCTGATAGCTGACAGATTTATTTCAGTGACAGTTCATTTTATTGTTTACAAGCTTACAAAAGCATTTTGATCTATTGCATTCAGAAAAAAGTTATTCGTGATGGTATTCAAGCGTGATAGTGTGATTGCTTTATATTTGGGTGGAAAAACACAAGTGGCTATCGTTAGATCCCTCCAACATTTAAATGTGAATAAATCTTTTGTTTCTCGTACCATTGCTCGTTACCGTGATACTGGCAGTGTTGCATCGCGTCCAAAAAGTGGACGAAAAAAAACGGTAACAACACCAGAAATGATCCGAAAAGTGAAGTCCAGATTTGATGGAAATCCACGCCGCAGTGGTAGAAAAATTGCTCGTGAGCTGAACATATCGCGAGAACGGATACAACACATATTAAAAAACCAGTAAGGAACGGCTAAAGTCGGGCGGTGCCGACTATATAGATAGTACCCTACACCACTCTCGTAATATTGAATAACTCTGATATATAAATTTTGTAATTCATGTATAAATTGTTTACATAAATTTACTTTTGGGACATTTTATACTTAAATAATACCCTGTACCACAGTGTGGTGAAGGGTATAAAAATGATTGGATCTAAAGAGCCAAATCGGATAAAACATATATATGGGAGCTATAGCTAAATCTTTACCGATTTTCTTCAAATTCGGCAATGTTGGTTCATGGATCAAGAAACTCTACCATTCTAAATTTCAAAACGATTGGATGTAAAATACAGCTTTTATAGGACTAAATGGCCAAATCGGACGAAACCTATATATGGGAGATATAGCTAAATCTTAACCGATTTTCTTCAAATTCGGTAGTGTTGGTTCATGGATCAAGAAACTCTACCATTCTAAATTTCAAAATGTTTGGATGTAAAATACAGCTTCTACAGGACTAAAGAGCAAAATCGGACGAAACATATATATGGGAGCTATAGCTAAATCTTAACCGATTTTCTTAAAATTCGGCAATGTTGGTTCATGGATCAAGAAACTCTACCATTCTAAATTTCAAAACGATCGGATGTAAAATACAGCTGCTATAGGACTAAAGGGCCAAATCGGACGAAACATATATATGGGAGCTATAGCTAAATCTTAACCGATTTTCTTCAAATTCGGCAATGTTGGTTCATGGATCAAGAAACTCTACCATTCTAAATTTCGAAACGATTGGATGTAAAATACAGCTTTTATAGGACTAAATGGCCAAATCGGACGAAACCTATATATGGGAGCTATAGCTAAATCTTAACCGATTTTCTTCAAATTCGGTAGTGTTGGTTCATGGATCAAGAAACTCTACCATTCTTAATTTCAAAACGATCGGATGTAAAATACAGCTTCTATAGGACTTCTAAAGGGCCAAATCGGACGAAACATATATATGGGAGCTATAGCTAAATCTTAACCGATTTTCTTCAAATTCGGTAGTGTTGGTTCATGGGTCAAGAAACTCTACCATTCTAAATTTCAAAATGATTGGATGTCAAATACAGCTTCTATATGACTAAAGAGCAAAATCGGACGAAACATATATATGGGAGCTATAGCTAAATCTTAACCGATTTTCTTCAAATTCGGTAGTGTTGGTTCATGGATCAAGAAACTCTACCATTCTAAATATCAAAACGATCGGATGTAAAATACAGCTTCTATAGGACTAAAGGGCCAAATCGGACGAAACATATATATGGGAGCTATAGCTAAATCTTAACTGATTTTCTTCAAATTTGGCAATGTTGGTTCATGGATCAAGAAACTCTACCATTCTAAATTTCAAAACGATCGGATGTAAAATACAGCTTCTATATGACTAAAGAGCAAAATCGGACGAAACATATATATGAGAGCTATAGCTAAATCTTAACCGATTTTTTTCAAATTCGGCAGTGTTGGCTCATGGATCAAGAAACTCTACCATTCTAAATTTCAAGACGATCGGATGTAAAATACAGCTTCTATAGGACTAAAGGGCCAAATCGGACGAAAGATATATATGGGAGCTATATCTAAATCTGAACCGATTTCAACCAAATTCAATAGCGATCTTAACAGCCGCGAAATACTCTAAACTGCAAAATTTCAGAACGATCGGAGCAAAATTGCGACCTGTAGTCGACGAACAACTTTACATGGTCAGACGGACGGACGGACGGACATCGTTAAATCGACTCAGCTAGTGATTCTGAGTCGATCGGTATACTTTAAGGTGGGTCTAGCTGTGTTATTTTCAGGTGTTACAAACATCTGCCGTGAAACAAACTTATAATACCCTGTACCACAGTGTGGTGTAGGGTATAATGAGCTTGGACTAAAGCCATTGAAGTTCCAAAAAGTGCAAGATCTCACAGATGCACAAAAAAAAGTTAGACTGGAAAGAGCCAAGGAGTTGCTTCGCTTGCACGAAAGTGGCCAGTTACCGAATTTGGTTTTCTCCGATGAGAAGCCATTCCAAATTGAGCAGTTTATGAACAAACAAAATGATCGGGTTTACTTGCCAAAGAGGTCAGCTGAAAATTTACACCTTCGATTGGCCACCAGAACTCAAGCGCCGCCGATGGTAATGGTGTGGGCCGCCGTAACGGCCGATGGTCGCTCCCCGCTCGTATTCATAGACCATAGGGTCAAAATAAATGCCGAATATTATCGGGAAAATGTCCTAAAGACAGTATTGAAGCCCTGGGCAGACAAACATTTCGGCCGCAGACCATGGACATTCCAACAGGACTCAGCACCATCGCACTCAGCACGCGTCAACCAAGAATGGCTTTAAAAGGAGGTTCCTCGCTTCATTTCTACCGCACAATGGCCACCAAGATCTCCGGATCTCAATCCGTTGGACTTTTGCGCCTGGGGCATTTTAGAGAGTAAGGTTCGCACTAAAAAATACCAAAGTATCGATCATCTCAAGACGGCGCTTCGCCGGGAATGGGCCCAAATACCGCAGAGCCACTTTCGTGCAGCGTGTGATGGCTTTGTTGGCCATAATTCGTGCCAAAGGTGGCCAATTCGAACAAATCTAAACTGTTTTTAAACTGTATGTTATTTCCGACATTTTTTGCTTTTGAACAACAAAATTTAAAAAAAAAAAAACAGTGGCCGACTATATAATACCCTACACCTCCCTAACAATGCGATAAGGGTCATTGCCACAATAATTTGGAACAATTGGTAAATGGGTAGAAACATATTATCTAATTCTGAAACGATAATCGCTAAATTAACCAAATTCGTTCCTAAATTGAGAAACATCTTTCTGGAAAATTTTAATGATCGGAAGTAAAATACAACTTCTATAGCGGTTTGCTACCAAATCAGGAGAAACATATATATAACCGATCTTCCCTGAATACTTATTCATGTAAAAAGACCTCCTTTTGTTGAATTTCGTACTGATCGGATATAAAATACAGTCTCTACAGCGCTTACATGTGAAATCGGGGGTAACATATATACATATGGGGGCTATATCTAAATCCGAACCGATTTTCTCCGAATTTGGCAGTATTCCTTCATGTAATAAGAAACCTCTTTCTGCCGAATTTCGCACTGATCGGATATAAAATACAGTTTTTACAGCGCTTACATGTCAAATCGGGGGTAGCATATATATGGGGGCTATATCTAAATCTGAACCGATTTTCTCCGAATTTAGCAGTATTCCTTCATGTAATAAGAAACCTCTCTTTGCCGAATTTCGCACTGATCGGATATAAAATAACATTTTTACAGCGCTTACATGTCAAATCGGGGGTAACGTATATATGGGGGCTATATCTAAATCTGAACCGATTTCTTCCAAATTTAACAGTGTTCATTCATATAATAAGAAACCTCTTTCTGCCGAATTTCATACTGATCGGATATAAAATAAAGTTTTTACAGCGCTTACATGTCAAATAGGTGCTAACATATATATGGGGGCTATATCGAAATCTGAACCGATTTTAACCAAATTCAATAGAGATCGTCCTTGGGCCAAAAAACAGATATGTGTAAAGTTTCGTCGAGATCGGACCATAATTGCGACCTGTACTTTGATTACAAGAATACATGCACAGACAGACGGACGGACAGACGGACATAGCTAAATCAACTCATAAAGTGATCGGTATAATAAACGAACAAAGTATAATACCCTGTACCACAGTGTGGTGTAGGGTATAATTAAAACCAGTAAGGAAAGGCAGAAAGTCGGGCGGGGACGACTATATAATACCCTACACCTCCCTAACAATGCGGTAAGGGTCATTGCCATAATAATTTGGAATAATTGGTAAATGGGTAGAAACTTATTCTCATTCTGAAACGATAATCGCTAAATTAAGCATTATTCGTTCCTAAAGTGAGAAACATCTTTCTGGAAAATTTTAATGATCGGAAGTAAAATACAACTTCTATAGCGGTTTGATACCAAATCAGGAGGAACATATATATGGAGCTTTAATGTAAATCTGAACCGATCTTCCCTGAATACTTATTCATGTAAAAGGACCTCCTTCTGTCGAATTTCGTACTGATCGGATATAAAATACAGTCTCTACAGCGCTTACATGTCAAATCGGGGGTAACATATATATGGTAGCTATATCTAAATCTAAACCAAATTTCTCCAAATTTGGCAGTATTCCTTCATGTAATAAGAAACCTCTTTCTGCCGAATTTCGCCCTGATCGGATATAAAATACAGTTTTTACAGCGCTTACAGGTCAAATCGGGGGTAACATATATATGGGGGCTATATCTAAATCTGAACCGATTTCTTCTAAATTTAATAGTGTTCATCCATATAATAAGAAACCCCTTTCTGCCGAATTTCATACTGATCGGATATAAAATAAAGTTTTTACAGCGCTTATATGTCAAATCGGGGCTAACATATATATGGGGGCTATATCTAAATCTGAACCGATTTTAACCAAATTCAATAGGGATCGTCCTTGGGCCAAAAAAAAGATGTGTGTAAAGTTTCGTTGAGATCGGACCATAATTGCGACCTGTACTTTGATTACAAGAATACATGCACAGACGGACAGACGGACAGACAGACATACAGACAGACAGACAGACAGACAGACAGACAGACGGACAGACGGACATAGCTAAATCAACTCAGAAAGTGATTCTAAGTCGATCGGTATAATAAACGATGGGTCTATTTCTTCTCCTTTTGGGTGTTACAAACAAATGCACAAAGTTATAATACCCTGTACCACAGTGTGGTGTAGGGTATAAAAATACAGCGCTTTACTTTGTTGCATTACATATCAGCCACCCTGTATTTTCAAAATATAGGCAATTGTTGTGTTTTGTTGCGAAATGGTATATGTAGCATTTTGTAGATTCAGAGGAAATTATAAAATAAAAGTATGCCATATTTATATTCGTCTTAAGGAAACTTCCGAGTCAACAATTTTTATTAATAGTGTTGCCACGCTTCTCCAAATTATAAATTTGCTTACGAACATTTCAAAACTTGGCCACGTTTTCACCAATCGCAAAGCTAGAATATGAAAACCTTTACCATTTTTATATGTAGTAATGTGTAACACAAAACGTTGTTCAGGCGTGATGATGAAATGCCAAACAATACTTAACAAATATAACATGACAGCATGACACGACTCACACGTGATCTGTCAAAAAATGCTATTGAAAAAAGTATCTCTACTTGGATCACCCTATATAATGTAAATTTAAAGCCGTGATATCTGTGGAAATATTTGAGCAGAAGAACGACTCTGTAATTTTGAAAGGGCACGTTGAGTAGATTATTTTTCTGGAATAAACTTATGGTCCAGCTAGTCTGCGTTTTTTTGTTACAGTGGGTCAAAGTTTTAATTTTTTTTGTCGAAGCTGTAAGTTAGCGTCTGAGAGATTTCTTATTGTCAGAGTTACATAGTGGAATTTTATGAGGATCATTTTTGTGGAAGATCTTAACCCTCTAGCTCCCCTCTTAATTGGTCAACTTGGGCCTTTTTCGAAAAAAGTCAAGAAAGTCCTATCAAAAAGGACATTTAAGGATTAAAATATTCTACAAAAATGTTTGCCGCAAAAATTCAGTGAGGGTCGCCAAAGACACCAAAGTTGTAAATATAGCTGTTTACGCTTAATTAGCAAAATTACAGGTCAACTTATACAAAAAAAATTAATATAATGTAAATTTAAAGTCGTAATAAATGAAAGGTACCAGGTATGACAATAACGTCAATACCCTCACTTTAGTGATACGAGGGTATATATCATTTGCTATGGGCCAAAAGTGTAACACATCGAAGGAGTGATCTAAGACCCTAAGTATGTTCGGCGGATATTCATTTTGGGTAATTTTCAGTTCAATGAGAAATGTCTGTACGTCCGTCTGCTGGCTGGTGCGCACAATAACTCTCGAAAGGAGTAACCGATTGACTTCAAATTTGGTATACGGTAATATTTTTTCTATCTCCGGCTGAGTTCGAAGATGGGCCATATTGGTCCACTCCTTCTCGTACCTCCCACACAAAGGGTTAACTTTTAGTGAAATATTGATTCTTTAATAATGTCTATACTACTGATTAGAATCTTCTGAAATTCCACACATTGTATTACCTTATTAGTCGCTATCACCTCAAGAATAATGGGCGAATTTGCCACGCTCCTTTTGGTACCTCCCTCACAAATGGACCATTTTGCATGAAAATTGAATTGCTTATAACATTAATACAAGTGCATAAAAATACTTGAAATTTTGTACAGCATAATGTTTTTGTAGCGAATATATTCTGGTAAAACAATTGGTATTATTGTACAGCCCCTTTTGGTACCTCCCACACAAATGTACCGTTTTACACCAAAAGTTAACGGAAAAGTGGGCGTTATCACTACGCCTCTTTTTGTACCTCCCACACAAAATGACCAAATCATACCACAATTGAATATCTCGTAACGTTAATATACCAGTGCACATAAACGCTTATAGTTCGGAAGAGTGCAATGTTTTTAAAGAAAATATTGTTTACCGAAAATAGGTGCATTTGTTATACCCCGCCTGGTACCTCCCACATAAATTGACAGATTAATTAGTGTAATGTTATATATTACATTACTCTCAAAGTGAGGGTATACCTTAGTCGGTTTACCCGACTGAAACTTTCTATGGGTACTATAAACGCATTACACTGTACAAAATTTCAAGTGTTTGTATTTTAATTTATCGCGACTTTAAATTAGCATTATATTATTCATTTGTATAAGTTGGCTTGTAATTTTGCCAATAAAGCGTAAAGAGCTATATTTACAACTTTGGTGTTCTTGGCGACCCACACTTAAATTTTCCGACAAACATTTTCCTAGAATATTTTAATCCTTAAATGGCATTTTTGAAAGGACTTTCTTGACTATTTTCGAAAAAGGGCCAAATTGACCCATTAAGAGGGGAGCTAGTGGGTTAAGATCTTCCGCAAAAATTAACCTCATAAAATTATTTATGTATGCATTATGTAACTCTGACAATAAGAAATCTCTCAGACATTAACTTAGAGCTTTTTTTTTATTTACTATAATACTCTCTTCGACCAAAAAATCAAAACTTTGACCCACTGTAACAAAAAAACTCAGACCAGCTTCACCATAAGTTTATTCTACAAAAATATTCTACTCAACATGCCCTTTCGGAATTATAGAGTCGCCCTTCTGCTCCAATATTTCCACAGATATCACGGTTTTATATTTACATTATAGCATTTTTGCTAATTAAACGTAAATAGCTATAATTACAACTTTGGTGTCCTTGGCGACCCCCACTGAAATTTTCCGACGAAAATTTTCGTAGAATAGTTTAATCCTTAAATGTCTTTTTTGAAAGGACTTTCTTTAAATTTTTCGAAAAAGGGTCAAATTGACCCATTAAGAGGGGAGCTAGAGGGTTAAGAATCCTCATAAAATTCCACTATGTAACTGTGACAATGAGAAACTCTCAGGCATTAACTTACATCATTTTTTTCATTTAGTATAATGGTACCGTCGACCAAAAAATGAAGACTTTGACCCACAGTAAAAAAAACTCAGAACAACTGGACCATATGTTTATCCTACAAAAATTAATTAAAAATGCTGTTGGACAGTGTAATTTTAAATTTTTTAAACCACGGAGAAGCATAATTAAATTTTGATATATTGAAAAATGTGATCAGTTGAGCGTCGAAAAGTGAGATCGGAAGGGATCTCATCTTTTGCATGCGATGTGTATTGAATTCGAAACAAAGAATTTTTATTTCCACAGTTTGCTGAACCAAAAACAACCGCTGTCATATTTGAAGAAAATCAGTCCGGATTTGGATATAGCTCCAATTTAAATGTCCTGAATCTAAGGACTATCAAATACAAATTTTTGGGCCGATTAGTATCATTAGACAAACAATATTGATAAAACTACACAATATTTAAAAAGGGTGATGTAGGGAATCAAATAGTCGGCTCCGCCAGACTTTTGCCTTTCCTTATTTTTTTTTTTGGCGTTACAAAGAAGTGCACAGCCATAAACCACAGAATGGTGTCGGGTACTGTACCGAATTTCAAGTAATGGTTTTAATTCAATTTTAAAACGATAAAAATGCACCCACATTTGTGTAGGAGATACCAATAGGGGCGTGGCAATTAAGCTAATTTTTGGCTGATCTGTGGGGATATTAAAAGCAAACCATTACACAATTTCAGTTTCACCAATTTTACCAACTGATAGTAATAAATATTCTATTAATATGGGTGAAATTTCGGAAAATTAATAGTATAGACGTTAGATGAATTCAATACGAATATATCGCTAAATGTTAACCCTTTGTGGGAGGTACAATAAGAGTGGACTAATATGGGTCATATTTGAACTTAGCCAGAGACAGACGAAAAAATTAGCGCATACAAAATTTGAAGTGAATCAGTCACCCCTTTCGAGTGTTATCGCACACACCTGCCAGACAGACGGACGGACATTGCTCAAATTATTTAAAATGTCTTGAAATGGATTTCCGTCAAATTTGTTAAGGGTCTTAGGTCACTCCTTTGATATGTTGCCCCCTTTTTTCGTAGCAGTATATTCAAATTATGATCGCCCCTCGAATGTGCATTACAATAACACGTTAGCTATGTGTAGCAATATACCCGTATATCATTCATATATAGTTATTTGCAAGTTTGTCTTCATATTTAGATAATAATTATATTTGTGTACTCAAGTATGTGCTTATTTATTATACGATTTTTATCATGCAAATTGATTATACACAATGCCATAGATAACTTTGAAATGTGGTGTGTTTTTGGCAAAAGGGAATTTGTCTGTATCGCAATCATATTTTGATATCACATTCGATGTATTGACTTTTGTTGGTCGTATACAATGTTTAATGCAGATGAGGAGGAGGAGGAGGAGAAGCAGCAGATGGTTTATCATCACAAATCTATTTGATAGTTGGGAATTTTATGATACGCCAACGCTTTTCGCTTTTCATATGCTTCATTTCACAAACGTGTGATAAGAAAATTATGTCTGATGCTTTGTTGTCAAAGGAGTTGTATGTTTTCATAAATATACGTTTAATTAGTCTACCCTATTTGCAGAAATGTTGTAGTGGTGTTTATCTGATCTCATCATAACCCAGCAAACATTTTCCAGACAATTGGACTGAAATTTTGCAGTATGTGTTTCATAGCCACACTTAAATTCTGCACAACGAACATTTTCCATATCGGAACATTGGTTTTGACATTGTTACCTTATATATATAAAGCTAAGCCATACACGCCACATTTATCAAACAAAATTTCTAAAACAAAAAATTTTTAAATGTTTAGACAACAATTATTCACAACAAAAAAGATATTTTGATGTTTTGATATAGTTTTGTTTTGATATAGTCTCCAAGTAGAGGTTGCTCTCAAATTTGTTTTTATGGCATTAAGACCACGTATTTCAGACGAAGGTTTTGAAATTTGTGTTTTAATTATGCTAAAATTCTGCACAACGAATGTTTACCATATTGGTATACGTTCTGATATACTCGTACATACTTTATATATAGTCCCTCTACAGAGGTCGCTCTTCAATATCTTCGATTATGCCAAACGTTTTCAACAATTTGGCTGAAACATTGGAACTTTCGTTTTATATTTAAAATATTTGTTACCAGAAAATTACCATCCTATCATTATGAAAATTCGAAGGGTAGTGCTTCTTATTTAAAAAAAAATCGTTTCAGATTTATGTACAGCCTCCATATGCATGCTTCTTCCGATTTGGCATCTAAGCACTATAGAAGATGTGATCCAAATCCAAAAACGGATCAACAGTTGTGATTACTTCACCGCCCTTCTGTAAAGTCCATACTTTTTTACGAAAACTTCAAAACAAAGCCATTTTTTTAATCGGGTATGAAAGGTAAATGTTGTCCTATATTTCTTTAGGAAAGCTGTAGGGATACGTTGCACGATATATATGAACATAGCCCCCTAGAAGGGAATTTGCGTAGATTACATCAAATTAAAGGGAATTTTGCGTAGATTACAAATATGGGAGAAAAACTAGAAGACTCAATAGGGAAAATGTCTGTATGTCACACGTCGGGTACGTGGACCATAGTGTTTTTGCGTAGTATTGTACTGTATTGTTTCGTTTTAAAAATTTAATGAATGTATTTGTCATACGAGTTTCCTTCGTTGAATTCTAAAATAATATTATCATCTTCGTCAAAAATTTCATAAAAAATTCCGCATAGATATATTTTTGTTTAAAGGCTACTATGTTAAGATTTTTAAACCGTATTGAACTTATAATAGGATCAGAATTTATTGTAAGGTACGTCATTAATCCTTTGTTTGAGTTTTTTTGGACAATTTTTTCCTGGTATGAAACACGCGAGCTTCTCGAATAATTTTGTGACTGGCTTCTTCAGATAAACAACCTTAAATTAAATAAATGTTTCCGGAAATAGAATTGTCAATATTTATATACCTACTGGCAAATTAAATTAACTAATAACATCGTAACCATGAATTATTACTTTATGTACACTACTGACATATAATATCATCGGAAGCGTGCCAAATTATTATCCTTGTTGCTATTAGGAACTCCTTAAATGCATTACAGTTAATATTTTGTCGCAAGAAAATTTTAGACCTAAAGCAAAAGTACTTTTTCGTAATTTTGTGCGCGAATATTTGGAACTTTTATATTTTATTTTTAAAAAGGATATGGTATTAATAATTTTTGCGAAAAAAATTTAGATCTTTACGTGTTTTTTTCAGATGACGTAAATATTTTTTTTGGATTTTTCGACATAAAAACACCAATTAAATGGATTTTTTTTAAAATTTTCTCAAATATATTTTATAAATATGTTTTTTTTTTGTATTTTTAAGAATTATGTCAACTATTAGGCTCGAAAAAAGTTGTTCTATAAGTTAAAGGAGATGGTTTTTGGAAAACAACCTAAAAACATTTTTAGACCTAAAGCTAAATTACTTTTTCAAAATTTGTGCGCGAACTTTTATATTTTATGTTTAAAGAGGGCAAATCAATAATAGTATCTGGCAAAAAAAAATTAGGGATCTTTACGAATTTTTTTTTCCGATGCCATACAATATTTAATATTTTTTGATTTTTCGGCATAAAAGCACCATATTAAAAGCGACTTTTTTAAGTTTTTCTCAACAATAATTTATAAGTATGAATTTTTATATTTTTAAGAATTCTGTCAGCTTTCTAGCGCAAAAAAAAAATATGGGGTTGGTCAACACGTTAAGCGTGGGCGTCTGTTTTGGAACACCCCTAAACATTATATTCGAAAATAACGTTTTTAGACATAAAAAATATATATTTTTTTTAAGTATGTGCACTTTCATTTTACGTTTTTATATTTTTTTTTAATAGTAACAGTACATACATAGTTTTTGAAGAATAAAATTTTAGGGATCTGTCCCAACTTATTTTTCTCATTCCAATTAAAATTATAAATTTTTTTATTTTAACAAAAAATACGAATTTTGCAAAGCAATTTTGAATAGCACTATTGCAATTTTCTGCCGACTTGGCATTTTTCGAGGAATTCGATTTACCATCATATACAGAAAGTTTGGCTTAATTTCCCTAATAAACGAATTTTATACAGCTATTTTACAACATACTTTTATCGTAGTTTATTTTTTGTTCGATTTCCGTATACAACAATTGACTTTGGCGCCCTCTCGCTGTGTCAAAAAGAGGTAAAAATATTGTTATTATTTATCTTAATTGGTTTGTTAGGATATGATGAGTACCAATTTTACCATTATTTGAGCCAGTACATTATTATAGATTTTTGTCAATGGGACAGAGCACTGTGCGTTGCGGGCTTTTTTCCTAAAATCGTTCATAGGAAATATATTCTTATTGGAGAAGTCGGCCAGTACTACTATGTGGAATTGTGGTGGACGGCTACTGATAACACTAGTTTGGTAAAATAAACATTACATGTTTCACTTTTACGTAGAACCTTTGGTTTCTTTTGGCTAGTAGCATATACGTAGTATGTTAAAATAGATATTTATTTATTCATAAATATCTATTTAATTGGTCCCCTTCAAAGAAATTCCTCTCGTATATAATACACTTCTGCCGACGTTTTTTCCAATCTTCGAAACACTTCAAATTATCATTTTTTGTGATCTTGTTCAGCTCCTCCTTCGATGCCGTCTTTATCTCCTCAATCGTGGCGTAGCGTCGTCCTTTTTGGGAACAAAAAATAGTCACAGGGGGCTAGGTCAGGGGAATACGGTGGCTGCGGCACCATTACTGTGTTGTTTTTGGGCAAATATTCACGATGGTCCATATTGGTCCACTCCTTATAGTACCTCCCTTTCAAAGGGTTAACATTTAGTGGAATATTGATTCTCTAATAACTTCTATACTACTTATCCGAATCTTCTCTAATTCTACACATATTAATACTTTATCTGTCGCTATTTGCGTGAGAAAAATGGGGGAAGTGGCCCCGCCCCTTTTTGTACCTCTCATACAAAGGGACCATTGTGTCCCAAAAGTTAACTGCTAATAACATTATACCAGTGCATACAAATACTTTAAATTTTTTATAGTACCTACAGTCCAATGGAAAGTGGCGTTATTGGCACACCTCATTTGGTACCTCCCACACAAATGGACAATTTTTCACCAAACTGTTTATAGCTTTAATATAAGTCCATACAAATACTTGAAATATCATATAGTGTAATGTTTTTTATTTACCTACAGTCCAGTGAAAAATGGGCGAAGTTGCCACGCCCTTTTTGGTACCTCCCACACAAAGGGATCATTTTGTACAAAAATTTAACTGCTGATAACTTTAATATCAGTACATAGAAATACTTGAAACTTTGTACAGTATAAAGGGTTTATAGTACGCACAGTCCAGTGAAAAGTGGGCGTCATTGGCACGCTCCTTTTTATACCTACCACACAAATGTACTACTTTGAAGCTACAGTAAACGGCTTATAACTTTGATACCAGTGCACACTTTAAAGTTATTAAATGTAATTTAAATTGATAATAACACTGTGCTAGTCCAAAAATGTAACAGAAGGGAGACCCTATGTATATACCTATTTCGACCTTGCTGATATTCCACCAAAGAGTTTACAGGGAAATCTTAGAGGTTAGTTATTAGGCGATTTTGAAGTGGAAGTCTTCGGAATACACGCTTTAGTCCAAAGAACGAAATAAAAGGGACCCTTGGAGAATAATTTATCTCAAAACAGCCACTCACGCTTCTCATTCCCTTACCTCTAAAAAATTGCAATCAAATCTTATCATATGTCAAAAATCATACAAATGGTCCGAATTTGGCGTCGTTGAGAAATATATTCCGAAAAAATGCTATGAGTCCCTTTTCAATATTTTTATGAAAAATAAGCAGATTTCGAGTTATTAAATAATTTGTGTATTTTTCTACTCAAAGCAGAAAATATTTGTTCCTATTAGTTTGTGACTTAAATTTTTGTAAATAATTTTTTGGTTAGTGTTTATAGAAATTACAAAGCTAACTAAAAAAACTTGCTAAATAATGAAACCTGTTGATTGACCTATAGTATTTTTTCGCGAGGAATATTTTTCTCAAATACACCAATTAAAAATGTCGCGATTTGTATGACGTTTGACATATGATAAGATTTGATTCAAATTTTTAAAGGTAAGTTGATGAGAAGCGTGGGTGGTTGTTTTGAGAGAAATAATTCTCCAAGGGTCTTCTTTATTTCGTTCATTGGACTGAAGCGTGTATTCCGAAGTTTTCCACTTCAAAATCAGCTCAAAGATATCTAAACTCTTTGATTTCCTTGCAAACTTTGAGGTCGAATATCGCGAAAACAAGAGCTAACGTAAAGAAATGGCTAGCACCACTGGATTCAGCAAGGTCGAAATAGGTTTATCCATAGCCTCTCCTTTTTGTTACATTTCTAAAACATCCATTTCGAGCACAGTGTAATTTAATTAAACAAAAAAACAAGTTTCGAACTGTAGGTACTATAAAAGCATTACATTGTACAAAATTATAAACATTTTTATGCACTGGAATCAATGTTAAAAGCCGTTCACTTTTTGTGGAAAATGGTCCATTTGTATGGGAGGTACCAAAAGGGCAATAACCTCTCTTACTTCACATTTCCTATTTGACTTATATCATCCTTTTTTCATTTCCCCCATCCATAGACCACACAACAACAATAGACCAAAAAACAATGGATCCAAAAGGGTCTCCGAGAGGAGGTGCAGAACTGCACCACCCTTCCAGTGCACAAAATTTCATGTAACGGGTTTTCCAATAGGGATGATATGAATTGGAAGTGATGTTTCGGCCATTTGTAATATGTCATAATCTGTCATTTGTTTTTCATTGTTTTCATTTGTTAGTGTTTACAATTTCATCATGAGGAGAGATACGCAAGAACAACGTTTACAAATTATTCAGTTTTATTATCAAAACAATCGTTCTCCAATTGCAACTTTTCGTGCGCTAAGTCCATTTTTTAAATCAAAAAACCGCTTTCCTACGACCTTGACACCTATGAGCAATATTTTTTCTCTCGTTAAGAGCTATCTGTTTTATTGAGCGATTCCCGATCCGACGTACCGTTAAGGAGCTAGATCACAAATAAACTTCCCGTTCATATTTGAAATTGATGCTAAGTCCATTTTTTTAAAATAAAAAAAAACACTTTCCAGTCGACCTACGACCTTGACACCCATGAGCAATATTTTAGCTCTCGTTAAGAGCTATCTTTTTGCCATTAACAGATTGTGGTTACGTGCCACACAGCAAATGAGACAATTGAATTGTTTCAGTGACTTCGGTAGCTTAGTTAGTGCATTAGACTTGGATCCCGAAGGTGCTGGGTTCAACTCCCAGCCAGGGCACCGGAAAAATTTAACATCAACATTTCATGTTTTCATCATAACTCGAGTTTCTGCAGCTAATAATAAATCACCGGGCGCACTACCACTACAACAACATCTGATCACCCAAGTCAACAGGGAAGCTAAAAATAGACATAACACCATGACGACTATTAACAGAAATGCAGCCTTCTAGTGGAGAATAGAAACGGCAACACTCAAATTACATCCAGCCCCTGAAATTAAGAGACGAATGTTAATTTACAACCGGACAACATTAAGTGGATGAAAACAACATAAGGTTCCCGCGATAATCGGATATATGCCGGAACGAAGTCTTTAACCGAAAATAGACTTAAGATTTATACACTCAGCGTCTCCAAGCTGCTACAACAACAACATTGAATTGTTACGAGAAAAGTTTGGAGATTCGATTATTTCAAGAAATTGTGAAATTGCAGAAGAAGTCGTGGAGGCCATTTGTATCGATGGTACTTCGATTGCATTAAATAAAAAACTTTTGAATTTCCTTAACAATAAATGTGTTTTTTTATCAAAGAAATCATATCACTCTTATTGGAAAACGCTGTATATCTATGGAATACAATCAAAGTTATAAGCCACTAACTTTTTGTGCAAAATAGTCCATTTGTACGGGAGGCTTTTGGTACCTCGTGGCAACTTTTCTCAAGATGATAATTACCAATAAAGTATTACGATGTGTGGAAATGCCGAAGATGCTCATAAGTAGTATAGAAGTTATTAAGATATTAATATTTCTCTAAATTTTGATACTTTGTGGGAGAGGTACTAGGAGTGGACCAACATAGTATATCTTGAATCTTAGCCTGATATAGAAAAAATATTAACATGTAACAAATTTAAAATCAATCGGTTACTCCTGTCGAGAGTTGTTGTGTGCACCAGACAGACAGACGGACGTGCATTGTTGAAATTACTTAAAATGACCCAACACGAATTGCCGACAAATATATTTGAGGTTTTAGGTTACTTCTTCGATATGTTATACTTTTAGGCCGTAACAAATGATATACCCTTTTGGCCCTCGTTCACAATAGTGAGGTTATAAAAGCATGATTGTGTTGAAGTTATATTACTTCTACCAAAAGGTTGATAATTTCTACATATCGTCGGCTTAATGCTATTTTGGTCCATACGCCAAAAAATGATTATTTGAAGTGCTTCGAGGATTGGAAAAAAACTTTTGGCAGAAGTGTATTATATCCGAGGGGAATAACTTTAAAGGGGACAAAATAGATATTCATGAATAAATAAATACTTTTTGAAAAAATACAAAATTCGCGATATTGTTTGAACATACCTCGTATATCATTTGCTACGAGCCAAAAGTGTAACATATCGAAGGAGTGACCCAAGACCCCAAGTATGTTCTGCACATATCCGTTTTGGGTAATTTTAAGTCATTTGAGCAATGTCCGTCCGTCTGTCTGTCTGCTGGCTGGTGCTCACCATAACTCTCGAAAGGATTAACCGATTGACTTCAAATTTGGTATGAGGTAATATTTTAGTGAAATATTGATTCCTTAATAACTTCTATACTACTTACTTGATTCTTCTGAAATTCCACACATAGTATTAGTTTATTAGTCGCTTAAACCTCACGAAAAATAGCTGAAGTTGTCACGCCCCTTTTGGTACCTCCCACACAAATGGACCATTTGGTACCAAAAAATAAACAACTTATAACTTCAATACCAGTACATAGGAATACTTTATATTGTGTACAGTGTAATGTTTTTACAGTGTTTACATTCCGGTAAAAACTGAGAATTTTTGTACGGCCCCTTTTGGTACTGTTACATATTTCAATAAGGCAAACTTTATTTATTCGTAGTTAATAGGCGAATGAAATGTAGAGCATAATGATACAATTGGATACCCATCTTCAGTATGTACTAAAACGGTTTAAACAACTCCAGAGAGGGAGAGTGAGAGATAGTCATTAAACTACTCCAGGGGGCGAGAGAGGGCCATTATGTACCGTTCTGTGTGATGGGGAAAGATTGGAGAATACAGTGGTGTACCAAAGCGTTCGATCATCATACAATACATAACAGGTACCTCCCACACAAATGGACCGTTCTGCACCAAAAATTAACAGCTTATAAAGTTAATACCTGTGCACACAAATACGTGAAATTTTGTACAGTGTATTTCTGTTATAGTGTCTACAGTTCAGTGAAAATGGGCGTTATTGCCCCGCCCCTTTTGGTACCTCCCACACAAATGAACCATTCTGCACAAAAAGTTAATAGCTTATAACTTTAATACCAGTGCATACAAATGATTAATATTTTGTTCAGTGTAATGCTTTAATAGTTTCTTTGAGTCCAGAAGAAAGTGTGCGTTATTGGCACGCCCCTTTTGGTACCTCCCACACAGATGGACCATTTTTCTCCAACAGTTAACAGCTTATAACTTTAATACCGGTACATTAAACTTATTAAATGCAATTTAAATTGACAATAATTTATATAAAAGAAAAAAAATAAATTTACGAATATGTTTTTGGGACTCAAGGTGAGGGGATTCATAAGTCGGTTAACCCGACTAAACTTTCTTACTTGTTTTTTAACAACTGTTACTAAACCACGCTTTCTACGTGAACGATACATTTCCAACAATTCTAGCCCTCGTAATTACATTAAATTTAACGCCTAACGCGTCTCTTTCAGGCTTATACGAGTACTCTAAAAAATATATTCAAAATACTGAATATGCAAAAAAAAAAAAATTGACGATAAATAAATTTTGGTTTAGATTTTATAGAATTATGTCCCTTAGTCTATACAAAACAAAAGTTTTTAGGCCTTGAACAAAAAAAGTGCTGTGGCATAGTGTAAACGATTCATCACCAGTCAACTGATGAAGGTTCAGAGAACTGTCTGCCTGAGCATCAGCGGAGATTTTATGACTACAGCGACAGAGTCTTTATAAGTCCTACTCCTTCTATTGCCAACTGATATTGCGGCTAAAGAAGTTGCAACCGAAAAAGCGTTAAGATTAAATTGCCTACCTTCGAGAAGAACTTTGCCACTAAGATACCTGCCATAGAAGAGTAGCTTTGCAGAAAACCAAGAAATATTAACTATATCAACTTAAATGGAGATGGCTCGTAGCTTGATGAGAATGTTTTCCTCGATTTACGGTGTAAAGAACTTGGTCTTGATATAGTTTATAGATCACTAACACTCTACCAGGCCGAAATATAGACAATAAGGAAAATCGCCAAGTGGCTGAGTCGCAACATAATGAACAAAACTGGCGTCGTCATTTACTCGGACTGTCAGGCCACCATTAAATCTCTGGAGGCTACATCCCCAATCTCTGTGGTCACAAGCCATAACAGCATATGTCCGTTTTTGAAACTTTCAGGAGATAACTTTAATGGTTTGTATCGGTATAATAATCCATTTGTAAGGTTAGTAGTGACACAGTGAGATATGCTGCTTTACACTGATAGAAAAACTTCGTCATGACGACGTATTTGTACATCATCACGATTATTTATTCGTCAAAAGTCAGCTAACGTACGGAATAATCCTCTTGATGAATTTGTTCGTCACCATGACGAATTTCTGTTTCCAAAAACTTTCCTCCTCAGGATGATCCATTCATCACCACGACGAACCCCATTCATCATCATGACGAACGAAACTGATTCGTCATGGTGACGAACGGTTTTTCTATCAGTGTATATAGATAACTCAACGAGGGATCATCACCAAAATGTGTCACAATATGTAATCGAAGATGGGGAACATTATGGCATTAATAACTCAGTTTGAGCATAACTAGAGTTATGCTGTTATGCCTTGTGACCACAGAGATAACGGAACAGTTTAACGTAGGGATATCACAAGGGTCTGAAAAGCATATAAAGTTGTTAGAAAAGGGATGATTTTCCAAATTCTCAAACAATTTTCTTATAATTATGCGTTACTAACGTACGGAATAATCCTCTTGATGAATTTGTTCGTCACCATGACGAATTTCTGTTTCCAAAAACTTTCCTCCTCAGGATGATCCATTCATCACCACGACGAACCCCATTCATCATCATGACGAACCCCATTCATCATCACGACGAATAGCATTCATCACCACGACGTACTCTATTCATCACCATGCTGAACTCCATTCATCACCACGACGAATTCCATTCGTGACCACGTCGAATCCCACGTCTCAGTTACGCCGTGCCAGTGCGGTTTGTTTGAACCAATCGGTGCTGCGTGGAACACACACGTGGACGAACATAACGTCGCATGTCGTACTTTGTTTTGCTGTAGGAGTTGACGTTGCCGTAAAGGGCGAATAAGTCGCTCGTTCTCATGATGAATGGATAATCTTATTGACGAACGCTGTTCGTCATTAATTATTAGATTTTTTAAATTTATCTTTTACAACAAATTATTTAACTAAGGTAATCAGAACGCATATAGAACAGTACATTTAAGCAGAAACTATAATTTGATTGCTTCGTTTGATCATATTTTCAGCGAAATGGCCAAAAAAAATGTCATCTTGGGAATGAAACCTTATCGTTCTCTCGACGAATTTCGAAACCACCAAAAACATGACTTGATGATCGTGTTCGTTCTATTGACGTAAAAACATCGCATGTACGAAACTTTTCGTCACCAGTACGAAGATATAATGACGAAACTGATTCGTCATGGTGACGAACGGTTTTTCTATCAGTGTATATAGATAACTCAACGAGGGATCATCACCAAAATGTGTCACAATATGTAATCGAAGATGGGGAACATTATGGCATTAATAACTCAGTTTGAGCATAACTAGAGTTATGCTGTTATGCCTTGTGACCACAGAGATAACGGAACAGTTTAACGTAGGGATATCACAAGGGTCTGAAAAGCATATAAAGTTGTTAGAAAAGGGATGATTTTCCAAATTCTCAAACAATTTTCTTATAATTATGCGTTACTATTCACACGCATGCTTTGGTTTGTGCAAAAGGTAGTCATGTTGTCCAACGAGATATGGACAGAAATTAAAGCCTATAGGGAAGCTAGACAAATCTATCTCATCGCACTAGAGAGGAAAAAAACAGCCTACGTTAGTGTCAGTTCTGACGGCACACTGCCTGATGGGAATTTGGACCAATGACTTCTGCATATGCTCTGGAAATGGAGGGGAACTCTGACATATCTGGCCGGTACAGATATTCGCACTATTGGTGGGTATCAAACAAGTTGGTTCCGATGAGGCGCAACTACGGCTGCCATTCCAACCCAAAGATAGAATATTAAATTTCTTATCTCTATTATAAGTGCTTGGCGATTACAAGATAAACTCTAAAAAGCTTTAAGTATAGTATCACAGTTCGGACATATAAATGAAAACATCCTTAAGAACAATAATGTTAATTCTTCAAAATCATATGTAAATAGTTTCACTGGGTTACAGTGACCTCATTCAAATCTAATCAGTCCCATTTATGATTAATTGTATTATTATATTTCCCCATTAACTATAAGTGGAAAATTAATACAACAGTTGTGTTCTGCATTTATTTGATAGACTCTTTTCGAAGTCAGTCAATCAAACTATGTAAACATTTTCGTATGTACACATGTATGTGCAGATAGACGACATAAATCGAATGATTTTTCTAGCCAATTTTCTCTTATCACTCCGTCTATATGATCTATTAACGTAATTAGGTGGAAAATGTGCCGTAATTAATTTGAGTGTAAAAAATAATCAAGATCTTTGCAATGAATCGAATAGGGGAAAAATGCCTATGTTTCTTTTTTGCCATTATGTTTAATTATTTTGTTGCAATTTTTAATGAATTTAAATTGAATTGCAACGGTTTGTTTGGATTTTCACACGTTTTTTTCTTTAGATTTTCCCAAGAAATCACGAATGAATGACGGCGACGACGACATTTTCCATTGTTGCAAATGCGAACTCCTCTCGCACTTATTAATCGGCAGAGCTTTGGCCTTTAACATTTTCAAAACTGGTTTATTCGAAATAGAAATCGATTTTCCACTTCGGAGTTTTAAACAGAGTTGTGCAGTTGTGCTCTGCTTAAAGCAGTCATTATTTTGTTAATTATTTTTATTTATTGGGGGGCTATACGCTTCTTTCCGCTCTTTTTGTGCGCCCGTAAAGTCGTTTTATTGTTATTACAATTTAATTTGTTTGCAATTTGTAAACATTGACTGCAACAGTCAAATCAGTCTATTTGTAATTATCCAAAATTTTCCCATTGGAAATTGAAAAAGTTTCTCTTATTGCAATGCAATTGATGTTCACGATTAGTTTTGTGCTTTAGGATTTGCAGACACGATTTTTTTGGTTTGTTTCGAGTTTTCTTACAAGTATTTATTGGGAGCCGGAACTTGTCTGACGCAAAGATAGAGAGAGTTTTATAGAGGCATTATTTAAGAAAATATATGAAATTAGAAAATTAACAAAAATTACTGTGACGAATATTGACTGACTTTCTAGCTATTATTATTTTTAATTTTAGGAAATTGGAAGAAAGTTCAACAATAGCCGTTAGTACATCACACAAATTCAAGGGAGTTTTTAAGAAATATCGTAATTAAAAAAACTGAAAAAATACAGGTAGAACAATTGATAGTCATAGTTGGTAAATGATTCACCAACAAAATTCGGCTTGCAAGAAATTTGTAGACGAGCACAGTCGACCACAGTGGTCGACTCTAGTATAGAGGATGACCACAGTGGTCCACTCTAGTATAGGGGATGACCACAGTGGTCCACTCTAGTATAGGGGATGACCACAGGGGTCGACTCTAGTATAGAGGATGACCACAGTGGTCGACTCTAGTATAGGGGTTGACCACAGTGGTCGACTCTAGTATAGGGGATGACCACAGTGGTCGACTATAGTATAGAGGATGACCACAGTGGTCGACTCTAGTATAGAGGATGACCACAGTTGTCGACTCTAGTGGTCTCCCTCTATACTAGAGTCGACCACTGTGGTCTTCCTCTATGCTAGAGTCGACCACTGTGGTCTTCCTCTATACTAGAGTCGACCACTGTGGTCTTGCTCTATACTAGAGTCGACCACTGTGGTCTTGCTCTATACTAGAGTCGACCACTGTGGTCTTGCTCTATACTAGAGTCGACCACTCTACACTAGAGTCGACCACTATACTAGAGTCGACCACTGTGGTCTTCCTCTATACTGTAGAGTCGACCACTATACTAGAGTCGACCACTGTGGTCTTCCTCTATACTGTAGAGTCGACCACTATACTAGAGTCGACCACTGTGGTCTTCCTCTATACTGTAGAGTCGACCACTGTGGTCTTCCTCTATACTGTAGAGTCGACCACTGTGGTCTTCCTCTATACTGTAGAGTCGACCACTGTGGTCTTCCTCTATACTGTAGAGTCGACCACTGTGGTCTTCCTCTATACTGTAGAGTCGACCACTGTGGTCTTCCTCTATACTGTAGAGTCGACCACTGTGGTCTTCCTCTATACTGTAGAGTCGACCACTGTGGTCTTCCTCTATACTGTAGAGTCGACCACTGTGGTCTTCCTCTATACTGTAGAGTCGACCACTGTGGTCTTCCTCTATACTGTAGAGTCGACCACTGTGGTCTTCCTCTATACTGTAGAGTCGACCACTGTGGTCTTCCTCTATACTAGAGTCGACCACTGTGGTCTTGCTCTATACTAGAGTCGACCACTGTGGTCTTGCTCTATACTAGAGTCGACCACTGTGGTCTTGCTCTATACTAGAGTCGACCACTGTGGTCTTCCTCTATACTAGAGTCGACCACTGTGGTCTTCCTCTATACTAGAGTCGACCACTGTGGTCTTCCTCTATACTAGAGTCGACCACTGTGGTCTTCCTCTATACTAGAGTCGACCACTGTGGTCTTCCTCTATACTAGAGTCGACCACTGTGGTCTTCCTCTATACTAGAGTCGACCACTGTGGTCTTCTCTACACTAGAGTCGACCACTATACTAGAGTCGACCACTGTGGTCTTGCTCTATACTAGAGTCGACCACTGTGGTCTTCCTCTATACTAGAGTCGACCACTGTGGTCTTCCTCTATACTAGAGTCGACCACTGTGGTCTTCCTCTATACTAGAGTCGACCACTGTGGTCTTCCTCTATACTAGAGTCGACCACTGTGGTCTTCCTCTATACTAGAGTCGACCACTGTGGTCTTCCTCTATACTAGAGTCGACCACTGTGGTCTTCCTCTATACTAGAGTCGACCACTGTGGTCTTCCTCTATACTAGAGTCGACCACTGTGGTCTTCCTCTATACTAGAGTCGACCACTGTGGTCTTCCTCTATACTAGAGTCGACCACTGTGGTCTTCCTCTATACTAGAGTCGACCACTGTGGTCTTCCTCTATACTAGAGTCGACCACTGTGGTCTTCTCTACACTAGAGTCGACCACTATACTAGAGTCGACCACTGTGGTCTTCCTCTATACTGTAGAGTCGACCACTGTGGTCTTCCTCTATACTGTAGAGTCGACCACTATACTAGAGTCGACCACTGTGGTCTTCCTCTATACTAGAGTCGACCACTGTGGTCTTCCTCTATACTAGATTCGACCACTGTGGTCTTCCTCTATACTAGAGTCGACCACTGTGGTCTTCCTCTATACGAGAGTCGACCACTGTGGTCTTCCTCTATACTAGAGTCGACCACTGTGGTCTTCCTCTATACTAGAGTCGACCACTGTGGTCTTCCTCTATACTAGAGTCGACCACTGTGATCTTCCTCTATACTAGAGTCGACCACTGTGGTCTTCCTCTATACTAGAGTCGACCACTGTGGTCTTCCTCTATACTAGAGTCGACCACTGTGGTCTTCTCTACACTAGAGTCGACCACTATACTAGAGTCGACCACTGTGGTCTTCCTCTATACTAGAGTCGACCACTGTGGTCTTCCTCTATACTAGAGTCGACCACTGTGGTTTTCCTCTATACTGTAGAGTCGACCACTGTGGTCTTCCTCTATACTGTAGAGTCGGCCACTGTGGTCTTCCTCTATACTGTAGAGTCGACAACTGTGGTCTTCCTCTATACTAGAGTCGACCACTGTGGTCTTCCTCTATACTAGAGTCGACCACTGTGGTCTTCCTCTATACTAGAGTCGACCACTGTGGTCTTCCTCTATACTAGAGTCGACCAGTGTGGTCTTCCTCTATACTAGAGTCGACCACTGCGGTCTAACTCTATACTAGAGTCGACCACTGTGGTCTTCCTCTATAATATCCTGTAGGGTGATGACATACTAATGAAATATTCCTTTAATAATGACAAATTATTAAGAACTCATTCACATTATTTCACATACACCTAAAGTGGTCACTCAAATATTTACATACAAAAACTTTATGAAGATGACCTATTTTTATTGTCTGTCATGAATTGTGACTTTAAAAATAACAAATCAGAATAATAATGAGAACGCATATGAATGCAGTGACAGAAAATCATAAATTTGGCACCAAAACAGAGAAAAAGTTCTTCTTAAATATATCTAACTTGTATATATTAGTTCGGAACGAAAATATTCCATCAACAATACAGGAAAATAAAATGCCTGTAGAAATTATGACAAAAAGCTCTGTCAAATATTTTAATGGCGAGTATGCCAAATTTAAAATATTGTTGGAAATTGAAATACAAACGCACCTATTGAATAAACTTCATTGTTAACTCAAATTTTTATTTGCGTAATGAAATCATAACTTGAAATGTAAATCAAGACCATTTTATCAGATGTACTGGTATATTGTAATTATCTTTTGTTTGTGTATTAACAATGTTTGGTTTTGCCATACGAAAGAAGTTTCGTCAGTTGGTGAAGACAATAGTAGATTGCGCCGAATCAGGCCAACGCAATAAAGATAAAGGTGCTAACACAATTTTGTTATGAATAATTACACTACGCAACAGTAATGAATTAATCGAGTAAAACTCCCACACACTTTTAATGTATTATATTTGAAGCCCTATTAAAAAATTATTATATTATCAAAGTAACAATTTTCACATTTAAGTGTTAGATAAACTAGGATCACAGCTGACTTGATAATTTTTGCTGCACATACATTTGCCCGTGGACCTCTTTATCAAGTTGAATGAGCAAACATATAAAGATGTAGGTGCCAATTTTGTCGGCGTAGAATGGAGAACATACGAGTAAACGGTAAGTAAATTTTTATAGTAATAGTTACAATAAAATCCAAACTGCCTAATTTAAGCCCAATTTGTGAAAAGTAGTTGTTTAAATAGAGCCAAGATGTCAAGTCGGGTGTGTCTTTCGTAAGGTGGGCTAAAACAAAACATAAACTCCAGATGGGAATTTTTTTGTGGGGATGGGTCTAGTCGAAGTTAAACGCAAATGTTCAAATTTCAGCCCAAATTTTAGAAATTTAAAAGAAAAAAATGCCTCAGAAATCAAATAGCAAATGATCTTTGTAAGGATGTTATATCAAAACCTGGACCTATGTACAAGTATGACTACCATTGTCCGTGTTAATGGTTCCGGATATGAATAAACTCTACTTTGCACATTTGAGTTCGATCAGTTGTAATTTGTGGTCTCTATTAGTACTAATAATGTCCATTATTGTAGGTACTATTAAACCATTAGACTGTATTTCAAGTCTTTGTATGCACTGGTAATAAAGTTATAAGCTATTAACTTTTGGTTCAAAATTGTCCATTTGTGCGGGGGGTACCAAAAGGGGCGTGGATACTTCGCCCATTTTTGTCGAGGTAATAGTGACTAATAAACTAATACTATGTTTAGAATTTCAGAGGATTCAAATAAGAAGTTATTAAATAATCAATATTTCACTAAATGTTAACCCTTTGTGGGGGAGGTACTAAAAGGAGTGGACCAATATGGCCCATCTTCGAACTTAGCCGGAGATAGAAGGAAATATTACCACATACCAAATTTGAAGTCAATCGGTTACTCCTTTCGAGAGTTATCATGCGCACCAGCCAGCGTACAGACACACACACAGACAAACAGACGGACGGACGGACATTGCTCATTCGTCATAAAATTACCCAAAACGGATATCGGCCGAACATACTTAGGGTCTTAGGCCACTCCTTCGATGTGTTACACTTTTGGTTCGTAGCAAATGATATATACCCTCCTCTCTAAGGTGAGGGGTTAAAGAGTCCTCTAGAGCGTGAAGAAGTGACATCTGAGAAGACGTTTATATGGGGGCTGGCTATATCATGAACCAATGTGCTCAATTTTCAGTATGGATGTGAGGTACAGTTCAAAATTTTGTTTAATTTCTCCGATTTCTAAAATTTAAAAAATATGAAGAAAATTATTTTTTCCACTTTTATCAATTATGTCAAAATATTAAAAAAAATACTAAAATTTTCCCTACAAATCGAACATACGTAAATGTTTATTTTAAAAATTGCGGAAATATAAGGAAAATTATTTTTCCCATTATTATTTATTACGTCCCAATATAAAAAAAAAAATTCGAACCAAATTCCAAAATTTTCCCTAAAAATCGAAAAATGCGAAAATGTTTATTTTAAAAATTTCAAAAAATATGAGGAATTTATTTTTTCATTTTAATTAATTACATCAAAATAGAAAAAAACTATTTTTTCCCTAAAAATAAAAAAAATAGTTTATGTCCGCACATTAATTCCAATTTTATCAATTTTATCAATTATCTAAATATTAAAAAAACCTCCCCAAAATCAAAAATGTTTACTTTAAACATTTCAAAAATATAAGGAATTTTTCCCCAATTTTATTAAATAAGGTCAAAATATAAAAAAATGCTAACAAAAACTAATTTTCCCTAAAAAATCTAAAAATATAAAGAGTGCTTAAATTTGAGGAATTTGTTTTCATTTTTATCAATTGGGTCAGAATATTTAATATCGACCTACATAAGTAGTAGGCTATAATGTTTATAAGCAGTTACAAATAGGTAAAATAAGATCTCGCTATCATTTTTTTTTAAACATTTTTTTTGAGAAAATTGTATGGGCTTTACATTGTTTTAAAGAGACACAATGCGCCATTTTTTGTACATTTTTTAAAAAAAATTTCTCGGAAGAAGAACACGAGTTACACGCGCTCCTATGTTGCCTATTTGTACCTGCTTATAAACATTTTAGCAAAAAAAACTACATAGTTTTATTCTAACCCAATTACGTCAAAATATTAAAATAGGATATGTTTCGAAAAATACGAAAAAGTTTATTTTTAAAATTTAATGTTACTTGAGCTGTGCGTATATATTCTAATGATCGACTGATGTAATCGTTGTAATAAGGATATTGACAATGGGAGTTTGGTGGCTCCCGAAACAGATCTGTCTATCCAACCATTACAACCACCCCCAATACATGTCACTTACTTCTTCTTTAATTTTTAACAAAGTTGTTTTAATAAACTGAAAACCAAAACGATCTTGAGCCTAACTAAGTGCAAAAACAAAATATGTACTATGAAAGCAGATCGAATAAAACAAAAACATGTCTATTGTAAAATTTAAATATTTTCTCAATTACGTCAAATATTATAAAAAAATTAAAATTTTCCCTAAAAATCGAAAATAAGTATTTTAAAAAAAATAAAAATATTAAAAATTTAAAAAATATGAGTAATTTATTTTTTTAATTGTGTCAAAATATTAAAAAAATAATAACAAAAAACTATTTTTCCCCTAAAAATCGAAAAATATAAAAAATGCTTAAATATGAGGAAAATTATTTTTTTTAAATTTTATCAATTACAAAATATTAAAAAAAAATCCGCCTGAAAATCTAAAATGTTTATTTTAAACAATTCAAAAATATGAGCAAATTTTTTTCAAAAATATTAAAAAAAAATGCTAACAAAAACTAACTAACTAATTTACTCACCATTTTTACTAGAAACATATTATTTTCAAAATGTATCTATGTGATTCAAATATCCCAAAGTCAGGAAAAATCCCTTATGCCGGAAATCTTGTTGTAAAATCACAATTAACTGTATTTGTAAAAGTAAAAGCTATATTTTACACTATGAGCATTTTTCAAAACAAATCTATCGTTTACCACCCAAAGTAATTCCAAAACGTTGCCCTCTACACTCAAAAAATCTACAATATTTATAAACATTGTATCCATAGGTATTTCTAGTTTTATTTAACTTCTTCCCTTTAAATTTCATTTTCAAAACATATTTTTTACCATAACCTAATATTTAATGTTTACCACCTCACATTAAATCCCAACATTCACCTCAATTCACTCGCAGTTATGTAGACACGCCCGGTATGTATATAAACACACCACAAACTCAGTCTCGTTTTCTGCACATCAACATGTTGCTACAGCACATAAACAGGCAGTTTTCTCTGCTCTGTGTTTGTTGTATCTTGTATCTCAACAGTTCGTTTAGCGGACACATGTTCGTGTTGCTGCTGTTCGCTCGTCTTCCGTTTATTGTTTATATTTTGTTTCTGCTTCTAGGTTGCTTTGTTTATTATTTTGTGCATTTACATTTGGTGCTCTTGCAGTCAACGGCTCGTCGTTCTTTGACTCTCTAATTCTCCGCTCTGTCTGCGTAGATGAGAGAACCTCCTAATCGCGTTAGTGACTTTGTATTTATTGGAATTCGTGTGTGTTTTTCTGTTTTGGCTATTGCTATGTCTATGCTCTGCTCTCCACTCTGCTGTGCTGCGTTGCTATTGAGGTTAGTAACTCGTTTTGTTTACTTTTGAATGGATGCAACGAAGTGCATGCAGCAGCGCAGCTACAAATTCAATTGGAAAATCAGCTGTTTCCTATGTACATATCTATGAGATTCTATATACGTATGCATGCTTACTCACGTACACATCTATCTATATAGCCATTTATAATGTATACAAAATGCAAGTGCATCGTGCATTTGTTTTGTTTTTCAAATGAGATTCTGAGAGCGAGAGTCGTTCTCCTCGAGGCCTATGGAAAGTTATGCCGTTTTTTTGTTTGTTTGTTTACAAAATCTAACAGTATTTTTCTTCTTTAGGTATAAACTTTAAAGTGACAATTAAGGTGTGTTAATGGGTAGAAAGATTACGTATGTACATACGTACATATTTGTAGTAGGTTGTGGAAATTCGTCACCTATTCCGTGGGATTGTTTGATTATGGGATATCGCGCAAACAATGCAATTTTTGCGACATATAAAATACATATGTACATAAATTAAATCGTCTCAACATTTTAGCTGATTATCTTTAACAAAGAATTGGTACTCTTAAAAATCGCTTCAGATTTCAGATATTTATATCCCCGGTATATACGTGTATACCGATTTAGAATCTAAGCGCTGTAAAATTATGACAGATGATTATCATTAAGAAAACAATGTTGATACATCTTGACAATATTTCTGCTCCGATAGGGTGGTGTAGGGTATCATATATTCGGATCCGACCGACTTTAGCCCATCCTTACTTGTTTTACATATATACTGCAGATATAACGAACTTCGTCATTAACTAACTATAATCCTTAGTACCTGGAAGTTAGTTAGGGACTTCCGAACTTTGACAGTTGATAGCGACCATATTCTTGAATTTACATCTGTCGAATTGGCTGTATTTATTCAGTCTCTTTTACCAAATCACCACGGACAGGTATTGCGTTCAACAACCCGAGTAAATGATGAAATTGTATTACAAAATAGGTGTTCTGTTCGGACAAAGTTCCGCTCGTTTCGACACCTTCAGTAGTGAGGCACATATCTGGATGAATAAGTACGTCAACAAACAAAATTGTCGAATTTGGGACCACAATTGAAATTCCGTTTTCAGCCTTGAAATTGTGTTGTTTTTATTCAATGCTATTCTGCATTTAGAAATCGGGGTGATACCAAAACCAGGCAAAGATCCAACTCAAGTTAAATCCTATCAAGACTTCTGTCGCTAAAAAAAGCAACAATCATGAAATTGAAAGCACAGGGTTAAGCGATATTTGCATAAAAGTTTTGTGTTTTTTTTCGTGTACTAAAATTTGTGTCAAATATTTCCACATCTCGTAATAGTGATGAATTTGTAATATGGCATTTTTAAGTTTTTTATGAATTGTTTGGTTTTTTTTTTTCAATAAATAAAATAAAAATTAATGAAAACTGTTTTTAATTAATTGTCGGTTGTATATGACTGACAAATTGTCAGAACAAGCAATTTTTTAAAACAGTTGGTTGTGGCAACATAAAACAGATAATTTTAGCCACCGTTTTCGTAGTCATGGAAGCAAAAGTATGCCACAACAGAAATGTTGGTTGTCCTGATGGAATCGCATTATAGTAGACATAACTACCAAAATACGGTTGGCAAATAATTCGGTTGAGGCAACCAAACTGCATTTTGTGTGAAATAGTATTTTTTCTAGCCCTAAGAAAATAAATGCCGGTGTCCCACAGGGGAGCATTCTTTATTTCCCCATACTGTATGTTATTTTTACGGCAGATATGCCCATAACCAACTTTACGCACAGGTCTACCTTTGCGAACGATACTGCTTTCGTGAGTAATAGAATGATCAAAAAAAAACTGTTTAATTTAAAAATAAAAAAACCGGCCGACGGTTTATTTCACCTGTGTAACTGGTGCAACCGGTTTTTTCGCATAATAAAAATTTATTAAAATTTAAAGCTTAAAAAAAATTTTTTTCTTTAATAAATCTGTAAAACGGGCTAAAGTCGACTATATGATACCCTACACGACCATTTTTGTTTTTTAAAAAATAATGATCTGCCAAAAAAATTATTCTGCAGCTCTTAGATTAAAAATAGGGACGGAAGTATATACCGAGTCTATATATCTACATCTGAAGCAATTTTCAAATCTTCAAATTCGGTAACGTTCATTCTTGGTTCAAAAAAACTAATTTTTAAAATCTATAAAGATATGTTAAAAGAGAGGATTATATTGCCTTGGATGTAAAATCCGGATATAGTTTTATAAGCTATATCTAGCTCTTAACCGATATTCTTAAAATTTACGCAGGAAGGTTTTTGGTTCAATAAACTGTTATCTGCTAAATTTTAATTAAAAATATGAGGTTAAATATGGCTTCTACATCGCATAGATGCCATATTGGTATACACTCACTGACTCAGTACTCACAAAAGCCCTTCAGTTGCGTCCGATCAACTGCAATCTCATGTCTGAGACCTAGAAGAATGGTTAAATAAATGGAGAATAGTGCTAAATGCTTCAAAATGTACTGAAGTCCTTCAATTTCTATATTCAATTCAGTGATTCCTCAAAAAGATCAGTTAAAATATGGAATCCATTTAGATTGTAGCTTGACGTGGTCGTACTCAAATTAAATTCGAAACCTTCGAAACCAACTAACTTCACTGGCTTGTCATCTCATTGACGTATAAATTATGCACAGTATCGTTTATATTCTCATTAACGAACAGATGTACGATGCTGTCACCGAAGATGTCGGATTGTCATGACCCACAATCTTGAACTTTGTCTTGCAGTTTAGTGCTACGCTCTATTTTGTCATGGAACATGACTTGCAAATGGCCGAAGTTTTCCTTCCCATATTATATCCCATTGGCAATTTAAATCGATATATATAAATGGAAAAAATGTTTGTATGTATGTATGCTATAGTCTCCGAAACCACTGAACCGATTTTATTTATTTTTTCTTTTGTTTGAAAGGTTATTTGTCAGAGATGGTTTAGAAAATTTTTTTTTTTAAAAAGTGGGCGGGGCAAGAGTTGTCTTGGCATTACTAAAAATCCGAATATCTCAAAAAGTGTTGACCCTAGAAAAATGAAATTTGGAACACATGTTATTGGAGTTATTTTCTAAAACTTCAATAAAAAACGGAGGGATCGGATTATTGGGTGTGGCAAAAGTGGGCGTAGCATTAGTTAAACATTTGTTATCTCAGAAACTATTGACCGTAGGTGAAAGAAATTTGGGTTGTACGTTATTGGAGTCAATGTTAGTAACTTCACCAAAAATGGGCGGGATAGAATAAGTGGGCGTGGCATTATATAAAATTCGAATATCTCCGAATATGTTGTTCGTAGAATAACGAAATTTGAAACACACGTTAGTGGAGTTATTATCTAAAACTTTAACAAAAATTGGCAGGATCGGATCAGTGGGTGTGGCAAATGTGGGCGTAGCATTAGTTAAACGTTTATTATCTTAGAAACTATTGACCCTAGAAGAACGAGATTTGGATTGTAAGTTGTTGGAGTCAATATTTAGTACTTTCACCAAAAGTGGGCGGGATACAATAAGTGGGCGTCGCATTATATAAAATTCGAATAACTCAGAATGTGTTGATGGCAGGAGAACGAAATTTGGAACACACTTTAGTGGAGTAATTATCTAAATCTTCAGCAGAAATTGTCGGTATAGGGTTAGTGGGTGTGGCAAAAGTGGGCGTAGCATTAGTTAAGCACGTATCATCTCTGAAACTATTGACCGTAGAAGAAAGAAATTTCGATCATTAAACAAAACCTCATACAATATTGCATAATTTGTGCATTTTTGTACCACATTTCTTTTATTTTCATCGCATTGACGTTAAGTTGGTTGCGAGCACAAAAACACTAATCTATCATTCTCAGCAGAAAGTTGTATCATTTGTGGTTAGTCCGAATTTACACTAGGCAAGTTTTTTCAGCAGCTTATCATCAAATTCTCTTTTGAACTTGCACGAATAACTCAAAACGTTGAGGGAGAGTTTTTCCCCCCCTCTTGCCGACTGCCTCTCTCTTCTACAAAACGCCGATAATCTGCTGAACATTCAGCCAGTGTAAATCCGGATTTATCGCGGCGATCAAGTCAAACAATGAGTGCTGTAATATTGTTCATATGTAACTGGTGGCAGTCTGCGTGATTGGTCCAAAAATGGGCGGGGTCAGACCAATCGTCGTGGCCCTGCCAATATTAACCAAATTTTGAAATTGAGATATTTGAACAATTTGTTAAAGAGTGTGGTAATTTTGTTAATATGCATGTGATGGCAGTCTACGTAATTGGCCAAAAATGGGCTGGATCGGAAATGTGAAATCTGGGGCAACGAAGTGGACCGGGTCTAGCTAGTTCTTCATAAATGTCGTAATTTTTAACTAATCTTCCTTAAATTGTTAGGTTGTTTTGTCTAAAACTACTTCTAATAAAAATGGTGAACAACGTAAACGCCTTGATATAGCTCCTGTATAAAGATGTTCTCCATATTTGACTTATTGAGGCTCCAGAGGCAAAGTTTTTAATATGACTAACTTGATGAAACTTTAAATCTGTAATTCATTTGCCCCGACCTATAATAGTCATTTTAGAAATATGTTTTGATATTCCTCCCTCCCTTCAGTTTTGAACGTGACGCGTCTTGCCTTGTATGTAGCTACGTAGGGTATTTAAAATCCAGTGTATGTCCACTGTAGCCACTACTTGCATTTTTCTTTTAGTGTTTTCTATAAAGTCGTCAATATTTCGAAATATGTATGTATACATATTCTCCTACGTTATCATTATCATGTGGTATATCTAGATACCTATTCCAAATAAAACTTTTTTCAATCAAAGGAAATTGCCTTGTTTTGTAAAATTACTTGCTGGTGTCGCGCGCGTCCTAATCTTCGTCACAAATCATTTACGTCGTGCATTGTGAACGTAAACGTAATACGGAAACCATACGAAAATTTCACCTTCAACCTAAAATTAAACTGAGTTTATTTTTAAAGTTTAATGGCGGCCTTAAAAGTAGTACCACTACTTAACTTCCTGATGTGAAAAATCAACACGAGCACATCAATTTGTGTATGTGTGAGTGTGTGTAAAATTTTCGGTGGAATTCAATTTGCTGTCGCTGTCGTCGTCGTCCATCCCCCTTGTCAGACTGTCTACATCGTCTTAAAATAATAATAAAAAAACAAGACGTCACTCGTCGTCTTTAGCACACTAAACCAGCCAACCTCGACAAACTTGTAACCAAAACCATTGAAGACACAAGGCATACGGCAAACACCGGCAGCACGCATCACGACGCACTTTGCCAAAAACCACTTGCCACTTGTCCAAGTGGTCGAGAGAGAGTGTGGGATGGAAGAACCGCAAGATGACTGAGACTAACTGTTCGTTCCCCAAGAAAGTGAAGAATTTTTTTATTTAAAAAAAGCTTTCTTAAAAATAACACACATTTTGGCCGTCATACGAGTGAACGAACATACATACCTATACATCGCGTATGTAATGTATACATATGTACGAGTATTTGATAATTTCCTTTTGCTACCGTTGACATGCTAAAGAAAGCACGAAGAAATTTGGAAGAGCGGGAGACATTTCAAGATAATAAACAGAGCGAGTTAGTATATGGTGAGAGTCCAAAAACAAAACTCTGACATTCGCCCTCTCTGAGAGAACACAAGTTTCTTATCAAAACAGAGATTAATTATATAGGCGAATGTTTAGTTAAACTGCACAATGGGTAGATGATTTACTCTATTTTCATTTAAAATGACCGGATATGCTTGTGCAGTTATTTAAGCTTTCTGACTTCAAATAAACTCTGCAATTAAATAATTGCATATGGGCAAATCCTGGATTGCGGGCGTTACATTCGTACGCATTTTATTGTTTGTTTTAATAATATTCATCCTGTTGCCGTTCTTAATGCAATATATTCATATTACCTTCAGCAACAACAATTATTTCAGTGTTCTTTGAAATTACATTTAAATACATATATCTAAATATTAGTGATGAATGCGATATTCGCGGCGAAAGCTCCGTTGCGGATGTTACACAAATCGGAAGTAGGTTTTCCGGTTAACGTGAATTTGCCTATTTTTTCGATAAGTTTGCAAAAATTATTCAAAGACAGTTTCAGAACAACAAACAATTTTTTGATCCGTGCACCCTACACACGGCACAAATAGGTTTTATTTGCAGAGCTGTTATGTGGTATCCTATCGAAACAAGCCGCATAACGTTCATGGTTTGCTTAATTTTTCCCTTTGTCATTATGTCTATCGTAAGAATGAAATAAGAAACTAATTTTATGTGTCCTGTTTTTTAATACATGTCTACTTTTGCGAATTCTGAGAAAATATATTTTTTTCAGGGTCCAGCTATTTGAATAATTCTGAAATTATATTTGGCCTACAAAGCAACAAAAAGTAAAGAGGACTGAAATTTTCAATATTTGGCCTACAAAGCAACAAAAAGTAAAGAGGACTAAAATCGTATTCCGATATTTATTAGGGAAAACGAATGTGGATAAATGTTCTGATCAATATCGAGCGTATATATTGAGCGTTTATAATTATGAGAATTGGTGCAAGTGTAATAGAAAGGAAGATCGTTTTTGGCTTGCCGCAAAAACTATGTTAAAGAAAGATACGACATCGAAAAACCATGTTCAAATACTATTAAACCGGTCATTGGACGTCCACAATTGCATTACGAGTATTTGAAAAAAACTGAGCGACATAAGAGGAGACTAGCCGCGGAGTCTCCAAGTAGTAATTATACCGACCTATTAGTAAAAGTAGCATCAATACGGTCTCGAAAGTTGGCAGTTTAGATTTGGCAGTAGTCTTAAAGTATACCATTGACAATTAACCGTACCGACAAAAGTCAGAATGTAATATGGTCAGGATGAAAATACATCCTTTTCAATGCTGTTGGAAGGTGATCTAGCATTTGTACTGGAAAATAATCTGTCGAAAAGAAAATATTGCAATATTCGCAGCGAATCCAAGGTAAATTCACAATTCTTAATTTTTCTTATACAAAAAAGTTTTAGAAGATAAAGGTAAGTGCAGACCAAACACAATAATAATGTATGTGTATCGTTCTGTACTACCATTCAAATACATACTATTTTATCGAATTATAGACTCCCTTAAATAATGCTTTCTTGTTAATACTCCGTATATTTGCAGTTATTTAAAAAAATGCATTTAAAACAAAGGAAATATTTACTTTATTTTGTTAGAAACTCAAAAGAAGCATTATTTAAATGCATTTAAGATTTTTGGCTAAAGAAAGTTGTATTTGGGACCACTGTGCATTGTGCAGATTTGTTTGCATTTTCCAATTTCAATTGAAGTAAATATTTCGATTTTCAAATTATGTGTTTCTAATTTCAATTGAAGTACATATTTCGAATTTTAAATGATGTGTTTCTAATTTCAATTGATGTGTTTTGAATTTCAAATGGGGTGATTCGAATTTCAACTGATACTTTTCGAATTTAAAATGGAATCTTCGAATTTCATATGATTTTTGTCGAATTTCGAATTGAATATTTGATCTTATTCAAAATTGATCAGATTTTTTTCAATTACAGTTGAAAATGGCGTAGATCGTCTCTTATGAAAATCGGTCACATTGATCCATGTTTTGATATAGTGCCCATGTTATGTCCCTTCCGATTACATTTCCTGAAGCTCCTGATAACGCGTTTTTGAACCGATCCTGCTGAAATTTAAGTATTTGTACTTAATTTTACACTCAGACTTAAAAATAAGAACGCGTCATATTAATTCAATAATTTTCAATATAATAGAAAAATTATAATGAAATTAATTAAATAAACAATTTTCAACTTTGAATTAATGCAGTTTCTATTATTTTGGTGGGACACATTGAATCAACATTGTTTTAAAGTTGAAACGTATTATTGTGAGATTTTTTATTTCATTAATTTCTTAATTAAGTTGAAATTTACATTGCAAAATATTGAATTAATAAGAAGCATTTTAAAATCTATATGGCAAGATTGTAAAACAATATGTAAACCAATTTAGATGATTCCCCCTTTATTAGGTTGTAAAATTTCGTGCGTTGTGGACGCTTTTAAAAAAATGTCGGTGACATTTAGTTTAGTGGATGAGACAACCCTGAGACAAAACAAACTGGAGAAAGGAAAAGGTGGGTGTCGTCCTTTAATCTACCTAATCGATCTTGAAGTAAAATAATTGTTATTTTGCTTTTATATATTTTTAGTTGAGAATTGAAGATGACGATGACTCAGAGAAGAGGGGCAAGACAGCAGTCTTAATAGTACATATTCAGAGACATTCCCTGTAGTCGAAATACCATATTCGAATGGCAGTCTCAAAAAGCTAGTTAAAACCATATTTTTAAAAAATTAATCTATTTTCTATATTATTTAGGATTTTCCAACTCTGTTGGCAGAAACTTCTAAGGGAAGAGCGCTATTAGACGTTAGACGCTACAAAGCAGAGCATCCAGAACTGTGATCAGGATGAACTCATCTACATAGTTGTTGAAGAACCCTTGGGGACCTTAGTCCTCATGATATCACAGCTCCTGTCACGGAGATTTGTAAATTATTTATTTATATTAAATTATATTTTAAAATTATATTCTTTAACCTAGTGTGCATTTTAAATTTTATAACGCTTCAATATTAAATCAAACTTGAATAACCTTATTTTTAAATTGTTTCATTCTTAATTCAATATTGTTTCAGTTTCAATTACATTTCCACTTTGTTTCAATAAGAAAACAATATTGTTCTATAAGTATTCAATATTAATTCAATACCGAAAATTATTATTTCTCTATTGTTTCCGTATTAAAATTATAAAAATAGGGCAACTTTAAATTGATATTGTTCCATATTGAAATAAACATTTTCAACATTACTAGACTTTCGTTAATATTTCTTATTGATTCAATATGGTTTATTATTGATTTTAAGTTTTTTTCTCTGGGTGTAGTGAAAATGGAGCATATCGGACCATGTTTTGATATAATACCAATATGAAAACCCCTTTCGATTAAACTTCTTGAGGCTCTTGGGGACGCATTTTTCAGCCGATCATTCTGAAATGTATGCCTTTATTATTTATATTGAATTAAATTGGTCCTTGCGGAAATGTAAAAGTGTAACCCCCATTAGGTCCTACCTTTTTTAAACGTTGTGACAGAAATTTACTCTACCTAACCTCAAAAAAAGAAATTGAAGGTTTAGTAGTTTTTTGTCAGATTTATTGCTACCAAACCTACTGTGCTGGGACTGGCTAATAAGAATGCTTAAAAGTACATACATAGGTACTTCAAAATTGTTTTTTGTTGTTGGCTGCTCAAAGCAAATGTTTATTATGGACGACATGTAATGAAAGTCAATGCGAGTGCGAGAGAGTGCAAGTGATAAAAAAAAACACACAAACTGTCAGTTCTCTTATCATGTGCACCCTGCCACTCTCTCACCACATACATACTCACTCTCTCGGTATCCCCATCAGTAGTGTACCATAATAACAACAACATTTTTTTCCACTTTGGGGAACTCTCCTCTCAACTGGGTGAATTATCAATAACACTTAATGAGAAGGGGAGCTATTGTATTAAGTAAAAAAAGATGAGCTTGTTATCGCCGTCATTGTTATTTGTTGTGTGCTCGCTCGGCCTAACTGAACAATAAAATTGAAGCGTGCTGCCGCTGCTAAAGAAAACCTAAACGAATCGAACAAGAAAAAAACCTGTAAGAGTTCAACTAAACTAAGTATGAATGCAGAATGTGTGATTAAGTAGACGAAATAAAAATAAAAACAAAAACCAAATTAAAACGAATGAACATCAAGTCAAAGAAAAAGAGGAAAAATCACAAACCAAAAAATTTGTATTGTACTCGTATGTAATACACCAATCCTCCTGAGCGGAACACCGCCACTGCTAATGCTGCCGTTGTTTGGCTTTGCTTTACTGCGCTGCTCTGCGCTGACGTTTGTTTGTTCGCCTTTACCGGCTCTGCTGTCTGACCGCTGAGGTATCCATCGAGCAAACAGCCAAAACAGTTCACAACGAAACCTTGTAGACAGAGGAAGACGGTACGGCTGTCACGCGACGACTTGTTTTTTGTGTGTGCGCGTTCGTTTTTTCGATTCGTTCGTCGTGTTATTGTTGTTTTTTTCTGCGCTCTGCTAAGCGCTTAGCAGATAGTGTGTACTAAAGTGTGCTCAATATACTTACATATGAATGTATGAAAATTTAAAGAAACGGAAAATAAGAATTGTCATTTAATATTGAATCCCGAGAAGCAATTGTAACGTAGTTGTTTTTTATTTTTGTTGTGCAAAGAAAATCTCGGCAATCATTTAAAAAGTGTCTGCCTTTGCCTGGTGATTTGGATCAACAACGAAGAAGAAGAAGCAGAATTTGCAAAGAAAAGCGAAAAACGGAAAAATTCTAATTCGCATTGAGAAATTTTCGGTGTTTGTTGTTGTGCGCGATTTCCACGGTAATTTTTTGACATACAGACAGACGTGAGTAGCGAGCGAACCAGCGAGCGTGTTGTTGTGTACATCGTTTGCGCGTATTTTCATTTTAAACGTCAAGGCAAAAAAGCGAAACAAGAAGAAGAAGAATACCCCTCAATATAAAAGCGAAAAATCTTTTAACCCCAAAAAAATCCAACTAACTTAGTGTATAAATAAGTTAAAATAAAATAGCTTTGTCGTCCCTCGTCAACGTTGTTTGTTGTTATTTGTGTGCTGTGTTGTCGTCCCTAGTAAAGTGTTGTGCTCTCCACGACCACTACCCCAGCCCCCAAGAAATGTACACCCGTTAGTAAAAGTGTGAAAAACAAAAACAAACATTTTGCAAACGAAAGAAATATCAAAACAACACACAACAAAGTAGAAAAATAAATATTTGATTTCCTCCAAAAAAGAAATACATAATCTTCAAAGGAAAAAAGAAGAATAATAAATAAAATCTAGAAGAAAAGAAAAATCCAAAGCTAAGAATATTAAAGTAAAAATACCTCAAAAATCAATAAGATTTCAACTACTTTTTTGAGAAAAAATTACCCCAAAAAGTAAATAAGATTTCAAGTGAAAAAGTGTTTGAGAGTGTGTGTGGTGCAATCGGAAAAGTACCTAAAAACCAAACAAATTAAGGTTGTAAACATACACAATAAAATAGTGTTGGTAACAAGAATCTAAACATTTTCGGAATTCTACAAAAATCAACAGAATCATCTTTAACGTCTCTAAATAAAAGGTAAGTTTTAAAGTCATTTTGGTTTACTTATTCCAGTAGAAAAAAAAAAACAAAATATATCAGTGGTGCCAATTGTTCAACACGGAGAAACGTCAAATTTAAAAAATCTCCAAATACAATGTAATAAGGCTAAAGAAAAGTGTAATGTAAAACAAGTACAAAATAATGTAGGAGATATTTCTGTTCAAACTTTTCTAAACTCGGGAAAAACGGCTGTTGTCAAGAAATTTGTTTTTCTACGGCATTTGGGGAAAGTCAATTTCCCATATGTTTGTGCGCGAGAAATTTTTTTTGAATGACATCTAGAGTCTGCACATGCAGCATTCTCTCTGCATAGGAATTTTTATTGGATTTTTGCTCAGTTAATTTAATCAGCTGACCGAATGTAAACAAAGATTCGTTTGCAAACCTCTGGGATATTTTTGCTATGACAATTCAATCAGCTGACAGCATGTAAATAAGAATTCATATTTGGTCCTGCTGATGTTGGTAGAACAACTGATTTAATAATTGTGCTAGCAAATTTGCCTAAACATTTCAGACCAATAGCTACCATATTGTCAGCAATTGACAAAATATTTGAGAGAATTATGCATTCCAACTGTTAAGGATGAATCACTAATTTGTAAAAAACAATATAATTATAGGAAAGGTGGTGGAAAAAATGAGGGAGTTTTGATGGTTGCGATACATTCACATGTCAAGGAATGGATCAAGTATTTCGGGGAAGCTGGAATAAGTTATGATTTTAGTAAGGCCTTCGATTTGTCTGATCATGTGATTTTGCTAGAAAATTAAAGCTGAAGTTATTGATGGAAATGATCGCAAACTTATAAGCAGTTATTTGTCAGTAAAGCGACAGTTTGTTCAGATTGGAGAAGGATGAATTTCTGTACTGCTGGTAAATTTTAGAGCTCTTCAAGGTAGTATCCATGGGCAACATTTGTTTAATGTTATATTTAAATGATATAAACAATGTTGGATTGGTAGGAATAATAGTAATGTTTGCTGAGGGTTCTGCTACATTTTTGCTGATGATATTTTAGTAGTTTACCCATATAAATCGAATAGACTAAATTAGTTATGCCGACTTTGTTTCTGGAAAAAATGTGCCCCGTCTATGTGAAATACTACACGGGGAAAATCGTCGTTTTTGATATGTTTGAATTGAAAGAAAATATATTTGTAAAAAAAATTTAAATATTATATATTAGTTAACAAATACATTTTATTGGAAAATCAGGGAATTTTGTTTGGAATGCGTATATTAAAATATAAGAACGAAATATATTTGCGAACTGACTTTCACAAATAAAATATGTGTTTAATCACAAACAATGTTATTGTTTAAAAAGTTTCGCAAATATATATTACTTACAACTTCCTCACTTTAACGAATTATTATATAATCTTAACCTCGGTTTCTTGTTTTATTTTATAGTTAAAAATATCACAAGCAGCATTAGCTTTTGTTTTACACTTTTAAATTATAAATATTCAGATTCCTCACTTTTTGTCAATCCATGAATGCAATTTATAGTTACGAAATATTATCCGATTTACAGACATGTAAAATTTCTAGTTTAAAGTAGCACTTTAAACTTATGAAAAACAGAAAACTTGCCTTTAAATTAAGAATACATTGTCAAATTACTTAAATGCAAATTAATCTTTGTTTCGGAAATATTTGTTCTAAATAAAAAGCATTAGGAGGGAAAGAAAGTTTTGTTTAGAACAACATCCTCCCAAACATATAATATTTATGTGCGTCAAATATTATATATTTGGAGTGTAGACAAATATGGAGAATATGTTTTGGACAACTACAGAAGCGATTTTTGCAGCGTGTAGGAAGTATTTGAACATTTTTAGTCGAAATGATGTGCGTGTAGGAAGTATTTGAACATTTTTAGTCGAAATGATGTGGTCCCTCGAATTTAAATTAACTCCAATTTTATAAAGAAAATGATGCTCTTTTTCAAAAATATTTATTTGCAGTTAACCTTAATTATAAGACAAATTTTACGTTTTTCAGTAATTCAACGTTTTTTTTTCGAAATTTTAAATGTTCGTAAAATTCCATTATAATTGAAATCGTATAATCATGCACAATTATACATTGCTTGATGGGTTGACGTGAAAAATGTAATACATAGAAATAGAAATTAAAAATTGGTGCTTTAAAACAAATGTCATTATGAAAGAATCGCTTCTGTAGTATATTCTCCCAAACATACTATGCTTGAAACATACATAAGTTTAGGGTACACTCCAAATATGTAATATTTGACACGCACAAATATAATATATTTGGGAGGATGTTCTAAACAAAAGTATGATTTCATCCAAATATGAAGTAATATGTGAAAGTCAGTTCGCAAATATATTTTGGTTTAATATATATGAGTAGCCTCAAAAGTGATAATTACATAAAATATGTAAAATCGAAAATTTCTTCTGTAATTCGAATTCTGTTTAATTGAGGCGTAAACTGGGCGATTTCGTTTCTAATTAATTTTTAATTTTAATTAATTTTTATATAGAAACAATATAACCGATTGGACTGCAATTTGGTTACTTCCATTTAATTTTACTCATAACCAATTAGCGCCTTTGAAACCACAAATACTAATCGATAGGGATAAGAATCGGCAAATAGAATTTCATTTTACCAGAACCATTTTGAGAAACATACTCTCATACAAAGGCCCGCTCTGATTGAATTCTTGTCACCAAAAAAATAAAATTGATACCAATTGGGCTGATACAATGATACATTTGAATAATGAGCTCCTACATAGGTCCAAGATTTGACATAGCCCTTACTTTACTTAAAAATTTTCACTGCAATTTCTCTACCGACTTTGCAACATAACACATTTAAGATTTTTTCTATATTGTCATTGAATGAGACCAAATCTACCACCAATTTTATTTTTCGATGATTGATACTTTTTCCAACACTTCTAATTTTCATTTTAAAAATATATGTAAGTTATATATCGAAAATGCTATAAAAATCCATAATATTGGAAAAAAAATTTTAAATTTTCCTTATTTTTTTAATATCATAAAAAATGCTAAATCTTCTATGATTAATACTTTTTCCAACACTTCTAATTTTCATTTCAAAAATATTTGTATGTTATATCTCGAAAATGTTATAAAAATCTATAATATTAGAAACAATCTCAAATTTTCCTTGTTTTTTAAAAATCATAAAAAATCCTAATAGTGTTCTATTTTTTCGGCTCTAAAAAAATAAAAAAAAAATTAATTTAGAGATTGGACATTATACTATATCATTGTATAGGGATTATATGGGAACAATATCTTTTCGATAAGACGTTTATACAAAAAACAATTATTACTTATGTCTACAAGTCAGTTATCTAAATTGTTAATTCTAATGTTTCCAATACGAGAAACTCATCCAGTCTTAGGACAGCAAGATATTTACTTGAATCTACTAAACAGAGGGTCGACTATATAGGCAATATTGAATTCAATAATCTACCATTGTCCATAAGGGATAATAGTTCATTGTTTTATCCGCTGGCCTTAGAGTGGAGGAGCTCGTAGCAAATGATATATTGCTACGAGCTAAAAGTGTAACACATCGAAGGAGTGACCTAAGACTCTAAGTATGTTCGGCGGATATCCGTTTTAGGTCGTTTTAAGTCGAATGAGAAATGTCCGTCCGTCCGTCTGTCTGTCTGCTGGCTGGTGCGCACGATAACTCTCGAAAGGAGTAACCCATTGACTTCAAATTTGGTATGTGGTAATATTTTCTTCTATCTCCGGCTAAGTTCGAAGATGGGCCATATTGGTCCACTCTTTCTAGTACCTCCCCCACAAAGGGTTAACATTTAGTGAAATATTGATTATTTAATAACTTCTGTGCTACTTATTTGAATCCTCTGAAATTCTACACATAGTATAAGTTTATTAGTCACTATTACCTCGAGAAAAATGGGCGAAGTTGCCACGCTCCTTTTGGTACCTCCCATACAAATGAACAATTTTGAACCAAAAGTTAATAGCTTATAACTTTATTACCAGTGCATACAAAGCGCCCAGAGAAATATTTTGGTACCCCCCAAACAAGAGGACCTTTTTGCACCAAAAGTTAGCAGTTTTTAACTTTTATACCATAATACCAGTGCATAGAAATGCTTGAAATTCTGTACAGTGTAATGCTTTTATAGTACCAAGAGTCCAGAGAAAAGTGACCGTTATTGGAAAGCACCATTTGCTACCTCCCACAGAAATGGACCATTTTGTACCAAATGTAAACAGCTTTTAGCATTAACAGAACATACTTTAAAGTCATTAAATGCAATTTAAATTGATAATAACTTAATTAAAACAAAAAATAAATTGCCAATATTTTTGTTAGGACTCAAGTTGAGGGGATTTATAAGTCGGTTTACCCAATTGAACTTTCTTACTTGTTTAATTCCTATTTAATATTATTATTATTATTAGTATTTGATTCATTTTTCGCTCGGACTTTTTTATTACAATGACAACTAAACCAGCTGACAGAATCTAAACCATCATTTATAGTTCTACTTTGTTTATATGTAGACATTTCAATTTTTTTTTTGTAAAGATCGGCATTAAAAGATGTAGAAAAGAATTTTATGCAAAAACATTCCCCACTGGGTGCTAAAAAATTACAACAATTTCTCCAGTTCTTCAGTTAATAAATAACTTGTTCGCTCGAATTCCTCAGGAGTTTACTGTGTATGAATTTGCAATGTCTAGCTTAGTACTGGTTTTAAAACTTCAGGTTTATCACAGTTTTTTGGTATGATCTTCAGGCTGATCTTTTTTGCAGTTTGCAAATTACAACAATTTTACAATTTACTTGTTTACAATTTCCTACCTATTTTCTCGCTCAAACTCCGCAAGAGTTTATTTTGTATCGATTTTGTGCGTCTTGTCTTAATACAGCATTTAAACCTTATGGTTTATGTGAAATAAAATGTTTTCCTGACTGACATGATCAAACTGACCTTCTTTGCAGTTATTTGTAATATAAAAATTTACCTTTTTTGGGGAACCGTGCACATAAACAGCTGAATTATGAGGAATAAGTTTGATGCGGGGATCGGCGTTTGAAGTTCCGCCAATTAAATATGCTGAGAGAGGACATGGATAAACCGTCTTATATTTAGAATATAAAGGGTCCGCCAAATAACTTTTTTTTTGAAAACATCGCGCAAAACATCGAGTGTAGCTTCGGCTGTGTGGCACGCAGCGCCGTCCTGTTGAAACCAAATGTTGCCAATATCCTCCTCTTCAATTTTTGTGAACAAAAATTCGTTCAACACTTTCTCATTTTCGAAGAAAAATGGCCCAATTATGCCTCTGGACCAAAATCCGTACCAAACAGTGACTAGTTCGGCTTTTCAATGTACGCGTGCGGGTTTTCTGTGTCCCAAATGCGACAATTTTGCTTGTTTACATACCCGCCAAGATCAAAATGAGCTTCAGCTGAAAAGATGCTTTTTTGGCAAAATCGGCATCATACACAACCATATTCGTTCAGCGGAAGGATAAAACTAATTATCTGTCAAATCAGACATGAGCTAAGTGTTACCATTCACGAAATTAGCACTAGTTGAAAAAAAAGTTAGATAGCGGATCCTTTATAAGTACTTTGTACTTTATGGGTCTCAAATCAATATCTAGAGGTGTCGCAAACGTAGTGACGAAAATGAATATACCCCCATCGTATGTTGAAGGGTATAAAAGCGCCAAATTGATATAGAATCCGCGGAGTTGACGACGCTGATAGTAACTCAATGAGCTTGTTAATATAGTTGCTGTGTGACTCCTCCTCCCTACTTCTCTTTTCTAGTATACTTCGCTGCTCCTAAAATCTGTGATAAACTGTTTTCTATTTTTTTACAAATCATTCTCTTGAAACAGAAACTTTTCTATAAAAATCTTCAAATTGATGAGAAATCCTCGGAGTTGACAACGCTGATAGTAACTCAATGACGTTGTTAATTTAGTTGCTGTGCGGCTCTTCCTCCTTTTATTTTCTTCTCTGAAAATCTGGAATAAACTGTTTTCAGTTTTTTTTTCAATTCACTCTCATCCCATACCTTTGCGAAGATGACTTTGTGATACTTTTTGTCGGTGTATGTGTTTGAGTGTTTGTTGCCAGACCCATCATCACTTGTTCATTTCATTTTACATTGTTTGGGTGTTTCCGTAGTGTCTTTCCTAATTTAATACAAAATAATAACAATAATTTTATTCAAACAAAAAATCTCACATCTCATCTCATCCCTCTTCGTTTTCATTTTCATTCACAGTCCTGAAATCAAATTGTATTTTTGTTATTGTTTTTTTTCTTTCCTCCCTTCTCTGGGCATTTTCAACAAGGCAATGTTCTAGGTTTATGCGCTCTCTCTCCTCTCTCTATGAAAGTCCCCATTCTCTCTCGTATAGTGTCTCTCACACCCCACCACTTGCGCTGCCAATGAACATACAAGTGTTTTGTTATGGTTGTCATACAATTGTGCGGCGCTGTGTTTGTCTTATCACTCAGATTACGGTGATACTTTGTTAGTTTTGTTGTTGTATAAATAAAATTGGTTTTAGTATTTTGTTGTGTTCGTTGATGTGGTGTTTTTCCATTTTCTTGCTCTCTGTATCTCTCCGCGTCTCCCAGAAGTCATCCCATCAAACGTTTTATTTGTTTTGTTTTTGTATGCCCCGTGTATTAGTTTTTATTCCTTATCATCATTTTTTTCATTATCATCAACGCTTTATAGCCGTGCTTGCTGTAGTTGTTGTTGTTGTTGCAGTTGTGTTTCTTTTAGCCTGAGAAAAGTCAATCTGACCCGAGGAACCTTCTTAGCCTTTTAATGATGTACTTTTTTTTTGTAGAATCTGATTATTATTCCAGAAAAAAGTCTGCGTCTTTTTACAATTTTAATTATTTCTCAGTAATGTGAAATGTTCTTGCCATGTTCTCATTTCATCTTAAAAGTGTTCTCGGGAATACTATTCGTATTTGACAGCAAACCAGTGCTGTTATTTTCGTTCAACTTAAGATAAAAAAGTTTTAAAAATTGTGCGATAATTTTAGCAATCGACCCTTTTAAATTGATCCAAATGCGTCACATACAGTGACACATTTTGCGGGAATTAAATTCAATTCTTAAATAGAACCACTGACACTATATGTAACAAAACAAAACAAAAATCTGAAACTAATATCTGTGGTTTTCTAAAATAACCGCATACTTACGTTTCTCAAAAAAAAACTAAATGTTCAGAAGATCCAAAATACATTTTATCTCGGAAAAGTTTAAAATAAATTAAATATGTATACCTAAAAGTGTTATATGTATCGTATATGGATCGAATGATAATAATTGACTGACTACATTTATTTCAAAATCAGAAAAATAGAAATTTCTGATAACGGTGCTTGTTGTCGTTTATATCCGATCAGTACGAAATTCGGCAGAAAGAAGTTTCTTTATTTAGGAACGAATACTGCTTAATTTGGGGATAATCGATTCAGATTTAGATATAGCCATATATATGTTTCCATGTCTATTTAGTATTTTAGCACTATTGAAACGGTATATTAAGTGCGCTCTTTATATAATATGAAAGAAATGTGGTTTCAGATCTACTTTATTATTATCAAAATTTTTAACTCCTCCTTGGAATAAGCCTTGATGAGGAAGTGCAGCTAAGTATTTTGTTAATTCAAGCCAAACCAATTAATCCAAATTGTTATCGCAATGCCCCTTCCGCATTGCTAGGGAGATGTAAGGTATTATATAGGCGGACCCGCCCGACTTTATGTCGTTCCTTACTATTGTTTTTATTATTTTCCAGTAAATAATGTCATTTCGAAAGTCAATTCCACTAATATTTAGTAATTTGGCTTAGTTTTAGGTCCTTAATATTTTTATTCGGAAGATTAGGATATTTTTGGCGACAAATCTTTTAAATGAGTGAATCTTCTCATTAATGAAGAGGATTGGGAAATTTTTTTTTAAATTAAACCTTTATAAAAAATTCTCAAAAAAAATATGTATACATTTTTAAAATTGTATACATTATATAAAAATCTTTCAAACGATGTAAACTTTGCAAACAAGAGCAATTAAAAATTTTGTAAACCCAAGAAATTTTTTTCAAAAAATTAATGATATTTTACCATTTAGGAACGTCTCATAAACTTTTTATGCAAAAATAAAATTCGTAGATTAATATATATATTCTGATCCATATAGAATATCTGCTAAGGCCCAAAAGAATATTTGCTAAGGCCCAAAAGAGTAACACATCAAAGGATTGGCAAAAGACCCTAACCTCCTGTTTTTGTAAAACGTTTTCGTTCGTTTACGACGAAACGTCAAATTTCAAAACACAGGCATGAAATATTTTGGTACGAACTATTTCCCAACATTCCTATAATACATGACGAATTATAGACTAATGTGGCTTATATATTTCGCGTATCAATTGACTGATTTTGGTTGATTCGTCGTAGACGAACGAAAACGTTTTACAAAAACTAGTATGTTCGCCGGAAATCCGTTTTGGTTCCTTATCCCCTCACCTTAGAGAGTAGGGTATATACAGGGTGGCTGATATGTAATGCAACAAAGTAAAGCGCTATACTTTTTTAATCTTTTTTAAATTTTATTGTTCAAAAGCAAAAAATTTCGGAAATAACATACAATTTTAGAAACAGTTTAGATTTGTTCGAATTGGCCACCTTTGGCACGAATTATGGCCTTCAAACGGCCGACAAAGCCATCACACGCTGCACGAAAGTGGCTCTGCGGTATTTTTGCCCATTCCCGGCGAAGCGCCGTCTTGAGATGATCGATACTTTGGTATTTTTTAGAGCGAACCTTACTCTCTAAAATGCCCCAGGCGCAAAAGTCCAACGGATTGAGATCCGGAGATCTTGGTGGCCATTGTGCGGTAGAAATGAAGCGAGGAACCTCCTTTTGAAGCCATTCTTGGTTGACGCGTACTGAGTGCGATGGTGCTGAGTCCTGTTGGAATGTCCATGGTCTGCGGCCGAAATTTTTGTCTGCCCAGGGCTTCAACCTCTTTGGCAAGTAAACCCGATCATTTTGTTTGTTCACAAACTGCTCAATTTGGAATGGCTTCTCATCGGAGAAAACCAAATTCGGTAACTGGCCACTTTCGTGCAAGCGAAGCAACTCCTTGGCTCTTTCCAGTCCAACTTTTTTTTGTGCATCGGTGAGCTCTTGCACTTTTTGGAACTTCAATGGCTTTAATCCAACCTCATTTTTTAATATGTGTTGCATCCGTTCTCGCGATATGTTCAGCTCACGAGCAATTTTTCTACCACTGCGGCGTGGATTTCGATCAAATCTGGCCTTCACTTTTCGGATCATTTCTGGTGTTACCGTTTTTTTTCGTCCACTTTTTGGACGCTATGCAACACTGCCAGTATCACGGTAAAGAGCAATGGTACGAGAAACAAAAGATTTATTCACATTTAAATGCTGGAGGGCTCTAACGACAGCCAAAATATAAAGCAATCACACTATCACGCTTGAATTCCATCACGAATAACTCTTTTCTGAATGCAGTAGATCAAAATGCTTTTGTAAGCTTGTAAACAATAAAATGAACTGTCTCTGTAATAAATCTGTCAGCTATCAGACTAGCGGTTTAGAAATGATAGCAACCTAAAGTTGGTTGCAATACATATCAGCCACCCTGTACGTATATCATTTGCTACGAGCCAAAAGGGTAACGGAAATCCTTTTTGGGTCATTCTAAGTCATTTGAGCAATATCTGTCCGTCCGTCTGTCTCTGTGTCTGTCTGCTGGCTGGTGCGCAACCGATGACTCTCGAATATATTTGCCTCCATCTCAGGCTATGTTAGAAGATATACCATTTTTATTCAATCGTACCTCCCCCACAAAGGGTTAACATTTAGTGAAATATCGATTCTTTAATAACTGTTATACTACTTATTACAATCTTCTGAAATTCCACGCATAGTATTAGTTTATTAGTCATTGCCACCTCGAGAAAAATAGACTAAGATGCCACGCCTCTTTTGATACTTCCCACACAAATGTACCATATGCACCAAAAGTTTATAGCTATAACTTTAATATCAGTCCATACAGATACTTGAAATTTTGTACAGTGTACTACTTTTGTAGTATATTGTCCAGTGAAATGTAGGCGTTATTGGCACGCCTCTTTTGCTAATCCCACACAAATGGACAATTTGCTCCAAAAGTTAACTGCTTATAATTTTAAACATGCATATTTTAGAGTTATTAAATGCAATTTAAATTTTATTATAACCAAAAAGTTTACGAATATTCTTTGTGTGAGGGGAATCGTAAGTCGGTTAATCCGACTGAACTTTCTTACTTGCATTTGTTGTTCGGTGGTTCTATAAATTATAGGCCGAAGATTTTTTCATAGAACGACTTTCTCAAAAGTATACGAGGATATATATTCCAAAACTTGTTTCTGTAAATTTTCAATTCTAATGTGGCTTGCTATTAAACCTTTGACAACCAATCGAACATACGGGTATATGTCTGGTCTGAACTTTTTAACACAAATAATTTTTCGATTCTACTAAAATCGTCAGACAATATTTTTAATTTTTCGACCAGAGAAGAAAGAAAATTGCTTTTCAAATGCTTGACAGAAGTGACTGGCATCCAAGAACTTTCATCGGAAGGTCTATAAATTGTATACACAGGAGTAAGTTTTATGCCGATGTCAGAGCTGTGCTGTGGGAGAAGTCATAACAGTTTGTCACAGTGAGAGGAAAGTTAGAAGCGAAAAGGCAGGTTGTGAAATGGTTTGCATCATTGTACATATAGTCTCTTTTAAATCTATGCTTGATTTCTTCAAATTGTAATCAAAACCGTCTAAGACATTCTCAAATAATTAAACAAATTTTCAGTATGTTTCCTCAGTTCAAAGTACATATTTGGAATTCGCTCATTTTCATACGATTTTTATTTATTTCATGGATTTCTCGTTTTTAACAAAAAATACATTAAATGTATTATTTGACAAAATAACTCTTCTCGTGAAGTCCAATATAACTTCTCCACCCCGCAGCTTGATTTGGCATTCAATTATTCTCAATCTGATACAATTTCTTGGTCAGCTGTTATTGAAAACAAATACTATATTTTTTTTACTGGCATTCGTCTGACTCGAAACTGTATAAATAAAGCACTACTCGCTTCTAGCTTCGCGTTCACACTGCCATGTTTCGAGCTACCACATTATAAAACACAAGCAGTACTTTGTAGAGCGTTGTAGTGCCATCCCATCCAATGGGAAAGATCGCGTAATCATCGCCAAAAAATCACAAAAATTTGTTGCAGGGACATTACTGATGTATAATAATCAGTCTTAGGGCTACCTTCCAAAAATAATGTGTGTCTAGATACGAACGATTGGAATATACATTTACAATTAAACAACAATGATGTGATATATCAAATCGATGATCTTGGAAGGTACATTACGGCATTATTTGCTGGCAGTGCTTTAAGCGGTCGGTCCAATATTTGATTTAAATGTAAATTAAAGTTTTTTTGCTGAACATCAAAGAACTTTGCTTTGTCTTATATAAAAAAGTAAAGCTTAGAAAAAGTGATTTTGATACAAAGCTTTTTCCAATAAATGAAATATATATTAATAAAATGTTCATTACGTCAATTCATATTTTACAGCAATAAAAAAAATGTGTCCGACATTCATATCTGTTTGTCCGAAATCAAGGTTAACATTTGTGGTATCGTGTTGTAGAACAACTACCACTCCCTAATCGTGTCAGTCATGCAAACTGCAACGGTGGAGTTTGATTTTATATCCACAAAAAACAAAGCAACCTATAATTTTTGTAATGCCAGTATCCATTGTACCTAACGTTTTCGTAAACTTTATTTTGGTCAGTTATTTATTATTGGGATGAGTTACCAGATTTATGGAAACGTGCAAACCAACATCTGGTTTAGTGCACGTGCTCGTTTCTTTCTGTCTGCTTTATTCGCCTGTATGAAGTTAAAACAGATCTTGTTTTCAGGGCTTTTAATAAATGCACAACTGCGATGAAGAAGAACCAGTTTAGTAATGTCATTAATGTGCTTGGGTGAACATGATGTGAAGCAAGCAACAAATGATTAAATTAATTTTGTTCAATCTTTGGAATTCTGGTGTAAATGTCTTTGAAAAATAATAAGCATTTATGTATGTATGTTTCATGCAAATCTGAGCTTTCCTTAGACAGAAAAAGAAAAAAGTAAGTATAGTATTTTGCACATAAGGTAATTTTTTATTAAAATAATGTAAGATTTTATTGATGGAATAATAGCTTTTCTTTCTGTGTAAAATTCTTTTTAATGGTCCATGTTTTCGTATAGACCCATAAAAAATTCTCTGCCGATTTGACTTCTTTCTCCTCTTTTCCTAATATTTTTTCATGTCTTCAGGGATCAGGTTTTCATATATACCCGGTTAACTGTCTCTCCCGATTTGACTTTTTCTTCAATTTTCCTTGTATACTGAGTCACCCATTGTGAACGCTATACAAAACTCGACGTGGCCAAATTTAACATTGTTTATACCTGTTAAACATTAATTTTGACATTATTACCCTCATTTGCTTCTATTAATTTTCTTACTGAATACAATTACAAATGGCCCAGAGGAATAAACCACAAACAGCCATGTCATCGCAGCAGATGGATGTAACCTTGCCAAGTGCTCTCATCATGGCTTCTGGTCACAGCTATGTACATATATGTAAGTCATTAAGAATCCCAGTGGTGGATTTGTTGTAATGTTTTAATCGAAATAACACAAAACCAAATGGTTAAATTAATGTGAAAACCTGAATAAAAAATACACAGAAACAAGTAAGAAAGTTTCAGTCGGGTAAACCGACTAAGGTATACCCTCACTTTGTGAGTATTGTAATATATAACATTACACTAAAAAACTGTCAATTTGTGTGGGAGGTACCGGAAGGGGTTTTTCCAAATACACCTATTTTTCGGTAAACAGTAGATTCTTAAATACATTGCATTGTGCCGAACTATAAGCGTTTATGTGCACTGGTATTACCTGGTCATTTTGTGTGGGAGGTACAAAAAGGGGCGGGGTGATAACGCGCACTTTTTACAGGACTATAGGCACTATAACAGCATTACACTGTACAAAATTTCAAGTATTTGTATGCACTGGTATTAAAGATACAAGCCGTTTACTTTTGGTACGAAACGGTCCATTTGTGTGGGAGGTACCAAAAAGGGCTGTACAATAATGCCAATTTTTTACCGGACGATAGGCGCTACATTTTCAAGCATTTTTATACACATGTATTAAAGTTATAAGCAGTTATATTTTGATGCAAAATGGTCCATTTGTGTGGGAGGTACCAAAAGGGCATGCCAACTTCACCCATTTTTCTCGAGCTAATAGCGACTACTATACTAATACTATGTGTAGAATTTCAGAAGATTCGAATAAGTAGTAGAGAAGCTATTAAAGAATCAATATTTCACTACATTTTAACCCTTTGTGTGGGAGGTACCAGAAGGAGTAGACCAATATGGCCCATCTTCGAACTCATCCGGAGATAAAAATATTACCGCATACCAAATTTGAAGTCAATCGGTTAATCCTTTCCAGAGTTATCGTGCGCACCAGCCAGCAGACAATGTCCGTGAAGATAAATATCGATTTGAAAAATAAATATTAGCCAAGACACAAACCACCTTCTATTAACAGCGCTGTGATGTGGATAACAGAGCGCTGGTAAACGGCTAACAGAGCACTGTTAAAAGTTAAAAGTGATAATACATTTCCGAATACGCGAATTTTAACAAATTTATTTTAGTGCAATATAATGAAAATACATGAATAGAATAAGTAGAAGTCAAATATTATGACAAATAACAAATACCATAAATAATTTAGTCAAAACCTACACAACTAGTGGTTACTTAACTCGCAACATTTTGTTCGCACTGCATCTAAACAAAAAAAGATGGAGTATTGGGGTTTTCAGGAAAAGCTCCAAATTCGGTGCTGAATCTAAATATGTAAACGAATTTAACAAAAAAATCCCAGAATTTGAGTTATTCAGAAAATGAAGTTAAATACTTATTTTTGAAAATCGCCCACTGTGGCTAAACAAAAAAAGATGGAGTATTCCGGTTTTCAGGAACAACTCCAAATTCGGCGCTGAATCTAAATATGTAAACGAATTTAACAAAAAAATCCCAGAATTTGTGTTATTCAGAAAATGAAGTTAAATACTTATTTTTGAAAATCGCCCACTGTGGCTAAACAAAAAAAGATGGAGTATTCCGGTTTTCAGGAAAAACTCCAAATTCGGCGCTGAATCTAAATATGTAAACGAACTTAACAAAAAAATCCCAGAATTTGAGTTATTCGGAAATTTTATTTAAATTCTTTTTTTTTAAATCGCCCACTGTGGCTAAACAAAAAAAGATGGAGTATTCCGGTTTTCAGGAAAAACTCCAAATTTGGCGCTGAATCTAAATATGTAAACGAATTTAACAAAAAAATCCCAGAATTTGAGTTATTCAGAAAATGAAGTTAAATACTTATTTTTGAAAATCGCCCACTGTGGCTAAACAAAAAAAGATGGAGTATTCCGGTTTTCAGGAAAAACTCCTAATTCGGCGCTGAATCTAAATATGAGAATTTGAGTTATTCAGAAAATGAAGTTAAATACTTATTTTTGAAAATCGCCCACTGTGGCTAAACAAAAAAAGATGGAGTATTCCGGTTTTCAGGAACAACTCCAAATTCGGCGCTGAATCTAAATATGTAAACGAATTTAACAAAAAAATCCCAGAATTTGTGTTATTCAGAAAATGAAGTTAAATACTTATTTTTGAAAATCGCCCACTGTGGCTAAACAAAAAAAGATGGAGTATTGGGGTTTTCAGGAAAAACTCCAAATTCGGCGCTGAATCTAAATATGTAAACGAACTTAACAAAAAAATCCCAGAATTTGAGTTATTCAGAAAATGAAGTTAAATTATTTTTTTTTAAATCGCCCACTGTGGCTAAACAAAAAAAGATGGAGTATTGGGGTTTTCAGGAAAAACTCCAAATTCGGCGCTGAATCTAAATATGTAAACGAACTTAACAAAAAAATCCCAGAATTTGAGTTATTCGGAAAATGAAGTTAAATACTTATTTTTGAAAATCGCCCACTGTGGCTAAACAAAAAAAGATGGAGTATTCCGGTTTTCAGGAACAACTCCAAATTCGGCGCTGAATCTAAATATGTAAACGAATTTAACAAAAAAATCCCAGAATTTGAGTTATTCAGAAAATTAAGTTAAATACTTATTTTTGAAAATCGCCCACTGTGGCTAAACAAAAAAAGATGGAGTATTGGGGTTTTCAGGAAAAACTCCAAATTCGGCGCTGAATCTAAATATGTAAACGAATTTAACAAAAAAATCCCAGAATTTGAGTTATTCAGAAAATGAAGTTAAATTCTTTTTTTTTAAATCGCCCACTGTGGCTAAACAAAAAAAGATGGAGTATTCCGGTTTTCAGGAAAAACTCCAAATTCGGCGCTGAATCTAAATATGTAAACGAATTTAACAATAAAATCCCAGAATTTGAGTTATTCAGAAAATGAAGTTAAATTCTTTTTTTTTAAATCGCCCACTGTGGCTAAACAAAAAAAGATGGAGTATTCCGGTTTTCAGGAAAAACTCCAAATTCGGCGCTGAATCTAAATATGTAAACGAATTTAACAAAAAAATCCCAGAATTTGAGTTATTCAGAAAATGAAGTTAAATTTTTTTTTTTAAATCGCCCACTGTGGCTAAACAAAAAAAGATGGAGTATTCCGGTTTTCAGGAAAAACTCCAAATTCGGCGCTGAATCTAAATATGTAAACGAATTTAACAAAAAAATCCCAGAATTTGAGTTATTCAGAAAATGAAGTTAAATACTTATTTTTGAAAATCGCCCACTGTGGCTAAACAAAAAAAGATGGAGTATTCCGGTTTTCAGGAAAAACTCCAAATTCGGCGCTGAATCTAAATATGTAAACGAATTTAACAAAAAAATCCAGTTGTTATTCTTCCGCGGTCGATGCAAGACGTGCTTAGAATTGTGCATAGAAGTGTGTTTAACAAATTTCTATTTTCATAGCAAAAAGCTAACAACAACAAAACACTCAACAATTTGAATATTTTTGAAAAAAAAAAAAAAAAACAAACCGGTTTGACACGCGTAATAAACAAACCAACGCATTCCGCCTACAATATGCACGCAATATTTGTGCAAGCATTGGCAGGCAACAACAACAAAAACCCATAAAAACTCCAAACCATTTCTTTGCTTTCGTTCGCAATGTCCAATATAAGCAACAATAACGTCGCCAATGTTGCAACAAAAAGAATGAATCTGAGTGACAGCAGTGAGGATGATGATTCCAACTGGCAGTATATTCCCATGAAGAGAAAGAGTGCTGGATCACCAATAAGCCATAATGGAAAGAGAATCCATCAAGATGAAGCTCCTTCGTGTTCTAATCGTTTCGATGTTCTTGCCAATAATGAAGCCGGTGATAAAGATGACACCATACAAGCTACACCTAAACCTCCACCAATCTATATTCCTCATGTAGGTGATATTGCTAAAATGGTGAATCAAATATGTAAAGTTATTCCTAGTTCTGAATTTAATTTCAAATCTCTTCGTGACGGACAAGTTCGCCTTATGATTAAATCTGTTGAATCATATAGGAAAATAGTTAAGTATCTAGATTCTGCAAAGTTAAATTACCACACATTTCAACTGAAACAAGAAAGAGCATTCAGAGTAGTTCTAAAAGGTTTGCATCATACAACGTCAATTTCGGATATCAAAGCATTGCTTTTGAATTTAGGGCACCAAGTTAGAAGTGTACGGAACATATCTTCCAAAACGTCAAAACAACCTCTTCCAATGTTTTACATCGATTTGGACCCCAACGACAACAATAAGGATATTTATAAAATCACGAGATTTGACAACGCTATTGTTCAGTTCGAACCACCAAAAAAATTTGAAGATATCGTGCAATGTTTTAGATGCCAAGATTATGGGCACACCAAATCTTATTGCAAAAAAGACTTCAGATGCGTCAAGTGTGCCGAATTTGGAGTTTTTCCTGAAAACCGGAATACTCCATCTTTTTTTGTTTAGCCACAGTGGGCGATTTTCAAAAATAAGTATTTAACTTCATTTTCTGAATAACTCAAATTCTGGGATTTTTTTGTTAAATTCATTTACATATTTAGATTCAGCGCCGAATTTGGAGTTTTTCCTGAAAACCGGAATACTCCATCTTTTTTTGTTTAGCCACAGTGGGCGATTTAAAAAAAAAGAATTTAACTTCATTTTCTGAATAACTCAAATTCTGGGATTTTTTTGTTAAATTCGTTTACATATTTAGATTCAGCGCCGAATTTGGAGTTTTTCCTGAAAACCGGAATACTCCATCTTTTTTTGTTTAGCCACAGTGGGCGATTAAAAAAAAAAGAATTTAACTTCATTTTCTGAATAACTCAAATTCTGGGATTTTTTTGTTAAATTCGTTTACATATTTAGATGCAGCGCCGAATTTGGAGTTTTTCCTGAAAACCGGAATACTCCATCTTTTTTTGTTTAGCCACAGTGGGCGATTTAAAAAAAAAGAATTTAACTTCATTTTCTGAATAACTCAAATTCTGGGATTTTTTTGTTAAATTCGTTTACATATTTAGATTCAGCGCCGAATTTGGAGTTTTTCCTGAAAACCGGAATACTCCATCTTTTTTTGTTTAGCCACAGTGGGCGATTTAAAAAAAAAGAATTTAACTTCATTTTCTGAATAACTCAAATTCTGGGATTTTATTGTTAAATTCGTTTACATATTTAGATTCAGCGCCGAATTTGGAGTTTTTCCTGAAAACCGGAATACTCCATCTTTTTTTGTTTAGCCACAGTGGGCGATTTAAAAAAAAAGAATTTAACTTCATTTTCTGAATAACTCAAATTCTGGGATTTTTTTGTTAAATTCGTTTACATATTTAGATTCAGCGCCGAATTTGGAGTTTTTCCTGAAAACCCCAATACTCCATCTTTTTTTGTTTAGCCACAGTGGGCGATTTTCAAAAATAAGTATTTAACTTAATTTTCTGAATAACTCAAATTCTGGGATTTTTTTGTTAAATTCGTTTACATATTTAGATTCAGCGCCGAATTTGGAGTTTTTCCTGAAAACCGGAATACTCCATCTTTTTTTGTTTAGCCACAGTGGGCGATTTTCAAAAATAAGTATTTAACTTCATTTTCTGAATAACTCAAATTCTGGGATTTTTTTGTTAAATTCGTTTACATATTTAGATTCAGCGCCGAATTTGGAGTTTTTCCTGAAAACCGGAATACTCCATCTTTTTTTGTTTAGCCACAGTGGGCGATTTAAAAAAAAAGAATTTAACTTCATTTTCTGAATAACTCAAATTCTGGGATTTTTTTGTTAAATTCGTTTACATATTTAGATTCAGCGCCGAATTTGGAGTTTTTCCTGAAAACCGGAATACTCCATCTTTTTTTGTTTAGCCACAGTGGGCGATTAAAAAAAAAAGAATTTAACTTCATTTTCTGAATAACTCAAATTCTGGGATTTTTTTGTTAAATTCGTTTACATATTTAGATTCAGCGCCGAATTTGGAGTTTTTCCTGAAAACCCCAATACTCCATCTTTTTTTGTTTAGCCACAGTGGGCGATTCTCAAAAATAAGTATTTAACTTCATTTTCTGAATAACTAAAATTCTGGGATTTTTTTGTTAAATTCGTTTACATATTTAGATTCAGCGCCGAATTTGGAGTTTTTCCTGAAAACCGGAATACTCCATCTTTTTTTGTTTAGCCACAGTGGGCGATTTAAAAAAATAAGTATTTAACTTCATTTTCTGAATAACTCAAATTCTGGGATTTTTTTGTTAAATTCGTTTACATATTTAGATTCAGCGCCGAATTTGGAGTTTTTCCTGAAAACCGGAATACTCCATCTTTTTTTGTTTAGCCACAGTGGGCGATTTAAAAAAAAAATTTAACTTCATTTTCTGAATAACTCAAATTCTGGGATTTTTTTGTTAAATTCGTTTACATATTTAGATTCAGCGCCGAATTTGGAGTTTTTCCTGAAAACCCCAATACTCCATCTTTTTTTGTTTAGCCACAGTGGGCGATTTTCAAAAATAAGTATTTAACTTCATTTTCTGAATAACTCAAATTCTGGGATTTTTTTGTTAAATTCGTTTACATATTTAGATTCAGCGCCGAATTTGGAGTTTTTCCTGAAAACCGGAATACTCCATCTTTTTTTGTTTAGCCACAGTGGGCGATTTTCAAAAATAAGTATTTAACTTCATTTTCTGAATAACTCAAATTCTGGGATTTTTTTGTTAAATTCGTTTACATATTTAGATTCAGCGCCGAATTTGGAGTTTTTCCTGAAAACCGGAATACTCCATCTTTTTTTGTTTAGCCACAGTGGGCGATTTTCAAAAATAAGTATTTAACTTCATTTTCTGAATAACTCAAATTCTGGGATTTTTTTGTTAAATTCGTTTACATATTTAGATTCAGCGCCGAATTTGGAGTTTTTCCTGAAAACCGGAATACTCCATCTTTTTTTGTTTAGCCACAGTGGGCGATTTAAAAAAAAAGAATTTAACTTCATTTTCTGAATAACTCAAATTCTGGGATTTTTTTGTTAAATTCGTTTACATATTTAGATTTAGCGCCGAATTTGGAGTTTTTCCTGAAAACCGGAATACTCCATCTTTTTTTGTTTAGCCACAGTGGGCGATTTAAAAAAAAAAGAATTTAACTTCATTTTCTGAATAACTCAAATTCTGGGATTTTTTTGTTAAATTCGTTTACATATTTAGATTCAGCGCCGAATTTGGAGTTTTTCCTGAAAACCGGAATACTCCATCTTTTTTGTTTAGCCACAGTGGGCGATTAAAAAAAAAAGAATTTAACTTCATTTTCTGAATAACTCAAATTCTGGGATTTTTTTGTTAAATTCGTTTACATATTTAGATGCAGCGCCGAATTTGGAGTTTTTCCTGAAAACCGGAATACTCCATCTTTTTTTGTTTAGCCACAGTGGGCGATTTAAAAAAAAAGAATTTAACTTCATTTTCTGAATAACTCAAATTCTGGGATTTTTTTGTTAAATTCGTTTACATATTTAGATTCAGCGCCGAATTTGGAGTTTTTCCTGAAAACCGGAATACTCCATCTTTTTTTGTTTAGCCACAGTGGGCGATTTAAAAAAAAAGAATTTAACTTCATTTTCTGAATAACTCAAATTCTGGGATTTTATTGTTAAATTCGTTTACATATTTAGATTCAGCGCCGAATTTGGAGTTTTTCCTGAAAACCGGAATACTCCATCTTTTTTTGTTTAGCCACAGTGGGCGATTTAAAAAAAAAGAATTTAACTTCATTTTCTGAATAACTCAAATTCTGGGATTTTTTTGTTAAATTCGTTTACATATTTAGATTCAGCGCCGAATTTGGAGTTTTTCCTGAAAACCCCAATACTCCATCTTTTTTTGTTTAGCCACAGTGGGCGATTTTCAAAAATAAGTATTTAACTTAATTTTCTGAATAACTCAAATTCTGGGATTTTTTTGTTAAATTCGTTTACATATTTAGATTCAGCGCCGAATTTGGAGTTTTTCCTGAAAACCGGAATACTCCATCTTTTTTTGTTTAGCCACAGTGGGCGATTTTCAAAAATAAGTATTTAACTTCATTTTCTGAATAACTCAAATTCTGGGATTTTTTTGTTAAATTCGTTTACATATTTAGATTCAGCGCCGAATTTGGAGTTTTTCCTGAAAACCGGAATACTCCATCTTTTTTTGTTTAGCCACAGTGGGCGATTTAAAAAAAAAGAATTTAACTTCATTTTCTGAATAACTCAAATTCTGGGATTTTTTTGTTAAATTCGTTTACATATTTAGATTCAGCGCCGAATTTGGAGTTTTTCCTGAAAACCGGAATACTCCATCTTTTTTTGTTTAGCCACAGTGGGCGATTAAAAAAAAAAGAATTTAACTTCATTTTCTGAATAACTCAAATTCTGGGATTTTTTTGTTAAATTCGTTTACATATTTAGATTCAGCGCCGAATTTGGAGTTTTTCCTGAAAACCCCAATACTCCATCTTTTTTTGTTTAGCCACAGTGGGCGATTCTCAAAAATAAGTATTTAACTTCATTTTCTGAATAACTAAAATTCTGGGATTTTTTTGTTAAATTCGTTTACATATTTAGATTCAGCGCCGAATTTGGAGTTTTTCCTGAAAACCGGAATACTCCATCTTTTTTTGTTTAGCCACAGTGGGCGATTTAAAAAAATAAGTATTTAACTTCATTTTCTGAATAACTCAAATTCTGGGATTTTTTTGTTAAATTCGTTTACATATTTAGATTCAGCGCCGAATTTGGAGTTTTTCCTGAAAACCGGAATACTCCATCTTTTTTTGTTTAGCCACAGTGGGCGATTTAAAAAAAAAATTTAACTTCATTTTCTGAATAACTCAAATTCTGGGATTTTTTTGTTAAATTCGTTTACATATTTAGATTCAGCGCCGAATTTGGAGTTTTTCCTGAAAACCCCAATACTCCATCTTTTTTTGTTTAGCCACAGTGGGCGATTTTCAAAAATAAGTATTTAACTTCATTTTCTGAATAACTCAAATTCTGGGATTTTTTTGTTAAATTCGTTTACATATTTAGATTCAGCGCCGAATTTGGAGTTTTTCCTGAAAACCGGAATACTCCATCTTTTTTTGTTTAGCCACAGTGGGCGATTTTCAAAAATAAGTATTTAACTTCATTTTCTGAATAACTCAAATTCTGGGATTTTTTTGTTAAATTCGTTTACATATTTAGATTCAGCGCCGAATTTGGAGTTTTTCCTGAAAACCGGAATACTCCATCTTTTTTTGTTTAGCCACAGTGGGCGATTTTCAAAAATAAGTATTTAACTTCATTTTCTGAATAACTCAAATTCTGGGATTTTTTTGTTAAATTCGTTTACATATTTAGATTCAGCGCCGAATTTGGAGTTTTTCCTGAAAACCGGAATACTCCATCTTTTTTTGTTTAGCCACAGTGGGCGATTTAAAAAAAAAGAATTTAACTTCATTTTCTGAATAACTCAAATTCTGGGATTTTTTTGTTAAATTCGTTTACATATTTAGATTTAGCGCCGAATTTGGAGTTTTTCCTGAAAACCGGAATACTCCATCTTTTTTTGTTTAGCCACAGTGGGCGATTTAAAAAAAAAAGAATTTAACTTCATTTTCTGAATAACTCAAATTCTGGGATTTTTTTGTTAAATTCGTTTACATATTTAGATTCAGCGCCGAATTTGGAGTTTTTCCTGAAAACCCCAATACTCCATCTTTTTTTGTTTAGCCACAGTGGGCGATTCTCAAAAATAAGTATTTAACTTCATTTTCTGAATAACTCAAATTCTGGGATTTTTTTGTTAAATTCGTTTACATATTTAGATTCAGCGCCGAATTTGGAGTTTTTCCTGAAAACCGGAATACTCCATCTTTTTTTGTTTAGCCACAGTGGGCGATTTAAAAAAATAAGTATTTAACTTCATTTTCTGAATAACTCAAATTCTGGGATTTTTTTGTTAAATTCGTTTACATATTTAGATTCAGCGCCGAATTTGGAGTTTTTCCTGAAAACCGGAATACTCCATCTTTTTTTGTTTAGCCACAGTGGGCGATTTAAAAAAAAATTTAACTTCATTTTCTGAATAACTCAAATTCTGGGATTTTTTTGTTAAATTCGTTTACATATTTAGATTCAGCGCCGAATTTGGAGTTTTTCCTGAAAACCCCAATACTCCATCTTTTTTTGTTTAGCCACAGTGGGCGATTCTCAAAAATAAGTATTTAACTTCATTTTCTGAATAACTAAAATTCTGGGATTTTTTTGTTAAATTCGTTTACATATTTAGATTCAGCGCCGAATTTGGAGTTTTTCCTGAAAACCGGAATACTCCATCTTTTTTTGTTTAGCCACAGTGGGCGATTTAAAAAAATAAGTATTTAACTTCATTTTCTGAATAACTCAAATTCTGGGATTTTTTTGTTAAATTCGTTTACATATTTAGATTCAGCGCCGAATTTGGAGTTTTTCCTGAAAACCGGAATACTCCATCTTTTTTTGTTTAGCCACAGTGGGCGATTTTCAAAAATAAGTATTTAACTTCATTTTCTGAATAACTAAAATTCTGGGATTTTTTTGTTAAATTCGTTTACATATTTAGATTCAGCACCGAATTTGGAGCTTTTCCTGAAAACCCCAATACTCCATCTTTTTTTGTTTAGATGCAGTGCGAACAAAATGGTGCGAGTTAAGTAACCACTAGTTGTGTAGGTTTTGACTAAATTATTTATGGTATTTGTTATTTGTCATAATATTTGACTTCTACTTATTCTATTCATGTATTTTCATTATATTGCACTAAAATAAATTTGTTAAAATTCGCGTATTCGGAAATATATTATCACTTTTAACATTTAACAGTGCTTTGTTAGCCGTTTAACAGCGCTCTGTTAGCCACATAACAGCGCTCTGTTAATATAAGGTGGTTTGTGTCTTGGCTAATATTTATTTTTCAAATCGATATTTATCTTCACGGACATCAGCAGACAGACAGACAGACGGACGGACATTGCTCATTCGACTTAAAATGACCCAAAAACGAATATCCGCCGAACATACTTGGGGTCTTAGGTCACTCCTTCGATGTGTTACACTTTTTTCCGTAGCAAATGATATATACCCTCGTCACACTAAAGTGAGGGTATAAAAATGCAGCTGGAAATGAATACATGAAACTGTTTAATAATGTCAGGAAATTGTCCCAATTATTTTTTTATTTGAGGTCAAATTTTCAGATCAATGAATCCTAATTTAGTCGTAAGTTGAACAACTTCATTAACCCATTGAGGAACATACATTTTCGGCAAATTCGTTTATGATATTTTTTCGGTTTGTTATCTACAAACCAATAGGATTTACTGGTATGTCAAAAAATGTGGCCTTCTCGAGCCCCTTGGACGCCATTTTGCTTGGCTAATATTGGTGACAGTAAATTAAAATTGATAGTTGTACCCAAAAAAGTATTTTATTTGTCAAAAATATATATATTTATATGTCAAAAAATGTGGCCTTCTCGAGCCCCTAGGACGCTATTTTGCTTGGCTAATATTGGTGACAGTAAATTAAAATTGATTTTTGTAACCAAAAAAAGCATTTTATTTATATATGTCTACAGTTATTTTACGTTTTTATTAATTTAAATGCTATGAAAACGGAGATATTTACGTTAAATGTTCTTTAGTACAAAGCGACTCAAGGACTATGCTTCAATGGCTTTTGACTAATTGAAGCAATCGTTCAAAGCTGGGTTTCTAGGGCGTAAGTGGGGCCATGTGGAGTATGATTGCAAAGCACTATTTTTTTTAGTCCCAATCATGCTGTTCTTACCTTGTTTTAGGATATTTGTAAAATAAATAATACATGTTTATCTACAGGTTGAATATCAAAGACAATTTTATAGTCTAGACTGCTGTGATTGCATTTATATTTTTTTTTATATTTCACTCTTAGCCCCTTCTAGGTACATGCCAAATTAAAGCCTTATCCATATACACACTTCAAACATAAAATTAGAACAATACAGAGATTTTTCAAAATTGCTTCTTTTGAAGTTGCAAATCAGATCATTATCTTATCGCGGGATATGAATTATAATATTGTAGTGTTGGAAAAATAACGAGCGATGTTTCAAAGGTACGGTTAACTTCAACTGACCAACACGAAATTTGTTCCGTTTTAAACAAAAACGTGTTCTTTTCAACGGTATGGGAATATAAATATTACTGTTTTCCGTGTTAGGTATGATTCCCAGGTGGTGATTGTGAAATTACCGGACACTAACCAAAAATATCCTGAACAAAAAAAAAATAAATTGCAAAAATTAATAACTTAACAAAATGATTATAAACGTATTTAAAAATGGATGGATCTAGAAACTCCTCTCTGTCAAATTTAATAATGATCAAATGGAAGTGGCTATACGAGTAAATACATATGAACCTATTTTCTTTAATCGTGCCTGAGTTCGTGCATGATTTCGATTCTGCACCAAAAAAATGCCCACTGCTGATAATGACCGGATGGAAAAAAGCGTCTATAAGTATTTGCCACCAAACCGGAAGAAACTTATGTATATAGGGCGGATTTAGCTAAATCTGAACCTATTTTCTTCAAACTTTGTGTTTATTTCTATACCAAGTACTTCTGTACACTAGATTCGTGGTGATAGGATGTAAGCTTATGTGGTGGTTTGTGACCAAATCAAAAGGGCCATATCTAAATCCCCGGAATGGACATACATATATCTGGGGTTTTCACAAATAACCACTTAAGTCCAGTTATGTCATAAATGTATTAATTTGTCTATGATCTACCCACTGATATCTAACATTTGCGAAAATATGCGTTTTTGAACATTTTATGCCGCATGAAGAATTTGTCACTCCCATAAGGAAAGCACAAGAACCCAAAACTTGTATACGCTCCCCCGAATACTTTTATTTTCGACTTAAGTGGTTATTTGTGAAAACGATAAATATATGGGAGCTTCATCTAAATCTGAACCGATATTGTCCATATTCACACAAATGTTAAATTGACGAATAAAACACTGTTCACAAAATTGCATGAATATCAAATGAAACTATAACTCATAATTTCCGAATATCAAATGGGATCGTCCTAAGGGAAAAGAAATGTATGTGCAAAATTTCGTTGAGGTCGGACTGATATTGCGATCTCTGCTTTGATTACAAGGATACATGGAAATGTAGACGGGCATTGCTAGATCGACTCCGAACGTGATTCTAAGTCTATATAAACTATAGGTATAACTCTTCTCTTTTGTGTGTTACCACCTGTAACCTAAAATATACACTTTTATCTCTATGTTAGTTAAAATTTACATTTATCTTAATTTTTGGACTTATGTACAAATATATTTTGTGTTTTGATACATTTTTTCCTAGTCATTTTCCTTTTTGTGAAATAATTTGTTTCATTTATATTTTATTGGAGAAATTGTTGGATTATTTAGCACTTAAATATTTCCTTAAAACTGAACAAGACCCAAAAAAACTGAACAATTCAGGAAAATTCAGGGCATCTGGTAACCCTAGTGTTAGGTGAGGCTATCCAATGTTTTGCGCGGTGTATCGATGAATTAATATAAAAGGGTGTATTTTGATTTTTGTCATAATTGAGTCAAATGCACCTAAGTTTTTTTTTACTTTTTTTATAGGTATTGTGGAAACACCATAAGTCTAGTCAAAGAATTTGTTTGGGTCTTATTCGGTTTTTTGTGTCCCTGTTAAAGAACATCAAAATCGAGATACTCCCTTTTTATATTAAGCCATCGCGGTATGTACTTATTCGTAGCTATTTAAGCTGTTTCCCTAACGTCTAATAGTTCGTTCGTTTTGGTTTTTATCTATTCAAACGTGTCAATTTTAATTTATATGTATTTCTTACAATTAAATCTATTTCTTACATATTTTCTTGAACATTTCAAAGTAAAGAAATGCGCGCTAATTCCATATAATCTATTGGAAATGACAAGCCTAGCCTTACATTGCAGTCCTAGGTCACTTATTCTCAATTATTTTATAATAAGATAACAAATTGCGATTTTGGCCGGAACCGAACACTGTAATATTGATGGTTTTTTATCTAATTATTTATATGAATTACAATAGAAAGTAAATTTATATTCTAATTTTACGGTCAAGGGAAAAGCCGGGCGAAAAAGACCATGTTGCATGTTATATTTTTGTACTCGTAGCGACGGACCAGAGCCTCTGATGGGATTCAAACCAACGACCCCCAAACTCATAGGTGAGCACGCTACCAATGCTTATGATTTTCTGATACAGTTACGAGAATATTAAAAGACACCCCATGTTTGTTGGAAGGTAAACCCAATATATGTGGAGGGCACTTGAAAATTAGTTTCTCTTTACAAAAGGTTTTCCGCCTTTTTTCAGTTTGGGTTGTAACGTTAATTCGTGCAAAAAAAGGCAATTTTTTATGATTCTTTTCGTGACGAAATGGTTAAAATCTTTTGATCGAAACCAATGGTACACTAAAGTATAACTTTTAAAGTTTATTGAGTAAAAATTTCATAAAAAAAATTAGCAAATATGGCAACGACAGCATTTATGCGGAAATGTCTCGAAAAAATTGAATTGCGGTGCCCCTTATAACTGGATACCGGATCATGTGATATTTAGTTAGATAATAGTTATAGCCCGGAAACCTTGTCGAGATTTTTTCGAAATTTAAATTTTTAAATTTTTGGGAACTTTTTGATGTGAAAAATTCGATTTTTGCGAGAAAAAGTTGAATAATTGGTTAGTGTTAAATACAAAAATTTAACAAATTTATAAAAAAAAAACTCGACAGCGTTACCTTGTAAATTATGTAAAGAAATAGTCTTCAGTAGTTGTTGAGATATGTCTTTGAAAACCTGGGTTGTCTGATGTACTGAGTCACATTTGAGGCGCTGTTACTTAGACTGCTGTATATTCGTTAGCTTTGCTCCGATTCATCTCAAATTTTCAAGCAATATTGTTGAAATATTCTCTATTCAGAAAAAAATTAAACAAAAAGTTTACAAACGTTACCCCACCTCCTTAATCGTCGTAAAATTCTAAGACGATTTAGCCATGTCCGTCTGCCGTCTGTTGTAATCACGCTACTCTCTACAATAACTGAGCTAAAACACTTTCCAGTCCACCTACGACCTTGACACCCATGAACAATATTTTAGCTCTCGTTAAGAGCTATCATTTTTCCATTGACTAAGTGCCACACAGCAAATGACACAATTGAAGTGTTGCGATAGAAGTTTGGAGACTCGATTATTTCAAGAAATTGTGATGTTGAATGGCCTCCAAGAAGTTGTGATTTAACACCATTAGGCTATTTCTTGTGGAGTTATTTGAAGTCATTGGTCCTTGGAAATAAACCAGACTCTCTTCAAGCTTTACGAGTACAAGACAATATTGAACGTGCCATTCATGACACGCGACTTGATTTAGTGGAAAAAGTGCTCGAAAATTGGCTTCATCGAGTTCGTTCCTGCAGAAGAAGTCGTGGAGGCCATTTGAATGAGGTTTTATTTAGAACTTAATTGTATCGATTGTACTTCACATTAAATAAAAAACTTTTGAATTTCCTTAACAATTAGCGTGTTTTTTTTTTCAAAGAAATCATATCACTCTTATTGGAAAAGCCTGTATATACTTCTTATAGCTGCAGGTAACTTGGGACTGAAAATGGGCAATATCGGTCCATTTTTGGATATAGCCCCCATATATGACATACCCCGATTTGACATCTTAAGGTCATAGCGACCACAAATGTCCACTGATTGGGCTGAATATTGGTAACTGGTGTTTATTTATACCCGGAATCCTTCACACGAACAAGTGAAGTCATAGGTCCATGTTTTTGTATAGCCTCCATATAAAGGACCCCACCGATGTCACTTCTTGACGCTCTGGAGAACACATTTTACAATTGATATGGCTCACATATAAGAATTTATACTTTATATTGGTCCTAATCGCCCCTAGTAAATATGGGGTACATCGGTACATGTTTTGGTATAGCCCCCATATAAAGGTACCCACCGATGTCACTTTTCAGTTGACATTTTTAAACTCTAGAGAACACATTTTTCAATTTATATGGCTGTAATTTAAGAATTTATTCTTTATTCCTAGTAAAATGATGTACATCGACTCATGTTTGGTATGTCACTTCTTGACGATCTAGGGAATACATTTTTCAATTTATATGGCAGTAATTTAAGAATTTATACTTTATATTGGACCTAATCGTTCCTAGTAAAATGAGGTACATCGGCTGACTTTTAAAGGATTTTATGTACAATGAAATATTCACAGAAAGAAATTGTCAACTGAAAATTAGTAGTTGTCACTACTATCTTATTTGCCTCTATGATCAATAATTGATTTCTACAACTATACAATGGTTATATCCAACCATTTTAAAATTTTTCCAAACAATGGTCGCAGCTATCAATATTATTGTTCCAAAGAAATTGTCAACTGAAAATTAGTAGTTGTCACTACTATCTTATTTGCATCTATGATCAATAATTGATTTCTACAACTATACAATGGTAATATCCAACCATTTTAAATTTTTTCCAAACAATGGTCGCAGCTATCAATATTATTGTTCCAAAGAAATTGTCAACTGAAAATTAGTAGTTGTCACTACTATCTTATTTGCCTCTGTGATCAATAATTGATTTCTACAACTACACAATGGTTATATCCAACCATTTTAAAATTTTTCCAAACAATGGTCGCAGCTATCAATATTATTGTTCCAAAGAAATTGTCAACTGAAAATTACTAGTTGTCACTACTATCTTATTTGCCTCTATGATCAATAATTGATTTCTACAACTATACAATGGTTATATCCAACCATTTTAAAATTTTTCCAAACAATGGTCTCAGCTATCAATATTATTGTTCCAGTAACAACAAAAATGTCAGTTATCACAATCAAATTTTTCTCTCTGTGCTCTCGTATACTGACATGTTAAATTAAATTTACATTCTATTTACTTAAATTGAATTTGACTCTATGTTGCTGGTGACACTAATAATTTCCATTTCGATGACAATGATGACGATGGGAGTTGAATTTACTTTATTCTCTAGATTTTGCAGTTGTGAACTTGTTCGTTAATCTAATTTTGTTCATATTGTCGTAATAGCAAACAATACGACATTGAAAAAAAGTGAAAACAATAACACATGAGATTTCACAAGTAGTTTTTCCCATAAATGATATCGTATGCGCGATATAGACACGACATTGCTGAATAAGTGAAAACTTGTATTTTTTGAAAAGTGAAAAGTCTCATTCAGCTTACACGGCCGTCCGTACGCCCGTCTCCCTGTTGTGCCCATCCGATCGTCTGCCTGGATGAGCAGTCGTCCCACTCACGTTAATGTGACGCTTCATGCGAATATACATGTATGGATGAATTGATTCGATTGTAGGCTATTTTCAATTTCATTTACTTGTGCCTTCAATGATGGCCACTTCCTTTTAAAATCTATTTACGTTTTTTATTGATGTTTTTTCGTTGTTTATAAAATGCAATTAAACTTTGTATATTGTAGCAGAGAATTCACCGGGGAGATAACGGTCAGTCAATACCAACTGTGAATATTATTTTGGTAAATATACACAAGCTGAGGCGGTTTGTCGGTTGGTCGATCCGTCGTCCGGTTGGTCGGTCGGTAATGGATGATGACACATTGGTGTACTTTTTATTTATTTTCCGCTTTACTGCAAATTATTTTGGTTCAATTTAGTATAATGGATATCAAATATAAATAAATTTTCCATGACAGTCATGTTTGCGTTATTTTTAATTCGATTGGAAATTCACAAAAAAAAGTTCATCAATCTAAATTAAAAGAAGGCCATCACAACGAAAAATAAACAAACACGTGGCATTATGCATTTTAATTTTTTTCTTTACATGTTTTATTTAGATTTCCACTCTATACTTTTATTTCACTAGATTATCAAATTTTTGCCGAAGGGATTGGGAAAAAACAGCGAGCAGTCGCTTATAGCACAGCTCGACACACATTTCCAACTCACCAAATCACCTCTATGTGGTGGACTTAGGAATCCAGAATGTGCTGTGCGATTAACAGCTTTGAGCTCCCGTATATCCCCTATCGATGGAGCAATACCAAAGTGGTATTCATACCCAACGCGGGAAAGATAAGGCACACTAGGCCAAAGGACTTCAGACAAATTAGACTTTCCTCCTTCCTATTAAAGGTTTGGATAGATAGACGACGTGCTAATCGCAGTACATATCCTGCAAATTCGAAAACGTTCTCAGACACGTCCTACAGGTGGCTCTGAACAAATTCGCTAGATGGGCCAGAAGCTGAGGTTAGGGCTTAAACCCAAACAAGACAGAATTTGTTCTGGGTGTTTCCAAAGTAACGGTCGTTACCGATTTTCAGAGATTTTTTAAATAAAATTCCAACCTAAGCAAATATGCCACGTGGATTGTTTAATTTTGGACTTACGAAAGTTCAAGCATCGGTAGCAACCGAAAGAATTAATAAAAAAATTATTTTCAATAATAATTTAAAATTTCGGTAACAAACATCATGTATTGTAAAATTTTGCACAGGATGTGTCAAGTAAAAAATCTGATTAAATTCTTTGAAATGTTTTGTTTAAGGAATGGGTTTGTTTTCTAAACAACAAAAACCAAAAAAAAATTTTTTTTAAGTAACGGTCGTTGCACTATAAAAAGATAAACGTTTTTTTCTTTTTTTCACGAAATTTTCTTACGCGTTCGCGTTTGTTTTTTCGTTCCTGACTTTGACGTTCGTCCCTCTCTCTTAAGCCAAGAAGCCTCATGCTTTCCTTAGTCTTCTTTTCGTTTATTTTCTGTATTTTTGCATCTTTGTAAGTAGCTTCATGATTTTTCGGCGAAAATCAGTAAGAATACAGTTAAGTATGACGAAAACAGTTCAAATGCAAAACGCCAAAAGAAAAAGGTTACGGTCGTTACATCTTTAAAAAATTTTTTAAAAAATCAAAACAGGCTTTTGATGCTTATTTGGCCTTACAAAATTCTTCATCTCACTTATCTTCTTATTATCCGCTACTATAAAATTAAATCTGTTCGACTGAATTACGGAAAAACAAACTTTTGTGCTTTTGGAGTAATGATCGTTACAGTCGGCGAGGTTGTTTTTAAACTATTAAAAACCAATTAAATTCAGTTAAAAAAAAAAAAAACAAAAAAATAAATAATTTTAACTTGTCGCCTTTAAAATTGTTTCTAAGCATGAAGAAAAATTTCAGATTTCAGCTTGCTTTTGTTTTGTTCGTAAACCACGGTGAGAACAGTGTTTCCAAAGGGCTTAAAAAGTGACGTGCAATTCACGGGAAAAACGCGCACGGTGCATTATATTCAAAGTAGCATATTTTAGTTAGTATAAATAAAATGAAAGTTAATCTTTCGGAAATGGCAGATACAATTATTTTGTGTAATATTAGCGGGAAAATAAATTAAAAATAATTATTTAATTTTTGAGCTGTAAGGGGTCATATTCTGTGGAAACGCCCTTCTCTTTTCTAGGAAGAGAAGCTGGTATTTTCTGAAAATGCTAAATATCTACCAATAATTCGATATAGGTAACTTTTATTCAGACTTAATGTATTGGAACGTATAAGGAAAGCCAACGTCGCATTATATTCCTGCAGGATAGCTGTAGGGTCACGGTGGGGCCTCTCTTCTAAAAACGTCCATTGGATATGTATAGCAGTAGTTCGCCTAACACTTTTGTACAGTATTGTGGTGAGATGGACGGCAACTATTAAGCTATCCATTACAAACCAATTACACTATGCAAATGAAGGGCATAAAATGAATTGTTAATTTTGAAAGTGGCGTAAAAGCCATTCTGCTTTACTCGATTCATCATTAGAAAAAGAGGGTTAATAAATCAAGAATTCGAAAATTTTCACTTAATATACAGGGTTGCCCATATTCGACGGACCCACGGACTCGTTGGGCCCATTCCAATCGACGAGGCTTGTCCGCAGGCAACAATCTTTGCGTCAATTGAATTTTGTACGGGAACAAATGCAAATCAACGCGAATAATCCGTTGTAAAGTGGACCGAGCGAGCCATGCCCAACTGCTGAGAACGGCGTTTTTGGGATGTTCTTGGGGACCTCTCAACACTGGCTCGTACGGCAGCGATATTCTCGGCCGATCGCCTTGGTCGACTTTTATTTGGCCTCTTCGGATTAGAAAGAGCCTCACCAGTCGAAAATTTTTCGTATAAACGCTTAATGGTGTTCTTAGAAGGCGCACTTCTCACATTTTTTAATATTTTAAAAGCACGTTGACTTGACTTCTTCTGTTGAATGTAAATTTCAACTATTTCAGAGCGCTCGCGTGGCGTGTATTGTTTCATGGTAAAAATCTGCTTGGACTGACGCTTCAAACGCGGCATGTCATTAAGCGATCTGACATCTCTGTAAAAAGTTATGGCGTTGCCAGATGGGTCCGTCGAATATGGGAGACCCTGTAGAGATATTGAAGTCTTGAGATAAACCGAATGTAAATAATTTATATCTATTCTCATAGCCTTTTAACGATACTACTCATGGTTAAAAAACAGAATGGCGTTTACGCCACTTTCAAAATAAACAGTTCAAATGTTCTTGTGTAGTATGGTGTACTAAACACAAAAAAAAAAAATTAAAAACAATTTTAATGGATTTTTTTAATTTTCTTTAAAATTCACATTTTTTGAAGAATCCTTTAGTATTTGGACCACATTTTGTCATAATACCCTGTACCACACTGTGGTACAGGGTATTATGACTTTGTGCATTTGTTTGTAACGCCCAAAAAGAGAAGAAATAGAACCATAGTTTATTATACCGATCGACATAGAATCAATCTTTAAGTCATTATAGTCCATGTCCGTCCGTCTGTCTGTCTATGTATTTTTTGATCAAAGTGCAGGTCGTATTAAAGGTCCGATTGTGATGAAATTTAGTGCAGTGCTCTTTTTTGGCCCAAGGACGATCCCTATTGAAATTGGTCAAAATCGGTTCAGATTTAGATATAGCCCCCATATATATGTTAAACACGATTTGACATGTAAGCGCTGTAGACTCTGTATTTGATATCAGGTCAGTACGAAATTTGGTAGAGCGAGTTCTCTTATTACATGAATGAACACTGCCAAATTCGGGGAAAATCAGTTCAGATTTAAACATAGTTCCAATATATATGTTACACCCGATTTGACATGTAAGCACTGTAGAAACCGTATTTTTTACCACGATTTGACATGTAAGCGCTGTAGACTCTGTATTTGATATCAGGTCAGTACGAAATTTGGCAGAGCGAGTTATCTTATTACATGAATGAAACCTACCAAATACGGGGAAATTCAGTTCAGATTTAGATATAGCCGCCATATATATGTTTCACCCGATTTGAAATGTAAGCGCTGCAGAAACCCTGATTTATATCCGATCAGTACGAAATTCGGCAGAGAGAGTTTTCTTATTCCATGTATGAACACTGCCAAATTCTTATTGCCATGCCAATTTTCGCATTGTTAGGGAGGTTTGGGGTATTATATAGTCGGCCCCGCCAGACTTTATGCCTTTCCTTACTGCTTTTAAATATATGCTCGATAAAGCTTTAAATTAAGGGAAATTATGAGGACTACAAATGTTGGGAAATACACTACACTCTCACATGAAAACAGAGGTTTAATAACTGTCGTTAAAATAATTAGAAAAAAATTTTTGGAAAGAAAAGAACCATAAATATAGACAAAAATTCGAAAAAACCACATGAAAGTGAAACCGCAACCACGGGGCACTATGAAATTCTCATAATAAATGGAACTATAAGACAAATACCAAAGTTTATGGTCGATTGTTGCAAGTAGGCTACATAAAGCAAACTCTGATCAGGAATAAAAGAATCTGCGAATTTTCTTGTACTTTCTTGAATTTTCATTGTTATAAAAACATTATCCTTAGTTCAACAGAGTCGTTAAAACATTGCAATAATATACCTGCGGGGAATTGAATTGAAATTGAAGCGGTACAAAATGAACAAACAGGGATCGGTTTGTAGATTCTCTCTTTTAAACTGGACCCAACTTGTCCAACTGGACCCAACTAGGATTAGGTAACCTAACGGGTTGTATATTAAAGAGTAAATAATTCAACGGGTCGTCATCGAAGGATTAGACAACCCCGCTGATAGATAAACCACCTGTTAGCACTATAAGGAGTAGATAACCCAACTGATCGTCAAATAAGGAGTAGATAACCCAACTGGTCGGCAAATAAGGAGTAGATAACCCAACTGGTCGTCAACAAAGGAGTAGATAACTCAACTGGTCGACAAATAAAAAGTAGATAACTCAACTGGTCGACAAATAAGAAGTAGATAAACCAATTGTTAGTTTGTAAGTAGTATATAACGACACTGGTCCTCAATTAAGGAGTAGATAACCTAACTGGTTATCAAAAAAGAAGTAGATACCCCAACTGATCGTCAAACAAGGAGTAGTTAACTCAACAGGTTAATCTATGGATAAATGTAGAAATTATAGCACTTTTGATAGAAATAAGAGAATTTCAACATAATCCGGTTTAACTGATGCTGCGGGTCAAAAGTGTAACACATCGATGGAGTGACCTAAGAGACCCCACGAATATTTAGCATTTCCGCTTTTTGGGTCATTTTATGTCATTTTAGCAATGTCCGTCCGCCTGTCTGTCTGGTTGGTGTGCACGATAGCATTCGACAGGATTAACCGATTGACTTCAAATTTGTTATGTATTTATATTTTTTGTATCTCAGGCTAAGGTCAAAATGGACTATGTTGGTCTACTACTTCGAGTACCTCCCCCACGAAGGGTCAACATTTGGTGAAATATTGATCATCTCATAACATCTATATTACTACTCAGAATCATTCACAATTCCACACATAGTATTAGTTTCTTGGTCGCTATCATCTTGAGCGCTATAGGTGAAGTTGCCACTCCCCTGTTGGTACATATCATACAGATGGACCATTTTGCACAAAAAGTTAACGGCTTATAACATTGATTCCGGTCCTTGGAATTTTGTGAAGTGTACCCTAAGAAAAAAAATCGCTTCTGTAGTATATTTTCTGGAAACATATTTGAGAAAAATTACTTTTTTCCCATAGGTAGGAAAACAAATTAAGTAGCCGATTTAAATATATCCCCGTTTTTAAAGATAATTTGGACCAAAACTCCGAAAAAAATAACATTGATAAGAGAGATTTTCAAACTTTTTTCCAGTATGTAAATATAAAATATTTGCACCAAAGTATATTTTATTTCAATTTTGATCCCAAACATATTTTGTTTCCTGTTTTTTTCTCCGTGTAGTGCCTTTATAGTAACTACAGTCCCGTCAAAATTGTTCGTTATGGCCACGCCCCTTTTGGTATCTACCATTCAAATGGACCATTTGACCTGTTTATAACTTTGATTGCAGTTTATACAAATTCTTAAAATTTTGTGGAGTGAATGTAATGCCTTTATAGGACCTACAGTCCTATAAACATTATTGCCACGGCCCTTTCGATAGCTCCCACACAAATCGACCATTTTGCGCAAAAAATTAACAGCTTATAACTTTGATTCCTGCATATACAAACACGTGAAATTTTGTACAGTGTAATGTTTTTATTGTACCTATTATTGAATATCCCTATTTCACAGTATGGGTCATAATTTATATATTTATCCATAAACTTTTTCGAGTATATATTGCTTTCTTCGTTAGGATGATAGCTTTCAAGAAATGGAACAAACATTTTATTGCGATTTTTTTTCTATTTTTTATGGCATTTTTCGAAACAACAAAAAACTTTTTTTTGGAAAAAAATCAATTTTTCTTTAAATAGTTTTTACTAAACTTCTGTTTCTACAAGAATGAGATATTTTCGGCATTTCTAGCCTTCATAATTTTCTTTAATTTAATGTAAAATTTTAAATTTGAACTACCGATTGCTTTGACTTGTGATTTGAGCCCTTTGGATTATTTTCTGTGGTGAGCCATTAACGATAAATGTAACTCAAAGCATCCAGAGACAATTGGAGCGTTGAAACATGAAATCAAAGTTGCGAGAAGAGATTCGACCCAAAACAATTGAAAATGTACTAAAAATTGGGTTAATCGGATGAGGTACTGCCGAGCCAGTCGTGGTAGTCGTATGAATAATATTGTGTTCCATTATTAAATGGAATAAAACCAGAAATTTGAAAAAATTATCAGTACTTTTTTTATAGCCTATTCAAATTTAAAAATTTAAATGGCTCACCCTGTACTTCAAAAATATGGTCCAAATACTAAAAGTAACTTCCATGAAAATTGGAATTTTAGGAAAAAAATTAAAAAAAATTTTACCAAATTGTTTTGGTTTCATAAAATAGTATGTCTCAATCTATGCCAAAAAAAAGTTTTTAGGTCTTGGACACAAACAATTGTTGTTGTTGCATTATATATTTAGTGATGTAGTCTTTGTTGTGATGACTGCTTCGCTCCAGAGACCCATACCTTCCACGAGTTTTTTTCATTTTGTGTTTTGGTTATGGCATACCAATCTTCCGGTCCGGCCGACAATATATTCATATTTTTGTATTTATTGCGGTTTTATTTTTGATTTCATTCCAAAGGTTCTATGTATTATTTAAGCCAGAACTCTGGGTATGGAGATTCTGGTCAATCCAAAATCTCCACACAAGACTAATTTTTACTGGAGGAGTTTTTGGGGTCATTATCCTGCATTAATGTCCAATGAATTGGTATGAACTTGAAGTCAAACTGAGTAAATATCCCCATCATATGGTGGAGGGCAGAAAAATCCGGCAAATTTTTCGAATTCAGAACGCCAAAATATCTCCAATAATATTATTCATTTTGTCCAAGGCATCAAAATTACATTTGTATAGTGTTGAGCATTTTGTTCTGTGCGGTTACAATATTTTCATATTTTTTATTTTTAGTCAATTTACATTCAAAAAACTTTTCTTTTCGTTACAGTTAAAATATACATATGCATTCAATTTGCATACCAATAAGGAACCACAGCGATTAAAGGTAAAATATGTTATTAGTTTAGACCACCAGATAGGTCCTTAGTCGATTTGTAGAAAAATTATTTTATTTTATTTTGAGTTTATCTGTATTTGATATTATTTTAAGTTTCCCACTGTGGTTGAGCTGAAGATAAAAGAGTTTTCTTCTAAGTGAGGGAAGCTATTTTGAATAGTCAAGTGAAAAAGAAAACTACCTTGCAACCCAACACCAACCATTGCATGACGTTGCGCTGTTGGTTAAGCAGCTCTTCGGATGCAGTAGTGTTTTTATACCCTCCACCATAGGATGGGGGTATATTCATTTTGTCACTCCGTTTGTAACACCTCTAAATATTGATCTGAGACCCCATAAAGTATATATATTCTTAATCGTCGTAAAATTCTAAGACGATTTAGCCATGTCCGTCTGTCCGTCCGTCCGTCTGTAGTAATCACGCTACAGTCCGCAATAATAGAGCTAGGTTGATCAAATTTGGTACAAATACTTCTTATAGTTGCAGGTTGTGTGGGATTGCAAATGGGCCATATCGGTCCATATTTAGATATAGCTCCCATATATAGCATCTAACTTGTTGTGATTCCTACTGTTCTCATCTACTATATTTTTTGTGTTTATCGGTATTATTTTCTTTAGGTTTGAGTTATTTTGTGAGGTCACATGCTATCCATGGTGGAGGGTATATAAGATTCGGCATGGCCGAACTTAACGCTTTTACTTGTTTGATTTGATATTAGTTCTATTTATATGAAAGTTATTTCCAATTTACGTTTAGGAAATACATTCAAGTAAAAAAACATCACAACTCAAACGCAAGCCTTCGTAGTTCTTCTTCCCTCTACTATTACATATATTTTACGTCGTTTGACAATTTTTAAGTAATATTATCTTTAACCTAATACAATTTCAAATTAAACGTTTATTCAATTATTCAATTACGATTATCAGTTGTAATGATTTTCAATTTCCATTTCAATTTGAAATGACGTACTCGTACACATATGTATAGTAATATCGTAAATGATATTGAAATGCTGACATTTGAAATTAAATTCCACTACTTCCGTTTGTCTGTCTATCTCTGTCTTTTGGTTCATTTCATTTTCAGATGTGTACGTAATTCTTTAATATTGGCTTCCGTCAACATTTTGGCACTTTCCCAACTAAAGCAGCGTCAATTAGGAGGCAACAAAAAAGCAAAACACAAACAGAAAGACACAAAATAAAAAATAAATAAATGCTGAAATTAACTTGTTAGCAAAGCTTGAAACTTGAAACTTTTGTAATGACACTCTAATTCGGAGCTTAGTACGAGAACAAAACGAAATACAATTAGTTGAACCGTCTAACCTCTATCAGTCACACCACCCACTTAGAGACAGTTAGACACGCTTTGGCGGCAGTTTTTACACCCGCACAAAGTGTCGTTTGCACTGCTGTGACCGCCCATCCCCTCTCTTACTTTTCCCGCATTTAATTGTTGTTGTTGTTGATAATGAAAGTTAAGTGTCATTTTTGTTGTCGTTGTTGCTTTTTTCTCTAAACTTTGCTCTGTGCACTAATTTATGTGTGTCACAAACACATAAGTGTCATCACCACCCCCTCCTATCTGACCCCATCCAATAGACCATCCATCGTGCGAATGTCGCTGTCACCGTTGCACGGCCAATGGCTTAAAGAGCCGCCCCACTGCTAAACACTTGTCGTCGTTGTGTCACCGTCTAAACGTCGGAAAGCAGTAAACTCAGTCCGCAATGAATGAGGCAAAAATGTAACGCCCCCAACCGAGAGTTTTCTGTTTTCCGAGTGCGACACATACACTCCACTGCCCACTTTGACCACTTAGCCTTGGGCCAACAAACAATAACACTTCGGGAGAACAATGGTCCGACGGACGGCGACCACAGAAAAAAGTTTGTCATGCCAAGTCCACTTGTTACGACTAAATGGAAATGCGAATGTGAAAATTCTGCCACGACAATTGTAATGTTCTTTCAGCACAACGAATGGAGAAAAAAGTAGATATAAAAAACAACAACAAAACGAAAGAGGAAAACCTAATGTCATTAGAGTAGCAAATGGTCAGTTTAAGATATGAAACAAGTGTCATTTAGTAGCATTTATTCGCAGTTTCACTTGATGTCGGGAATCGCGACGTGCACAGTGGCCCGGCCAAGCAGTGATGATAGACACCACATTTGTTTAAACTTTTGAATTGTGATTTCGTTGGTTTTATTTTGGTCTTTAAATATTTTTTGATTTGTAACTACAATATTCTTCTGGCTTTGGACCATTTTTGCCTCTCTAAACTGCAATAAAATGCTAATTTTTTCAAAAACTTATGGCAAATGCAATTACATGACAACATAGCTCCCTGGAATGTGATTACATGCATGTTACTTCAATTGTCAATACGATTATGCTGCGTTTATTCGTTTCAAAACGCAGCTCTATAAGGAAACGCTTTTTGCGAACGAACAAGAAGTTTTCCCTCATTCTGTTATTTCAACAAAAAAATAATCACACCGAGTAATGTATTCGTCAAGATCGCTGAAATTTAGTCTTGTTAGGTAAAACTGTTTCACACTTATACAGATTGTCGAGTCCCTGCAACGAAGCGTACCAGTTCAGAAATAGTTCTAGACTGGTCCACGAGAATGTATGAACTAGTTCTACATACCCTGCAGAGAAATTGGAAACAGTCTCTGAAAAGCATCGATTCTGAGCTGGTCCAAAACGAACTAAATCCAGACTGGAGCAAAAGTAAATCTCGAATCTCCAAACTTTTCTCGCAACAATTCAATTGTTTCATTTGCTGTGTGGCGCGTAGCCACAATCGGTCAATGGCAAACAGATAGCTCTTAACGAGAGCTAAAATATTGCTCATGGGTGTCAAAGTCGTCGGTCGACTGGAAAATGTTTCTTTTTTGGATTTAAAAAAATTGACTTAGCATCATTTTCAAATGTGAACGGAAAGTTTATTTTTGCTCTAGCTCCTTAATGGTACGTCGGATCGGGAATCGGTCAATGGCAAAAAGAAACCTCTTAACGAGGACTAAAATTTTGTTCGTGGGTGACAAGGTCGTAGGTCAACAGGAAAGTGTTTTTTTATTTAAAAAAATGGACTTAGCGCACGAAAAGTTGTAATTGGAGAACGATTATTTTGATAATAAAACTGAATAATTTGTAAACGTTGTTCTTGCGTATATCTCTCCATGATGAAATTGTAAACACTACTGAATACAATGAAAAACAAATGACAGATCTGACATATTACAAATGGCCGAAACGTCACTTCAAAATCATATCATCCCTATTGGAAAACCTGTTATTATAAAAATAAAAGCAATTCAAAATGCATATATTTTCTTTTTATTTCTTAAATTTTGTTTTATAATAAAGACAAGCTAAAAATGTGGCTCTAGACTGGTCCATAACCAAGAGAGAATGAACTAAATTTACATAATATTTTTTGTCCAGCAAGCAACTGTTTCTTTTTATATGGGCATGTCCTAGGAAGAATCAAGTGTCTCCAGCTGCATTCGTTTGGAACAGTTCTGGAGTAGTTTAGATATATTCCCGAAAAACTATATCAGAGCAAGTTCCCTAGAATTAATTCTAAACTATTCCATTCTGGACTATAGCAGAACTGTTCCAAACGAATGCAGCTGGAGACAATTGATTCTTCCTAGGACATGCCAGCAAGCAACTTTTTATTTTTACATGGGCATGTCCTAGGGAGAATCAATTGTCTCCAGCTATATTCGTTTGGAACAGTTTTGCTATTGTCCAGAATGGAATAGTTTAGAATTAGTTCTAAGGAACCAGCTCTGATATACGGGTTTTCCAACAAGGGGTGTTATTTTGAATCATCCGGTATTTCGGGAGCTGTCGCTTTTGAAGCTTTTATTCTTTGACATTTGACAAGTAGAAACTACGCTATTACTAAAAATGGAACGATACACGATTCAACAACGCATTGAAATTATAAAAATTCGAAAATCATCGAAAAATCATCTTGACTGATGAGACCCATTTCCACCTCGGTGGCTACGTCAGCAAGCAAAATTGTCGCATCTGGGGCTCGGAAAACCCAAGAGTTATTGTTGATAAGCCTCTCCATCCTCAACGTGTGACTGTTTAGTGCGGTTTATGGGCCGGCGGGGTCATTGGACTTACTTTTTCGAAAATGAGGTTGGATAACAGTTACGGTGAATGGATTGCGCTATCGAGAGCTGATTAATGATTTTTTATGGTCGGAGTTGGATGGTATTGATCTGGACGACGTTTACTTTCAACAAGACGGCGCTACGTGCCACACAAGCAACGAAACCATTGCTCTGTTACGGGAAAAGTTTCCGGACCGTGTTATCTCTCGAAGAGGTGATAACAATTGGCCACCGAGATCTTGTGATTTAACACCTTCCGACTTCTTCCTTTGGGGTCACGTGAAAGATAAGGTCTATGCCAACAGCCCAGCGTCGATTCAAGACCACAAAGATAGAATTCGTGAGGCTATCGAGGACATAGGTCAGTCACTTTGCGATTTGGTTATGGTCGTGGTCGTTGTGGCTATTTGCCTGATGTTGTTTTTCATTATAAACGGCATACCTTCCTCTTTACTATGAAATAAACATCCGATCATTTATTTACTTCTTCTGGAATATATCTAAACTTTTTCAGAATCACGATAAGTTTGATAATGCGATTGCGAATCTTGAAAATATCGGTAGGTCCATACAATGAACAGGTGTTAGCTCTCAAAATGTTACCAATTAAACTTGCTGTCGGTTTGTCTATTCGTATCTTTTGTATTTATAACCAGTAAGGAAAGACAGAAAGTCGGGCGGAGCCGACTATATAATACCCTACACCTACCTATCAATGCGAAAATGGGAATTGCGGTAAGAATTTGGCAGTGTTCATACATATACTAAGAAAACTCTCTCTGCCGATTTTCGTACTTATCGGATATAAAATATGGTGTCTACAGCGCTTACACGTCAAATCGGGTGAAACATATATATGGGAACTATATCTAAATCTGAACAGATTTTCCCCGAATTTGGCAGTGTTTATTCATGTAATAAGAGAACTCTCTCTGCCAAAATCGTACTGATCTGATATAAAATACAGTTTCTACAAAGCTTACATGTCAAATCGGGTAAAATATATATATGGGAACTATATCTAAATCTGAACCGATTTTCCCCGAATTTGGCAGTGTTTATTCATGTAATAAGAGAACTCTCTCTGCCAAATATCGTACTGATCTGATATAAAATACAATTTCTACAGCTCATACATGTCAAATCGAGTAAAACATATATATGGGGGCTATATCTAAATCTGAACAGATTTTCTCCGAATTTGGTAGTGTTTATTCACGTAATAAGAAAACTCTCTCTGCCGAATTTCATAAAGATCGGATGTAAAATGCGGTTTCTACAGCGCTTACATGTCAAATCGGGTGAAACATATATATGGGGACAATATCTAAATCTGAACCGATTTTCCCCGAATTTGGTAGTGTTTATTCACGTAATAAGAAAACTCTCTCTGCCGAATTTCATAAAGATCGGATGTAAAATGCGGTTTCTACAGCGCTTACATGTCAAATCGGGTGAAACATATATATGGGGACTATATCTAAATCTGAACCGATTTTCCCCGAATTTGGCAGTGTTCACTCATGTAATAAGAGAACTCTATCTGCCAAATTTCGTACTGATCTGATATAAAATACAGTTTCTACAGCGCTTACATGTCAAATCGGGTAAAACATATATATGGGGGCTATATCTAAATCTGAACAGATTTTCTCCGAATTTGGTAGTGTTTATTCACGTAATAAGAAAACTCTGTCTGCCGAATTTCATAAAGATCGGATGTAAAATGCGGTTTCTACATCGCTTACATGTCAAATCGGGTGAAAAATATATATGGGGACTATATCTAAATCTGAACCGATTTTCCCCGAATTTTGCAGTGTTCATTCATGTAATAAGAGAACTCTCTCTGCCAAATTTCGCATTGATCTAATATAAAATATAGTTTCTACAGCGCTTACATGTAAAATCGGGGGTAACATATATATGGTGGCTATATCTAAATCTGAACCGATTTTTACCAATTTCAATAGGGATCGTCCTTGGGCCAAAAAATACCACTATGCTAAATTTCATCACAATCGGACCATAAATACGACCTGCACTTTGATTACAAGAATACATGGACATACGGACAGACAGACGGACAGACAGACGGACATGGCTAAATCGACTCAGAAAGTGATTCTGAGTCGATCGGTATAATAAACAATGGGTCTATCTCTTCTCCTTTTAGGTGTTACAAACAAATGCACAAAGTCATAATACCCTGTACCACAGTGTGGTGTAGGGTATAAAAATCATTAAATTTGTAAGAAGATATGTTATTGTACGATGCAGCCATATTTGACATGGATAATAGCATCGAGTCCGGCAAGGCTTCACACACTGGTCGAATGTTGGCTTATAGCATTTTGTCCTGTTTTCGGCGAAGAGAAAGGTGATTGTTACGCCTAAAAATACTGAGCCTAGTCTCACCTAGGTTAGGGTGGCAGGAGTATTTTTTTACCAACTCACATAGACCAGTTTAGGTCCCTAGCGTTACCGCGGGCTGAAATGCCCCTCATCGAAACCAATCTGTTTGATACACAAATTTATCGATAGTACGAATATCGGTACCGGGAAGATCTGTTAGACTGCCTAGAAAGGCCGACCCCAGTATGTCCAGTCGTCTTTTACTCAAAGCGGGGCAGTCGCATAGCAAGTGCTCAATGCTCTCCACTTCTTCCTCATCTCCGCAGCTTCTGCAGAAGTCATTGGAGTCAATACGCAATCTTTTGGCATGTTCGCCGATCAAGCAGTGTCCCGTCAGAACTGATTCTAACGTATACAATCTTTTCCTCTCCAGTGCGAGGGGATATTTTGACCTTCTCATGTGATACCTTGGCCAGATTTGTCTAGCTACCCTGCAGGTGCAAATTTCTGTCCATCGTTCGTTGGACTGCCTGATTGCCTCTTAAAAGGGTGGGCCATTTAAAATTTTATATAGCGTCCTTTACATATCGCTAATTTAAAGTTCTAGAAGTTAAGTCATTCCTTCTGTCAAGTTATTTTTGTATAGATCTTTTAAATCACACATTAGTGAAATGTCAAAATGTCATGTGACGTTCTTTTTCTAAGTTAGGGATATACATGTTTTACACATAAGGGCTATAGAATTAGCATTTCTCAACAGAATTTTATAAAATTTAGCTGTTAACAGTTTCTTGAACCAAGAAACGATGCGTATCAAATGTTAGTGGTTTTATTGATACTTTGGCCTCCGAAAAGACAAAATGGGATATTGCCATGCCTTGTTGAAACGTCCAATGGTATTTAAGAAGTTTCTCCGCTTACTTTCACAGAGCAATCGGCTTGATTGTTTACATATTGATAAGCCTTAAAAATATTTTCATCTGAAAAAAACACATTTTCAAGTTCGTGCAAGTGTTTTAACACCTTTCTAGGGCTTTAACCACAGTGGGTCAAAATATTTAATATCGACCTATGTAGTTTTTTTTTTTGGCTAAAATGTTTATAAGCAGTTACAAATAGGTAAAATAAGATATCGCTATCAATTTTTTTTTAAATTTTTTGAAAGAATTTTGTGGGCATTTTAATTTTTGAAAAAATTAAATAATAAGTTTTTGTGTTTTACGAAATTTGTAATTGCTCACGATCGGCTGAACCGATTTTACCAAAGTTTACTTTGTTTTAAAGAGGACAAAAGACGCCATTTTTGTAAAAAAAAATTTTGAAATATTTTTTCGTAATTTATTTTGGAATAACCTTTGTAGAAAAAATTGCTCCCCCTCGATTTTCTTTACAGAATAATCGTCGCACTCTCACAAATCGAGAACAGTAAACAATTTTTGTGAGACTCAATATTTGTAAAAGTTATGGACGAAATACCAAGACTAGTCTGACAATTTTCGTCTGTTTTTACAAAACTCAAAGAACAATAACACCAGTTATTTTATTTCGATAACTTTTTTAGCTTTGACGTAAAACTATTTGCTTCTGCAGGCTTGTAAACAAAATAACGGACTCTTGCATGCCCAAAAAATGACAGCGTTACATCATAGTGTTTCCAACCTATTGGACGATTTAGCCATGTCCGCATAGCTGTTTGTCTGTCCATCTATTGCAATCACTCTACAGTCTGCAATAATAAATCTAAGTAGATCAACTATAAACTATGGATGTTAGTTAAAGCAACAAACCCTTTGACAATTGGCACTTCTCTAAAAAACATATACATACAATGGAAATATTGGCTTTGAATTTTGCAGTGTCTATCAATCCGAAATAATGGTAATGTAGAAGGTCGCCAAATGGCAGACCATCTATGGCGTCGTCATTTAGTCGGCCAATAAGGCTGCCATTAAATCTCTGAAGACAACATCACTAAATGTACAAGCCGCCCTCGACTGTCGCATATATCTTAATTAGCTGGCTCAGCAGTTTAACATATAACTCATACGGGTACCTGGGCCTAGGGATATCACGGGAAACTGCAAAGCCGTTGAACTTGCTAAGGACGAAATTACAATTTATCGTAGAATTTGCATGTACATACATATATTTGTGTGCCACTGTTCACATGCAGCTGTGGTTTAGGCAAAAGGCAGTTAGGCTGTCCAATGAGCCAGAAAGCGGCACCTGAAGTGCAGCTAAACAAATTTGACAACGATATGATCTAAGAAGGTCAAAGTATCACCTTGCACTAAAGAGGAAATGATATCTGCGTAAGTTTCAGTTCTCACGGAGAATGATGAGGAAAAAGAGAGGAGCATTGAGTACATGCTTTGTTTCTGTTCACTATTGAGTAAACGACGTTTGGATATAGTAGGGTTGGCCTTTCTAGTATATCTCTCGTCCAGATTGATACCGATATTTCTACCGTATTGTTTATAATATTGTGTATCAAACAGGTTGGTTCCGAAGAGCAGAAACAGGGCTCGCGATAGCTCTAGGGACCTCAATTAGTCTACGTGAGCGAACTTCGTCTATAACGAATTAAAATGCTTAGTTTTATCCGCATTGGACCGTTGATACAAAAAAAAACAGAAAATTACCTTATTTCTGCTGGATTATAAAATCCGTACCATAACCCTAAAGTGAACATAAATAAAGCTCCTAAGAATACGCAACTCTCTTTTGCCTCTGCACTACTACACTTTTGTGTAACAGCCGCGATATGGCAACACTGTACCCGTGGTACCATATGTGTCACTGATGATAAGTCACTCCTTCCACTGTGCTCGGTCACTCTGTGACAGTTTATCTAACTGTGTTAGATATGTGTGCGTTGCATTTTCAATGATACATTTACTCTTCTGCCCACCCTCTGAGATCTCCTTAATTGTTTGCTCTGCTGGGAACTCAGTATGCTTTTATTGCCTGCTGTGCTGTGGCAATGCAAAGCTCTTCGAACAATATCACTGGCGTTGCGTTGCGGTTATTGAGTGGGTGGGTGGATGAGAATGAGGGGGTGGATGGACGGAATGATTGTTTGACTTGTGTCTCTGAGTATCGGAGGGTGTGTATGTGTGTAGTACATTTAATATACTTTTGTGCAATCATTCGTTGTTGTTTTTCATCATTTATTATTACTACTCTTTTCAACTAGGATTGCTCCTCTCTCTCATTGTGTATGGGTGAGTGGAGATTTATCCATTGTTTGTTATATCTCTGTGTGTGTGTGAAAAAGCACTTCTTTCTATTGCTACAATTTGCTGTAAATAATTTATCGTAACGTGCAAAAAGTTGCACATGTAATGATGACAATGTTGTTAGTGCTGTTGCTGCTGCTGTTGCAATTGCTATGCTGTTTGTTGTAGCTGTTGTTTCACGTTAAAGTTTCTGCGTTTGCCACCACAGGAATGTGTGAATAAATCTCATGCAGGCACTCTTTCACTTTACTCTCGTTTCGCTTTTGTCCGGAATATATGATTATGAGTGTGGGAGGATTTTTGTCGTTTTGCTGCTGCCATTACCGCTGCCTTCGGTTGTCTGCCTTTTCTGTTGTGTTGTTAGTAGTGTGAAAATAAATTAAAAGTTATGTTTGCTTTTTGTGTTGTGATGTCAAAACTTTTCTCTATATTTTTTCGTTGGAGGGTTGACAACTGCGATGAGGAACTAAATTTATCTGCGTCAATTGCAGATACAAGAATTAGGGTGGACCGGAAAAATGTGAAATAAGAAAAAATTTCAATGCAAAATAAGTTAAATTTGGCGTTCAAAATTAGACAATTTTTTTTGAAAATTACTCTTTAAAAAAATTATCACTGCAATGATCGAGTAAGCATTTGAAAAATACGCTTCAACACAAAATGACCTCTCCTCACGTGTCCAATGCATGATGGCAACTAAAAAGGCAGACAATTACAAATCTCCCGTCAGCAACTATAAGCCACGTACACTCTCCGCTCTCTTCGATCAACAGCGCCTCCACTGCCTGCAGTGCAAAAAAGCAAATTCCCGCGCTCCACCCTGAATATTATAGTATAACTTTCAAAGCATATTGTGTACAAATTTAATAAAGAAATATTAAAAAATATGGCAATGGCAGTAATTATTCTGAAGCGTCGCGGAAAGTTGATTTACGGTGTCAATCATGCTCGGCGATGGATCATCTGAATTCAAAAATCTAAATTATTTCGTTAGATAATCGTTTTTCGTTTATTTGAAACTTTTTTTTACAATTTTTTTTTGAAGATATGCGCTTTTAGCAAACAGTTCTCGTTTAATGATACTTGGCTGTGCGTATATATTTAATAATTTCGACTGAAGTAATCGTTGTAATAAGGATATTGATAATGGGAGTTTGGTGGCTCCCGAAACAGATCTGTCTATCCAACCATTACAACCGCCCCCAATACATGTCACTTACTTCTTCTTTAATTTTTTAACAAAGTTGTTTTCATATAATGAAAACAACAATAACGATCTTGAGCCTGAGTACAAAAACAAAATATGTACTATGAAAGCAGATCGAATAAAACAAAAAAACAAAAACAAGAAGAAATGGTAGGGCACGACCAAATACGTTGTTGTTGCATAGTCAACTACAGCAAAACATTCGTGTGAATTCTTTACATTGTAAAGACTCACGAGAGTGGAAGTTGGTGCATGTACGAGGGACGATGATTACTGAATTGTCTTTTTTTGAAGATATGCGCTTTTAGCAAACAGTTCTCGTTTAATGATACTTGGCTGTGCGTATATATTTAATAATTTCGACTGAAGTAATCGTTGTAATAAGGATATTGATAATGGGAGTTTGGTGGCTCCCGAAACAGATCTGTCTATCCAACCATTACAACCGCCCCCAATACATGTCACTTACTTCTTCTTTAATTTTTTAACAAAGTTGTTTTCATATAATGAAAACAACAATAACGATCTTGAGCCTGAGTACAAAAACAAAATATGAATTTTTGGGAACACAGAAGAAAAAAACGCGATTTTGCAAAAAAAAATCGGCTAATTTGTTATTGTAAAAAATAATATTATCAAATTTGAAAGAAAATACTACAGCGTTACCTCGTAAATTACGTACCAAAATAGTGTTCAGAATTCAAAACGATCGGTGCCGTAATTTTTGAAATAATGGTGGACACCGACTTGAAAAACATGGGTTGTGGGAAACACGCTTTTAATATTTTCTGAAGTACTGAGTCACGTATGAGGCGCGGTTGCTTAGACTGCTGCATCTTCCTTAGTTTTGCTGCGATTCATCTCATTTTTAAGAGGTTCTCCATTCAAAAATTAAAATAAAAAAATTTGTTAAAAAGGTTTAGAAACGTTTTTTATTTTATTTATATTTTCCTTTCGTTCTTATTTATTTTATATCGTGATTTTTATTTTAATAAACACTTATTTATTTTTATTTCGATCCGACGATGATTTGAACTCGGGTTACTTACTTCCAAATAGTGCATGCTAGCGCTCTGCACAAACAACGGGCTCGCACTCATCAGCGCTAAATTCTGTTAAATTCTATTAAGTATGATTTTGAAGTTACGTTTCGGCCATTTGTAGTATGTCATGATCTGTCATTTGTTTTTCATTGTATTCATTAGTGTTTACAATTTCATCATGGAGAGATATACACAAGAACAACTTTTACAAATTATTCAGTTTCATTATCAAAAAATCGTTCTCCAATTGCAACTTTTCGTGCGCTAAGTCAATTTTTTTTAAATAAAAAAAAAACAATTTCCCGTCGACCTGCGACCTTGACACCCATGAGCAATATTTTAGCTTTCGTTAAGAGCTACCCTTTTGCCATTGACCGATTGTGGCTACGTGCCACACAGAAAATGAAACAATTGAATTGTTGCGAGAAAAGTTTGGAGATTCGATTATTTCAAGAAATTGTGATATTGAATGGCCTCCAAGAAGTTGTGATTTAATACCATTAGACTATTTCTTGTTGTTGGTCTTTCGAAATAAACCAGACTCTCTTCAAGCTTTACAGGTCAATATTGAACGTGCCATTCATGACATACGACTTGATTTAGTGGAAAAGGTTCTCGAAAATTGGGTTCATCGAATTCGTTCCTGCAGAAGAAGTCGTGGAGGCCATATGAATGACTGTGTTTTTTTTTTCAAAGAAAACATATCACTCTTATCGCTTCCGTAATGGATTTTTGGAAATAAGCTGACAATGTGACAGTTCTATTCTGAGACTCGCATACTTTTGCAGATTTTTGGAATTAAGTTCTCCATTAGAAAATCCAGAAAAAATATAACACATTATATTCCGGAAGAAAAAAAAAAACAACGAGATTCAACATCTAGGAGCCAGTTCTACAACTACTTCAATAGAATGCAGAGAGCAGCAATTTTAATATTGGCAGTATTTTTGGGCGAGTCAGTTAAAAATAAAACCAATAATTTTTTTGTGATCGCATTCTTTAACATCCTTCAGAAATAAAAAAAATTTTGTGGTTAATAAGTTTTCATATTTTCCTGGGACATTTTCAGCTCTTTTATGATTGTTATTACGTCTTATCGGTCCTTCTTTTTATCTTAGCTATATATATAAACCTTTTGTCCAATTTAACAAGTAGAGCCAATAGATTCTGTGGTTAATTAGTTTTTATATTTTCCCGGGACATTATCACCTCTTTTGTTATTGTAATTGGGTCTTATCGGTCCTTGTTTTTATCTAAGCTCTATATATTTCAATTAAATAAGTACACCCAATAATTAGGATCAATGAGTCCTGCTTTTTGAAAATATTTAAATGTTGAAAGAAATTGTTTTTTTTTTTAATTTAATTCTTAATGATTTTGTTGATTTGTTTTTTTGTTAGAATATTGTCTTGCTTTTTGAAAATATTTGAATGTTGAAAGAATATATTTTTTCTAGTTTATTTTTAACGATTTTTTCGTTCCATCCCAATGTATGTTAAGTAATTCTATTTAGATGGAAATTCTTGTACACTTAATAAAAAATAAAACTAAAACAAATGTCAGAGGTAGAGAGATATAGATATCAACCAATGGAGAGAGAGGGAGAGTGGAGAAGTAGAAAGAGACTGCAAACTGGCGAAAATTGCATATATTCGAACAAACAATGGTAAGATTTGTCACGAACACTCGACTCCAATAAAGTTTGTTATTCGCATTATTTTCTTTTGTCTTTCATAATATTTTCCCCATTCTCGTTTTTAACCCAACGGCCTTTGCTTTTGTAACTCTGGGGCTCAGCTGGAGTTGACAAGGACTTTTGCTTTTTTAACGCTCTCCTCTCTTTCTCTCTCTCTCTCTCCGCACTTTGTTTGGCACTTATCAGACCTGCGCTTTTCCTGGTTAAACTCATCAAAAGGATTTCCTCAATTGAGAAGATTTTCTCACTTGATAAGATTTTCTCAATTGTGTCACAGTTTTTTTTGCAGTTTTCCACTTTTCATCTCTTCCGCACTTTTATTTATTTTGTTTTTATTTGCATTTTCTTAACATGAAAGTCTTTTAAGGCCTTTAAAGCTTTCTGCAATCGTATAAAGCTTCGTATGTCCTTCTCAGTATTTGTTATTACTTTCGTTTGTTTGTTTAGATTTTTATCGTTGTGTTTGTGGTTTATTTACTTCAGGATGACATTTAAGTTAATCGCTACACTTAGCTTGACATTTGAACTTTAGCCAAACAAAAATTTTATGACTGAAAAGTTTTGCGGAAGACGTTTTGATTTCTTTGTCGCCTTAGCGGAAGTGCGGGAAGTTGCTTACCAACAGTTATCAAATGACAAAGGAAATTGTTAACATTAGGAGAGTTTATTTTTATTTCTCTCGGAGATTGTTTTAAAGAGTTTTTATTAATAGTTTTCTTTGTTGAACTTTAAATGGTGGAAGATTTTCTTCAACAAATTAAAGCTTACGATGAGCTGAAGAATATTAGTTTTTTATGTGGCTACAATGAGTAATTCACTTATTTGCATTCAATTTTGTTGGTTTCCCTCAAGTGTAGGGGCCAGAAAACACATAGCTTGAATGCTTTGTCCTTGTCAAGTTTTTCCCTTTTTTTTAAGGGTTTATTGACAATTTTGAGATAAAAAATAATGTGGGAGGTCAAAGTTTCAACAACACTGAGCGACAGCCAAATTCTTTCTAAAAAGGTGGAAATATTTTCTAGTATTTCACGTCGACCGGGAAACGAAATCGCCATTAATTTTTCTAAATCTGTTGCAGCAAAATCGGATTAATCGTTCTCGAGTTATGTAAACAAAAGACCCCAAACGTGAAAAATTCCCCTATATGATACTTATAAAAATATGTTAACGGCCGATTTAGTCACCTTTAGCGTGGATAATAGCATTGGCTCTGTCTTGTGTGTACTACGTTCCCACTTCATTATATGTTACTTGTTCTATTATTTATAAAATTAGTTTAAGTGTGCTTTGGTTTTTGTCAATATTGTATATAGCAGCTCCTTCAGTCTGCCACACGAGAGAACACTGTCAAATTTGGGGAGAAGCGGCTTACCTATTTGAAACTTCGGTGGTTTCGAATCCTTGCTTAAATCTGACCTTTATGAAATTGCCCTGAAATGATATATGTACTTTTAACAAGAATGAACACTGGGAAATTCCGTTAAGATTTATATTTATGTATATACGAATATGTATTCCTTTTACTTATATGAAAAGCATTAGGTTAGGTTTAGGTTACCAGCCACCTTACATAGACAATGTAGGACCCTGGTGTTAGCACAGTCTCAAATGACCCTCATAGAAACCAACCTATTTGATAAACAAAGTTATCAATAGTAGGAATATCCGTACCGGAAAGATCTATCAGCCTTCCTAGAAAGGGTAACCCCAGTGTATCCAGACGTCGTTTACTTAATGCGATACATTAGCAAAGCAAGTGTTCAATGCTCCCACTTCTTCCGCATCACCACAGCTCCTGCAGAAGTCATTCGACTCAATACCCAACTTTCTGCATTGTTTGCAGATCCGTCAGAAATTACACTTACATAGAGAGTCTTTTCCTTTCTTGTGCAAGAAGACATTCGACCTTCTTAGGTCGAATCTGAACCAGATGTGTCTAGCTACCCTGCAGATGCCGATATCGGCCCGTCATTCATTGGACTGCCTGATTGTCTCTTGCTTAAGTCAAAGCTTGCATGTGGACGGAGGTGCACAAATATATGCGAATTCTTCGAGAATTTATATAGTCGTCCCTTTCCTATCAAGTTAATCAGTTTAACAGTTTCCCGGTATATCCATATGTACCATATGAGGCAGTTGAGGGCTGTTTGTGAATTTAGGGATGTGACCTCCAGAGCTTTGATGACACATTGACTGTCCAAGTATAGGACAACACTAGTGTTATTTACAACATTGCGACCTAACATCCGGACAACACTGATTTAAAATGAAAATAACATAAATTTCCCTCGATAATCGGACATATGCCGGAACGAAATCTGTAATAGAAAAAGTCTTAAGGATTATCAACTCAGCGTCTCTAAGCTGCTACAACAACAACAATATTGCGACTCAGCCACTTAGCGACTTCCCTTATTGCCATTATTTCGGGTTGTTATACACAGCAGGTTAGTCTGTGACTATATCAAGACAGAGTTCTTTAGAGTGAACTCTGAAGCCAATCTTATCATCAAGCTTCGAACCTTCTGTGTGGAAGCGGAGATGGTTTATATTTGCAGGTATTCTGCAAACCCATTTTTTTTCTGGCAGGTATCTTAGTGGTGAATTTACTCTCGATATATCGAGCCCCAGCAGCCAAAAAGACGTAAGCGCCACCATGATTTATTTAAATTTTTTGAGGGAAATCGTTTACTTACGACAAATGGCATAATGTGTCGGAAATTTGTAAAATGTAAAATGTACCGTTATACTAAATTTCACAGTTATATAAACAGATGTATGCATTACATACATATTTAAACAAAAAATAATAGCAAAAGAAACCTTCTCCTCCAAATTTTTGTGAGTGGCGCTTACGTCTTTTTGGCGGTTAGGGCTCGATATGTCTACTCGGTTAGTTAGCATGGCATAGCATACAATGTGATTTCCTTAAGTGAACATTGAATATGATCAAGTCCACATTGATAGACAGTTTAATCGTAATTCCGCTCTGTTGGCAACTTCTGTCGTCCCAATATCAATCGACAGTAGATGGGGTAGGACTTGTAGAGACTCAGTCGCTGTAGTACTTAAAGCTGGGACTATGCAGTTCTCTGTAGCTTTGGTAATTGGCAACAGCTCAGCGTCTATTCAAGACCTCAAAGATATAATTCGTGAGGCTATCGAGGACATAGGGCAGCCACTTTTCGATTTGGTTATGCAAATTTCATGGTCCTGTAAGCGTGGTCGTGGTGATCATTTGGCTGATGTTGTTTTTCATTATTAACGGTATACCTTCCTCTTTATTGTGAAATAAACATCCGATCATTTATCTCAAAAAATTGCATTTTTCTTTGAATATAGTTTCCCGGTATATCCATATGTACCATATGAGGCAGTTGAGGGCTGTTTGTGAATTTAGGGATGTGACCACCGGAGCTTTGATGACACCTTGACTGTCCAAATATAGGACAACACTAGTGTTATTTACTATATTGTGACCTAACATCCGGACAACACTGATTTAAAATGAAAATAACATAAATTTCCCTCGATAATCGGACATATGCCGGAAAGAAATCTGTAATAGAAAAAGTCCTAAGGATTATCAACTCGGCGTTTCCAAGCTGCTACCACAACTATGTTGCGACTCAGTCACTTAGCGACTTAACTTATTGCCATTATTTCGGCTTGATATACACAGCAGGTTAGTCTGTGACTATATCAAGACAGAGTTCTTTAGAGTGAACTCTAAAGCCAATCTTATCATCAAGCTTCGAACCTTCTGTGTGGAAGTGGAGATGGTTTATATTTCCAGGTATTCTGCAAACCCATTTTTTTCTGGCAGGTATCTTAGTGGCGAATTTGCTCTCGATATATCGATCCCCAACAGCCAAAAAGACGTAAGCGCCATCATGATTTATTTAAATTTTTTGAGGGAAAACGTTTTCTTACGACAAATGGCATAATGTGTCGGAAATTTGTAAAATGTAAAATATACCGTTATACTAAATTTCACAGTTATATAAACAGATGTATGCATTACATATATATTTAAACAAAAAATAATCGCAAAAGAAACCTTCTCCTCCAAATTTTTTTGAGTGGCGCTTACGTTTTTTTTGGCGTTTAGGGTTCGATATGTCTACTCGGTTAGTTACCATGGCATAGCATACAATGTGATTTCCTTAAGTAAATATTGAATATGATCAAGTCCACATTGATAGACAGTTTAATCGTAATTCCGCTCTGTTGGCAACTTCTGTCGTCACAATATCAATCGGCAGTAGATGGGGTAGGACTTGTAGAGACTCAGTTGCTGTAGTACTTAATGCTCCGACTATGCAGTTCTCTGTAGCTTTGGTAATTGGCAACATCCCAGCGTCTATTCAAGACCTCAAAAATAGAATTTGTAAGGCTATCGAGGACATAGGGCAGCCACTTTGCGATTTGGTTATAAAAATTTCATGAAAAGGATATGGTCCTGTAAGCGTGGTCGTGGTGACCATTTTGCTGATGTTGTTTTTCATTATTAACGGCATACCTTCCTCGTTATTGTGAAATAAACATCCGATCATTTATCTCAAAAAATGGCATTTTTCTTTGAATACCAAAATAACACCTCTTGTTGGAAAACCCTATATTAGAGTTAAATATGGTCAATTTTGTCTTCTGTGATACTCGTATGATTGTGGACTTCCACACAGGGTTCAAAAATCCAAATGCCTGCCCAGCTATATTAATGCGAATGAGTATATCTGTTTCAGATCCGCCGATTTCAGAAGGATTCAACATCTTAAGACTTCCCAAGTAAAATAACGATTCAATATCTTCGATTAGTTGATTTTGTATGTAGAATCGTTCACGGCTATCCTTCGGTAGCTTAGTGGTTAGTGCATTAGACTTGGATCCCGAAGGTGCTGGGTTCAACTCCCAGCTATGGCACCGGAAAAATTTAACATCAACATTTCATGTTTTCATCATAATTCGAGTTTCTGCAGCTAAAAATAAATCACATTGCTTTGTTTTTTGTGATGTTTATCTTTAGGCGCACACAGCTCGCCGTAGATATCGTCTGCGTAGTTGAGATCCTCTAATCTGCTCTGCAGACCCCAAGTGATGCCCCTTTTATGTCTAGAGCTTTTTGCTTTACTAAGTTTAGAACACAGTTAAAAAATGGGTTCATTGACGCACACCAGCGTTAATAAGAACTTTGTAACTGAAATGATTTCGTAAAGAAGTTAACAGATGGCGTCTGCATATAGACCTTTCGTTTGGTATATCAGTTTATATGCAACGTTTTTACATTCAACAGCGCACCATATAGCACGGTGACTGAGGGTGTCGAACGTTTTCTCAAATTCTATAAATGATAGATGGAGATGCGATCTCCATTCAGCTCTACTTTATCCTTACCATAACCCTTAAGGCCGGGTTAGGCAAACTTAACCGTAATTTAACTTTAGCGCCCCCGTAACGTTGCACGCTGAAGCAATTACCCAAAACTTGAAAAACGTGCTGTATCAATCAGACATTCACAACAAAAATAGGAACAAATTTATTTTATTTTATATTTATTTGCTACTAAGTTATCATTTTATTACTTATTTATCATTACTTTTCAAAAGTTTCGCATAAATTTATTCCTTTTTCATTATTTTGTTTGCAAATGCACGTAAACGTACTAAATCAAATTTCAGCAGATTCAGCCGTCCGTTTACGTTTCGCTTCCGTTGGCTAATCGTTTACACTGATATGTCAGATTGAATCAGCTGATTCGTTACGCTACGGGGGCGTTACACTTACGTTTGCCTAACCCAGCCTTTAAGCTGTTTACGTTGTCTATTCACAACTTATGTGGACGGAAGTCAACTTGTTCCTGTCTGAGTCTAGGCGGTATGACGTCGGATAGTCTCTTATTTATTACATGTATGAGCAATAACTTTATTAATACTCAGCAGTGTTATACCTTTGTGATGGACAATTTCATGAAAAGACCTTATTTTTAACACACCCTACTCTTTAAAATGACATGAACATCCGATAATTTCCCTTAAAATTACTCTTTTATCAAAATGAAACCTCTGTTTGGATAACCCTTTATATCAGATTAATACAATATTCTGCAGAGAAAACCCTCTTAGTCGTAAATCCAATTTTTATGAAATGTGTCAAAAAAGTTTGTTGTGATTCAAGATAGAACACTAATCTATTTAATGAAAGTGGGTTAATTTGTATAACCGATGTCTTTTGATCGGAATGAAACTTGCACCTAGTTTAGTCCTATTTGATAGCAGTTATGACACACTTTTCAACGAGATCGGTTAAGGACTGTCCGAGTTAGAAGGCGTTGAATTTTGAAATTTTTTTCAAACTGCCCTTTTTCCCCTTCCATATAATTAATTACATATTGTATTTCGAAAGTTGTAGTTTTTGATAGCCTTTTCTTCAATCGTTTTAAAGGAGTTTTTATATCAGAAGGTTCCTGGTCCATGGAAGAATACTGCGAGTTTTAATCCTGCACATTTTCAAGAAACGAAATCGCCATACGGTTCTTGTTTAAGATCTAGATCAACTATATTGCTCTATCAATAGGTGGTGGTGTAGGGTATTTATTATGGTTTCCATATTTTATGGAAGTTTTGTTATAAAGTACCAAACATTTGGAACAATTTTTTAATTTTACACTTATCGTTTTGATATGTATTTCTTTACAAATTTGACCCAGTACCACTTTAGACCCATTTAGACTACATCATTGTTATTAAATGAATTTTATGAATTGTTATGATATGTACTTGCCGTTACTGGGTAGATGGCAAATTTCTTGTATTGTACATTTATTTTCCTACCATAAACTCCAAACTATATGCCGGCTCATAACACATTTTGAACCTTAATATAATTTTGAAAACATTCTTCAGTTGTAGCTGCCATGTTTTTGTTGGCATTCATTATTATTCTGCGTGCAATGTTTCCTTGGTTACATAACATTTCAATTTCATCAGCAAAACGACAACAATAACAACGGCAACATCAACCGAACCAAAAGAGGAATATTAACAACACCAGCAGAACTTGAAACAGAAGCAGAAGCAACAAACTTCATATCACAAACTATTCCTAAATTCATTCAAATTCATTTCATTTTCCCTTTTTTGTAATGCATTTACGAAAACAGTCACACAAACGCACACACAAACGCGCACACACACACATACATACACACATACATCTCGTAATAATCGAATATTTCCCATTTGAATATATTCCCATTAGGGCACTGCCGGATAGCTTCGCTTGGCTGTCTGTCTATCTGTGTGACTAGCTAGCCAGCCGTCTAGTTGTTGCCAGTTTGCCGGTCTGCCTAAAACAACCAATCGCAGATAGCAATCATACCCATCCGTTTTATAAAATACAATTTTCTAAACGTATGTAGTATGTCTAGATATTCGTCCGTCCGTCTGTCAGTCCATCCGTCTGCCTGTCTGTTCGTCCGTCTCTCAGTCTATCTATCCATAAAGCGGTCTGTCAGTCTCTGTGTCTGACTCACTGGGCTTGCGGCCCAATAGACTTCTCTCATACGAGTATTTTAATTTTGAAAGAAAAAAATGTTTACTGCCTAGCCAAACCCCCTCACGTGCTTGGCACCGCACCCCACCCGCAGACCCCCATAGCTGCCATTTCATATTTCATAGCAATGCTGAAAATTACCGTAAAACGTTGCCATTGTTGTAAAAATGAATTTTATAATAAAACGATTGAGTGGAGACAAAAATTGAATATATTAAAATCTATACTAAACTCTCCAGCAACAACAAAAAAAGCGAAATTCAGCGAATTCCAAAAACAAGACAGAAAATCTTTTCATTTTGTTGTTATCATTTTATATCAATTCACATACACATGTGACTATGTTCGGTTTTATTTTCATTTGGCTACACGGGGAGAAAAAATTTGGCATAACTATTAAACATTTTAGATCAAACAGATATGTTGAAATATAATATTTTTTGTGCAATTTTGTTTGTTAGCCTACTTAAGAGAAAAATATTTGGAAGCGTTAAATATACCCTGGGCAAACTAACTTCTTAGGGGGTTTGACTTGGTTCTACTTCTGCTTACACTATAGAACAACATTTTTGTAGAAGGACTGTGCATAACATTTTCTGGTTTAATATGGTGTAAACACGAAAAATATATTAAGGAAAGTGAGGAAAGGCTAAAGTCGGGCGAGTCCGACTATATAATATCCTACACAACTCTCGTAGTATTTAATAACACTGAAATATACATACATGTAATTCATCTAAAAATTAAAATTGAAAAAAATCTGAATCGATTTTTTTCAAATTGAGCAATGTTGATCCATAGATAAATAAACTCTACCATTATAAATTGCAAAAACATTGGGTTTAAAATACTGTTTCTATAGGGCCAAGAGACCAAGTCTGACGAAATATATATATGGGGCTATATCTAAATCTAACCCGGTTTTCTTCGAATTGAGCAATGTTAATTCGTAGATAAATAAACTCTGCGATGCTAAATTTCAAAACGATTGGATGTAAACTATAGCGTCTATTGGTCTAGTGGGCCAAATCGGACAAAACGTATAAATATATCAGAGCTATATCTACATCTGAACCGATTTTCTTCAAATTTTGTGATGTTGGTCTATGGATCAAGAAACTCTACCATGCTAAATTTCAAAACAATTGGATGTAAAATACAGCTTCTATAGGGATAAAATCTGACGTAACATATATATGGGAGATATATCTAAATCGGAATCGTTTTCAATAAGCTTCAAGATACGAAATAGTCCTAAATGCCAAATTTCAGCACGATCGGAGCAAAATTGCGACCAGTACTCAACGGACATCTTTAGATGCACTGACAGACGGACAGACATACTTAAATTGACTCGGCTAGTTATTTTGAGTCGATCGTTATACTTTTAGGTGGGTCTAGCTATATTATTTCTAGGCATTACAAACATCTACCATGAAACAAAGTTATAATACCACAGTGTGGTGTAGGGTATAAAATTATGTTAGGGTAAATTTTCTTTTAAATTTTTGTTTAAAAATCTCTTTTTCTTGAAAGTTGCATTTAGTAGTTGGACCATATGTTTTGAAGTATATGCCCGATAAAGTCGGGATACACTTTAAATTAAAGAAGAACTTCAATTGTTAGTAATTACACTTTCACGTCGAAGCAGAAGTTTAGTCGTTAAAATAATTCGAAAAAATGTGATTTTATTGACACATTCATGTGGAAACAGAAGTTTAGTAACTGTTATTACAATATTTAGAAAAATGTGACTTTTTCAAAAAAAGTCGTTTTTGTTCATAAAAATGTCACCATTTAATTTTTCAACAATGCCTATTCGAAGAAAATCTATGGATAGATGTAGAAATTATAGCACTTTTGGTAGAAATAAAAGAATTTCAACATAATCCAGTTTTTATATACCCATTATTGTGAACAAGGTTACATTTCAGATGCTGCGAGCCAAAATGTAACACATCAATGGAGTGACCTAAGATACACCAAGAATATTTGGCTGAAATCCATTTAGGGCCATTTTAAGTCATTTGAGCAATGTTCGTAAGCCTGTCCGTCTGTCTGTCTGGTTGGTACACGATACCTTTCGACAGGATTAACCGAGTGACTTCAAATTTGGTATGTGCCAATTTTTTTTTGTAAGGTCAAAGATGGACCTTCGAGTACCTCCCACACGAAGGGTCAACATTTAGTGAAGTATTGATTATCTCATAACTTTTATTCTACCACCCAGAATCTTTTACAATTCTAAACATAGTATTAGTTTCATAGTCGCTATCATCTTGAGAAAAATAGGCGAAGTTACCACGTCCCTTTTGGTCCTTCCCATACAAATGGACCATTTTGCACAATTAGTTAACGGCTTATACCGTTGTTTCCAGTCCATATAAATACTTCAAATTTTGTGCAGTGTAAATCCTTTACAGAACCTATAGGGAAGTGCAAACTGGTCGCAGTTGACACGCTCCTTTTGGTACCTCCCATAAAATTACCATTTTGCACAAAAAGTTAACGGCTTATAACTTTGATTACTGCACATACAAACAATTGAAATTTTGTGCAGTGTAATGTACCCACAGTATATTAAAAAATGGGCGCCTTTTGGTACCTCGCAAACAAAATTTCCAAAATATTTTTTTTTTTAGAATTTCCCCATTTTTACAATATGAGTCATAATTTATATATTTGCCGATAGACTTTTTTTTGCAAATAGGCACTGTTTTCTTCGAAAGAATGCCAGCTTTCGAAAATGGAACAACATTTTTTATTGGCAATTTTTTATGTTTTTTTCGAGCCAGGAAAAACAATTTTTTTTCTAATTGTTTAACGACAGTTACTAAACTTCCGTTTCTACGTGAAAGTGATGTTTTTAACATATATATCCCTCAAAAGTTCCTTTAATTCAATTGGTATGCTGGCTTTATCGAGCTTAATCTTCAAAATTTGGTCCAAATATTTATGGAAATTTACAAAAAACATTTAAAAAAAACTTTTCTTTTGTTTATGGTATTTTGGCTAGTTTTGGCTTCATAAAATAGTATGCCTCAATCTATACAAAAAATGTTTTTAGGTCTCGGACACAAACATTTTTTTTATTGCATAGTGTTAGTGGTTCCTCCGTCCGTTGGTCCATGTATAATTTTGACCTAAGTTCACTCGCAATTATAACATTTTCTTGACGATAATTGGTGCCGAAGTTCTTTTGGACCAAAGATCTTATCATATGTGAAATGGGCCACATCAGCTGCCGTTTTGATATAGCCTCAGCCGATTTACAAGAGTCCAGATTTTTCAGTTATTTTGACACTGAAATGTAGCAATATGTCCATTATTTCCCTTATAATTTCCAATAGACAACGTTTAATTGACTCATTTGATTGGTCGTTATACCCTATACCCCCTGTTTTGGGGCAGATAGTTATAATATCTAGAAAACTGCAGCTGGACCAGAGAGTATGCCGATCTACTCAGAATCACTATCTGATTCCATTTGACTATTGGTCTGATTTTAATGAAATTTTTAGAGAAGAAGCCTATTGAAATTTTCCAAATTGGGTCAGTCTACTTTTCCAGCAGATCTTTATGAACAACAAATTTGGGATTTTTTTCTTTATTTCTGAACATAAACTTCTTTTAGCGCGATACAATTTATACAGCGATTTTAAATATCTTCGATACCCTGTTTATGGTAAGAACTGTCTAGCTCCTGAAAATAGCCTTCAAACGGAACCTCCACCTCTTCATTGCTGGCAAATCTTTTTCCGCCGAGCCATTTTGTCAAGTTTGGAAACAAAAAATAATCCGATGGAGTTAAATCTGGCGAATAATTGAACATTATCTTGATTGTGAGCAAAAGCGGCACCCATCTTGCACACAGCTTTATTTCTTTCATCATAAAATTTTCCGTAAATATGCGATGTATAGCACTTTTTGAATGGCTATGACTTCTGCTAGCTAACACACCTTGAACCGACGTTCATCATCATAGCATATTGTGGATTTTTTAACCATTTCTGGCGTGGACACCTATATTTGTCGACCACTACGGTGTTCGTCTCGGCAGCTCGTACGGCCCCGTTTAAACTATGCCACCCAATATTTGATAGTTGTAAACGAGGGAGCAGACTCCCCCAAAATAGAATCTTGTCCGGTTTTAATATTGGTTGGACTGAGATCTTTCAACTGAAAGTACTGTATTACATATTGGTGATCAATTTTCTGCATTTTTACAATTTCACTGAGATCGTTTACTTTTGAGTGCTGAAAAAACTAAACAATGTGGCGCTTTGAAACTTAGAACATATGATTTAGAAGGTTGTCATATTTTTTTTCAAACAACAACCGCCATCTATATGTCAGGCCGGCTAATTTTGGGACCGCCCTCGTATATACGAATCTTCGATTTTAGATTTCCTTATTACAGATACCCCATTTTCCAACCAATCTTAATGTAATTTGAAGATGATACGCTCAAAGTCTACATAACCCCAAAATAAGCTTAAATTCTGTCAAATATATTGGGCAGAGTTATTGAAAACGTGACCCTTTGAGCCCTTACACCGTGAAAAGCCACCAATTAATGATAATTTGGGGTATCATATGATTTGCCCGACATTAGCTTTTCTATATAAGAGTGATATGATTTCTTTGAAAGAAAACACACTTATTGTTAAATTCAAAAGTTTTTTTATTAAATTTGATCAAGATCGTAGGTCGACTGGAAAGTGTTTTTTTTTTGGATTTTTAAAAAAAGGATTTAGCGCAGGAAAACTTGCAATTGGAGAACGATTATTTTGTTAATAAAACTGAATAATTTCTAAACGTTGTTCTTGCGTATATCTCCCCATGATGAAATTGTAAACACTACTGAATAAAATTAAAAACAAATGACACATCATGACATATTACAAGTGGCCGAAACGTCACTTCAAAATCATATCATCCCTATTTGAAAACCCGTTATTTATATGTGGAAAAGTGTGGCAAGCTAAGCTGCAAAATTATTTTTGAATCGGCTTTTGGATATGTGACAACACACGTCGATGTTATGGGTTTATCAGTGAAGGTGACCTTTTATTACATCACTTTCTACAAAACAGTGTAACGTATCAAAGGAGCATCCAAATACCTTATGGATTTTTGAACTTTGCCAGTCCATCTGGCTAGCGAACTAAGATTCGCCTGCTTGTTTTTCCCTGTTCATCATTTTAATTAAAAATGCCAAATTAGTTTCTTGAAATTAATAAGCCATAGTGTAGTGTACCTATTTTATTTGCCATGCACTGTCTGTAAATACTAAAAACGGTTTTTTTTGTTAATCGTATATTTGGTTGTTGTTTTGTCAAAACTGTTTAGCAAAAAAATGCCATATCAAATCGCCCTTGATTTTTTGTTGTTTTATTTTTGGATGGTTTACCCGAAACGATTTTGGGTTCAATATTTTACATTTTTTTGGGTGGTAATTTCAGTTGGTTTTCTTTCATTGGGAATTGAAATTGCATAAAAATCCAATGGTTGAATAGCAGCAGCGATTACAAGTGGTGGACAAAAATATATATATTCGTATATATATGTACATATGTATGTATGGACATACATATGTGGTTGGATTTTTTTTTAATAATTTCATCAAAAAAGCTTAACGGGTAATAAAACGAAAAAAATATGTGGAATATTGTGAATAGGGTTTAAATTTAGGTGAATGGTTGCCATGGGAGAAGTGCACGGCAACAAAATAAAAATATGTACGAAGCCGATTGTATTCAATTTCCAAAAAAATATACATAAATCAGAAATGGCATATTTTAAGCCTCTTTTCAATACCCCATTATATGTACATATTCACTAAAAAGGAGTGTGGAATAAGAGTAGGTCTATTTTGCCATGGAATAAGACAATTGGCAGCCGTAGCTTCGATAGGTAGCACTGATTTAAGTAGACTAATTTCCAATCACATAGATCTAGCCGATTGAGAAATTTGATGAATTATGTTGACTTTAATGCATCGATCGCCATTATCCATTTTCAATGACTCTGCCGAATAGATACGGCTGAGTTTGAGGGATGTCCTGTGTTATGTTATGACTTTAAGGGCATCTCTCGTTTGTGCTTCATCGGCATAGACCTGCGACTTTAGAAAACACCACGACAAGAAGTCTATCGGGGTCAAATCATTCGGTGTTGGTGACAAAATTCACGTCATCTAAAAGTGTCATACAAGTATGTATTCAAATGACCCTGCGGCTTCTCACATTAATACAGACCGCAAAATTTCAATTTTCTTTTACTTTGACGCATAGAACCTACAAACTTTGAGCAATGTCCTGGATTATGTTCACTTTTATGGCAAACGTCTGAGGCTCATCAGCAACTTCAGAAAATCCTACAAGGTAGAATGTGGCAGCGTCAAAAAGTATGATATCGCGGAGCATTTCACTTCATCTCTGCGATATATAACCATACACTTAAAGGTAGGTCCGTCAATGCCATCATACTCTGCATCACACGTTGATGAAGGTCCGAAAATTTGTACTCTACCGTTTTGATCGACAGAATTGTCAATTACCCTTCCGCTTAGATCGACTGAATTGTAGCGATGGTCTGGTCTGTGTTAACATCGAGGACAAATGTTGATTGAGACTTATTAGTATGGACCTCTAGTGTAGAAAACGCGACAAGATAAAGTCTGGCAGGATCCTATCGCACAATCTTGGTGACCTATTCACTTCAACTCCGCAGAAGATAACCACACACTCAGAAGTAGGTCCATGTACATATTCCATTGGGTAAGGAATGTCACAAAGTTAAAATGTGTGCCAATTCCCAATGATTGCCGCATAGATGTAGCTGAATTTGATCTATGATTTGGGTACAGCTGACTTTGAGGACATCGGTCGATTACGCATACAATCCTACAAGGAAAAGTCTGGCAAAGTCAAATCACACAATCTTTGTTGCCAATTGACGACACATCCGAATCCGCACCCGCTAATGCACATAGCTTTCAATGTGGGACAAAAGAAATTGCTCATCATTGATCTGTATCGCTCGTCGCAGATAGTGATGTTCTAACCAAAGTCGTTTTTGGAGAACTACGGACAAATGATGCCGCCGGCCCATAATCAGCCTCTACCCGGACCTATTTGTGGATGCATTACTTCCTGGTGAATTTTGTGTGGTTTGGCATCGCAATTCTCAATAATGCGTCTCGGGGCCAATGTAGATTTTTCAATCGAAATTAGGGTTCCCCTTCACACACTCCTAAGTCCAGTAAGCGTACAAATGGCGTTGTCTATGGTCATTGGCTTTAGGCTCTTGCAGAAGTGCAGGTCCATGGATCGAGGTAAAATTCCCATTCAATCAAAAATGCTTCTCACACACTCCGTGAATGTGGTTATTGACTTTGAGCTCCTAGTAGAGTTGGTCCTCGTAGAGGTGCCGGTCCATGTTACGAGGCAAAATTCGCCAAGATGAAAACGAGCTCAGCGTTAATGGGACTGATGGTTTATCCAGCAAATTCTGTAGGCGAGAGGTTGGCGTGTGTTGGCTGATTTACAGAACAGGACGTCTTGAATTTTGGTAAAAGCTGGGTCCACTCTCAACACTCCGAAGTTCAGTCGGCGAACAAACTGTAACTTTTTGGTCCTGCGTTAGTTAAATATTCTACACGTGCAGGCCCATTACGGTGCAGAATTCGGTACGTTGAAGTCTGCGAAAGTTCGGGTCGGATCATTACTGAATGCAGCGACGTTATTTCACCGAACCGGTCCTTTCGAATTTGTTCCTCGAACCGGTTCTTTCGAATTTGGCCAAAGTTTAGGCCACATTCAAACGTTCTGATGTTCAGTAAGTAAAGAAACGTTCGAAGTTGACTTGGATCTTGTACGTGTGCAGGTCCAAGTCTCGGAAAAAATTTCACCAAGTTTGAGTCTGCTGAAGTCTGGGTTATCCTGATGACATTCACGGATAGCGGCGATGTGTTCCGGCTTATCTGGACTGGTTTGCCTTTGACATAGGGGTGTATCTCATTATTTACCGGACGAGCTTCTCCACCAATCATTAGGGGCCACATTGAAGGATCAACGTTTCTGAAGGATCAACGCTTCTGTCAAATCTGTCGACGATTGCACAAATGATCACTGATTTTGATAAAAATATTTTTACCGATCAGTCGTATAATATTCTGCTTTTGCATCAGCGACTGAATAAAACAACAGATTTGACGGATGCCGCCTAAACAACCCGACCGATCCGTCAGCATCGACCCGTCCTAATTGAAAAACCCTTTATAATTATAATGTTCATGCAATCATTACATACATATTCCAAGACAAAAGTAATCCATCTATCTGTCTGTAATGGTTCATTTATATCTCTTCTTCGTGGAAATCTTTTTCATTCAGAAGAATTTTTTGCAATTACAGTTCAAGGTCTTTCCTCCATTTCTACCTCACCAGTCTTCATCACGTTCGTTCGTTCCTTCTCTTCAATTCTAAAAATAATTTTAATGTTTCTTTTTTCAACTCATTTTCTTTTTAACCATACACTGCTGGATTATACATTAGAATGTACGTAAGCCAAGTCAATGGGGCGTTTGGCCAACTCGGTTGTTAAAAAAGTTAGCCAGAGTTTAACGAACTAACACTCAACTCAAGTATTGATTTTTATCTCCTCGGGGGTATGTAATTAGCCGGGCCATTGAACCTCACAACCACACGTGAAGCTTTACAAACGCTGGTGGGATGGATGGATGGATGGCATAGTCTCCTCTTCATCCTCATCCCAGCTAAATTACTTTGGATTTACATTGCTAGACTACTACAATGAAACAATTTGCCTAAATTGGCAGATGGATGACTCGGATTAGTCATTATGTTTATATTTCCATATCTGAAGTATTCAAGACTATTTCTGTTCACAATTCGTGAGTGTATGAACTTGAACTGTAAAAAGGGGCCGGTAATTATGTCAGAGCCCCATGACTTAATGGCTGCCACCACTTTTTCGAATATTTGTTTAAGAGTAAAGCTGTTAATAGCTCCTCTATAATTATCGATAAGCATCTAAGCTTTCATTTGCCAGAGCTGGGATAGCAGCAAAGACCTAATATGTGAGGGATGCGGTTAACCAGAGTGTTGGAGTAACGACCTGGGAATTAAGCGAAGAAAATTGTTTACACCTGTAGAGAAATCCTCATAAAATATTTTTAAATCAAATTTTTTTTTAGCAGTACTATCTTCCAATAATAAAAATTAATTGGATGCAAAAACGAACCAGTGAAATTTACTATTTAAATAAATTGGTTTTTGCGATAGGTACTCTGGCGGTTTAATATTATGGATAATTTTTTTTTGTTAAATTGCAAAATTTAATACAATCTCCTGAACTTGAAGTTCGTTTGGGGCACATAAACACAAAAACTAGTTGAATTTTTTGTTCTTAATTACTTATTTGCCAAAAATATTTTAATTTTTGTATTACCAAAATAACCTACCTGGTCATGACTATATTTGAAGCTTTGCGACATTGCCAAATAAAGAATTGTATGCTATTTTAGTATAGTGCCATATTCATACTTCTTCTTAATACGTTTTACGCAAAGTATCAATATGAACACATCGAAGGACGGACGTATTCCATTTGACAACGATTACACTAGTATACCACCTAATATATCGCTCCGAATTCTTTACTCCTCTATTAAATATGATAGGTATTTTTTTGTTCCTAAGCTAATTTTTGTTTGTAAGCAATTTTTTGTTTATAAGGAATTTGTTGTTTATAAGCTATTATTTGTTTATACAAAAATTCTTATTTATAAGATATTTTTTGTTTATATCCGTTTGGAGACTACAGTAGTTGTCGCTTAAATGCACCCCGCTTATAAACATTTAACGCTTATGTGCAATCCGAAATCTGCACTCCTCCATTAAATATTGTATGTTTTTGTTATAAGCATTTTTGTTTTTTGTGAGCTCCGAATTCGGCACTCTTCTATTAAATTAGATAGACATTTTTCGTTTATAAACAATATTTTGTTTATAAGCAATTTTTTGTTTAGAAACAATTTTTTGTTTATAAGCTATTTTTATACCCTACACCACACTGTGGTACAGGGTATTATGACTTTGTGCATTTGTTTGTAACACCCAAAAGGAGAAGAGATAGACCCATTGTTTATTATACCGATCGACTTGTAATCACTTTCTGAGTCGATTTAGCTATGTCCGTCTGTCTGTCCGTCTGTCTGTCTGTCTGTCTGTAGACATATTCTTGTAATCAAAGTACAGGTCGCAATTATGGTCCGATCTCAACGAAACTTTGCACATATCTATTTTTAGGCCCAAGGACGATCCCTATTGAATTTGGTTAAAATCGGTTCAGATTTACATATAGCTCCCATATATATGTACCTCCGATTTGGCGTATATGCACTGTATAAGCAACATTTTGTAACCGATTTGTACAAAAATTGACAGAGAGTAGTCTCGTGATACACTTAGATACAATACAAAATTTGGGGGAAATCGGTTCAGATTTATATATAGCCCCCATATATATGTTGCACCCGATTTGACATGTAAGCGCTGTAGAAACTGTATTTTATATCCGATCACAGCGAAATTCGGCAGAAAGAGGTTTCTTATTACACGAAGGAATACTGCCAAATTTGGAGAAAATCGGTTCAGATTTAGATATAGTCCCCATATATATGTTAGCACCGATTTGACATTCAAGCGCTGTATAGACTGTATTTTATATCCGATCAGTACGAAATTCGACAGAAAGAGGTTTCTATTTTACATGAATGAGTATTCAGGGAAAATCGATTCAGATTTATATATAAGCTCCATATATATGTTCCTCCTAATTTGGTTACAAAGCGCTATAGAAGTTGTACTTTACTTCCGATCATTACAAAATTCTCCAGAAGATGTTTCTCAATTTAGGAACGAATATTGCTTAATTTAGCGATTATCGATTCAGAATTAGATATATCCGCATATATATGTTCTTACCCATTTACCAATTATTCCAAATTATTATCGCAATAACCCTTATCGCATTGATAGGGAGGTGTAGGGTATTATATAGTCGGCCCCGCCCGACTTGTTGCCTTTCCTTACTGGTTTGTATATAAAAAAATTCTTGTTTATAATATACTTTTTGTTTATATTCGTTTGGAGACTACAGTTATTATCGCTTAAATGCTTATAAACATTTAACGCTTATGTGCAATCCAGAATCTGCACTCCTCCATTACATATTGTTCGTGTAAACAAAGCATTTACCAACAACAAAAACAACTTTGAATGGTCGAGGGAAATTTGGAATAACTTTCGTATAAGAAGACCGCAGGCCAAAAACAACAGTACTGCATCCGAAGAGTTGACTAACCCATAACGAAACGCGTCATGCATTGGTTGGTATTGGATTTCAAGGACGTTTTCATTTTCACTTGACTATTCAAAATACCTTCCTGCACTTTGAAGGAGCTCTTTGATCTTCAGCTCAACTCCACAATGAGAAACCCATAAAATTGTAGATTTTTTGTTATAAGCATTTTTATTTTTTTATCGAAGAAGTTACAATATAATGTTTAAATTTCAAGAAATGCAATATTTCACATATTTTGTATATTTTGTGGGGGAGGAAAAAAACGTGGACCATTATACTCCAAATTAAGATAGCAACATAATAAAAAATAATAAAATTAAAAATTGTTTGTTATGTGGCAGAACTTGGTCAGGAAGTGGCTATGGACACAGTGTCATGGCATTCCGGGCATTGTTGATGACGTTGTGGCTGAACCACTTTTGACAAGATGTATCTTACTCCTATACCTGATGGATCAGAATGGAACAGTCGTATTCCAGGACATAAGCGATGCGTTAACTTTTATACAGACTGTTCGAAACTTAACAACCAAGTGGGCTGTCTTTACTTGAACTATTCAATTCAAAAACGCCTGTAGTGTTTACTAGACAGAAATCTTAGCTATTAAAGAGGTAGCGAAATGGCTGAAAATTAATGTTCTGTTGAAAGACGGTATTAATTTATATTTTCTCTGACAGTCTGGCTGCTGTCAAGTTGCTGGAAACTATTTTCCTAAATTCAAAAACAGCCCTCGACTGTCGCAGATCTCTTAACGACATAGCTGAACAGTTTATTATTCACCTGATATAGGTGCCGGGCCACAGGGACATACCAGGGAACTGCAAGGCAGATGAACTTGCAAGACAAGGAACTACCTTACACGCTCCAGGGGAAACTGGAATATGTGGGCATGCCGCCAAAGACCTGCAAGCTCTTCTTGAGAAATAGTTCCCTTACGGCAACAAATGACAGGTACTCACTAGTCATGATCGGCATACATTCCAGGCTGATGTGGCTCTGCCTAAACTCTAAACGCACTGCTATCGTTATCGAGACCGGACGTCTCGCTTATGTTGTCTGTCATGAAGGGTCACTGCTTTATTGGACGGAACGCAGAGGTATTTAGATCTCTGCATATTGACTTTTCCTGAAGTTGTGGAGACGAAGAGGAAGAATCAATAGAACACCTTCTGTGTATATGCCCCGCTCTCTCCAGAAGGAGGCACGCATCCTTAGGCTATAATTCTTTGAGGAGTTAACTAATATGGCTGATATTAAAGTCAGACAACTTTTGATCTTTTTAATGCAATGAAATGGGTTCCACGGGGAGGGTTAGGGATATCTTATGTTTTTCTTAACGCCCTAGTGGTAGCACAATGGACTATATAATCTATGTGACTCTGTTATACAGGCTGTCACACTTAACCTAATCTAACCTACTTCAAAGTGCGGAATGATGTTTATTAAATCTATATAAATTTTTAAAGAAAGTTTGATATAAATGGCAGTCGTACAAATACCCTCCTTGAGATAAAATTCTAGTTTACATTAGTCTTCTGAACACAGTACTGGTTGAATTGAGACCTATCACTAATCGGATCACGGTATCAGTTAATTAGCAAATAAAATTGGCAAAATTAGCACCAATAAAATATACTCCTCAGTAAATAACTAGTGGGGTTATATACTCGTATTTTCCCATAGTATAGGACCAGTTAGGTTATTTAGTCTTTAGTATAGGAACAGTTGGCTCATCCACGGTTCAGTAAAATAGCAATTGTTTTATCTAGTAGACGTCTAGTTAAGTTATATACTCCTTAGTAGAATCTGTATTAGACGAAATGTCGGGTTGCCTATTCCATAGTAGAGGACCACTTGGGTTATCTACTCCTTAGATGAAGACCAGTTGGGTTACCTACGCCTTAGTAGATATACAGTTGGGTTATCTACTCTTTAGTAGATATACAGTTGGGTTATCTACCTTTTAGTATATATACGGTTGGGTTATCTACCTTTTAGTATATATACAGTTGGGTTATCTACTTCTTAGAAGACGTCTGTTCGCATTATCTACTCCTTAGTAGAGGATCAATTGTGACCAGTCAATAATTAAATAATTAATATTTAATTGTTCTGGAGCAGGTACTGCAGGTATGCTTTCAGGTCAGTAATAGTATCATACTCCTTAGTAGAGGACTACTTGGACTACCTACTCCTTAGTAGGGGCCTACTTGGGATACATACTAAACCGGGTTGGCCTCCATTTAAAAAAAGTTCTCGAATGCGAGGTGGAATAAGAAAGCTTACGTCGAGACCGCCTCGCATTCGATAACTTTTTTTGTGATCCGATACGATAAAAAACGATATTGGGCCGTATCCGCGGGCTCGAACAAATTTAACAAATGGTTTTGCAATTGTCTCGAAGTAAGCTGTAAAATACCGCCTCGCATTTGATAACTTTTTTTGGTGACCCGGTCTAATACATACTCCTTAGTAGAGGACCACTTGGGTTACCTACTCCTTAAAAGAGGACCGCTTGGGTTACCTACTCCTTAGTAGAGGACCATTTGGGTTATCTACTCATTAATAGAGAACCTGTCGGGTTATCAAATACTAAGTAGAGATACAGTCGGGTTATCTACTCCTTAGATGACGACCAGTATTTTTACTCTTTGATAGATAACCTGTTGGGTTATCTACTCCTTAGTAGAGATACAGTTGATACCATACAAGATTAATCAGTTAGTTTTGTAATTTCCATAGACTTTGACCGAAATATATTTTATAAAAATTAATAAAAAAACAGCCTCAAAAATTGTTCTGCTATGAGTATGAGTATAATTATATACAGGGGGTTTTTATTGGTACACAACTTTCAACTGCATTATTTGACTACATGGTATTTTTTCAGGTTCACTACTTCGCGTAAGTAGCACTGCTTTATTTGACAAACGATTTAGCAGTTTATAGTTGTAATGTGTTTAGCTTGGTTAGCCATTTCATCATAGATAGACTGGCATGAGGGCAATGCTTGTAATTTGTTGAAATTTTCTACATATCAAAATAATGGTTCTGTTCGATAAATATCAAACATCCGCGATGAAGCTAATTTTTTGTGGAATGCGTACCTAAATAAGCCAAATTGTCGCATTTAGAGTGAAGAGAATCCATCCAAACACTATTAAATCCACAGAAAATAATAATAATTTCTCTTACTTCTACCAAAAAGCTAATAAATTTGACATTTACCCACACATCTTTTTCAAGTTGACATTGTATTCTCCGATAGGATGCTGGATTTAACCAATGGAATAATTTTTTTTTTGCAATTTGTTCTATGTTTAATGGTTTTTTTCGTGACAGCAAAAACCGATTATTTTTAAATTAAATTTTTTCTAATTTGTTTCTACGTGAAAGAGATATTTCTATTTTTTGTAGCTTACATTTATTTGTTTTATTTATATAAATTACAATACAAAGAAAATTTATATTATAATTTATAAATTTTTTTATAAAGGTACCATCAATGAAAATTTGAATTAAAAAAAAAATGGTTTTGATTTTATGAAATCGTATGACTCAGTCTACACAATTTTAGTTGTTGTTGTTTTTGCTATGCATATTTTTATTATTTATTTTAATATTATTTTCTTTATTTTATTTTCAATTAAGTTTCTGCAACTCTATTAAATATTACTCGCGAAAAATTACTAAGGATCTTTTTCTGCCTTTTCTACTCACAACAAACATTTTTTAAGATTTGTTTTTGACCGAGATTTTTCTACATATTTTTCGGTTGTTGTCTACGGAAACTGCAAAGCTGATTGATACAACCCAAAAAATTATGAAACCTATGGACCATTTTTGTCAAAGGACACCAACTAAATATGTCGACAATTTGTATGATTTTTGACAAATGATATGTTGTGACTGTAGTTGTTTATCGGTAAGGGGTGATGTACGAGGGCTACTGTTTCGAGTCCTCTTAGTCACCTCTTTGATATATAACAGACAGCATTGTCAGAAAATTGTCTCCTTTCTGGTGCATTTTTAAAGTGTCCATTTCCAGCACCATATAATTATTAAATTACATACTTTCAAGGTTATTATTGCGTTTCAGTATCGCCTCAAGTTAAACCATATTAATTGCGTTTTTAATAAAAAACCCTCATAGCTAATATTGTTATGTTAAATGAAATTCGTGTTCAAACAATTAAGTTGAAACCAACAATTTGTCCACACATTGAAAATGAAAATAAAAAACGCAAACAATTTGCGCTTGTAGAGCGTTAGTGAAATGGTGTTAAGAAATAAATCTCTTTCCCAGACTTCCACACACGCAACTCAACTTTGAGTCTGACCTTAATATTAGGTATACGGGTATGTATATATTTATCCGCCCGTCTTTGATGTATTCATTAACTTCATTAGTTGCTAAATAATAGTGCAAAACAAAAGTAAAAGTTGACATCGTTTGTAATTTTAGCACCTTTTTTCGCCATTGTTTTCATTTGAATTTCAGTCACATATTATGAGAAGGTTGACGACGATGCCCAGAAATAGGCGCAAAAGAAGTATCGCCTCTTTATCTGCCTCTGCCCTTGCTTCTGCGCTGTCCCTGTTCCTGTCAACGTCAGACCTTATTTGTTTTTTTTTTGTCTTATGGCAGTGCGTGATCAAAATCACTATGATTGAGATTATAGCCACAGCCACAGAAAAATCAACAATAACGATACAACGGCAACCAACGAAGTAGTTGCTGGCAGTGGCAGTAGTTAACACCCGACGTCACTACTTATTCCCGCACTCCGGCGAAAATTACAGACATACGAGAGTAGCATTTAGTAGTTCACCACTATTAGCGAATAAAAGCTAAATCAACAGAAATATAAATATACCAACTCGAAAACTTAAGCAATTACACTTTGTTATTAAAACACCCGCCCAGTGGTTGGTGCACAGTGGGTTTGGAATGATAAATTTTATGTTTCATGTTTAGCTTGTATCAAAAATGTTTATATATTAATTTTGTTATTTCAGAACTGTAATACTAATTTTAATATTTCTTATTTTTTTCAGGTATGTTTTTATTTCTAACTGACGTTGGTTGACCTAAATTGTTTGTTAGTGGTAAGTTTGAGTACTCTGTTTGAAGTACATATTTACTATTTTCAGAGGACGGTAGCAGCAGGGGCTTGAAAATATATTCACCATTTTTCAGTGAATAGTAATTACTCTACCCCTTTGCACTGTACCAAACTACAATTGTTTTTTCTATAATACTATAAAAATTTTAAGCTATTCAATTGTTCCCATTGTGGGGCAGCTACAAAAAGGGGTGTGGTAATAACTACAGTTTTTCACTAAACTATAAACTCTACAAAGGCAAAGACGTTACTAAATTTGAAGTCACTGGTGTTAAAATTAAGACCTCCTCATTTTTGGTACAAAATGGTCCCTTTGTCTGTGAAGTAACAAAAAGGGCGTGACCATTTTACCCTTTTTGCTGGGTGCGAGTATGATAGCGATAGCGCAGAAGTTATAATGGATACCAGATTTTTCTAAATACAAACCCTTTGCATGGAAGGTACCTTGGCAATACGGTCCAAATTTTACCTTAAACCAATTTTTGAGAAAAAATTACCACAAATGAATTTTATCGTGATTTTAGTCGCTCTTCCTGGGAGCTAACCTATGCAACAGCCAGGCAGACGGACTGATGTAGCTCAGTTTGCATAGAATGTCCTGTAGCAGATTTCTAAGCTCTTAGGTCAATGTGTAGCTTATGTTGTACAGTAGTCGGAGCTCAAAGTGTTGCCAATTCACGCTTCTGCAGCAACCAAACGGTTAATGTCACTCATATTTTGACTAGCGTCAGTCTGTTATTTTGTTTACAAGCATATCGTTTTTGGCCATATTAAAAATAATGTTATCGAAATTAAATTCAAATGTCACAGTGTTATTATTTCGAATTTGGCTGGAAAATCGCAACCAGTTATTGAGCTACGACATTGAAAATCGTGATAATGGTTTGTTTTGTTGGGGCTTCTAACATAAAGTTAGAAGCTAATTTTTTTTTAAAAAAAAATCTTAATTATAGAGTGGTCAGTGGGGCACAATGGAGTGTAATGGGACAAATATGGTACCACCGACAAATCGATATGGTTGAAGCTAGAATCGTAAAACGGATGCGAATAAGGGGGAAAAAGGAATTTTCTCAGCCACCTAGCTTAAGTATTATAGATTTCATCGTGATTACAACAGACGGACGGACAGACGGACATGGCTAAATTGTCTTAGAATTTTACGACGATTCATAATATACGAGTATATACTTTGTGGGGTCTCAGATCAATATTTAGTGGTGTTACAAACGGAGTGACAAAATGAATATACCCCCATCATATGGTGGATGGTATAAAAAGGGGTACATTTCTTTATCCCAGAGTCTAACTAACGTATAGTAGTAAATTTGCGAAATTCGTACTTTCTAAGATAAATGTCTATAAAATAACTATATATTGTACCATCCCACAAAGATAAATTAAATTAGGATTATCGGAAACTCGTTCTTCAGCTACAATTTATAGGAAAGGTGAAGACTATTTAAAATTGCACACATAAAAACACGCTAAAATAAAACAAGTAAAAGCGTTAAGTTCGGCCATGCCGAATCTTATATACCCTCCACCATGGATCGCATGTGAATGGTTACGGGTTTGTGGTTTTTGTAGCGTTATGAAGCCAAATCTAGAGGGACCTTTGTATGGGGGCTATATCAAGACATGGACCTATGACTACCGTTGTTCGTGTGAAGTATACCGGGTATAAATAAACCCCAGTTACCAATTTTCAGCCTGATCGGTTGACATTTGTGGTCTCTATGACGTTAAGAAGTCAAATCGGGGAGATGCTATATCCAATATTGGACCGATATTGCCCATTTTCAATCCCAACGTACCTGCAGATATAAGAAGTATATGTACCAAATTTCAGCCACCTAGCTCATGTATTATAGATTGTAGCGTGATCACAACAGACGGACAGACGGACATGGCTAAATTGTCTAAGAATTTTACGACAATTAATAACTCTATGCAACAAATGAACACTTTTTGAAAAATACACGGACTTGACAGTATAGGTTCGATTCTACTATCAAAGTGTAGTATAACCCTATACTACTTTCGCCGGTTTGGCGAAATTTGTGTCCAATTTTTTTTATGGGCCTCCAGAGCTATGTAGGGTACCGAGATACGTTCAGATTGTATTGATATGTTCACAAAAGTTGTTCAGATCTCCGTTGGCTATAATTTTGCCAAACATTGTTAGTGAAAAATTACGAGTCCCTTAAAGTTATGCTGAAAAAAGTGAACAAAATTATTTTTTTCCTACACTTTTTCAAAAAAAAGTAGCGGAATAAAATATTGTTTCGCAAAAAATTTTAAGAAACTTTGTTTAGCATATTCTTAGCTACATTATAGCCAAATATAGTTAAGCGCTATCACCAAGTCTGAATTAGTTTTTGGACAAAAGCTGATGACACCTTTTTCGAGGGGCCCACTGATTTTCAGAAACTTTGGAGACCCATAAAAAAATTGGTCACCAATTTCGCCAAACAGATTATAGGGTTATACTACGCTTTGATAGTAGAATCGAACCTATACTGTCAAGTCCGTGTATTTTTTTCACTGTTGCACAGTGTAATATATATATATATATACTTTATGGGGTCTCAGATCAATATTTAGTGGTGTTACAACCGGAGTGGCAAATACCCTGGTGGTGGAGGGTATACAATTTTAATATTAACCTATGAATTTTATTTTTCCATATAAAGTTTATCAAAAGTAGCAAAATGGTAAAATAAGATCTCGATAATTATAATAATTTTGAATTATCATAATTTATTTTTTGGAAATTTTTTTTTTCAATTTTATAGGGATTTTGAATGTTCAAAATTTGAAAAAATTAATGACTCTTGAGCGGCTGAACCGATTTTCACACAGTATACGTCGTTTGAAAGAGAACATAATGGGCCATTGGTGGGGGATGGGGGTATACTAACTTTGTCATTCCGCTTTCAACACCTTGAAATATTGATCTGCCCCATAAAGTATATACACGCTGAAAAAAAAATCGCTTCTGTAGTATATTGTTCTAAGCATTATTATTAATTTGTATTTAAGTATTTTGGCAATGTATTGATGCCTTAATTTAAAGGAAAGTTTTCAGTTTTTTAGAAATTTAAGGTTTAATTTAATTTGAAATCTTATGTTTGAAAAATTATATTAAAATGTAAATCGTATAATCTTGTGTAACGAAAAATAGCATTGATGGATTGACAATTGGACGATTTATAAATTAAAAATTATAAATTAAAACAAAAGAAAATGCTGCTCACGACTTTTTTACCTGTAAAGTATAACACAAAATCTAGGAAAAAATAAAATTAAAAATTGCCAAAGTCAACAAAGTCTTAAAATTGTTTTAAATATAATGTATTTGGATAAATTCTTAAACAATATCTATGTTTGATTGTAAACACATATTTTATTTGTGACATTAAGTTCGCAAATATATTTTGTTGTAATATATTAATATATGCGTTCCAAACAAAATTTCTTGATTTTCAAATAAAATATATTTGTTCAAAAATATATAATATTTAAAAATTTTGGTTAATTTGGTTACATTTCCTCCGTGTATATTATTGATCATCGTGAAATTCTAAGACGATTTAACCATGACCGTCTGTCTGTTGAAATCACGCTACAGTGCGTAATAATAGAGCTTGCTTGATCCATTTTTTCCGATTTTCTATTTAAACTTTAATAAAAAAACGGAAGAAACATATAAAAAATTGCCAGACCTGCCGCTCATAACATTTACAAATATTAAGTCCCGAAAATACAATTACTGCTTTGGATTTGTGCATATTCTATGCAAAAAAAAGGCGAACTTTCGTTAAACCAAAGTTTTTAAAAAAATTTCGAAAAATTTATAAATTTTAAAAATTCACAATAAAATGCCCCATTATGTTCTATTTTAAAAGACAACGACTCTGCCGTTCAAGAGCAATTAAAATTTTTGTAAAAACCAAAAAAAAACAAGTAAGAAAGTTCAGTCGGGTAAACCGACTTATGAATCCCCTCACCTTGAGTCCCAAAAATATATTTGTAAATCATTTTTTTTATTTTATTAAATTATTATCAATTTAAATTGCATTTAATAACTTTAAATTATGTACTGGTATTAACGTTTAAAGGTACAAAATGTCTGTCTGTCTGTCTATTGGCTGGTACGCACGATAACTCTCGAAAGGCTTAACCGATTGACTTCAAATTTGGTATGCGGTACTATTTTTCTCTATCTCCGGCTAAGTTCGAAGATGGGCCATATTGGTCCACTCCTTCTAGTACCTCTCCCACAAAGGATTAACATTTGGTGAAATATTGATTCTTTAATAAATTCTATGCTCGTTACTCGAATCTTCCGAAATTCCACACATAGTATTAGTTTATTAGTCGCTAACACCTCAAGAAAAATGGGTGTAATTGTACCCTCCACACAAATGGACCATTTTGCACCAAAAGTTAACTGATTATAGCTTTAATATCAATTTATTGGCACGCCCATTTTGGATCCTCCCACACAAATGGACCATTTTGTACCAAAATAATAGCTTATAACATTAATACCAGTATATACTTCAACATTAATTGATATTAATTTCATTAAAACAAAAAAATAAATAAATTAACGAATATTTTTTTGGGACTGAATGTGAGGGAATATTAAAGTCGGTTTACCCGAATGAACGTTCTTGTAAATACTTGAAATCACTATAAAATTTTTGAAAAAAAGTTGTTTTTCCAAAAATTAATGATCTAATTTTACCATTTAGCAAAATAACAATTCTGAAGATATATCAAAATTTTCAAATTTTAGATGTTAGATGTTAGACAAATTTAATAACTTATTTAAGGGGGATGCGCAGCGGTCCTGACCATAGCTAGTTTAGTATATGAGTATATATTTTCCCCTATGTTCACATATAACGGGTTTTCCAATAGGTATGATATGATTTTGAGGTGTCGTTTCGGCCATTTGTAATATGTCATGATCTGTCATTTGTTTTTCACTGTATTCAGTAGTGTTTACAATTCCATCATGGAGATATATATGCAAGAACAACGTTTACTAATTATTCAGTTTTATTATCAATATAATCGTCCTGCAATTGCAACTTTTCGTGCGCTCAATTTTTTTTAAAATCAAAAAAAGTACGCTGTCCAGTCGACCTACGACCTTGGCACCCATGAGCAATATTTTAGCTCTCGTTAAGAGCTATATTTTTGCCATTGACCGATTGTGGCTACGTGCCACACAGCAAATGAAACAATTGAATTGTTGCGAGAAATGTTTGGAGATTCGATTATTTCAAGAAATTGTGATATTGAATGGCTCCAAGAAGTTGTGATTTAACACCATTAGACCATTTATTGTGGGGTTATTTAAAGTCATTGGTCTTTCGAAATAAACCAGACTCTCTTCAAGCTTTACAAGTCAATATTGAACGTGCCATTCATGACAGACGACTTGATTTAGTGGAAAAAGTGCTCGAAAAGTGGGTTCATTGAATTCGTTCCTGCAGAAGAAGCTCCAGGACATCTGCCATTTGAATGGCGTTTTATTTAGAACTTAATTGTGTCGATTGAACTTCACACTAAATAAAAAACTAAGGAGCGCACAACAGGCCGAACCACTACTGGCTTAAGTGTATGTCCATGGACATGAGACGTTTAAACGTCTCCTCTCTTCAACCTAACCTAACCTAATAAAAAACTTTGGAATTTCCTTAACAATAAGTGTGTTTTTTTCAAAGAAATCATATCACTCTAATTGGAAACCCCGTTATGAGGTAGAGCTTTTCCAAGCCGGTTTCCCATTTATTTGTCTTCTTTATGATTGGTACGCCGAAAGACAATCATCAAAAATCACAACCCAATTAATGAGATTCCCAAACCATATTTTTATTGTTCAAAGGCGTGACTGCTAACAAACATTTATTTAACCCCAAAATAATTGACGAAAGAACACAAACATCAATAAAATAAAAAAATGTGGTGAACATAAATATGCGTATGTCCGTAATGAGTTTAAGAACAACAAAATAATTATGAATAAATTTCAAGTGATGGTGGCGATGGTAATTGTGATGGGTGATGGCAGTGTTGCCCGGCTGACATTCATTTGAATTGGATACCACCAGCGGCCATAACACCAGAAGAAGTACACTCTGTCAGAGCCCAGACCCCAGCCATTTGTGGTGGCAATATGATCTCTGTTGCCACATATGTGTTTATAAATCATGTGAAACAGAAAACAAATGATTATGAAAATAAAAGTGAAAATGAAAATTAAAATAAAAAAGTAAACAAATATCGTTCGTGTTTGTTGGGTACTTATTTTAGTGGCGTGCTCTGCTGTCGGTGCTCCCACTCAAATGTTGTTTTTTTTTTTGATATTTCGGTTGGTGTGAATGTCGGTGTTAAATTTTGTTTTCCATAAAAACACCACCGGCACCGCCACCCAATTCATAATTTTGTGTTCTGTACGCGGAATGATGAAATGGAATGGGATGGCAGTGTTTTTATTTTCTGTCGTTTTGTTGTTGTTATGAACTCGATTTGCTTGTAATGAAACCAAATGAAATATGAACATTAACATCTCACGATTTTGCCATAGGTCAGTAATTCCTCATGTGTTGCTCTGTCTGTCTGTCCGTCAGTCTGGTCTTGTTTTGTCCGTCTCTTTATTCCATTTCATTTGGTGTTTATCGCCCATCAAAACGTTCTCATTCATACTCGTATCTGATGAGAAGTATTGCGGCGGTGTAATGAGAAATGGTTGTAATCAGACACATCGACAACACTTAATTGTTATATTTTATTATGTGTAATTTAGTAACACTGAATGAGGTTTATTTGTTTATTGTTTTGAGAATTGTTTATAATTAAATAAGACTGTGGTTATGGGATATACCGTTCGGGTACTTGTTGTTTTGTTAAGTTTAGAGGATGGGTGGGGCGTTTCAATTGTTAGATCAACTTGACAACAACGTAATCAAATTTGTCAATGTGTGACAGGGCTATTTTAGATATTATTATTAGTGGAATTATAAATTATTTTAAGTACCTTATTATCACAAACCAAGTATCAGAGGATCAGAGAACTACTTGCTGCTACATAAGCGAAGCGTTGAGGACTACAGCGACGGAGTCTCTATATGTCCTATTCCTTCTACTGGCCATTGATACGAGTATTGCGGCGAGAGAAGTTGCCACCAGAGACTGGAAACCGATCCCGTCCAGTCTCCATTTTGAATTCGTCCGCGAAGAAATTTTTAATAGCGAATTGTTCTTGGTGCTATGTAGTCCGTCGGGTTGTTCATTTCTCCTGTTGTGCCTATGCTTTCCAGGACTGAGCCCTGTGTGATATTGAATGGCATTCCGGATTCGATTGGTTGTAGGTTCAGCATCGCCTCCAGTGTCATTTGAGGAGCTGATCTTAGGGCACAAATTATACCGAAGAACATAAGTCTCTGTACTGTGCCTAGATGTGATTTCTTTCTTACCGATTCCCAGCATATCACTGATCCGTAGGAGAGTATCGGTCTTATAATTTCGGTATACCTCCAGTGTATCACTTTCGGTTGCAAACCCCATTGCGTCCGAACGTTTTCTTGCGGGCATAGAAGGCAGAAAGCGCTTTATTGCTCCCTCCTTCCATATTTCTTTTCCAGGAAAGCTTGGAGTTTAGGATGATGCCAACTACTTTGGTTCTTCCGACAGTTGAAGTACTTTTTCATGTAGTTTTGAGAGTTGGAAACTCGGAATTTCCAAGCCAAGAAATATTCCGTCCCATGGGCTAGCTCACACTAAGTTGTATATCGAGCTCTAGTTATCAAAATTTGATGGTCGTACCATATTTATCGTAGAAATTATTTTGTCACAAAATGTGCCCCATTGTGTCATATTTTAACCCCTAGAACTACTACGTCCCCAAGGCTGCCCTCATACCAAATTTCCCCATTCTACACATTCAAGTAAGATCGATTAAAATTAAAAAATTCTATTTGCAATTCATGAAGGACAATTGTCGATAAATCAATCAAAATAAATTCAAAAGACCTCATTTGAAATTCAAACATATTCAATTTGAAATCCAAAGTTTTCCATTTGAAATTTAGCAAATGTAAACAATATGAATTCTGTATATGAGCTGGGGTAGTATTTCAATTCAATAATTTGTCTTGTTTAAACATTTAATAATTTAACTTGATTTATTTAATTTTTTCTTCGCACTATATCTTTATATTTAGTCCGGACTTCCAGATATTAGTACATAAATGGGGGGTATATTCATTTTGTCACTCCGTTTGTAACACCACTAAATATTGATCTGAGACCCCATAAAGTATATATATATAAATAGTCGTAAAATTCTAAGACGATTTAGCCATGTCATGTCCATCTGTATTAATCACGCTACAATCTATAATATTTAAGCTAGGTGGCTGAAATGTGGTACAAATACTTCTGTACTTATATCTGCACGTATGTTGGGATTGAAAAAGGGGACCTTCGATCCATTTTTTGAAACTATAGCGTCTTCTCGATTTGTCTTCTTAACGCCACTGAGACATCAAATTTCAACTGATTTCAAAAGTGTAACACATCGAAAGAGTTACCTAAGACCCTAAGTATGTTCGGCGGATATCCATTTTGGGTCATTTTAAGTCGAATGAGCAATGTCCGTCCATGCGTCTCTCTGTCTGCTGGCTGGTGCGCACGAAAACTCTCCAAAGGAGTAACCGATTGACTTCAAATTTGGTATGTGGTAATATTTTTTTCTATCTCCGGCTAAGTTCGAAGATGGGCCATATTGGACCACTCCTTCTAGTACCTCCCCCCACAAAGGGTTAAAATTTAGTGAAATATTGATTATTTAATAACTTCTATACTACATATTTCAATCCTCTGAAATTCTACATGTAGTATTAGGTAATTAGTCAGTATTACCTCGAGAAAAATGGGCGAAGTTCCACGCCCCCTTTTGATACCTCCCACACAAATGGACCATTTTGTACCAAAAGTTACCAGCATATAACTTTAATACCAGTGCATACAAATACTTGTATGCCAGAGAAAAATGCTCGTTATTGGCACGCCCCTTTTGGTACCTCCCACACAAATGGACCTTTTTGTACCAAAAGTAAGCAGCTTTTATCATTAATATCAGTACGTACGTTAAAGATATTAAAGGCAATTTAAATAGATAATAATTTAATTAAAACAAAAAAATAAATAAATTTACTAAATTTAATAATGGGACTCAAGGTGAGGGGTTTCATGAGTCTGTTTACCCGACTGAACTTTCTTACTTGTTTTTTAATTCAACTGCCGTGTTTGTATTGTATATGTATTTTTAGAAAATCAAATGAAAGATTTTGATTTCCAATAATATTAAGAAATTTAATTTGATGTATTTTGAATTTCAGTATACGCTTTTTAAATTGTAAATGGGATCCCCGAATTGTTATTTTTTCGAATTACAGTTGATACGACAGTGGCATATTTCTGCGTTTTATTTTTGAAGTTTTGGTTTTTGCGTTTTTTGCATAAATGGATTCTGCTATGTTCAATAGAAAAGGCGAATTTTGACATTTTTGGGACTAGGTGCATTCGATTAGCAGTTTTTGTTTTTTTTTATGTTGCCACACTTGTCTCGAATTTATGTTCTTAGTTAAGTTTGTTAGTCTTATTTTAGTTTGTTTGTGAGAGACATATCAGTTAGACGTGTTTTGCTTGTTCGGTGATTCGCTTTTTATTTCCTCAATCGTCGCAAAACGCCTCCCTGACATGGGTCTCGTCAATTCAATTTCAACAAGAGAAAGTCGCAAGGAGCCAAATCTGGTGAATACGGTGGTTGAGGCATCAATACGGTATTCTTTTCGGCTAAGAAATTACGATTTTTTGTTCAAAATTCAGCAATTTGGAACGAACTTCGCTGCCACACGCTACATGCCCGCTACATTGTCCAAAAAAATTGTATGGCATGACCCAACCGATACGCCGGCATCCTCTGCAACTTCTCTAAAAGTGATTCGACGATTCTCCATAACAATTTTCTTCACTTTCTCAACATTTTCATCGGTGTTTGTGTGATGGAACTTCCAGGACGAGCGACGTCCTTCCTTGAAAAGCTTTTACCACTTGTAAACATTTTACTGACTCAGAGCACAATCAACATATGCCACTCTCAACATTTCAAATGCTTTTGAGCACTTAATTCAATTTTGTACACAACATTTGGTGTAAATTCTTTGGTCCATATTTAATTCTAAATGTGAAAAACGCCTCTTAGTTTTAGTTTATATTGCAAGAGCTACCTTCGCACCCTACGACAATATTTAACTTATTTTGCCCTACTGTGTTCCGGAAAGTACAGATTTTAAATTTTAAAGCTACCTAGTTTAAGGGAGACTGTTTTTTTTTAATTCTAAAGATTCCAAATTATATTCAGTCCAAATTTGGTGTTTATCCGTCAACCCAATCAAAAGTTATTCTCAAAACAGTACAGGTCATTCGATTTGCATTACAGGGGAATGCCACACAAATTTAAAAAATTCATCAAATTTTATCGCCTCCCTTAAAAAGCTACCTTTTTGCACTTAGCATAGTTTAGAATGGAGGTATCGATATTTTAGACTCTTATGCACCATTGTACCATATATATGTACCCCTTTTTCCCGTAATGTACCATTTTCAGTGGTTTTTTGGAATAACCGCTTATGTAAGTCAAAAATATTCGACATCGAGATTGTTACATATATGAATTAAATATTATATATTAATTATTATTTTAAAGATTAAGATTTTTTGGCTCAACGTTTTTATTATTAGGACAATTTTTTCTCTGTGTAAATAAAATCAAATATGCAAATCGCGAAATGCCTTATTGAAAAACAACCCTGTTTTTATGGTAACATACTCGTATATGTAAATGTTCCCCTTTTGAAAGCTTACAAACCATTTCCGTTTTCTCCTTTTGCAACTTTGTTGCCAACATTTGCCATAAGATGTCGCCAGTTGTTAAAAAGAGAACAATAAGAAAGTTTGTTTCTTTTTAAGTGTTGTTGTTGTTGCTTTCGACTGTTTACTACAATCCTCAAAATGCCATGAGCACAACAAATGTTTACATACACATACAAAGAATAGATGCCGCACAAGAAACAGCAAAAAGCTTTCAGGACGAAAAAGCTTTGTAACATAAAACTTTGTTGGCCTCCTCCTCCTGCCAGAAACGTACACCTGTTGCTTCGATTTAAGTTTGTGAATGAATTTTCCGTTTCCATTTTCATTTCACCTCCATTTGTCCATTTAGCTACACTTTTCTGGCGAAATTCCCATTACCGGCTGGTAAATACCACATTTACTCGGAAAGCAAATACTACTGCAGACCTTATCCTTATGTCACGTTTAGAACATTAAAATTATATTTGTTATCACAAAAGCGGAATAAACGTTTGTTAAACTTAGTTCCATGGTAAGCTCCTGCTTTCATGGGAAATTAATAATGTTAAAATTATGAAATTACAATGATTTGCTATGTGCTTGAGCAATAAATTAAGATTATTGTAATTTTATTAGAGAATAATTCGATAGAAATAATGAATGACAGTTAAATAAAGATTAACTAATTAATGGGTAATAACAAGCAACAGTATATCTGACAGTTAGCCAAAGATGTATGGACGAGTGTTTGAGTTGAATTATGGATTTGTTAACAATGTACTCATTATTTTTAAAACACTTTAAATTGAAAAATTTATATGTTGGCTAAAGGAGACACATTTTAAAAATTTTCCAAGATAAAATCGACCCTTCAATATAATAATAGCCTATAATACACTACGCATAGTGTATTACAGGCTATTATTATATTGGAGGGACGAAATGGTCCTTACAACTCCTTGTAATACGATTGCATTATAAATTTCTCAGTTCTACACATAGAAAAAGATGCCTCTGAAAATGATTTGTTAAACTATTGAATAATATTAGATACATTTTTAATTAATTGTTTATTTGTATCGATTAATCTTTGAATACAATTTTCAGATTAATGCAGAATATGCAGACTAATGGAGAAAAAATGTTGCCCCGTCGACGTGAAATACTAGAAAATATTTGCACCTTTTTATTCATAATAATAATGTAGTCCAAAATGTGATAGGAAAGTGCAGTTTTGGCGAAAGGGCAGAAAAAATGCTGCACTTTTTCCATAATCGAAATCTCAGTTAGATGCTAGCTGCAGATGTTATGGAAAATTATTTTTTTATGGTAAATTATTTGAATTTGTCAATTTGTGTGGATGACAGAAGGAGGTGGGAGGAGGGGGGATAAGTAAATATGCCCATTTTTAGTTGAACAGGGGATACTGAAAATAAGTTCACAATACCGATTTTCAATTCTAGTAAATTTTAATACGCACACATTAGGTGAAACTGCAGACATAATATAATTTAAGAACTGTACAGAATTTCAGGCATTTTAGTCTACTGGTTTTAAAGTTCACTATTAATTATACCCTCACTTTAGACGAGGTTGGTATTTTTTATTTTCTACGGACCAAAAGTGTAGCTCATCGAAGGGATGACCTCAGACCCTAAGTATGTTAGGCAGAAATTCGTTGTAGGACATTTTAAGACATTTGAGCAATGTCCGTCCGCCATGCCTGTCTGTCTAGCTGCAGCGCACGATAACTCTCGAAAGGAGAGTTAATTGGTATGTGATAATATTTTTTCTATCTCAGGCTATAACAGGTCCACTCCTTCTAGTACCTCCCTCACAATGGGTTAATATTTTGTGAAATATTGATTCTCTTATAACTTCTATATCTGTCGCAATCACCTTAAACAAAATGGGCGAAGTGGACCTGCCTCTTTTGGCACCTCCCACACAAAGGGTCCATTTTGTACAAAAACTTAACTACTTGTACTTTTAATACCAGTACATATAAATACTTGAACTTTTTTAAATAAAATTAAAATAATTAGTACATACAACCTGGACATTATTGCCACGCCCCTTTTGGTACCTCCCACACATAATGGCCAAATCATACCAAAATTGAATGGCTCATAACGTTAATACCAGTGCACATAAACACGTACAATTCGGTACAGTTTAATGTCTTTAATGTGTCTACTGTTCAGCGAAAAATTGACGCATTCATTAAGCCATTTCTGGTATTTCTCAAACTAATTGACAGATTTATGCGAACAGAACAATCCCATAACTTCTAAAGCAATCATCTAATGGTGTTTTCTTTTATTAAAAAAATTTTGCTCTGCATTTTAAAAATGTCGCCTACGCTCTTTTGTACTGTAGAATGTTTAATGGCCGGAATCGAATCGGAATTAACTCACTAATAGCAAAGTATACTTAAAGGCGTCACCTAAATAAAACATCTGTCAAAACTTCATTACAATAAGTACTTTGACACCACGCAAATATACACGCGGATATATAGGTTATTCACTTGGCGCTGAAAAAACATCTGTTTTGTAGGGCAGCGCTCCCCCTTTGATTTAATACAGAGCTGTAAATGTAACATTTTTGCACAGTACATTGTGCGACACTTTTTACAAAAGAAAGGGAAACATTTTCGCAGTGCAGCATTTTTTACAAACGACAACAAAAAAGGAGTTTTTAGGGCGAAAGGCAGAAAAAATGTAGCATTTTTTAAAAATAAAAATCCGTTTTTACCATAAAATGTAGAAAAAAATTGCAAAAAAATATTTTATTTCATTTTTTAAAAGCTAGCATGCTAAAGAAGATAACAATTTGAAAAAAAAATGTATTATATCGTCCAGAAAATATTCAGCTTGAAACATACACATATACATATGATATTTGGTCAGACTATTTAATATCGACCTATGTAGTTTATTTTTGGCTAAAATGTTTATAAGTAGTTACAAATAGGTACAATAAGATCTCGCTTTAATTTTTTTTAAATATTTTTTTTTACAAAATTTTGTGGGCAATTTTGTTTTTGAAAAAATTAACATGTAAGAAAGTTCAGTCGGGTAAACCGACTTATAATCCCATCACCTTGAGTCCCAATAAAATAAAAGTACATTTCTTTATTTTTTTGTTTTAATTAAATTATTATCAATTTAAATTGCATTTAATAACTTTAAAGTATGTACTGGTATTAAAGTTAAAAGCTGTTTACTTTTGGTACAATATGGTCCATTTGTGTGGGATATACCAAAAGGGGCGTCCCAATAACGGTCACTTTTCTCTGGACTCTAGGTACCAATAAGAAGCGTGGCAATAATGCATATTTTGCAGGGTATTTTAGGTCCTATTAAACCATTACACTCTACTCAATTTCAAGTCTTTGTATGCACTGGTATTAAAGCTGGTAACTTTTGGTTCAAAATTTCCCATTTCTGTGGGAGGTGTCAAAAGGGGCGTGGCAACTTCTCCCATTTTGCTAGTGACTAATAAACTAATACTATGTGTAGAATTTTAAAGGATTCAAGTAAGTAGTATAGAAGTTATTAAATAATCAATATTTCACTTAGGGGTTAAAATAAAACAAGTGTGTCAACATTTTTTGAAAGGTCAAGATGTATTAATAGAATCGCCAATTTATACTTCCACCGCACCAGTCCATAACGCATTTTCCAAAATCATTGAATTTAACACAAAAAGTAAAAAAATTGGCTCTTAATGGGTTAAGAAAACATATATTAGGAAACAAAATATGAAAGTGACTTTTCTCACGTCTCTTTTGTCGTTGATTTTGTACAGATTGATTAGGAATTGACGGAGGTATTGCAAATTATATATCCACAGTTTGGAAGCTCACGATGCCGAGAACTTGTTCCACCGAAAAAAAAATTAATGCGTTTTTTTACTCAGAACAAATGGATTCAGCTATTGTGTAAATTTGGACAAAATTGGTAAGGTCCTTGAGGTCCTGTAATAATGAACCAAAAATATTTTCAAAAAGGTAGTGTCCGTAAATTTGCTGTACATTTTTACAAAGCGCGATCTACCAAAATGTTTATTCTGATTCTGGTGGACGTCAATATAGGACGCATTCTAAATATAAAACATTTCAAATTACTGCTCCAGATAGTGAAATTATTCGCATATGCAAAAAATATTTTGCAATATTTTTCATATGGTCAGTTGGTAATTAAAGTTTATGATATATTTAGATTTTAGGAAATGTTTCGGGCCGACCTGCAAAAATTTCAGTCGAATCCGTTCAATATTACTGGAGAAAATTTTAGTTTTCTAAACACACTCGGAAGAATTTAATAGGTCATATCTCGCGAAAAAATCAAAATTTTGCAAAACGGTTCAAATTGTTTTATTTTTTTCAAATTCTCAACCAGATTAATAACAAATTTCAAAAAAATCTTGACCTTTCAAAAAATGCTGACACACTTGTTTTATTTTTACCCTTAGTGTTAACCCTTTGTGAGGGAGGTACTAGCAGGAGTGGGCCAATATGGCCCATCTTCGGACTTAGCCGGAGATAGAAGAAAATATTACCACATACCAACTTTGAAGTCAACCGGTTACTCCTTTCGAGAGTTATCGTGCGCACCAGCCAGCAGACAGACGGACGGACATTACTTTTGTACTATTGGGTATATCCAACATGTTGATACGGATGAAATCGGTGCATATTGTGCTCCGACATTTACAAAATACTTAGCACACGGTAAGGGAAAAAATGAAAAATGCAATTATTAACTATACGAGATTATTCTTAGGTGTAAACAGATTTTTATAAATCGGAAGAGAAACCCAAGTTACACGCGCTTGAACATTTTCTTCACCCGATGTGGCCAACTTTGAGGCCCTCTAGCTCCGCCCTGTCTAACATAGGGAGCCCAAATATAAAACTTATCTTCTCTAACACCACTTCATCTAACATGCCAAGTTTGGTCGCAATCGGTTGTTTGGTTAAGAAACTGTCGAATTATTTCCCCTTTTTTGAATTCGTTTTGTTTTACAAAAACAGTCGGAAATTGTCAGACTAGTCTTGGTGCAAATAATGAGGCTCACAAAATTGCGACGAATATTCTGTGAAAATCGAGGGGGGCAATTTTTTCTGCAAAGGTTTTTTCAAAGAAAAACTTTTTTAATTTTTTTAACAAAAAATGTTTTGCTCCAAGGCCTGAATCGAAGCTGGTTTCTCCGCATAAACTTTAGAATTTACATATCCCCACAGGAAAGGTCTAACGGTGTGATATCACACGATCTTGGTGGCCAATCGACCGGCACAAAACGTGAAATTATCTGCTCACCGTAGTGTTCTCTCAATAAATTCATTGATTGATGCGATGTGTGGGAAGTGGCGCCGTCTTGTTGAAACCAAATGTCGCCGAGATCACGAGCTTCAATTTCAGGCATCAAATAGTCGGTTATCATGGCACGATAACGGTCGCCATTGACGGTTACGTTCTCACCGGCATAATTTTTGAAGAAATATGGACAGATGATTCCTGTGCGTCGGATCGGGAATCGGCCAATGGCAATAAGATAGCTCTTAACGAGATCTAAAATATTGCTCATGGGTGTCAATGTCGTGGGACGACAGGAAAGTGTTTTTTATTGGATTTAAAAAAATGGACAGCGCAGTATAAGTTATGACCCATTTTGTGAATGTAAGGGAAATGCTAATTAATCATATTTCATATTTTTTCCAATTTTGTTTTCGGAATTACAAAAGAGGCGTGACATAAACGCCCACTTTTTACGGTACTATAGGCACTATAAAAGCATTACACTGCACAAAATTTAAAATATTTGTATGTACGGGAAATGAACTGTAGATACTATAAAAGCATAACACTGCACAAAATTTAAAATATTTGTATGTACGGGAAATGAACTGTAGATACTATAAAAGCATTACACTGTACAAAATTGCATGTATATGTATGCACTGGAATTAAAGTTGTAGGCCTTTAACTTTTTGTGCATAATGATCCAATTGTTTGGGAGGTACAAAAAGTAGTGGCAGTCGTTAAAAAACTAGAAAAAAGTAGATATTTGTTTTAAATTGGTTTTTATAATAAAATATGGAAGAAATTGAAAAAAAATATTTTATTCCGTTTTTAAATTCATGCTAACAAAGAAAATAATTTAAAAAAAACTATGGATAAAGGAATAAGTTATGGCTTATTTTGTGAATGTAAGGGAAGGTACCAAAAGGGGCGTGGCAATAACTCATTTCTTAAGGTGACAGCGACTTATAAACTAATACTATGTATGGAATTGCGGAAAAGCTGTCATGCTAACGAAGAAAATAATTTGAAAAAAATCTATGGATAAAACATTCCGATAAGTAGTATATAATTTAGTAAAGAATCAATATTTCATTAAATTTTAACCGTTTGTGGCGGAGGTACTCGAAGAATTCCACATACCAAATTTGATGTCAGTCGATATCTCCTTTCGAGAGTTATCGTACGCACCAGACAGACAGACGGGTGGACGGTCGGAAATTGCTTAAATGACGTAAAATGACCCAAAAGGATTTCCGCCAATATACATGAGGTCGCAGGTCACTCCTTCGATGTGTTACTCCTTTGGTCCACAGCAAATTTTATATACCCTCGATCACATTAATGAGGGTATAAAAATTTGATTTTTTGAAAATCTTGTTTTTTATAACTCGATTACATTTTGTTTAGTCATATACAACAATTTAAACAGTTGTTGTTCATTTTCTTCAGGCGTTCTATGAATAATATGGGGCCAAATCACCCGTCATTTACGATCGATATGTGTTTTTTATTATCGTTAAAGGAGCATAAACTTTTGTCGAATTAAAGCAGATTGTATAAATACATTTTTTATGCAGCTTATCTGAATAGTGTTTAATTTGTTCTTATTAAAAACAATTAAAATGGCTTTTCGATCAAAATTGTTTTGATATCGAATGTCGTGATTTGGCCCCTGAGTAGAGTAGTACAAAAAAATGTTTAAACCGTGTAATTGATAAATTATGTGGGCTTATTTTAGGACAAACGATTTCTAAGATAGTGATGGAGAAAATAGTTGAAAATGCAAATCTGTGTGCATAATTTGGTACCGTGAAATAACTCCCAAAAAAATTAATTAATTTTCAATTTTAAAAAGTGAAATAACTCCTAAAGTGCGAATGAAATAAGTCCCAATAATTGGAAGTTAATTGAAAGTGAAATAACTCCTAATGAAATAAGTCCCAACAACGATGGATAAACCACCAGTACTCGTGTGTGGCCGGTTTTCGTCCGAGATTAAAGATGTTTTTCTCCAGGGTATGTCCTGGAGAAAAGATTTTCTCCTCTGGGTATGTCTGAAGACGGCTACGCGGACCACCGTTTCTCTAGGTGGGCGGCATAGAGACGCTTAGGACCATTGGTCTGTGTGGCATTCTTTGGACATACACCAAAGAAGATAATCGTTAGTTCCGGTCGAAGCCCAACCACGCAAAAAGGCTATGGTCCACGTACCTATCTTTGGACATACCCCAGAGAGAGAAAGAAACCGCGTAGCCGCCTTCGGACATACCCCAGAGGATAACATATTTAATCCCGGCCCACGTAAAGGAACTTTGGTCCGCGTAGCACAGTGTCACGAGCGTGGCCAAAAATGGTAAGAGCTGATGTTGGAATTGTTGATTTTTTTTTACACAATTTTATGAAAAACACAACAACTAAAAAAAGTGTAAAATATTATCCAAAAATATTGAGCAGTTTTTGAGTTATTGTGGCTCAAAGTTATGGTTTGTTTGCAAAATGATAATTGTTAAGAAACACAATGAAATTTCGCATCCAGTAACAAGATGTTAAATTCAAATTTTTTGTTAACGGTTGGTACAAAATGCCATTGAAATGCAAGTGTGATACATATTGCTACAATTGCTACAATTGCAACACTGTTATAGTTTACAAATATTGATCATATGTGATGTACCGTTAGAAAGAAGACAGGTCTGGTGTGAAGTCAGGTTTTGACAATATACACAAACTTACGTAGACAATTAAAAAAAAACATCAAAAAACATCTCTCCAATTTTTTGATATTTTTTAGCTATAAGTATGTATTTTAGCATATATAAGTCTCAGATGCACAGCTCTGCACAAATTTTATTGGTGAATCTTTTTATCCCCTCGCCTTAGAGAGGAGGGTATATATCATTTGCTACGAGCCAAAAGCGTAACACGTCGAAGGAGTGACCTAAGACCCTAAGTATGTTCGGCGGATATCCGTTTTGGGTCATTTTAAGTCATTTGAGCAATGTCCGTCCGTCCGTCCGTCCGTCCGTCCGTCCATCCGTCCGTCAGTGTGTCTGTTTGTCTGTCCGTCTGCTGGCTGGTGCGCACGATAACTCTTGAAAGGAGTAACCGATTGACTTCAAATTTGGTGTGCGGTAATATTTTTCTCTTTATCCGGCAAAGTTCGAAGATGGGCCATATTAGTCCACTCCTTCTAGTTCCTCCCCCACAAAGGGTAAACTTTAAGTGAAATATTGATTCTTTAATAACTTCTATACTACTTACTCTAATCTTCTGAAATTTCACACATAGTATTAGTTTGCTAGTCGCTAACACGCCAAGAAAAATGGGAGAAGTGGCCACTCTCTTTTTGGTACCTCCCACACAAATGGACCATTTTAGACCAAAAGTTAACAGCATAATGAGTAGTATATTTGTTCGTACTTACGAGTATATCTGTATTTATTACATATTATCTAAAATAAATAAAAAGTTCATTTCGCAATGTGTTAAAATGTGTTATGATTTGCTGTAAATATATTATGGAAAACTAAATCGTTTTTTGAACATATGCTATTATGTCCAAAATGCATATGTGATAAAAATCCAAAAAATAAACGAAAATTAAAAACAAATCAAAATTGAAAGTGAAGGTCAACTTAAAAATTTGAGCCTGTTTTCTTTACAAACGATTCGTTCTGTAGCCAAATCGGACTAAAATATATATGGGAGCTTTATCTAGATCTGACCCGATTTTCTTGAAATTCGGCAATACTGGTCTATGGGTCAAGAAACTCTTCCATGCTAAATTTCAAAACAATTGGATGTAAAGTACAGCTTCTATAGGGCTAAAGAGACAAATCGGGCAAAACATATATATGGGGGCTATATCTGTCCTTTAGTCAATTTTTACAAAACTTCGTTTTTATTCTTTCCGACCGAAAAAAACGACTTATGCAAAATTTCATTCACCTGCGACGGCTCCTTCTATTTTTGGCCACCTCTTATATGAAATCACGACACCGTGCGTAGCCCGAATGAAATAAAGCCCAATAAAAAAGAAATAACACGCAATGATAAGAACGAACGAACTAGCTCCTAAGAAAATCTCATGCGAACTTATCTCATTTGGGAGTTATTTGACGGTACCCAAATTTTCGATATTTATCCCCTCACCTTAGGGAGGTGGGTATATATCATTTGATACGAGCCAAAAGTGTAACACATCGAAGGAGTGACCTAAGTATGTTCGGCGGATATCCGTTTTGGGTAATTTTAAGTCGAATGAGCAATGTCCGTCCGTCTGTCTGTCTGCTACATACGATATGTATGTGGTAATATTTTCTTCTATCTCCGGCTAAGTTCGAAGATGGGCCATATTGGTCAACTCCTTTTAGTACCTCCCCTACCAAAGGTTAACATTTAGTGATATATTGATTATTTAATAACTTCTATACTACTTATTTGAATCCTCCACTATTACTTCGAGAAAATGGGCGAAGTTGCCAAGCTCCTTTTGGTACCTCCCACACAAATGGACAATTTTGAACCAAATGTTACCAGCTTATAACTTTAGTACTGGTACATAAAAAGACTAATTTTGTACAGTGTGCTGGTTTAATAGTACCTAAAATACAGTGAAAAATGGACACTATTGGCACACCAAAAGTTAGTTTATAACTTTAATACCAGTGCATACAAATACCTGAAATTTTGTATAGTGAAATGCTTTTATAGTACCCAGAGTCCAGAGAACAAGTAAGAAAGTTTCAGTCGGGTAAACCGACTAAGGTATACCCTCACTTACACAAATTATTCTGTCAATTTTTGTGGGAGGTACCAGAAGGGGTTTAAGAAATACACCTATATTTCGCTGAACAGTAGATACTTTAAATACATTGCACTGTGCCGAATTGTAACCGTTTATATGGACTGGTATATTAACGTTGAGATATTAAATTGTGGTATAATTTGGCCATTTTGTGTGGGAGGTACAAAAAGGGGCGTGGTGATAACGTTCATTTTTCACTGGACTATAGGCATTATAAAAGCATTACACTGTACAAAATTTCAATTAATTGTATACACTGATATTAATGTTATAAACTGTTAACTTTTGGTGCAAAATGGTGCATTTGTGTGGGAGGTACCAAAAGGGGCGCGGCAATAACGCCCATTTTTCACTGGACTGTAGGCACTATAAAAGCATTACAGTGTACAAAATTTCAAGTATTTCTAAACACTGGTATTAATGTTATAAGCTTTTAACTTTTAGTGCAAAATGGTGCATTTGTGTGGGAGGTACCAAAAGGGGCGTGACAATTTCGCCCATTTTCCTCGAGTTGATAACGACTAACAAACTAATACTATGTGTGGAATTTCAGAAGATTCGAATACGTATAATAGCAGTTATTAAAGAATCAATATTTCACAACATTTTAACCCTTTGTGAGGGAGGTACCGGAAGGAGTGGACCAATATGGCCCATCTTCGAACTTAGCCGGAGATAGAAAAAAATATTACCACATACGAAATTTGAAGTCAATCGGTTACTCCTTTCGAGAGTTATCGTGCGCACCAGCCAGCAGACAGACAGACAGACAGACAGACGGACGGACATTGCTCATTCGACTTAAAATGACCCAAAACGGATTTCCGCCGAACATACTTGGGGTCTTAGGTCACTCCTTCGATGTGTTACACTTTTTTCCGTAGCAAATGATATATACCCTCGTCACACTAAAGTGAGGGTATAAAAATGGACGTTATTGGTGCGCCCCTTTTGGTACCTCCCACACAAATGGACCTTTTTGTACCAAAAGTTGACAGCTTTTAACTTTAATACTAGTGCATACAAATACTTTAAATTTCGTACACTGTAATGCTTTTATAATACCTAGAGTCTATAGAAAAGTGGCCGTAATTGGCACGCCCCTTTTGGTACCTCCCTCGCAAATGTACCATTTTACACCAAAAGTTAACAGCTCAACATTAATACCAGTGCATATTAATACTTGACATTTTGTACAGTTTAATGCTTTTGTAGTACCAAGAGTCCAGATAAAAATTGGCGTTATTGGCACGCTCCTTTTGGTACCTCCCACACAAATGGACCATTTTATACTAAAAGCTAACATCTTATAACTGTAATACCAGTGCACACAAATACTTTAAATATGGTACAATGCTTTTATAGTACCTAGAGTCTATTGGAAAGTGGGTGTTATTGGCACGCCCATTTTGGTAACTCCCACACAAGTGGACCATTTTGGACCACTTGAAATGCTTTTATATGACCTACAGACCATTGAGAAATAGGCGTTATTGGTACGCCCCTTTTGGTACCTCCCACAAAAATGGACCATTTTGCACCAAAAGTTAACAGCATATAACTTCATTACCAGTACATACTTTAAAGTTATTAAACGAAATTTAAATTGGTAATAGTAATGTTATTAAAACAAAAAATAAATAAATTTACAAATATTTTTTGGGATTCAAGGTGAGGGGATTCATAAGTCCGTTTACCTGACTGCACTTTCTTACTTGTCAAATTTTGATTCACTAATATAAAATATTAACGTAGCCTGTTGAGGATAGAAATATAAGACTAACGAGGCCATATCTTCCGAAAAAAATAAAATTTTGCAAAACAACATAAGTTGTGTTTTTTCTGATAAAGACTGTTTAAAAAAAATTTCAGTCGGCTTGGTGGACTGATAGTTTTTTACTGCAAATGAAAGTAATTTTGCGAACGTGTTAACATTAAAGGTTGTTGTGCTATACTTGATGATTGGTTGATTAGAATCTACCAAAGGTATTATACATCAATTGGTCAGAACGTATATCAATATATAACTGTCTTAAACACCCTTCCAAATATTTTCCCATTCATTTAATCAAGTATCATGTGATTAAATTCCATATATAGAAAATATCGATATTTTTCGTGAATAATTTTTTCATTTCAATATTAATACAGACAGACCCTCATGAAATCAATAAAGTGGCCAAATAGACCACTTAGACACATTTCAATGACCCATGCTATTATTCGCAATAAGGATGGGGTGCGGGGGTTTAAATTTCGATAAGATGGCATATAAGTGTTTGCTGAAGTTAAACAAATACAAGTTGTTACTTTAAAACAATTTCATTGCTTTTTGATAATATCTTCTGGGCCAGATAATACAAGTGTATGTTTGGTTTCTTGGAATGTGTGTCATCATCGTTCCGACTGCAAATAATATTTTTTATTGTTAACTTGTTATGAACATCATGAACACGAGAATTGTCGTCATCAGCTTCTGGTTGGGTAAATATGTACATTGTTCTCCAACCTGTATCAGTTTCCACAGTTCCACAGTTTTTGTTGTTCATATCCGTCATCGTCTTCACACGTACCAACGCCAGACAAACAGACGGACGAACGAACAATCTCATTAGAAATTCAAACAAAAAAGAAAACAAAGATTTGAAGAACATAGTTTAAATATTTACAAAAAACATCCGTACACATACGAGAAGAAGGTTTTAATAGTTTTTTTTTGGTTTGTTATTTTCCTAACCCACAATCATGCAAAGCAGTTGCAAAGAATTGTATGTATATTGTACAAGTTAAACTGGTTTCTTCACATATGATCACGAATTAAGCAAATGTGAAAAAACGGTAAGCAATCCATCCACCCGTCCATTCATTCATCTCCATTCCATCATCGTTCAACAAAAACTTTAATTTCCAATTTAATAAAATTTTTGCATTTCTATACAACCCTACCTCGTTTGAGGGAGTGTTTATGAATCTCATGAAATGATTTGTAACATTTTGAGAAATGTTAGAGACTGGGAAGCGAATGTGAGAAATCAACCTGGGGAAGTAAACAACATTATATTAAAAATGTCTCAACAAAAATTATTCTCAATTTTGAAAGTTTCGTGACCAGCTTCAGATCGCATAAGTATGAAAAAAAAGTCAGCATTACTGAAAGTCTGTGTTTCGATTTAATATTACAACCGAAATTCTGCATGAATTGATTGTTATCAAGCCAGCAATGCTCATAATCTTCAATATACACACCTGCTCATAATAATATATATACCTTCCTTAAAAGTGTGACAATGCTATGTGGAAGAAAATTGTGGCATGATTGTGTGCTGCCATTGTTAATATTTTTGAGTTGCCAAAAGAGTGGATCATTATGATAGATACACAGAAAGAAAAATGCCATACTAAATTTAAGTACAAATTCTAATTTTTTGCCGAAATCGTACTTGAAAATTTAAGTACGTTCGTACTAAGTTTTTCTTAAATCAAGTAGAAAGCGGCTTACATTGAACAAATAAAGCGCAGAAAGACTTATAATAAGTATAATACTTGAAATAAAGTACTTACAAATATTTCTCAAAAAAACCTAATATGGTTTTTTTGAGAAATAAGAAGAAAAGTCTATTTTAATCTATGAGAGGGAGAAAAGTTATAGAGTACAATAAAATTACTCTCAAACACTCTCATCCAACATACACACATCTATAACACAACGAGATATGTATATGTAAACATTTGTACGCAACGATATCCAATTGGTTTCCCGTTGAAGCGGTGTTTTAGAATACATTAATTGGAGTGATTTTTTGGAATTGAAATTACGTAGGTCAGTAGTAATTCTTATTCGTTTCGATGAAGCTATTACTTTTAAGTTTGCGTTTAAATTGGTAATTATATTTTGCCATGTCGTTTTGAAAAAACTTTCCATTCTATGGCAATATAGGCGTAAAAATTGTACCACATAAATATGATTTTAATTAATTACGATCAGACTTAAATCAAGTATTGATCCGGCTTAAATTAAGTATTATGAGGCTTAAATTGAGTATTATGAGGCTTAAATCAAGTACTGATCTGGCTTAAATCAAGAACTTATCAGATACACAAAAATAAAGCTGTCATACTAAATTCAAGCAAAAAAACATAATTTAAGCCGAAATCGTACTTTAAAATTTAAGTACGCTCGTACCAAGTTTTACTTAAAGCAAGTATATTTAAATCGGCTTAAATTGAAACAATCAAGCGCTAAAAGGCTTACAATAAGTATATAATACTTGAAATCAAGTAAGCATTTCTTAAAAAGGGAAATTAAGCCTAATATGGCTTAAAGTTAGAAGAAAAAGCTTACATTAATCTCTGGGAGGCAGAGCAATTGTAGAGCACAACAAAATTACCCTCTCAACCACTTCGATTTAAGTGGTTAATTTTGGCTGAAGCACAATCAAACACACACGCATATAAATCGACGAGATGTATAGATGTATACCATATCCAATAGGTTTCTCGTTCAAGCAGGGTTTGTAAATACATTGCTTAGCGTGATTTATTTGATTTAAGTTTATTGAAGTTGTTAATAATTCTTGTTCGCTTCCTTGATGATATTCCTTATATGTATGATATTTAAATCGAATAATTACTGCTAAACTTTTATTTTTGCGGGTGGCCAATCGACCGGCCCATAACGTGAAATTATCTGCTCACCGAAGTGTTCTCTCAATAAATCCATTGATTGATGCGATATGTGGGAATTGGCGCCGTCTTTTTAAAACCAAATGTCGCCGAGATCAGGAGCTTCAATTTTAGGCATCAAATAGTCGGTTATCATGGCACGATAACGGTCGCCATTGATGGTTACGTTCTCACCGGCATCATTTTTGAAGAAATATGGACCGATGATTCTGGTACGTCGGATCAGGAATCGGTCAATGGCAAAAAGATAGCTCTTAGCGAGAGCTACAATATTGCTCATGGGTGTCAAGGTCGTTGGTCGACTGGAAAGTGTTTTTTGGAGTTAAAAAAATTTACTTAGCGCAATTGGCGAACGATTATTTTGATAATAAAACTGAAAGTCTATCCATGATGAAATGCCAAACAATACTTAACAAAAATAACATGACAGCATGACACGACTCGCACGTTATCTGTCAAAAAAGGATATTGAAAAAAGTATCTCTACTACGATCACCCTATATGATCAGACTTAATTAAATCATTGTTTAGGCTTAAATCAAGAACTCATCAGGCTTAAATCAAGAATTATCAAGCTTAATTCAATCAAAACTTTCTTCATTGAAGCCCGTTTCGCACTCAAATCAATCCCATAAAAATCGTAAATCAATCGCTTTATGCTTGAAATAAGAATATTTCGGGTTAAAATCAAGCCTAATCAAGCTTAATGCGCGCTAAGGTTTAGAATACAGGGCTTAAAAATCCTTACTTTATTCAAGTATTTTGTACTTGGTTTAAGAAATACCGTTCTTACCGTACTCTTGACACCGCTACGGCTTGATTCAAGTACGGATTACTCAATTTTTTCTTTCTTTCAAATAATTTGTCATTTTTAAAATCAACCTGATTATCCCCTCACCTTAGAGAGGGGGATATATATCATTTGCTACGAGCCAAAAGTGCAACACATCGAAGCAGTGACCTAAACCCTAAGTATGTTCGGCGGAAATCCGTTTTAGGTCATTTGAGCAATGTCCGTCCATCTGTCCGTCTGTCTGTCTGTCTGTCTATGTGTCTGTCTGCTGGCTGGTGCGCACCATAACTCTCGAAAGGAGTAACCGATTAACTTCAAATTTGGTATGCGGTAAAATTTATCTCTATCTCTGGCTAAGTTCGAAGATGGCCCATATTGGTCCACTCCTAGTACCTCCCCCACAAAGGGTTAACATTTAGTGAAATATGTATCTTCTATACTACTTACTCGAATCTTCTGAAATTTCACGGAAAATGGGCGAAGTGGCCACTCCCTTTTTCGTACTTCCCACACAAATGGACCATTTTGCACCAAAAGTTACCAGGATATAACTTTAATAGCAGTGCATATAAGTTCTCGAAATTTTGTACAGTGTAATGCTTTTATAGTATCTTCAGTCCAGTGAAAAACGGGCGCGTGAGGTACCCTCTTGGTACCTCCCACACAAATCGACTATTTTGCACTAAAAGCTTATTACTTTAAAAGCAGTTAAAGTTATAAAATTTTAAATCGTTAATAATTTAATTAAAACAAAAATAAAAATTTCCGAATATTTGTTGGGACTGAAGGTGAGGGGATTCTTATGTCGGTTTACCCGACTGAACTTTCTTAGTTATTTTATTCAGTTTTATTTTAAATGAAAATTAATATTTGTTTTCTTTTTATTTTAGGTAAGATTGCAAAAATTATTGGATATGAATTGGAAAGCAATATTGCTTTGGACGTAAGTAAAACTGTATTTAAAAACCAGTAAGGACATGCAGAAAGTCGGGCGGGCCGACTATATAATACCCTACACCTCCCCAAACTTTGCTAAAATGGGCATTGCTATAATAATTTTGAATAATTGGTTTCGTTTCCGTCAACAAAGTACTTAGATCCACCTCCTCATAAATGCTTATTTCAAGTAGGAGGTGAAAATGTTGGTCTAATAAACTAGATCGCATTGATTCCAAATCGGGAGGAACGTATGGGAGGAGATATCTAAATCTGAACCGGGTTTCTCCAAATGTAGCAGTGTTTCTTCATGTAATAAGAAAGCTCTTTCTGTCGAAAACTGATAATGTTTCTGAAGCGCTTACATGTCAAATCGGGGGTAACATATATATGGGGGCTTCCGATGATTATCGGAAACGAGTTTCCTTGAATTTTGCAGTGTTTATTCATATAATAAGAAAACTCTCTCTGCATTTCAATTTGAATTTCGTACAGATCGGGTGTAATATATATTTATAGGGTTGTATCTTAATCTGCTCCGATTTTTCTCAAATTTATTATTGTCTCTAAGTGTATCAAGAGACTTCCTTGTATCAATTTTTATTCAGATCACTCAAAAAAAGTTGATTACACAGTGCATTATGTCAAATCGGAGGTACATATAGGGATCTCTTTGGGCCAAAAAAGAGCACTGTGCTAAATTTCATCACAATCGGACCATAAATACGACCCGCACTTTGATTACGACGATACATCTGCAGACAGACGAACGGACGCACGGACAGACAGACCATGGCTAAATCGACTCTGGAAGTAATTCCAAGTCGATCGGTATAATAAACGATGGGTCTATCTCTTCTCCTTTTTGGTGTTACCAACAAATGCACAAACTCATAATACCCTGGACTACAGTGTGGTGTAAGGTGTAAATATTGGGTGACAGCGTTTAAGCGTGACCGTACGAGCTGCCAAGACGAACACAGTAGTGGTCGACCTATTGAGGTTTCCACTCCAGAAATGGTTAAAAAATGCACAAAATGGTATTGGATGAGCGTCGGCTGAAGGTTTGTGAGCTAGCTGAAGTCATAGGCATTTAAAAAAATGCTATATATCGCATATCGACGAAAGAGTTGATGATGAGAAAGCTGTGTCCAAAATGGGTGCCGCGTTTGCTCAAAATCAAGACAATGCACCGGTTCACACCTTCACTATTGCGATGACCAAAATCAATGAATTAAAGTTCGAATTGCTTCAGCACGCACCTTATTTGCCAGATTTAGATCCCTCGGATTATTTTTTGTTACCAAACATGAAAAAATGGCTCTGCGGAAAAAGATTTGCCAGCACTGAAGAGGTGGAGGTTGCGGATGATGGCTATTTTCAGGTGGTACACAGTTTTTACTATAAACGGGGTATCGAAACTATGGACAATCGTTGGAAAACGTGTATCGAGCTAAAAGGAGATTATGTTCAGGAATTAGATCGACTTCATAAATCCGAAAAATCGTATACCAAAATTTTAAAAATGCCAGGTGTGAACTGAAGTCATTATTTTGCGCTCCATTCTAATGATCCCACCATTGAAATAGCACCTACAGCAGGGTTTATAACAACAACTTAATAACATTTTCCATAAAATATTGTTTTTTTTTACGTATTGAAGTTACTGTATATCGTCCGCAACAGACGAATTTCAAATGTTTGGATGAACTAAGAAACGTTTAAATATAATGAAAGCTATTTTAATATCCTTAAATATTCCTCTTCCTCTTAGGTATTTAGATATTTCTGCTTACTATGCACAATTCGGAAAAAAAATGCAAATTCATGTTAACCTCCAAGCTTTCATCCCCTTTTTGTAACGTCCGCAACGGCACTTTCGCCACGAATATTGCATTCACAAAAAATATTTAGATAAATGTTTAAATTTTATTTAAAAGTGCTCCCAAATAACCGCCGTTGCTGAAGGTTATATGAAAATATTGCATTCAGAACGCCAACGGGATTTAAAATAGTAAAAAATGCGTACGAATGTAACGTCCGCAACACAAGATTCAACCTTGTTTCATTAAAATGTATTTCTTTGCAAATTTTTATTGAAAAATGTTTTCCAAAGTTAGTTTCCCAGTGACAGATCATATCCTTTAGTGGGAGTCGAACCCACAATCCCAAGTTCATAGACAGGTTGATACTAACTCAACTACTGGAGAACTTTAATAAAATATATATATATACCAATTATGTATTTACGGTTCAGGGGAATTATACGGTTCAGGGGAAAGCCAGATTACTTATGCCATGTGGTTAGATTTTGCAGCGACAGACCAGAGTCTGGTGGGAATCGAACCCAACACCGCCAAACTCATATGCGAGCACGCTACCAACTCACCTACTGAGGCGCTCATTACCAATTAAAAATGATGTATTTTTTAATTTATTATATGTTTTATTTACAAACATCAGTATATCGTAAAAACATTTCAAATTTTTAGAATCGATTTATTTAGCTTTAGCATGGATAATTGCACAGAAACTGGCCATCGTTCTGTTTATACTTTTTAACATTCTCGGCGTAGAACAATCATTAAGGTGTTGACCATCTCAAATTTTTTGTAGTTAATACCTTGGCCTCCAGAATGGTCCTTATAGAATAATATAATCGCGACCTGTGTGGTCGCAGTTACCGCTGCACAATCCGTCACTGAGAATGGGCTAATTTGATGTATAATGTGTAATCATCGATACACAGTGTAATTGCGTAAAATGATTTTTTTTCAGGAAGAATTTTGTCTGGGTGTGTCGTTCGCTCGAATGCCGCCCGTAGAGTACCACAAACAGATTCATTAATATAAAATCAAATAAAAATATTAATTAAACTCTGTTAATGGTTTTACTATTTATGTTCAAATGAGTCAAGTGAAATGTTTAATGTTTTTTCTTCTTCTGCTGCAGACCAAAATGTTTGTATGATTCTTCCACTTCAGCGACCAGACAACAGTGCATTTGCCGCTTTATCGCTGTCGGAGAGACTATTGTGGTGTGTCCGTCCGTCCGTCCGTCCGTCGATGAGGGATGCGTTTACATTTTAACGATTCATGTTTGTTTTTCAAACCCACAAAAAAGTCGGCATTTTCCTTTAGTTCTTTTTTTTTTTGCATACCAACGCTCATAGGCAAACATGGCTAGCAACATTAGTCCAGTTCTGCCGAGGCAGAAGCAAAAAAGTGTTCCACTGCCTGAACGAAAAAAATAAATGCACAAATCAACAACAATGACCTGATTCTAATTAAAATATCGCATGAATGATGAATGAATTAAAACTAACAATATTCAGTTAAACATTGTACGCGTCCAATGTATATATATACTATATGTATTCAATGGACGGACAATTATATAGGGCATATATAATTGTCCGTCCAACGAAATGCCATTGAAGATTACCGCCGGACGCTGCCCCAACTGCAACTGTGGCATTAGCAGGTGGCAATATCGGCCAGCATTTCGTCGTTGTAGTCGTTTCTGTGCGATGATGGCACGAATTTCTCGAAAATTGCAATCATTTGAGATTCGTTGCGTTTTTTTCTTTCATCAGTGGATGACACTGCCATTGCCGTATGGCAGTGGGTTAATGAGATACTAATTGGCTGTTGATTTATATGATCTGTTTTCATTTAGTTTTGGATTCGTTTCAGCTGAACTTGCATTTTTTCGTTTTCTTGTTCTCATTATACAAACTTTTCAATCAATTTGTTATTCTAATCAATCGCAAATGCGTGGTTCATCTTCGAGTTTTTTGGTAATTAAGAATACCATATTATTCCGAATTATAAATAATACTAGATATTTAGTAAAATACTTTACTGGGATATTTTTATAATCATTCGAATGGTTTTAGTAGTTCTAATTTAGACTTATCGTTTGGAAAGTATTGTAAAACAATTAAGGAAGTTCACTCGGGTAAACCGACATATGAATCCTGTCACCTTCAGCCCCAAAAAAAATTCGTAATTTATTTATTTTTTTTAATTAAATTAATTAATTAATTTAATTTAACTAATTTAAATTACAGTTAATAACTTTAAAGTATGCATTTGTATTAAAGTTAATAACTATTAACTTTTGGCGCAAACCGGTCCATTTGTTTGGGAGGTACCACAAAAGGGCGTGCCAATAACGCCCACTTTTCTCTGGACTCTAGGTAGAAGCATTACACTGTACACATTTCGTGCAAACTACATTTTTAAAAAATTGTCAGCAAAATTTAATAGATATCGATTTTTTATAGAAAAATTTGTCAAAATTGGACATTGTTTTTTTTGAAAATTTGCAATTTGGTTTGAAAATTTATAAAATAGTATTGATAATTTCATACAAATTACAATTTAATTGTAAATTTAATAGAAATTGCTATTTTATTAAAAATTTTATAGGAATTTAAATTTTATTGAAAAATTCATAGAAATTGCTATTTTATTAAAATTTGCTAATTAATTAAAAATTTTATACAAATTGTAATTTTAATGTAAATTTCATAGAAATTTCAATTTTATTGAAAAATTCATAGAGATGACATTTTCATTAAAAATTTCATAGAAATCGCAATTTGACAAAAATTTCATAAAAAATTAATTTTATTTTATTTTATGTCACCCTAAATTAATATTTTCTTGCAAATTTCTTATATTTATAAATATATATATATAAATTTTTTATATATTTATAAAAAATTTAAAAGAAATCAAATTTTTATAGAAATTGTTGTCAAAATTAGTAATTTTAAAAAAATTCAAAAAATAAAATCTTCTTCAACATTACATTATAAAATTGTTTTTCCGAAAATATATTTTTAATAAAAATCTCTCAAAACGAAATCTTTCAAAATTGACGTAATTATATTTTTCTAGAAAATTCCACCCTAAATTAATATTTTCTTGCAAATTCCTTCAAAATTTTATATATTTATAAAAAATTTAAAAGAATTCGAATTTTTATAGAAATTGTTGTCAAAATTAGTATTTTTAAAAAATTTCAAAAAATAAAAGCTTCTTCAACATTACATTATAAAATTGTGTTTCCGAAAATATATTTTTAATGAAAATTTCGGATTTTTTTCGTAGAAATTTAATTTTTAGCTAAAATTTCAGCAAAATTTAATAGAAATTCAATTTTTATAGATTTTTTTTATCAAAATTGTTATTTAATTTATTTTTTCAAAAATGTATACAAATTGCATTTTTATTGAAAATTTCTTAGAAATTGTAATTTTATTATATTTTTCATAGAAATAAAGAAATTTTATTCAAAAATTTAAAATGATTATGTCTTTCAAAATTGACGAAATTATATTTTTCTGTAAAATCTCACATAAATTAATATTTTCTTGCAAATTTCTTCAAAAAAAAAATTTTATAAAAAATATAATAGAAATCTAATTTATATGGAAAATGTTGTCAAAATTAGTATTTATAATAAATGTCATCAAAATTATTAGAACTCTTATTGTCAAAATTGCATTATTTTAATAAAAATCTATAAAACTTTTCAAAATTACACATTTTTATAAAAATTCTATATATATATACTCGTACTTATATAAGTATGTATATAAAATATTTTTCGAAAATATATTTTTTATAAATTTTTTTTTGAGGAAATTGCATTTTCAACGAAATTTTAATAGAAATCGAATCGTCAAAATTTTTAATTTTTTTTTTGCAAAAATTCATACACGGTGACATTTTATTGTAAATTTAATTTAATTGAAAATTTTATTGAACATTTTTATTGAAAAATTAATAGAAATTACAAAATTAATAGAAATTACAAAATTTCATAGAAATTGCCATTTTATTGAAAAATTCATAGAAATTGCAATTTTAAATTGCATTTTTCTAATAAAAAATCTGTACAAACTTTTCAAACTTAATTTTTTCTAGAACTGTTCTATAATATTCGTTCAAAAATTCATTTTTTTTTTAATTTTTCAAAATATAATTTAAAAAAAACATTGAAATATTGAAAATTTCAAAATTGCAATTTTAGATATTGAAAATTGCATACAAAATTAAAAGAATTCTTAAAAAATAAATTATTAAAAATTGCATTTTTCTAATATAAAATCTATGAAACTTTTCAAAATTAAATTTTTCTATAAAAAATTCTATAAAACTTCTTCAAAATAGATTTTTTTTAAATTTTTTTCGAAATATATATTTTTTTGGAAATTGATTTTTTTTGTGGAAATAGATTTTTTAAAGAAAATTTCAGGAAAATTTATTGGAAATCCAGTTTTTAAAAAATTTTGGTATTTTTTTATTTATTTTTTTTTTTTCAAAAATTCATATAAATGCATTTTTATTGAAAATTTTATTGCAGATTTCATAGAAATGTCAACTTTATTGAACAATTTATAGAAATTTCAATTTTATAGAAATAGCAATTTTACTGAAATTTTTAAGGAATGGAAATTTCATAGAAATTGCAGTTTTATTGAAAAATTCATATACATACATTTTAATTTTATTGAACATAATTATTATAAAAATGTTACAAATATTATTTTTTACAAATTTCGTCAAAAATAAACCTTTTTTTTTTGCTTTTTTCTAATAGAAAATCTATAAAACTTATTCAAAATTGCATTTTCTTAAACAATTCTTTAAATCAAATTTTTTAATTTTTTTTTAGAGATTCCCAAAGAAAATTTCGGCAAAATTTTGTCAAAATTCTTATTTTTAAAAATTTTTCAAAATTAAATTTTTCTAATAATCTTTGAAATGTTAATTTTTCTATAAAATTTTACCAAAATAATTTTAATAAATTTCGCAAAAATATATTGTTTTGAAAATTTTGACGAAAATACATTTTTACTAAAAGAATCTTTTTTTCTAGGAAATATTTCAAAATTAAATTTTTCTGAAGTTTAAAAAAAAATCCAAACTAAATTTAACTTTAAGAAATTTTGTAGAGAAATGCAATTATTACAAAATTTTCTAGAGAAAAGCAGTTTACCAAAATTGATTTCTCTAGAAAATTTCGCAAAAATTTTTTTTAACTTTTTTTTCGAAAACGCATTTTAAAAATTTGGGTTTTTCTACGGAAACTATGTCAAAATATACTTTTTATAGAAGCTTCAATAAAATTTGCTATAATAAATTAAATGTTAAGAAATACAATTCAACTAATTTTCAACGAACTTTTGTAACAAATTTTATTTCAAAAATGTTTTTAATACAAATTTGAAGAAATTTTCTAGTAAATGCATTTGAGCAAATCAAATGCAATTTTAAGAATTTTTGTAGAAAAATGTAATTATGATGAAATTTTCTTTAATTTGCAATTTTTATTAAATTTGTTAAGAAAGTGGATTTCAACGAAATTTTGTAGAAAAATTAAATTCCAAAGCAATTTTTAAAGAAATGTAATTTCAATGAAATTTTCTATAACAAAATGAATTTTCCACAAAATTTTGAGAAAAATAAAATTGAGCCTAGATGCCTACTCTGAAGAGACATTTATATGTAGACTATATAAAAACAGGGTTACTAGGGATGATAAGGATCTACAGGGTCTCCCATATTCGACGGACCCATCTGGCAACGCCATAACTTTTGACAGAGATGTCAGATCGCTTAATGACATACCGCGTTTGAAGCGTCAGTCCAAGCAGATTTTTACCATGGAACAATACACGCCACGCGAGCGCTCTGAAATAGTTGAAATTTACATTCAACAGAAGAAGTCAAGTCAACGTGCTTTTAAAATATTAAAAAATGTGAGAAGTGCGCCTTCTAAGAACACCATTAAGCGTTTATACGAAAAATTTTCGACTGGTGAGGCTCTTTCTAATCCGAAGAGGCCAAATAAAAGTCGACCAAGGCGATCGGCCGAGAATATCGCTGCCGTACGAGCCAGTGTTGAGAGGTCCCCAAGAACATCCCAAAAACGCCGTTCTCAGCAGTTGGGCATGGCTCGGTCCACTTTACAACGGATTATTCGCGTTGATTTGCATTTGTTCCCGTACAAAATTCAATTGACGCAAAGATTGTTGCCTGCGGACAAGCCTCGTCGATTGGAATGGGCCCAACGAGTCCGTGGGTCCGTCGAATATGGGCAACCCTGTATATAAATTCAATTGATAAATGTGTTTTCTAGAGCGACAAGAAGTGACATATGAGGGGACCTTTATATGATCGAATCGAGATGATCCAATTTCAATACGATTTTTTGTCCTAGAAATGCCTCTGTACTAATTTTCGAAAGATCACTTCGTAGTTGCGACCTACACCTATCGTCTCATTTTGACCAGAAAATGTTTTGCGTTGACATTGATGAGTAGTACAAATTTGAAGATGGTTTTTATGGACCCTCAACAGTTATGGCAACTCCCCCATAAGCTGTTATGGCTCATTTGACTATCTAGTCATTTTGTAAAAGTAATGTTTTAGGACTAAGTCACTGCGTGCCGTGCAATAAGACAGTGACCGGTCATAACAGATCCGATAGATCTCAGACATCATGTCTCTGTAACAAAAGTGGGGTGTTGGTGCATTTCGAGTTTAGGCAAGACCACATCGGCTTGGAATGTATACAGTTCCCTACCATCTGCTACCACAAGAGCACTATATCTCATGAAGAACTTGTAGGTCAATACAGGCATGTACACATATTTAATTTTCCTTGTTTAATATAAGGTTGTACTAGTCAAGAATTTTGAACTGTTAGTTCGTCTTGCTAAAATATCTAAGTCATTTGACGCTTTTTCTTGAATTCAGGAATACAGAATTCGCCGATATAATGACATCCTGGCTATGGGAGAACATCTAACTTTTTTTTTCAACTAGTGCTTATTTCGTGAGTGGTAACACTTAGCTCATGTCTGATTTGACAGATAATTAGTTTTATCCTTCCGCTGAACGAATATGTGTATATTGCGAATATTGCGACATTACTTTGAAAATCATGGTAATGTTGCAGAAAGTGCGCGAAAATTGCGTACTGATTTTGGAAGAAGAGCACCGTATGCTCCGTATGTTCGTTATCTTGTGAAAAAAAGTGAATGAAATCCTCATCGATAAACTAAAGCGTGAAAAGCCAAAAACAGTGCGTACACCCGAGAATATTTCTGCTGTGGCAGAAAGTGTGCGTGAAGCGCCATCAACATCAATTCACCGTCGTTCTCAACAATTGAACATTTCGGAGACATCATTGAGACGAATTTTGCATAAAGACCTTGGTATGACACCATACAAAGTCCAATTGGTTCAGGAGTTGAAGCCAAATGACCATCCAATGCGTTTTCAGTAGTTTTTTTATAGCATTTTCAAAAAAAAAAGTTATTTGGCGGCTTGCAGCTTTTGTCAGTTGTCTCAGCTATTCTGCTACCTCCATAATAACCAATATTTCAGTCTGGTAAAAACTGCAGTGATCAGGCAGCTATGACATACAGATTGCCCTTGCGACATCAGTATACTTATATAAGTCCAGACATCTCATACCACTCGGAATGCTTCCCTTTCAGGCATCACTATCTGTATTAATTGTGTGGAACTTCTATCTAAAACAAGTAAGAAAGTTTCAGTCGGGTAAACCGACTAAGGTATACCCTCACTTTGTGAGTAATGTAATATTGAATATTACTCGAATTATTCTGTCAATTTGTGTGGAAGGTACCAGAAGGGGTTTATCAAATACACCTATTTTTCGCTGAACATTAGATACTTTAAATTCATTTCACTGTGCCGACTTATAAGCATTTATGTGCACTGGTATAAACGTTATGAGACATTAAATTGTGGTATGGTTTGGGCATTTTGTGTGGGAGGTACAAAGAGGGGCGTGGCAATAACGCCCATTTTTCACAGGGCTACAGACACTATAAAAACATTACACTGTACAAAATTTCAAGTATTTTTATACACTGGTTTTAATGTTATAAGCTGTTAACTTTTGGTGGAAAAAGGTATCTTTGTGTGGGAGGTACCAAAAGGGGCGTGACAACAACACCCATTTTTCCCTGGACTGTAGGCAATATAAAAGCATAATACTGTACAAAATTTCAAGTATTTTTATACACTGTTATTAATGTTATAAGCTGTTAACTTTTGGTGCAAAATGGTGCATTTGTGTGGGAGGTACCAAAAGGGACGTGGCGACTTCGCCCATTTTTCTTGAGTTGATAGCGACTAATAAGCTAATACTATGTGTGAAATTTCAAAAGATTCGAATAAGTAGTATAGCAGTTATTAAAGAATCAATATTTCACAACATTTTAACCCTTTGTGGGGGAGGTACTAGAAGGAGTGGACCAATATGGCCCATCTTCGAACTTAGCCGGAGATAGAAAAAAATATTACCACATACCAAATTTGAGGTTAATCGGTTACTCGTTTCGAGAGTTATCGTGCGCACCAGCCAGCAGACACACAGACAGACAGACAGACAGACAGACAGACGGACATTGCTCATTCGACTTAAAATGACCCAAAACGGATTTCCTCCGAACATACTTGGGGTCTTAGGTCACTCCTTCGACGTGTTACACTTTTTTCCGTAGCAAATGATATATACCCTCGTCACACTAAAGTGAGGGTATAAAAACTAAGCCAAAAACCAATCACAACCATTTTCATAACCGAAATTTTAAATATTTGGTAGCCACTTTGAATAAAGGTATTTATTTTCCAGCAAATAAAGTTTCCTTGTCCTCATTCCTTTGTCCTTTATATGTCCTCTTACATCGAATGCATTATTTATCTGATAAATTTAATTAAATCTTTACAAACTTCTGTTCATATTTAAAATGCCATTGGTGATAGCATCAGTGGCAATTACAAGTATTGCATGTTCTTTTATCCTACCAAAAACAAATAGATACATATTTTCGCTTTCATTAGCCCTGAACTCGTGGTCAGATTACCCCATTTCCCCCATTAACACACGTTGTTGGACTATGTTGTGAAAACATTTAACAAATTTTCCTCATTTGCATTCACTCTACACAATACAAACTACATAGCATGTTTTATCGGGGCTTAATGTCATTTAAGCAACATATTTAACTAAACTATCATCATTTAATTACTGTGATCCATTTCCTGCAATTATAAACAAAAAAAAAATAATAACAAGCCCCCCAAGGTGACATTCGAAAGATCTGTTATCTTGTTTTTGTTTTCATATTTTCTGTTTTAACATTTTAAGGGGGAAATTAAAGTGCAAAAATAAACAATAACAAGTGAGTTAAAACTCGGCAACTAAACGTAGAGCATTTTTGTCAAAATGGACCAATGTTTGGTGGATGTGGTTTACATTTGAAAAAAGTGAAAAATTTAATTGAATGTAAATGATATATATATTATACATTTAAAATTTCATATTCCAAGTGGTGTTCTAAATTAGTTCTTAAATTGAAGTTATCCTATCATCTTTATTTTATTTTAATATAGTATAGACTTATGAAAAAATTAAAAACGCTATTTTAAATATTTAATTACATTGTCCTAAAATAGACCATTGTGCACGAGTATTTTCACTGACTCAATGAAAATATTAACTAAATGAAATTTAGCATTAAACGGAAAACTTACACCGAAAAGAAATGAGAAATGTTGACTGGCATTAATTAGCCGCGGCTTTTAGAAAACTTTTCAATATATCAAATATCAAAAGTTTGGTTGAATTATGAGATGCATATCCGCTTTGTTTCACATTATGTATGGCAATCATATCTACTTACTTCGCATTTTATTAAAAATATTTATAACAAACAAAAAAGGTAGCTCGTTTAAGAATAATGCGAACCTGTTCATACTATAGTTGAAGAATTTATTATATGATTCGAAGAATCCTTGATGACTGTTTTAAGAAAAGTGAATATCGAAATTGTAAAATATGTTTACCTCTCTTCTCAATTTATTAACAAATTTATTTATAATAATTTAAATAATAAATGTCAGTAGTGGAATATACAGCTGTCGATGTTCAAAGTGTTACATTCAGTAAGGTAGGACAAAAGTCGGGCGGAGCCGTCTGTATGATAACCTAACCCACCCGGAATAAGAGCATATATTGTCCAATTTAAAAATGTTATTTGTCTTATTATACTGATCTGTCAAAAACTATTTTTTTTATAGAGCTTAGATTCAAAATTTTGTATACGTATATACCATGGATATATCTTAATTGTGACCGATTTTCTTGAAATTAGTCATCGTTCGTTTTTGGTTCAAAAAAACTTGTATCCTTAAGATTTTAAAGGATCTGTTGAGAAATGATAATTTTATAGCGCTAAGATGCAAAATTGGTACCGTGAAATAACTCCTAAATGAAATAAGTCCCCACAATAATTAAATAAGTCCCCAAAAAATGTCCATGTAAATTGGAACTAATTTCATTTTTTTCATAACGAAATAAATCCCTATGAGATTTTATTGGGTGTAATATCATTCGTTTTGATCATTGGGAGTTATTTCATTCCGGACACCCAGACGTTTCCTTGCGTGGTTTGGCTTCGGCGGGATTAAAGATTTTCCTCTCTGGGATAGGTCCAAGGACCGTTACGCGGACCACAGAGTTTTTGCATGGCCAGCCATCGGCCGGGATTAAGGATTTTCTCCTCTGGGGTATGTCCAAAGCGTTACTATACCACGCAAACCAACTTTGGTCCGCGTAGCCGTCTTTGGACATACCTCTGAGGAGAAAAACTTTATTCCGCCCGAAGGTCGGCGTCGTAAAGGAACTGTTGTCCGCGTAGCCGTCTTCGGACATATCCTAGGTAAGAAAATCTTAAATCCCGGCCGAAAGACGGTCACTCAGAAACTTTGATCCGCATAACCTTTTTTCGACATATCCCAGAGGAGAAAATCTTTCATCTCGGCCGAAAGGGGGCAACGCACGAGACTTTAACATTACATTTCTTGCTTTTGGTTTGGTTGTTAATCCATTGTTGTGGACATTTATTTCATTGGGAGTTATTTCGCTTTTTTCAGTTCAGTATGAAATAACTTCCAAATGCTGGGACCTTTTCGTCCCTTTAGGAGTTATTTCAATTTTTAAAATTGGAAATTATTACCTTTTTATTGGGACTTGTTTCATTCGCACTTATTTTCACTTGGAGTTGTTTCACAGTACCGCAAAATCGGGATATAAATGGGGGCTATATCTAAATCTTAACCGATTTTCTGCAAATTCGACAGTCTTCGTTGTAGGATATAGAAAATTACGTCTACCAAATGTCGTAATGATACAGGTCGACCCAAAATAACCGAAGGGTTTGATGGCAAGTGGTGGCTATTTTCTGTTTCGCATATTCGTGCTCGTTCAATTGTGTACTGTTCCATTTTAAATTCCCTAGGTCTTTTTTTTACAAAATACTGAAAAAAAAAATATAATTAAAAAAGTTGTAAGAAATTCGAACCCTTTCGGTCATTTTGAGCCACCCTGTATTTATGATATTTATTATAATTTTGAATTTTCCACTTTAAATTCCCCATGTCTTTTTTACAAAATACTAAAAAGATATGAAAAAAATTATGTTAAAAAAGTTATAAAGAAATTCATTTCGGTCATTTTGAGGCAACCTGGAGAATGTCTGCAGGGATTAGATGGTAAATCGGAATAAACATATATCTGAGGGCTCAATTTAAATCTGAAACTATTTTTTTTTAGAAATTCGGCACTGTTTAAGCTGTCTCCAAAATATTTCATTTTGTCCAAATTATTGCATTGTGTAGAATTTCATACACATTTGTTGAAGAATGTGGCTTCTATAGCTTTTATAGATGTCAAATCGAAGGTACATATATGAAGGATATATTTAATCAGTAACGATTTTGACAAATTGCAGGTATTAGGTTAGGTTGAAGAGGGGAGACGTTTAAACGTCACATGTCCATGGACATACACTTAAGTCAGTGGTTCGGCCTATTGTGCGTATACGTCGGACCCGAAATATCGGGATCTTTCATGGGTGAAAGCCGGACAGTGACACAGAAAATGTTCCATCGTTTAGATGTTTTCCCTGCATTCGTCTTTTTCTGCTAGTCCTATCGGATGAAGATGTGCTTGTTAGCCTGTGTGTCCTGTTAGAACACTTCGACATCTTACTAATCTCGATCTTGTTTAGTTTCAGAAAACTAGTCGTTTTCTTCTCATTTGGGTCACCCCACAGTATCTTTGCAGTTGCTCCTACTGTTCCACACAGTTTTGTGAGCCATCACTGCCTAGTGCTTCAACTCTTCCTTTGTAGCTTCGACAGGTTTCCAATTTTCTAAGTTTATTACTCGAAGTTCTCTGCACTTTGAAGCCAAGCTGTTGGCCCATTCATTTCCAATCACTCCGTTGTGTCCTGGTACCCAGAAAATACGCCTAGTAATCATTTATTGTTCTTTTACAGTCTAACACAGTTCTGAAGTTGACCCTTTCCGATGTTATTGCCATTTCGCTATCTGTGAAAATGTTGGCTTTGTGGTATTACTGATTCAGTTCACACATTTCTCGAACTTCTGCTTGAAATACCGTGTTGTGGTCTGGGAGGCGAAAGTAGAGTTCGACATCTGGTTCATCGATAGGTGTATTAAATCTTTATCTATGCATGAGTTAAATCTTACACTTTTTGTATTCTGTAGGGCTTCCATCTGATAATTCAATAATTTTTAAAATTTTACTTTAATTTAATTAAATGTGCGATGATATGTCATTCATTAAGTTGAATTCTGGTCTTTATTCCATGGCGTTGTTTATTGCCATCAAAGATTTTGTTCAGACATAAATGTCGTAGCTCATTTACAATGGCTGGTTGCTTTCTTCCAGCCAAATACAAAGCACTAATTTAGTGGCATTTGAATTCCATTTCAATAACATTTTGAACTGCTATGTAAAACGATAGGCTGTAAATAACATAACAGACTGAGGCTTGCCGAAAAACGAGTACGTAGCCCTTAACCGTTAGGTTGCTCCAGCAGCGAGAAGTTGGCACAGAGAAAAATCGCCTTTTTTGAAATGATTGAATTTAAAGAAAATATACTTGGAACCAACATTTTTAAATATTATATATTTTTAAACAAATAAATTTTTTGAAAATCAAGAAATTTTGTACGGAACGCATATATTAATATATTACAAAATATATTTCCGAACTGACAGTCACAATTAAAATATGTGTTTAGACACAAACAAAGATATTGTTTAAGAATTTATACAAATACATTACATATAAAAAAAATTTTAAAACTTTGCTGACTTTGTCAATTTTACATCCTCCCAAACATATAACATTTGTGCGTGTCAAATATTATATATTTGGAGTGTACCCTAAATATGTGTGTTTCCAGCATAATATTTTTGGAACAATATACTACAGAAGCGATTTTTTTTCAGGGCGCAGAACTTTGAGCTCTGACCCTGTATTTTCCTAACTAATTAATTTGAAAAGAAGGGCAATTACTTATATATAATCTATTATATAAATATACGGAAATTTTTACTTATAAAAAATCTATAATATAAATATATGGAAATTTGTGATAAATTCGAGAATTGTATGTAATGCAGAAACATTATTTTTCTTCAGCCACTTTTGACGCTCGCGGTATGGCAAGCGGTACGAAGTTACATATTTAAATCAAACACCTGAAAAACAGCGTATCTTTTAAGTTCGACTATTATATCAGCAAATTTTATGCCTACTTTTTAATTATGACTACTTTTGCTATTGCTCCACTCAATAAGAATTACCGTTTTCAAAACCAAAGAAAGTAATTTTCACGGTCAATGATTGCATAACATTTTCAATTATTCCCCGCACAATTTTCCCAAAATCATTATCAACCTCAATTAGGCATTCCAAATGAATGAGACTATTACGAAGATAGGCCTTAAAGTTTTTTTCTGACCAAAAGATGGAAAAAAGCAAAAAAAAATATTACCAACATTTACGATAGTTGTGGGTAATGATGCAGAAAATTATGAAGAAGCCGCGGATGAATGACTGAGACGTACACACACACTCTTATATAGGCAAGTTTTTAAATACAGTATCCGGCAAAATTTCAAAGATTGTATTATTTTTTATTTTTTTTATAAATTATTATAAATCATGTATCTACATTGAGCAAAGAAAAAACGTGGCAATAACTGATAGAAAAAGTGTAAAATAAATAAATGCTAATTAAACATAAAAGGTACCCATACTAACAGTCAGAGTGGGTATCAGTTTAGTATAGTCTTATTTTTATGAGCAAAGTTTTGGAAACAAAAACAGGCATTTTTTCGAAGGCGAAATATAAATTGGGAAACATAGGAAATCATTGAAGTTTTTAAAATACGGATAAGTATGCAATAAATCATCGGGAGAAAGTTTCCTTATTTGTCCACTAAAAAATAACAGAAACAATGGAGAGTGCACATTAAGTTATAAATGAAGCAATTGGCTCCAAATGAAACGGCATACAAAAAAATTTAAATGATAAATCTCAGAAGTGGAATATATCTATAGAGGAAACAATTGGTTCCAAATGAAACGCCATAAAAAACAATTTAAATGTTGTTTTTTTGCTAATCTAAAAAATATATATTTTTAAAATATAAACAAAAATAAAAATTGTCATCAGCAATTTACCTAAGAATTCTGATACATATAAAAACAATTTAAATGATAAATCTCAAAAGTGGAATATATCTATAAAGGAAACAATTGGTTCCAAATGAAACGCCATAAAAAAGCAATTTAAATAATAAATATCAAACGTGGAATATCTTTATAATTTAAAAATATATATATCTATAATATAAAAAAATAAAAATCGTCATCAGCAATTTACCTAAAAATTCTGATACAATTTAGAATTACATCTGATAAATCTCAGAAGTGGAATATATCTATAAATGAAACAATTAATTCCAAATGAAACGCCATAAAAAAAGCAATTTAAACAATAAATATCAAAAGTGGAATATTTGTATAATTTAAAAAAATATATATCTATAATACAAAAAAACTTAAAATTACATCTGCCTAACAAGAGTTAGGGTTTTTTCCACTTCTTGGAATTCTCTTTTTCTGGATAGTTAAGATGTTCGATGAATGGAACTTTCAACTTCATATTATCAACTAATATATCGACATAATAGCATTTCTTTTATCTCCGGTCAAAATTCATAGAATTTTGTTCATTTAGAAGTATATTCGTATCGTTCCATTATTTCTTCTGGGTGGTGGTTGTTGTAGCAGCTTGGAGGCGCTGAGTTGATAATCCTTAAGTCTATTTCTATTGCAGACTTCGTTCCGGCATATATCCGATTATCGCAGGAACCTTATGTTGTTTTCATCTACTCAATGTTGTCCGGTTGTAAATTAACATTCGTCTGTTAATTTCAAGAAATGGATGTTATTTAAATGTTGCCGTTTCTATTCTCCACTAGAATTGCTGCATTTCTGTTAATAGTCGTCTCGGTGTCTATTATTAGCTTCCCTTTCTTAACTTCTTTCTGAGTAGTTCAGTTTTCCGACGAATTAAGGGCTAAAATTTGGAATCTATCCCAATCAACGACCGATGAATTGATTAACATCATTTCTGTGATGCAGTGTCTCTTTATTAGTCTTCGAAATTGGAATTTTTGAGTTTTTTATCTCCATATTTCCATTATCTATAATTGATGACCGACCTCTTCTACTTTATGTATCGTAAGATTTCCTTCAAATTTCCATGATCCTGTTAATCCACCTATTGGATAGTTTATATCGTAGTTGTGGTGCGTTGAATTTAATTTTATTTCAAGTTTAATTCCGAAGAATGTTTTTTATGAAATATTCTTTTTTTAACTTATTGCCCTCAAAGTAAAACAGAACTATGAAATCCTTTGAACCTCAAATATTTCGATTCTTCTAACTAAAGGGTCCGTCATCTAACTTTTTTTTCAACTAGTGCTTATTTCGTGAATGGTAACACTTAGCTCATGTCTGATTTGACAGATAATTAGTTTTATCCTTCCGTTGAACGAATATGGTTGTGTATACGCTTGAACAACTATGGGAGCGACCGACTTACAGAAGATGCCGATTTTGCCAAAAAAAATCATCTTTTCAGATGAAGCTCATTTTGATCTTGGCGGGTATGTAAACAAGCAAAATTGTCGCATTTGGGGCACAGAAAACCCGCACGCATACATTGAAAAGCCGATACACCCAAAACGAGTCACTGTTTGGTGCGGATTTGGGTCCAGAGGCATAATTGGACCATTTTTCTTCGAAAATGAGCAAGGAGTGGCCGTTTAAGGGGAGGATATTGGCAACATTTGGTTTCAACAGGACGGCTCTACGTGCCACACAGCCAAAGCTACATTCGTTGTTTTGCGCGATGTTTAAAAAAAAAATTTTTGGCGGACCCTTTATTTTTAAAAACTAATTTGTCAGTGCTTGCAAATGACGTTGGAGTCACTTCATTTGTAAGCACTGACAAAAGAGTTTTTAAAACAAACCTTACTAATATTATGACAGACTACTGTACCTACAAAGAAATATGATTAAATATTAGGGGTAGGTTAGCGTCAATGACTTTTGCTTTGTTTTGCTTGTCCAATGTTGTTTGTATAGTTATATCACTTGTTACGTTATTTCTTACCTTCTTTCTTCTGGTATTCTTTTGGGGGGATTTTCTTACGATTTCATCGAACGGTTAAATAATCTATGAACTGAAAAAAAGAATGTTTCCTGAACTAAGATAGAAATTTTGGTTTATGGCTGTTTGTATTGGGAAGTCGTAAATCTTAATGATTCATCATTAATTTTGTTGATGATGGTGATGAGCCTTAGGTGCATTGTTATTGTTTTTCATTGTGTTCATTTCAGTTTATGACTGCTTCAGCATTGCGTTGAACCGGCGACGAGCCCCACCAATCGTCGGACGGTCAGTGACCAAAAAATTAAAGTCATGTAGAAACAAGCGAAAAAAATGTACGAACGAATTGTAAACGCATCATTAAACCTTACAAAAAAAAAAACTACTTGGTGCCCATAATTTAACGGAAACCAGTGGTAAGCTCAGAGAAAAACGTTAGTTGAAGTAGTAGTTCTGAATGAGATAACATAGGTTCAACTCCATACAAGACCATTTAATTTTCACTTAAAATTCAGTTAGCCTCTCAGAACCACCCATAAAAGGTTTCTTTTGGGTAAGGAACTCCCATTCCAATATAAGAACCGGGGTTCAACTCCATACAAAGAGATTTGTAGTTTTTCACAGATTTTTTGCCGTCCATAATAGACTTCTTAAGATTATTTATAGAATTATTATGTTCGCTCTCCAACCTGAGAACCTCATTAAACTCCGACAAGATTGTCCGAATTTGTTCAAGGGTGATTGAACAGAGCCATCCGTTATAGTTTTTTAAGATTGATTTGTCAACTAGGTAGAGTACTTACTCGCTATACAATCTACGAATACACATTCAACTCCGCTTAAGATCATGAAACATTATTCAATTGAGTCCTTAGGACTTGCAAAACTTCACTAAAAGTTATTTTTTTGTTTCATAGCCATCCATAGTAGATTATTTCCATTAATGTTTGTGTCATCGAAAGAGGGTACTCGCTTTATAATCTAGGTACGTACCCAGGTTCAATTCCGCGCATGATCATCAATCCTTCTTTCAAGTAGATATGGAGACTTCTAAAACTTCAAAAAAGTTAAGCATTTCAAACGTAAGTTTGAAATGCTTAACATAGCAGTTTCTTCAGATTATATGTGTGTCAATTGAGGTAGATTACGTACTTTACAATCCCGGAACCCATATTCAATTCCATAGAAGATCATCTAATTTTCATCAATATATATATTTTATATTGAGGTGGAGTACTCGCTTTCTAACCAAATAACGTAGGTTCAACTTCATAGAAGACCATCTGATTTTCACTTAAAAATCATCAAGTCTTCCAGAACCATCCATAATAGCTTATCCTTCAACTCCGTAAAAAATCGTTTGTAATTCTTCAAAAATTATTTAAGTATCGTTCATAATATAGTCTTAAGATTTTTTATGTGATATCAAGTTAGTGTGCTCACTTTCCAACCTGAGAACCCGTTAAACTCTGACAAGATCATCCGAAATTTTTCAATGGTGATTTGAAGGTTTCTTATATTTCACTAAAGGTATATTAAGCCTTTCAAAGCCATTCATTATATTTTCTTTAGATTGGTGTGTCAACAAGGTAGAGAACTCACTATACACTCCAAGAACACAGGTTCAACTCCGTACAAGAACATCGAACATTATTCAATTGAGATTTCTGATCTTGTGAAACTTCACTAATAGTACTTTACTTGTTTCAGAACCTTCCATAATAGTTTATTGAGTTAGATTGCGTGTCATCGAAAATAGGTACTCGCTTTACAATCCAGGAACCCAGGTTCAATTCCGTAAATAGTCATACATTTTTCAAGAGGGATTTGAAGACTTCTAAAACTACAATATACGTTTCAAGCCTAAACCATAACATTTGATTATGGTTATATGTCTGTCAACCGAGGTAGATTTCTTGCTTTACAATCCAGGAACCCAGGTTCTATTTCGTAGAACTAAACAGAGCCATTACTACTGCTGTGTTCGAAATGGACACTTTGAAAATGTAACAGAAAGAAATGGATATACTTATTTCGACCATGCTGAATCCATTGGTACTAGCTGTTTTTCTGGGTTAGCTCTTTTCTGCGCGATATTCGATGACGAATTTTTTGGGAAATCGGAGAGGTTAATTATCTTGGTGGTGATTTTGAAGTGGAAGACTTCGGAATACGCGTTTCAGTCCAAAGACCGAAATATAGAGAAGCTTTAGAGAATTATTTCTCTCACTACAGTCCTCCACTCTTCTCACCCCCTTACACCAGAATAATTGCTATCAAATCTTATCATATTTCAAACGTCATACTCGTGGTAATTATACCCTCACTTTAGTGTGACGAGGGTATATATCATTTGCTACGGAAAAAAGTGTAACACGTCGAAGGAGTGACCTAAGACCCCAAGTATGTTCGGAGGAAATCCGTTTTGGGTCATTTTAAGTCGAATGAGCAATGTCCGTCCGTCTGTCTGTCTGTCTGTGTGTCTGCTGGCTGGTGCGCACGATAACTCTCGAAAGGAGTAACCGATTGACCTCAAATTTGGTATGTGGTAATATTTTTTTTTATCTCCGGCTAAGTTCGAAGATGGGCCATATTGGTCCACTCCTTCTAGTACCTCCCCCACAAAGGGTTAAAATGTTGTGAAATATTGATTCTTTAATAACTGCTATACTACTTATTCGAATCTTTTGAAATTTCACACATAGTATTAGCTTATTAGTCGCTATCAACTCAAGAAAAATGGGCGAAGTCGCCACGTCCCTTTTGGTACCTCCCACACAAATGCACCATTTTGCACCAAAAGTTAACAGCTTATAACATTAATAACAGTGTATAAAAATACTTGAAATTTTGTACAGTATTATGCTTTTATATTGCCTACAGTCCAGGGAAAAATGGGTGTTGTTGCCACGCCCCTTTTGGTACCTCCCACACAAAGGTACCTTTTTGCACCAAAAGTTAACAGCTTATAACATTAAAACCAGTGTATACAAATACTTGCAATTTTTTACAGTGTAATGTTTTTATAGTGTCTATAGCCCTGTGAAAAATGGGCGTTATTGCCACGCCCCTTTTTGTACCTCCCACACAAAAATTCCCAAATTATACCACAATTTAATGTCTCATAACGTTTATACCAGTGCACATAAATGCTTATAAGTCGGCACAGTGCAATGAATTTAAAGTATCTAATGTTCAGCGAAAAAAAGGTGTATTATATAAACCCCTTCTGGTAACTCCCACACAAATTGACAGAATAATTCGAGTAATATTCAATATTACATTACTCACAAAGTGAGGGTATACCTTAGTCGGTTTACCCGACTGAAACTTTCTTACTTGTTTTTAGTTGACGTCGTTAAGAGTGTAATTGTTTAATTAGCGTTGCAATCCAATATCCCAGGTTCCTTTACATTATTTTTTGACATTTCGTAATGTTTAAGTTTAACTGTCTTATGCAAATTGATTTGAAGGCTTGTAATACTTCTCAGAATGTACATTACCAAAATTATGTCTAATTGGATTATTAGATAACCCAACTGGTCGGGTTATCTACTACTTAGTAAAATGCCACTTGATTTATCTACTGCTTATAATACAACCAATTTGAGAAGATATCAAATTGTATTGTTTAGTAGATAGCAAATTGGATTATCTACTCCCTAGTAAACGAAGAGTTGGGTATCTACTCGTTAGGAGAGGGTCAGATGTTTAACATAAGTCTTAGTTACCAACAAATTGGGTTATCTACTCCTTATACTACATATGAAGGGCTTTGTTATCTAGTCTTTGAAGGAGTGTCAATTATGCTATCTACTCCTTGGTAGAGGGTCAGTTGAGTTATCTACTCCTTGGTAGAGTGTCAGTTGGGTTATCTATTCCTTAGTAGATGGTAGGTTGGGTTATCTACTTCTTAGTAGATGGCAAGTTGGGTTATCTACTCCTTAGTAAACGAACATTTTAGTAGATGGCAGGTTGGGGTATCTATTCCTTGCTTTACAATACAATAACTTAGGTTAAACTCCGTACTAGTTCAACTACCTTTAACCGAAGTAATTTGAAGGCTAGTAATACTTCTCAGAATGTACATAACACATTTAATTTCCATAATTGCTTCTGTGCTATATATGTTTGTTAAAGAACCTAAGTTCAACAGCGTATAAGGTCGATTAGTAGATTTGAACACTTGTAAAACTTTGCTAATAATGCTTTAAGTGATTCGGATGCACACGAGATGGGGTACTTGCTGTACAATTCATAAACCCAAATTCAACTCCGTACAAGATCAGTTTACTTTTCCCAGATGACCTTAAGGATTCTAATACTTCTCTGAATGTACATCAAGAACTTCAGATCCGTCCATAATAATAGTATCTCTATATTAATTATGTGTCGTTTAGGCAGTGTATTCGCTTTCCAATCTGAGATCCCAGGTGGGATTTCTCCGTTCAAGGTGGTCTGAGTTTTTCAATGTCTTTCGAAACGTTTCCTATAGTACCTTAAGTGATACAGATCTTCCCTTAATAATTTCTTAATATTAATTCTCTATCATTTAACTAAAACGTTTAATGTACTACTGAAAAAGTTTCCAATTATTTAGATTTCCTATGCCTTCGACGATCTTTTACGGAATTGAACCTGGATTCGTGGTAGTACGGCAAGTACTATACAGTAAGTACTCTACTGTACTACCAAGAATCCAGATTCAATTCCCTAAAAGATCGTCGAAGGCAGAGGAAATCTAAATAATTGGAAACTTTTTCAGTAGTACATTCAATATTTTTGGTACATCTACAAAACTTTTTGGGGAACTAGTATTAAATTCCGATATACGATTTTAGAAAGGTCTTACCTAAACCCTGTTCGATTTTTCGTTGAGTGTACCAAATAAACAATTACGTATGTACTCGTACTTCTTTTTTTTTGGTTGGAAAAAATGCATTGTAGTGCATTCATATGCGGTTTTAAGAAATGTTAAAGAAAAACTGGTTGAATTATAAATGCTTTGTCTCAACATTCAAGTGAACGCAGCAACAATGTGTTTTTTTATGTAAAAGGCGAACATTTTCATAACTCGTCTTCTACGCGAGGTAATGTTGACTGACCGTCAAAAGGTCAATGACCACAACTGTATATTCCACACATAGGCATAAACTCCACAGGCGGTGGCTGAACATACATTTTACCCACTTCTATAGGCCACACGAAAAGTACGAGTAGGTACATATGACTTCTACCTGTAACAGGTATTCAAATCAAGTAATACTTTAAGTAAGTGAAAAAAACTTCCCTTAATAACACATTAAAACAATCTTAATTTATGTCGTATTTTTAATTGTTCCACCATGTTAATGGTTTGTACATTTAACTATTGTAATTGCGGTTTTTGGTTGGCCTTTTTCGAACTTTTCATTCCATTCTTCCTTCCTCTCACCAGTCTGTCAGTATTAGTTAAGTTTTGATTTGTTTGCTTTACTTCTCATATTTCGAACGTGTCTAGCCGTATATATTAAATTGAAATAATCAGCAAATATTTACAATAAAAAATTGTCAGCATTTTTGTTTGTTGGTTTATGGGTGATGTTAGTTTTGGCACCAATGTTAACAATGTTCGGCGTGAAACCGAAAAATTGCCAAAAGAAAATAGACAGCGCAGCACAATGGGCAAAGGTAGGAACGAATTTGACACAAAGAAGAAATTTTGTTATATAAATGCAGACTAAATAATATTAAAATATTATAAATTTTTAAAATTTTATATTTTTCAATATTTTTGAAATGGCAATAAATGAAAAAAGGAATGAAATTTTCCACCAGTTCGGGAATCTCACTCTCAAAAAAACCAGATTATATTAGGAATCTACTATCGAGAGCATAATGCAAAAATATTTGGTTTTCTATACCCTATACCACACTAGAGCATGGTATTATTAGCTTGTTTTGTGGCAGGTGTTTGTAACACCTAAAAATACTGAAGCTAGACCCAGCGTAAATTTTACCAAATCGATTCAGATTCGTTTTAACAATGTCTGTCAGAGAGTCTACTTACCTTAAGTTGTTCGCAAAGTACAGGTCGCAATTTCAACTCCGATCGTCATTAAATTTGGCACGAACAGTTTTTTCACATGAGAGAGATTGAAATTGATCAAAATCAGTTAAAATCGGTTTACAAATAGCCATCATATACCTTCGATTTAACATCTAAGCGATATATAATATTTTTCAACTGATTTGTATAAAATTCGATACAAAGACAACCTTTGGCCCAAGCAGAGAAGTAGTTGAATTTCAAAATAATCGGTTCAGATTTATATGTAGCTCTTCCATATATGTTCTTTCCGATTTAGCCTCTTAGCGTTAGAAGCACTCTTTTACATCCAATCATATTGATCAGTTTCCTTACGGAACACAGCCAATGTTATATCGGTTAGATACGCAATTTTGCAGCTAAGCGCTTTTCTCAACAGATGTTTATATCATTAGCCGATAACACTTTCCTAAGCAAAAAAAATTGAAGTAAAGAAGTTCCAAAAATGTAACAACCCTAAGACTCGACGTAAATTTGTAGGAAATCTATGTAGGGAATTTTTATTTATTTGTCCATTGCTCGTCCGTCTGTATGGTTGGAGGGCACGACTGACCTTGAATTTTGTATTTAGCTAAAATTAAGTTCGAAGTCGGGCCATATTGGTCCACCTGTTCTTGTGCCTCCCTACAAAGTGTTAACATTCAGTGAAATTTAGAATCCCTTATAACTTCCCTACGAACCTGAGATCTCTGATCCCATTACTGAATAAACTAGGATTGGTCTTAACTAAATAGGGTTAACTAAATAGGTTGCTATACTGCTTAGCCGACCAGTTGATTTGTAAAATGCCACTTCGTTTATCTACTACTTGTTTTACGTTATACTCCTTAGTAGACGACAAATTAGATTATCTACTCCTTAGTAAACGAAGAGTTTGGTTAGATAACGTTAAATTGTGTTATCTACTCCTTACGAGACTAAGAGTTGGGTTATTTACTCTTGGATATGGGATCAGTTGGGTTATCCATCAGTTGGTTATCCTTGCTAGATGAATAGTTGGGTTATCTACACCTTGCTAGACGAAGAGTTGGGTTATCTTCTCCTTGGTAGAGGACAGTTTTTGTTATGTACTCCTTATTAAACGAAGGGTTGGGCTATCTACTCCTAGGTAGAAGGCCAATTGGGTTATATACGCTTTATTTAACGATTAATGGGGTTATCTACTCCTCACAAGACTACCTTTTGGACTATCTACTATGTAGATATATAGTAGGCGGCCAGTTCCGTTATTTACTCTTTACTAGTCGACCAGTTGCACCAAACGATATTGCTAAACTCCTTAGTAGCCGTCGGGTTATCTGCTATTTCGTAAAATGCGACTTAGATGATCTAATACTTGTTATATGTACGTCCAGATGAGTTATATACTCCTTAGTATATGGAAAATTGGACTATCTACACCTTGGTAAACGTAGATTTTGGTTATCTAGTCCTTAGGATGGTTTATATGTATACGACTCAGTGGGGTTATCTACTCTTTACTAGACGAAGAGTTGAGTTACCTCCCCACAAAGTGTTAACATTTAGTGAAATATAGAATCCCTTATAACTTCCCTACGAATCTTGTTCCTCTGATCCCAGTACCTAATAAACTGGGATTGATCTCAACTAAATATGATTAAATGCACCAAACAATATTGCTATACTGCTTAGTAGCCGACTTTTTGGGTTATCTATTACTTTGTAAAATGTCACTTTTTTCATCTACTACTTGTTATACGTCCAGATGAGTTATATACTCCTTAGTATATGGAAATTTAGACTATTTACTCCTTGGTAAGCGTAGATTTTGATTATCTACTACTTAGGATGGGTTATATGCGACTCAGTTGGGTTATCTACTTTTTACTAGACGAAGAGTTGGGTTACCTCGCCACAAAGTGTTAACGTTTAGTGAAATATAGAATCCCTTACAACTTCCCTACGAACCTGAGTCCTCTGATCCCAGTACTGAATAGACTGGGATTGGTCTCAACTAAATAGGATTAAATGCACCAAACAATATTGCTATACTACTTAGCAGCCGACCAGTTGGGTTATCTATTACTTTGTAAAATACCACTTGTATCATATACTACTTGTTATACGTTATACTCCATAGTAGACGACAAATTAGATTATCTACTCCTTAGTAAACTAAGAGTTTGGTTATCTACCCCTTACTAGACGAAGAGTTGCGTTATCTACTCCAGATAGGTTATATACTCCGACTACAAATTATATTATCTACTCCTTGGGATGAGTTATATAAGCCTCAGTGGGGTTACCTGCTCCTTACTAAACGAAGAGTTGGGCTATCAACTCCTTTGCAGATTGTCCGTTGGGTTATATACACCTTTGCAGAGTGCAGTTTGGGTTATCTACTCCTTATTAAACTAAAAGTTGGGCTTGGTATAGGGTATGTTGGGTTATCTACTCCTTACAAGACTACCTATTGGACTATCTAGTACATAGTAGACTGCCAGTTCGGCTACCTACTTCTTACTAGACGGCCAGTTGGGAATATTGCGCCAAATAATATTGCTATACTCCTTAAGAGCCGACCAGTTGGCTTATCTGCTACTTTGTAAAATGTCACTTTGTTTATCTACCACTTGTTATACATCCAGTTGAGTTATATACTCCTTAGTAGGCGGCAAATTGGACTATCTTCTCCTAAGTAAACGAAGAGTTGGGTTATCTACTCCTTGATAGAGGGTCAGTTGGGTTATCTATTCCTTATTAAATGAAGATTTGGGCTATCTACTCCTTAGTAGAGGACCTATTGAACTATCTACTACATATTAGGCACCCATTTCGGCTATCTACTCCTTATTAAACGACTAGTTGCGACCGCAGTTTAACGATTAAATAGTAAATAATGTGACTTACGCTGTCTGACAAGGAGGTTTGGGTACTGCATTCATTTTTTTTCATATAAAAATGGACAATCTGCGGACCTTTCCCTATCATTAATGGACCTATCACGCGTTCCGTATTGTAACAAACGTATTTGCCGCTCCTACTCTAAGACCCCCACAAACATTGAAAAATTCATGCGAACATTTTTCCCACATAACTTCTGTAGCAACCATCTAAATATCTTTATATTCTGTATTTGCTACTACATACTTGTATATGGTCAGACGCAGAATGAGAAAAAATTGGCTCCCTTCTGGCATCTTCCACACAAAGTACCAAATTCCATAATACGCCATAAGTTGGTTCATTCGATAGATTTTTTTTCTACTTTTCTCTATTTATCATTAAAATTCCATGAATATTTATATTTTGTTGCTTTTTTCATTGACGATGCCCCATTGTGCGGCGCCATCATCATCGCAAAAATTAATTTCGCACATTTTTGGTGGCTCTCGTAAAGCAACATGACTACCGCCACTGTGGTGTCGGTATCATTTGATTACCTATGAACGAAAATCTGAAGAAATAATCAAAAGTATACACTAAAAACTAAAAATGTTTGAAAGAAGATGAAACATAAATAAACAAAACTGGTGTTTGGTAGAAAAGAGCTACGAACAAAACGAATTGTATATACCTTAAATTAACTTCCTACATTCTACTAAATCACTTAAGTTTTTACAAGTTGTAAAAAAGTGATAAATTTTTTCTTTACTATTTTGTAAACATGCAATTTTAGAAAAAATGTCCCAATAATTATCTTTCGTAGGTTAATCTAAATTATGGTTCAAACCCATTGAAAAATTAAAATACTCGTACTTTCAATTTATTTTTCTTTTGGCAAATGTAGGGGACTTTACTTTCGATTAATATCAACGAAACCACCAAAAATATCCACTTTGTCATTTTAACATTGGTTCAAAGACTTATGAACGTGCTATTAACACCTGTTGATGTCTTAGCATAATTTATAAAAAAGACAGAATCTTGACTCAGCGAATGAGAATGAATAGCTTAGATAATATTTTGTGAAATAGACGAACAAGATATCAATGTTATGCCAAAGATAACTTTTAACATTTATTCAAAAGGTTTCTCAAAAATATGATGAATGTTCATAAGTAATAATTTATATCTTTCTTTTCTGTAGCTATAATCATTTAAATGAAATAATTTATTGTAGAAAATATGAAATTTATCATAGGCGGAAACAAACTATTGAAATACATTTTAACTATTTCTTTTTTAATTTACACATTGTGTCATAAGAGGGTTCGGCCTTCAACTTCTTTCTCATAATATAACTTTTCAGAAGGCAATAGAAAAATTGGCAAAAATTTCATAAAGAAACTTTAGTGGAATTTCAAACAGGGTCTTCTAATGTCCTCCTAAACATTTTGCCTTGCTTTAAATAATTTACTAAATCCATCATGTTCAAATGATTTGTCATTTTACTGACGATCTTCTTAATTAACGCGTAACATTTTGTGTTCAGATCTTCGTTTAGTCATTGATTCTGAGGAAATATTGACAACTAAATAAAGGTTATGTATTATGCTCCAGATTACGTTACCTATGCTCTTGTTAGTAAAACATGTCAAGTTGACAAAAATGTGATTTAAGTCACTTTACGAACTGAGGGTTAAGTTTTATGCTGTAAATTACCTTCTCTCTGTGGTTTTCTTTAATAACCACCTAAATCAGAATTCGGTTTGGAGATTTTTACATATATGCATTCCACTAATCAATACTTATCGATCCATATATAAATGCCTCAAATCGATTAACTCCATTTTATTTTTTTTTTAAATTTTTAAATACCTATTCATAATTTTTTTGCTATTCATAATTTTTTTTTAAATTTTTCTCAACTATTTGTTTAAGGGAGTAATCGATTGAGCCATTCATATGATACTCCTATAAACTTCTCAACATTTTCCTATATGAAACTAACTAACCTTTGATTTTTTAACATTTATTCCAAAAAACCACAGACCTCTCCGCTCTTGATACTCAAAAAAAGACGATTTCACAAACCTTTGATTTAAGTCACTTGTACTCTCAATGATTTGTTGCAAACGTATAGAAAGCTCTGCTTATGTTACATTTACAGGTGCATTAGGGAATATTTTCTTCATTTGTATCTCTCAGCGAAGAAGACAATCTCTACTTTTACAACCATACTCGTATATTACATCCACCATATCAGTATCTTTATCCATATCCATTTCCATTGTCTTGAAAATATGTTAATGACTTCATTTCATTTTGTCTTTTGTATTTCTTCTACTTTCAGGTATGAGTTTTGTGCGATTTTATCATCAGTATTACATATGAGTAAGTACGAGTGAATAGTCGCGTTGTGTATCTAATGTTTTACATACTAAAAACTTTATACGGCCGCAGTAGGGTGTACCGAAATACATTTTGAATGTTGTTTTTTTGTTTTCCTCCAAGTCAAGTCAATTCAAATGTAGAGGTCTTCATATGGGGTCTATATAAAATAGTATAGATTGACCCATTTTTGATGGAAATTACTACATGCAATTTCAATGCAATTTCGTAAAAAATTAGATTTTTCTTTAAATACATGCAATTTTAACAAAATTTTCTGGATTCATTAATCAACGTTTTTTCTAGCAAAATGCAATTTCGACGAAAATTTAAAGGAAAAATAAATACCAATAAAATTTTCTAAAAAAAATTAATTACAAGAAATGTGCTAAAATTTTTTTAGAAAAATGCAAATTCAACGAAAATTTAAAGGAAATTTTGTTAAAATTTAATTTCAAAAAATTTTTCCAGCAAAATGCAAATTTGGAGGATTTTTCTAAAAAAAACAAAAGCTGATTTGAGTTAAAAACACACATACTATTGCTTTGAATTCTGACGATGACAGAGTGGTGTCTATCGAAACTGCGCGGTCAATTCTACCCAGCAATTTTTGAAACTCGCTACAATTTTTTTTTGTTTCCATTACATTTTTGCAATAGACAGAATGTAAATCAAACACATAATTGCAAATCCAGCCATCACCATCTGTCATTGGCCTGCGGCTTTGTGGGCATTTTCTAGAATAAAATTAAAATCGGTGTGAGAGAGAAATGCAATTTTAACCAAAATTTTCTAGGGAAATAAAATTCAACGATTACAAAATGCAATTTTGACGAAATTTTCAAGAAACATGCAATTCACCTAAAATTTAAAGACATTTTGTATATAATTTCCCGAAAAATGCAACTTCAAAAGAATTTTACAAATAAAAATAATTTTAACAAAATTTCCTTAAAAAAAGCAATTTTGAAAAAATTTTCAAGAAAAATACAATTGTAACGAAATTTTGTACAAACAATAAATTTCAACTAAATTTTCAAGAAAAAATGCAAAGGAATTTCTTACAAAATACTATTTTAACAAAATTTTGTGGATAAACGAAATTTCGAATTTCCATATAATAAAATTTGTAGAAAATTTGACTAAAACAATGTTCCAGAAAAATGCAAATTTGATGGAATTTTCTAAAAAATGAAATTAAATTTCAAGAAAATGTCATTTCGAGGAAACTTAAAAAAATTTCAATTTTAACGAAATTTTGTAGAAAAAATGTTTAAGCAATATCAACGAAAATGTCAAGGAAAATGCAATTTAACAACAATTTCATAAAATTTTGTAGAAAAGTAAATTTTATAAAATGTTTTCAGAAACATGAAGGAATTTTCTAAAAAAATTAACAATTTTTTTATTTTTAAAGTTTAAAATTATTTTCTAAAAAAATACAAGTTCAAGAAATTTTGTAAATGATTTTACTTTTAACAACATTTTCTAAAGAAATAATGTTTCGATAAAAATCTAATTTCGAAAAATGTAATTTCGAAAAATTGTCAAGACAAATGCAGTTTCAATAAAAATTTTGTAGAGAATTAGAATCAAGTGTACCACCAAAAAGATTAAAACGTGAAGGAATTTTCAGAAAAATTAAATTTAAAAAAAAATTCTGGAAAAATAATATTTAAAGGAATTTTCAAAAAAAATACAATTTAAATACCAAAAAAAGAAATTTTGTAAAGAAATGCAATTTGAATATAATGTTCTTGAGAAATGAAACTAAACGACTTTTCGAGAAAAATGAAATTTCAAGGGAAATTTATGAAATTTTCTAGAAAATTGTATTTCAAACAATGTTTCGGAAAAATGCAAATTTGAAGGAATTTTCTTTTATAGAAAATGAAATTTCGCAAAAATTTTTAAAAAATGCAATCCTAGCGAAGTTTTGTAGAAAAAATAAATTTCAACAAAATTTTCTAGAAAAAGTAAAATTTTGAAGGAATTTTCTAAAAAATAAAAAATTAGAATATAATGAGAAATGCAATTTCAATAAAGTTTTCTGCTGAAATGAAAATCAACTATTTTTCTACAAAAATACAAATTTGAAGAAATTGTCAGAAAAATTAAGAAAAATGCAATTTCAACGGAAATTTTCTAGAAAATTCTATTCCAAACAATGTCTTGGAAAAATGAAAATTTGAAGCAATTTTCTTAAAAATTCAATTCTAAAAAAATTTTTTAGATAATGAAATTTCGTCAAAATTTTCAAAAAAAATACAATCCTAGCGAAATTTTGTAGAAAAAATAAATGTCGACAAAATTTTCTAGAAAAAGAAAAATTTTCAAGGAATTTTCTAAAAAAAAATAGAAATTATATAACGAGAAATTTCAATAAAATTTTCTACTGAAATGCTGAAATTACAAAGGAAATTTATGAAATTTTCTAGAAAATTCTATTTCAAACAATGTTTCGGAAAAATCTAAATTTTAATAAACTTTAACAACATTTTCTAGAAAATGGAATTTCGAAAAAAAGTAGCGAAATTTTGTAGAAAAAATAAATTTCAACAACATTTTCTAGAAAAAGTAAAATTTTGAAGAAATTTGCTAAAAAATATAAATTTTATAGAGAAATGCAATGTTAATAAAATTTTTTCCTGAAAAGATTTTTCTAGAAAAATACAATTTCGAAGAAATTTTTAGAAAAAGGCAATTTCAGCGAACATTAATTAAATGTTGTACATAATTTGATCTCAAATATTTTTTCAAGAAAAATTAAAATTTAAAGAAATTTTCTAAAAAAAATAATATTAATGAAAATTGGTCTAAAGCCAAGACCGAAATAAAAACAAACGAAAATGAAATTAATGAAATTTTATATAAAAAAATTAATTTTGAGCAAATTTTCTAAAATAATTTTTGTAGAGAAATAAAATTTTAACAAAATTTTCTAAAGAAATTAAATTCAAAAAATCTCTAGAAAAATGGAATTTCAACGAAAATTTTGTGGAAAAAAATCCCAAAAAATGCAAATTGATTAGAATGATTGTGGAAATTAGATTAGAAAAAATCCCAAAAAATGCAAATTGAAGTCATTTTGTAATAATGCTATTTAACTAAATTTCAATAAATTTGAATTTCAACGATTTTTCTAGAAATGCAATTTTAACAAAATTTTGTCGAAAAATAAAATTTCGACGAAATTTTCTTAAAAAAGAAATGTGGAAGGAATTTTCAAAAAATACAATTTCAAGAATTTGCTAGCAATGCAATTTTAAAAATTTTTTCAGAGATATTAAATTCGACGATTTTTCAAGAAAAATGCAATTTCGTCGAAAATTTAAAGAAATATGTAGAAATTCTAAAATTTAGAAAATTCAATTTTAGCAAAATTTTCTAGAAAAAATTTAATTTTGAAGGAATTTTCTAAAAAATATAATATCCAGAATTTTTTTAGAGAAATTCAGGGTAAACACAATTTTCTAAAGAAATAAAATTCAACAATTTTTCTAGAAACATGCAATTTCGCAGAAAATAATTTCGGAAAATTGTCAAGACAAATGCAGTTTCAACAAAAATTTTATGAAATTTTGTAGAAAATTAGATATTACAAAATGTATCAAAAAAATATTTAAATGTGAAGGAATTTTCTAAGAAATGCTACTTTGGCAAACAATTTTCTAGTAAACTAAATCTAGACTAAATTTTCCGAGAAATTAAATTTAAAAAAAAAATCTAGAAAAATGCAATTTCGATGACAATTTTTTATAAATTAGGTTACAAAAAATCCCAGAAAATGCAAATTGAAGTCAGTTTGTAAAAGTGTTATTAACTAAATTTCAATATATTGCAATTTCAACGAGTTTTGTAGAATCGAAATTTTAAAAAAATTTTAACGAAAAAAAAATTTGTAAAAAAATTTTATGTGGACGGAATTTACAAAAAATACAATTTCAAGAATTTGGTGGAAGAGAAATGCAATTTCGTTGAAAATTCAAATAAAAATGTAGAAATTCGAAAATTTAGAAAATTCAATTTCAGTAACATTTTTTAGAAAAAGTAAAATTTGTTCGCTTTCATTTTTCTAGAAAAAACAAAATATCAATGAAGATTTATTGAAAACATTTTTCAGAAGAATGAAAAGTCGAAGGAATTTTTTAAAAAATGGAATTATAGCATAATTTTGTAGACAATGCAGTTTCTAGGCATTTTTAAAGAAAAATACAATTTTAACGAAATTTTCTTAAAAAAAAATCAATTTTGAAGGAATTTTCTAACAAATACAATTAACGCAAATTTTTTTAGAAAAATGCAATTTTAACAACATTTGTTTGAGAAATTAAATTCAACAAGTCTTGTACAAAAATACAATTTCGACAAAATATTAATAAAAAAAATTGGAATTGGATTTAAAAAAAATTCTCCATAAATGTAAATTTGAAGGAATTTTGTAAAAAGAATGCAATGTTAAAAAAATTTTCGATAGATTTTTCTAGAAAAATTGCTATTTCTACGAAATTTTGTAGCAAAATATTATTTCAATGAAATTTTCAAGAAACAGGCAATTTCCACTAAATTTTGCAGAATGAATCAATATCGACGAAAATTTGCTGCTGTATAGGTCTAATCGATCTTAGGCGATATAAAAATATACATAGCCATATGACTTGAAAAGCATTTTCAATAGCGAAAGCGGTATTTATATTGCAGTTATGTCAAATTATGGACTAATATCGTCCATTTTGGATCGGAATGATTTGGAAAAAATAAATTTCAAAATGAAAAACAAATTCTTTTCGTTCCTATGAGGAACATAGGACCTCGAAGGGCCAACAATTTAAGTAAATAATGGTGAATTGATATGCAAATGTTTTGTGCAAAAATGTGGTGAGGTTAATTTTCAAAATCCCGTTTCAATGGGAAAAAATCCCAGAGAGTGCTTTCTGCAGTTCAACCTAATAACTCCACATAAATGCACATTTATACACTTACGTATTATATTTGCGTTTTTTTATTGTTGTTGGTTTTAGTTCTCAGCATTTCACAAAAGGTAATTATAATGGTATTTAGCACACTACACGAGAATTATCATTGTAAAAAGGTAAAAAGTATGAACGCAAAAAAAAACAAATCGCAGCGAAACGTTTTCATTTCGTTTTGAAATAAAACCGAGAAGCCATACTACGATTAAAAAGAAGGCACTTTTTTCTGTTGTTGTTAAATAGTTATGACACTGATAATGATCATCATCGTCGTCGCCATCGCCATCGCCAGCGCCATTATCATTATCATTGCGATTATGACGTTGATGATGATGTCTCTATTAGGAACAACAACATGGAATTAGATATTTAGAACATATTTACTATAGCCTGCCTAGCCGTTCGCACTATCTCTCTGCCCATCTCTGAAAGCCTTTCCCACATCCCTCCACGAGTATACAACATAGAGAGTATATTAAAAAATATTTAAATGTAAATATTTTATACGGTTTTTTTGTGTTCTTTCATTCTTTGTTTGTTGAAAATAATACTATGTAGATAATTATATTATAAAAAAACGAGAACAAGAACAAAAACAATACTAGGAACATCATAATAATAATAGAAGCAGAATGTAATCGTTGTTAAATGTAATTTTTGCGTTCCGAACAATTACCTCGGCAAACGAAAGAATTATCATTAAAACCATTTTTAAACCGATTTTGGTTTGCATGTGGTTGAGTGGTGGTTCTGGCGGGTCAAAATACCTACCATCAGATCTCTATAGCCAACAAACCACAAAAAAAAAGATTCCAAAAGACCAGATATTCTCTCATGCAATTTGGTGACCTTTTTTGGTGACCCGATTACACAAAATGCATCTACTTAGGACTGGTTTAAATGCGGTGATGCCGCAATTAAGCTAAATTTGTATTTTTATTCAAATTTAACTTGTACAATTCGACCTTCGCTTTACTTAAGTTACGATTGCAATGGCTTTAGTTTAATGCTTTCCTAGACAGTTTTACTGTCGAGAATCTTAATTGCGTTTTTATGTATTTTGCTTATTGAAATTGTCAATGTAAACGGGTATAATCTGCTGTAGAACAGACAAATGCTTAAACAAACAATTAGAATGAGCTGCTTATTCACTTAAGAACCGAGTAATGCGTTGTTTTCTTTGAAAGGATTTACAGATATACTGTAGTATGAGAAAATATAGCCGTTACAAAACTATTTCTAATCTTCCTCACAGTGGAATAGGAAGGTAGATTCATAGAAAAAAATGAACAAGCTTCATCACACTGAGCATATCGATGGCTTATACCAAAATGGGCTATATTAAAAAATCCAATTTTTCAGGATAGTAAAAAAACTGTTGAATTTTATTATGTCGCTATAAATAAATTGTGATATGAATTAAGAATTTGAAGATATATATTATCCACGTTTGTATACATAACTCATATCATATAAAACTTCAATTCATATCATAAAAACCATCGATATACGGGAATGAAAGGCTACCTGACATGCATAAAACGACAATCTTTTTTTTTGTGATTTTGACAACATAGTATTTACAACGATTTTTGTAGACTTTGACAAACAATAGTGGACATTTTTGGTATCATATTGACAACTAATTTACTACATTTACACCCGCATTGGGCACACATTGTCACAATTGTGGTTATTTTGACACCCCTTTGTTATACTTTCGCTTCAAAGAAGGAGGGTATAACTCACTTGCTACTGCAGAATGTGTAGCACACCAAAAGAGCGACCTACGACCCTAAGTATGTTCGGCGGAAAGACGTTTTATAACATATTAAGTCATTTGGGCAATGTTGTTCGTGTGTTTGTCTCGAAAGGAGTAGCCGATTGACTTCAAATTGTAAATATTGGGTACAATTTTGCTCTATCTCTTACTAAATTCGAATATGGGCCATACTGATTTCTCCACTCCTCCTACTATGTCGCTTTCCCACATAGATCTAAGATGTACTGAAATAAAGGTTCTTTTATAAATTCTAAGCTACTTATCCGAAACTTCTGCAATTCTGCACATAATAATAGTTCATCTGTCGCTCTTACCTTGCGAAATGTGGTCAAAGTTTCCACACCTCACTTGTGGTTGCTACCTCTCAAAGCGATAATCTATTTTTGAAAATATTTTAATTGAAAAATGGGCATTATTGCCACTTCAATTTTGGCATCGCGGGCACTAATATGGGAGAGTAGCAAAGCAGGAGCTCAATGCTCTTCACTTCTTCGTTATCACCACAGCTCCCACAGAAGTCATTGGATTCAAAAACTAACCTTCGGTAGCCTTCGGTGGCCTTCGGTAGCTCAGTGGTTAGTGCATTAGACTTGGAGCCTGAAGGAGCTGGGCTCAATTCCCAGCCAGGGTACTGGAAAAATTTAACATGAACATTTCATGTTTTTATCATAATTCGAGTTTCTGCAGCTAATAATAACTCCGATCGCACTACCACTACATCAACATCTGATCACCCGATTCAATGGGGAAGCTAAAAATAGACATAACACCATGACAACTATTAACAGAAATGCATCGCTTCTAGTGGAGAATAGAAATGGTAACACTCAAATAACATCCATTCCCTGAAATTAACAGACGAATGTTAATTTTTAACCGGACAACATTGAGTAGATGAAAAACTACATAAGGTTCCCGTTATAATCGAAGATATGCCGTAACGAAGTCTGTAATAGAAATAGCGTCTCCAGGCTGCTACAACAACAACAACTAACCTTCTGGCGTGTTCGCCGATCAGACAGTGTCCCGTCAAAACTAACACTAACGTGGACAGTCTTCCTCACTAGTGCGAGTAGACATTTAGACCTTCTTAGTTATTATCTTGACCAGATTTGTCTACTACTCTACAGGTGCCGATTTCTGTCATCTTTAATTGGACTGCCTATGCCAAAGCTTGCATGTGCACAGTGGAGCGCCAATATATACAAATTCTTTGAGAATTTGTAATTACATCCCTTTCCTAGCAAATCTATCGCCTTTTCAGTTCCCCGGAATATCCCTAAGCCCAGGTACCAATATGAGTTGTATGTTAAACTGCTATCGGCTATCTGGTTAAGATATTGTGCATTTAGGGATGTGCCCTCCAGAGATTTAATGGCAGCCTGGCTATCCCTGTAGGTATCTGATAGTCTGTGAGCTATATCAAGACTGAGTTCTTTACAGTGAACTCCGAAGCCAACCTTATCATCAAACTTTGCACCATCTGTTTAGAAGTCGAGATGTATTCTATTTCTTGGTGTTCTGCAAACCCATTCCTCTCTGGCAGGTATCTTAGTGGTGAAGTGTACACCGTTGGTATATAGTCCAATCGGTCAGTAACCATAGTACTACATTGTGATATTCTCACGTGTCGTAGTTCTTGTAACGCCACTCAGAGAGAGACAAGTCAATCGTAATACCGCTCTTGCTGCAACTTCTATCGCCACAATATATGTAGAAGGGCAGTAGATGGAGTACTCAGTCGCTGTAAACTTCAACGCTCCGCTTATGTATAGGCAGGCGGTTCTCTGAAACTTTGATAGGAGGACAGTCCCATAATTAGCCGAACTGACATATAGACGGCTGTAGTGGTTTGAAAAAAACTACTTTAGTGAAAAGTGGCAACCTTCTAAAACATATGTTTAAAGTTTCAAGGCGCCAAGTTGTTTAGTTTTTTTTGGAGTACTCAGTATTAAACGTTCTCAGTGAATTTTTATTTGATAGGTACCAATCCAACCAATTTTAAAACCGAGCTACTTTGGACTAGTATGTTCCTTCGTTTACAACTGTAAAATATTGAAAGGCAGAGTTTAAACGGGGCGTTCGAGCTGCCAATACGAACACTGTAGGGTCGACCAATTGAGGTGTCTTTGCCAGAAATGGTTAAAAATCCACAAAATGGTATTGGATGACCGTCGGTTGGAGGTTCGTGAGTTAGCTGAAGTCATAGGCATTTCAAAAACTACTATACATCGCATATTGACGGAAAATTTGATGAAGAGAAAGCTGTGCGCAAGATGGGTGCCGCGTTTGCTCAAAATCAAAATAATGCACCCGTTCACAAATCCACCATTGCGATGACGAAATGCAATGAATTAAAATTCTAATTGCTTCAGCACGCACCTTATTCGCCAGATTTAGCTCCCTCGGTGGAAAAAGATTTCCCAGTAATGAATAGCTGGGGGTTTCGGTTGATTATATACATGGTATCGAAGTTATTGAAAATCGTTGTTAAAAGTGTATCGCGCTAAAAGGAGATGTTGAGAAATGCACCCCAATTAGAAAATGAAGTGCTCTCCAAATTTGGGCCTTATTTTCGTTACAAAAACTGATTTAGGAAATTACACCCCAATCAAGAAAAATATTTTTTAATCATAAATGTTTCCCTGTGCGGTCGGCCTACGGCCTCTGTTTAAGACTTTCTCCTATGGACAGGATCCAAAGTTGACAACGTGCAGCCAATCTTCTATGCGTAGCCTCTCCTGTTTCTAAATATATAGATAAAAATAAGCCCCCAGCAGACAAAAATTGAAATGAAACTCCAAAAAGCAGACAAAAAAATTAAATTAAGCCCCAAAAAAATTGTTGTTGTTTGACATGTTATTTTTTGGGGCCCATATTCATAAAAATATTGGGGTGTATTTTCCTGGGACCCAATTTCATTCCGCCAAAAAACACTCCTAAAAATGGGGAGGGCGGGGATGAAATGTTGGCCATAAAATTTGTTCCTTGCTTTTTTGACTGGATTTTTTTTTGGTTTTTGTGTTAAGTTTTGGGCTTTGGAGTGTTCTGAGACATATAGTAAAAAAATTTTTGTACAACATTTCATCCCTCGCCTTACCAGTTTTAAAATGGTGTTTTTTACGATCTGTTAAAATAGTGCCAACAATTACAGTTATGTTTGGGTGCTTAATATTTTCTATAAAGTTGCTGAACATATCCCACACAAAAAAAATATTTTTGTTACAAAATAGTAAAATAATAAAATATAATGTGAATTTTTGGGGCGGTGCCTAGAAACCTTCAGATTGTATTGGTATGTTCACAAAAGTTGTTCAGATTTACCGTGGCTACAATTTTGCAAATATTGTTAGTGCGAAATTACGAGTCCCCGAAGGTTATTCTGACAAAAGTAAAAAAATATATTTTTCCTTCATTTTTTCAAAAAAAAGTGTGTGAAATTTTTTTGTTTTTGGATAAAATGGTAAGTAATTTTGTTCAGCATATTCTTAGCTACATTATTGTCAAATGTAGTTAAGCGGTATCATCAAGTCTGAATTAGTTGTTAGACAAAACCTGATGACACCTTTTTCGAGGAGCCCCCACTGATTTTCAGAAACTTTTGATGCCCAAAATAAAAATTGGTCACCAATTTCGACAAACCGAGCATAGGCTTATACTACCCTTTGGTAGTAGAATCGAACCTATACTGTCAAGTCCGTCTATTTTTTTCTCTGTTGCACAGTGTTATGGGTCGACAGATCAGGATTAGAATCTTTTATTATCTCTAATATGTCAACCAAGTTGGAGGGCTCTTCTGTAACCCAGGTTATGGCCCTAGGGTAACTGTGGATGTTGTTTTTTCGACAACATTCAACTGAGCGCCCGGCCACACCTCACCCGCTCGATTCAGAGCAGCCTTATACAGGTCTATTGATCTGGCATCACCGAAGTACAGGGTGGCTGATGAATATTGTCTCATTAATAAACTCAAATAACTTTTTTTCAGTGTATGGAATTCAGTTTTCTTTTATTCATGTTAAAGCTCATTAAATTTAATTAAATATAGCTTAATTAGTTTTAAAAATAATGGAATTTAAATGCACCCCCTGCTCGTTGATGCATGTGCAGCATCTTACAAAAAAGTTGTTCATTACTGCTTGGAGAGTTGAGACGGGAATAGCCGCAATTGTTTCTCGAATGGATTTCTTTAGTTCATTCAAATTTGTTAAAATTTGTTTAGTTCATTCATTTGCAATAACCCCACAAGAAAAAGTCAGTTGCAGTAAGGATCGGGCGACCTGGGGGGCCAACGGAATTTGGAGTTTCTGGATATCTGCTTATTGGGAAATTTTCGCGCAGTTCTGTCATAACAGGCCGGGCTATGTGAGGAGTTGCACCATCTTTCTGAAACCACACAGAGTTGAAAGAAATTCTCATTCGGCGTAATTCTGGATAGAAAAACTCTCTCAACATGCTGAAGTAACGGCCTCCAGTAACTGTAAGGGTGTGACCGTTTTCTTCGAAGAAGTAGGGCCCGACAATGCAGCGTGGTGAAACTGCACACCATACTGTGACACGAAGTGGATGCAATTCCGTATCATGGAGTATCTGTGGGTTGGCAGCACTCCATATTCGACAATTTTGTTTGTTTATGTTGCCGTTTAAATCGAAATGGGCCTCGTCAGACATGAAAAGACAGTTCAACATGTTTCCGTCCTCTTCCCCCATTGAAGCATCTTCTGGCAAAATTCTAAGCGAATCGGGAAGTCAGCTTAGTTCACTTTCTTGGCCATTTGAATTTTATATGGGAATAACTACAAATCTTTGTGCATAATTGACTGCAATGACTGTCTGCTTATACCCATTTGAGCAGATAAGGTTCTTGTCGAAACTCTTGGATTGTTTTGTATGGCATCAGCTACAGCAGCGATTGTTTCCTCCGTCCGAACTAAAGGGTTTCGATGGTAAGGTCTTCTGTTGACTCTTTATGGTCCATCTGCTCGGAGGATTACCGCCAAACGTGCCCCTATACTCTCTTTGAACCGAAACTACGGACTAGTGCGACAATCCAAATTCTTGTTTCAGTGTCCCAGTTATCCATTTTTGTTAAATCTAAAAATCAATCTCCAAAATAAAAAAAAGGTTAACCTGATTCATTAAATAGAAAAACAGTTATTACATTTTTTTTTGTAGCAGCTTTCATCAGCCAACCTTTATAAGAGCATTACTCTCCCCCGATACCATTCCGCATCGTTGCAGATTGGTGGTTTGTCCGGCATTTCTCTACGGACATCGAGGTAATGAGACATAATGGCTGATTGCACATGGCTCCATTTGTCCTTGAGGATGGATCCATCCATACTACTTCTGTCTATAACATCCATCACTAGACTCTCCTTCGCAAGTTCGTTGAAGGGCTTGGTGAGTGTCCTGTTGATGGGGACATTAGGGCCTCTTGCCTTTTTCAAAGGCAGATGCTCATCAGGAGATCTGATTATTTTTACCTTATTCGCCGTTAACACAGCTGAATTTTGGCTATGACGCCATTAGGCCAGGGCGTGAAACCGACGCGTCGCAAATCGGCGGCGCGACCCTACCGGCCATTTTTTCAGCTGGCGCCGCCGCCGATTTTAGCGGCTCACTTCGGCTGAAACCCAGCCGCCGAAGTTTATTTAGTGAGTCAAAAAGATTTATTTTATGCAACCATGAAAATTAAGAAAGCGACTACTAAGTAATACTATTGGGTCAGAATTTTCACTATCAGTTTCCAAATGGATCTGGCTTTCATTTATTTAAAAAAAAAACCCGAAAATGTTGTAGGGATTTGAAATTAAAAAATGCTTTTTTGGTTTTTACGAAAATGGTTTGGTTTTTAAGGAAATTACAATTGAAACTACTCTTGAACGACCGAAACGATTTTTTAAAATTCTACGTCCTTTTAAAGAGAACACAGCGTGCACTTTGTCTTTCACAACAAATACTGATAACAAGAGGTTTATTGAACCGATTTTCGACATTACATCAAAACTTACATAACTCTTCTTAAGTTTTTTCATCTAATTGTAAATATCTCAAAGAGTCATCTTTGCCGGAGAATGTCATTCGTGCGCCATCATTTGTTGAAACATTATCGGCTCAGCCGATTCTTGAAATTTGATCGGCTCAGCCAATCAGCCTCCGCCGAGCGGTATTTTTCCATGCGCCGCCAGCACCGATTATTTTGATCGGCTTTATTGCCTGGCCGAAACCTCAACAGCTTCCAACTTCGTCGACACTCTGAGCGGTATCCGGTGTTCATTGTGCTTCCATTTCGATGGTCGGACATCACGTTTTGTCATCACCGTACCACCTGTTGTGAGTACTGGGGCGTAATTTTCACTATTTTTGGTATAGTCGCCATTGGCCAAGACCAGCGGACGAACAGTTGGACGATTGGGGAACCCCGCTCCATCGGAACATGAAGGCATCCCCGTCAAGAGAATTTATTTATCTCTTTGTCTGTTTTAGCCTGTAATAGGTACTACGATGTAGGCCTTCCAGACTTTGTATTGATTTTTTTCGAATGCGTAATAGGTACTGCGTAATAGGTTTTAACTATGCGTTCTGTGATAAACACGTCCGTTCACTGCGACTGATCAGCAACGACTCCTGTGAAATTGATACTGCGTAATAGGTTTTAGCTATCCGCTCTGTGATAAACACGTTCGTTCACTACGACTGATCAGCAATGAAGCTGTGTCCTTCCTTATTGGATTTAATTAAATGTATGATAGTTTGATTAGAAATAAATTTTCTTCAAGTGTGAAATTTTATCTTACTTTAATGTTTAATTGCCAAATCAATGTCATTGGCTTAACTATTAGGACACATTTTTCAGTGTAGTTTTGTAGCAAAGAAAAATGTTTTATTAATCTCATTATTTTTTTTTACTATTGTAAAGTTTATGAAAAACACAACCTGTATTGTGCAACAAATTGTTTGCGGTAACAATACATATTTCAATTTTCTTTAAAAAAATAACATAGAGCTATGAGTGCGAAAATTACGATATTTGGCGTGCCACTACTCAAGCGAAGCTGAGTTTTTTAATCTATTATACAATCTAATGAAAGCAATGGTGAATACTACTTTAATAGCATTATTGTGTGTGAGGCCAAATTCCATTATTTATGTTCGGGAAGCGACAAACACTTTCTTAAATGTGATTATTTGCATAAAATTCAGGCCACTGAAAATGTATGCACCAGCGACATCTGTATTAGGTCGGGCAATACACGCAGAGAAAAGAAAATATACAGAAAAATAAATTGTAGACGACTAGAGAAGAACTAAGACGAAATAATAAGAACTATGAAAAATATTTTATGAAATAATGAACAAATTATTATTTAATTTTAAGAACAAAGAAAATATAGTTGGAGGCTTTGGGCTATTGCTCTGTAGCTGCTACTTCGTTTGTTGTTATTCTTATTGGTTGCTCTCCACTACGGCTACCTGGTGTCTGTCTGCTTAAGAAAACACAGCGAATACTCACGACAAAAGGATTTTTTTATTTTTTTTGGGCGGATAGATTTATTTTTCAAATGATGTTATCATTGACAATAACTTGAGCTGTAGTAAAATGGTAGACAAAATAATATCGTTGCACCAATCAACTTTTTCTTTGCAATAAGTATAATCTGTAGCACGCTCTTAAAATTAGCCGTAGAACAACTAGTTTCTAAAATCTCCTGCCTGTGTACAGAATTTATTTCTTCAGGTGTATGCGTATGCGCCGTATTCCTCCTCATAGTGGCAAAAGTTTAATTAGATGTTATAATTTAATGAACCCTCCCTTCTCACCACTTCTCAAATAAATTATTTGAAATTCTTGTTGGAATTCAGCTCAGCGTTTTCTCAATCCCTAATCCACTTTGCGCGAACTGGAACTGAGAAAGTGAAAATTAATCCGAAAAAAATATGTTGACTGAATCTAAAGAAGATTCGTGAACAGTGTTGGTGTGTACGACAAAGTCCGAATACTCGTACTTTGCACTTTGCCTTTTCCAAGTCACAGAGACGGGCGGACAGTAGTACCGCCAAGCGACAAAAACAAATATAGCCTAGCATTGGAAATGACCAATTTGACCCAAATTCCTGCATATCAGAGGAGTGTTTGTGTGTCAAACACACATACCGGGAGAGAGAGAGGTAAAGATGCAGCCACCGGAGTGGCAGTTGGTCCGTTTTTGTTGGTGTTTTTTGGACATTGCTCTTTTGCATTGCAAAATGTGGCTGAATTCTGTATTTTTTGCATTTTCGTTGTCAACCATTTCTTGGTCGTTACAGTTGCTGCTTCTGCCGGTTTTTTTTTTGGTCTGGTTGATGAGGTTGGTTTGGTTTAGTTTGTCGGTTGTTAGGTTTCTTTTTCTGGTCAACACTCTGACCATTGTCACCTTCAATGAGGTTATGTGGCAACTCGAATGGTTGGCCAGCCGCTAGGCTTTTTTTTGTTTCCCACAAATTTCGTTTGTTCTCATATTCAAGAAAATTTTTTCAGTAACTGATACCAAATTTGCTTTGAAAATTTTGCTCAAAATAACTGGAAACATCAATGCCGGGAACGACATTACCGGGTAGTGCAATTGTAAGTGGTATCGCAGTGGGAAATGCAATTTCGAGGGTCGTAGTGTAAGTAATTTTACTCCAGTGGCAATTAGCGAGAGTTGTGGAACTGGTTTCCGGTATCAGAAAATCATGTTTAATATATTTTAGCATATATCGTGAACCATTTGTTGACCTTGGTGAGCAATTTAAAATTAAAATAAGTACATAATTTCAGTCGGGTAAACCGACTAAGGTATAACCTCACTTTGTGAACAATGTAATATGGAACGAATTATTCAGTAAATTTTTGTGGGAGGTACCAGAAGGGGTTTAACAAAACCACATATTTTTCGCTGAACAGTAGATGCTTTAAATATATTGCACTTTTCCGAATTATACGCGTTTATGTGCACTGGTATATAAACGTTATAAGCTATTCAATTTCGTATGATTTGGCCATTCTGCGTGGGAGCTACAAAAGGGGCGAGCATTACACTGTACACAATTTTAAGTGTTTTTATACACTGGTAATAAAGTTTTAAGCTGTCAACTACATATTGGTGCAAAATAGCACCTTTGTGTGGGAGGTACCAAAATGGGCGTGGCATTAGCGCCCATTTTTCCCTGGACTGTAGGTACTATAAAAGCATTACACTGTACAAAATTTCAAGTGTTTTTATACACTGGTATTGATAGTATAAGCTGTTAAATTTTGGTGCAAAATGATTCATTTGTGTGGGAGGTACCAAAAGGGGCGTGGCAATAGAAAAACAAATTATCGCATACCAAATTTGAAATCAATCGGTTACCCCTTATCATGTGCACTAGCCAGTAGACAGACAGACAGAATTTTGTTTGGGACTGAAGGTGAGGGGATTCGTAAGTCGGTTTATCCGACGGAACATTCGTATTTCTTGATATAGCGGTGGCTTCGTCAACAAGCAAAATTGTCGCATCTGGGGCTCGGAAAACCCAATAGTTATTATTGAGAAGCCTCTCCATCCTCAACGTGTGACTGTTTGGTGTGGTTTATGGTCCGCGGGGTCATTGGACCTTACTTTTTCGAAAATGAGGTTGGATCAACAGTTACGCTGAATGGATTGCGTTATCGAGATACGATTAATGATTTTTTATGGTCGGATTTGGATGGTATTGACCTGGACAACGTTTACTTTCAACAACACGGCGCTACGTGCCACACAAGCAACGAAACCATTGCTCTGTTACGGGAAAAGTTTCCGGGCGGTGTTCTCTCTCGAAGAGGTGATCACAATTGGCCACCGAGATCTTGTGATTTAACACCTTGCGACTTCTTCCTTTGGGGTCACCTGAAAGATAAGGTCTACGCCAACAGCCCAGCGTCGATTCAAGACCTCAACGATAGAATTCGTGAGGCTATCGAGGACATAGGGCAGCCACTTTGCGATTTGGTTATGGAAAATTTCATGAAAAGGATATGGTCCTGTAAGCGTGGTCGTTGTGGCCATTTGGATGATGTTGTTTTTCATTATTAACGGCATACCCCGAATTGGTTCAGGAAATTGTAAAAAAATCTTCAAGAATTTCATAATTCAAAATTGAAAATTGTCAGGATGTGTAAGTTTAAGTTCGTATAAAAAAATAAATAATATGAAATAAGACTATTAAAAGGGGTGGAATAATCCGAAATATGATTGTTAACTTATAAACTAAATTTCGTTGAGATTTATTTATAGATATTTGCAAAATTATCAATTCTGTAAGGCAACCTAAAAATTTTAAATTTTGAGTTATGACAGTCTTGAAGTGAGTGAGCGATATAGTACAATTTTCTATCTGTTCAGCGGTTTCGACGATATCTTACAAAATACTGCGAAAAAAATCATATTTTTTTAGAAAATTTTAAAAATTGCTAAATAAAAGCCTTATAAAAACATCTAACAACGCGCAATTGGTAGCGAGGAAACCAGACACTTCCCTTGAAATTCCAAAACTTGCTCTTATTTCTCCAAAAACAAACTTTGTCCAAAAATTATTTATTTTTCCCTTTATTAGTAACAAAAAAGAAACCAAAATTTGACACATAGAAGTCAGACCCAACCAGTAAGGAAAGGCAGAAAGTCGGGCGGGGCCGACTATATAATACCCTACACCTCCCTAACAATGCGATAAGGGTCATTGCCATAATAATTTGGAATAATTGGTAAATGGGTAGAAACGTATTATCTAATTCTGAAACGATAATAGCTAAATTAAACAATATTCGTTCCTAAAGTGAGAAACATCTTTCTGGAAAATTTTAATGATCGGAAGTAAAATACAACTTCTATAGCGGTTTGATACCAAATCAGGAGGAACATATATATGGAGCTTTAATATAAATCTGAACCGATCTTCCCTGAATACTTACTCATGTAAAAAGACCTCCTTCTGTCGAATTTCGTACTGATCGGATATAAAATACAGTCTCTACAGCGCTTAGATGTCAAATCGGGGGTAACATATATATGGGAGCTATATCTAAATCTGAACCGATTTTCTCCAAATTTGGCAGTATTCCTTCATGTAATAAAAAACCTCTTTCTGCCGAATTTCATACTGATCGGATGTAAAATAAAGTTTTTACAGCGCTTACATGTCAAATCGGGGGTAACGTATATATGGGGGCTATATCTAACTCTGAACCGATTTCTTCCAAATTTAATAGTGTTCATCCATATAATAAGAAACCTCTTTCTGCCGAATTTCATACTGATCGGATATAAAATACAGTTTTTACAGCGCTTACATGTCAAATCGGGGCTAACATATATATGGGGGCTATATCTAAATCTGAACCGATTTTAACCAAATTCAATAGGGATCGTCCTTGGGCCAAAAAAAAAGATATGTGTAAAGTTTCGTCGAGATCGGACCATAATTGCGACCTGTACTTTAATTACAAGAATACATGCACAGACGGACAGACAGACGGACAGACAGACGGACATAGCTAAATCAACTCAGAAAGTGATTCTAAGTCGATCGGTATAATAAACGATGGGTCTATTTCTTCTCCTTTTGGGTGTTACAAACAAATGCACAAAGTTATAATACCTTGTACCACAGTGTGGTGTAGGGTATAAAAATCGTGTCGTGTTATTTAATTTTATTTACATATATGAATTACAATACAAAGTAAATTTATATTCTAATTTTACGGTCCAGGGAAGCCGGGTTACAAAGACCATGTGGCTAGATTTTGCAGCGACAGACCAGAGCCTCTGGTGGGAATCGAACCCACGACCCCCAACTCATAGGCGAGCACGCTACCAACTCACCTACTGGGGCGCTCTATTTAATTTTATTTTCCTACTAGCTGGACCTGGTCCACTTCGTCGCCCCAGATTTAGATTTCCGATCCCGTCCATTTTTGAAAACAAATGATTTGTCACGCCCACATTTGCGCCGCCCACTTTTTGCAAAAATTTTTTTTCCAAAACCATCTCAGACAAAATAGCTTTCAAACAAAAGAAACAATTTTTAAATCGGTCCGGTGGTTTAAGCGTCTATAAAACACATACATACATACAAACATTTTTCCATTTTTATATATATATGTAGATATTTCGTCTTGCTTCGTTAGTCATCATCAGCGATTCAATAATTTTAAATTTTGCTTGCTTCCTTGAAGTCGATCTGTTTAAATTTCGTAGATTTCTAAAAATATGCAATTTCATCGAATTTTTTAGAAAAATTTAATTTTGACATAATTTTCTAGAAAAAAGTTCAATATATGTAAATGTATTTTCGATAAAATATTCAAATAATACAATTTGGATGAAATTTTCTAGAAAAATGTTATTTGGATGACATTTTCCGGGAAAAATGTAATTTGGATGAAATTATCTAGATCAATTTTGAAGAAAATTTCTGTTTTCATTTAAAAAAATGTGTTGTAAGAAAATTTCATTAGAATCGATTAATTCATTACATTTTCCTAAGACCATATAATGTAATATTTAGTAATTTCCAAAGGTCAAAATCCCCATAAAAATGCTAATCTCCATTAAAATATTTTAAATATAACTTTTATAAATAATAGTAATATATTTATTAAATTTTCTCACGGCTCTCCTTGGAAGATCGCTACAGCCAATGGGTAGCCGTGGTTAATTAATTGTACTTAGATACTTTTCAGGAAAAATCAATTTTTACCGATTGGACTGACATTTGTCAGTGTAGGTTTTATTTTATATATTTCTACAATATTTTACTGACCGACGCAATTAAAGCGGCAAATAAGTTTAGCGCAATCAATCGTCAATAAAAGCGTTTCTCTTAGTTCACCCTTTGATGCTCCTTCCATACTTACAAACATCATCCCTTACTATATAAGGATATATAAGATTCCACGTGGCCAAATTTAGGTCGTTTTTCTTGTTTTTCCTGGGAGTCGTACTTACCTATAAAATACACTTTACTGATCTACCAAAACGGGCCACATCGGTATGTACATATTAATATATAAGGTGTCTACCAGAATTTAATCGATATATCTCAAAAATAATTTTAAACAATAAATAAAAGCAAGTAAGAAAACTTCAGTCGGGTAAACTGTAATATGGTTAGTTATGGGAATGCTGTGTTCGCATGAATCTGTCAATTTGTGTGGGGGTGTACAAGAAGGGGCTTGAAAAATACACCTACTTTCCGGGAAAATACACCTACTGTATCGAAGTGTATATGTGTACTGGAATTAGTGATATTAGAGAATCAATATTTCACTACATTTTAAGCCTTCGTAAAGGAGGTATTAAAATGAGTGGACCAATATGGTCCATCTTCGAACTTAACGTGATATAAAAAAATGATCACATATCAAATTTGTTGTCAATGCTTCACTCCTTTCGAGAGGTATCGTGCGCTTCAGTCAGACAGACGGACGGATGGGAAAACAGACGGATGGACGGACATTTTTCAAATGACTTTAAATTTTCTAAAACACATTCATTCATTAACCTTATTGTCTATTTCACCTAGAAATGAAAGAAGAAATGCTAAAATTTCAATTTTCAGTTGATTAATGTGAAATTGAATAGATATTTAATTAAATTCCTGAATTTTAGACGAATTTCTTAGCAACTTTATCAAAATATACCTTTCATAACTCCCTCTCATAAATCCCATAAGAGATTCACTCACGATGTGCAGATTTTGGAATTTTTTCACCATTAATTATATTTTTCCTGTTTCTTGTGTGTATTTTGGCCATGTTTTAACTTTTGGCCAAGCGTAAACGCAACATTTCTTGTATTTTGTGTTTTTTTTTTTTCATTTCTTGTTGCGGTGACTGTGCCAGTTAATGTAACTGTAAATTATAAATTACACTTAATTCTTTTTGATACCGACGACGACGACCGACTCACTACACATTCTCATTAATTTGTTTTTATGTTAATTTGCCAAAAGTTTTGTTTGTTTTTTGCCGTTTTGTCTTCTCTTCTCTGTGGTGGAATTTTGCGAAAAACGAGGTTTAATTATATGTAAATACAAGAGAAGAGCTTTTAAGCTACTTTTCTTTGTCGTTTGTGCAAAATTCGTGCAGTTAAGAACAGTTAATTTTGCAGATACGTTTGTTGTTGTTCGTATTTCGTTGTTGATTGTTGCCATGGTTCACCTCATTACAGGAAGTTCACATTTTGCGGGAATTCCATTATCTGTGACAGAGAGGGCATTCGTTATGAGTTTTGCAATACAGAAATGCTTTGTAAATGGAACGAGCATTTCGTTGTGAGGCAACAGGTATTATTTTTGCAATTTCAATAGTCCCTGTGGTGTAGCAAACGAAAGTATTTTCGCAAAATTCGTTGTGTTTCTGGCTTCAAGATTTGGGCATTACATCTCTTTTTGGCAGCCACAATTTCGAAAGTTGAAAACTCATCGCAGCTGTTACTGAAAACACTACATATATTTGGGTCAGATCCGCTTTGAACCTAGATTTCTATATGCGTTATGTTCATCCGTCTTTCTGGCAAGACTGGTTCACAATAACTTTGGCATACAAATGTACAAAGTGTGCACTTAATACGAATACACAGGTGTCGGCTCCCGAAGTGATGCCCACTTTACGCTTCTCTAGGTAAATGGCAAACATTTTTTGACAAACGCCAATCTGTTATGTTTTTTACAAGCCTAAAGAAGAATCGTTTAACTTTACAGATATCGTTATCGATATGAAATTTCACTGCGTTTGAAATTCAATTCATTGTATTTGGCTGGACATATTTTCACAAGAATGTCCGGATTCAAAGTCGATCGTTTTATTAAACAATGAGTCTATGTTGGTATTTCTAAAACCCCGAACGTTACAGGATTTTGACATATTTTGTAAGTTATTGTACAAAACTAAACATCCTTCGAATATTTTTGTCAAACGCAAGATTGCAGATCTTTACAAGATCTATGAGATTGCTTTTATGCGATCTGGTTCCAAACATAAAAAACATTCAACAAAATTCAGTTAAACTCTTTATATAACCAGAAACTTTATGTTATTGAAAATAGTGGGAACAAGTCATAGATTCTAAAAAAACACAGTACAAGATTTTTGTTGCTTCCCCAATGGTTTCACTATTCCATAGCGTGATCTGTAAAACTATTCACATTTATTGTCTTTGTGTTAGAGCTAAGCCAGCTCACACACTCTGTAATTACTCGGACTTCCGCCTGTAGGACCGTGTTATGGTCTGGTAGGCGGAATAAGAGTTCGGTTTCCGGTTCTTCGATATAAAGTACCAGCCCAGTCCTATCCCCTAGTTTTGAACCATATGTATAATAGCAAGTTCCAGTGGGTGTCTGCGATAGGGTTCCATCAATCCAAGATTGTCTGTCTGATATAAGGGTTTCGCACTCAACAACTATTGATGTTTCAGGTATTCTGTCGGATACTGATACTATGTCAGTTAAATTCCCTGTCCCTACCTCAGTTATTCTTTGATGATATGACCAATGATCGTTTCAAGCCATTCGCCCAACACCTTAAGTCTCATTGCCGTAAGGGCAGCTTCATATCTGATCTGTATCTCTTTTGATTGGACATTTAAAATTGTCTCCAATGCCCTATTCGATGTGGTCCTTATTGTTCCGCTGACGCCGAGAAAACACATTCGTTGGACCTTTTGTAATATTTTTATTTTGCACTTATTTTCTATCTATATCCATTATACTATTGATGCGTAAGTGGGAATGGGTCTGATTAAGCTTTTGTAGAGCCAGTGTGTCATCTTTGGATTGAGGACCCATTTTGAGCTTATGGCTATTCTACATAGTGACCAGCAACTGTGAGCTTTGTTCTTTTATGTGGTACTTCCAATTTAGTTTCCTGTCCAAGATTACTCCTATGTATTTGACCTGGTTAGATACTGAAATTACTTTGTTTATCTTCCCTGTAAACAGACATATTTCTTGTCTAAGTTTACATTTACACCTCTCGGTCGAGCCCACTCATATGCAATCTTTAGAACCGTTTCGGCCCTTCTACATAGTTGATTTGGATTATTTCCCCTCTGAAGTATTATAACGTCGTCAGCTTAACAGGCTAGTTTAAGACCTTAACCGTTAGAATCGGCGGTGTTCCCTGTGCTACTCTGTCTCTTATTTTTATGTCGTGAGACTCACAATTTATCCATCTATTCTTTAGCATTTGGCTTATCCAGTCTCGGAGAACCCGGTCCACTTGAAACTGGTCCTCCTGAAACTTGAGTATTTCGGTCCGTACATTATTGAACGCACCTTCAATGACAATGCATAACGCAAGTGTATACATCTTCCCATTAAAGGAGTCTTCTACATTGTGTACTACCTCGTGTAGGGCGGTTTCCACTGATCGTTCTTTTAACATAATATGTATGTTGTTTAAATTTTAGCAATTCGCTTGGTATCTTACTTTTAATCATGGTATCCATAATGCGCTCCATGCCTTTCAGTAAAAAAGATGTTAGGCTTATTGGTCTATAGGCCTTTGGTGTTGCATAACTTGTGCCTCTTGTCGACTCTAGTATAGAGGAAAACCTCAGAGGTCGACTCTAGTATGGAGGAAGACCTCAGAGGTCGACTCTAGTATAGAGGAAGACCTCAGAGGTCGACTCTAGTATAGAGGAAGACCTCAGAGGTCGACTCTAGTATAGAGGAAGACCTCAGAGGTCGACTCTAGTATAGAGGAAGACCTCAGAGGTCGACTCTAGTATAGAGGAAGACCTCAGAGGTCGACTCTAGTATAGAGGAAGACCTCAGAGGTCGACTCTAGTATAGAGGAAGACCTCAGAGGTCGACTCTAGTATAGAGGAAGACCTCAGAGGTCGACTCTAGTATAGAGGAAGACCTCAGAGGTCGACTCTAGTATAGAGGAAGACCTCAGAGGTCGACTCTAGTATAGAGGAAGACCTCAGAGGTCGACTCTAGTATAGAGGAAGACCTCAGAGGTCGACTCTAGTATAGAGGAAGACCTCAGAGGTCGACTTAAGTATAGAGGAAGACCTCAGAGGTCGACTTAAGTATAGAGGAAGACCTCAGAGGTCGACTTAAGTATAGAGGAAGACCTCAGAGGTCGACTCAAGTATAGAGGAAGACCTCAGAGGTATACTAGTATAGAGGAAGACATCGGAGATCGCCTGTAGTACAGAGGAAGATCTCAGAGGTCGACTCTAGTATAGAGGAAGGCCTCAGAGGTCGACTTTAGTATAGAGGAAGATCTCAGAGGTCCACTCTAGTGTAGAGGAAGAGCTCAGAGGTTGACTCTATGTAGTATAGAGGAAGAACTCAGATGATTCTTGTGATTTTCTTGCATTCTCTGAGTCTTCTGTTGTAGTCGTCCCAGTATACCGGCGATTTTTTACGGCGTGCCCTATTGTGTAGTCTGCGGATCCTTTTCTCAATGTTGCGAATATCCACGGTTAACCAGGCCAGCCATGATCTGTCATTTGTTGTTCATTGTGTTTACAATTCATAAGGGAGAGATATACGCAAGAACTTTCGGAATTTATTCTATTGGTTTTAGCCTTATTTCGGAAGTTTATGGGTTCGGTGGTGGCCGTGCTATCATAAACCGTATGTAACGATGATCAGAAAAATAATGTTCTTTGAGACCCTCCATTCCTGTATTTCGTCATTAGATTTTCAGAACATATTGTTATGTCTAATACTAATACTTCTTCCCTAATTTTGTTTACGAACGTAGCCATGTTACCTTTGTTAATGGTTATTAGGACGTTAGTATTCAAGAATTCTACAAGGGCATTTGAGCATTCTAAACTAATACTACGTGTGGAATTTATGACGATTCGAATAAGAAGTAAAGGTATTGTATAATATTTCACTGAATGTTAACCCTTTTTGGGGGAGGTACTAGAAGCGGTGGACCAATATGGCCCATCATCGAGCTTGTGATTACATTGAAGCCAATAGTGTACCCCTTTCGAGAGTTATCGTGCGCACCAGCCGGCAGACAAACAGACAGCTGATTTCTGAGAAGGATTCAAAGTCGATCGACGTATTAAACAATGAATCTATGTGGGTATTCCCCTTTCGAGAGTTATCGTGCGCACCAGCCGGCAGACAAACAGACAGCTGATTTCTGAGAAGCTTTATATCTCAAATCCTAAATGAGCTGGCTATATAGGAATTTTTTAGCTACTAGCGGTTTTTCATGTATTGTGGTTTTCGAGATATCGGCGTTGCAATATCTGCAAATATATATAGCCGATATCTGAGATGCTATATACTATCTCAAATCCGAGATGAATCGGACCTTTAAGGTTTTTCACAGTTTATATTAGTACTTTCACTTTCTGCTACGTACATTTTGTTTGTAAATTAAATGAAAGTGTATGAATTTATCAGTTTTTTTTATAATTTTTCTTTTATCAAATATCGTATATTCCTTCCACACTACAGATACGTTCCACTTGGTTTGTGTCTAGGGTGTGGGATGAATTTATCTCAGGTATTTGTCTTCGCACCCTTATAAAAGTATGAGAGTAACTATTCATATTTACCCATCTTTGTATCTACAATTCTCTGTACTCGGCAGATGAGCACGATAACTCTCGAAACTCTCTGAAGTATATACTGTTCAGCAAAAATTTTTTTAGGTTTGTTCTTATTTGAGCTAAACATTAATAATTAATATGTAATGATAAACAAGTCCAGAAAAGCGTATTCCAAAAACTGAAAAATTATCTGTCTCAATTTGGAAATGTCTATGATATCTCCCTGCCATTGGGCGCGAGGGTATAACAATTGGTTCATATAAGTCCATGAACAGCAATTGAAAGAATAATGAGGGTTTCTAGTTAATTTATTCTTTTGGTGTAAGGAGTTTATAGAAATGTTTGGTTTTCATTTTTCTGCAATACAATCAGAACTTATTTCCTCTCATTTGTATGCAATAAACCCATTCCATCAGAATATCTAAAGTTCCAATAAAGTGCTCAGACGCGCATTTATTTAAATAATCCACGAAATAAAGCCTATGACATTCGTTTCGAGTTGCAAATATTAATTAACTAAACTTTTCCACAATGTCTTTGCTCCTTTAATGAAAACCTTTCATTTCTATGAAGAAAATACTTCTTTGAAAAGGATTAATTTCACAAGTTCACTTTTAGGCGGAATGTCGTAGATGCCCCCCAATTGACAAATTCCAAAATTGCAAAACAACAACAGTTTCCCAAGTACCAGCACATGTGAGCATTTATGCTCCTCCTTCTAGAATGCGGGGATGGTATCTTTAAAAGGTTTTATTGTAAAACGCTGTTCTGTACTTAATATATTCCTACGATTCTAATTACTTTTGCCATTTTATTTTTTCCAAATTCCATTTAAATTACGAAAAATGCCACAAAACCCCAGAGATATTCTTGCCTTTCCTTTCGCTCGTAACTCCAACAGATTAATCTGCTCCTGGTTACTTATTGCCAACGAACGAACCCCTCCCTTCGTCTAATTTACCAAATTTACTTCTAGGGATATTATTTTCCTTTGGTACTCAAATATGGACCGTGATATGCGTCTCTGAGGCTGTGTTGTTGTTTATCTTGACAAAGAAATGTAATTTACATTTTTCAAGTTGATTTGGGTTTAATGAGAATGCAAAGAATTACTTACATTTCGAGTGATATGATCTCCGACACAGTTCGAGGGCGGGCAAAAACAACAGCAACAAAACAACTGGAATAAAAAGTAAAATAACCAACAAAATAAATTCGTATTTTCTTCTATTTTGTTTGTTTTGGAAACTGTAGATTTTTTCTGTAAATCCTTAAGCACCACTCGTCCCCGCAGTCCTCGGCATCAGGGCCAAGCGACAGATATAACATATTTACAATGTAAATTTAGTTTTTTTAAATGCGCTGCTGAATAAAAAAATTCGTTTGGAAATAGAATTTTTGTTGCATAAAAATATTTCGCTTAAGATTAATTCCCGAGCCGCAGGCCAAAAAAAAACGAAAAAGAAAAATGCGGAGAAAAACATTACGAAATAGAACAGAAAACAATATAACAAAATAGAGCAAAACCTAAATAGACGACTTACTGGACTGGGCGCCGTTTTAAAAACCTAAATAACCAAATGATGTCCTATTTTTATTCCTTTGTGTCAGTGAAGAAGTCATGCTTCAAACACTCTCCAATGAAAATTTATTCTACAATTTTTAGGGAAGTGATTTCATAAATTTATGAAAGACTTGAGCAATTCTTAAACGAATTCTGTTCCCAATGACAGAAATGTCAATTTTGTAAAAAAGCAAAATATTAAATTGCAATATAAATATAAAGGAACTGCAAAATTCTAGCAAAATTGTTTCTGGGTCACAAAGATTATTTATTATATATTACCTTAACTACAGAGAAACAATAATATGGCATCTTATTATTTCGTGAAGAAATTTCATTAAAAATTTTATTAAAGAGGGGCTAAAGTCGGGCGAAGGTGATTATTTGATACACCACTTTGTCATAGCAGAATAAGAAGAATTGTTGCCGAATTTTATAAATTATGTTTTTGTAATGATACAAATTTGTATTTTATAGCGCTTAGATTCAAAATCGGTATAAAAGTATATTCAGGGGGATATAACCAAATCTAGACAGATTTTCTTGAAATTTGACATCCTTAGTTTTTGGTAAACTAATCTGATAAAGAAACACCACTCTCCCGATTTGTAGTAAGAACAGTTTATAGTAAGAACTGTATAGCTCCGGAAAATAGCCATAAACCGCAACCTTCACCTCGTTATTGCTAGCAAATATTTTTCAGCCGAGCCATTTTTGGAAACAAAAAATCTGGCGAATAAGGTGCGTACTGAAGCAATTCGAACATTATTTATTCATTGATTTTGGCCATCGCATGTTTGAACTGGTGCATTGTCTTGATTGTGAGGAAACGCGGCACCCATCGCGCACACATCTAGCTCGTAATCAAATTTTCCATCAATATGCGATGTATAGCACTTTTTGAAATGCCTATAACCATTTTTGGCGTGGACACCTCAATTGGTCGACCCTTACGGCGTTCGTCTTGGCAGCTCGTATAGCCTCCTTTAAACTCTGCAACCCAATATTTTATAGTTAGTTGTAAACTAAGGAGCAGACTCCCCCAAAGTAGAATCTGGCTCGGTTTAATATTGGTTGGACTAAGGCCTTTCAAATGAAAGTTTTGTATTACAAATCGGTGACCCATTTTTTCCATGTTACAAATTCACTGAAACCGTTTACTTTTGAGTGCTCAAGAAAAAAACTGAACAATGTGGCGTCTTGAAACTTTAAACATATGTTTTAGAAGTTTACCTTTTTTTCACGAAAGTATTTTTTTTCAAACCATCTACAGGGTCTCCCATATTCGACGGACCCATCTGGCAACGCCATAACTTTTGACAGAGATGTCAGATCGCTTAATGACATACCGCGTTTGAAGCGTCAGTCCAAGCAGATTTTTACCATGGAACAATACACGCCACGCGAGTTGAAATTTACATTCAACAGAAGAAGTCAAGTCAACGTGCTTTTAAAATATTAAAAAATGTGAGAAGTGCGCCTTCTAAGAACACCATTAAGCATTTATACGAAAAATTTTCGACTGGTGAGGCTCTTTCTAATCCGAAGAGGCCAAATAAAAGTCGACCAAGGCGATCGGCCGTGAATATCGCTGCCGTACGAGCCAGTGTTTAGAGGTCCCCAAGAACATCCCAAAAACGCCGTTCTCAGCAGTTGGGCATGGCTCGGTCCACTTTACAACGGATTATTCGCGTTGATTTGCATTTGTTCCCGTACAAAATTCAATTGACGCAAAGATTGTTGCCTGCGGACAAGCCTCGTCGATTGGAATGGGCCCAACGAGTCAGTGGGTCCGTCGAATATGGGCAACCCTGTATATGACAGGTAGGCTAATATTAGGACCTCCCTCGTAGATGACAAATCGACGGTAAATACATATATGTATAAGGGAACTACATCTAAATCAGTTCCGATTTTAACCAATTTAAATAGACTTCGTCCCATGTGGCAAAGAGTCAAATTTCATTCAAGTTTGGAGTGAAATTGCGACCTTTAACTTGCGAACAACTTAGGATGGACAGGACCGGTTAACTTGAAGTAAGATAATATCAACAATCTATAACCCAAAAATATAACACATCGAAGGAGTGACCTAAGAGACTCTAACATTTTTTGGCGGAAATTCGTTGTGGGTCATTAGAGCAATGTCCGTCCGTCCGTCTGTATGTCTGGATCAGAGTATGAAGCCGCCTCGCCGATGTGCCGATTTTAGCCGCAGCCCTTATTTTTTTCGCCGACCGGCGGCTAAAATCGGCTACAACAAAGCCACAGTTCCGTAGGAAAATTCTAAAATATTGAATAATAAAATTTACACTTTTGATAAACAAATAATACTTTAGATAAACAAACCTTCTGTGAAAAAGGAAGAAGACGAATTGTGTGAAATGTATTAAGGCTGGCTACTGGACGAAATCGTTTCGAAAGATACCAATCAATCTCATCAATTAGCACATTATAAGAGTATAAATTAATTGAGAAATGCTTACAAAAAGTCTGATATCTCCAAAAATGTTTTTTTTAAAGAAATAATATGATTTTTTCTTTATTATTGGACTATGTATATAGATAAACAGCCAAAAAGGATAAAGAAATATAAAAAGTCGACATAGCTTGTTCTAATGGACATTGAATTTCAAAATGGTAAATATTCGAAATTATCTACAGTTCCCACTGTATATCGCTTACTACCCCAATCTACTTAACATTCCTTTCATAGTCTATATCCATTTGTCTGTTCATGTATTCTCATCTAATCAAAGTACAGGTGGCAATATAAGTCTGATCTCTGTGAAATTTGGTACAGATCACTTGTTTGTCTGAAGAATTATTAAAAAAATTCAGATTTATATATACCACTCGTATATGTGTATCACCCGGTGTTACATGTATGGGTTACAGAAGTCAGACTTTTTAAACCAATCTCACAATTGAACACAATTTGAAAGAGAAGGGGTTATTAATGTACATATTTCGACACCTTGATTCTATAGTACGCTAAGTCGAGTTAGCATCTTCTTATATTCCAAATATTCAAACCTATATTCTCTCAATATCTTTGTTAATCCGTCGACTCAACCAAAAGTTTTTCACATTACTGTTCAGACATTTCAAACTTCATATCTCCTTTTCGACAACATAAAACATTCAAATTCTCCACAAACGATATTAATTTTCCCCCTTGATTTTCCTTCAGTGTATGCCACATTATATTAAATCAACGATCTAAATAATTGCTAATAAATCCGATTTCATAGATTTACACATTTTAAAACAATTTCATATAATCAAATTTCTAGCTATGTGTTGATGAAAAATGCAGATATTTGCATTTTGTGTATATATGTATGTATGTATTTTCGTAATTAAATTTTAATATAAATTCTTTTAAATACGAACGCAACGCTGGCAAATTCTTATCAACTAATATGGGATGATTGGTATACGAGCACAGACATATCTGTAATATTTATTCAACATTGAGTTCTCAGTATTTATTTAGATTTTAATGAGATGCTTGTGCCCTCCAATATTGCCTTGCAATTCTCCATATTGTTGCGTAAGTTTTATATTTGTGGTTTTGAGATGTTAAAAGCGCACTCCTTGCACAGTAGCTAAATACATAAGAACAAATATTTTTTTACAAGTGTTCAGCAAATATTTGCATACGTTTTTTAATATTTTTTTTTTTCAAGTTATTTTTGAAAGGAAGTGTGTGTTGCAAACTTGAGATGAAGCAACATTTTTTTAGAAAATAATTTTGTTATTTTTTGTCGAGTACAGAAAAAGTACCACTGTGCGCTCGTTCGTGTGCAAAAGGATCAAAGGTGATGCGGGAAAAATTACATTTCCGCGGTGATGTTTGTCACGGATGTTCCATCTGAAAGTTTACGATATTTCAGTTGGGTGCAACAAATCGTTGCTCTTATTACCACTACTGCAGCTGCAGTATTTAGCGCTTTACTACTACTACAGCTACTGCTGACAACAGCGTCAGTGCCGTTTACCCTTGCTAGGTTCGTTGCTTGTATCTGCACAACGAAAGTTTTCATTATTGTTTACTTCAGTGTAGACAAACATAAACATCAGTTAAACAAACAACATTGGCATCAAAAACAACAACAACAACACCCACGCTATCAGCATTAGCGCCAGCAATATCACTGACAACAACAGCAGCAGCAACAACATTGAACGCCAAATTACATCTTGCCAAATTTAAGAGGAGTGGTTTAGGAAGTTTTGTATGATATCTAAAATACCATGTTGCTAGATTTTTGCAGAGCCTCTGGTGGGAATCGGGCCCGCGGCCCCCAAACTCATAGCTAAGCAAGCTACCTACTCACCTACTGCGGTGCTCCTTAGATATTATTTATTTTCGCCACAAACTTCAATCAATTGGGATACAATTTACTTTTAATTTTTCCTGAGTTTATCAAGGCTCCGTCTCGATTCTTTCCGTCTCTCAAGTTGAGAAGCATATTTATTTATTTCGACACTAATCATCAGCCGGACCTCGTATCATCTGCCAAACTTATCTAAGCAATGTGCCAGGTAAATGAGCTCCATTGGCGACGATGTGTTTTCGCGTCTGACTCAACTTTGATGCATTGAAAGGGTGTGAGTCTGTGTTTTTTTAACACTAGCGACACCTTGACTAAATCTACAGAAATGCAGACAAAAAACACAGAAAAGATAGGGGGAAAATAAAACAAATATTTATTCAATAGACCGCATTGCACGGAACCAACGAAAATGAAAATAAAAAAGTACAAAACGACCCATTTAGACAAAAAGGCAATAAGTATAAAAAACAACATCCGACCGACCTATGATACCTGGGTAACTGATAAAATTGAAAAAAACCCAAAAAAAAACGTAAATACGGTTGGAAGCAAAAGTGATATGAACCCACAACATTTCGCAGCGTTCTCGTAACCATGATTCGCGGCGACATTATTCAGGTACAGGTCTAGGCCCACAGCCAGCACAGCTCTCTTACCGCAGTCGCATAGTGACATCTAATGATGGCAGCGGCATACAAATAACAAATTGAGTTTGTTGTTTTTTTTTGTCAGGTTAAGACCAAAAACCAAAGCCAAAAAACTGTTTCCACAAAGCAACAAAATGAAAAGAAAAATTGCCATCACCAATGTGACCGCAGCCGCTGAGTTCAGCCATCCGCCTGGTTTTTGTAGGATAGCTAAGCTCCTCCAATGTAGATGGTTGTGGACTATGGCCCTTCTATCGTTCGATTTGGGGCTGTTCAATCAACCGCAACATCCAAAAAGCCAAAAAAACGTATTCTCTTTTTTTATATTCTCTTTTAAATTCTATTGATTTTTTTTAGGCCGTCGTCCTAATGGTGGTAAACATGGTTTCTAGCGAAGGACTTTTTTGCTCTCACTTTGACTGCAGAAGAAATCAATTGAAGGTAAACAAACTTCAATTAAATTTTTATTCGACACTGGTGTACTCGTATCCATGTAGACGTCCGTCCGTCTGTCTGTCTGTCCCGTGTACGCGTTTCTTTTTTTTTCGGACAAACAGAGCGTTGAAAATTGTTATTGTAACACCTGTAGCGTTCAACAAAATATTTGAAGTATTTTACCAGAGGCTAGACATTGGGTGCTAATGTTTGTCAATGCCTTGGGGGGAGGGAGCAAATTGTGTCAATTGTGTTGTTCGGGGTCATTACAATGAATGACAGGATCCTCTTTAGGGAATTTGGGTCACAACAGTGATGTGGTGGATTTTATTGTAGTTTTGAGGTAATTGTTATTAGATCGAAGAAGGGATTCCTTTGAGGGACCTCACAGACGGACAATCAAAAACACTAAAGAAGGTCCTTCAGTACATTTTCTTTTTAAAAACGGATAACGAGAATAATGATGAAATTTTTTGACGTCATGTCTATACACAGTTGTTCCCGATTTGATATATATTCCATAAATATTTATGTAGTAGATGGAATATTAAATAAAAAAAAAACGAAATAATTAGAGTAGGTTCAATTACTAAACAAAAATGCAACTGATTCTTGAATAAAGAGAAAACAAATAATAAAAATGCCAGTCGAGTAAACCGACTAAGGTATACCCTCGCTGTGAGAGAAATGTAATGTCCCAGCTAAATTTCTCATTACCAAATAACCTGACGGGTAAGCTAAATTCAAAACCAGTAACTGCTTATTATTTGGCCTCCCTTCGAATTATTTTTACATGTACATGTCATTGGAGGAAAGTGCTTCCACTCAAGCATGCAAGCATCTGAAAAATAACCACTTACCTCAACGCTTACAATTATAGTAAAAGTAAGCGTGGACAAAAGAAATAATTTTAGGAGTGTGTTTGTGTGGTAGTGGATATTTCCGAGTTACTATTGCTTGTTCACCACCATCAGTGGATGAATGTGGTGAAAAAGTAGAAGAGCGTAAAATTTGTAAGAACATTGGGTAGAGCGACGAAAAATTTCATTTGCCGGGAGTTGGGATTGATCTCGCGACCTCATGGTTTCGTAGTTCAGCATCACAACCACTGGCCTACTTCGCGATTCATAGACAAAATAGTTTACAATTTATTAGATAATCTATTTTTCACTTAATTGTAACTCCGGCAGAAGTAGTTGACCAATAGACCTGGGATAGACAAAAGTATTACAACATGCCAAATTTAAAGTCAATCCGCCACTCAATTCGAGAGATATCGTGCGTAACAGATAACCACACAGGATGAGGAACGGACGAACATTGCTCAAATGAATTAAAATGTCCCTAAGCGGATTTGTGCCGAACATACTTAGGGTCTGAGGATACTCCTTTCATATGTTACACGTTTGTCCCATATAAAATTATATGCTTCTTAATCCACTAAGGTTAAGCGTGATCCATTTCGAGGTTCCCTACTTTAAAAAAAAAGACAAAGAAAATTCAAATTGAATGGGGAATGTTTATTATCATTTGAAAGAACATTCTTTGGCATTTATTTTTTAAAGATTATGTCTATCAAATGTTGGCCGCGGCTACGTCTCAGATGGTCCATCCGTAGAGTCCAATTTTCGATGACTCGTTCGAGCATTTCGACTGGTAACTGGCGAATGACACGCGTGATGTTTTGCTCCAAGGCCTGAATCGAAGCGGGTTTGTCCGCATAAACTTTAGACTTTACATATCGCCACAGGAAAAAGTCTTACGGTGTGATATCACACGATCTTGGTGGCCAATCGACCGGCCCAAAACGTGAAATTATCTGCTCACCGAAGGGTTCTCTCAATAAATCCATTGATTGATGTGATGTGTGGGAAGTGGCGCCGTCTTGTTAAAACCAAATGTCGCCGAGATCACGAGCTTCAATTTCAGGCATCAAATAGTCGGTTATCATGGCACGGTAACGGTCGCCATTGACGGTTACGTTTTCACCGGCATAATTTTTGAAGAAATATGGACCGATGATTCCACCGGCCCACAAACCACACCAAACCATATATTCCATAAATATTTATGTAGTAGATGGAATATTAAATAAAAAAAAAACGAAATAATTAGAGTAGGTTCAATTACTAAACAAAAATGCAACTGATTCTTGAATAAAGAGAAAACAAATAATAAAAATGCCAGTCGAGTAAACCGACTAAGGTATACCCTCGCTGTGAGAGAAATGTAATGTCCCAGCTAAATTTCTCATTACCAAATAACCTGACGGGTAAGCTAAATTCAAAACCAGTAACTGCTTATTATTTGGCCTCCCTTCGAATTATTTTTACATGTACATGTCATTGGAGGAAAGTGCTTCCACTCAAGCATGCAAGCATCTGAAAAATAACCACTTACCTCAACGCTTACAATTATAGTAAAAGTAAGCGTGGACAAAAGAAATAATTTTAGGAGTGTGTTTGTGTGGTAGTGGATATTTCCGAGTTACTATTGCTTGTTCACCACCATCAGTGGATGAATGTGGTGAAAAAGTAGAAGAGCGTAAAATTTGTAAGAACATTGGGTAGAGCGACGAAAAATTTCATTTGCCGGGAGTTGGGATTGATCTCGCGACCTCATGGTTTCGTAGTTCAGCATCACAACCACTGGCCTACTTCGCGATTCATAGACAAAATAGTTTACAATTTATTAGATAATCTATTTTTCACTTAATTGTAACTCCGGCAGAAGTAGTTGACCAATAGACCTGGGATAGACAAAAGTATTACAACATGCCAAATTTAAAGTCAATCCGCCACTCAATTCGAGAGATATCGTGCGTAACAGATAACCACACAGGATGAGGAACGGACGAACATTGCTCAAATGAATTAAAATGTCCCTAAGCGGATTTGTGCCGAACATACTTAGGGTCTGAGGATACTCCTTTCATATGTTACACGTTTGTCCCATATAAAATTATATGCTTCTTAATCCACTAAGGTTAAGCGTGATCCATTTCGAGGTTCCCTACTTTAAAAAAAAGACAAAGAAAATTCAAATTGAATGGGGAATGTTTATTATCATTTGAAAGAACATTCTTTGGCATTTATTTTTTAAAGATTATGTCTATCAAATGTTGGCCGCGGCTACGTCTCAGATGGTCCATCCGTAGAGTCCAATTTTCGATGACTCGTTCGAGCATTTCGACTGGTAACTGGCGAATGACACGCGTGATGTTTTGCTCCAAGGCCTGAATCGAAGCGGGTTTGTCCGCATAAACTTTAGACTTTACATATCGCCACAGGAAAAAGTCTTACGGTGTGATATCACACGATCTTGGTGGCCAATCGACCGGCCCAAAACGTGAAATTATCTGCTCACCGAAGGGTTCTCTCAATAAATCCATTGATTGATGTGATGTGTGGGAAGTGGCGCCGTCTTGTTAAAACCAAATGTCGCCGAGATCACGAGCTTCAATTTCAGGCATCAAATAGTCGGTTATCATGGCACGGTAACGGTCGCCATTGACGGTTACGTTTTCACCGGCATAATTTTTGAAGAAATATGGACCGATGATTCCACCGGCCCACAAACCACACCAAACCGTTGTTTTTTCTGGATGAAGTGGCAGCTCTTGAATCTCTTCAGGTTGCTGTTCGTCCCAAATGAGGCAATTTTGCTTGTTTACATACCCATTGAGCGAGAAATGGGCCACATCGCTGAACAAAATTTGGCTCGAGAACTTTGGATCTTCTTGGAACTTTTCAAGAGCCCATAGAGCGAAGCGATGTCGCTTGGGAAGGTCGGGCGGCTCCCGTTCTTGCACAAGCTGTATTTTGTATGCTCTCAATTTACGTCAGTCCGAGTTGCTGCGAACGGCGCCGTATCGACTCTCCACGGGCTTCGTGTATACTCTCAGCTACGGCCGCTACATTTTCTTCATTGCGTGCTGGACGTGGTATATTCGGTCGAATATTATCCAATAATGAATGCTGGGTCTCAAGATGCGTGATGGTGTGGCGAATAGTACGCTCAGTAGGCCGATTATGTTGACCATAAGTTGAGCGAAGTGCACGAAAAACATTCCTCACAGAACGTGAATTTTCGTAATAAAGTTGAACGATTTGTAAACGTTGTTCAGGCGTAAGTCTTGATGAAATGCCAAACAAAAATAGCATGACACGACTCACACGTGATCTGTCAAAAAAGGCTTTGAAAAAAGTATCTCTACTTGGATCAGCCGTTAGTATGGGTAAAATTAAATGCTGTAACTTGGTAACTCTTTAATGTAGGTGAGTATCGTAGTAAAAAATTTAAATGTTATTAAAACGAACTGAAATCTGAAACATTTTCAGGTCAGCATACCTCTCAATTTATTAAAAAACGTACTTAATATATTTTAAATAATAAATATCAGCAGTGGAATATTCAGGGATCGATGTTCGAAGTGTTACCAACTGCTACGACAAAAACCGTTGTGTTCGACGAATTGAAGTGGCGACGATAGAAATGATTAAGAAAATCCACATAATGGTATTGGATGATCGTCGTTTGAAGATGCATGACTTAGCTTAAATGATGGGGTTTCAAAAAGTTCTGTACATCTCATATTTATCGAAAATTTGAAGATGAGAGCTGTGCTCAGGATGGGTGCCGCGTTTGCTCACAATGGAACAAAAACAATGTAGTGAAGATGTTCCGATAGAGTATTTGGCGAAGTTCACCGCAATAAAGTCGAGTGTTTGCGTCGATTCGTAATCATGGATTCGGCATGGGTCTAGCACTTCACACGTGAGACAAAGGAATAGTCAAAGCAGTAGACTAGAATGGAAGAATAGAGTCCAAGAAGGCGAAGTCATTTCTATCTGCAGGCAGGATCATGACGTCTGTTTATTGGGATGTGCGCAAAACGAACAAAAATCTAAATGGTTTTCAGATCAACAAACTTATTAATCATATTTTAAATAATAAATGTCAGTAGTGGAATATTCAGGTGGAGGGAATGGCAGCAGTAATTAAAAAAAATCATTGCTAAGCCATCAAAAATAAACGATCTCAGTGATTTTGTAAACCTGGAAAAAATTATGCACCGTTATGTGAACAATCAATATAGTCGAGCTATATTCTGGGCGTCAGCTTCTTCGTTATTAATGTAAAATTTATTATTATTATTAATTTAAAATTATTTTCAATTTAAAATCTTCAGAATATCGTAAAAAATGCAATATAAAAGGTCGGTCCCAAAAGTAGCCGAAATGCTACATAGATGACGGCAATGGTTTATAAAAAAATACGTTGCTGAGCCATTAAAAATAAACGATATCAGTGAATTTCTAAACATGGAAATAATTGACACCGTTCTGTATTTAAATACTTCCATTTCAAAGGTCTAAGTCCAACCAATATTCATCCTTCTTTGAAGACTATAAAATATTGGTTGGCAGAGTTTAAACGATGCCGTTTAAGTGTCCAGGACATAACCAGTTAAGAAAATCTACAAAATGGTATTGGCTGAAGTGATACAAACATCAATTTGAAGAGAGAAAGCTGTACGCAAGATGGCTGCCCCGTTTGCACACAATGGAACAAAAACAGCGTCGCCAAGATGATTCAGAAGAGTATTGTCGATGTTTCACCGCGAAGGCAATTCCATCTTCAGGCAGATCAAGATGCCTATTTATTGGGATTTGCGTAAAACGAACAAAAATCTAAAATATTTTCAAATCATTATCTCCCCCAGATTAAAGGCATTAATGATATTTTAAATAAATATCAGTAGTGAAATATTCATAGGACGGTGTTCAAAGTGTTGCCAATAAAAAATATTGTAATTTTGTCAATTGTTGTTTATTTCACATTTAAAAACTATAGCATATCTTAGAAAAAGAAATATATGATGGTGGTCCCAAAATTAGCCGATTTAAAGTGCAGATGACAGCAGCAGTTTGAAAAAATACGTTGCTGAACCATCAAAAATAAACGTTCTCTGTAAATTTGTAAACATGAAAAAAATTGTCACCGTTCTGCAGTACAACACTTCCATTTGAAAGGTCTCAGTCCAACCAATATTAAAGCCGAGCTGGATTCTGGGACCCAGCTCCCTCATTTTAGGATCGCCGGTAGTTTTTGAGATATCAATAAAAGTACATTTACATTTTTCTCATATATTTTCTTCGAACTTTTTGTAAATTGTTTTTTGTATTGTAAAATCTATATTGTTTTTGATTTCAGTTGATCTGAAATTTTTGTTCCCATAATAGAAGAAAATTGTGAAGTTATCATATTCTTTTATTGATGCGTCCCAAACTACTGGCGATAGTTTGGCCGAGCTAGTTTCTGCAAGACGTCTCCTTTGTTGAAGACTATAAAATATTGTGAACGGATGCCATACGAAATACCAGGACGAACACCGTAATGGTCGACCAATTTAAGAAAATCCCCAAATGGTATTGGATGATCGGAGGCTGAAGTGATACACCTCGCATATGCACCCACAGTTCGAAGATAAGAAAACTGTGCTCAAGATGACTGCCGCGTTTGCTCACAATAGAGCAAAACCGGCGACGTGGAGATGATTCAGTATTTGTCGATGTTTGACCGCGAAGACAGTTCCAACGCAGATAAGGTCATGTCGTCTGTTTAAAAGAACTTAAATCTAAAGTATTTTCAGATCAGTATCTCTCTCAGTATATTTACAAACTTATTTTACATAATAAATATCAGTAGTGGAATATTCAGGGAACGGTGTTCTAAGTGTTGCCAACAAAAAAATCCGGCAATTCGATACTTCCATTTGAAAGCTTTTAGTCCATCCAGTAATAAAGTCGAGCTAGATTCTGGGAGTCAGCTCCTTCGTTGAAGACTATAAAAATTGGATGGCAGAGTTTAAACGATGCAGTAGGTGTTACCAAGATGAACACCGTAGTGGTCGACCAATTGAGGTGTTCACGTCAGAAATGGTTAGGAAATCCACAAAAGGTTTTGGATTATCATCAGCTGAAGTGCTACACATTGCATATTGAATATTATCATCGGCTGAAGTGCTACACATTGCATATTGAACGAAAATGTTAAGATAGGATAGCTTTACGCAAGATGGGTGCCACGATTGCTCACAATATAGCAAAAACAGCGACGTGAAGATGCTTTAATAGAGTGTTTGGCGATGTTTTACCGCAAAAAGTCTTCTTTTTGCGTCTTTCACACCTGAGACAAAGAAAGAGTTAAGGTACACTGTAACAGGAAAATTGTGTCCTAAGAAGGCGAAGACATTTCCATCTGCAGGTCATGACGTCTGTTTATTAGAAGTCTTCTTTTTGCGTCTTTCACACCTGAGACAAAGAAAGAGTTAAGGTAGACTATAACAGGAAAATTGTGTCCTAAGAAGGCGAAGACATTTCCATCTGCAGGTCATGACGTCTGTTTATTAGGATGTGCGTATAAGGAAACAAAATCTAAAATATTTTCAAATCAGTATCTCTCTCAGTTTATTGCGTGGGTACATTTTATTGATTATCTTTAAAGCGTTTATGTGATGAAATTAAGGAAAAAAGGCCACATTTGCACAAACCTATGAAATAAAGTTTGAATTGATTAATCACGTACCCTATTCTCCAGATTAGTGAAGCCGATAAAGTTTTTTTTATAGTCCGTATCTATTCCCATGATATGGACTGGACAGTGATCACAGATCGGTCAGCAGTCCATAATTATTTGGGGTCTAACTGGTAGTATCATCGGCTTCGCCTGGAACCGTGGTGGTTGTAGTTAAAACCAATACCTATTTGGAAGACCCGGTGGCTCGAAATTAATTTTTAAGCCATGATTTCTTCGGCAAAGTTTCTTGAAATGATACTTAGAACAAGAATCGCGATTTGTTGCCAAAAAGTTTGACCCGCCCTACTATACATACTAGTATATCATATATGATGTAGGTTTTGTAACATTTTTCGATGTCTAGTATAAAATGTTCTACTACTGAAATGTAGTTTGCTTCTACTCAACCTGTGTACTTTTGTTGATATTCAATTGTTGTGTGCCTTTTAAAATAAAAATACTACAAATTATGGTTAGAAATTGTTTATCATTTTATCTTTTATTTTGCTATCAAATCAATTTTACGATTTATTTATTTTTTCCTAATGTTTTGTTGGCAACATGTTTACACATTAATGTAGACAATGAATTCATGTTGTATTTGCTGTGAAAACAATAATTAAAATAATCTAATTATTCATTGCATTTCCAACAATATTTGCAGTATTCATTTGCTTTTAGGTCACAATTGCTCGAGTTCGGCTGAATAGATTTTTTTATTTACTTTGTGTCTAATGAAAATAAATAAGTTTCAACTCTTTAACAAAAATAAATAAAATTTACATTTTTTTAATTCTTTGCATTTGATCAGTTTTAGTTTCAGCTTAAAATTTAGCACACAATTTTATTATTTTAGTATGTATATACATTTGATTGGTCAATTAATTTTTTGTGAAATTGCATTTTGTTTCATACTATGCAAATTCAAAACGAAATGTACGATATATTCCTGTGGCGGCATAGGAGAGGATAGGTTTAAGCGAACAGATTTCAATGGAAAATTGAAATAAAAGGATGAAATTGTTGCCATTACCTTGTAGACCTTATGCCATAGTACTATTTTGTATTATTAAATTATTTTCTCGTCTTAAATTATAATTGTAATTTAATCTTCTTTTATTTTCAGGTAAGAATTTTTCAAAACTCCAAGTTTTACCTAAATACATTTTTGAGCGGTAAGTGGAATATGGAATAGATATTTTCATTACAAAAGATTCCAATAGATTACACTACGCAAAAATTTTTTTTCCGAGACCTAAAAACTTTTTTGTATACGTATAGTATTTGATGAAACCTATGCAAATTTTTTTCATGGTAAAGTATTTTTTAATTTTTTTTCTCAAAGTCCAATTTTCATGGATGTTACCTTTATTATTTGGATTATATTTTTTGAAGTATAAGCTCGATAAAGACGGGTGACCATTTAAATTAAAGGAAATTATGAGAACTAGAAATGCTGAAAACATCGCTTTCACAAAGAAACGAACGTTTAGTATCTGTCTTTATAAAAATTAAAAAACATTTTTTTAAAAAAAATCGTTTTTTTTTTTTCAAATAACCGTAAATATAGAAAAAAATCGGTTAATTCTGAGTATATTCCGAAGTTTTCCTCTTCAAAATCACCACCGAGACCTACCTTCTACCTGATTTCCCAGCAAACTTTGTGGTCGAATATATATCTAAAACAAGAGCTAGGTTATGTTATTTTGAAAATACTACAAATTATGGAGACGTTTCACGTCAATGGACATACACTTAAGCCAGTAGATCGGTCTGATGTGTGCTCCTTATTTGTAATGGTTTCAGCATGGTCGAAATAGGTCTATCCATAGGTCTCCTTTCTGTTACATATTTGGACTAGCACAGTGTAATCTGTTCATATTTAGAATAGTTGTATGTTTGCTGATTCTGCACTACGAGTAGTTGGGTGGTGTAGGGTATCATATAGCCGAATCTTACCTGTTACTACATACAGACTTATCTACTATGCATTTTTATCACAACTGACATTTCAAAACTTTTTGCTTTAATTTAAAAGAAACTAAAGTCAATGTAAAGGAAACTGAAAGTACATATTTCCAATATTTTTAAAATTTTTATTTTGCATACAAACTTCCGTATGTTTAGATTCTTCGACCGCCCGCCCCTGCTTGGCTCATCAACCCATTGAAGTACTAATATCTTCTCAGGAGGGGTGCATGGGGGATCATTGTTATTTCGACTCTGGGCATTTGGCCAATACTTCCTAACATTAAATAATGTTTTCGTTTCATTTCAATGGCAGTGGCAGTGGCAGTGGCAACAAAACAAATTGAATACAAAGCCCAGCCAATGAGAAAAACTATTTTGCATTCATTGTTCGTACAATAATAATAATAATAGATTATAATTGTAATGAAAAGAAATCTAAAATCTTTAACATTTTGTAATGTAAACACTTCTTCTATTGTAAAGAGTACAAATGCCATTAAATTCAAAAGAAAATATATGAATATATTGAAAAGCACATAAAATATTCGACAGATTTTAGGCAAACATTTCATTAAATAAGAGGTGGAGGAGCGTATGTTAATGCAGGTGGTCAGCCAATTGGGATATGATATAATATGACATTCTATGTGACTTCTCTTCTATAGGTATGAAATTTAATTTACAAATTGTATTATACAAAATATTTGGATATTGCTAAATCTTAGAAAAACTTGAGCAAAATGTTTAATATATTTAGATTAGCTAAAACCTGTACCAAATTGTGGTATAGATCACAGATAAAATAAAATTATATCAATAGGGAATAATTCACATTTCACTGTAATAATTTGTCCAAACTTTCCAATCGACCCTCATACCTTAAGAATGTCAACAATTTCAAAGAAAACAAAAAAATATTAAATATACATAAATACATTTGATCAATAAAATTTAATGTTACATGCCTACACATTCTTGTAAAAATTTGCTTTAAAATACGGCAATGATATGCATCAAATGTTTAAACTTCAGATTTATTGATTATTTGCTTTGCATAAAATGCCAAGTATTTTATTATTCATTCCATATTGGGGGGAAAAAAGTCGTCCAAACATCTGTGCACGATTGTTTTTCCAAAAGGTAGCAAGATAAAGCTTTGTTACAATCGATAAAGGCCATTACAACAAACAGAACGAATGGCATTTTCTGTGCATTTGTATGAAATCTATCTGATGTTTAGTTGTTAAGATAGGAAAACTTTTTATATTTGATTTTTTCTTCAATTTTTCCTGTTTCTCTTCCATTTTTATGTTATCTGTGAGTGGAAGTGGTGCTGGGTTTTTTTATTTTAAGATATGCAGATGTTCAATTGTCTTGCAGTGTTTTTTCTTGTTTTTCTGATTTTGAGTTAGAGGCCATTATCATAGATTTCCACTTCCACAAAAAGATGTTGTCTGTATTTTGTTCTGCAGAAAGAAAAAGTTGAAAAAAAAAACACTGGTAAACGAAATGGACTTGGACATGGACATGGCTGACAAGGCCTCTGCCCAATGGGTTGTTGCTTCCATCATCTCTCGTGGCAGAACATCTATGGAAGTTTTATCTTTTTGTGTCATTGCAGTGAATTTGCAAAATTTGTCGACAGTTTTGTAAAATTTTCTTAACTTAAATATTCAATGCAAGTAAGTTTTGTTTCAAGCAATGCGAATGTGATTTAAGGCCTTTAGCTTTCAGTTTTCTTCTTCTTTTCAGATGAAAGTTAAAGATATTTAATGTTAAATAGATGGAGATTGAGTCGTTTTTCTGTCGTCCAACAAAAGAGCTTGAAAACTTTAATTACTTTGGCCGAATTCGTATGTAAATGATTTGATTAATTAATTTTTGTATCAATTTTTGTCTTGATTTTTTTTTTTGTGAAAAAGAAAATTGCCAGAGACAGATTAAATTGTTTTAATTACGTTTTCTTACTATTCTCTATCACTTGTTCAGAGCAGGAAAGAATTACTTATTGGTGGATTTAAACTAGTATTGAGGCTAATAGTTTTAATATTTCTAAGAAGACAGTTCAGAAGAAGAAAAAGTGCTGGCTTTTCAGTTAGTTTGAGTTTGTTTGCTGACAGAACTATAATATGAATACATAGTAGGGACTTAAATACTGTTACACACATTTTATGCTATAACACTAAAAGTAATGAATCCTTTTGGCCCAAATTTATTGTATATATTTATTGACATATATTGTATACAAAAAGCAAGCACTCATTCGAAATGTCTGCCTTCGGCTTTCACACATGCCTTAAGTTGCACTGACCAATCACCAATAGCCGCACGCGCCTCGTCCCTTTGGGACAGTGGCCACAGCATGAATCAAAGTAGTCTTAAGAGAATCGATGCTGGGGCATTTTTTGTGCAGACCTTGTCCTCTCAAACTGTCCACAATTTGTAATCCAGTGGGTTTATATCAGGGCTGCCAGAGAGCCATTCATCAGAAGAAATGAAAGCTGACAAATTGTTTTAAAGCCATGTCTGGGTCATTTTAACCATATGTGCCGGCGAAGAATCATACTGGAGAGTCCATGCCTGGTTTTGGCATAGGGAATACTTAAGTGTTTTCACAACAGCTTCCAAAATGATTTGTTGGAAATGCAAGTCAGTGACCCCATCGTAAGAGACACCCCATCAAACCATGATTGAAGCTGTATGATGGACACTTTTACCCGTGGAATGACCTAAGTGCTTCCTTAGACTACCGTGCATACACCATATCATTTCGTTTGTTAACATTTTCTTGAACGGTAAAATTTGTTTTATCTGAGAATAAGATTTTTTTGTTTAAGTTATTAGCTTGCTTCACCAAAAGACGTTTGCATTTTTCTTTCCTATTCTTTATAAATCTGAAGTCAACAAATGTTCATTGCGGCCTTTAGAAGCCCCAAGTCTCAAGTCTTTCTTGATAAATCGACTCTTCATTATTCATTTGATTGATATCATTGATATCTCCAGTCCCCTCAAACAGTTTTATCCACCGGTAGATGAACAATACCAAGCGGGCAGAACGTTTTAAAAATGTTGTTTTTTCATTCCATATTTAAAAAGCGCTATAACAGGGATACTATTCTCATTATCTGACCACTCCATGGGAAAAACTGAAGCAATTTTGAATTCCTGTTACAAACTAACGCTACAGAGTTTAGGCTTCATTATCCACTTGGTACGGGTGGGGTATGTTCAATTTCACGATTGCGTATGAAGCAAAAAGGTGGTAGAGCGAAAAAGAGACAAATTAATGAAACAATAGGGTTTGGTTTTTTTTCTATAATATAGTAAAGGGAAAGCTATATTTAGCATTATTTGGCAATGTATATTACCATGTAGCAGGATCTGTATAAATCCAAAGGGCACGAGAGTAAACCAATAAGGAAAGGCTAAAGTCGGGCGGTGCCGACAATATGATACCCTACAACACTAGTAAGATTCGATAGTAATGAAATATCCAATGCCAAAATTTTAGTTAAAAATTTGATTACACAATTTACATGTGGTGCGTCTCTGTAGCCAAATCGGATGAAACATATATGGGGTTATAGCTAAATTTGAAGCGATTTTCTTCAAATTGAGCAATGTTGGTCCATGGATCAAAAAACTCTACCATGCTAAATTTCAAAACAATAGGATGTAAAATACAGCTTCTATAGGGCTACAGGGCCAAATCTGACGAAACATATATATGTGGGAGCTATAGCTAAATCTGGACCTATTTTCTTCAAATTCAGCAATCTTGGTCCATTGATCAGTAAACTCTACCATGCTAGATTTCAAAACAATTGGATGTAAAATACAGCTTCTGTAGGCCTAAAGGGCCAAATCGGAGGAAGCATAGATATGGGGGCTATAACCAATTCTTAACCGATTTTCTTCAAATTCGGCGATGTTGGTCCTTAGATCAATTAACTCTACCATGCTAAATTGTAAAACAATTGGATGTAAGATACAGCTTCTATAGGGCTAAAGGGCCAAATCGGACGAAACCCATAAAACGAGAGATCGGGCCAGACAAATTTAGATACGTCTGGTCGGGACTGTAGGTACTAAATATAAAACCATTACACTGTACAAAATTTCAAGTATTTGTAAGAACATTCTTAGCGTCTTGGTCACTCCTTTGATTTGTTATACTTTTGGCCCGTAGCAAATTATATACGATGTATGTTCAAAGAATATCGCGAATTTTTTATTTCCGCGGGCTACGTGTATTTGATTTGAAGGTCGGCCATTTTGAATGTTTAGGTAATTTTTGACAGCTGTTGTGCTTGGATGTGTTTTAACTTGTCTTCGATTTTTATCTATTTCAGAAAATGGATCAAAGAACCTGCATCAAATTTTGTGTGAAAAACAAAATAAAGTGCGCTGACGCATTCAGAATGTTGACTGTGGCATATAGTGAAGCTACCTTGGACCAAAGCAACGTTTATCGGTGGTACAAAATGTTCTTAGAGGGCCGAGAAGATGCGAAGGACGAACAGCGTGCCGGTCGCCCGAGCACGTCAACAACAGACGAAAACATCACAGTTTTCTGTGATTGCAGGGGCATGGTGCATTTTGAGTTCTTGCCACAGGGTAGTACGGTCAATAAAGAATATTACCTGTGACTGCTATTTGTGAAACAAATATTTATTTGCATTTAAATATTCATAAAATACATAAATTGTGTCAAATTTTTCAGTAATTCCAAGTTAAATTTTTAGAAATTTTTAATGTTCGTAAAAAAAATAATAATTGAAATCATATAATATTGGGTCAATATAAAGTACATACTTAGAGAATTGACAACTAATGATGGCTTGGAATACTCAGAAAATGTAAATGATTGCTTTAAAACAGAAGGTAATGCTGCATATGGTATCATAACTGGGAGGTACAATTCGAAACCAAGGAAAAATTTAAACTGAAATTTGAAAAACTCAGCAAAAGTTTTGGAAATCTTTTTTAAATAAAATATATTTGAAAAAATTCCTAAATAATAATTTTATTTGTATTTAAACACATATTTTATTTGAGAAATTAAGTTTGCAAATATAATTTGTTGTAATATATTAATATATGCGTTCCAAATATATTTTATTGATTTTCAAATAAAACTTATTTGCTAAGAAATATAAAATATTTAAACATTTGTGTTCCAAATATATTTTGTTTCGATTCAAACATATCAAAAAAGGCGATTTTACCCCGTGTACATATATTAGCATTTAACTTGGGAGGTGATCAAATTGTACCCCTTTTAATTTTATTAAATATTTTTTAGTACACAATTTTTTTTTGGTTCTTAGAAAAGAATTTGTTGCTAAGAAATAAATTCATATATTTTTTTTATTAAAATAATCAAAAAAAAAAAATATTTCATTGTTATTATTTTCAACAAATAATTGCGACTTTTTTCACAAGCCTTTTTTTTAAATACAGAAAAAAATCGGCAAGAGAGGGTAAAATTGACCACCACCTCCACAGTAAAAGGTTATCAAAACCACGAATAAGGTGGTAATTTAAGTGGTTTTCGCTCTCCGAAAATTTTGTGTTTTTTTTAAAAGGATAGACACTCTGGATATAAGCCCTATATATTTTCTTCGCCCATATTAAATTTTTATTATTTTCGGTTCGCTCATTTACGAGTATATCAGTATATTTTAGAAAAAAACAACTGTATAAACCAATACAAATTACTTGCTTAAAAATACCATCACATTCCGAGATAGGTGTCCATAGTATGACCGTAATACAGATGCAACCATATTATGGCCATTTGTCGCTGACATTCGATTTCCGTTGCCATTATATAGTTGTAACCATCTAACGACAAATTAAACTGGTCAATATTTTTTTTCCGGCATAAGTTCTCGCGATAAACCGTTATGTGCAAAAATAGATAGGTTGAACCACAGATTTTAGCATAACTCGGGAACCATTTATACAAATCACATTTTAAGTACTTCTCTCCATAGAAGAAGTTAATGAATTTGTTTTTCACTTCCAATTTTTTTTTACTAAAATTATGAATATATTTATAATTTATGAAAAATATAAAATATTAATATTTTGTAATTCCAAAAAGATTTTTTTTTTAAATAAAGTAAGTTAAAAAAACCAAAAAGAATAAAATGTATTTGATCATAAATTTATTTATTTCTAGAAAAAGAGAGCTTCCAAAGCAGTGATTAAGATCTAAATTTTCATAAGATAGCAAAAAAGTACTGATTCTCCATGGAATTAATGGTCACCGTACTCATGACCACCAACGAGTTTGAATTACCAGTAAGAAATACAGGGTGACCCAAAACGGTTGAAGAGGTTTGGTTTGTTTATAACTTTTTATTGAAATAATTTTTATACCCTACACCACACTGTGGTACAGGGTATTATAAGTTTGTTTCACGGCAGATGTTTGTAACACCTGAAAATAACACAGCTAGACCCACCTTAAAGTATACCGATCGACTCAGAATCACTAGCTGAGTCGATTTAACGATGTCTGTCCGTCCATCCGTCTGTCCATGTAAAGTTGTTCGTCGACTACAGGTTGCAATTTCACTCCGATCGTTCTGAAATTTTGCAGTTTAGAGTATTTCGCGGCTGTTAAGATCGCTATTGAATTTGGTTGAAATCGGTTCAGATTTAGATATAGCTCCCATATATATCTTTCGTCCGATTTTGCTCTTTAGTCCTGTAGAAGCTGTACTCCAATCATTTTGAAATTTAGAATGGTAGAGTTTCTTGATCCATGAACCAACACTACCGAATTTGAAGAAAATCGGTTAGGATTTAGCTATAGCTCCCATATATATGTTTCGTCCGATTTGGCCATTTAGTCCTATAAAAGCTGTATTTTACATCCAATCGTTTTGAAATTTAGAATGGTAGAGTTTCTTGATCCATGAACCAAGATTGCCGAATTTGAAGAAAATCGGTTAAGATTTAGCTATAGCTCCCATATATATGTTTCGTCCGATTTTGCTCTTTAGTCCTGAAGAAGCTGTATTTTACATCCAATCATTTTGAAATTTAGAATGGTAAAGTTTCTTGATCCATGGACCAACATTGCCGAATTTGAAGAAAATCGGTTAAGATTTAGCTATAGCTCCCATATATTTGTTTCGTCCGATTTGGCCCTTAAGCGCTATACATAGAAGCTGTATCTAACATCCAATTGTTTTGAAATTTAGCATGGTAGAGTTTTTCATCCATGGACGAACATTGCCGAATTTACAGAAAATCGCTTCAGATTTAGCTATGTCTCCCATATATATGTAATATAAATAATTTACAAAATATCGATATTTTACTTCTGATATGTATTTCTCGGCTGAACTTATACAGGATTTTCAAACAAGAGGTGTTATTTTGAATAACCCGGTATTTCGGTAGCTATCACTTTTGAAGCTTTAATTCTTTGACATTTGACAAGTAGAAACTACGCCATTACTAAAAATGGAACGATACACGATTCAATTCATTGAAATTATTAAAATTCGAAAATCATCGAAAAATCATCTTGACTGAGAGGCCCATTTCCACCTCGGTGGCTACGTCAACAAGCAAAATTGTCGCACCTGGGGCTCGGAAAACCCAAGAGTTATTGTTGAGAAACCTCTACATCATCAACGTGTGACTGTTTAGTGCGGTTTACGGTCCGACGGGGTCATTGGACCTTACTTTTTCGAAAATGAGGTTGGATCAACAGTTACGGTGAATGGATTGCGCTATCGAGAGATGATTAATGATTTTTTATGGTCGGAGTTGGATGGTATTGATCTGGACAACGTTTACATTCAACAAGACGGCGCAACGTGTCACATAAGCAACGAAACCATTGCTCTGTTACGGGAAAAGTTTCCGGACCGTGTTATCTCTCGAAGAGGTGATCACAATTGGCCACTGAGATCTTGTGATTTAACACCTTGGGACTTCTTCCTTTGGGGCCACGTGAAAGGTAAGGTCTACGCCAACAGCCCAGCGTCGATTCAAGACCTCAAAGATAGAATTCGTGAGGCTATCGAAGATATAGGGCAACCACTTTGCGATTTGGTTATGGAAAATTTCATGAAAAGGATATGGCCCTGTAAGCGTGGTCGTGGTGGCCATTTGGCTGATGTTGTTTATCATTATTAACGGCATACCTTCCTCTTTATTGTGAAATAAACATCCGGTAAAAATGTTCTAAATTCATTACAATGTATGTCCAAGGGCATCAGTCGTTTAAATGTCTCCTCTCTTCAACCTAATCTAACCTAATATTTTCTCATACAAAGCCTACCTTAAGCGATCGAATGTTGACCTAGATTGACGCCAAAAACGGCTAATGTGCTTTTGTTCAGAATCATCCCCTCCCCTTTGTTCAGAATCATCTTTCACGAGTTATCGCGAAAACAGGATTATTACCCAAAGAGTCAAATTAAGGTAGTCTCCGAAGTCTATGCGCCTTTTGCTCTTTTTCTTTCACCAAGGTTTAAGCCTTTTCTTCAATATGTTTCGTGTAAAAAGTATCGCTTTAATCTACTGTAAATCTTTACTGAATAACTACGATTTTTTTTGTTTAGGAAAGAGTTGTAGGCCTGTGACTAACCTCTCAATTGTCATCTGATCACTTTTTCTTATGAGTAACCGTACGCGTGAAAATTGATTATCTAGTAAAATAACTTAGAGATAGAATACTTTTTCTCGAAATTTCTGCATTACATTGTATTTAATATTTTTTTAAAATTTGGCAGTGTACGCCTGGTGTATATATTACAAAAAATCTCAACTCACGGCATGACCAAAAAATTCCTATGAAAAATTAAATAAAAAATTGTTCCAATACTTGCAACGTGGTTTTGTCTTCGGCTGAGGTAAGTTCAGTCGTGTCCAAGGTGTCCATAAGGGCCCACAAACCTTACGAAATAATAACACAAGTAGTTCTCCCTTTTGGGGGTAATAATACAATTCAGTTGCTTATTGTTGTAGTCTAAGTTATAATCTACTTGGATGGAATGCGACAAATTACTCGAGTTGGATATAGTTTTGACAACCGATTTTAGTTAATCGGAACGTATAATCGATTTAAGTTGATCGGAAACTTTAGTTAATAGCGACTTCAAGTTAATCGGGAGCTATTCGTTTCGACCGATTACGCAGACATGTCGGATCGGCAAAGCGTTAATGGAAATATCTGCAGCAACTGCTTCCGCGTTGGTATCCCGGATGCTCGGCAACCAGATCCGTTCGGGATTTGATTGAGCCCTCGGGTTACTTTCGGCTTACAAACTATTTATCTAATTACATACTACTGGACTAACTACGGGTTGAACAGTAAACCGAAGTCTCTGTGGTTCGAACAGTAACCCAAGTCTCTGTGGTTTGAACAGTAGACCGAAGTCTCTGTGATTTGAACAGTAGACCAAAGTCTCTGTGGTTTGAACAGTAGACCGAAGTCTCTGTGGTTTGAACAGTAAACCGACGTCTCTGTGGATTGAACAGTAGACCGAAGTCTCTGTGATTTGAACAGTAGACCGAAGTCTCTGTGATACCAATGTATTTGCCCGAAGGCAAATACATTGGTATCACAGGTACAAGACTTCCAGCTACAAGACTTCCGTATCCAGCTACAAGACTTCCGAAGTCGAGCTGGCCGTTCGTGGCGCGTTACTTCGTATTGTAATTTGCTCACGACCGGGGTGATGACTCACTGCCGAATGATGGCAAAAGGTGGAACACATATATGGTCCACTATACAAAGTTAACGAGAATTATACCAGGTATGACATAAATGAATATGCACTGTACTGAAAATCGTACTGAATTGGAAGTGTATGCATATATGTTGACTCGTTGACTGTAATGTGGTATGTATGCATGTTTGTCTGCGACGTTGTAAAAGGGTGGCCCTTAACTGTTAGGTAAATTCTGTATACTAGGGTGGCTCGTAAAAAAATAAAGAAATTATGAACGAAGATTTTTATGAGTAAAAACCGTCACGTTACAAACTTAAAATAAAAAAAATTTAAATAATTTTTTTTAGCATTTTTGAAAATATTCCTAATAGCATCCAAAAAATATCGTTTTGCAATACTTTATAAGCATTGGTGCGAATGTACTGCAAAATTCATCGGCAAAAATCGAAAATAGAAGTACTTTTGGATAGCAATAATAACATCTGAACCACCTTTTTAAAGTTTTTTTTTGGTGTGATGATATATTCTTGTTATTTACTTTTTTAAATCATTCAATTCTAATTTTTTCCACCACAAAATTATTTGGTTTAATTACACTTTTTATTCATTACAAACTACTAAGTGCTTTTGCTTTTATTTACTTTGTAATAATATCGTTAAATATAAATTAATTTCTGAAATAATATCACAAAATTGCGATGTATTCAATTAGAAAATATTAATCTGCAAAAATTTGTTGATTCATGTAAATTAAAATTCATCATATTCATTTAGTCTATTAGCCAATTATTCAATTAAATTTGTAATACATTTTTTGATGATTCAGTTTATTTTTTAATGAATAAAAAAATAGGAGCACAGTGATCCTATGTCCACCACTGGTACTGGACCCACAACACTGCACAAAACTAAGTTCGCAGTTAATTAAAATTTGAATTAATTTATTCGAACGGAAGTGAAAAATAATTTCCTTTCTGTTTTTGTTTGTTATTCGCCATTTTACATTTATTTAAAACGTTTGTTGTCTTTTCATCTTCTCATCACGATAGGGGCGGGCGGGCGTTTGTGATGGTGATAGCGATGCAAAATTCAATTAAAACATGCCACTTTAAACAAAAACCAAAAAAAGGAATAAAAAAACAAAATAAAATAAAAACACCAATGCCGATGGTGGTCATATCAGGATACACAAATATTTGGTCTGAGAGGAGGACCATCACACACCCCCTCCCCATCATACCACACTAAACCAATACCATATCGTATATGCAAACCAAACCATTGCAATTGAGTCCTGGGCAAAGAAAGTTCAACAAAAATTTCCCAAAAGAATATGCCTCCGCTAGCCATATGACCCCCGCCCAATGTGAGTCTCTGTAGAGACGGGTCTTGGTTTGGTTATTGTGATATAGTTTTGGTTTGGTTGCAATTATTTAATTTTTTTTTCATTTAAATGGCATGGAGTAAAAAAATTGTTCAAAAAACGGCCAACGGGTGAGAAATATTTTTTAATATTTATTCTTTGCTAAATGGAAAAACTTTAGTCCAGTTATTTGTGCAATTTTAGCATGTTTGTTGGAAAAATTAAAAAAAATATATGTCTAAAGGTTTCCCTAATAAAACGTCCAAGGCTTGGGTCCTGTTGGGGTCATTATTAATTTTATTTGGGTTATTATCGAAATCCCATAATTTTCCCCTAAGGCCATCATACTGCAACTTTTAGCCAAAGCCCTTCGCACACCAAATTGTGTCCATTCTCTGGAATTTGGTTTTCCAATTTTTATTGTTTCCTCACACCACAAAAACACACAATACTCGTATATTTACTACATGCGCAGCATTTTATACGTCCGTCCGTCCATACGTCTGTCTGTCCTCATTTCCCTTAACGAGAATTTTAAATATTTTTAGAATTTTGTTGCTCGTTGCATTTGAGAATTATATATCGTTCGGTTGCTCGCTTCGCATTTTATTGTTGTTGATCATAAAATAGCCAAAGTACATAAATTTTATTTTTTCTTGCATTGCTTGAAATTGAATAAATGTTGACACTGCCACCAACCAACCAACCTACCAACCAGCTCCCTGAACTTTTGGCGTGTGTCTTTTTTTTGGGATGTAAAGAAAAAGTCATTTTAAAATCCAGAACAAAATTTTATTGTTATGGTTTTATGGGTCTCAGATAATTTAGAGAAAATCAGGGAAGTACCGCCATTTAGAGAATGTCAGGGAAGTATTACCATTGCCAGAATTGTGGCTGGGTCTACATCGATCGATATATTGTAACAGTTATTGTTAAAAGTTATTGTAACAGTTATAACTTTTTCGAAAATAGTAAGGTTCTGGCCACGGATTCTGATAGAGGGGGTATAAAAAGAATATTCGTGTATCGGAGTATTAAAAGTTTACGTATGGAGGGAATTTTAGAGGCGGATCAATATTTCCCCTTTCGCACATTCATATGATAGGAAAGCGTTTGGTCCTTACATTTTAGGTTTAGGATGTCTTTAGCAACATTTTAACCCTGTAGCTCCTCAATGTGGGGGTCTTTTTAGTCTCTTTTGTGGAAAAGGGTAAAAATCACCCCTAAAACAGGCGTCAAAATGTCTAGAAATGGCCCAAATCGGATTTCCGCCAAATATTCATGGAGTCTCTCATCGATGTGTTACACTTTTGGCCCGCAGCATCTGATATATACCCTTGTTCACAATAGTGGGGGTTTAAAAAACAGGATTATGTTGTATATACAAGGTGGCGCAAAAGTAATCCTCCTATCAGAAAATGCTATAAATTTTGCGATTGGCCCCTAATGTCAGTTCTGTTTTGACATTTGTGTAGTAAACACATGAGAAATACACGTTAATAAACAATGTTACGCTACACTGCTCCAGAACGCGGAATATTGCTGACTATTTGTTTGACCAATAATCGGTCGGTGACTTTGGCACAACGTGAATTTCGTCGCAGATTTCCTGGCCGTCCAACGCCTACTGGTGAAACACTGCGACGTTTAGCCGCTCACCTCGAAGAGACTGGCACAACACGAGATGCTGCCAGGCGTGACAGACCCCGGAGTAGCCGTTCTGCAGAGAATATTGCTGCTGTAGCCGAGGATGTCATGGAATCGCCGTCGACATCGACCAGACGACGTGCCACGCAAATGGGTATCAGTCGACGGTCTCTACAGCGAATTTTGGTACAAGATTTGAAGATGTTTCCGTACAAAGTCCAGACGGTGCATCAGCTGTTAGCTGCTGACCGCCAATCGCGTCTAACATACGCTCAAGCCATCCTTAATCACCACCAAGAAGAAGATGATTTTTCATCAAAAATAATCATGAGTGATGAGGCCCATTTCCATCTTAGCGGGTACGTAAATAAGCAAAATTTACGCTTCTGGGGCACTGAAAATCCGCGTGTAACCCACGAAGAGCCATTACACCCGCTCAAAGTCACTGTATGGTGTGCTGTTTTCGCTGGAGGAGTCATCGGACCTTTTTTCTTCGAAGACGTCGCGGGCCAAACGGTTACTGTGAATGGTGAGCGCTACACAGCAATGATCAACAAGTTCTTTTTGCCGCAACTTGATGAATTGGGATTGGAAAACATGTGGTTCCAACAGGACGGTGCAACGGCACACACTGCACGTGCCACAACCGATATGCTGAAGGATGCATTTCCCGGGCGCCTAATCTCCCGTTTTGGCGATTTACACTGTCCAACAAGATCGCCTGATTTGACCGCTCCAGACTTCTTTTTGTGGGGCTTTTTGAAGTCGCGGGTTTATGTCAACAAGCCTCAGACTCTTGCAGCTCTTAAAGGCAATATCCGTCAAGAATGTGAGGACCTATCGCCGGAAGTTTTGGCAAAAGTGATGGAAAATGCCATAAAAAGGGCTCAAATGACAATCAACTGTGGCGGCGTATCTCGTTTTTATCGAGCTTATACTTAAACAAGTAAGAAAGTTTCAGTCGGGTAAACCGACTAAGGTATACCCTCACTTTGTGAGTAATGTAATATATAACATTACACCAATAAATCTGTCAATTTGTGTGGGAGGTACCAGAAGGGGTTTTCCAAATACACATATTTTTCGGTAAACAGTACATTCTTAAATAAATTGCATTGTGCTGAACTATAAGCGTTTGTGTGCACTGGTATATTAGAGTTACGAGCTATGTAATTTTGGTATGATTTGGTCATTTTGTGTGGGAGGTACAAAAAGGGGCGGGGTGATAACGCCCACTTTTTACAGGACTATAGGCACTACAACAGCATTACACTGTACAAAATTTCAAGTATTTGTATGCACTGGTATTAAAGTTACAAGCCGTTTACTTTGGTACGAAACGGGCCATTTGTGTGGGCGGTACCAAAAGGGGCTGTACAATGATGCCCATTTTTTACCGGACTATAGGCGCTACAAAAACATTATACTGTAGAAAATTTCAAGCATTTTTATGCACTTGTATTAAACTTATAAGCAGTTAAATTTTGATGCAAAATGGTCCATTTGTGTGGGAGGTACCAAAAGGGGCATGCCAACTTCACCCATTTTTCTCGAGTTAATAGCGACTAATATACTAATATTATGTGCAGAATTTCAAAAGATTCGAATAAGTAGTATAGAAGTTATTAAAGAATCAATATTTCACTAAATGTTAACCCTTTGTGTGGGAGGTACCAGAAGGAGTAGACCAATATGGCCCATCTTCGAACTCATCCGGAGATAGATCAAAATATTAGCACATACAAAATTTGAAGTCAATCGGTTACTCCTTTCGAGAGTTATCGTGCGCACCAGCCAGCAGACAGACAGACAGACATACTTAGGGTCTTAGATCACTCCTTCGATGTGTTACACTTTTTTCCGTAGCAAATGATATATACCCTCGTCACACTAAAGTGAGGGTATAAAAATATGGTCCAAATATAAAACGCACCTTCCAAGAAAATTTAAATGGTAAAGAACAAATTACCATAAATGGGTTTTTAAACATTTTTTTCGTATTTAGGACACCATATTACATCAGAAAATGTTATGCACGGCCCTTCAACAAAAACTTTGTTACATAGTGTAATTTCTATGTAGGCTGAAAAAAAATTACTTCTCTAGTATATCGTCCCAAACATATTCTATTCATATTCTATATTCCGAAAAATATATTATATTTGGCACACACATATTATATATTTGGGAAGATGTTGTTCCAAACAAATCTTTATTTCCGTGCTTATATTTTTTATTTGGGACTATTATTTACTAAACAAATTTTTATTTGCATTTAAGTATTCAGAAAATAAATCAATACCTTAATTTATTATAATTTAAGTAAAGTTATATTTTTTCAGTAATTCAACAGTATTTTTTCGGATATTTAAAATGTTCTTAAAATTCCTTCATAATTGAAATGGTATAATCTTGCATAATAATAGATTGCTAGATTGTTTGACAACAAATGATGACTTGGAATAAATAGAAATTAAAATATGTACTTTAAAACGAAAATTATTGCTACTTATGAAATTATAAATATGTAAGGTGTAACTCGCAATCAATAAAAAATTAAAAATTAAGTTCGAAAAATCTGCAAAGCTTTTTTAAACAAAAAAAATATATTTGGAAAAACTTCTAAACAATAATATATTCAAATAATAAACACATATTTTATTTAAAAAAATTAGTTAGCAAATATATCTTGTTGTAATATATTATAGCTTGCTCATTAAATTTTATTTATTTTCAAATAAAATTTATTTGCTCAGAAATATATGATATTTCAAAATTAGTGTTTCAAATATATTTTCTTTTGATAAACATATCAAAATAATCCATTTTGCCCCGTGTATACATTTTCGGCTGGTGAAAAGCGACTCAGGTTTAGATGTAACCCTAATAAATGTGTATATACCTCCGATTTGGCATGTAGACACAGTAAAATCCCCACTTTTTCACCGATCTGCGTGAAATATATCGGAAGTATTTCCCTGGTTCCAGGAACAATTACTATTTAATTTGTAATTTGGTTTAAATTTAGATAAAATCATCAAAATGTAAATACTATCGGATTTTTCACTTAAGCGCCATAGAGAGAGTCCTTGAACCTCAAATATACCCTGTCATATTTAGAGTAAATCTGTTAAGATTTAGATATAACCCGCATATACGAGTATATGTATGTTGTTCAGAATAAGATATAGCCTACATATAGTACCCTTGGTATCCTCCCAACACAAAAAAAAAATAAATAAAAATCGGTTTTCCCAAAAAAATTCCCTCTTCAATTTGCACAACATCTCTCTACCTCTGGGTTTTTTCTCAAAATTATTTAATTTTTGCTCAAAATTTATTAATTTAACCATATCTATTAACCGCTTCATATATTTTGAAGATATTAATACCAATGAAAAGCTATGATACTCCTCTTCAATATAGTTGGATGCAATACTTATGTCCGTTTGGTGGAAGGAGGTGAAAATATGGAAAATATCCTTAATCCTTAAATAATTTGAAAAAGTATCAATTCATGTCCTTTTTTATTTTTAGGGTCAAACTATTATAAACTGACTATGAAAACCTCTAAATGGAACCTTGGGGCACCTACCAGATATAGCAATATTATTGAGTCAATATTATAATTTTTCATGTACATATATTTTTATATACTTTAGAATTTTCGAATTTTAGATTCGTTGGCTGGACTGGATTTTGGTCCACAAATCAGGAATTTGTTGATAACTTGACTACAGCGCCACCTATCGGTTCCAGATACAGTTACGAATACTTACTTTTATAATATGAATATAATGCCTAAAAAGATCAACAATCGATCAAAAAGTTTAGAAAATTACAATAGTCCAACCGACGAATCTAAAATTCGATATAAAAATATGCAAGACAAATATTAATATTGGCTCAATAAAATTGCTATACCTTTTAGGATTCATGGTTCCATTTAGGGGTTTTCATAGTCATAATAGTTTTCATCATCCTGTACTTCCGAAAAAATGAAGGACATGAATTGGAACTTTTTCAAGATATTCACGGAATAAGAATATTTATCATGTTTTCACATCCTTCCACCAAAAGGACATAACTATTTCAATCCACTGCAATGAAGAGCAGTAGAAAAGATTTTCATTGATAGTAATATCTTCAAAATATCTAAAGCGGTTATAGCGGATATGGCTAATTTATCAAAAGGTATTTTTGAAAAAAATCCCTGAGATTAGTAAGTATGGAGCTCAATACCACAAAAAGTACAATGAATTTTGAAATATTAAAAACGCCATAAAATTACATAAAATATACCTTTTCGGATTTATGGTTCCATTTAGAGTTTTTCATAGTCATAATAGTTTCCATCATCCTGTACTTCCAAAAAAATGAAGGACATGAATTGCAACTTTTTTAAGATATTCACGGAATAAGGATATTTATCATATTTTCACATCCTTCCACCAAAAGGACATATCTATTTCAATCCACTGCAATGAAGAGCAGTAGAAAAGATTTTCATTGGTAGTAATATCTTCAAAATATGTGAAGCGGTTATAGAGATATGGCTAATTTATCAAAAAATATTAAAAACGCCATAAAATTCGTTACATATTTATATAATCATTGTGGACATTTTTTTATTATCCCCTCAGCTTAGAGAGGAGGGTATATCATTTGTTACGAACCAAAAGTGTAACACATCGTAGGAGTGACCTAAGACCCTAAGTATGTTCGGCGGATATCCGTTTTGGGTCATTTGATGTCGAATGAGCAATGTCCGCCCGTCCATCTCTCTGTCTGTCTGCTGGCTGATGCGTATGTGGTAATATTTTCTTCTATCTCCGGCTATGTTCAAAGACGGGCTATAGTGGTCCACTCCTTCTATGTAGTACCTCCCCCACAAAGGGTTAACATTTAGTGAAACATTGATTATTTAATAATTTCTATACTAATTATTCGAATCTTCTAAAACTCAATACATTGTTTTAATTAATTAGTCTCTAACACCTCAAGAAAAAGGGCGAAGTTGCCACGCCCCTTTTGGTACCTCCCACACAAATGGTACATTTTGCTCCAAAAGTTAACTGCTTATAGATTTAATATCAGTTCATACAAATACTTGAAATTGCGTACAGCGTAATGCTCTCATAGTCCAGAGAAAAGTGGGCGTTATTGGCAAGCCCCTTTTGGTACCACCCACTCAAATGAACCATTGTGCACCAAAAGTTAAAAGCTTATAACTCTTATACCAGTACATACTTTAAAGTTATTTAATGCAATTTTAATTGATAATAATTTAATTAAAACAAAAAAATCAATAAATTGACGAATATTTCCATTGGGTGAAAGGTGAGGGGATTAAGTCGGTTTACCCTACTGAACTATCTTACTTTTTTCCTTTTCGACAGTTCTGAATTTTTCACCGCCTTGATGTAGGGGCATAGGACGCTATCGTACATCCCTTTCAAGGATCTAACACAACAACTTCTTTCAATCGAAAAATCCCCTTTAACCCCAAGTTTTGGTCATTTAAAGCCAAAAAGAAAAATAACATTAAAATGCCAAAAGCATTAAATAACATAAACAAACAAAGTGAGTGAGCGAAAAGGTGTTGTTTCATCGCGCTTTGCTTTGGCACTTTCAGCTCAGCAATTTGAGCACTAAAATTGTATTTCAAATGGAATTGAAATAACATTTCTCTCGAAATGTGCCAAAGAGTGAAGCCATAACCCATTGGCATTATGTACTCGTATGTACCCATCATCCTCATGAATAAGCATATAACGTATCCAAATCTAGTATATGTGCCACTTCGTCGTAATGTGTTTATGGGAATTATCATTGAAAAACAGTCATCCACACTTTTCAACCACACAAATAAACAAACAAACATTGTGGAACATCCTGTCAATATACATACGTATAAGAAGGTATTCCCTCCAATAGCTACAGTGCACAAAAACTTTCATAGCATAAAAGGAAATTACTTCGATTTGACGCCAAAGACAGTAAAACATTAACGTAAGGACATTTCATATTTAAATTAAATAACATGTTCTTAATACCACTCATGATATCTTAAATTTGTGTATAAAATTTAGCTTTTATTATCTTTGCCTACAAGTCACAGCAAAATTTTTTTTCAGTGTCATATATGTGTTAACCCTACCTACACTTGTATTGTATGTACATATTTGTGTGTGGAATCCATTCAGAAAACAACACAAAGTAAATACCATTAAATAAAGGATACAAAATCCGCTTACGAATGCGTTCGTTTCGGTCTGTTTGTTTCTGTGGTTTTTATACTGAATTCAATAAGAAAATACCAAAACACATTAGTCGTCAGTCATCGTGTTCGTCGTTGTCGTCTTCTCGTAAAACAAATCATCATCAGACGTCCTTGACGTCGTTCAGTATGTGTGTTGACATAACCGCAGAAAGGTAAATGAAATAGGAATAGAAGGAGTACGAGAAGACAGAATGAGAACAAGACTATTGGATATTTTTATCGGTTTTGTGGGGTTTCCATGGAAGAGAAATATGTTTTCCGATTGACTAACTTTAGCAGTTGCATAAGTACGATTGTTATAAGTACCATGAAATTATACTTCTTCCAAATAACAAATACTTTTTCCGGTACCAAAACCGCAAGTGAATTTAAACTTCATCATTTCTAAAATGACGGGATGTGATAAAAAAAAAAGTCGCAAAAAGCTAATAGTCTAATTGAAAACAATTTTCGAGCAAAAACTGCACATTTTAAAATTTATTTTTTTGATATTTGTAAAAAACTTCTCTACACTTTAACATTTCCGACATTAGACTGAAAAAATGTGTTCATTTAAACAATGAAGAACTTATTTGATTCAGAAAATGTTTCATAGTTTCAACCAAAGAAACTTCATTTTTATTTTAAAGAATAACCTGACAGCCTTAGTTTCTCTCCATTTTGTTGATGGCAGGGTATAATTGCATCAGCCACTGCCTGTAGATCCGCCGGTGAGATATTATCTGGCTCTAGCTTCATAAAAAACAGAGTTTTTGATAGTGCAAATAATTATAGATTTGGTTACAATATCGCTGTCGAACTCTGATGGTCATAACTTGACGAGTGTTGGTTTTCATAGCGGTCTGAATTGACGGTTACGGTTCTTTAATTTTCGAAAAAAACACCTCCAGACCATTATGCACACTAAACAGTCACTTTTTCCGGATGTAGTGTCTTTTCCACAATCACTTCTGGGTTCTCCGAGCCCCATACGCTTATTGACGTAGCCACCGAGTGAAAAATGAGCTTCATCGCTGAAGACATTTTTGTTCGAAAAAACAAATTGGAAGCCTGTTGCTAGCACTTTTTTATGTGTTTTTCGATTATTAAACGGTCCACATTCATAAATGGAAAACCTTTCAGTAAATAAATTATACTTCAGATGACATATATGACTGACCGTCTTGCCAGATAACGAAATGGATAACCCTTTATTTTTTTCCCAGACCTGTGGAGTTCTTGTGGCTTTTGTCTCATTAAAGAACTTCCTGCATAACTTTCTGCATAACTTTCTTGCATAACTAATTTCCCCACACATCGATATCTGCATTCCAAAAGGCGAAGGTGAACTAAGAGAGGTGAACTGGCTCACCAGCTCACTTTAATTCAACAGCTCTTTAGTTCACCAGCTCTTCAGCTAACCAGTACATCCCCAGTTAAAATCAGGCGCTATTAAAAGAATCAGATTGGAACATTAATGGAATGAGTTGACTATACAAGAAGAACGGAAATTCATGGAAGAAATGAAAGACATACTGCGCTACTAATCTGAAATGAACGAGTTGTGTGAACTAGTTCGTACCATTTAGTAAAGTGACCCATTCAATTGAACTACGTCGTTCACGACCTACACAACTCTATTGCAGACCTTTAGCATCTTAGATCTGCATCTTGAAGCATAGCTAGTTTCTGCCAGATGCAGCTTGGGCACTTGCGTAGAGGGAGGTTCATCTTCAGTTACTGCATCAGTATTATCTGCCAGAATATTTTTGTATCACATTCCTTATCGCTATTTTGCTGAATTCATTTGATTAAACTAAAAAACTATGTGACTTCGAGATCTATCCGCCTCAACTAATCGACCGACTTTACAGTTGCCAGTTGGAAATCGGGATTGCAAACCTTCAGCATCATAGACCTGCACCTAACCTCCCTTATCGCTCTTGTACACCACAAACCGGATGTTGCTGAATCCGTATGACACTGTCACAACCTTGGCGAGATGAGATAGAGACTCGGCATACAAACAGTATAAATACTGCGTGCAACCGAAACGTATCCGCCGCATATAATCGGACTACTTTACAGTTGCCAGTTGGAACACCTGGATTTGCAGATCTTAATAATTTTAGAACCTTGAAGCAAAGCTAGTTTCCGCCAGGTTAATCTTCAGATACTACCACGGTATTATCTACTAGAGTATTTTTGTATCACATCCCTTATCGCACTCCAGTAGGATTTTGATAAATCCATATGACACCATATGAGATGAGAAGTAGACTCGTTATTCAGTAATAATATTGCGTGCCTTTTAGGCCTAACCGCCACATATAATAGAACGACTTTATAGTTGGAAACCCGGTATTGCAGACCTTGAGCATCTTAGGGCTACACCTCGAAGCAAAACAAGTTTCCGCCAGATACTAATCCAGTATTATCTGCTAGAGTTTTTTTAGGATCACTTGCAGGATCGGCTCCTGCAAATCCTGAAGAACGTCGAAGAAATCTAAGTGGACTGTGTTCTCTATGACATTCCACTTGCCCCTGGGGATAATGCCGTCAGGCCGCCCTCGTATGTCCGTAGCCATTTCCTGGCCTTAGTGACAGCTCCCTTTCTCAAATCCCTTAAGGATCCCGATAGCCATGTGCCGATTATTTCTTATTTGTCAGCCGTCAAAACTGTCTGCGAACCTACAAGTCCGATGATCACTGTACGCGTAACACTTCGTACTAAGGGGATATCGTTTGAAGTAGAAGTTAAACCATTTAGCAGTAGTTACCCAGGGTGCACAAGGTGCTAGCGTTCTATAATTACATCCTCCGCATAGCTTATTGTCCCATGACTAATAAGGCATGTAGTTATGTTTACCAAATATTTGCCACTGCTACGTGGAAACTCAACTTTAATCTATTTTTTTGAATTATTATGAATAATTTTCTATTCTTGTTAAACTTTAAATTTTGAGGGAATAATCTAATGTCTACTTCAATATTCCCACTTAAACATTATAATCCTCTTTTCTTTTTTCAATATTCAATTACACTGTGGAACACAAAAAATAATAACAAGATTTAAACAACTGATTCCGACAAAAAAACATTTTTAGGTTTAGCCACAATTCGAAAATGTAACATCGATCTTAAGTTTTGACTTATATCTGACATTTAGGTTGAGTTTAGAGTTTTATTGTCTTCAGAGTAGAATTTTATGGCAAATAACAGGTGGCGCAAAAGTAATGCTCCTATCAGAAAATGCTATACATTTTGCGATTGGCCCCTAATGTCAGTTCTGTTTTGACATTTGTGTAGTAAACACATGCGAAATACACGTTAATAAACAATGTTACGCTACACTGCTCCAGAACGCGGAATATTGCTGACTATTTATTTGACCAATAATCGGTCGGTGACTTTGGCACAACGTGAATTTCGTCGCAGATTTCCTGGCCGTCCAACGCCTACTGGTGAAACACTGCGAGGTTTAGCCGCTCGCCTCGAAGAGACTGGCACAACACGAGATACTGCCAGGCGTGGCAGACCCCGGAGTAGCCGTTCTGCAGAGAATATTGCTGCTGTAGCCGAGGATGTCATGGAAGCGCCGTCGACATTGACCAGACGACGTGCCACGCAAATGGGTATCAGTCGACGGTCTCTACAGCGAATTTTGGTACAAGATTTGAAGATGTTTCCGTACAAAGTCCAGACGGTGCATCAGCTGTTAGCTGCTGACCGCCAATCGCGTCTAACATACGCTCAAGCCATCCTTAATCACCACCAAGAGGAAGATGATTTTTCATCAAAAATAATCATGAGTGATGAGGCCCATTTCCATCTTAGCGGGTACGTAAATAAGCAAAATTTACGCTTCTGGGGCACTGAAAATCCGCGTGTAACCCACGAAGAGCCATTACACCCGCTCAAAGTCACTGTATGGTGTGCTGTTTTCGCTGGAGGAGTCATCGGACCTTTTTTCTTCGAAGACGTCGCGGGCCAAACGGTTACTGGGAATGGTGAGCGCTACAGAGCAATGATCAACGAGTTCTTTTTGCCGCAACTTGATGAATTGGGATTGGAAAACATGTGGTTCCAACAGGACGGTGCAACGGCACACACTGCACGTGCCACAACCGATATGCTGAAGGATGCATTTCCCAGGCGCCTAATCTCCCGTTTTGGCGATTTGCACTGGCCAGCAAGATCGCCTGATTTGACCGCTCCAGACTACTTTTTGTGGGGCTTTTTGAAGTCGCGGGTTTATGTCAACAAGCCTCAGACTCTTGCAGCTCTTAAAGACAATATCCGTCAAGAATGTGAGGACCTATCGCCGGAAGTTTTGGCCAAAGTGATGGAAAATGCCATAAAAAGGGCTCAAATGACAATCAACTGTGGCGGCGGCCATTTACATGACATCATATTCTCGACTTGATGTAAAAAAATTAAAAGACCAAATAAAAATAATCCACAAGAAGAATCAAAGTTTTTCATTTTTTTTTTAAATTACAGCCAAAAAACATCGAAAGGTTACTTTTGCGCCACCCGTTATTTATGCGAAACACCTGTTTCAGGGTTGATTTTTACCCTTCTCCGCAAAAGGGGTAAGCTGGCGCCTAGATTGGGAAGCTGCAAAAATATTTGCAATAAAATTCTACTATAAGTCAAAACTAAGATCCACTTTTGGTGCTAAACCTAAAAATGGATTTTAAGTTTTGACTTATTTGCGGAATTTAGGTTGAGTTTAGGGTTTTGGTGTCTTAAGAGACTTAAAGTAGAATTGTATGTCAAATATTTTTGTAGAACATTTTGAGTCGTTAAACACCTGTTATATGGGTGATTTTTAACCTTTTCTACAAAAGGGACCAAAAAGACCCCTACATTTAGGAGCTAGAGGGTTAAAATGTTTTACAAAAATATTTGCCACAAAATTCTGCTATAAATCTCTGAAGAAACTAAAACTCTAAACTCAACCCAAATACCAGAACATTCTGTACTTTTCCGAATTGGTGCTAAACTTAAAAATGGATTTTAAGTTTTGTATTATTTGTAGCATATAAGTTGAATTTTGAGTTTTGGTGAATTCAGAAACTTATAGTAGAATTTTAAAGCAAATATTTATACCCCCACTTTAGTGTGACGAGGGTATATATCATTTGCTACGGAAAAAAGTGTAACACGTCGAAGTAGTGACCTAAGACCCCAAGTATGTTCGGAGGAAATCCGTTTTGGGTCATTTTAAGTCGAATGAGCAATGTCCGTCCGTCTGTCTGTCTGTCTGTCTGTCTTTCTGTCTGTGTGTCGGTCTGTCTGCTGGCTGGTGCGCACGATAACTCTCGAAAGGAGTAACCGATTGACCTCAAATTTGGTATGTGGTAATATTTTTTTCTATCTCCGGCTAAGTTCGAAGATGGGCCATATTGGTCCACTCCTCCTAGTACCTCCCCCACAAAGGGTTAAAATGTTGTGAAATATTGATTCTTTAATAACTGCTATACTACTTATTCGAATCTTTTGAAATTTCACACATAGTATTAGCTTGTTAGTCGTTATCAACTCGAGAAAAATGGGCGAAGTCGCCACGTCCCTTTTGGTACCTCCCACACACATGCACCATTTTGCACCAAAAGTTAACAGCTTATAACATTAATAACAGTGTATAAAAATACTTGAAATTTTGTACAGTATTATGCTTTTATATTGCCTACAGTACAGGGAAAAATGGGTGTTGTTGTCACGCCCCTTTTGGTACCTCCCACACAAAGGTACCTTTTTGCACCAAAAGTTAACAGCTTATAACATTAAAACCAGTGTATAAAAATACTTGAAATTGTGTACAGTGTAATGTTTTTATAGTGTCTATAGCCTTGTGAAAAATGGGCGTTATTGCCACGCCCCTCTTTGTACATCCCACACAAAATGCCCAAATCATACCACAATTTAATGTCTCATAACGTTTAAACCAGTGCACATAAATGTTTATAAGTCGGCACAGTGCAATGAATTTAAAGTATATAATGTTCAGCAAAAAAAAGGTGTATTTGATAAACCCCTTCTGGTACCTCCCACACAAATTGACAGAATAATTCGAGTAATATTCAATATTACATTACTCACAAAGTGAGGGTATACCTTAGTCGGTTTACCCAACTGAAACTTTCTTACTTGTTTTTGTAAACCGTTTTCAATAGCTGAAAAACTGTTTTCGGGGTGATTCTTACCCTTATCCACAAAAGGGACTAAAAGACCCCTACATTTAGGAGATAGAGGGTTAAAATGTTCAACAAAATTGCTGCTCATCGTGTTCTAAGAAATGTTACTGAAGAAACCCAAACCTAAAATGTAAGGATCACATAGTTTCCTATGCCGATTCATCATAAGAATGTGCAAAAAGGGCAAATATTGATCCCCCTCAGAAATGACCACCATACGTAAAGTTTTAAATCGCCAACACAGTTGTGTTGGCGATTTGTCAGAACCTAGTTATTTCTGAAAAAGTTTAATTTTGTTCCACAGTGTTATTTATGAAAAATAAAATTAATTGCAATTCATAACAAATACGATTTGAGCAAACGTTATTCAATATCAGATTATTGCTGTATATGTATTTTCTATTTGTTACGAATATTGAAAGAGAAATTGATTATGTTTTTGGAGAATACATCGACACACACACCCTCGACATACATATAATCAATGGAAATTTGATTATTTATGCTGCACTTACAGTAATTAAAATTGCACACATTCAGAGAGAACCCTTTCGCCTTTTGATAGCCACAAATGGATAATAAGAATATTATTATGGGGAAGAAGAAGAGGATAATAATAATACTGTTGATGATGATTGTTATAATGCCATAATCAGCTTAATGATATTATCTTCTATGACTTGGAGTAATGTTCAACCGTCCGCCCATCTGCCAGTCCGTCCTTTCGTTCGGCTATCTGTCTGTCCGTCCATTCAATGGTCTTCCCTTTTTCCCTTATCCAGTCTTTGTGGGTAATGTGGTTTCTTTTCAAAATACTATAAACTCAATTTTCAATAACTTTATCTTCGTGCTGTGCTGTGCACACGCTTTTCAAAGATTTGGGTTAAAAGCTTTTTCAAACAACCAATAAAAAAAAACAAAAAATATATTTTTAAGTAATTTCGAATTTCTTTTGATCAATCAATTGGTTTCAGTTCTGTTTTTTGTTTCTTATCAATTTTGAAGTTAACTTTATTTTTCTATGTTTCACATTGTCTTCTGTTATCGCCGTCGTCGTCGTCGTCGTTGTTGTTGTTTTTGCCATTTGCTTCCCCCTTAGGGCCTTGTTGCGCCTTAATCAATGGCGTTAATTCAATTAGTTTATCATTTGTATTGTTTTTTCTTGTTGTATTTTTTGCTGAAGTTGAGTACTTTTTTTCATTAATTTTATAACACTCTAAACTGATCAAATTAAGCTAATTGCTTGGAGAGCAAGAGATTCAATAGCACTTTGTCAGAGCCCATAGTGGATGGTCGAGTGAAGGGGTTGTCATTTGCAATATACAATTTAATCAATAATAGTTCTATCAACAAATTAAGTTTTATTAAATGAAATAGTTTAAACAAAACATTAAAACACGATATCGGATGTTTAAGTGAGTATAATTGACGTTGAGGAATTTAAATTTAATATATATGTATATCATATTTGAAAATTTTACCGGAAAGCAAAAAACTAAATAAAATGAAAAATGTTGTCATTAGAAAAACGGAGTTTTCGGGATAATAGCTGAACGGAATGATGCATATATAAATTCACATGAACATGATTTATATCTTGTTTGTGGACATAGCGTGAGAATAGGAATTTTTACCTATGAAATGTTTGTTCTTATGCTCTTTTGAATTTCGTTAATAAATTCGCAATTTTTGATAGTAGGTCGCTATAAATTTGTCGGGATGTAATTTCGATCCAGTGTACCGAACTTCATCAAAAACTAAATTTCCGTTTTTCTTGTTATTACGCCCTTTTTCGTTTGGGCGTATGGATTATGTCGAGAATGTAGGGAAACAGTTTGTCGCTCAAATGGCCTATGAGCTTATATCAATATAAAAAAAACTAAAATTTGAATATATTCTTCAGTTTCTACACCTTTGATTACTCTTGGCCTTCATTTTGAGTAGTGGTCTAAGATCCTATGTATGGAGCTGTGAGTAACCGATTGACTAGATGGGCCCTATTTGTCCACAAAGGGTTAGGAAAATATCAGTCAAGTAAACCGACTGTACAATCTTGGGCCTTCTTCTGCATGATTTCAATAAATAAATCCCAACTTTATAAGGATTTGGCCGTTTTATGAAATAGAGAGATAGAAATAACAAGTAAAAGCGTTAAGATCGGCCATGCCGAATCGTATGTACCCTCCATCATGGATCGCACGTGAATGGTTGCGGGTACTAATAAACTCATTATACCAAATATCAGCCCAAGTAGTTGAAATTTGAGGTTTTTGTGGCGTTAAGAAGTTAAATCTAGAGGGACCTTTGTATGGGGGCTATATCAAAACATTGACCTATGACTACCGTTGCTCGTGTAAAGGATCCCGGATATAAATAAATCCCAGTTACCAACTTTCAGCGCGATCAGTTGACATTCGTGGTCTCTATGACGTTAAGAAATCATATCGGGGAGATGCCATATGTGGGGGCTATATCCAAAATTGGAACGATATAGCGTTATAGATTGCAGCGCGATTACAACAGACGGACGGACAGACTAAATCGTCTTAGAATTTTACGATGATTATTAATATATGTATATATGTACTTTATGGGGTCTCAGATCAATATTTAGTAGTGTTACAAACGGAGAGACAAATATACCCCCCATCCTATGGTGGAGGGTATAAAAAGACATGCAGTTTCAGTTAGGAGGAGGCAGTTCAGGATATTCAACACCACAATAACTGGAATCTCAATCTAAGATGGAACCATGGTAACGGAAAAAACTATCTTGTTGGCACTTGGTTCATTTCAACCCTCTAAGTCATCTGGACCAGATTCGATTAATCCAGGCATCCTTCAACGAGCAGGACCAGTGTTAGTACAACTCTAACAACAGAGTTAGAGTCCCCAATGGCTTTTAAAGGCTGGGGTTGCTTAGAGCCCCAGCTGGGTTCTGCTTCATCTGTTTTATCATTTGTTTTGCCTGCGGCTGGATGTGCTCTTGTCTCATTTTCGACCACGGGATCCAAGGCACCAAAGCTCGTAGAAGTTGCATGCTCACGATTGTTCGATAACGACGACACATGACTCGTGAGTGAATCAACGCTTGACGCCGGCACCTGCGCCGTAATCTCCTTCGTATTTTTTGGTTTAATCATAAATTGAACCAAATATAGGCCTCCAGACTGAGTTCAGAAATTTCTGTCCAGAGACCGATGCATCCAATTCAACCTACGCTTTAAAAATAACAAACCATGTGGTTGCGTAGTAGGTAGGTATTGCGTGATATGTTAAAAACTATCCGCTCTGCGATAACACGTCCGTTCGCTACGACAGGCGGCGACTGAAACATTTTTAAGCTGTGCTATTAATATTAAACAAAACCCAGCATACATCAAAGTAAAAACGATTACGCAGGCTCTTGTAAAGTCGTCCGAAGAAAGTTGCCCATTTCTAGAAAGGAAATAAGTCCATGAGAAACCCTAGATGACAAAAGAAATTCGTTTGATTGGGAGGAATGTCCTCAGACTTTACAACGGAGTTCGTTGCAACAAATCGTTAGTGTGATACAGTACCATCTTTATAACACTCTCTGTAATCTCCCATATTGAATTAAGCCTATTAAGAGCGCCACCTGTATCTGGGGAGCTCAAATTGAATGACATAAAAATCCTTAGAAGTTTAAGGAACAAGAATGCCAAAATAGTAACAAGAATGAAGTATATAATGAAATAAATAAAATTGTTCACTTCTTTTGAACACCGAAACCGACAACATCTCAGTGGCGACGAGCGTAAATTAAAAACCAGTAAGGAGAGGCTAAAGTCGGGCGGGGCCGACTATATAATACCTATCGCAGATCCTTCGAAGAGGAGCGAAAAAAATCGTGGCCTACGCAGCTGAAGAAACCCATCAACAATAACTGATCTGATGCAAAGAGCGCTGAGACGACTGTCAAACTGGCCTAGGCACTAACCCCAGCAAAACAGAACTGGTTCTTTCACTCGAAAACGGAAGATAGAAGATTTTAAAGGACCAGCTCTGCATGAAACAGAATTGCAGCTATCCACAGAAGCCAGGTACCTCGATGTTGTCAGGAGTTAAACTAAAAAAGAATCACGGTGGAAAGGGATAAAAAAGAGATAAATATACTCGTACTCCTACAGAAACTCCCTAGATCTCAGGCCACACACAGTTCATTGGCCGTTCACGGCAGTAGTGCCACAGATTATTACATATGTGTGTTTGGTCTGGTGGAAGGGTCTAAGAACTAGCAGCTACCTCAGGAACCTGGGGGGAAATACGACGTATTGTAGCAGTATGCATTACCGATGCAAGAAGTACTCCACAAGTGGCACTAGATAAAATTCGGCGGTCATCAAATTGGTTTGGAGCAACTAACGTACTACGAGGGCGATCCTAAAATTAGCCGACCTAACAAAGAAAACATAAAAAATGTGGGAAACATTTTCTTTGTTTCTCAACATAATCTCCTGTTAACTCGAAACACTTTTTCGAGCGATTCTCAATACATAGTTTCTATACCCTGTTTATATTAAGAACTGTCTAGCTCCTGAAAATAGCCATTAACCACAACCTCCACCTCTTTAGTGCTGTCAAATATATTTCCGACGAGCAATTTTTTAAAATTTTGAAATAACAAATAATCCGAGGAAGCTAACTCTGGCGAATAAGATGCGTGCTGAAGCAATTCGATCTTTAATTCAATGACATTGGCCATCGCAAGTCCATTGTCTTCATTGTGAGCAAACGCGGCACCCAGCTTGCACACAGATTTCTAATCATTAAATTTTCAGTCAATATGCGATCTATAGCACTTTTTGAAATCTCAATGACTTCAGCTACCTCACGAACCTTCAGCCGTCGGTCATCCAATAACATTTTGTGGATTTGTTTAACCATTTCTGGCGTGGACATCTAAATTGGCTCGTATGGTCCGGTTTAAACTATGTCACCCAATATTTTATAGTTCTAAACAAAGAAGCAGACTCCCCCAAAAGTAAAATCTGGCTCGGTTTTAATGTTGGTTAGATTGAGACTTTTCAAATGAAAATATTGTATTACATATCGGTAACCACTGAGATCGTTTGATTTTGAGTGCTACAAAATGCTAAATAACGTGGCTCTTTGAAACTTAAAACAAATGTTTTGGAAACTTGCCACTTTTCATGAAAGTATTTCTTTCAAACTACTACCGCCATCTATATGTCAGGTCGGTTAATTCTGGTATCGCCCTCTTACATGGAATCATCACTTTTTTCAATGTCCTTCTCTGACATAATCATAACTTACAGATCAGACTGACTTACACTGACGGGTGGAAAATGGACAGAGACTTTGGAGCTGGGCATTTAGACAATCTTTCCAAATCAATGACTCATGCTGCTTTTTTCAAGCAGAAATCTTCGCCATACCAAAAGCTCTGCCTGTGGTGCATCAACTGAACATCTTGTCTAACCAGCCAAGTACTTACTATCTACGTGGATAGAAGCAGCTCAAGAGGCATTGCAGTCAAAGGTTACCAAATCAAATGTGGAGTATAAATGCAAAATGGCAATGCTGGATATTAAAAGTATGGTTCTTCTATTCTAGATTTCTAGTCACAGTAACATGGCGGCAAATGAAATTGCTGATGAGTTGACACGAAGAGAGGAACGCAATAAACATCTCTATGGCGGAGGCATCAATAAGACCTACCATGTGCGAACTCTTTGCCTAAATCGACACTTGGTTCAGAAATCAGGACTGTAGAGGTTCGCCCGGCTGTAGAATCTCTCGAACTATATGGCCCTCTAAGTCAAATGCGAAGACAGAAATCATTCTAAAGATGGAGAAAAATGCTACTAATGATAGGCGTTGGGAGATCTACGAATCCTATAGTTCTCATCTATTCCCAGGATGGGGACTGAACAGTGATCCCAGATGGGTCACCAGTCCTTGATTTTCTGGAATTTAACTGGTAGTATATTTTGGGGGAGTTGCAAACCATCCGGGTGCCATGACCATGGTAAGAAGTTTTAGATGGGCTCCGCTCCTAACCAAGGTAGAGCGCAAAAGTGTCCAAAAACACAGAATTGTTTGGCACTCATGCACACTGTGCGTGGGAGCGTTGGTCGACGCATGTATTCACCCAGGTGTTTGGAGCACGGTAGGGTTAAGCCTAACAGGAGAAACTTACCTACATTCAGAATACCTAACTGATGATAGACGTTCTGAAGGGTCACTGCGACATCAGATTAATGACAACTAAGTGGCAACACGATTTTACAGATTACTGTCGCATGTGCGAAGACGAAGAGGAGATTGAAACGATGCTATTTTGGAGTTTACAGAATCGATTCCAGCGATTATATAGAAAATTTTGACGTGAGAGCATTCTTAAATTTCGCCAAGGGTCTCAAATGGCTGTGGGTGACAAACAAATGATAAAGCCATTAAGCACAAAGCACAGTTAGGATCTCCCAAAATAATCACTATACACTCTTCTCTGTCTTATTATATGATATATTATTTATTTTCTTCCTTCTTAATCTATCAAACATCTTTCTAGCAATTTGTTTGGCATTCCCTCTTTCTTCATTATTATCCTATATAAGGACTGCGCACGAAAAAAATTGTTACACACTTTTTTTTAAATAATATTTTTTTATTTATTTGTATGAATTACAATACAAAGTAAATTTATATTCTAATTTTAAGGTCCAGGGAAGGGCCGGGTTACAAAGACCATATGGCTGAATTTTGCAGCGACAGACCAGAGCCTCTGGTGGGAATCGAACCCACGACCCCCAAACTCATAGGCGAGTACGCTACCAACTCGCCTACTGGGGCGCTCAATATTTTTTTAGTGGACTGTTAAATCGAGTATTTACGCTATTTTAAATAGAGGAGTATTAATTTTATTATAAATTTTGAGTTTTATTAGCTATTGTTTTTAGAAACATTTTGACTTTTGCAGATATCCCTGCCATTAGGATTTCTATAGCGGTGTATGCGTGCGACACATATTCTTATCAACTATTTTACGTAATTTGCTTCTCCTTTTGTGTCCTTTTTACTATGGCCTTCGTTGGGATATATTACCGGCAGTTACGTGGATTAGCCTCCTTTGGTATGAATAAAATGTTATTGGGCTGGTACCACTCAATAGCGCTTTTGCTGTAAATACAAGTCGAGCGATCGGGTCGGAAAAATGTATAGACCTTGTATTTTCTTATAACTGGAAGTAACGTCTTATTCATACATTCCCATGACCCAGTCTACACCGTTTTCAATTGTAATTCGAAAAAAATTCGAAATACGAAGATTCCATTTGAAATTCGAAAAATATCAATTGAAATTCGAATATTCCATTTGAAATTCGAAAAAGGTCAATTGAAATTCGAATATTCCATTTGAAATTCGAAAAACACCACATGATATTCGAAGAACATCAATTGAAATTCGAAGAACATCAATTGAAATTCGAAACACATCAATTAAAATTCGAAACACATCATTTGAAATTCGGAATACGTCAATTGAAATTCGGAATACGTCAATTGAAATTCGAATTTTTCCATTTGAAATTCGTAATACACCAATTGAAATTCGGAAAACATCAATTGAAATTCGAAATTCATCATTTGAAATTCGAAACATGTAAAAAAAATTAATGCTGTATATATTAGATGGGGTAGCATTTAAGTGATACAATTTGTCAAAAATTTAAATATGTTTTGTTTCAACTAATTTTGAATAAGTATTCATAAAAGATAAGATCATGACATTATATGTTAAGATTTAGTCAACAAATATGTTTAAATAAATTCTACCCAATCTAATTTGCAGATTTGTTTACATTTTCGAATTTCAATTGATGTATTTCGAAAATCAATTGATGCTTTTCGAATTTCAATTGGTTTATTACGAATTTCAAATGGAAAAATTCGAATTTCAATTGATGTATTCCGAATTTTAATTGATGTATTTCGAATATCAATTGATGTTTTTCGAATTTCAATTGATGTGTTTCGAATTTCAATTGATGTATTTCGATTTTTTTTGGAATTTCAATTGATTTTTTTCGAATTTAAAATGGAATCTTCGAATTTCAATTGACTTTTTTCGGATTTCAAATGGAATCGTCGAATTTCAATTGATCTTATTCGAAATTGAATTGATTTTTTTCGAATTACAGTTGAAAATGGTGTAGAACTATTTCCGAACTGGTCCGCTTTGCTACACTGCTTCCAAATGTAAATGTTTATATGCACTTATAAAGGGTGGTTAAATTTTAAAGGCCGATTTTGATTTTGAATAAAGCACAAATTATTTAGGAAAGTATTGTCATTTCTTTTTATTATGATAATATTGGTATGGTTCAATTATGTATGGAACCAAATATCGGCCAAATGGCCTCCGCGGCTTCGGCGGCACACCTCCATCCGATGGTCCAAATTGTCGATGACGCTGATGCATAATTGAGGTTCTATGCCGTTAATGTGCCGAATTATCTCATCCTTTAGCTCTTGAATTGTTGCTGGCTTATCGACGTACACCTTTTCTTTCAAATAACCCCAAAGAAAGAAGTCCAACGGTGTCAAATCACATGTTCTTGGCGGCCAATTGACATCGCCACGACGTGAGATAACACGGCCATTCAATTTGTTGCGCAAAAGAGTCATTGTTTCGTTAGCTGTATGGCAAGTGGCACCGTCCTGTTGAAACCATATCCATAACTTCTAATTCGGGCCATAAAAAGTTCGTTATCATCTCACGATAGCGAACACCATTCAAAATAACTGCCTGACCAGCCTCATTTTGGAAAAAATACGGCCCGTGATGCCGCCAGCCCATAAACCGCACCAAACAGTCACTCTTTGTGGGTGCATTGGTTTTTCGACAATCACTCTTGGATTATCATTCGCCCAAATGCGACAATTCTGCTTATTGACGTATCCACTGAGGTGAAAAGGTGCATCATCACTGAATATGATTTTTTTCGAAAATTGATCATCCACTGTTGTCATTTCTTGCAACCATTCTGACCATTGACGACGTTTGGATTGGTCAAGAGGCGTGTAAATGCAAGTCTTTATGCATAATGTTCATCAACGACGAACGTAAGAGGTGCAATTGTTGGGCACGACGACGAGTTGAGGTGGACGGCTCTTCAGCCGCACTTTCGCGAACAGCAGCAATATTTTCTGCAGTACGAGCTTGCACTGATGTTTTCACATCTCCTACAGACCCGGTTTGTTTAAATTTTTGCACGATTTTCATAATACGAGAAAGCCTGAATAACTTGAACGCGTTGCTCGATTGTGTATCTTTCCATGGTCCAAATTGAGTTAGTCTGAAATTGATAAATGTCAAATGAAATGCAGAAAAAAACTCGACGTTGAGGTGTGGTTCACATTCAACATCGGCCCTTACAATTTAACCATCCTTTATTAAATTTACGAGCTCTTCAATTTTGAGATGATATGTCTATTTTGTATTGGTGGTATCAAAAGGATCATGTCAGTAAAGTAAATTTTTAACCGGGCTGTAGATACTGTAAAAGCATTAGGCTTTACAAAATTTTAGGTACTAGTACGAGTATCTACTGGTATTTATTTATTTTTTTTGTTTTATTTTATTTTTTGTACAAAATGCTGATGATTTGGGTAAGCTTTATTTAAATTATTCGAGAATAAACATTGCACTAAATGTTAAGCCGTACTTGAGGGAGTGAACCAATATGACCCGTCTTCGATCATAACTTGATATCCAATTTTAAGAAATTTGCTGCAACTTTGCCGCTTCGTTTTATTTTTAAAATAAGTTGATACAAAAAAGAAACTACGTAGTCATGGCTTATTTTTCACCTCAAACATCTTTCGGAAATATATAACCACTGTTCTTACTTACTCCTTTTAGATTTAATTTCGTAAAGATATTACCTTGTCTTAATTCCTTTTGGATTTAATTTCGCAAAGATATTATCTTATCTTAATAAACGGAATCAATATGTTAAATTCCATCACTACTTATATTAACTAATCACTTATATTTATTCTTTTTATTTCCAGGTAAATCTTATTTTATTATCACACAAGAAAAAATAAATAAATACGTCGGTAAGTTAAATACTTCATATAATCGGACTCATAACCTAAAAATATAGCAAATTCGATTATCAGTACTAGAATTTGCTACTAATAAATCTTATAACGAACGAATTGAGTACTAGTACCACTCATCATTATCAGTATTGTAGTTTGATATTCATGAAATCTCGGAGTGATAAAATTGAGTACTAGTACTACTCAACATTTGTGAACCACCCTTGTGAAAAAAAATTAATTTAAAAATCCCCAACTTAACTTTTTTATTTTTAAATGCCTTAAAAGAGAGAAAAATCGATGATATTCCCTTTGACAACAGAATTAAATTCGTAAGCCTTAAATTTTATCAAACGCCTTTAATAATTATGCCATGTCCGCCATTATTTATTGTTAATTCCGTGTGGTCAATATTATTTAAAATCAATGCATGACTAACTGCATAACTCCACGCATGTCCTCGCATCCGTCCGTCCTCCCATCCTCCCATCCATCCATTCACATACTCAAAATGCACTCACGCTTATGTATTTACGTTTACATACACATATTTTGATTGAATACCAATTAAAATTTAATCGAATTTATTATACAAATACAATCATAATTTAAGAGGTATGCATACAACAACAACAGCAACAACAAAACAATAACAGTAATAATAAAACGGTAAAATGCAAGTGATTTTATACCAACAACCAAAATCCTTTCACTTACCAACCAATCGGTTGGAAAGTCCTGTAAGTCCGTTCGTCCGTTCGTCCCTCCGTACTTCTGCTCGCTCCCCTCACCTTCGGGCGTAAATGTAATCAGGTTAGCGGTCTTTGAAAAGGCTTATCGATGTTGCTGTTGTAGTTTTTAATTAAAATAAATTGCAATAATACCACATCGTGCACAATGGTGCGTGCGGCAGAGATTTCACCTATATCTTTGTTTGTCTGGAAAAACCGACTATTTTACAAAATAAAAAAGGTCGGGAGAGCAAAGAAAATCTTCATTCACAGTTCACATTATGTAGGAAAATGGTAGAGGGACAAATGCCTGAAATTTGGTAACAAAAAAAATGGGATTACAAATTAGCAACCTCGGTCCATTTTAATTTAGATCCCATATAAGTAGACCTCGGTTTTTTTGCATATTTAAATTTTTTATCCGATTAGAACCAAACTTTGCATTTAGACGTTTTATCAAGTTTGGTTCTAATCGGATGAAAAATAAAAATATGCAAAAAATCCGAGGTCTACATATAAGTCCCGATATCAATGGTTAATGTCACATAAACCACAAATTTCAACTCAGAAATTTGGTAATTTGAGTTAATTTATACCTAAAACTATTTACGCGACATATTTCTGACATAATTTAAATATTTTTATATTTCACAAAAAAAATCTTAAACAAAATTTCTTTATAGTAGGTAATACATTTCATTAATTTTTAAAATATAATTCTTGTTCCCATATACTTTTATTAGTCCTTTAATTGTGAATTTCGAACATTAAATACATATACTGCAAAAGATTTTATCATATTTATTGGCAACGTTTTTCTTGACCTTTTCCCCACTGTGCCATATTGATTTTAATAACCTCGCAACAGCAGGGAGTTATTGTAAAGTATCGACCATTGCCTACAAGACCTAATGCATGTTTCCTGATTTTTTTTCTCTTTAAATTACAAATAAAACTGAAATCAATGTTAATGAAAACAAATTGATGTTGCATTGCTACCACTCGAATGGTGTTGATTGCATTTACATTAGGGAGGAATAAAACGCAAAAACACAATTCTTTTATGATAGCAATCGTACCTTGAAATCTGTGTGATATACAGTTCAGTAAAATAAAACCAGTAAGGAAAGGCTAAAGTCGGGCGGGGCCGACTATATAATACCCTACACCACTCTCGAAATATTGAATAACTCTGATATATAAATTTTGTAATTCATGTATAAACTGTTTACATAAATTTACTTTTGGGACATTTTATACTTAAATAATACCCTGTACCACAGTGTGGTGTAGGGTATAAAAACGATTGGGTCTAAAGAGCCAAATCGGATGAAACATATATATGGGAGCTATAGCTAAATCTTTACCGATTTTCTTCAAATTCAACAATGTTGGTTCATGGATCAAGAAACTCTACCATTCTAAATTTCAAAACGATTGGATGTAAAAACGATTGGATATAAAATACAGCTTTTATAGGACTAAAGGGCCAAATCGGACGAAACATATATATGGGAGCTATAATGTTGGTTCATGGATCAAGAAACTCTACCATTCTAAATTTCAAAAGGATTGGATGTAAAATACAGCTTCTATAGGACTAAAGGGCCAAATCGGACGAAATATATATATGGGAGCTATATCTAAATCTGAACCGATTTCAACCAAATTCAATAGCGATCTTAACAGCTGCGAAATACTCTAAACTGCAAAATTTCAGAACAATCGGAGTGATATTGCGACCTGTAGTCGACGAACAACTTTACATGGACAGACGGACGGACGGACATGGTTAAATCGACTCAGCTAGTGATTCTGAGTCGATCGGTATACTTTAAGGTGGGTCTAGCTGTGTTATTTTCAGGTGTTACAAACATCTGCCGTGAAACAAACTTATAATACCCTGTACCACAGAGTGGTGTAGGGTATAAAAATAAATCCCATTTATACTATTTTCTATATTACAAAAAAGTGAATTTTCTCAATATGTATATCACAGATTGAAATTTTGCATTAAAATTTATTAAAAAAAACGTGCATAAAGAAAATTATCCTAAAACTCCTTAAAGTAAAGAAGTTCGTCAAATCCTTGACTACACTAGATTTTTTACCACTTTCAAAAATCTCTGCTAGAACAAATATTGCAGAATTTTGGGCTAAGGAACCCGCTTCTGGACCACTGTGCGATGTACATACTTGTCTCATTATTAATTAGTGCTTTTATTTTATATGTCACTTTGTTCCATTGAATATTTAATTATTTTTCAACGTTAGCACAGTTAAATCAACAAATCAATCAAACCTAATATACATAATATGCTTAGGTATTGAAATATATATGTGTGTGGTATTAATTTAAATATATGTTCATATGAATAAGCTGTGGACATAAGTGAGGTCTGTGTGCAAAGTTTTTTGATTCAATACAACACTGTAAAAAACCGCAACTCCCGACATTACAATATCCGACTTCGGAAATGTGATTTTTTCTATACCCTTTTCTTGTTTCACATTACTCTTCAGCTTGCCCTACAATTGCTACAAATTAATGGGCAACGAATTAAATTTTTTTTTGAAAACTGCTCTAAAATGCGTATTCACACATTTTTAGCATTTCAAACATTTTTTATCTAAGACACATTTACACTGAAAAAAATCTTTAAATTGTTTGAACAAAAGTTTACCTTGATCACTACGATTTGGGAATAACGAAAACAACACGTTCCGAAATGCAAACTAATTTTATGATTAGAGAAAAATATATCGATAACTAATGATTCCTCGCTAATAATGGGTGGTACCACAAGTTCAGGGCAAGATTTTCTGTGCATGGTATTAAAAATTGTCAATCCTTAAAAACTTAATACCGCAATTTCAAGTTATGTTTACATCACTGATGCGCTATGTAGAGTTGGTTGATTTTCAAGTCTACACTGCGGATGTATTGTCTTACACGACATTCGTCCCAGCAAATGAGAAAAACATTCCTGGTCGCAAAATGGACAAATAAAGGTTCACATTTCCTTGTTTTGAAAATGAAACCGGTATTCATAAGTTGGATATGGAGTCGGAAAATCCACGGCCTTTCAATGACCAACCGCCAGTTGAATATTATTCGGGTAAAAATGAATGGATGACATTTTATATATTTTGTATTTTAAAGAGTGATCTAAGTAGAGATACTTTTTTCCAATAGCCTTTTTTTGACAGATCACGTGTGAGTCGTGTCATGCTGTCATGTTATTTTTGTTATGTATTGTTTGGCATTTCATCATGGGAAGACTTACGCCTGAACAACGTTTACAAATTATTCAGTTTTATTATCAACATAATCGTTCGCCAATTGCGCTAAGTCCATTTTTTTTTAAATCTAAAAAAACACTCCAGTCGACACACGACCTTGACACCCATGAGCAATATTTTAGCTCTCGTTAAGAGCTATCTTTTTGCCATTGACCGATTCCCGATCCGACGCACCGGGATCATCGGTCCATATTTCTTAAAAAATTATGCCGGTGAGAAGGTAACCGTCAATGGCGACCGTTATCGTGCCATGATAACCGACTATTTGGTGCCTGAAATTGAAGCTCGTGATCTCGGCGACATTTGGTTTCAACAAGACGGCGCCACTTCCCACACATCGCATCAATCAATGGATTTATTGAGAGAACACTTCGGTGAGCAGACAATTTCACGTTTTGGGCCGGTTGATTGGCCAGCAAGATCGTGTGATATCACACCGTTAGACTTTTTCCTGTGGGGCTATGTAAAGTCTAAAGCAAAACATCACGCGTGTCATTTTCCAGTTACCAGTCGAAATGCTCGAACGAGTTATCGTAAATTGGACTCAACGAATGGACCATCTGAGACGTAGCCGTGGCCAACATTTGATAGATATAAAAAAATGCCAAAGAATGTTCTTTCAAATGATAATAAACATTCCCCATTCAATTTGAATTTTCTGTGTTTTTTCTTTAAAAAAGTAGCGAACCTCGAAATAAATCACCCTATACAAAAATTAATTTTTCAGTTACAGACATATTACAAAAGCAGAAAATTTACTATTTTCTCAAAAAATATTTTTTTAATAATTTATACTATGAACTCTCTTTAGCAATAGCTACGAATGTATGAGTTTTATTATTGAAACTAGTATTATCCGAATTTTTGATAATCCAAAGTATGGATTGCAATCAATATTTCGAACTAACGAGTCTATGTATGTCTTTAGTGTATATGTCAGGACAAAAAATACTCTTTCGTTATAGGAATATATTTTGTTGTTGTTCAATCCGCACTTGAGGTGTCCACATCACAAATGGCTATATAAAAACCACAAAATGGTATTGGATGACCGTCGTTTGAAAGATCGCGAGCTAGCTGAAGTTATAGGCATTTCTAAAAGTGTTATACATGGCATTTGGATGAGAGAGCTGTGATGGGTGCCACGTTTGCCACTATTGCGCTGGCCAAAATCAATGGAAGTTCGAATTGCTTCAGCACACATCGAAAGACTAAAATCAGCTGGTTCTATTTTTTTAACGACCCTTACTACACCACTGTATCTGTGCCAATTTTCAATCATCTAGCTCAATTATTTTAGACTGTAATCCCCCATCCTCTGGTGGAGGGTATAATATTAAACTTTACCATAAAAAATTTATGATTTTGATATTATGAAAAAATATGGCTCAATATGGCAAGGGTTTTTAGGTCCCGGACAAAAGAAAACAGTTTTTTTTATTAGAATGGAAAGATTTTATTAAAAACCGTGAAGCAAATTCAATTTCAATCACGGATGCTACTCCGATCATTCAGCGAGGTTTAGCTGTGATTATTCGGTCAAAAATCCAGCTCTAAGAGGCATAGCGAATGATAACACTATGCAACAAATGAACACTTTTTGAAAAATACACGAACCTGACTGTATCTTCGATTCTACTACCAAATGGTAGTATAACCCTATACTCAGTTTGGCGAGATTGGTTACCAATTTTTTTTATGGGCCTCGAAAGATTCGGAAAATCACTGGACCCCCTGAAAAAAGGTGTCATCGGTTTTTGAGCAACAGCTACTTCAGACTTGGTGATAGCGCTTAACTATATTTGGCAATAATGTAGCTAAGAACACGTAGAACAAAGTCTGTTAACATTTCATGCCAAAAAATTTTGTTTTCCAGCACTTTTTTTCGAAAAACATTTATTTTTTTTTTCACTTTTTTCGGCATAACTTTAAGGGATCGCTGATTATTTACTAACAATATTTGGCAATATTGTAGCCATCTGAACAACTTTTGTGAACAAATCAATACAGTCTGAACGTGTCTAGGCACCTTAAATAGCTCAAAAATCCACATTGTACCCCAAAAATGTAAGTATTTCACTGTTATGAAACAAAAATATTTTTTTTCTGGTATAGGGTATGTTCAGCAATTTTATAGAAAATATTAAGGCCAATATTTTTGTGGAACATTTTAACCCTCTAGCTCCCCCACATAACTGTAATTTTTGGCCCCATTTTAAAAAATCGTAAAAAACACCCCTTAAAAGGGGGAGGTCGTGTTTTAACCCTCTAGCTCCCCCACATAACCGTAATTTTTGGCCCCATTTTAATAAATCGTAAAAAACACCCCTTAAAAGGGGGAGGGCGGGGATGAAATGTTCTACAAAAATGTTCGCCAATTTTTTTATGTGTCAGAACACACCAGAGCTCAAAACATAACACAAACACCAAAAAAAGGTCAAATTCCTGATCATGCAGGAATGTTAGTCGTACGATCTAGTGGTTGAAGCAATGAAGATACCAGTAAATAACGTTGTTGACAGGAATTTGACCGTTTTTTCGGTTTTTGTGTTAAGATTTGGGTTTTAGTGTTTTCTGACACATATAGTAAAATTTTATGGCGAACATTTTTGTAGAACATTTCATCCCCGCCCTCCCCCTTTTAAGGGGTGTTTTTTACGATTTGTTAAAATGGGGCCAAAAATTACGGTTATGTGGGGGAGCTACTAGAGGGTTAAAATGTTCCACAAAAATATTGGCCTTAATATTTTCTATAAAATTGCTGAACATACCCTATACCAGAAAAAAATATTTTTGTTTCATAACAGTGAAATACTTACATTTTTGGGGTACAATGTGGATTTTTGAGCTATTTAAGGTGCCTAGACACGTTCAGATTGTATTGATATGTTCATAAAAGTTGTTCAGATTTACCGTGGCTACAATGTTGCCAAATATTGTTAGTAAAAAATCAGCGATCCCTTAAAGTTATGCCGAAAAAAGTGAAAAAAAATAAATTTAATCCTATGTTTTTCGAAAAAAAATGCTGGAAAACAAAATTTTTTGGCATGAAATGTTAACAGACTTTGTTCAACGTGTTCTTAGCTACATTATTGCCAAATATAGTTAAGCACTATCACCAAGTCTGAAGTAGCTGTTGCTCAAAAACCGATGACACCTTTTTTCAAGGGGTCCACTGATTTTCCGAATCTTTCGAGGCCCATAAAAAAAATTGGTCACCAATCTCACCAAACTGAGTATAGGGTTATACTACCATTTGGTAGTAGAATCGAACCTATACCATCAGATCCGTGTATTTTTTTCACTGTTGCACAGTGTAATTATTACCCCAATATAATAATAATAATTTATATTTTATGAAAAATACAAAATATTTAAATGTTGTGGAAAATAGACTAAAAGAAACTCGTTTGAAAAAATTAAAAAAATTATTTTGAATGAAAAAAGGTAAATACGCTCTGTGAGATTTGAACCCAGACAACCCGATTTAATAATACTGATATAAACAGAGCTTCCAAAGCCGTGAATAAGATCCAACTTGTTTTGTTTTGGCCGTGCTCCTTGAAAAGCGATGTAACGCTGCTGCAGTGCACAGAGTCCCTGGTTCCACTCACGGCAAGATTAAAACTTTCATTTTTAAAAATGAAATAAAAAAATTTATCTAGACATAAAATAAAAAAAAAATAAGAAAAAAATATTTTAAAAAATATCCTAAGAGCATAAAAAATAGAATTTATTTACATTACTTTATGAGCACTGGTGCGAATATTCTCCGAAATAATGAATAAAATGGCGCGACAAGCCCATGTCAAATTCATCTTTGAAGATCCAATATGGAAGTACTTCTGGATCGCGATAATTACTTCTTCACCACTTTTTTGGAAGTTGTTTTGTTTGGTGGATAGGATATATGTAAATGATATATGGAAACCTATACATTTATCATTATACCGTCCATCATATGATGGGAGGTATATTCATTTAATCACTCCGTTTATGACGCCTGATAAACTAATATTAATATTCGTAAAATTTTAAGACAATTTAGCCATGTCCGTCTATCCGTCCCGGTACAGTCTATGTATAATAATTGAGAAAAATGACTGATATGCAGATATGTTTGATATGTTGGGATTGGATATCGGTAAATTTTTTGATAAACCCCCATATTTAGCATCTCTTCGATTCAGCCATGTCAATGACTTCTTAACGCCATAGAGAATACAAATTGCAATCGATGGGGCTGAAAATTGGTAACATATGTATACATACTTTTACCCAGAATAGCGGTCGTCAATATTTGACTTTTAAACGCTACAAAAACAACAAATTTCAACGAATCGGGCTGAAATTTGGTAAAGTGATATTATTTTTACCCGAAACTATTCACATACGATCCATGGTACATAAGATTCGACATGGCCGAACATTGCGTCGCTTTTACATGTTATATACTCTGGTAGAACTGTCTGTAAAACGCTTTCACTTTACGTCCACAATAGCGTCATATATATTTCAAGCTATTCGTAAAAAGTAATTTCATTGTGTCTTTATTGATTATATGATTTCTTTATATGAATGTTTGAAAATCATATACAGATTTAAATGACTTTAAAGAATCCTCTAATTGATCATATGTACTTCCATTCTACTCTATTTGATTTTTCCAAGTGTCCCGCATTTTTAAATAGGCATTCTTTGTCGCCTAATTTTTTTGTCGGTTAATTTGAATATAAACGTTCGATTAAATTGCGCACACAAAAGGCTTACAGGAATGCATTTTTATTTTGATGTTGCCGCCTTTTTGTCCATTATATTCACAACTGTTTTTATTTTTTCACTTCCTCAATTTTTTTCCCCCGTGAAAAGTGCAACACTATTTTTTTAAATATACTTTTGTGCATGTTTTATTCAACAAAGAATCCACAGCAATAAAAACAGAAAACATTCCACACATAGTACATATGTAAGTGAAACTTTAACCAGCATTATAAAGTTTTCCACATTTTTTTGCGCCCATCAGTTTCTCGCAAATCTGTACTGCAAGAAAAACAGAAAAGCAATACTTGCAACAAACAAAATGTGTTTTCATGAATTGTTTTCGCTTTGGTTTTTTATGCTTTCTGCGTTCAAAGCAGCGTTTTGTTTTTGTCAAAAGGGCTCCTCCACATTTTTGTACGAACTACAATTGAGAGTGCAACAGAAATAAGGGAATTCGTTAAAAAAAAAGAATACAATAATATTGATACGAAATTTACTGAGCACAAAAGTTTTAACCAATTTTTTCAGCTGATAGTATTGGAGATTTTTTTTCATTCATTTTGTTATTTTTAAATAACTGTTGTAGGAATTTATTAAAAACCTCAATTTGTATAACAATGGAAAACGATGAGTGGGCTGCTGTTCATAGGTGACACTCAAGTGGACCTACACTGTTTTTACCAAATGTTTTCATATTATTTGTTAGAGTAACAAAAAAAAATTAATTTCAATTCCTCGTTGCTTTGCGGTAATAAAACCATTTGCTGTGTTAGAAAAAAAATGTTATTATAATTTAAAAATTTTATTGTAATTGTAAACATATACAAAACATTAAAGCAATTTAAAATTGTTGTATCCTTTAAACAACTACATTAATCGTGGAAAATTTGGTTTGACCAAATATATATTCGTTAAGTAGGAACTCCTTGTAATAATGATCAGAGATCTTATAAAATGTATAAACTCTTGATCGTGATAAAATTGTATGACTACAGTCCGCATAAATATATCTACGAGTATGTGATTCAAATTTAGGAAAAAGATTTTATAGACATGTGAGTTGTTTTCGATTAAACATATACCATATCAGTCCATGTTTCCAGATAATGCTCATAGAAGGCCCTCAGCCGATTTTATTTCTTTATTTAATTATAACTATACTATTATTCTATATTTAAAAGATGTACGTGTGCCGGCGTTTTGAAAGATCAAATCGGATTTTTATTTTAGGGGTTTAGGTAGTTTCCCCCAATTTCCTTTCGTGCAGCATATCGGTATATGAAAATATCTGTTCTTTACATCTGACATGTGCTGAATATACAACTTTGTGAAAAACATTAAGGTCAATATTTTTGTGGAACATATTAACATTCTATGCCCCCCCCCACATAACGGTAATTTTTGTCTCTATTTTAATAAATCGTTGAAAACACTCCTATAAACGGGGATCAAATGTTCTACAAAAATAACACAAACACCAAAAATCAGTCAAATTCCATTTAAAGTCCTCTTTACTGGTATATTTACTGCTTCGACCACTGGGCGTATGAATAACATTGCTTCATCCAACATTGCTTTATCCAAAAGTGTGGAAATTCAAGTGTGACTGGAAATTCACTATTTTTTGGTGTTTGTGATAAGTTTGGGGCTTTGGTCTGTTCTGACATATAGTACAATATTATGGCCAACATATTTTGTGAACATTCCGCTCCGCTCGAAGTAATTGTCCGGCAAAAAAGGAAGTATTTTCTAAAGAATCTCATTTTAAGTACTACCGAAAGGGTTAATGCATTTTTTCACTTCGAAATAATGTATTTTGCAAAAGTAGACAGCACATATAAAAAATATAAAATAATAAAATTTTGACAGTTTTCACGAAAAAGTACTTTCGTTAAAGGTGGCTACCTCCTAAAGCATTTGTTGCAAGTTTCAAGGCTCCACGTTGCCTAGATTTTTTTGAGAACTCAAAAGTAAACGGTCTCATTTATGTAATACAATAGTTTCATTTTAGAGGTCTCCAACCAATATTAAAACCGAGCTAGATTCTACTTTGGTGGAGTCTGCTCCTTCGTTTACGTGACCTTACGAGCTGCCAAGAAGAACACCGTATTGAGCGACCAACTGAAATTTTCATCCCAGAAATGGTTAAAAAATCCAGAAAATGGTATTGGATGACCGTCGGATGAAGGTTCGTGAGGTAGCTGAAGTCATGGGCATTTCGAAACGTTCCAATAATCTCATATTGACGGAAAATTTGATGATAAGAAAACTGTGCGCAAAATGGGTGCCGCCTTTACTCACAATCAATATAATGCACCAGTTCACAAATCCACTATTGCAATGGCCAAAATCAATGAATTCAAGTACGAATTGCTTCATCACACACCTTATCCGCCCGGATGAAAAAATGGCCCGTCGGAAAAAGTTTTGACAGCAATGAAGAGGTGGAGGTTGTGGTTGATGGCTATTTTCAGGAGCTAGACAGTTCTTACTATAAACAGGGTATCGAAGTAATAAAAAAAAATATTATGTTGAAAAATAAACAAACATTTACCCAAATTTTTGTGTTTCTTTGTTATGTCAACTAATTTTGGGACCGCCCTCGTAGTTGCCACCTATGATGTAGGTGAGATAGCTTGATACAGTTTGAAATTATGTCGTCCACCAAACCAGTGATCAGTTCTTCTTTTTGAATGCAAGTTATTTTCGATTTACAGAAAACAAAAGTCATAACTAAAAAAATAATAATAAAAAGTTTAACAACCGCTGCGGGATTCGAACCCAATTTAATCCTAGATAAAGGGACCATCCGAAGCAGTGAATAAGAACCAATTTTTCACAATTTAGCCAAAAAGTACTCATACGCTAAAATATTCATATATAGGGTGATCCATTTCGAGGTTCCCTACTTTTTTAAAGAAAAAAAAAACACAGAAAATTCAAATTGAATGGGGAATGTTTATTATCATTTGAAAGAACATTCTTTGGCATTTATTTTTTGAAGATTATGTCTATCAAATGTTGGCCGCGGCTACGTCTCAGATGGTCCAACCGTTGAGTCCGATTTTCGATGACTCGTTCGAGCATTTCGACTGGTAACTGGCGAATGACACGCGTGATGTTTGCTCCAAGGCCTGAATCGAAGCGGGTTTGTCCGCATAAACTTTAGACTTTACATATCCCCACAGGAAAAAGTCTAACGGTGTGATATCACTCTATCTTGGTGGCCAATCGACCGGCCCAAAACGTGAAATTATCTGCTGACCGAAGTGTTCTCTCAATAAATCCATTGATTGATGCGATGTGTGGGAAGTGGCGCCGTCTTGTTAAAACCAAATGTCGCCGAGATCACGAGCATCAATTTCAGGCATCAAATAGTCCGTTATCATGGCACGATACCAGTCGCCATTGACGGTTACGTTCTTACCACCGGCCCACAAACCGCACCAAACCGTTGTTTTTTCTGGATGAAGTGGCATCTCTTGAATCTCTTCAGGTGGCTCTTCGTCTTAAATGCGGCAATTTTGCTTGTTTACATACCCATTGAGCCAGATATGGGCCTCATCGCTGAACAAAATTTGGCTCGTAAACGTCGGATCTTCTTGGAACATTTCAAGAGGTCATAGAGCGAAGCGATGTCGCTTGGGAAGGTCGGTTTCAGTCTTCAGTTCTTGCACAAGCTGTATTTTGTATGCTTTCAATTTACGACCTCACCGTAAAATGCGCCAAGTCGTTCCATACGTCAGTCCGAGTTGCTGCGAACGGCGCCGCATCGACTCTACACGGTCTTCGTGTACACTCTCGGCTACCCCGCTACATTTTCTTCACTGCGTGCTGGACGTGGTCTATTCGGTCGAATATACTGGGAATATGCTGGGTCTCAAGATGGGTGATGGTGTTACGAATAGTACGTTCAGTAGGCCGATTATGGTGCCCATATTTAAGCGAAGTGCACGAAACACATTCCTCACAGAACGTGCATTTTCGTAATAAAGTTGAACGATTTGTAAACGTTGTTCAGGCGTATGTCTTTCCATGATGAAATGCCAAACAATACATAACAAAAATAACATGACAGCATGACACGACTCACACGTGATCTGTCAAAAAAGGCTATTGAAAAAAGTATCTCTACTTGGATCACCAGTAACGGTATTAATTCGAGAACTAGGTTCAAATCACGGCAAGACCAAAAAAGTTTACTTTAAATAGTTAAACCAGTAAGAAATTTCAGTCGGGTAAACCGACTAAGGTATACCCTCACTTTGTGAGCAATGTAAATATTCCCTGTAGTAATATTATGAGCTATTTACTTTAGATATGTATTGGCTTGTTTTGTATGGGTGGTACTTAAGCGGATGTGGTGATAACTCCAATTTTTAACAGGACTGAAGACATTTTTAAAACTTTACACTGCTAAAATTTTTTGAGTATTTATATGCCTTGATACTCACGATATCACCCCCTAACTTTCTGTACAAAATAGTACGCTTGTGTGGGAGGTACCAAAGGTGGTTAATAATAACGCCAATTTTTCGACAAACTTGTTTTAAGTAAATTTAACTTTTTGTGCAAAGAGGTCCATTTGAATGGAAGGTATCAAAAGGGGCGTGGCAACTTCGCCCATTATTCTCAAGATGATAGCGACCAAGAAACTAATACTATGTGTGGAATGGTCAACGATTCTGAATAGTACTATAGAAGTCATCAGATAATCAATATTTCACTAAATTTTGACCCTTTGTGGGGGAGGCACTCGAAGGAGTGCACCAACAGAGTCCATCTTTAACCTTAGTCTGAGATAGAAAAAAAAATATGTACACCTACCAAATTTGAAGTCAATCGGTTAATCCTGTCGAAAGTTATCGTGCTCACCAACCAGACAGACATATATTGCTAAAATGGCTTAACATGGACCAAAATGGATTTCCGACAAATATTCTTGGGTCTCTTAGGTCACTTCATCGATATGTTACACTTTTGAACTGCAGCATCTGATATATGCCCTTGTTTACAATACTGGGGTTATAAAAATCTGGTTATGTTGAAATTCTCTTATTTCTACCAAAAGTGCTATAATTTTTACATTTATGCATAGATTTTCTTCAAATAGGCATTGTTTTCTTCGTTAGCTTGCTAGCTTCCAAAAACAAACAAATTATTTTTTTGGTAACTTTTTTCTATTTTTGATGGTTTTTCTCGTTTCAGCAAAAAACGATTTTTTTGAAAAAATCCAATTTTTTCTATTTGTTTTAACGACGGTTACTAAACTTCTGTTTCGACGTGAAAGTGTCATTATTAACATTTGTAGTCCTCATAATTTCCTTTAATTTAAATTCTCGATACAATTTTTTCAGCGATTTTCAACAGATTCGATAACTTTTTTGTCGTAAGAACTGTTTAGCTCCTAATAGCAGCCATCAACCTCAACCTACACCTCTTAATTGCTGGCATATCTTTTTCCGCCGAGCTATTCTTTCAAGTTTGTAGACACATAAATAATCCGAGGCAGCTAAATCTGACGAATAAGGTGCTTGCTGAAGCAATTCGAACTTTAATTCATTGACTTGTGGCATTGCATTGCATCAGTGGCGGTGGCGTGTGTTTTGGAAGAAATACTTCCTGAAGTGTCTCCTTTATTTTGTTCTTTGAAGTGGAACATCTTTTCCGAAGCCTTCAAGCCACAAGCACAGTGGTTTGTAGCAATTTTTTTTTTAAATTTAAAAAAAGACAAAAATTATTTTAGGCCAACTTCCATTCAAAGCTTATCTGTTTTAGAATTTATAGAAGTTCAAAAAATTCGCGAAAATCTGAGAGTACAAACAATTTAAAAATTGACATTTAAATATCAAAACTTAAAAAGCAAGCAAAAAAATTTAATATTTTATTTACATATATTCTGAAAAGAACCGAAAAATAATAATATTTCACAAAAAAGATTTTTCAAATCGGACCATAACTTAAGAAGTTATGCCCAAAAACCCGATTCACAGAGTGATATCTTAACAATTTTTTAAGTATCGACAACGAGTCTGAACGAGTTATCGGAAAAATTTATAAAAAACCACAAAGCGTTTCTTGAGTTGTACTAAAAAATATAATGATAATGGGAAAAATCAAAACCGAAAATTTATTTGAAACTGTAGATTTGTCGTGGAATTCCCCATATACATATAATATAATAATAAACATATAATATTTGGCTGAGGCCAGAGGCAGATGCAATGAGAGATAGGCAGAAATCTTGCCATAATACGACCTAAGATGGTTAAAATATTTCTCCGACTAGAGACGAAAATGCGTTCTACTGTAGTGCCAGTTCTGACGGGATATTGCCTGCTCGTATTATTGATGACTTTGTGTTTCCAACAGGTTGATTCCGATGAGGGACAACTGGGCCTGTGGTAGCACTAGGGACCTTAATTGGTCTATTTGAGCTGATAACTCCGGCTGGGACCCGAACATAAACCTTGATACATGTACAGCATGTTTTGCTCAGTTGCATTGCACTTAAGTGCCTTTTTTCTTTTACCTGAATTTCTCAGCTTGGCTTAAATAAATAATAAATGTAAAAATTATCTTGAAAACAAGTAAGGAAAGGCAGAAAGTCGGGCGGGGCCGACTATATAATACCCTACACCTCCCTAACAATGCGATAAGGGTCATTGCCATAATAATTTGGAATAATTGGTAAATGGGTCGAAACATATTATCTAATTCTGAAACGATAATCGCTAAACTAAGCAATATTCGTTCCTAAATTGAGAAACATCTTTCTGGAAAATTTTAGTGATCGGAAGTAAAATACAACTTCTATAGCGGTTTGATACCAAATCAGGAGGAACATATATATGGAGCTTTAATATAAATCTGAACCGATCTTCCCTGAATACTTATTCATGTAAAAAGACCTCCTTCTGTCGAATTTCGTACTGATCGGATATAAAATACAGTCTCTACAGCGCATACATGTCAAATCGGGGGTAACATATATATGGGAGCTATATCTAAATCTGAACCGATTTCTTTCAAATTTAACTGTGTTCATTCATATAATAAGAAACCTTTTTCTGCTGAATTCCATACTGATCGGATATAAAATAGCATATTTACAGCGCTTACATGTCAAATCGGGGGTAACGTATATATGGGGGCTATATCTAAATCTGAACCGATTTCCTCCAAATTTAACAGTGTTCATTTATATAATAAGAAACCTCTTTCTGCCGAATTTCGCACTGATCGGATATAAAATACAGTTTTTACAGCGCTTACATGTGAAATCGGGTGTAACATATATATGGGGGCTATATCTAAATCTGAACCGATTTTCTCCGAATTTAGCAGTATTCCTTCATGTAATAAGAAACCTCTCTTTGCCGAATTTCGCACTGATCGGATATAAAATAACATTTTTACAGCGCTTACGTGTCAAATCGGGGGTAACGTATACATGGGGGCTATATCTAAATCTGAACCGATTTCTTTCAAATTTAACAGTGTTCATCCATATAATAAGAAACCTCTTTCTGCCGAATTTCATACTGATCGGATATAAAATAAAGTTTTTACAGCGGTTACATGTCAAATCGGGGCTAACATATATATGGGGGCTATATCTAAATCTGAACCAATTTTAACCAAATTCAATAGGGATCGTCCTTGGGCCAAAAAAAAGATATGTGTAAAGTTTCGTCGAGATCGGACCATAATTGCGACCTGTACTTTGATTACAAGTATACATGCACAGACGGACAGACGGACAAAGCTAAATCAACTCAGAAAGTGATTCTAAGTCGATCGGTATAATAAACGATGGGTCTATTTCTTCTCCTTTGGGGTGTTACAAACAAATGCACAAAGTTATAATATCCTGTACCACAGTGTGGTGTAGGGTATAAACATTGTTTTTTATATTTATGAACATTTGCACATAAAGGAAGGTATGTGCATCGGATAAGTGCACAAGTGTGCAGCTAATTGAGAATAACACTTAAGTGCGCAAAATGCCTTGCAAAAGTGAGCGAGGTAACTTTGCAAAAATTTTGTATACACAAACTCGTACATTTCGGTACACGCGAACATGAGAAACAAAGTAAATAAAGTTATAATGAAGGTCCATCTAGTAGTGAGTTGTCTATCACTGACGAATGAATTGAAATTTGATTTCAGCGAGTGATTTTTTGCGTATTTTAAGACCGATTTTCGAGTATTTTTGTAATTATCACTTTTAGAAATTTAATATATCGATCGTTAAGTACCAAAAATGTTCAAGAAAAAAAAAAGACTCCACAAAACTATTTTTTTTTTCGCGTTTGAAAATCATTTCTATGCGTTCGCAAATCACGAAAATGTAAACAAAGTCACCTATGGCACATCTGTATAATTGAGGGTCTGTGGTGAGAAACTCCTATGTTTCTCTCTTCCTGAGAAAAACTACATATGTTGCTGAATTCTACACATTCAGATCACTTGACGATTCTCATCCCACTGTGTCTATCCGTCTCTGAACAAAAACATGTTACAAGCGCCCTATTGAACTTACAACACTCTCTGCCAAAATAGCATAATAAAGTTGCAACAACATCGAATGCAAGAACACAATGTGCTTAATTTGCAATATGTGTGCAACACTTTTTTTGTTATAGAAATGGTATGGAATGCACACACACACGCACACATTCTGCAGATAGCGACAGATTCATTGGGACAAATCGCTTATTTTCATTTTCCTCCCATCGATCGAAAACTGGAGTTGAAGCGTTGGAGCTCCCTTCAGATTTTCATTGCCAGGAGTGTGGAGGGAGGGAGATGCATTTAAAATTGGATATTGACATTTATGCAGACTGTTACTGATTCTTGTAGCTGTGCAGCTTTTTGTTTTTGCTGTTGTAAGTTTTGGTTGCCACAACCAACCATCTTTTACAACATTTCGTACATTTAACAAAAATATGTTGGATTAAAGCGGTCGAAGGGGGCGGCAGGAAACAAAAAATGACAACAACAGCAACAAGAACCGCAGTAAAAACTGAAATTACCAGCCAAATTGAACGATTTTATTTTTGAACCAACTGATACCACGGAAGTTTGCGGATTTACATATCGGGCAAACGAACGGAGAGGCGGACGGACGGACGAACAACCACGTTGTCGTACAAACATTTTGTAAATCGCTGAACTCCCTCTCATTGCTGGGCGATAGTGGCTGCTGCTGCCACAATTCGTAACGAAGTTTATAAAATAAATTTAAAATGAATGGAAAATGAAAATCAATAGATAAAAAAGTGTCATTCGTTGCGATAAATTTTTTCTTGTTTTTCTCTCGGGTTTTTTTCTTGTTCGCCAGGATTTTCTGGGGGACAATTCGTGAAATGAATGTCCATTTCATTTCGGGTGCCATTAATTATAAAATTACATCAATGAATTGAGTGGAAGAGATTTAAGCGTAAATTTGCAATAACAATTGCAGAGAATTTCGATGGAGAGCCTTTTGCTCCAACCGGAATAAAGTGCAAAAATAAATCATAGCATTTTATATGATTACAAGTTTGACAAACCGGACATAGGAACTTTTTGTGGCTTAAATGAAAATTTATAGACAAATTGCGGTAGGAAGAGAATTTATGAAGCATCGCACTATTTAATAAGGCAATAAGGTCTGTTGCATAAATCCACAAATGAGAAAAATTATGTTAATTATATCTAAAAAATATTCTTCATTATGTTGTCTCTATAGATTGTTCTATATACAAGGGTCGGTGCTTGAAGAGTGATCTACATCCAGATTTACAACAACCAACCGATTAATGACATTGTTATTGTTTTTTGCCAAGCGTCAATCAATTTTTTTGTTTACAGTAAAAAAGTTTGATTTAAAATAAAATCGCTCTGTTACCATTTTGAACATATGCTACGATACAATTAAAAATGAGAAATAAAAAAGACCAAAAAATTGTTGTTTTTTAATTCCATAAAAAAGCTTTCAGATCATGTATCAATAAATAAATGAGACCAGTAAATAATCGAAGGAAAACATTTTAGAAAGTGTAGACCAAAGTCTTCTCATTACTCTATTGCTTACACTGAAAAAAATTTGTCATAAAATTAAAGAAATGCTCCAAAGACGTCATTAGTCTTCATAATAAGTACATTTTGTACTTAAAATTATGAAAATGTACTTAAAATTAAGTAAATTACCTAATATTATTGAAATTATCTATATTTTAAGTACAAAATTTACTTATTTTAAAAACTAATGACGTCTTTGGAGCATTTCTTTAATTTTATGAAATTTTTTTTTCAGTGTAGGTAATATGGGTTAAGTTTATCGAAATGGAATTCAAACGCTACAGTATTATTGAACACGACATTTACGTTTGCACAAATTATTCATATATGGGACTTGCACTAGCACTGGAAGACACGAAAACGCCATGGTGGTGGACATCCTTAAACAGGAACATCTCCAGAAGTTGTTCAGAATCTGAAGGCCAGAATTCAATTAATCCACAACAAAGCGCAGTTCAATTGGTGAAAAATCTCGATGTGTTTGCTCGAAGCCTGGGATATATATTATCAGAAAACCTAGGGCCACCTTCAAGATCAATGGTCTTTAAATACTGGCACATTGGTGACGAATCTGCAAATTTTGTATTTTTGGATTGTGGATGGTTATTCTAAAAACAATTTAGTGCACCGAACTGCTTGGGCTGGTTTGGGCCGCAGTAACTGAGACAGGACGCACACCATTCATTTTTATTGAAAATGTCATAGAATTAATTTTCGTTACTATATTTTGTTATCATTGAGTTTAAAGCTATATTGTCTTAAATATAATGCCATTATCGTTTATAGACTTATAGACAGATGATTTTAATTTAAAGATTTTTTGTTTTGGACTGAACTGTCCTATAGTCCCACAACGATCCAGAGTATACTCCTACAAAATTTCAGCTTTCTATATTTCGAAGGAGCTTCTGTGTCCAAGTTGTTCAAAATCTCGTAGCGGAAAATCTAAAATCAAAGAAGCATATGATATTTTCCATATATTGGTTATCTGTCCACCAAATTTCAAGAAAATCGCAAACGCCATATAGGCATCAACATTTTTCGATACGAAATTTTTAATTTTCTTTTTAAGGGTCAACCATTATATGCATAATTTAGCTTAAGCAACTGTGCAAATAAAGGGTGTTCAACAGGGACGCTACAAAAGTAGACCGACAGGGACAGCAAACGACGCCATATTGTTTGCCGCTCTTTTGACATTTTTCTTCAGTAAGGTTTGCCATTTCATGATGGAAAGATATACGAGCCAACAACGAGTCGAAATGATTAAAATTTACTACCGAAATTCGGAGTCAGTGGCCTCAAAATCGAAAAATCATCTTCAGCGATGAGGCTCATTTCTGGCTGAATGGCTTCGTCAAAAAACAAAATATGCATTATTGGTCAGACAGCAATCCACACGTACTCCATGAGTCATCATTGCATCCCAAAAAAATTACGGTTTGGTGCGGTTACTTCTTCCGTGATGATCAAGACCGGCACGTTACTGTGAATGGGAATCGCTACCGTTCAATGATAACCGAATATTTTTGGCCCCAATTGGATGATATGGACTTGGAGGACATGTGGTTCGAAGAGGACGGCGCCACAAGCCACACTGCGAATGCCACAATCGATTTGACGCCGTTAAACTATTTCCTGTGGGGCTACGTCAAGTCTATGGTCTATGCCAACAAGCCAGCGACGATCGATGAACATAGTACGAATATCGAACGTGAAATTGCAGCAGTATCGGCCGATTTATGCTTGAAAACCGTCGAAAATTGGGTTCAGCGTCCGGACTTCTGCAAGCGTGCCCGTGGTGGCCATGCAAAAGAAATCGAGTTCCATACATAATGGCACCGAACGTACTTTCACAGGAATAAATAATTTCATTGATATCCAAAACCGTTTTTTTTATTTAAAAAAACTTTTGTAGCGCTCTATTTGCCAAACCCGGTACTTAGGAGTGTATGAGGTAGGTCGCAAAATTTTCTGAGATGACATATAGATGGCGGTAAAAGCAAAAAAAAAATACTTTCGTTGAAAGTGGTAACCTTCTAAAACATATGTTTTAAAAAAAACATATGTTTCAAACATATGTTTCAAGGCGCCACGTTGTTTAGATTTTTTTGAGCACTCAAAAGTAAACTTCCTCACTGAATTTGTAAACATAGAAATAATTGGTCACCGATATGTAATAGAATACTATCATTTGAAAGGTCTCGCCCCAACCAACATTAAAACCGAGCTATATTTTACCTTACGAACTGCCAAGCCGGACACCGCATTGTGGGATTGTTTAATACATTTTTGTGCAAATCATATAAAGAGTTGTACTGAATAAGTTAAGAAAAAAATGATATTTCGTATCGTTCTTTATTTCGTTGCCGTCAGAAGACTGAGCTCGATCGAGCCAACTTCATTTATTCCAAGGAAAACTGCAAACGCTGAATTTAATAAAGCCATTTTAATTCTTTCATATCTACTAAAGTATACATGCAATCCAAATAACTTTTTCTGAAAATTAAAAAGAAGGTTCTGTATTTCAATAATAACTACATTTAAAATTGTTAAAATAGTTGACTTTACTAGAGTTTTTTCTATGACAAAATATTATTTTTTACTAAAACAAATTATGGATTTTTCTTATTGAAATACTGCCTATAGAACTGAGTCATTCGATTTTTGAAAAGTGGTTGTCGTAAAATTGATTTTTTTTGCATCTAAAATACCTCTGTGCACCGTAGTGGTCGACAAACTGAGGTGTCCACGCCAGAAATGGTTAAAAATTCACAAAATGGTATTGGACGAGCGTCGGTTGAAGTTTCTTGTGCTAGCTGAAGTCATTGGCATTTCAAAATGTGTTATACATGACATATTGAAGGGAAATTTGATGATGAGAAAGCCGGGCGCAAGGTGGGTGCCATGTTTTCTCACAATCAAGAGAATGCACCATTTCACACATCCACTATTGCGATGGCCAAAGTCATCGAATTAAAGTTAGAATTTCTTCAGAACGCACTTTATTCGCCAGATTTAGCTCCCTCGGATTATTTTTTTTCAAACTTGAAAGGTTTGCCAGCAACCTTTTATATTTTATAGACCCGGCTGTAGGTGCCATTTCAATGGTGGGATCATTATAATTGACCGCAAAATAAACCATGCATATTATTTAAGTTTTCGGTATACATTTTTTCGGACGTACCCATATCGATACCTCCATTCCAGAACATGTTAAGTCGACTTAGCATGTTTTTAGGGAGATTTCATTCAACACAAATTTTTAAATGTTTTATATTTCTGAGTAAGTAAATTTTATTTGAAAATCAATAAAATTTACTTGGAACGCATATATTAATATATTACAACAAAATATATTTGCAAACTAATTTTCTCAAATAAAATATGTATTTATATACCAATAAAATCATTGTTTAGGAATATCTTCAAATATATATAATTTAAGAAAGATTTTCAAAACTTTGGTGAATTTTTCTAATTTCATTTTTAATTTTTCCTTCGTTTCGAATTATTTCTCCCAGTCAAAAATAACATTAATTTTAATTTTAATTTTATTATATTCAATAATAACCGAGCCCATAGGCCGTCTATGGTTACAAATTACTTCTTAAGGTGTAATACATTACAATTTTTTTAATAAATTATCTTATATAACTAATTATGCGAGGACTATTTTTTTACCCTCAAAAATTACAAAAAGTATAAAAATCTTAAAAATATACAAACCTAACCTATTCAATTATGCAAGAAAGGGAATTATAAAGAAACATCAAAAGGAAAGGAATGGGAATAGAAATTGGAATTGAAACTAAGAAACATTAGCAGCATTGCATTCTGTTTTAAGGGAATCATTTAAAATTTATGGGTATTTCATGTCAGCATTTTTTTCAATCCTTCGAGTAAATTAATGTTATCAAAAATTATACGATTTCAATTAAAAATTTCTAAAAAATTATCATTAAATTACTGAAAAACTTAACACAGTTATGGTTCGATATTTTCGGAATACTTAAATTTGAATCCATTTTTGTTTCGAAATTATAATCCCAAATAAAAGGTATTAGGGTGAAAACAAGGATTTGTTTAGAACAACATCTTCCCAAATATATAATTTTTGTGTGTACCAAATATTATATATTGAGAGTGTACCATAAACATATATATGCTTCAAGCCGAATATGTTTGGGACAATATACTACAGAAGCGATTTTTTTTCAGCGTGCACGGGGCAAAATCGCCTTTTTTGATATGTTTGAATCAAAAGAAAATATATTTGGAACACAAATTTTTAAATATTATATATTTCTACGCAAATAAATTTTATTTGAAAATCAATAAAATATATTTGGAACGCATATATTAATATATTACAACAAAATATATTTGCAAACTAAATTTCTCAAATAAAGTATATGTTTAAGTATAAATAAAATTATTGTTTAGGAATTTCTCCAAATATATTTTTTTAAAAAAAGATTTTCAAATCTTTTGCTGACTTTTTCGAATTTCATTTTTAATTTTTTTCGTGGTTCCCAATTGAACCTCCCAGTTATTATACCATATGCAGCATTGACTTCTGTTTCAAATCAATCATTTCAAATTTCTAAGCATTCGAAGCCATCATTAGTTGTCAATCCACCGAAAAATTTATTTTGATCCAAGATTATAAGATTTCAATTATTATTTATTATTTTTACGAACATTATAAATTTCTAAAAAAATTATTTTGAATTACTGAACAATATAACACAATTTATGTATTTTCTGAATACTTAAATGCAAATTTTTTATTTGTTTCTGAAATAATAGTCCAAAATAAAAACAAATTGGGAGTAAACAAAGATTTGTTTAGAACAACATCTTCCCAAATATATAACCTTTGTGTATACCAAATATTATATGTTTAGAGTGTACCCTAAACATATATATGTTTCAAGCCGAATTTGTTTGGGGCAATATACTACAGAAGCAATTTTTTTTCAGCGTGTATGATACATGGGGATGATTTGAAATTTGTTGTCTTTTGCCAATAGTAACTTTTACCAATAAAATACTCATAAATTATCTTATTCTTAGATCTATAAGTTGGTAAGATTGTAGGTGTTCGATAGTTGAGGTTTACATCTCAGGATAGTTAACATCTGATCACTTGGACAAGCTAATTTCCACATAGGGGCATTTTGAGGGTCAGGCTTTGTTTGTTGTATGTGTTCGCCTCGCAACTGTAGTTGAATTCCAACACCCAGTAAAAATGTGCAGATTGCCTCTTAACGGTCTATACAAACATAAGGTTTTGGAAAAATGGAGATCGAGTTGCTGCACACGTGTATTTCACACGAATCTCGAAGTATAATTCCACAGAGGTTTTCTTCGTCCAAGTTACAGAGTTTCTCAACAAGTTAACCTCATCCCTATGAATTCCAAGGATTCATAGAAATGAGGATTTGTATAGGTATTTTTAGGCGATTAAGTTGAAATAAGTTTGAACTAAATTGATGTATCGCCAACCACGTAGTGATAGTTCTTTCTGTTTCCACACTTAAGACAGCAATAGAGGTTATTTATCTTTACTGATGTTGCGGCTGGAATCATAAGCACTCTGTAGTTGTTTTATTATTTTTCGAGGAAAAATACAATTTCACCGTATATGGTATTCTTCTAACCACCAAGCCCATTGATATCTTATGGGCAATAATACATCAGATGAATTAATCACTTTAAAAAAAACTTGTTTATTTTGTATGATTACTAGAAAAGCTTTAGATGTTGTGAACTGCTTAAAAGTCAGGAACAGAAAGAACGGGCACTGGCAGCAGCAGCACCATGAAACCTGTCTTTAGAAGGAAGCATCGAGAAACGATGAAAAAAAGTTCTTCCAAATGACATTAACAAAGAGGATTACGAAAATACGTTTGAAGCTATACATACGCCTCTATTTCTGCATAGACCCTCCCTCACCGACAAGTATTGTGTGGGTATAGCGTCGTTACAGAAAGCTCTGAGTCTCTGTTGATATAGTTACATTCTGTTACAGAAGGTTGAACCCCACCAAAAACTATTCAAACAAAAAAAATAATTATAATCCCGTCGGGGTTAGAACCTGGGCCTCACGGGCGCCGAGCGGCGTACCTATCCACTGACCTACGCTAAGCCTAGCTTCTGCAGTCGCAAAACAGCAACGGATAGTGTAGCGAAGCTAAGCCGACAAACCAATAGGCTATCTGCCGCCGCTATGCCTGTCGAAGCTGCGGATAAAAATAAACATAAGCGAGGGCGTATCAATATATATTTATGTACATACTGATGCACATCAAAAGGTATTTAGGTACATATTGATTCATATCAATGTGCATTTATATTCATGTTGTTGTAAATATAGAAAATCTCCTAGCACACCATTTTAATGTACCAAGATAAATGATATACAGTATTCTAAAATCAGCGAGTCTACGATCACTCATTACAAGGTATTAGAGTGAGTCAGGTGAAGAGGGCAATCAACAATGCGTGGTAGGTCAGGCATTGTGTCTTGAATGACACTCGGTCGCTAAGGTAGCAGTGGTAGATTCACTTGCATTTGATGCATTTAACTAAAACAAATATTGGAAAAATACTCCCCCATTAAGCAGTTATTTTCCCCTGAGCCTTTAAAAATTCAAATCATGTTTAACACACAATTAATTTATTCCCCCAAATTTGCCCCAAGCATTTATCCACATCTCTCCTGAATGGCTCTGTGCACAACTGCTACTGGATTTCCCTCCCAGATGTTCAAACTGAACGCAGAGACGCTCTTTTTGTTAATACCACAAATAAATTTTGCATATTGACATTTATGTCTTCTTTACACCATTTTTATGAGTTTTTAATTGCATGAAAAATACACAGAAAAACACACAAGGCTCTGCAAAAAAAAAACCCCATCAACGGCATTGTATTCGTAACAATAATAATAATAATAATAATAATTGTGTAATTATTCACGCCTGTTGGACCATTACAACAATAACCAAACACTTAAACAACACTTGTGGCCCATAAAATAGCAAAATAACGCGGCTATTAAAGAAAGAAATTACTACAGAATGAAAAAAAAAACAACTCACCGCAATGAAATTGTCAGAAAAATGATTGTGTACGCAATTGGGATTTGTTAGCTAAAACTTACTTAAGATTATTCAGGAATGAGTTGGTTAATGAAGAAATTATAAACAAAACTTTTGGAAGAAAATTCTGCTACAAATAGCAATTATTTTGAGCTAATTTCTTCATCTGTACTCCACTGTAATCCAAGATACGTTTTTGGGTCGGCGCTCGTCGTGATACCAATTAAAATCTTTGTATTGTTTTCATTTTTTATACTTTTTTATTTAAAAAAGTATTTCGTAAAAAACATTTAAAATTTTAAGAAAAATATTTGAGTTCGGCATAGCTTCTATCATAAGTTGCACGAATTTGGTCCTGTTTATATTTTGTCTCTGCAATCATTGATCCCTATAGAAATATTGATATATTTGAAAAATTCATAAATATTTCTTTGATTTCATGAATTTACTTTTTACAGGTTAGCCTTCAAAAGCTAAATTTTATTTATAAATTTTTTTATGAAACAAATTTCTAATCGAAAATTACCCCTTGGGGAGGCCTCCATTTATATATGGGAAATTTCAAATAAAATTCAACTTCATTTCTGATAAAATCTCTAGCAGAAAACTTGCTGCAAAAACCACATTGCCCCTTCCGTGTAATTAAAAAATGCATAAAAAATCTATTCCAATCCAATATCAAAGAATCAAAACAGCCAAACAATGGTAATAGTATTCCATTCATATATACATACATATGCATGAACATCCGTGTATCTTCCACAGAGAGATTGCTACAAACCATAAATGCTATTCTTGTTGGCTATTGTTGACTGTGTAATGTGTTTCCAGCAGCAAGAGCTGTAGTCGACAGCCGTCGCCAGCATCCAGCCACCGAGAGCAGCGATAGTGGCAACAGTGCTGCCACTCGAGGTGCAAAGTGTTAAGTGGCGTTTGGGGTTCCATAGCTCTCAGATGGTGGCCCCCGAAACAATAACAACACTCTAGTAATTTATAATATTTCATAACGATTTCGAAGAACAAAAAAAAATGAAAATTTGTATTTTAAATTGTTTTTTTTTTGCTGCCGTTGTTACTGGGTTTCCCTCCATTCATGCGTTTAAAAGTCACTACACTGTAAAAGTTGATGGCTACATTAGGTGGGTTCTACGGCTTGTTACACATGTCAGTTTCATTATTTGAACATTATAAAGCACCAAATTATTTATTCAGCCTTCGAAATGGACACTGCATAAGTGTAACAGAAAGGATCCCCTATTTTGGCCATTAAGTCGATTTTCTGGGTTACCTTTTTTGGAGATATTCGACCACGAATTTTGTTTGGAAATCTAAAAGGTAACACTATGCAACAAAACCTGTGTCCGAAACAAAAAAACTTTTTTGTTTGGATTGAGGCATACTATTTTATGAAACCAAAACAAAATTTCTTTTATGTACAGTTTTTTTTTTAATTTTTTCCCTCTAAAATTCCATTTTTCATGGATGTTACCTTCAGTATTTGGACAATATTTTTTCAGGTAAAAGGTTTTCCAACAATAGGTGTTATCTTGGTATTCAAAGAAAAATTCCATTTTTTGAGATAAATGATCGGATGTTTATTTCATAAGAAAGCGGAAGGTATGCCGTTAATAATGAAAAACAACATCAGACAATTGGCCACTACGACCACGCTTACAGGACCACATCCTTTTCATGGAATTTTCCATGACCAAATCTGCCCTATGTCCTCGATAGCCTCACAAATTCTATCTTTGAGGTCTTAAATCGACGCTGGGCTGTTGGCGTAGACCTTATCTTTCACGTGGCCCCAAAGGAAGAAGACGCAAGGTATTAAATCACAAGATCTCGGTGGCCAATTGTGATCACCTCTTCGAGAGACAACACGATCCGGAAACTTTTCCCGTAACACAGCAATGGTTTCGTTGCTTGTGTGGCACGTAGCGCCGTCTTGTTGAAAGTAAACGTTGTCCAGATCAATACCATCCAACTCCGACCATAAAAAATCATTAACCCACTTGGCGCCGAATTTTTTTTGGGAAAAGTATTTTTTTTTTTTGGATTTATACTGAAAATTCATCGCTGATCAAATTTCGTTAGTGACTTTTCTTCGATTTTTCAAAGTGTTCTCGAAAAATGACGTTCTTTTAAAAGGGCGGTGGCAAAAAAAAACTACTATTGATTATTGTTTATTGATTTTATTAACACAACTGGTATTACTTCAAATCAATACGAAGTAAAATTAATGTTGGTGCGGTATGACATAAGGCAATCTTTTGGGTGCAATGTAACATTACAGTTTGATCAAGAACAATTAGTTTTTTTGTGATGATGGTTTTTAAAAGATTTTGTTGCGATATATCGTCGAAAGGCAAGACCTTCCAATTTTCCGCCACTATTACGGTAGATGTGCCAAGCATTTTCCAGGAACATGTCTAGAAAGTGGCCTGTATCTGTAAAATACCATTTTTTCCCACCTATATTGGTTCTATACAATCCCATGTTTATATGTAAATAGTAGGCTCTTTTGCTCTTTTGTCCTTTATAAAGAACAGACAATTTTTTTGCATAAAAAGCAAACAAAAGCTATTTTTAGTATTTTATCGCATTAGATTTAAAGATTATAAAGTAAACAATCCAAAAATTAATTTACAACTTTTTTTTCTTGTTTGCTCTGTTTTATTTCACCGTTCGTTTTCCATCGTTGTAAAAATTTGTATTTTTTGCAAAAAAATATTTTTTTCTTATTGTAAATAATATCTGACGGCACTACTGCAGTGCTTACACTAAACTGTTACATGTTCTCTTTTCGCTCTTTAACTAAAGATACCATCTGATCCAGTATTGGTAAAGAAATAGTCGAAAAATAACGGGACCTTTTAAAACGACGGTGGCGCCAAGCGCAATCCATTCACCGTAACTGTTGATAGCGCAATCCATTCACCGTAACTGTTGATCCAACCTCATTTTCGAAAAAGTAAGGTCCAATGACCCCGCCGGATCATAAACCGCACCAAACATTCACACGTTGAGGATGGAGAGGCTTCTCAACAATAACTCTTGGCTTTTCCGCGCCCCAGATGCGACAATTTTGCTTGTTGACGTAGCCACCTAGGTGGAAATGGGCCTCATCAGTCAAGATGATTTTCGAATTTTAATAATTTCAATGCGTTGTTGGATGTCGTTCCATTTTTAGTAATGGCGTAGTTTCTACTTGTCAAATGTCGAAGAATAAAAGCTTCAAAAGTGACAGCTACCGAAATACCGGGTGATTCTAAATAACAACTCTTGTTGGAAAACCCGTTAGTACCTAGAGTCCAGAGTAAAGTGGGCGTTATTGGCACGCCCCTTTTGGTACCTCCCACACAAATTGACCTTTTTGTACCACAAGTTAACAGCTTTTAACATTAATACCACTGCATACACATACTTGAAATTTCGTACAGTGTAATGCTTTTATAGTATCTAGAGTCCAGAGAAAAGTGACCAGTTTTTAAACCCCGCCTTTGGTAACTCCCACTCAAATGGACCATTTTGTACCAAAAGTTGACAGATTTTAACTTTATTACTAGTGAATTACTTGTTTATTACTTGAAATTTTGTACGGTGTAATGTTTTTATAGTATCTAGAGTCCAGAGAAAATTGACCGCTATTGGCACGCCCCTTTTGTTTAATACTAGTACATACTTTAAACTTATTAAAAGCAGTTTGAATTGATAATAATTTGATTAAAACAAAAAATACTTGAAATTCTGTACAGTGTAATGGTTTTATAGTACCTAGAGTCCAGAGAAAAGTGGGCTTTATTGGCAAGCCCCTTTGGTACCTTCCACACAAATGGACCATTTTGTACTAAACGTAAACTGCTTATAACTTTAATACCAGTGCATACAAATACTTCAAATTTTGTACAGTGTAATGCTTTTATAGTGCCTATAGTCCAGAGAAAAGAGGACGTTATTGGCACGCTCTTTTTGGTACCTCCAACACAAATGGAGCATTTTGCACCAAAAGTTAACAGCTTACAACATTAATACCAGTTCATACTTTACTGTTATTAAATGCATTTTAAATTGATTATAATTTATATAAAACAAATAAATTAATAAATTTAAGTAAATTTTTTGTCGGTTTACCCGACTGAACTTTTTACTTGTTTTTCTTTATTTTTTGTCAGGGTACCACCTAGTCGTTTCCACCCTAAACCAACAACTCGATGCTTTTTTGTATATATCGCCGTGGTCTTCGTTGTCGTCATCGCTATTGTTTGTATGTTGTTATTATTGTTGCTGTTCATACAAATAACCTAATTAAATTAAGTGGTCATAGGCCTCTTCGGGGTAATGTTAAGTACTTTACATCCATGCCATGATGCATCATCATGCATTATGTTATGAGTGCAATCTGTAGCCTACCCCAACTGCAGCGATGGGTGGCTGCTGTGGAGAGTGGGGTGGTGGTGGTGTCCATAAAGTGCCAATGGTTTTGAAACTTTAAAGTATGAAATCTATACTCAAGTTATAGTTCACATTGGATTGGATGTACATACATATGTACATACTCATAATTGTACTTGTATGTGAATGTATTGTTACTCTTAAGTGTAGTAGACATTGATGATGACGAGAGTTTGTATTGGGATGTTTAAGTAGGTTTGTTTGTTTGATTACTTGCTTGCTTGTACACTGTGCATTCTCTCTCTTTTCCCTTGGTGGGTCCCACTTCTTTGGATGGCTTCACCACAATTTACAAGTGTAAAACACATGTTATGTGTGTTGTTCATATTGTTATTGTTGTTGTTTTATGTTTGATGACAATAATGATGTCGATGACGATAACGATGATTTCAATACTGATAACAATACAACGTCATAATACTCGTACATTGTTTGTTTATGTGAAAAGCAGAGACTAGTAGTAGTACTCGTCGTAGAGTATCTGTGGGTTTGTGGCATGGATCCTCATAAACAACAACAGCAGCAGCAACAACATCATCGTAGCAACCAGCAGCAGCATCAGCGACAACAAAAGCAACAAATATAAGCTTTGCATGATGGCGATAATAATGTTGTCATTGTGATATGCCGGTTTGTCATTGCTACTGTTGTTTGTTGTTATTGCTGCTGCCGTTGCTGCTCTTCTACTCTTGATGATAAGTGGTGGTGGTGGCGATGGTAGTGGCTGCATTTGACGTTGCCTGGCTGTTGTCATTGTTATAGGTACTCAACGTCTATAAATCTAGTTCGAATATCATCTACTCCAGGTTAGAGACAGACGTGATGTGTTCACTCAATTGTGTATCAATAAAAGGGTTATCAAATAAGAAGTAAAACATATGATCGATATATGGAATAAAGGAGCGAAGTTGATTTCTATAATAGTTTTATAATAAAATCTAAGCTTAAACTCTAGTATAGACTCACGTAAAATTCAATGGTCGACTCTATTATAGAGAAATTCTTCAATGGAAGACTCTAATATAGAGGATGCTCTTATTAAAAGACTCGAGTGTAATGGATGGCATCATTGGTTGACTCTAGTGTGGATGAAGGCATCAATGGCCAACTCTAGTGTAGAGGAACACCTCAGACTCTATTACAGAGTAACTCATTGCTCAACTGTAGTATAGAAAAAGATCTCTGTGGTGGACTCTGGTGTAGAGGAAGGCAGCATTGGTTGTCTCTAGTACAGGGGAAGGCCATAGCATTCGACTATAGTATAGAGGAAGTCCTCATTGATCGACTATAGTATAGAGGAAGTCCTCATTGATCGACTATAGTATAGAGGAAGTCCTCATTGATCGACTATAGTATAGAGGAAGTCCTCATTGATCGACTATAGTATAGAGGAAGTCCTCATTGATCGACTATAGTATAGAGGAAGTCCTCATTGATCGACTATAGTATAGAGGAAGACCACAGTGGTCGACTCTAGTATAGAGGAAGACCACAGTGGACGACTCTAGTATAGAGGAAGACCACAGTGGTCGACTCTAGTATAGAGGAAGACCACAGTGGTCGACTCTAGTATAGAGGAAGACCACAGTGGTCGACTCTAGTATAGAGGAAGACCACAGTGGTCGACTCTAGTATAGAGGAAGACCACAATGGTCGACTCTAGTATAGAGGAAGACCACAGTGGTCGACTCTAGTATAGAGGAAGACCACAGTGGTCGACTCTAGTATAGAGGAAGACCACAGTGGTCGACTCTAGTATAGAGGAAGACCACAGTGGTCGACTCTAGTATAGAGGAAGACCACAGTGGTCGACTCTAGTATAGAGGAAGACCACAGTGGTCGACTCTAGTATAGAGGAAGACCACAGTGGTCGACTCTAGTATAGAGGAAGACCACAGTGGTCGACTCTAGTATAGAGGATGACCACAGTGGTCGACTCTAGTATAGAGGAAGACCACAGTGGTCGACTCTAGTATAGAGGAAGACCACAGTGGTCGACTCTAGTATAGAGGAAGACCACAGTTGTCGACTTTAGTATAGAGGAAGACCACAGTGGTCGACTCTAGTATAGAGGAAGACCACAGTGGTCGACTCTAGTATAGAGGAAGACCACAGTGGTCGACTCTAGTATAGAGGAAGACCACAGTTGTCGACTTTAGTATAGAGGAAGACCACAGTGGTCGACTCTAGTATAGAGGAAGACCACAGTGGTCGACTCTAGTATAGAGGAAGACCACAGTGGTCGACTCTAGTATAGAGGAAGACCACAGTGGTCGACTCTAGTATAGAGGAAGACCACAGTGGTCGACTCTAGTATAGAGGAAGACCACAGTGGTCGACTCTAGTATAGAGGAAGACCACAGTGGTCGACTCTAGTATAGAGGAAGACCACAGTGGTCGACTCTAGTATAGAGGAAGACCACAGTGGTCGACTCTAGTATAGAGGAAGACCACAGTTGCCGACTCTAGTATAGAGGAAGACCACAGTGGTCGACTCTAGTATAGAGGAAGACCACAGTGGTCGACTCTAGTATAGAGGAAGACCACAGTGGTCGACTCTAGTATAGAGGAAGACCACAGTGGTCGACTCTAGTATAGAGGAAGACCACAGTGGTCGACTCTAGTATAGAGGAATACCACAGTGGTCGACTCTAGTATAGAGGAAGACCACAGTGGTCGACTCTAGTATAGAGGAAGACCACAGTGGTCGACTCTAGTATAGAGGAAGACCACAGTGGTCGACTCTATTATAGAGGAAGACCACAGTTGTCGACTCTAGTATAGAGGAAGACCACAGTGGTCGACTCTAGTATAGAGGAAGACCACAGGACCACAGTGGTCGACTCTAGTATAGGCGAAGACCACAGTGGTCGACTCTAGTATAGAGGAAGACCACAGTGGTCGACTCTAGTATAGGGGAAGACCACAGTGGTCGACTCTAGTATAGAGGAAGACCACAGTGGCCGACTCTAGTATAGAGGAAGACCACAGTGGTCGACTCTAGTATAGGCGAAGACCACAGTGGTCGACTCTAGTATAGAGGAAGACCACTGTGACCTCAGCGATCGACTCTTGTATAGAAAAACATCTCAGCTGTCAATTCTTGTGTAGAAAAAATACATCTGTTGTCGTCTCTAGTATTAAGGAGAATCTCAGTGGTCAACTGTAGCATAGAAAAAGTCCTCAGTGGTCAACTCTTGAATAAAGAAGGATATCATTGGTCGACTATATTATAGAGGAAGACCTCAGTGGAGGGCTCTAGAGGTAGAACTCAGTGATCGACTCTAGTATAGCGGTAGACCTCAATGTTCGACTGTAGTAAAGAGGTGGGCCTCAGTCATCGACTCTAGTATAGAGGAAGACCTTAGTCGTCAACTCAAGTATAGAGGAAGACCTCAGTGGTCGATGCTAGTATAAAGGAAGGCTTTAGTGGTCGACTCTAGTATAAAGAAAGACCTTAGTGGACGCCCAAGTGTATGGGAAGACCTCATTGGTCGACTCTGGTATATTTATAGGGGGAGACCTCAGTGGTCGACTCTGTTATAGAGGGAGACTGCAGTGTCGACTATAGTGTACAAAATGACCTCAGTGGTCGTCTCTAGTATAGAAAATGACCTCAGTGGTCGACTCTAGTATAGAAAATGACCTCAGTGGTCGACTCTAGTACAAAGCAAGACCTCAGTTATTGAAAAATACCTTAAAGGTCGACTGAAGCGTAGAAGAAAACCTCTGAGGTCGAACCTAGTGTAGTGGAAGACCTCGGTGGTCGACTCTACTACAGGGGAAGACCGCATTGGTCGACTCCAGTATACAGGAGGAGCTCAGTAGTCGCCTGTATTACAGAGGAAAACTTTAGTGATCGACTACAGTATTGAGGATGTGCTCGTATAGTCCTTATGACATAACCCTACCACTCTAAGCTTTCATAGCATGTGTTCAAAAGAGTTCAGTCAGTCAGAATGTATTTGATACACATGATTTTGGTTAAACTTACACTGCCAGTCGTTATGAATATCGCTTGACTACGATTGTGTCAATTAACTGTCATCGGTGAATTGTTTTGTTTTTGTACAAATGTCGAAATTATTTCCAGCAATCCAGTCATTCTTCTATTCATTCATTCATTAATTCATTCACTCACATTCACTGTTAGTGTTCCTGTCGGCCTGTCTCCCGTATTTGAGCTCTTAATTGAATTATTTCGAATTAAACCAATAATTTCATTCCGTTTCATTTGAATGAAATGTTTTGAAGAGTTATTGTCGCGGCATGTAAATTTGTAGTGTGCACAAATTCTCATCAATCATCATCAATTTGCATAGATATTTATGTGTATAAGTTTGAACATACACAGAGTTTTATACAAAATTTAAAATGCATTGAATTGTAATAAAATCCTATTGCAAAATAGTGCAATATAAATTGACAAATGATGTGTAAAAAAAGTGTATATAGTCAGTTTTATTTGATTTAAAGTAATTGAAGCTTGGGGGCGAAGAAATTGCGAATACCCAGAAAATGTTAATTTTAGAGAAGTATTTATTTTCGTTAAAATGTAATTGAAATTTATATATTTTAAACAGGGGGGAAATTACCATTTTTGATATGTCTGAATCGAAAGAAAATATATTTGCAACAGCAATTTTTAAATATTATGTATTTTTGAGAAATTAAATTTTGTTTTAAAATCAATAAATTTTGTTTGGAACGCATGTGTTAATATACAAGGTGGCGCAAAAGTAACCTTTCGATGTTTTTTGGCTGTAATTTAAAAAAAAATTAAAAACTTTGATTCTTCTTGTGGATTATTTTTATTTGGTCTTTTAATTTTTTTTACATCAAGTCGAGAATATGATGTCATGTAAATGGCCGCCGCCACAGTTGATTGTCATTTGAGCCCTTTTTATGGCATTTTCCATCACTTTGGCCAAAACTTCCGGCGATAGGTCCTCACATTCTTGACGGATATTGTCTTTAAGAGCTGCAAGAGTCTGAGGCTTGTTGACAAAAACCCGCGACTTCAAAAAGCCCCACAAAAAGAAGTCTGGAGCGGTCTAATCAGGCGATCTTGCTGGCCAGTGCAAATCGCCAAAACGGGAGATTAGGCGCCCGGGAAATGCATCCTTCAGCATATCGGTTGTGGCACGTGCAGTGTGTGCCGTTGCACCGTCCTGTTGGAACCACATGTTTTCCAATCCCAATTCATCAAGTTGCGGCAAAAAGAACTCGTTGATCATTGCTCTGTAGCGCTCACCATTCACAATAACCGTTTGGCCCGCGACGTCTTCGAAGAAAAAAGGTCCGATGACTCCTCCAGCGAAAACAGCACACCATGCAGTGACTTTGAGCGGGTGTAATGGCTCGTCGTGGGTTACACGCGGATTTTCAGTGCCCCAGAAGCGTAAATTTTGCTTATTTACGTACCCGCTAAGGAAATGGGCCTCATCACTCATGATTATTTTTGATGAAAAATCATCTTCCTCTTGGTGGTGATTAAGGATGGCAGCTGATGCACCGTCTGGACTTTGTACGGAAACATCTTCAAATCTTGCACCAAAATTCGCTGTAGAGACCGTCGACTGATACCCATTTGCGTGGCACGTCGTCTGGTCGATGTCGACGGCGCTTCCATGACATCCTCGGCTACAGCAGCAATATTCTCTGCAGAACGGCTACTCCGGGGTCTGCCACGCCTGGCAGCATCTCGTGTTGTGCCAGTCTCTTCGAGGCGAGCGGCTAAACGTCGCAGTTTTTCACCAGTAGGCGTTGGACGGCCAGGAAATCTGCGACGAAATTCACGTTGTGCCAAGGTCACCGACCGATTATTGGTCAAATAAATAGTCAGCAATATTCCGCGTTCTGGAGCAGTGTAGCGTAACATTGTTTATTAACGTGTATTTCGCATGTGTTTACTACACAAATGTCAAAACAGAACTGACATTAGGGGCCAATGGCAAAATTTATAGCATTTTATGATAGGAGGATTACTTTTGCGCCACCTTGTATTAGAACAAAATATATTTGCAAACTAATTTTCGCAAATAAAATATGTGTTTATGTACAAATAAAATAAATGCTTGGGAATTTGTTCAAATATATTGTTTGAAAACATTTCCAGTTAAAATTAGAAAAGGTCACCAAAGTTTTAATAATCTTTTTTAAATAAAATATATTTGATGAACTTCTTAAGCAATTACTTTGTTTATGTGGAAGTACGGTCTCAAACATGTACTATACTTGTGTATACATAAATTTTTGTTTGCATATAAATATATATTTTTAATGATTTGTCAAAGCAATTTGTTGGAAGAGATATATTTTCAAAATCTCTTTCAAAATCTCTTCTCAAACTTAGTTTATTTCATGAAATCGTTCTCCGTGTGTACGATTTTATTACGATGTTTTGTACGATTTTATTTCTAATGCAATTTTTATTTATTTATATTTCCAGGTATGTTCATTTTCATTGAAATCGATATTTATTGGTAGACCTATATTTAAAGGTAAGTGTCTAAGCCTCTATTTATTAAATCAAAAGGATTAACAGAATGCCAAAATGTCTCAAAGGATGATTTATATATAAATTCGTGTATTTCCAACAACACAAATTTGTTTCCTATAATAAAAAGTGTACTTTTCAGGATCAACAGTGAAAATCTTCACTCAAATTTAAACAAGTAAGAAAGTTCTGCCGGTTAAACCGACTAATGAATCCCCTCACCTTGAGTCTCAAAAAAATATTAGTAAATTTATTTATTTTTTGTTTTATTTCAATTATTATCAATTTAAATTGTATTTAATAACTTTGAAGTATGTACTGGTATTAAAGTTAAAAACTGTTTATGTACTTTTGGTACAAAATGGTCCATTTGTGTGAGAGGTACCAAAAGGGGCGTCCCACTAACGGTCACTTTTCTCGGGACTATAGGTACTATAAAAGCATTACACTGTACACAATTTTAAGTATTTATACGCACTGGTATTAAAGTTATCAGCTGTTAACGTTTGGTGTAAAATTGTCCATTTGTGTGAGAGGTACCAAAAGGGGTGTGTCAATTACGGCCATTTTTCTATAGACTCTAGGTACTATAAAAGCATTGAACTGTACGAAATTTGAAGTATTTGTATGCACTGGTAATAAAGTTATAAGTTGGTAACTTTTGGTACAAAATTGTCCATTTGTGTGGGAGGTACCAAAAGGGGCGTGGCAACTTCGCCCATTTTTCTCGAGGTTATAGTGACTAATAAACTAATACTATGTATAGAATTTCAGAGGATTCAAACAAGTAGTATAGAAGTTATTAAATAATCAATATTACACTAAATGTTAACCCTTTGTGGGGGAGGTACTAGAAGGAGTGGACCAATATGGTCCATCTTCGAACTTAGTCGGAGATAGAAGAAAACATTACCACATACCAAATTTTAAGTCTCTCTTCTACTCCTTTCGAGAGTTATCGTGCGCACCAGTCAGCAGACAGACGGACGGACATTGCTCATTCGACTTAAAATGACCCAAAACGGATATCCGCCGAACATACTTAGGGTCTTTGGTCACTCCTTCGATGTGTTATACTTTTGGTTTGTAGCAAATGATATATACCCTCCTCCCTAAGGTGAGGGGATAAAAAGGCATAACTGACATTATATACATTTTACAGGAAGAAGAAAATACCGAAAAAATTCTAAATTTTATAAATTAGTAAAATGTTTTAATGTAGTTCAAACTTAAAACGGAATAATTTTCTTTAAAAATTGCAGTTGCAAAGCATTTCGCTGGTCCAAATAGTCTTTTGATGTGCACACGATCCGTTTGTTTGTTTATATTTCACTGAACCATTTTTTTTTATCAAAAAAGACCAAATTTTTTTTTATCAAAAAAGACCAATTTTTCCAGTTGGCTGTTGCTCAAAAATGTGGACGGTTACCATTAGCCATTTGGTTACTGCAGTGCCGTGAAGTTGGTAATTCTTCTAGAGCCGACTATTATATTTATAAATATGTATTCTATTTCTTTCTTTAACGATTTTTGAATAAATATTTATGGATCTATGAATACATTACAATGTCATTTTCTATTTGTTAAATTCATAGGTTATTCCAATAAATATCTGATTTATAGTCCATTTACCAATTACACCTCTAAAAACAAACATTCAAATGCATTTTTGCAAAGTTTCGTTTACAAAAAGCGAACTTTTTAACCATAAATAAATTTATTTATGTTCAATGATACTTAGGCTAAAAAATGAAACCAAATACCATTACTAATGGCCAATATTTATTTTATATTTTTTTTGTGTATTGCCTTTTTACTAAAATCACCAGACTTGAATCAGTTGAAATTAAAATAATTTATATTCCGGGAAAAAAATAAACTGAAATAATATCCTTTATTTGTTAAAATAAATTAATTACTTTATGGTTGAGTAAATTATTTCTAGAAAGAAAACAAAAATGTTAAAAAATTTAAATTGATATGAAAAATCGAGCCAAAAAATGAGAAATAGTTTAGGTAATATGAAACACAAATTTCAATGGAATTTCTCTACATAGAGTTTACAAATGTTTCTCCAAACACAGACCCCCCACCACAGTTGAATTGCAACAGAAAATAAATAAATAATAATAAAAAGAAATAATATTATACAGTGACTTCTGACTGGTTGGTCATGTCGTTTTGCATTAGTCATGTAATAAAGGAAGAGAAAAAACGTTCTATATGAATTAAATTTTAGATTCGGTGTATTTCCTGCAACCGAAATTTCATTTGTTGCCAATGAAAAGGTAAACATTTGTAGAGGAGAATTTAGGCTTTCAGAAAATGCATGCATGAAACACACTATTGCACAGATAGCCATCTGCCGCCGAATAACCCTTAAGCAATTATCCCTAGATATTACGGACATTTTTGTTTGTGTAATACTGTTTATTTTATACGTGTGTTGTTCTGTTTTAGCTATTCGGTGATGAAGCTGGGTATATACAACATATAATATCATACAAAACGTACAGTGTTCCTATTAAACAGTATAACTCTTAAATAGCATTATAATTTTAAATCTGTTGATTTCTCAGAAATCTGAGGAATATTTTATCGTAGAAGACAGCACAGATTTACATATTGTACTTACGAGGGCGGTTCGGAAACTTCTTAGCCTATCAATGAAAAAGAATAGTTAGTTTTTCAGAAATATTTTTATTTTTCAATATAATCTCCTGAAACTTCAATGCACTTAGTCCAACGCTTATGTAGCAATTCTATCCGTTGATTAAAATAGTTTTCCTCAAGGTCTTCAAAATAGTGGTTTACAACTGTAATTGCATCTTCATTTGAGGTAAAACGCTTGCCAGCAAGGAATTTTTTTAGCAAGGAATTTTTTTAGGTAAAAGTCACTAGGAGAATAAGGTGGGTGGTCAAGCAACTCGTACTTTAATTCGTTGATTTTAGCCATTGTTAAAACACTCTTGAACGCTGGTGCGTTGTCTTGATGAAAAATTATTTTTTTGTGTTGTAAGCCAGGACGTTTTTCTCGAATTTGTACATTTAATTGATCCAAAAGGTTGCAATAGTACACTGAATTTATTGTTTTACCCTTTTGCAGATAGTCAATCAATAAAATACCTTTGAAGTCCCAAAAACCCGTTGCCATAACCTTACCAGCCGATTGAATTGTTTTTGCCTTCTTTGGGGCACTTCCTCCAGCTTCAGTCCATTGTTTGGATTGTTATTTTGTCTCTGGAGTATAGTGGTGGATCCATGTCTCATAAACAGTTATGAAACGACGCTTAAAATCCATTTTATTTCGCTTAAAACGATCCAAACAAGCTTGAGAAATGTTCTTATGCGTTTTTGGTCGACTGTTAACAAGTGCGGCACCCATCTTGCAGAAAGCTTTTTCATCTGTAGTTCTTCATGCTAAATTAAATGGACTCGATCATTTGAGATGCCCATGATATTAGCTATTTCACGCACTTTTAGTCGTCGATCATTTAATACCATATCATGCACTTTGGCTACAATTCCTGTTGTTGTTGCTGTTTTTGGACGTCCACTACGTGGTTCATCTTCAATGCTTGTACGACCACGTTTAAATTCAGCAACCCAATTTTTTACTGTTGCATATGAAGGAGCACTTTCACCTAACACATTCACCATATCATTATGAATTTCTTGTCCCGATAAACCTTTTTTATGTAAATATTTAATGACACCACGCATTTCTAATTATTCCATTGTAAAAAAATCGCGGATGCGTCTTTTGTGAACACCTGTTTCTATATGAAGGAGTTGCCAGATCGAAACAAAATTTAACATGTGTTCATAGCAGAGATGGAAGTTTCCAAAACACTTAATATTTTTCTGTTTATACCGCGCTTTTTGTGCTAGGCTAAGAAGTTTCCGAACCGCCCTCGTAGTTGGATAGGTATTTGCGTCATCTATTGAATTATAGTAAAATATATGTACATATGGATGATTTCATGGCAAGTGAGTCAAGTCATGTTTGAAAAGCGATGTCTTCTGATCGCTATGAAACTTACACCAAGTTTAGTCCTATTGGATAGTAGTTATGACACAAAATTTCAATGATATCGGTTAAGGACTCTCCGTGTTAGAGGGTGTTTAATTTTGAAATTTTGGTCACCTATTGTAGTTCGAAAAGTTTGCCCAAAGCTCTTTCATCCCATCACCCGTTTGAAAGATGTCTTAGAAGACATTGCGAAAAAGCCAAATTTTGTGAGAAAAATTTTAATATTTTAAATAAAAAACATTGACAAATTCACAACTATTCTATTTGTATTATTTTTTCGAAAAATGTTGTAGCTACACGGGGCAAAATCGCCTTTTTTATATGTTTGAATCGAAGAAAAATCTATTTGGAACACAAATTTTTAAATATTATATATTTCTGAGCAAATACAGTTTATTTGAAAATCAATAAAATATGTTTGCAACTCCTCCATGTTGAATTTTTCGAATTTCAGTTTTAATTTTTCTTTGGTTTCGAATTTAACCTCTCAGTTATGATACCAAATGCAGCATTAACTTATGTTTTAAATTAATCATTTAAAATGTATTTATCTAATTTTCAATATATTTTTACCTAATTTTTAATAAATATGAAAGAACAAAATTTGTTCACTTTATTAAACTTTCCACCTCCCCCTTCTTCTACAACCGAGAATGATGCTCATATGGTCGGCCTTTTTGTCTGTCCATTGGGTGATGGAGTGAGTCACTTTGTTATTGTAAAATATCCCCGAGCGAGGGATAATTAAAATGTTGTACATTCAGTTGCTCCAATGAAGCCTAGAATGGTGTTGCGGCTGCTCATAATTGTATGCCGCCTCTGGCAAATATGATTTGCACAAATCTGTTTAATGCCCAGTAAACAGGTAAAGTTATTGTTTAGCTGACTTGTAACGCTTGAATAACAATTAAACAAAAGCAACAAATGGTTGGAGTATTTTTCCGAAATAATAACAAATTGGGACAGCAAAAAGACCAAAAGCCGGGAGCCAGAAAACCAAAAGGGTAGCCGTGCGGAATTTCTATTGTAAAAGATTCGTTTTAAATCATAAATGAACATTTTGTTACAACTTATTTTATTAATGTACCCCTTTATACCCTCTGTTCAGTAGAGGAGGATATTCTTTATATTATTTTCTGTGGTCCAAAAGTGTAATACATCGAAGGATTAATTTTTTTTTTTGATAAATTTATTAAAAATTTCGATATACGCAATTTGGTTGCCAAACTGTTTTCGAACCACAAATTCATCGTTTAAAATATCGTGCTGGATTTGTTGATTTACCTTCACACCCTGATTAATGCAGACGAATGGAAAGCTTCCAGTGGCTGCTAACGCTTTCCAAACCACCACTTAAGCTGACCAATGCGAATGCAATAAGTGATAATAATGCAATTAGATTTAATTAAGACTTTTTTTGCTTCATTCTAAAGGTTTTTTCAAAAGAATGAGACTTCCCCTGACAACATAAATATTACTCAAGGTCAGATAACACATTCATGATAACGAAATCAAACAAGTAAAATACAGCTATTGATCTGTTAAGACTTTTTGGTGTTGAAAAGTTATATTTTTTGCTTACAAATATAATGCAAATATTTAAAGTCATTCAACAGATAAGAAATCTGTACTCACAAGACAATATAACCCAAGTTTGAAAATTTCTTTTGATTCCAAAATATCTGTTTCTCTCGCAGAAAAGATATATTGCCCAGTTTGTAACAAAAATTAATTGTGGATAACTTCTATACCATTGCGCTGAAACACTTTACATTCGGTACATTTCAGAAAAATTTGAGTAATTGTCACTTCCCCCTTTAGTATCCCTTACACGTGGATATAAAATCGTAACATTATTATGTAGCTCATATCTTTAATAACGATTTACACAAATAGTTTATTGAGGAAATTTTTGCACCTGTCTGGCAAACTTTTACAAAAAATTACAAACTTTCCTAACACAGTTCTCACTATGTGAGCGAATATTTTAGTCGAATTACTCGACTGAAATGTTCTTACTTTTATATTTGAATTTTGCTTTAAGTCATTTAATTTATTATCAGAACAGCTATTAGCACATAGTTACGACACTTTGTATGAAATTGATTTTTTGTTGAATATTTGTTTACAAAACACTTGGAAAGTTTGGTAAACTGAGCGAAAAATGTATACAAAGTACTTATTGAATTCCAAAGCGTTAAAAGAAATGTTCGGCTAATTCAAATTATAATTTCGACGCACTTAGTCGATTGGCATTAAGTCAAGTGATCAAGTTTTTGGCAAATATTTTCACAATTAATAATATTGTATGTATGCTAGTGGAACTAATGCCTTTGGTTTGCCCGGGTTCAGGTTTCAGGTAGAAAACTGTTTAGCAAATAGCGGCCGCTATTAAAATTATTAAATCAGCACACAGTTGGAGGAAGTTTTGAATTTGGACCCACTATGGTATGCAGGGGCGGCCCTACAGGGTCTCCTCATCTGATTCATTTTACATCTAAGAGATATCTTGATGGTTAAGGAGATATCTGCAATTGAAAATTATTTTTTTTCCCGACGTTGTCCTAGTATGATGTGAATATCGGAGCAGAATATGCACCGAGTTTTTTGCATCTACTATTTTGAACAGGCAACAAACATTGTTGAAGAGACAAAAATTCGATACGATATACCCAATAAGACAAAAGTTATAGCCTTTTGAAGATACATCTAAAAAAATATTTTTTTGGTTTTGAATAAAACACATATTATTTAGGAAATTATTGTAATTTCTTTTTATTATGCTAATATTAGTATGGTTCAATTATGTATGGAACAGCATATCGGCCAAATGGCCGTCGCGACCTCGGCGGCACACCTCCAAAGAAAGAAATCCAACGGTGTGAAATCACAATTGTTGCTGGCTTTTCTTTCAAATAACCCAAAAGAAAAAAATCCAACGGTGTGAAATCACATGATCTTGGCGGCCAATTGACATCGCCACGACGTGAGATAACACTGCCATTGCATTTGTTGCGCAAAGGAGACATTGTTTCGTTATCTGTGTGGCAAGTGGCACCGTCCTGTTAAAACCACATATTGTCCACATCCATATCTACCAATTCGGGCCATAAAAAGTTCGTTATCATCTCATGATATCGAACACCTTTCACAGTAACTGCCTGACTGGCCTCATTTCGAAGAAGTATGTCCCGATGACGTCGCCAGCCCATAAGCCGCACCAAACGAACTGGGCGAGCATGCATGTTTTCACATCTCCTACAGACCCGGTTTGCTGAAATTTGCGACCAATTCTCCCGATTGTGGACACATTTGGCCGATTATGCTGATCAAAAAAACATCACGAAGTGCACGAAATGGATTTTGATTTGAACGCCCATTTTCGCAAAAGGCTTAAAAATACTTTAACGCGTTGTTCGATTGTGTATCTTTCCATGGTTCAAATTGAGTTAGTCTGAAATTGAGAAATGTCAAATGAAAAAACTTGACGTTTAGGTGTGGTTCACATTCAACATCGGCCCTTACAATTTAACCACCTTTTATAATGATTCGCAAATTGCTTTTGATTTCTTAATTTTCTAAATTGACAGCAACATTTGCTATGCAATGTAAAAATGTCGTTCTGATTAAAAATTTATATTAAACCAGTAAGGAAAAAGAGAATATCAGGCGGGCCGCTACATAATACCACCCTAACAATGCGAAAAGGGGAATTGCGATAATAATTTGAAATAATTGGTTTCGTTTCAGTTAGAAAGTACTTAACTCCGCCTCCTCATCAAGGCTTACTCCAAGGATGAATTGCAGATGCTGATCATAATAAACTAGAAATAATATTAATCTGAAACGATAATCTCAAAATGTGCAGTATTCTTTCATAGATCAAAAATAGGAAGAAAAAAATAGATGGGGCTATACATAATCTAAACATATTTTCATTAACTTGGATCAAAAACCTCATTTCTGCCAAATAATATTAAGATCGGACATAAAATACTGTTTCAATAGCGCTTAAATACTAAATAGAGCAGGGACATAGTATATATCGATACCTCCATTCTAAACTATGCTAAGTGCAAAAAGCTCGTTTTTCAGGAGAGGCCATCAAAGTTTGGTGAATTTTTTAAATTTGTGTGGAATTCCTTTATAATGAAAATCGAATGGCCTGTACTGTTTTGTGAATAACTTTTGAATGGGTTGACGGATAAACACTAAATTTTGACTGAATATAATTTGGAATATTTAGCAATTAAAAATGCAATCTCCAATCTAGCATGTTTTAGAATGGTGGTATCGATAAGTGGCTATTCTAAATCTGAACGGATTTCCCCCGATTTTTGCAGTGTTCATTGATGTAATAAGAAAACTCTGTCGAATTTCGTACTGATCGGATACAAAATACAGTTTCTACAGCTCTTACATGACAAACCGGGTAAGACATATAAATGGTGGCTATATGAGGGTTGCTATTTATATTTCGGCTCTGGCAATGCTGGTGTTGCCAGATGAAAACTGGAACTTCCATTGGGAAGTATGACATTTTTACCATATCTTCACTCAGACCGTTTTGTCATTTGAGCGCGAATTGTTTTGGTTACATTGTGTTGAAAATTCACCTCCAAAACATGGTTTTTGAACGCTTCAACAGCTGCTTCAGGCGTCGAAAAACGTTGACCAAGCAGTTTTTTCTTGATGTGAGCGAATAAGAAGAAGTCTTTGGGTGTCAAATCAGAGCTGTACGCCGGACTTTTTGGCCGGTCAAAAAAGCGCTGGTTTGAGCCGATGTGTGAGAGCTCGCATTGTCATGGTGCACAATGATTCGTCTTCTCTTGTTCGTTTTTTCGAATTTTTCCGAAGACTTCAGGCAAACAAATTGTGGTTTACCACTCAGAATTGATCGCCCTACGTTGCTCAAGCGGAACATTCGCCACATGACCAGTTTTGCCGAAGAAACAGGCGACCATTTGCTTCGAAGTGCTTCTTCCACGAACAACTTTCGTTGGATTTCGCTCGTCTTCGAAGACCCACACGGTCGATTGCTGTTTTGTTTGGGGCTCATACGCATAGATCCAAGATTCGTCACCCGTGACGATCTTATAAAAGTCTTTTGAAGCACCGCTATCGTATTTTTTCAAAATTTCTTTGCACCAACCGACACGAGCCTTTTTTTGAGCGATTGTCAAATTGGGCGGGATCAAACGAGAACAAACCTTTTTTACGTCCAGGTTTTCATGCAATATCGAATGTATGCTGGTGGAAGAAATGCCCAAGGATGCCTCTATCTCACGGTATGTCACATGACGATCTTGTATTATCAGCTGTTTGTGTTTTTATTTCTCCCCCATCACCCGGGTAAAATTATTTTATAAATAACGAGATATTTACACGGCATCAATCTTCTCTGGCACTACGGCCGTTTTTGGACGACCTTCGTCTTTGAGCGAGCGTCGGCCACTATTGAATTCATTATGTAAACCTGTTTTTCACAGTGCTATAGGATGGTGCTTCATCGCCATACATAGATTTAAGTTAATCGATGCACTCTTGTCGTGAGAATCCACGTCGAAAGTTGTGAAAAATGATCGCACGAAAATGTTCACGAGTTAATTCTATTTTTTTGCACAAATTGATTTTTTCAAGACACTGTAAACAATACAAATGGTGGTCGTACTTCAAAAAGTTCTGAAAACGTTTATGATAAAAAATGTCAAACTTTCCAGTGGAAATGTCAGATGGCGCCAGGTAACACTTAGTGTTGCCTAAGCCAGAAATATATATCCACCCTCGCAACCCTCGTATCTAAATCTGAACCAAATTTCCTCAAATTTAGTATTATCTCAAATTGTATGAGTTTTTTGTTAGGATCGGTTAACAATTTTAGTGCTTATTTAGTGCATATGTATATCGCACCTGTTCCACAAACGGGTAACAACTCAAAATTTATAAATTTTGCTTTTTTGCAAGAAAACAACGTACAGTGACAATTTCTACCCACTGCAAAAAATGTCCATTGATTTTTCTACTTTTCATAATAAAAAACCGTTATGACTCTCTCTGTGTTTTAAGAATAACGTCTTTAGATTCAACTAAAGAGTTACATTTTGAATTGTCTCGAAGTATTTAAGCAAATCGGACCCTTGATTTATCAACTAAAGAGTAAAATTTTTAGTTGTGCCCTTATCAACTTATAATCCGAGTAATATTTTTCAGTTAAAAAGGTACAACTCAGAATAATAACACTCTTTATATACAAACTTTTTTCAGGAAAAGAGTAACAACTCAAAAAAGTTGTTATTTTTCTATAATCAATAAAAACAAAAAATAAAATAGCATTATTATTTGTTCTATTATATTTTCTTGCAACGACATATTCTTTTTTTGTAATATATCATTAATATTAACGGAAACAGTATTTGTCCTGTACTGACATTTTTTAAATTTTGAGTTGTTACCCTTTTGTGGAACAGGTGCGATTATTAAATCGTAGGTACATGTATATGGAAGCATTGTGTAAATCTGAACCAATTTTGTCCAATTTCAATAGGATTGTCCATGGGCCAAAAAAGAGCACTGTGTCGAATTTCCATTTCCCATTGAAAATCTTTGAGAAATTGTCAACAAAGAGATAAATCGAGAAAGCGTAGGTGGAGATAAAAATAAGCTATTTCAGGCTATTGCAGATGCTTGGTACTCCATAGATACAAAGATAACAAGCATCCTTATTGATTCCATGCGAGAAAAAGCAAAGCCGTCCTTGAAAATAAATGTTTTTCCACAAAATCCTAGTAGAAATGCATACTCCAACATGTTTTGTGGTGCGAATTTTCGACCTTTTTGTTATTTGTGAAATAAATTTTTAATTTCAAATAATTTAAGCAGTCAAATAGCCATTTTTTTTGGTAAATTGATACAATTTCGTAGATAAAAGGTAAATTTTTTGGAATATATCATTTACGGCCGATTCCACAATCTCCGCACGCTGAAAAAAAATCGCTTCTGTAGTATATTGTCCCAAACATATTCGGCTTGCAACATATATATATTCAGGGTACACTCTAACCATATAGTATTTGGTATATACAAAAATTATATACTTGGGAAGATGTCGTTCTAAACAAATCTTTGTTTACATCCCAATATGTTATTATTTGGGACTATTATTTCCGAAACAAATATTTATTTGCATTTAAGTATTCGCAAAATACATAAATTGTGTTAAATTTTTCAGTAATTCAAAGTTAATTTTTTAGAAATGTTAAATGTTCGTGAAATAATAATAATTGAAATCGTATAATCTTGGATTAAAATAAATTACTTAGAGGATTGACAACTAATGATGGCTTGGAATACTCAGAAAATTTAAATGATTGATTTAAAACGGAAGTTAATATGGTATCATAACTGGGAGGTCTAATTCGAAAACAAGGAAAAATTAAAACTGAATTTCGAAAAAGTCAGTAAATGTTTTGAACATTTTTTTAAATAAAATATATTTGGAAAAATTCCTAAACAATAATTTTATTTGTATTTAAACACATATTTTATTTGAGAAATTTAGTTTGCAAATAAATTTAGTTGTAATATATTAATATATGCGTTCCAAATACATTTTATTGATTTTCAAATAAAATTTATTTGCTCAGAAATATATAATATTTAAAAATTTGTGTTCCAAATATATTTTCTTTCGATTCAAACATATCAAAAAAGGTGATTTTGCCCCGTGCGGTTATCCTACAGTTAGAGCTAACCTACAGTTATAGCTGTCAAATTGTATGAACCGGAGGTGGTGAAATTGGGGGTTAAAGTTTTTCAAAATTTTGCGATTGAACAGAAGTATGATGTTAGTCCAATATGTATTGTCCTATAGGCGGCCGGAAGTTGGACCCCATGAAAATACACCCCAAATTGAAAATGAAAGTGCGCCCCAAAGTTGGGGTCTATTTTCGTTACAAAAATTGCTTTAGGAAATTACACCCCAATAAAAAAAACAGCATGAAATGAAAATACACCCCAAAAACACTAATACATTTTCTTTTCGTAACTCGAGGGAGTACGTAATAATACACGCATAAGAACCTATTTTCCAATAATTATAAATCTTTTCCTGTGCGGTCGGGCTACGGCCTGCGGCCTTCGGCCTCTGTTTAAGACTTTCTCCCCATGGACAGGATCCAAAGTTGGTAACGTGGAGCAAATCTTTTATGCGTAGCCTCTCTTGTTTCTAAATTTATAGATGAAAGTAAGCCCCAAAAAGCTGACAAAAAATGAAGTTGAGCCCCAAAAAGCACACAAAATTGAAATTGTCCCAAAAAAAAGTTGTTGTTGTTTGACATGTAATTTTTTGGGGCTCATATGCATAAATTCATTCCGCCTGTCGTCCTATACTGTAAGTATCATTTGAATGATTTTAACATCCTCCCTAAGAATTATAAATTAAATAACCAATTTTTCTGTATTAAAGACATCAAAAGGACGAAAATGTCCATAATCCTTGATTATACTGAAAAGCGTATCTTAAATTTTTTTCGTATTATTTTCAAAAATTTCCCACATATTTTCCCAAAAAATTTAAAAATTCCAGCATTGGTTCTCCAAGGATTAAAAAATATGAATTAATTAATGTCCGTCTGTAGGTTCGACTGAATGATGCTAACGATAACTCTGGAAAAGAATGACCGAATGACTTAAAATTTGAGGGACAGAACGTCTAAAAACAAATGTGGGTTCTAATTTAAAGATATGCTCAAATCCGAGGACTAGTAATCAGTAAGTCATTATTTAGTGCGCATAGTTACTTTATTACTTAGCAATGCAATTGACAGTGCAATTCGCCTCCTTTCGATCATCATCACTTCATATAGAACTGCGTGTGTTCTATATCACCTAAATAATTGTGCTCCTTTACAAATTTTCCTTTCCTGCAGACAAGCCTTTGAGGCTTCGCGGGACTAATCTTCCTAGTAAATGAATAAATTCAATAAAGAAAATAATAAAAAAAAAGTTGTTTCAATTACTCGATTCACTGTACTTTTACTTACTTTTCGTTACTTACACTAGTTATTTTCGATACTTGTGTGCAGTAATGCTTCATTATATTCCAGTGATAATGTATGTTCTCTGTTTACTTTGTAGGATGGTTAGTATAATTGATGCTCCCATATGCCCAACAATTAATTACATTCAAATATAGATATCGCAAAAATAGACACATTGCCCACATTAACTAGTCTCAACTTCAAAATTATCGATTGTTTTTATTACAATTTATTAATAGGCTTCACAAGTAATTATCTCATTAAATGTAATTTATTACCACAATTATATGTTTTTCGCTATTCGTTGTCATTAGACACAAATTGGAATAATTATTTGAAACAATTGGATTAAAAATAAAAAGGAGCAGAATGAAAAATAGTATTGCGATTTAGGTGAATCTAACAAACACATTAAATACCAGATTATATATTTATAATTATATATGTATATTTTGAACAGAATAAAAACAGTTAAAAAAATAACTAGAACATTTATGGAATTTGGTAGTCTTCTTAGACTTAGATCTTCCATAGACAGTTGGAATAATTATGCCCATTCTTTGACAAAATTCATTGGGAAATAAGTTCATTGCCAACGTTGCTGTGTTTGGTTGTCCATCTTCATAATATAATATTGTACATTGTAACGTGTATAAGTATTGGTCCGACATTTTGTTCAAGCTTAAATGTCGTAGCTCATTAACAATGTCTGGTTCCAATTTTCAAAGCAAATACATACAAATCAATAATAAAATTGCTTCTGAACTCCATTTCAGTAACTCTTTTAACTAAGACGTAAAACGATATGATTCTGCAGGCTAGTATACAGCATAACAGACTGACGCTTGCCAACAAATTAGCGCATTGCTGTTTACCGTTTTATTGCTACAGAAGCGTGAAGATGTTGATCCCTGTATGTTATTTGTAACTGTGATTGCCCTTACCATAAATCGTATTTATTTATTTAATTGTAAATATTAAATTTTTTAATACATTAAATCCCCGACGAGCTTTTAATAGTTTAGCTTTTGTTTTATTTAAAATCTATTTAGAAAAATTATCATCAAAGCCGCAATTTTAAACAGTTTTAACAATTCTCATTTAAATCGCCGTTGTGCGGTTGCCCCACACTGTTCTCCGCAACAATCTGTGGTGTTGATAAACACAAACAAAACAGTCATTGCATTATCTCGTGTATCATTTTTCAGATTTTCTAATTGTTATAAATTGATAAATTCATTTAATGAAATGCTTTCATACATATGTATCTGTCTGGGTCCCAATTGTACGCGCGGTATGTGTTACCTACTAATTTTTATTAATTAAAAAAAAAAAACAATACAACAATAACTGCTCTGATTTCAATTGTTGGCGTTTGTAATCAATGATGCGTGATATGACACCTAATAAATAAACATTTTCAAATGTTATATCCACAATGCGGTTTCCGAGTTTCAGAGTCATCTGGGATATTGACAAGTCGGATGTATGGTTTTGTGGTTTGGAGTTGGAACTATAGTTTTTTTTCAACTCAATTTTATTGTTCTGCTTAAATTTAGTAATATAAAGCGGCGATGTGGGTGGTTTTTCAATTAATATTTTAAATTATTAAATAGAACAAAATTGTCAGCTACGAATTAAATACAGTTCATTTTTAAATTACAATTATTACACTGGAAAAAATTATATCTCTCTTTATTTTTTTCAGAATTTGTAAGAGATTTCCATTAAAACTAAGATAAAGTATGACTACCGTTTTTGTTAGGAATTACACTTGTTTACAAAATGTTTGTCGAAGGGTTGTGGAGTAAAGGGCTAGAACGAAAAATATATAAAAAATTATGGTAATTTTTTGTTTCTAATACTTCGATTTTCGTGGTAAATGCTTTTAGTAACGGGTGTTTTTTTAAACGTGTGGTTTTCAATCTGGAATACTTTTTCGGAGTTGGTCTTTTGACAGATATCACCTAATATAGACTTACTCCGGAACAACGTTTGAAAATCGTGCAAATTTATTACCGATATAATGTTCGGATCGCGCAAAAAAACAAGAAAATTTTGTTCAGCGATGAAGCTCACTTTTGGATGAATGAGTACGTTAATAAACAAAATTGTCGCAAAAAGTCATTGTTCAGACGCCGTTACATCCTCAAAAAGGTAATGTTTAGTTTGATCTATGGGCAGAGGGAATCATTGGTACATATTTCTTCAAATATGAAGTGGGCCATAATGTTACAGTCAATGAGGAATGCTATAGAGCCATGATTAATATAATATGGGCGACCTTTGGTACCAACAAGACGGCGCTATTGCCAAACAGCCAACGAAGCAATCAATTTATTGAAGGAAACTTTTGGTGAGCGCATTATCTCGCGTCGAGGGCCTGTGGCGTGGCCTCCAAGTTCGTTCGAATTAACACAGCTGAACAATTTTTTGTGGAGTTTCGTAAGCCCGACACGATTGACCCCTTGAAAGAGAATGTATTAGAATTTTGAATTTATTCGAGCCAGCCGCGGCGGCTACTTGCCCGAAATCATTTTTAAAACATAATGGCAAACCTTTATCTTTATAATAAAGCTCGACAAAGCTTGGATATCCTTTGAATTAAATGAACTTATGAGGGTTACAAATGTTGAAATTGTCACTTTTACAGATTCGGATTCTAGACAGAGACAGAGTTTAGTAACAGTCGTTAAACATTTAAGAACATATTGCCTTAATTTTAATTATTTTGTGCCTAATCTTTAAAATAAAAAAATTTATGTTTCCACTGCATTTTCAATGAATAATGAGCCAGTGATGCTGCCGCTCCAAAATTCGCACCAAATCACTCTTTGAGGATTCACTGGCTTCTCGACGATCAGATGCATGATTCCAATGAACAGGTGCTGCTGTTTTGCTTGTTATCTTAGCCGCAGAGATGCATTTGCTTCGTCAGTAAAATGATTTTTTGATCGTCGTTGCCAATTTCGAGTTTATCTACGGCCTAAACTACGTAAAAGGCGATAACGAAGCGGATGGTCGTGTGGCTTCATGTGACGAGTCAATTGGAACTTGTAGACGAATAATGTGTGTCGGTGTTCTAGGACTGAGTCGCACACTTTCGGCCACGCCATTGTCACGTACAATGGAGACTATATGTAAATCTAGATCGATTATCTTCGAATTCGGTGGTATTCATACTTTAATTAAGAAACATATATGCAAATATATAAATATATCTTAATATAAGCAAATTTTTTGGAAACAGTGTTCTTCGTTGATTCAAAAACCATCTTTCTTTCAAATTGCATACATATCGGGTGGAAAGTGTACCTCCGACGTTTAGTTGCAAAGATGGGGTAACCCATCTTGCGTTTGCTTTTTGAACTACGGTCGCTTCGCAGTTGCGATTTGACTCCATGGACCATTTTTTGTGGTCCAATGGAGTACGAATGATAACACGAACTTGAAACACGAAATTGCAGCCATAGAGGGCCACACAATCAAAAATGCGTTGAAAAATTGGGCCGACACAGAAAGGGCTACTGCAAGGCAAGCCGCGGCAGCCATATGAATGAAGTGGTGTTCCATCATTAACCGGATGGTTGAGGCATTTCCACAAAAGCAAAATCGTTGAAAACTATTTATACGTCTTTTTATCCCCTCACCTTAAAGAGGAGGGTATACATATATCATGTGCTACGAGCCAAAAGTGTAACACATCGAAGGAGTGACCTAAGACCCTAAGTATGTTCGGCGGATATCCGTTTTGGGTCATTTTATGTCGAATGAGCAATGTCCGTCTCGAAAGGAGTAACCGATTGACTTCAAATTTGGTATGTGGTAATATTTTCTTTCATCTCCGGCTAAGTTCGAAGATGGGCCATATTGGTCCACTCCTTCTAGTACCTCTCCCGAAAAAGGGTTAACATTTAGTGAAATATTGATTATTTAATAACTCCTATACTACTTACTTGAATCCTCTGAAATTCTACACAAAGTATTAGTTTATTAGTCACTACTACCTCGAGAAAAATGGGCGAAGTTGCAACGCTCCTTATGGTACCTGCCAAACAAATAGACAATTTTGAACCAAAAGTTAATAGCTTAAACTTTATTACCCGTGCAAAGACTTCAAATTTTGTACAGTATAATGGTGTAATAGTACCTACACTACAGTGAAAACTGGGCATTATTGCCACGCTCCTTTTTGTACCACACAAATACTTGATTTTGTACTGTGTAATGCTTTTATACAGGGTTTTCCAATAAGAGGTGTTATTTTGAATCACACGGTATTTCGGTAGCTGTCACCTTTGAAGCTTTTATTCTTTGACATTTGACAAGTAGAAACTACGCCATTACTAAAAATGGAACGACACACGATCATCGAACGATACAAAACGATCAAAAAACGATACAAAATCATCTTGATTGATGAGGCCCATTTTCACCACGGTGGCTACGTCAACAAGCAATATTTTCGCATCTGGGGCTCGGATGAGTTATTGTTGAGAAGCCTCTCCATCCTCAACGTGTGGCTGTTTGGTGCGGTTTATGGTCCGGCGGGGTCATTGGACCTAACTTTTTCGAAAATGAGGTTGGATCAACTGTTACGGTGAATGAATTGCGCTATCGAGAGATGATTAATGATTTTTTATGGTCGGAGTTAGATGGTATTGATCTGGACAATATTTACTTTCGACAAGACGGCGCTACGTGCCACACAAGTAACGAAACCATTGCTCTGCTACGGGAAAAGTTTCCGGACCGTGTTATCTCTCGAAGAGGTGATCACAATTGGCCACCGAGATCTTGTGATTTAACACCTTGCGTCTTCTTCCTTTGGGCCACGTGAAAGAAAAGGTCTACGCCAACAGCCCAGCGTCGATTCAAGACCTCAAAGATAGAATTCGTGAGGCTATCGAGGACATAGGGCAGTCACTTTGCGATTTGGTTATGGAAAATTTCATGAAAAGGATATGTAAGCGTGGTCGTTGTGGACATTTGGCTGATGTTGTTTTTCATTATTAACGGCATACCTTCCTCTTTATTATGGAATAAACATCCGATCATTTATCTCAAAAAATTAAATTTTTCTTTGAATACCAAAATAACACCTCTTGTTGGAAAACCCTTTAGTACCTAGAGTCCAGAGAAAAATGGGCGTTATTGGCACGCCACTTTTGGTACCTCTCACACAAATGGATCATTTTGTACCAAAGTAAACAGCTTTTAACTTTAATACAAGTACATACTTTAAAGTTATTAAATGCAATTTAAATTGATAATAATTTAATTAAACCAAAAAATAAATAAATTTACTATTGTTTTTCTTGGCACTCAGGGTGAGGGGATTCATAAGTCAGTTTACCCGACTGAACTTTCTTACTTGTTTATTTTATTATACCCTCACTTTAGTGTGACGAGGCGTTTTGAGCCATTTCAAGTCATTTGAGCAATGTCCGTCCGCCTGTCTGTCTAGCTGGAGCGCACGATAACTCTCGAAAAGCGTAACGGATTAACTTCAATTGGTTTGGGATAGTAGTTTTTCTATCTCATAGATCGCCATATTGGTCCACTCCTTCTAGTACCTTCCTCACAAAGGGTTATTAGAGTAACAATATTGTGTAATATTGTTTCTCTAATAGCTTCTTTACCACTTATCTGAATCCTCTGTAAATCCTCACGTATTAATAGATTATCTACCGCTATCAACTTCAGAAAAATGGATGAAGTCGCCCCACCCCTTTTGGTACCTCCCACACAAAGGGACAGTTTTGTACAAAAACGTAACAGCTAACGTCCAGTGAAAAATTGCCGTTATTGCTATCCCCTTTATGGTACCTTACACACACAGGTACCATTTTGTCCAAAAAACTAAAAGTTTATAGCGTGAGTACCAATGCACGAAAATACTACAAAATTGTGCACAGTATAACGCTTTTTAAGTATGTATAGTCCTGTGAAAAATTGGCGTTACCACCTCTCACCTTTTTGTACCTCCCTCACAAAATGGTCAAATTATACTAAAATTTAATGGGTCATAACGTAAATATATTAGTGCACATAAACGCTTACAATTCATCACAGTGCAATGTATTAAATGTGCTCAGCGAAAAATAAGTGTATTTCTAAACCCCTTCTGGTACCTCCCACAAAAATTTACAGAATAATTCGTGTAATATTCCATATTACATTACTCACAAAGTGAGGGTATACCTTAGTCGGTTTTCCCGACTGAAACTTTCTTACTTGTTTAGTTTTTTGCTTCTCCTGCAAAATTTTCAAATATGATGATACGACCTTTCTCGTTTTTGATGACGATATGTATGTTGAGAATATACAGCTCTATATCTGAGCTGTCAAAATTTGGTTTTTATTCGTCAACCCAATCAAAAGTTGTTCATATGATAGTAGTACAGGTCATTCGATTTGCGTTATATAGCAATTTCACATAAATTTAAAAATTTCATAAAAACTACCTGTAAAACTACCCGTTTCGATTTAGCATGTTTTGGAATGGAGGTATCGATATACAGGGTGTTTTTACAGGTTCTCGACTTTAAGTTTAGGCTTACACGAGAGCAAATGATTGATTTTTTCAATCAAAATAATATTTGCTGATAGTCAAACTTCAGCAATGATTTTCTCATTTTTGGTACATACGAGGAAAAATTAGCCGACAATACATATAGATGGCGACAGTAGTTTGAAAAAAAAAATACCAAGTGTCAACCTAAAAACATATGTTTTAAGTTTCAAGGCTCCACGGTGTTTAGTTTTTGTTTGAGATCTCAAAAGTAAACAATTTCAATGACTTTGAAAACATGGAAAAAATTGTAATACAATACTTTCATTTGAAAGTTCTCAGTCCAATCAATATTAAAACAGAGCTAGATTCTACTTAGGAGGAGTCTGCTCCTTCGTTTACCACTATAAAATATTGGATGGCAGAGTTTAAACGGGCCGTACGAGCTGCCAAGAACACCGTTGTGGTTGACAATTTGAGGTGTCCACGCCAGAAATGGTTCAAAAAATCCACAAAATGGAATTAGATGACCGGCGATTGAAGGTACGTGAGCTAGCTGAAATCATAGGCATCGCATATTCACGGAAAGTTTGATGATGAGAAAACTGTGCGCAAGATGGGTGCCGCGTTTGCTCACAATCAAGACAATGCACCAGTTCACACATCCACTATTGCGATGGCCAAAATTAATGAATTAAAGTTCGAATTGGTTCAGCACTCACCTTAGATTAAGCTTCCTCGGATTATTTTTCGTTGCCAAACTAGTAAAGATGGCACGGGGGAAAAAGATTGCCATTACTGATTTGCCAGTAATGGATGTTGCGATTGATGGCTATTTTCAGGAGCTAGACAGTTCTTACTATTAACAGGGTATCGAAGCCATTGAAAATCGCTGGAAAAAGTGTTTCCAGCAAAAAGGAGATTATGTTGAGAAGTAAAGATTTTTCTTTCCAAATTTTTTTTGTGTTTCCATTGTTAGGGAGGTACCGGAAGAGGTGTAAAAAATACACCTATTTTGCTGAACGGTAGATACTTCAAAGCATTTAACTGTACCGAAATGTAAGAGATTACGTGTAGTGGCATACTAACTTTATGAGCTATTTAATTTTGGTATGATTTGGCCATTTTCTGTGGAGGTACCAAAAGGGGAGTGGAGATAGCGATAAATTTTCACAGGCTTGTAAAGAGTTCAAAAGCATTACACTGTGCAATATTTTGTAGTATTTTCGTGCAAAATTGTACCTTTGGTGTGTGAGTTATAACCATTTTTCACTGTGTATATAGAATTACCTATAATATAATAGAATTACCCTGTACAGAATTTCAAGTATTTCTATGCACTGGTATTGTATTTATAAGCTGTTAGTTTTTCGCGCAAAAAATCTGCCACGAAAGAAGATGCGTGGCAGATTCGTCCGGTTTTCTCAGGGTGGTAACGACAATTAAACTAATACTATATGTGAAATTTCAGAAGATTCGAATAAGTAGTATAGAAGATATTGGAGAATTAATATTTCACTAAATGTTAACCCTTTGTGGGGGAGATACTAGAAGGAGTGGAACAATGTGACACATCTTCGACCTTAGCTTGAGATAAAAAACAATATTACCACATAGCGAATTTTAAGTCCATCTGTTGCTACTTTCGAGGGTTATCGTGCCCTACAGCAGACAGACAGACTGACTGAGATTGCTCATATGACTTAAAATTAAGCAGAAGGGATTTCCACTGAACATACTTGGGGTCTTAGGTTACTGCTTCATTGTGTTACATTTTTGGCCCGTAGAAAATTATATATATCCTCGTTACACTAAAATGAGATGATAAAAAAGTCCACTGTTGATATCCCGTTTTAATCACACCTCGTATATAGGGGATATAACTTTCTTGAAATTCAGCAGTGTTCATTCTAAGAGCACATCTTTTAATAGTAACCCTCGTAATGTACCCTATGGAATATTTGCTATATTCTTATTATCCCTTTGTCAGTTGTTCAAATATTGAATATCTCCTTTCCGGTACGATATTTATTTAGTTTAAGACGCAAAAACTATAAGTTTCATTTAATTTTCTGCTTATAGCTTTTCAGCTGAAATAAATATTGAATTTCTCTAATTATTTTGTTTGTATATAATGCTACCTTTAATAGCGCTGTTAAAATTTTTATAAGTTTCATTTAATTTTTTGCTCTAAGCTTTTCTGCTCAAATAAATATTGAATTTCTCTAATTATTTTGTTTGTATATAATGCTACCTTTAATAGCGCTGTTAAAATTTGTATATTGTTTTCTTCATAATTTTCCAAAACTTCTAATTAATTGAACATGTGCCAATTATCCCACGATAAATTGATGTCATAAAGTTGTAGGTGGTATTTGTTTAATTTTAATTTCGGAAATTAAATTAATTTGTTTGCTAACAAACAATTAATAAAATAACAAATACACAAATGACTATATGAGCCTGTCGCCGACTCTTTTTGACTTTGTCACAATTGAGGTCATTTAAATATTTGTATAAACGACAAAGTAATTTAATAGGTGGTTAATAGCATAAGCACCTCTAATGCAGTTGACCTGGGAATTAAAAATAAAATACCCAATAATCGCAATAAATACAATTTCAATAGTTAAAACTGGAGGTTTAGATGGTTGAAATAATAGAGTTTCAAATAAAACAAAACAAAAACGAAATAAAAATAATTATTATTTTTTTTTCTTACTTTTTTGGCATTAATATATTTAGGAGTTGGAAGTCAATGTTAACAATTAACTGTCCTTGAAAAAAAATATTCAATATATCTATCAACGACACAAACCGCCATATTTACAGATCATAATTAAAGATTAAAGAATTAAAATAATTCGAACTCCGACCCTTTTATTTTCTTCATTGTTTTCTTTGTAATTTCAATAACATTTATTTTTAAAATTCACGGAAATCGTTAATCCCTTTTACTTGTATTATAAATAATCTGTGGAAATATGAAACCGATTTGTTTCATTTCATTTATGTGCCTCAAACTCAAAATCATTTGATTTGGAATAATTATGTCTAATATGTTTATGCTTATTATGGTATTATTCGCAAATTAATAAGAACATAATTAATTGATGTCAGAAGGGGGGAAAATCAACAATAGTTATAAACGACATGTGAGGGTGTATAGATTTTTTCCAAAGGAGAATAGCCAGCCCTCTATCAAGAATTCATTTACATTTATGGAAGGATTGAATCGTGGAATGCTATCATATTGTGACAGCTCCCGTTGTTATAGTCGAACAGTGGCATTTATTTTCACTTTCGTAGCCATCAAAGATTTGATGTTCCCAAGATTTCTCCGAGTGCGTGTGTTTGCTTTGCACCAAATCCATCATTATCCATCCATCCATCCGGTGTACAAGACCAGAGGCAAACTTGGAATCATCCTGACGAGTATTTGTTGCGGTATCATCATCGTTACAACCATTCATCAAGATGTTGTCTTCGTTTTCATCTTTGTCATCCACCTCTTTGTCTTTATCATCATCGCCGTCATCTCCGTCATCGTCATCATTTGTGTATCATTTTCTTTGCATTATTTTATGATAAATTTCTTTAATATTTTCTTGTTTTCATTTTCATTTCCCATTGCCATTTGATGGATGCGTGCGTAAATACATTTTGAAAACATAGATGACGACGACAGTATCAGACAATCAGCATCACAGTCTCATCAGATTTCAACACACTTTTCTTCGTTTTCCCTTCTTCAGTGTCAGTCATTCATTATTTCTTTCTGTCCTTTCCGTGGAAATCTGACAGGGACCCAAGGAGCAGGTGTTAATTCGATGAAGTCAAATGAATCATTGAAGTCATTAAGCATTGCGCCTCGTGGCGGATTTTGGTTTCAGTGACTTGTAGTTTATGTTTTACGGTTACAGCCAGAGATAAATATGATTCGAATTAACCTTATCTATCCATTTCTAATATGGCAAACACTTTAGGGCGGTAACATGAGCAGGATACGCACATATATTTATCTAGAGTTCAGTTTTCTTTAAACAATTTTACGAAAAGCTCTACCAAAGTTGATAAAAGGACAATGCAAAATCCCCAGCAATAACCCACCTTAACCCTCCAACTCTCTACGACTAAGATTGAAAGATTTGTAAATAATTGAAGGAATGAAGTGAAACCCTAAATGCTCTTTGGTGACACCAGCACTTTAGATTCTCTCTCGAATAATACATTTTGTCTATTTTTGAATATTTTTTTCCTCGGGTGTATCAGTTTTAAAGCCCAAATGTCGTTTCGTTGCGAAAGTATTATCCATCGTAGCTTATCGAAATAGAAATTGTGTTTAAAGTTTAGACAGTTTTACGAGCAACTATAAATTTGGCATTGATTTAATGGTCATCGTAAAATTGTGGAAAATAGCTATTATTTCTTTTATCTGAATGCTCAGACTTAGATAATAAGATTTAAGCTATAATATCCACGGCTGAGAGTAAGGAGAAGCAACTTTTGGAGATGATTTTATATATTTTCATTCAAAATTAAGTGTTTACCTTTTGTCTCACAGAAATCCATTAATCTATTAATCTATTAATCTATTAATCTATTAATCTATTAATCTATTAATCTATTAATCTATTAATCTATTAATCTATTAATCTATTAATCTATTAATCTATTAATCTATTAATCTATTAATCTATTAATCTATTAATCTATTAATCTATTAATCTATTAATCTATTAATCTATTAATCTATTAATCTATTAATCTATTAATCTATTAATCTATTAATCTATTAATCTTTTAATCTATTAATCTATTAATCTATTAATCTATTAATCTATTAATCTATTAATCTATTAATCTATTAATCTATTAATCTATTAATCTATTAATCTATTAATCTATTAATCTATTAATCTATTAATCTATTAATCTATTAATCTATTAATCTATTAATCTATTAATCTATTAATCTATTAATCTATTAATCTATTAATCTATTAATCTATTAATCTATTAATCTATTAATCTATTAATCTATTAATCTATTAATCTATTAATCTATTAATCTATTAATCTATTAATCTATTAATCTATTAATCTATTAATCTATTAATCTATTAATCTATTAATCTATTAATCTATTAATCTATTAATCTATTAATCTATTAATCTATTAATCTATTAATCTATTAATCTATTAATCTATTAATCTATTAATCTATTAATCTATTAATCTATTAATCTATTAATCTATTAATCTATTAATCTATTAATCTATTAATCTATTAATCTATTAATCTATTAATCTATTAATCTATTAATCTATTAATCTATTAATCTATTAATCTATTAATCTATTAATCTATTAATCTATTAATCTATTAATCTATTAATCTATTAATCTATTAATCTATTAATCTATTAATCTATTAATCTATTAATCTATTAATCTATTAATCTATTAATCTATTAATCTATTAATCTATTAATCTATTAATCTATTAATCTATTAATCTATTAATCTATTAATCTATTAATCTATTAATCTATTAATCTATTAATCTATTAATCTATTAATCTATTAATCTATTAATCTATTAATCTATTAATCTATTAATCTATTAATCTATTAATCTATTAATCTATTAATCTATTAATCTATTAATCTATTAATCTATTAATCTATTAATCTATTAATCTATTAATCTATTAATCTATTAATCTACTAATCTATTAATCTATTAATCTATTAATCTACTAATCTACTAATCTATTAATCTATTAATCTATTAATCTATTAATCTATTAATCTATTAATCTATTAATCTATTAATCTATTAATCTATTAATCTATTAATCTATTAATCTATTAATCTATTAATCTATTAATCTATTAATCTATTAATCTATTAATCTATTAATCTATTAATCTATTAATCTATTAATCTATTAATCTATTAATCTATTAATCTATTAATCTATTAATCTATTAATCTATTAATCTATTAATCTATTAATCTATTAATCTATTAATCTATTAATCTATTAATCTATTAATCTATTAATCTATTAATCTATTAATCTATTAATCTATTAATCTATTAATCTATTAATCTATTAATCTATTAATCTATTAATCTATTAATCTATTAATCTATTAATCTATTAATCTATTAATCTATTAATCTATTAATCTATTAATCTATTAATCTATTAATCTATTAATCTATTAATCTATTAATCTATTAATCTATTAATCTATTAATCTATTAATCTATTAATCTATTAATCTATTAATCTATTAATCTATTAATCTATTAATCTATTAATCTATTAATCTATTAATCTATTAATCTATTAATCTATTAATCTATTAATCTATTAATCTATTAATCTATTAATCTATTAATCTATTAATCTATTAATCTATTAATCTATTAATCTATTAATCTATTAATCTATTAATCTATTAATCTATTAATCTATTAATCTATTAATCTATTAATCTATTAATCTATTAATCTATTAATCTATTAATCTATTAATCTATTAATCTATTAATCTATTAATCTATTAATCTATTAATCTATTAATCTATTAATCTATTAATCTATTAATCTATTAATCTATTAATCTATTAATCTATTAATCTATTAATCTATTAATCTATTAATCTATTAATCTATTAATCTATTAATCTATTAATCTATTAATCTATTAATCTATTAATCTATTAATCTATTAATCTATTAATCTATTAATCTATTAATCTATTAATCTATTAATCTATTAATCTATTAATCTATTAATCTATTAATCTATTAATCTATTAATCTATTAATCTATTAATCTATTAATCTATTAATCTATTAATCTATTAATCTATTAATCTATTAATCTATTAATCTATTAATCTATTAATCTATTAATCTATTAATCTATTAATCTATTAATCTATTAATCTATTAATCTATTAATCTATTAATCTATTAATCTATTAATCTATTAATCTATTAATCTATTAATCTATTAATCTATTAATCTATTAATCTATTAATCTATTAATCTATTAATCTATTAATCTATTAATCTATTAATCTATTAATCTATTAATCTATTAATCTATTAATCTATTAATCTATTAATCTATTAATCTATTAATCTATTAATCTATTAATCTATTAATCTATTAATCTATTAATCTATTAATCTATTAATCTATTAATCTATTAATCTATTAATCTATTAATCTATTAATCTATTAATCTATTAATCTATTAATCTATTAATCTATTAATCTATTAATCTATTAATCTATTAATCTATTAATCTATTAATCTATTAATCTATTAATCTATTAATCTATTAATCTATTAATCTATTAATCTATTAATCTATTAATCTATTAATCTATTAATCTATTAATCTATTAATCTATTAATCTATTAATCTATTAATCTATTAATCTATTAATCTATTAATCTATTAATCTATTAATCTATTAATCTATTAATCTATTAATCTATTAATCTATTAATCTATTAATCTATTAATCTATTAATCTATTAATCTATTAATCTATTAATCTATTAATCTATTAATCTATTAATCTATTAATCTATTAATCTATTAATCTATTAATCTATTAATCTATTAATCTATTAATCTATTAATCTATTAATCTATTAATCTATTAATCTATTAATCTATTAATCTATTAATCTATTAATCTATTAATCTATTAATCTATTAATCTATTAATCTATTAATCTATTAATCTATTAATCTATTAATCTATTAATCTATTAATCTATTAATCTATTAATCTATTAATCTATTAATCTATTAATCTATTAATCTATTAATCTATTAATCTATTAATCTATTAATCTATTAATCTATTAATCTATTAATCTATTAATCTATTAATCTATTAATCTATTAATCTATTAATCTATTAATCTATTAATCTATTAATCTATTAATCTATTAATCTATTAATCTATTAATCTATTAATCTATTAATCTATTAATCTATTAATCTATTAATCTATTAATCTATTAATCTATTAATCTATTAATCTATTAATCTATTAATCTATTAATCTATTAATCTATTAATCTATTAATCTATTAATCTATTAATCTATTAATCTATTAATCTATTAATCTATTAATCTATTAATCTATTAATCTATTAATCTATTAATCTATTAATCTATTAATCTATTAATCTATTAATCTATTAATCTATTAATCTATTAATCTATTAATCTATTAATCTATTAATCTATTAATCTATTAATCTATTAATCTATTAATCTATTAATCTATTAATCTATTAATCTATTAATCTATTAATCTATTAATCTATTAATCTATTAATCTATTAATCTATTAATCTATTAATCTATTAATCTATTAATCTATTAATCTATTAATCTATTAATCTATTAATCTATTAATCTATTAATCTATTAATCTATTAATCTATTAATCTATTAATCTATTAATCTATTAATCTATTAATCTATTAATCTATTAATCTATTAATCTATTAATCTATTAATCTATTAATCTATTAATCTATTAATCTATTAATCTATTAATCTATTAATCTATTAATCTATTAATCTATTAATCTATTAATCTATTAATCTATTAATCTATTAATCTATTAATCTATTAATCTATTAATCTATTAATCTATTAATCTATTAATCTATTAATCTATTAATCTATTAATCTATTAATCTATTAATCTATTAATCTATTAATCTATTAATCTATTAATCTATTAATCTATTAATCTATTAATCTATTAATCTATTAATCTATTAATCTATTAATCTATTAATCTATTAATCTATTAATCTATTAATCTATTAATCTATTAATCTATTAATCTATTAATCTATTAATCTATTAATCTATTAATCTATTAATCTATTAATCTATTAATCTATTAATCTATTAATCTATTAATCTATTAATCTATTAATCTATTAATCTATTAATCTATTAATCTATTAATCTATTAATCTATTAATCTATTAATCTATTAATCTATTAATCTATTAATCTATTAATCTATTAATCTATTAATCTATTAATCTATTAATCTATTAATCTATTAATCTATTAATCTATTAATCTATTAATCTATTAATCTATTAATCTATTAATCTATTAATCTATTAATCTATTAATCTATTAATCTATTAATCTATTAATCTATTAATCTATTAATCTATTAATCTATTAATCTATTAATCTATTAATCTATTAATCTATTAATCTATTAATCTATTAATCTATTAATCTATTAATCTATTAATCTATTAATCTATTAATCTATTAATCTATTAATCTATTAATCTATTAATCTATTAATCTATTAATCTATTAATCTATTAATCAT